>OZ024887.1:46621298-47951298 GCA_964017195.1 Siderastrea radians | reverse complement strand
AGACTAAGAACAGTTCTGCCAAAAGAAGGGTCATGAATGGGCTTGTAATAGAAACGGTGGAAAGTGTTGTCACTGGACCAGTCTTAATGATATCACTTCATGAAAGCCCAGCCCTAGCGGCCGTGGACGATGCAGCCCCCCTAGTAGAATGGGCTTTGAAGGTGTTAGGGCCAATTCTCGAATTTCAAAGGAGGTTTTTGAGCCAGTGAGCTAAAGTTGCTTACCTGGCTGGTTTGTGAGGTCTGATAGTAGCCAGGAATAGTTTTCCCAACACGAACAGATTTTGTTCAGGGAAGTTAAACTCAACTCCCTATGATGCTTCCTGAACCTGAGGTCATGAGCTGCCAATTCAGAACCACGTTCTGCTGATGTGAGAGCAAGGAGCAACACAACCTTTTCACAAAGTTGTTTAAGGGACAGGGATTCATTGTCCCCTAGAGATTGACCTGTGAACTGTGCATTCCTGTTGTAGTTTGTCGCACCCCTTCGATGCCAGGGTCTTGTCGAGGGAGTGCCCCTTGGAAAAACTGCTTTCCTTTCACGGAGAGGAAATTGCTTTTGCCGTTTCAGAAGACTGTTTAAGGCGCTGTTCGAATTGCTGGCCAAACAGCTCTTTGCCGTTGTTGTCCCACTTTTCATTGGAAAGAGACGTGTATCTGTGGCCAGTCTTACTAAGGACTTGTGCTCTGCGTTTACTAGACAAATGGCTGTTAAAGTTGCCAACCAGTTGAATGCCCTTGGTAACAGAACTTAGGATCAGAGGAAGACCCAATTGCTCAGGATTTTCTCTAACCTGAGAGACCAACTCGTAGCTCATTGCCAGAGGACCTATCACATCCAAGAGAAGGTCTTGCCTTTTTTTTTGAGAGGCCTGTCCTCCAGTTTTCATTTGGGACCGAGATCCGGGAGAAACTTGTCTAATACAGGTGTATAAACACAATCTACATCAGGTCGTGGACGTGCACGTAAAATTCGTCACTTATCAAAACCAGACAGGGATTTGACGAAGCACACGCTGAGCAAGGCGGAAAGTTTCTCGGAAGCTTGCCAACGTTGAAAGGACAATTGAAGTATGTCTTCCTTGCCTTCTGGATCAAATCGCGGCAGAGGATCCCTGTCAATAACAATAGGGCGAGAGACATTTTGCCATCTCATTAAAATGCACTTGGCTGAGACAAATAGCTGTTAATTTAGTTATGAAGGTGGCACTGTCTTTGTCATTTCTTGCTCCAGTTGGTTTCGAAATGTCCCACCCTAGACATCACCAATAACCACGGTGATCTCTAACTATTCTAGTACTGTTATGCCAGGCAAAGCAGATACAGCAGGTAGCATGCTGGACTCGTTTAATGGTAAGCAATACTTTTCAACCCCGAATTCAAAGTACGAAAACTTACGTATTAAGTATTATGCCATTGATTTGACAAAAGCAGGTTTAACTTTCTGGTTAAAAACGTGCAGAACATAATTAAATTTGGCTCGAAGATCTAGACCATTGAGGCTGTCACGCATGACCAGAACTTCCATGGAAACATGGCCTGTCCTCAACGTTGTAAAGGTATCACCCAATTTGAGAATGACGTCAATACTACGGACAGCTGTGTCAAGGAGTGGTTTTAACTCCACTTGCAGATTGAGTGTTTTCTAAACTCTGTTCCGTATCAATGCGGTTAAAGGGAACCACAGCAATTCTTGAAAACACTCTGAAGACCCAACAAAAAATATACATTAATATTATAGTCCACAATTACAGTAGCTACTTGTCAAATAACTGAAGAATTAGTGCATAACTAGCATAATGTTGCTCCAGTTGTTTCCTTGTCTTATTCGATGTCGGTTCATTGGAAAATTTGACATAGGAAAGTAGTCTTAATTTTTAATTTTACTTGACCTTTATTAGCCAGAGATGGTAAGCTCCCAAAGGTCAACCGTTTATACTGCAATAGTCAATGCTCATTTCTATTGGACTTTAAAGCAGATGTGAAGAGTAAGCAGTTTATCTATGACATCTATGACATGTAATTGTAATTAAAACCCTGTAGTTCCCACGTCATGTAGACTTGTGGGTATGTTTTCTTTGATAACTGCTGTCAACGAATATTGTTGTACAGTTGACAGTCAAAATCTGCGGCAAAGTTTAATTATACTTATCCTGTAAACTCCCTCAAACTGTGAAATCAGCATATTATTTTTTTATATAGGTTGCTTCAAGAGTGTACCTGTGATAACAGTGCTTCAATTTTCCAAATTTGCACACACAATGGTCTTTTGTCGTCAGTGAACACTAAAAATTCATGCAAATGAATGGCTGGGACATGCTAATACTCTTCTGAGAATGACACTTTGCTGGGTTAGGCATGCTGCTGCATGCCTAGGCCAGGTGGTCTACAGGGTGGAGGGTTCCCTGCTCATAGTGTAGGGAGAAGTAAGGCCTTAAAATCGTCATGCAGCTGAAGTCCTCAGTGAGACCAATCGACTGGTCTTTTGGTTTTTATCCGAGATAACCCTACATTGTATTATTGTAAAGTCATGTAAACAACAACATAACTTATTAAAAGCAGAGTCCGCTAATTTTTCAGAACACTGCAGACTTATCCAACCCTCAAGAACCACGCAAATACATGGTATATCCATCGCAATATAATAGTACCTGCACCAAATTCATGCAGGATAAATAGGCTGTACGTCTGTATCTGATATAGAGGGTTATAAACTAGGATCACAATGCAGTGTATACTTATTAATACTACATACCTGTACCAAGTCTTGTTATTATTCATATCATAGCAATGTGCAAGTACATCCTATGCTTTCCCTCTGCCCAATGATGACCATCGTTGCATTAGCCGCTGTGGTTTTGCTAGATACCGGCTTATCACAGGCCTGCATCAAAGGCACGTTGTCTAAGTCACTAGCTGTTTACAGTGAACAGCTAGCCCAACACCACCAAATCATCATTAGAGCCGAGTGGAAAATTCCTTTCGTGTACTTGTCCATGGTATTGATCATGGACTTCAATACCTTTCCTGAGTCAAGACCCCTAAAAATAAAGACACGACATTTCATCTACAACATCTAAATACAATAATAGTCAAGCGTTCCTACCAAGAATAAAATTTGATGTTAAAGATTGCAATATTGAATTTATTATTCGTTTGTTTGGTCAAATGAACAATGCAAAATTAGGAATGTATCCAGTAGCCAAGTTCTTATTGGACTAATGCGAAGGTTCACGCGTTAGGCAGGTGAGAATTTGGCGGGTATCCCCAGTTGCATGATCTGTCTTTTAACGGTCATATGTTTTTTCTTCTCTTTTGTCTTGGTTTTGTACCTTTTTAGGCTATCTGAATATTAGAACATAAGAAGATTCGCTTAGAGATTTCAAAGGGTTTTAAAAAGATGATTGTGTTGAGGGAAACAGAAGAAAAATTACAAACACAGATTTCTGTTGGGAGACGAGTTATGCAAATTACGAACACTGTCAAATTGGGTTGATTTTGTTTTGAATTTTGCATTCTTCATTTGAAGATCGCAGTTTTGAATTGAATAATAAAATCAACATTACAATAATCAAGTTCAAAGTGAAAGAAGGTACTACTCCAGAAGTCGGTTTTATTTTGTTCAGTGTTGTTTGCTGTTTTTTTTTTTGTTTTCGTTTCCAGTAACTTTATTGCTATTTCGGTTATATTTGTTGCTCGTGTAAACTTAGATAATTACAATAATCACTTGCTGTATACTGTAATATGAGCAGTAACAATAGTTATAACATTTTGTCACTTAATGTCAGGGGAATTAGGGAAGCAACCAAAAGGCGAGGCATCTTTTCTTATCTAAAGGACGAAAAAGCGTCTTTTTATTTTCTACAAGAAACTTATTCTGAAATTACCGATGAGAATGTTTGGAATAATTTTAAATCTGGCTAAAATGAAATCAAGGGATTTCTATTGGCTTTTTATCAAAAAGTCTTACACAGAAGAGCAAACTGGTGCCAGAAGATGGAATTAGAAGATACCTATGAATAAAGATAGTTGGCAGTCAGTCTATACCTCAGTTAAGAGCATTTCTAAAGAGATGAAACTAAGAGAATTTAACGTCAAATTTTTGCATAGAATTATAGTGACTAGGAAAGAACTTTGTAGATATGGAATAAAGACTGACGAGGAGTGCTTATACTGTGGCGAACCAGACTCTATAGACCACACATATATTTATTGCCAGTTTACACAACAGTTTATCAAAAACATAGTTCAATGGTTTAATGAGGTCAACAAATGCAATTTTAATCTAGGATTGAAAGAAATCCTGTTCGGATTACGTAATACGAGAGAGGATCTGGTTAAAAGCTTAATTATACTTAATTATATTATTTCTACGGAATTATATCTATAAATGTAAATGGAAGGAAGACGCCCTGCTCGTCCCACATTTTATAAACAAGTTGACGAGAAAATACAAGATCGAAACTAATGAGTAGTAGAAAAGACGCCTCTGCCTTGCACATTCATTCAAGATTCAACTAATGTAGGAATACAATACTCGAACAATAGGGAATGACGACATGTTTCAGCTATTGTAATTCTGTTAGTATAAGTGATGATTGTGATTGTATATATTGGTGCATAAGTGTATACGTTTAATTTTGCTTAATATGTGTATGTAATTACATTGTAAATAGCGTAAGTAATAGTACTGTGAGTGTAATTGTATTGTAAGTACGCCAAATTATTTGTATTGTAAGCAATTCTTTTGTGAAAGTGTATGTGTTGCAATTAAAAATTATTGAAAAACAAAAGTTCAAAGTTTTGGCTTTCGCAGGAACGCTTGACCTGGCGTGACTATAAATGCACTTTTAGATACTAGACTCGCAGGTTTCTGTTTTACAAATATTGTAGCTTACTCAGTTGACATGGGTATCATGCACGATGAAAGAAAAACATTTGGCTCTTTATCGTAACTCACTTTTGCTGGTGTTTGTATTGCATCATAACGGTATTCTAAAAATATCAGTGTAATTTGTTATTATTAACTATAATTTTCTTCACTGTTCAACCAAGCAATAAACGTGCAAATTTTCAAACAGGAATATTTTTTAAGATAGGTGGAAGCACAAAAGTCAGTCATACGGTAATAGATAACTAATGCTATCATTGGATCAGCTTGTTATTAATTACATGTAAGAAATTTTCAATAGCAATTAAGGCTTAGAATACAAACATTGGCTTAGGGAAGTAGTGATAAAAATCAAATCATTTTTTGTTTGTCCCCTTAGCCTAACTCAAAGTAAAATTTACAATCAAGCAATAGTAATGACAACAACTGAATGTCCAAAGATTGTACCTTCTTTGCTCAAAGCCAGTAGACAATGCTTGTCAAGTACACAATAGGGTGATGTCAGTGTGTCAGTCTTTATTGCCTCGTGATCCCCTGTCATTTTGACATGGAAGTCAGATCCAATCACTAATATAGGGGATGATGGATCAGGTGATTTTTGTCACCTGAGGTACTAAAAAAGAAGCGAAAAAGGTGCCGAATAAGCAAGGGCACCCAATGAGCCTTTTCATTCGTAAAATCTGTTTGGTGGTTGGAATCGTCTCAACATTTGTAGACAAAATGTTGATGAAAAGCAAGTTTTCATAAATTAGACAGCACATGAAAGTTTGACAACATTGCAAAATTAGTCCCTTAAATGTTCTTGTAGGGATAAAGACGCCTCTTTTAATTGGCACTCGAAAAGCTACGTCAAGGGACTTGTTGAGCAGCATGAAAGCGAGGTCACTTTGCTAACGGTACTGGATAACCTGCAAAGTCATGCGAACAATGTCTTACAACCCACTTGTGTTTACAAATCGTGTAGAAGTGACATACTATAGTCCTAGTAGGACGATAGGGTCACATACTTTGCCCTGTGAGGCAGTGAACTTTCATTGCCTTGCTAGAGAACTCATTGGTCTTTAGATTTTGCCTCTTGATTCAGTTGGCTCAAGAACAGCGTCTCCGAGGAGCCATTCACGAAGCAATCTCAGATAAACACTTCCTTTGCCCCTTTACCAGCTGCTTTAGCACGGAGCACATCCAATTCCACCTCCAGAAACAGAGGCACCAGACGCCACACTGTAGAGGTGGTCCTTGTCGACTAAGGAGAAAGGATTGGTGAAGTTCCATATAGCAGAGAGAGATGGTACACTAAACTGCCTCCTCGAGCTTCTTGATGTCAGCTCTCTCCAGCTCACGGTGTTTCCCAGCCTTCTGGCAGTCCACATCATTGATGAGGCCACACATCGCAAGCATCTTCTCAAAGGACTGAGCCCGAGTTGAGGCCATATGGCACCACCGCTGGTAAGCATCGAACATGTTACTTAAACATTGTAAAATCATCAGATATCCTAAGGACAAAAATATACAGTACAATCTATATTTTTTATTGCGTCTGGGCGATATTTCCCTCTGTTGTGCCAACCCACCCGCACGTAAATTTGCGTGGGTCGTATTGTTTACCTTGGTACCTCTAAGCCAAGCTCAAAGAGCTTGGCTTAGTCCGCCGATCAATAATAACGCCATATCTTACTTCAACCTGAGCATGAGTGTGAGTGTTGTAGAATAGATTACTATTTGATTAGCATTTCTTGTGAAAGAAAAGTTGTCGTCACGTTTCACTCTGCCTAGCCTGTGAACATGACATATTGCCGGCGGTTTTTTCACAAAAAATGTGAGGGGACAATTTTCCCATATTTTCGTTGAGCCTCTTAAATATTTACCGCCTAGTGCGACCCGCCCCTTACATTGGTTAAGACTTACATTGATTTTAAGCAAGCAATAAAGGTGGACAGTTTTATGGCGAATATTGAGACAATGAAACAAACATTTTTTTCAACTTACCAAACATTCCCCGATTTGTTTTCAATTCTTTTCAAGCAGGAGCTGGAACAAGGTATTCCAAATGTCCTTGCCAAGTTTCAGCGTGTTTCGTACGTAAGGTTGGAAGAATTTAGGTCAGGAAATTGGACAACTTTTTTCTCACCTTTCAAACCAAAGAAGGCCGAAGTTTTTCGGTCGAAACGCCGTTTTTCAAGTTTTGTTGTAAACGTTGATTTACAATTCACCAGTGTCAGTAAGTTCATGAATGTATTATGTCATATCCTGACTGCAATTTTGGTATTGGACACTGTTGACTTTGCAAATTCTTGTCGCATTGTAAAACCTGGTGATCCGACAAATTATTCCATGATGTTGGGCTATAGGTGTTTTTTCGAATTTCCGCCGATTTTCTGTCACTTAGGAATCAAACGTTCAAAAATGATTTCAATAAATACATAAACGTATTCAGTTATGTGCAAGGAACCGTGAAGTTTTTCAGTTCATTTCAGTTCACCACTCCGAGATGCCGAGAGGTCAGTCACTGAATGGTAATTCGTCATGGACAGCAAAGAAAAGGAATTACAATGTGGCGAGTTTGAGAAAATTTAAGAACTGTACTGATAATGTTGAGAATGGTGAGTCATATAGCTGGAAACAGTGCATTTTTTAAAATTATTTTTCAACGTGTGATTCCTATGTGGCAGAAAATCCCTCAATCACTCAATGTGAGGGACATAAGCAATTTTCGAAAACGAAGAACGATTTTTACTTGGTGCTTCAAGCGCAACCCAGACATATTTCTTTTATAAGAAACTCATTCGAAGGCGAAAAGAACACAAAATACTTCCTCAGCCTGGAAAAGAGACACTTTAAACAAGGAACGATAAGCCAATTAAAACTGGACGATAATACTCTTGTCACTTCAGACAAGGAAATTTTATCAGAATGTGAATCCTTTTACAAAAATCTCTATGCTTCGAAAATAGAAAAACCCTCTCAATCCAATTTTTTCCAGCAAGAAAACGAAACTTCCTCAAGCTTTATGGATCAACAGGCTTGCGACGCTATCTTAACCGAAAAAGAATGCGCGGAAGCCTTAAAATGTATGGATTTAGAAAAAACACCTGGCACCGACGGTCTTCCAGCTGAATTTTATAAATTATTCTGGAATGACATTTCTACTTATTTACTCTCTGCCCTCAACTTTGCCTTCGAGTCCGGCTGCCTATCCATTTCTCAAAGGCGCGGAATCATTAAACTTATTCCAAAAAAAGACACAACCTTTTTTTTATTAAAAATTGGCGTCCTATAACTCTGCTCAACACAGATTACAAGATCGCAGCAAACGCCATTGCAAACCGTCTAAAGTCCGTAATTCCAAAACTTATAAATAATGATCAGACAGGCTTTATAAAAGGAAGGTTCATTGGTGAAAACATACCACTTATTGATGGCATCATCCAATACGCTGCACAACATAATGTCCCAGGTCTCCTGCTTTTTATAGATTTTGAAAAAGCCTTCGATTCACTTGAATGGTCTTTCATCCTTGATACTTTGCGTTTCTTCGGCTTTGGTCCATCAATTATTAAGTGGATCAAGACCTTTTACTGCAAAATTGAAAGCTGTATTCTTAATAATGGCTGGTCAAGTAACTTCTTCCAGCCTCAAAGAGGTGTTAGGCAGGGCTGTCCCCTTTCGCCATATTTATTTATTCTGGCAGCGGAGATGTTGGCCAAGACAATCCGGAGTAACAGGAGAATAAAAGGTATCTATGTAGATAAAAACGAAATTAAGATAAGCCAATACGCGGATGATACCACTCTTATCTTAGACGGGTCAAGGGAGTCCCTTGTCGCAGCCCTACAAACTTTAGAAGATTTCAGCAAGATCTCCGGCCTCAGGCTCAATGATAGTAAAACGGAAGCTCTTTGGATCGGCTCTAAGACTGGGCAAGAAAAAATCTATTTACCAGGAAAGGACTTAAAATGGCCAAAATGCAAGGTAAAAGCACTTGGTCTATGGCTGTCAACCGAGCCAGACCTGGCGATGATATTAAATTATAAAGAAAAAACTGAAAAAATTAGAAAGCTATTAAGTTGCTGACAATACCGTAGGCTTTCGCTGCTAGGAAAAATCACCGTAGTTAAGACACTGGCCGCATCACAGTTGGTTTATTTATTAGCGCCGCTGCATTCTAACCACCATGCTATAAAAGAAATAAATGACATGTTCTACCATTTCCTATGGAATGGCAAAGGAGACAAAATAAAGAGAAAAGTTATGATCAACGATCCCAGAAATGGAGGTCTGAAAATGATTGATCTCTGTTCCTTTAACAAATCTCTCAAAACAACTTGGGTAAAAAAGTACTTGGACACGACCAACAAGGGAAAATGGAAACTCCTCTTCGATATGGAACTCAAGAACTATGGCTGTGAAAATCTCTTCCGGGGTAACCTTAACGTTAATGACACAAAGAAAATGATAAAGGTCACGGATCCCTTCCTTAAGGAAATATTAGAATACTGGGCCGAAACCAATTTTGAGCGCCAAGTAACTTCTGAAATCAATTTTCGCGAACAGAGTTTATGGTTGAACTCTTTAATAAGGGTTGATAGCAAGCCAATTTTTTTTAAGGATTGGCTTGAAAAAGGTATAACAAAAGTTAAACACCTTCAAAGGACGGAAAACAAAGGATTTCTGTCACTTAATGCTCTTGCGTCAAAGTATGACATAAAATTACGTCCTCTTAGTTTTTATGGCTTACTATCAGCTGTAAAGTCCCTTCGAAAAACCGCTACCGGAGCTGCTGAGATTAGAGGAGGCAACTCTGAAACGCTCTGCGATAAGATTATAAAAAGTCAAAGACCAGGCCCGATAATTTACAAAAAGCTAATCAGTACAAAAGGTCTAACCCCGAGCAACAGCCAAAACAAATGGTTTCAGGATTGCAATTTTTTAGATGAAAAAACTACTTTCAACTGGGAACAAGCGTACCTCATGGCTCCAAGTTGTACTAAAAGCACTAAACTGATCGAGTTCCAGTTTAAACTTTTGCATAGATGCATACCAACTAACAAGTTCCTTTTTAAAATAAGAAGAAAGGAAAACGAAAATTGCACTTTTTGTCACAGTGCCTCAGAGTCATTAATCCACCTTTTTTGGTCATGTCACGTTACATCCTCCTTTTGGAAAAGGGTGACTGACTGGCTTCAGGACAACCTCTCGATAACAGGCGAATTCACTTTATTGAATACAACAGCTTTGGGCCTGAGGCCGGATCCTCATTCTAAATACTCACTTCAATTAAACTATATCTTGTTGCTAGCGCGGTATCATATATGGCAAGCCAGATTAGAGGAAACCTCACCATATTTCACATCTTTTTTGTCTTGTTAAATCAAGATATGTATTAGAGACAAAAGCGGGTGACACAAAATGAATGTTTAAAGAGCTTATCTCCTGTCCCCTGACTGAAGGACTGTTATGCTCATATATAGAAAATATTGTTTAAGTATATTTTGTATATGTATGTAACTATGGCAAACCCAAATAACTTTCAAAATGTTACTTCCCCTCCCCTCGACTGACTAACTCTTTGTAATTTTGTAATGCGCCTAAACCATTATAATTAGGATCACTTACTTTTTACTCTGCTGTATTGTTTAGTTTTGTGCTTTAGTGTTTGTACTGTATGCGTTGTTTTCTTTTTTGTGCTTGCAAGTAATTAATTTAAAAAAAATAATAATAAAAATAAAAGAAAAAAAATTGTACACCCGGCATTTATTCGAACCAGGCGTTTATTTATTAAATGCATTTTTCAGCCATCCATTTGTTAATGTCAGTACAGGAGGTTTATTGAACCAAGAACTAAATTTTAACAGAAAAGTTTAAAAAAATGTGAAACAATGTCATCAACATTGTCTCATCTAAGTGAATCTAGTAAGTTAAAAAAAAAACACCACTCAAGGGAACAGTGATCGAACTCTTCTCAACGTTACGTTTCTCTGTGAAACATGGAGGAAGTGTATCGGTAGCCTCTCGACAGCAAACTTACTGTGCAAGCAATTTAGAACAACGTGGTGGCGAGGTTCCTGCTTCGTCAGTTCTGAGAAAGGCAAAATCGTGGAACGATTCAAGGAACTGCTGGAGATTAACGCTGGAGAGACCCTCAAGATGATCCTTGCCTGATGTACAAGCCCGCAGAAAAGTAACCATGACTTTAAAGAAATTGACACGATACCCGATGCGTCGTTTGTTTTATCTGTTTTAGTTAGAAGTACAATTGTAAATGGTAGTTTGGTTTGAATATCAGTGTATAAATTCAAATATAATGGTAAAAAGAGAAGTAGTATGCAGTTATGGCACATAATCCTGATTTAGTATACCCATCTCGAATAAATGCCAACACCTGAAATAAATGCCGGGACCCCAAATAAATGCCGCGGGCGTTTATTTTAAACTCGGCCATTTGGATCTGGTGTTTATTTGACCCCGGCGTTTAATCGAGAAAATACGGTATGTGAATGAAAATGAAGATATTTGAGGGAATATATGTAAAGCCATTACACTAAGCATCAAATTTGCCCTGATGACATCCATGGTTAATCAAATATTTAAGTCATGAGAATTAAGGAAATAATCCCTTAAGATTAACTGCATTGATTTACACCTTCTCCCACGTAGTATTTCCGGAAAGGTGTGAATACCACTGAGGAAAATTTTTAATCTACATGTAAGGGTTAAACAGTGGTAATGCCTTACCTTACTCTCCCAGAAAAGTACACCAATTCTAGACTACAACCAACGTCTCTGCAAGGAAAAGCACCTCCACTACGTGGTTGTAATTCTTGAGTCTGCTCGCCAATAGCCTGCACATCACTTACATGAAACACAAACTGCTCCACAAGTTTTTCACATATCTCAAGCAACCATGTTTGTGCTGTAGTCTTGGGCACATACTGAAGGTCAGGCATAATATGATCTGGCTTATCTTGTCAAGAAAAAAAGAAGCAGGGAATCACAGGATTATCTTTTCTTTTTTTAGTACCAAAAGGTACATTTTGTAATTTACAAATAAAACACAGAAGGCTGATCATTAAGGCCGACTTCCCAAAACCCATGTCTCAACTTACCCAGCTCACATACCACAGTTCAGATCATAATTTTAAATCAACTGGGGTATAATACATCTATATCTTACCATCTGTTGTGGCCATTCTAGACATAAACATAAATGTTGCACAGATGTGTGCCTCAGTCTCTCTGTCATTGAAATCTTTGTGTTCGTTGTAGTGGTTGACATGTTTATTTAACAAACGTAACTACACCAGTCATCATGGCCGCTCTTACTCGACAATAAGCACATAAAAAGTCACGTGACTTGAAGTACAATTATATGTGACTCCTCCCCACGGCAAAAAAACTAAAACTTCAGGGGAGACAAGGATTTTTTAAAGAATAATCAGTTCACAACGTTTGCTTTGAAAATGAACGCAAAGACAAGAGGAGCGTCCTTCACTCTAACTTGAACATAGAATATTATAAATTAATCATATCAGGAGGCTTGACAGTTCGACAACTCCTGGTGGTCAGCAATCTCTTCCCAGGAGACAAGTTAGCGGCAGGACGTTCCGGGGATGTACGGACCTCCTCTTGGTCACTGGGTAATTCAAACCTAATAGGTAAGGGAGCTACTGCGCCTTATGTAGTGCCTTCCTCGTCACCCTCCACTGATGAACTGGACCCAGCTCCTTTCAGTAGATGCCTCCTGTTTCTTCACAGTGTGACGCCTGACTCGGTTTGCAGCACATAAGATCGAAGGATAGGCCAAATATCGCTGATGACAGCAGGAACCCAAGATCCATTTTCTCTCAGCCTAACATCTTCTAGCTCCAGTCCCTTTAATGACTTTGCATGGCGATCGTAATAATACTTCTGCTATTTCTGAGCTCCCAATAGCCTCCCACGTGCACCCAAAGCCACCCTTGGCTGAAGAAGCTTTTGCTGTGGTCGGTAATTTAGACTTCAGTCTCCAATTGTTTAACATCTGTGCGGGTGAAAGGCCACTACCTGTGATAGGGGTATCTCGGTATTCCAACAATGCAATGTAAGGATCCTCCGCTTTCCTCAACAGCTGTTAGATATTTAAAAAATAATAAAATATTTCCTAACTCAGAGCACAATAAAAATTTTTAAAAACTGTTGAAGTGGAATATTTCGTCCGGACCAACCGAACTTCATCAGCCACGGTAGAAATGTGAGTATTAAGAAGGGTTATATCACTTCATAAGGGTCTCAAGGGGCCTAAAATAGTGTTATAGATGTTGGCTAATTCGAAGCCATTGTCTCTTAATATTCACATTTCTACCGTGGCTGATGAAGTTCGGTTGGTCCGGACGAAATATTCCTCTTCAACAGTTTTTAAAAATTTTTATTGCGCTCTGAGTTAGGAAATATTTTATTATTTTTTAAAATCATGTTTCCAGAGCAGAAAAACAATATTTTTGATTGTAGCTGTTAGATAGTTCCTGTGGTCCTCTCACTCGTTCCTTTAGATCGAGGATAACGACAACTAGAAATGGTAATCTTAACTCCCTAGGATGATGCAAAATTTTGCAGTTCGGGGCTCACAAATAGCATATTATCCGCCACCAATTCGTCAGGTATCCCAGGTAAATGATATAATTAAGTGCATGTTCTGATCTGTCACTGATCTGGGCACTAGTGTACACATCAGAAATTACGAAGTTGGAATATTTAATCACTGCCTGCCAATTAGTAAAAAAACAGTAAACTTGTCGAGCCACCTCTGCCTTTAAAACAGATTTTTACTCTCTAGGTTGATAAGTTTTTTAAGTACTTGTTACATGTATTAAGTGCTTGTCCATTTTTTCTTTTTGATGGGGGAGTGTCTGAAAAATGCTGACCGGAAGTATATTTTTACTATCAGTCAAATTGTTCTGAAAAGGAAATTTGCATATTGGAGAGTGCAGGTAAATAAACTGGTCAAGACGAAACAGTAAACATGGCCGAAAGTTGTTCGTTTTCAAGTCACAAAGGGGAGGTTTGTGCGTGCACTGGAAAGAATGCAACACTCAGCGAATGTAACAAGGATATATCCAGGCACGTGCAAACATACGGACTTGGCAAAATTAGAGATGAAATACGCGACGTGGTGGATCTGATTCTTTGCCGTACTGGTAAGTAAATAAAACATTTGGTCTAATCCATTATTCAGCTATTCATTCTTATTTGCATTTTCACACTGCGTGTTGTGCTTTTTCTAAGTCTGTTAACATCAAGGCACTCAACATCTGCGGACACTTTTTTACTAGGATTTTTTTATGCTAATCGAAACGATGCACAGAAGCTTATAATTTGTCACTACCACAGAGATCGCTTAGGAATTTACTGGAGAGGCCGAGGTAAATATTCTCAAGTGCCACCTGAACTGGCGCACCACAAAAGTGCAGTGAAAGGGGACCGTGGTCTGGTCAAACAGCAATCCATATACATCAAGGAGACGACAGGAAAGCTCATTCCCGTAGGATCTGGTATGATAACAGCCAAAACCAAAATTAAATTAAATTGATTAACTTTGTTTTATGAGGGTGATCACCTACTCTTTCGTTTTCTTTTTTATTTATTCGTTGTTTCGTTCGTTGGTTCGTTCGTCCGTTTATTCCTTCGTTCATTCATTGATTAATTCGCTACTTTTTCATTTACATTTTATTCATTCACTCTTTCGTTCGTTCATTCATTGATTCATTCGTTTGTTCGTTCGTTCGTTGTTGGTTGCTTTGCTCGCTCGCTCGGACGCTCATTCATTGATTCATTCATTCATTCGTCCGTTCAGTCGTACAGGTGCTTCTTGCGAGCAAAGACCCCCACCCCCGACCCCCCTCTCGGGAACGTAGTATATATGCAGTGAAGTGTGAGTGTTGGTTTGCGGGTGCATTCGTATTTACCTGGTGGTTTACGGTCAAGCAATTATAGCGGTTACGGTCTTTAGGAGAAAAACGAAAGCTTTTTTGAGGCCTAGGAAGCACAAAATATGGCAGTTGCGAAGGACGTTAAAAAATGCGGAAAGAATCGCTTATACTAAAGTTTAAAAGTCAATTTTTTGAGTTACGAATTTGTTCTGTTTTATGTTGCAGCTGTCTTTAGAGAGTGCAGGAGGCTTCTTGCCGCATCCAAACAGCCAGAACTTCCACAGGTAATTACCAGTGAGTATATACAATGATATTAATCATAAGCTTTCAAAAGCGCTTTCAACTGCCTATTTATCCAAACGTTCGGATATTTCCGTATTTTTAGAGTCCCGTTGAACGCCCAAGTAAAACTACCTGCATTCAAAGACTTCATGCAGTCAGTGCACTATCTACCACACCCAAGAAGCTCGATCTTTCCTGGAGTATGGTTGGCATAGAAGATGATGCTAGTGATGATAGTGATGATGAAGTCCTTTTCGGCAACAGTCGACAAAGAAGTTGAGAGAAACTAGAAGCTGTAAACAAGCTAGTGAGTATAGAGGGCCACAGCCCGATAACCAGGACTCTCCATGTAGGATGGGTAGAGGCCACACCCAAAACTCAAAAGTATTACATATCGAAGATGGAAGACGTCGTAAGCAGTGTGCTCGAAGTAATTGCGCCTAATGATGTAGGGTTGTTATGGGGTGCTTTAAAGGCGTCGCCAGGCATCAATGATCGATACAACGAGCCCAAAGCAGACTCATCACTGTTGTCCACACTAATAGAAAGTTACAAGCAGGCTACTCATTCCACTACGCGAAAAAATATCCTAAGCATCATAGCAGATAAGCTCTCATTTCAAGATCTACAGAAGCTGATACCAGATCTTTCTCGAAGACGTTTCACTGAGGCTCGCCATCATGGAATCCAGTACGGAGCACAAGCACTGGAAAAAAGAATACGATACTGAGACAGTAGATTGATCCAGGTCAAGTCGAGCACTTTATTGAATTTATCACCAGTCAAAATGTAATTCAAGACTTGCCGTTTGAAAGGAGAACACTGCGGCTCACGTCTGGTGAAAGTATGGAAATTCCTAACGTGATCAGGCTATTGATTCCATCTCGTCTAGTAGATCAGTACCTCCATTTCTGCCAGGAGACGGGATTCAAGCCACTTGGGAAAAGCACCTTGCTGAAACTGATCTCTGAGAGCTGCGGTGCTTCTGTAAGAAAGTGTATGCAAGGCCTGGACAATTATCTAGCAGAAGGAACGAAGGCCTTTGATGATCAGAGGGCAATTGTCGACAAGCTGTCGCAAACCGGCATGACAAATGAAAAAGCGACTCAACTGAAAGAATCACTAACGGAAGCAAAGCAGTACTTAAAAGGAGATTATAAGGTAGAGTGTATTACGTGTATTTTCATACAGTACTTTCTTTTTTGTGTGGTAACATCCAAACGTTCTGATTTTCCAGGTGCACGTGTCAACAGAGTGCTCAGTTGCAGATCATTGCATCAAGTTTGCACTGAGTGATGGGAAAGACTGCCAATATCAAGACCGATGCAATCACGAGCACAACCAAACGTGCGACAGGTGCTCACAGTTGAATAAGGTGCATTAGTTCTCATTTGCTATTTCAGAACAAAATACTTGCTAATAGACCAGTGGATTCACCTTGTGTTTAGCTTTTAAATCTATTTTGTAAAGCACAGTTAGAGCTATACTTACGAAGTTTGGCGGTTTTATTATTATAAACAAAATTATCATCATCATCGTCATCGTCGTCATTATTATTATTCTTATTATAATTATAATTTACAACAAAAGTAAACAATAATAACATTAGTTATTCATTTTAATGATTTTTGGGCAGGGTCTTTTTTTCCTAGGTTATTGAAGATGTCAAATCCGAGGTGGATGTAGCTAATTTTGAAAGTGAAGACGATAAAGATGAGGCGGTCTTCCTTGTCCAGAAAGCTAGCGAGGCCATAGCAGCATGGAAAGCTCACCAGCTCAGAAGCATAAACCAAGATCGTGCCCGACTGGAAGTGCTGGAATTTCTGGACCCGTCATGTGTCCTGATTGTGCAAGACTTTGCGATGAAGTTCATCCCTGTCCAGTACCGCGAAGCCCAGAGCAATTTCTTTGGCAAGCGCGGGATATCTTGGCATGTATCAGTGTGTCTTAGGAAAGTCAGTCGTAAGCTTGAATCCCAGACGTCTATACACATTATTCAATCTGGTCTTCAAGATTCCACTGCGGTCGTCTTAATCATGGACCATGTGCTTCGGTTGTTAAAGAAGCAACACCCCGAGATTGTCAGCTTGTTTTTCCGCCAAGACAACGCCGGATGCTATCATTCGGCAGAAATCATACTGTCAGTGGATATCTTGTCGAAAAGAAGTGGCATTCAAATCGATCATGTAGATTTTAGTGACCCGCAAGGCGGAAAGGGCTCATGTGATAGAAAGGCCGCCCAAATAAAGGCGCATGTCAAGAGCTTCGTTAATGAAGGTGGATCGGTTACGAATGTTGGTGAACTCAAACAAGCCATAGAATCGAGGGGAGGCGTCCCAGGTCTCCGTGTCACTGTTATGGATGTGCAAAAGAGCGCAAAAAGCTACAAGTTGGACGGTATCAGCAAACTCAACAACTTTAATTTCACTAGTGGTGGATTTACAGCTTTCCGTGCTTATGATTTAGGACCTGGAAAGTTCTTCCCATGGAGTTCGTTTGAATCAGGTATTCATTGTTGAAATGATAATGATAATGATAATGATGAGAATTGTTATCATATGGAGGTTTTTTCAATTTATATCGTCATTTTGGCGGGATGTGACGTCTTACTTGACAAGTGACCGACTATTAATTAGACATTTGTCCGTACCTGTCAGTGATATCGTACCTTATCGTATCATATTTGTGCCCCACCCCCCCCCCCCCTCACACCCCCACTCCCCCACCTCTTCCCCTCGAGGACTTACGACTTACGATTAATATAGACCTTTGAATAGTTCCAGGTAACACTGACTGCGCCTGGCTTGAGGAAGAATCTGAGAGCTTTGGTCTTGTTGACTTCGTAGAGGTTTTTCAAAGAGCTCAAAAGGTAAACAACAGCATAACAATGTAATAATCACGAAATGACATCATGAAATTTACTCTGAGTTGAACGCTGAGTAAAAATAAACTCTTTGTAAATTATTTCCATTTCTCCGTATGCAGCCCGTGTGTGTTGATGATCGCAGCAGTGACGCGGCCGATGGTGATCTGAGTGACTTTAATTTGTCTGAAGGAAGTACAAGCATGAGTAGCGAAGGAGCTGAGAAATGTCAGACGACCAGAATGTTCACATGTCCTGAGCAAAGCTGTACAAAGGCGTTCATTAGGTATTCAGCATTGGAGCGTCACTGTGAGTTTGGTGCACACACAAGATCTCTCGAAAGGATAACTCTTCAAGATCAAGTGAAGATTAGCTACGCTAAACATCTCCAAGCGGGGCAAACTAGGAAGCAACAAAGCCTACCTGTTAATGGTGCTGCAGCGACTTATTGTGCTTCAGACAAATGCCAAATGGGTTGGGCCCTCAAATCCAGTACAAAGAATGTGCGCTTCAGCGAGAAGCAGAAAAAGTTTCTGGATGCCAAGTTCAACCTTGGGGAACAAACTGGAGAAAAGAGCAGCGGTGAAGATGTGGCCAGGCAGATGAGGCGAGCTCGTGGAGAGGATGGCAAACGATTATTTGCCGTTGACGAATTCTTAACCCCACAACAGATTACCTCATAGTTCTCGTGTATGGCTGCCAAGCGAAAGAGTGTCCCAGAGGCAGAGCTAGAGAATGAGGAAAGGGCAGAAATGATCCATGAGGTGGCTGAAGAAATATTGGCTTCGTTAACAACAATGCAAGAAGAAGAGCAATCTGTGTCCTAAGTGGACAGCTGTTGTTTCACCTACAAGAAGATAGCCTTGTGTTGCATGAATAAAGATCAACTTCGTGCTAAGCTAACACTACCAAATCTCAAGAGCATGTGCCATAAGTACGGCATTCAGGGCGTGTCGGGAGGCCGAAAGAAAGAGCCGTACGTCGACGCACTTTCCAATTTCATATCCACGAGGCCATGTACTTTGCATAGAACGTAGTGAATATTCTAGGTATTTAGTTTAATCCCCCCCCCCCCACCGTGGGTACTCTTAGATATGAGCAATATAGATACGTGTCACTGTGAAGGATGTAACTTTCAGGCAATAGAGTATAGTAATCAAAGAGTCTTATCTGACCTTTGGTAACATCATAAACCAAAAAAGCATTGATAAATAGTATATAAGTATAGTGTAATTAAAGTACAGTACCCAGAGCAGAGTACCCACCCAGGGGTTATACCCGCCGGGGATTTAAACGATTTAACTCATCACCCCCATTCGTTTAGTTTAAAGTTAAATACCTTAACATCACCTGGAATTGCAGCAATAAGGGGCACCCGTAGTTTAAAAGAATGCGACGTCTATTCGAGTCTGGATTAAGTTTATCCTGCACAGTATTTTGGAGAAGACCCGGAGAATACGAGGTTTTTTAAACTGTTGTTGTTGTTGAAGATTCGGCTAATAACAAAAAACGGCGTAGCCTTTAACGAGGACAACGACGTTGTTACGAAATCTGCTTGTTTCTGATCGATGTTTGCACCACTGTGTTCATGTACTCTTGCACTGCGTCTGCCAAAAATGCAGATGACAGTCATGACACTCATCGTCGGTAAAATAAAAGTTCAACTTCTCTGGTACAATTGTATCTGGCAATTATATCTTTGTTACTGTAAACCATCCGCCTTTAATACCAGATCGACAGGCAAAATCCCATAGCCAAAAGAACCACGAGATATCCTAAAAACATTTACATCCGTTGCAACACTATTTGTATTGTGTTACATCCGGTCAGCAGTCGCGTCTCCCTTACTTCCGGTGTGTTCGTTTAGTCAACATTTCAGCAATCGAACGCGCGCTGCTCGATTTCAGCCAAAAGCATTACTCTTTATTGTTCTCAGATAATGCATTCGCTTAGTAGAGTGATCTTTAAGCATTTATCAAGCTCTCTGGATGAACTGTGCTGAAGAGGTTTGGTAATCGACGGCAGAAATCACAAACATTACTCACGGATGTGTTTTGGCATGGCGACCAGCTGTTGTTTATCGAGTCATGTGGATAAATGCAACATAATTTGTGGTCTGAAACGCAGGAAAATGGATGTCGATGTGGCGAACTATTAGATTTGGCCTTGCTGCTAGTGTCTGTGCTCAATTTGGTCAAGTAAATGGAGGGAGCGAAGGCAACACCCACACGACAAATCGTCCTGAAGAAATTGCCAAAACTTACCAGGTAGGCTTTTGTATTAATTTAGATTTCACCAAATTCGCGAGCGAAAACCTTATTAATCACATTTACGTAAAAGACCAGGTGATAGAAAAATATTTTCAAGCTGATTTCATCCTTATTACGCCTTTTTAGGCCAAATAGTGCGGCCCTCAAAATGGCCAATCTTGCATTTTTTGCAATTTGCCTTGTATGTCTTGAACGCCCCTGGCGAAAATATAACTTTCCCCAAAATTATTTTATGATATTTAGAAACCACAATAACCGTTTTAATTCTACTGCTAATTTGGTTTCAAGAAATTGAGTACGTTGTGAAAAATTGCGAAATTGGTTGTGCTTGTTTTTCCCACTTGTCAAAATGGCCGACAGGCACTATGATAAAGCGACAGTTTTTTCCTTGTTCATAAATCGCAAAATATTTTTAGAATGATTTTTATAAACTGGAAGAACGACTCTACTTTGTGCCGGAATTTCGTTTGATTTGGTTCACATTTACCAGAGAACTAGACTCGTATATTTTTATATTTTGAGAGTAAAATTTTAGCTCAAAACATGAACCTGAGGCTTGCGTGACCAAGTGCGGTTACCATGGCAACAATACATCTGCCAATCAAAATATGCTTGTTTTTGTTCATCCCCCAAGGCAACCTACCTCCACACAAAAAATGAAGGGGTGTTAAAAATTTTCATTCCTAAGTTTGCTTCACTTTCCCAGAGAAGTGCTCTTAAAAGGAAAAAAACCCACGAGGTTTGTCAGAAGGAAAAAAGACGCTCATAAGCAGAAATTGTAAACCCAAGTTGAGACCAAAATGAAGTTGATGAACAGGGAAAGGATTACAGAATTTTTGACTTCAAAGAAAAGTACAGAAATAAAATCCTCAGATTTCCCTGCGAACAAAGTGCAAGTCCAGACTAAGTGGTACGCACTGTCGATACGGATGTTGTAGGAATCGCAGTTGCAAAATCCCAATACCTTTCCTTATCGGAGCTTTGGATTGAGTTTGGTGTTGGCAAACACCTGAAATACTTGCCAGCACACGACATATCCCGCAGTATTGGAGAAGAAAGGTCACAAGCTATCCTCGCATATCAAGCTTTCACAGGCTGTGATCAAATGTCGTCTTTTGCCCACTATGGCAAAAAGACAGCATGGGAAGCGTGGGGCGCATTCAGTGAGGTGACGGCAGCTTTCCAAGCTCTTAGCACTCGTACCAGCACTTGCATGAAAGTAAATGATGCGCGGAAGGACCTATTTACACGTAAAGGGAGAGAGATTGAAGCCATTCCTCCCACCTCAGATGCCTTACGTCAACATGCAAAGAGGTCCACGTACCAGGCTGGCCACTGCTGGGATAATTCCTTGGTGCCATCTCCTCCGTTTCCATGTCCAAGTGAATGGGGCTGGGTGAAAGTCGTTAATGATATGTGGGTGCCCTTGTGAATGACAATTCCCCAGGCATCACAGAGCTAACAACAGTAAACTGATCCTTACGGGGTAAAGATTAAGAAATTAAAATGGAAACAGAAATGAAATTAAGTTATATATCTGCCCGATATTTCGGTTTGCAAAATAAACCTTCTACGGGGGCTAAAAAAGAAAAGTGAATACAACTACAAGACGACCATTACATATATGGGTTTGAAATACAGCATAACAGAAAATGATAGGCTATGGAAAGTTGAAAAGTTACTAATTAAGTTCATCGCGTCTGTTTATACCGCGAGGTTCAAGTGTCATGGCTTTGTCACTAAGGTAGGCCTCGTGTGCTTTTCTGACAGAGTCACAGTTGTTGTGGATAAGTTCAAGCGGTGTATGGAGGACGTCGTTGATGGAGTGGCCAGGTTGGTTAAAATGGAGTGGCCAGGTTGGTTAATATCACAGAGCTGTCAGGAGCTATTGAAATGTGGTTGCAAGAGTGAAAGAGGTTGTTCAGGACGATGCAAATGTCTTAAAGCCGAACTGCCGTGCACAGCACTATGCAATTGCGCTGGGCTGTGCGACCGAGAATGAACAACAGAATGCCGGATGCAAATGAACAAATCTGCGTATCGCTTGCATTACATTCCTTTGAATTTGTGTTTAGCCTTTTTAAGTTGGTTTGACGTTTTTAGGGCTTCATTTTAAAGATTTTACTGTTTTGTAGTTTCTATGTAAGAACTTGGTCAAATAATTGAGATAAAAATTAAGAGAGCCGGGATAAGATTACTACGTCCAAAGCTAGGCATAAAAAGCGTATTTAATCACGTGGTTGGTCACGTGATCACACACGACCGCCAATAATGTCTAAGAGTGCATTTTGTAATTATTTTTTTTTTGTTAAACGTGTTAATTTGTTACGAAACATTGTCTCACTCTGCTGGAAATAGATAATTCACGCCGCCTCGTTTCCATGTTAGAAGTCCAGTGAGCCACCTTAATGGGATGGATCCCAAATGGGTTCATAGCATTTTCGTAGTTTCTATGTATGAACTTGACCAAATAACTAAGATGCAAATTGAGAGAGTCAGGGTAAGATTACAATGTCCAATGCTTGGTATTAAAAAGCATATTTGGTCACGTGATCATATAAAAAGGCCAATTATGTCTCAGAATGCATTTTGTTATTCATTTTTTGGTTTAACTTGTTAATTTCTTCCGATACATTGTCTCACTTTGCTGAAAATAAAGAAGTTATTCACCCGGCCTCGTTTCCATGTAGAAGTGTAGTGTGCCACCTTAAACCCGTTATAATTACAATTATGGGATAGATCCCAGGTGGGTCCATAGCTAATATTGTTCAGTAGGTAATTAATTCTCTATCTTTGTGCAAAATTTGGTGCTTTTACCGTAAATTCCACAATTCTTGCACCAATCTGCCGGACTAAATGGATAGAGCACATTGGAAGCTTGGACGAATAGTGGGCACAGTTACCGGCAAGGATGGAGCAGTTCGCGGATTGAAACTGAGACAAGGGAATGGTTACGTGGTGGAACACCCTTTACAGCTCGTATGTAACCTAGAAATCGGAGGAGAGAATCTTGACTTCAAGCTTAACCCGGAAGCTGGATTGTTCACACCAAGATTAGGGCCAAAGAGATTGTCAATGAACGAATCAAGGACATTGTTGCACAAGAGGTTAAAGACAGTGAGAGTAACATTTAAGTTGAACACTTAAATGGGAGGAGGGTGTCGAGAATGTTTTCTTTGCGTGACTTGAAGGTAGATTTTGCATGACATGAGAGTACATGTACCGTGTAAGCTTTGTTCGGACCTCGTGGTCAAAAAGTATCAAATTCGTTTTCGCTTTTGTAATTTCTAATGCCCTGTAACTGTTGAGACTTGGATGAGGATTGAATCTGTGTACTGTGAGACTGGGCTGAGTTGATTTGGTGTTCGGGGAGATCAACGAAAATATTTCCCACGTGAGTTGGTGTTACATTCCTACCTTTTTAGAGCCTAGTGATCGTTTGTTTGCAAAACTTAGTTCAAGTACATTGTTCATTGGTAGCACAAGCTTAAAATGTACAAGAATCGCCAAAGAAAGATAAATCGGCAACGATATTACTGAAAGGACTTTGCTAGTGTACAAAAGACTAAATAAATTAATAATTCGGTAAATTGTGATCGTCCGGGTGGGTGTAGTCCTGAGAAGAAGTGTTTGAGGTGACATTGACTGACGTTTCGACAACCTGAGCTGAAGTCATCATCAGAGTCAAGTGAACTGTGAATCGTCAGTAGATGTTATAAGTCTCTGGTCGTTGTCCTGATTGATCGACGATCTCGTGATGTTATTGGTCGTCTGTCAGTTAAGCCGTGATGTTATTGGCTGTGAAGTCTGTTAAACGTGATTGGTGCATTTCGATCCATCTTTTGTTAGTCAAATGTCTGTTGGGACTCTGCTGAATGCGATACCAACAGTACGGACTACTATCAACGAATCACTCGGGAAAGCTGGTTTACTAACTTGAACAAACACCACTGAACCGTTGCCAACAGCTACCTGCACCTTACAAGCGACTGATTGCCGATAGTAACAAGACAGACAAACAATAGACAAACCGACAATAGACCAACGGACATTTGACTAACAAAAGACGGATCAAAAGGCACCAATCACGTTTAACAGCCAATAGTCCTTTCCCAAGATAATTGCAACGCAAAGGAGACTGGGAAAACTTTGCGCGGAAGCGAGGCTATGGTAAGTGCAATTTCAACATGGCGGACGCGGATTTGATTTACTCACGAAAAGACGATTTGCAAAAAGGGTTGAAAGCACGCGGGCTTAAAACAACAGGAAGGAAACAAAAACTTATCGACCGTGTATTAAAAGCGAAGCAAAATGGCATCGAAACAACTGTAGAAAGAGAAACCAGAGAGAGGGAACAGCAAGAAAAGAGAGCTGCCGAAAAACTTCTCAGAGAACCTTCTGAATCGGAGCAAAGATTCCAATTGGTATTTATATAGAAAAGGAAGAATTACTGCATCTAAATGCAAACGTGTGGCCAGCCTTAAACCTACTAAGTCTCCCTCAAAGGCTCTGAAATAATTACTGTTGTGTGAGAGGGTGCCCCAGACTTCTGCAATGCTTCAGGGTTTGGAAAGTAAGGATGACATTGTAGATACATTTCGTTCTAAAATGGAGATGGAGGGAAAGCACGGTTTTTCATTTACGAAGTGTGGGTTTTTCATAAGCAAGACACATGGCTTTTTGGGAGCAAGTCCATATCGAATAATTCAAGACCCAGAGGAGGACTCCCCAGGTGTGGCCGAGTTGAAATTTTTGCAAGTAAAAGAAAATGAGACGCTAGCAGATGTGCTACTAAGACAACACATCTGTGTGAAGAGAAAAGAAGACAACTGTACCAGTCTACTGCTTAACAAAAACCACAAGTACTATTTTCAGCTTTACCAACAAATGTTTGTAAAGGAATCACATTGGAGAATTCTTATTGTTAAAGGATCCAATGGCGACATGTTTCATCAAAAAGTTAAATTTGAAGAACATTTTTGGTCTCCTATATTAGGAAAACTCGAAAGGTCTTTTGATTCTGTCATGATGTATGAACTTGCTTACCCACGAGTTCAACTTGGTCTTGTGGAATGATCTTTTAGGACACCTTGTAGTACTGTATGTTGTACATTGTACATGGAGAAAGCTAGCATGGTTATAGACAGTGGCAGTGCAAAACTCAACAGTTGAAGGGGTGCATGGAATAAGGCCCTAGGTGACTCCTGATGTAATGTTACATTCCCCTTTGACTTCACAATCATATGCAAGGCAAATTGGAAGGAGAATCTAGCAGTTTACCAAAAGTCATTTGGGGCTTTATAATTCCAGGCACCCCTTCAGGTATATACCGTAAAGGCTCTATTAAGCGCCCCATCTATATTAAGCCTCCCTCTCTTGGGGACTAAAATTAAATAAGCCCCCCCAGGGGGCTTTGTTTTAACAAATTTTAACATTAAAACAATGGAATGTCCATATTGGAAGTAAAGGAAACAGTATTCATATGGTATTTTCACCTCTAAACAAAATCACACTGTGGTACATGTGTACCTTACAGGGGTTTCCTAAAATTTCCATCCATCACCCCAACTCCATGAAAGTTTCCAGGATCATCAAAAAAAGGGTAATGGCACTTAACTGACAAGAGGAAGCTCAAGATTGGTAAGGGCTACACAAATTAACACTATATTGTTGGCATTATGCCACTCAGTGGCAGGGATGATACCTTGCAATATTCTAAAGTTTTTTATTTGTTCCATTTTTCGTTCGACATGGATTCGTACTGCAGCGATTCGCCTTGTTTCCTCAACTTCCTGTCTTGAAAGCTGTCTGCTCAGTTGAGTCTCGCTTTGGGGACATGTTCAAGGAAACATCCAAAGGATCCAATAAATCCTGAATTGTAAACCCCTTGTCTGCCATCACACTGTCACCTGGTTCGAGTAGATTCAGTAAACCACTCTCTTTAACAATTTGCTTGTCAGATGCATTTCCTCCCCACAATTTGGACAGGAATGTGACTACTCCAGTGGGGCTGATGCCTACCAAAAGCTTGAATGTGTTATGTGACTTACAACTTGAGTAAGTTATTGACTGATTAACCAAAGAGGAAGGCATCTCGATAAAAAATTCAGTACAGTATATCATTACTCGGGTATTGGGGAATTTTTTGAAACTCTCAGGCATATTGGCTTGAATTACTTCTCTAGTTGGCCACACAAATTCTTAAGATGGGTGGCAAGTGCACTGTACCGTGTATAAGAACCCGACAAACTGTGCTCACCGAGACACAGAATCTTTGTGCTAAGTCCTGTTCCAGCAGTCCAAGCCTGAGCCTCATGAAGACCATTAAATATTCATCCACAAGTCGCATCTTTCTTTTAGGGCCTGGCTTCTGTTTAACTTCATTTTCCAAATACGGTTTTTCCTTCAGTGAATCCTTTCCATTCCAGTAATTTATCCTTCCAGCTAATGTTAAAATGCTGTTAAAAATCACCAAAAATGTACCAAAATTTACGAATCCGGTGTAAAACCTTGTCTTCTGATCATCTCCTTGAAGATCTTCAGCAGTTAGCAACGGAAGGTTCACCTGTAGACCGACTTCTTTCATTTGAACTTTAGTTTGAACTTCGCTGTCAAAACAACTGGAACAAAACTAAACACCTGTATCTCTTGATCCATCCCTAAACAAATCTTCAGAGTCAACTTTACAAGGTTCGGTACGAATACAGTCATGGAAACAGTGAGAGAAGTTGTTTGCTCTGCTTCTGTTTTTTTTAATTTCCAGCGAATCTTCCGAATTTACCTCTGAATTGATACCTCTAATTACTGTTGAATGCAACGCTGCTTCTCCTCTCGTTCTGTCGGGTAAAGGACGTTTTTGAACATGAGATTCCAGCTTTGGCTTTGAAGGGAATAACGTTGGAAACTGACACCACGGCTTGGGCCCATTTCTACCCTCGAAGTGTAAGCTGCAGACCCGCGTTCCAGGCTTTTTTCGAACATTTCGCAGTTTTGCTATCCAAAGCCTTTTTGCTTTCGTGTCTTTGGGAAGTCTGTGAAGTTGCACCTTCCCATCAACGATTTTCCCTTTATAACTGTGGCAAAGGGGTACACAGCAATAGAGAACTCCTCCGGGAACTGTTTTTTTCGGATTTCCTTCTTCCAGCTGATTTGTTTTGCGCGCCATGTTGAGATTGTACTTACCACAGCCTCGCTTTCGCGCTAAGCTTTCCCAAGTCTTCTTTGCGCTGCAAGTATCTTGGGAAAGGACTATAACATCAAGGCTTCACTGACAGATGACCAATAACATCACGAGATCGTCGACCAATCAGGACAACGACCAGAGACATAACGTGTACTGACTATTCACAGTTCACTTGACTCTGGTGATGACTTCCGCTGAGGTTGTCGAAACGTCAGTCGTGTCACCTCACAGTCCTTCTCAGGACTACATCCACCCGGACGATCACAATGTACCGAATTATGATATGACTCCTAGGTTCAAACCATTTACAGTTTTACTAAATAAACTGGCAGAGATGATCATTTGGCAACAGATTGTCAATGTTGATATCGGATACTTCCAACCTATGACGTCCACACTATGACTTTTCTCTGAAGAGCTACTGCCGTGCTTGCAGACATGCACACTCCAAGGCGGTTAAGACACTGCAAATCAACGTGCCTGGGAGCCCAGAGAAATAAAAACATGGAGATCCGATAAGCTATCACCGACATGCAGGCATTTCTACACTGAGCAACGACTGGTGTGGAAAGTGTGATGGAATTAGTAGGACTCAGATTTTTTTAACCAGTTACACTTGCGTTTCAAAGTGGACTACTCTAACACCTGGGATTTTAACTGCGGGTATTTTTTAATGTATGGTATCATTTTTATTTTAAGAATAGCTACTTAATTTCATGCTATCATACTAAATTTAACAAAGAATCTTCTTATGCTAATGCACTAAATTTTAGGTCTGAAGCCTTCTTAAAATTTAATTCTAAATTTGAGATTATCGTTCTCAATTTTAGTATGCACCTTCTAACTTTACAACCTTATTTAAAGAGGTATAGTCTTCTTAAACTACAATTCTTAATCTGAAATTAACTTGCCAAATTTAAGAAAGAACGTTTAAACTTTAAAACATTAATTGTAAGGACTACAGCCTTCTTAAAACCAAGTTTTTAATTCAATGTTACAATGCTCTCAATTTAACAAGGGACCTGTCATTTATTAGAGCGGGGGAAAGGCTGGTGCAATTTTTTTTACCAGGTGCAGTTTTGTAGGCCCTCCCCCAATTTCCTGCAGACAAAACATGTTTCCCCTTCCCCTCGTGTGATCCAAAAAAGTTATGACCCTCCCCACGCTAAAAGACATGATAGGAATTATTACATGAGATCAAGCTTTACCTTGTTCTGTTCATAACAGAAAGCGTGTTGCTCTCCTCCCTGATCTTGTACAGGTAGCAACGCGAGAGGAATTGTCATAATCGTTCTCGTCACTTTCCTCTTCCTCACAGCTTGAAAAGCCAATTTCTGCTAATACAAACACAGGTAGCCAAAGCTTGAGTTTTGACTGCAAATAAATATAAAATTTTATGAAATAAACAGTGTTTCTTTGTTTATATCTTACGTACTTGCTATCTAGGGCAAAAGTTCGCTCTCCAAGCGAGAATAACTCTTTCTTATTTTAGCTCCTAATTAGTTTTACAATTATGAAAGGCGATACACAATTCACCCGCACCAAGCATTTGAATGATCTATATATTTCTTGAAATGCACCATTTCCACTCACAATTTCCTCAAACCTGAATGAATCAATAGTCGAAAAACAATTATACGCCGGAAAAGTTCCATTTTTCGCAACATTTGTCACCATAAACTGCAATATTTTGAGCTTCTTGTACCTGAAAGCAAATGTCGGTATTCGACCACCGACCTCTGCGCACAAATATATGCAAATATGCTAAGTAAATCGTACGAGACAAAATCTACTGTGTCGGGGAGGCGTGCACGGTGAGCAAGAACAAATAGCCATGCTTCAAACATAAAACGTCCCACCCCAACACGGTAGCTTTTGCCATGTTCGCATTATCGTGCAAATTGTCCAATGAGACGAGAACAGCGGGATGAATTGTGTATCACCTTTCCTAATTATAATACTAATTAGGAGCAAAAATTAGAAAGACGGCTATTCTTGCTCGGAGAGTGAATTTTTGCCCTAGATAGCAAGTAGGTAAGATACAAACAAAGAGACACTGTTTATTTGATAAAATTTTATTAATTTTCAGTCACAACTCAAGCCTTGGCTACCTGTGATACATAATCCACCGCCTCATCTTGATCTTCATCCTCTGATGAAAGAGCGGCTTCTTCCAACTCGTTGCCACTATCAAATTGTTCCTGTTGTGTTGCCGGGTTTGTTAAATTCTTCTGATACAACAAACCTCTGTGCGAATTTTGAAATGCTGTCGAGATCTTCCAAAGAGCATTCACCAGATTGATGTGCTTTCCTAAACTGGGCTCGTGGCAAATAATCGTCAATGGTGCTGTTGACTGTTGGCGTCATGTGCACAGGGCTTTGATAATCAGGGAATGGCCTTGGAATGCGCTCAGTGTGACTACAACACTTTTCGCTTGACTTGCAAAAGTCACATAGTTTGCCGCTGGAAATTTCGCAAGCCCCCTTCTGGTATTCAAGAAACACCTCTCCAATTTGGAAATGAGTAAATGAATATATCTTCGTGAAGTAATTGCAACCCGGGACCTGGTGTCTCTTGGCCTCTGTCTTGGCTGCTGTGTATTGCATCAGATACTTTTCATTGAAAAAAATTGATCTTTTTGCAAGTTGTAACATAACAGGCCCTGGCTCATCATCCACCATTGCTGCTACCTCTTGGTCTACTTACCATGCATTCTTTTCCAAGCAGTCTCTCTCTTTTTGCTTTACGTCACTCGCTGATATTGCACCAATCTCCTCAATTGTCAGGACGTCAAATGGTTGAAAATATTCCCATCTCACTGCTGATCCATCTAAAAGGGCATCACCTCTAGCTGCATTTGTTCTCTCTGCTTTATTTTGAGCAGAGTCCCCTGGAGCACGATGGATTCGGCTAACACGATCAGATAAATGAATGCGGGCAATTTCTGCGTCCGTGAATCGAATCTCTGTATTGGTTATTCCACTCCAGGGCCTGCATCTTTGGTCTTTAGGATGCTACAGCACATTCTAGGGGGTTCAAACAATCTATCTTGCTCGGATACTGGGAGCATTCACTTAAAAGGTCCTCCATTGTGTTCCACAGCTTCTCTTGTTTTACATAGAAAACCATGTTCCTTTGGAGTGAAGCTGTTAATGCTGCTAATGTTCGTTAATGCTGATAAGTGTCCAATGTTTCTTCAGATTCTTTGTCCCTTTCTTTATCCTCTGTCCAAATACCCATGATTTCGTCAGGTTGATTCTTAAGCCACGCACATTTCTCATTCTTGTAGCGGTAATGCTGGCAGCCAGTTTGGGGAGTAGCACAGCTCACATCTTGTTTCATTGTAAGGTCTACGAAATAGAAAACGACATCGTGGGAAAACGTTACAAGTTTCCTGAACTCAATGAAGTAGTTATTGTTTCCACTTGAGGCCTCCTGAAAAAGCATTGGAAGCTCATGACTCAATCGCATATAATCAGACGCCCGAGCACTACCACAGCTTCCAATGTAATATTTAGGCTGTATGTTGACGACACTTTGATCCTGATCGCTTATCAACTCTTCTTTCTCTTCAATCTTCTCAGTGTGCTGTCGAATGAACCGAAATGATGCTGGTGTCTGGTTAACTTCTGCCTGATTGAAAAGTCTCTCTTTCAGTCCATTCTTCTCACCTTCATGTCACAATTTCTGTTCTCTGATTGATTGCTTTTCCACCTTGTGATCAATGGCTTGCATTTTTTTCTTGGACTTTTTCTATTCTCTCTCGTGTTCTTAGATGAAATACATCCGCAGCTGCTTCTAATGCCTTCTCACATTCATCTGATTCTGAAATGACTTCTGAAAAAACTGCACCTCTCTGTCATATGATCATATTCAGTATCCATTGACTGCAAAATTGAATTTAATGACGGTGAGTCTAGATTGAAACGCTGACCTGTAGAAGAATTTACCAATGCATTATTAAGCATTTCTAGCTGAAACAAAAAGTCTTCCGAGCTGAAATTTTCACTTTGCAATAAAACAAAGCGCTTGTTGCAAACTTCATACACAAGTACAGACCGTGCTCTTCGTGGAGAAGATTATCACGAAAACTAGATTCGTCTGGGCAGCTGTCAAAGAAAGCTGCAGTAAAAACCGTATGCGTCCTCAAATGTTAGGAAGCCAATAGCTTTGTTGCTGTTCCTTCCTTGCGCCAGAAGTTGCCTTAACACAAAAAGTAAGCCTTCAATGATAGTCGATTTCCACCTACTAGTAGTGGATTTCAGTAGCCCCTCGTACTTGGCTAAATTGTTCCGAACCTTACAAGTTTGAAGAGACTTTCGTAGGTGCTTTTCAAGAGAGGATCCTTTTCTCAAATTGCTTCTCAATTGCCAGAACGTTAGCTTCTCGTCTCTCTCTTTCAAATCTCCATCTGAGTTGCCCAACAAACATGTAGCCTCGGAGGGCTTCGGATCATTCACCATCTTTTCCACCGAGTGCAAAGAGAGGGCCTGTTAACTAATCTCGGTACCCGTTTTCCAGCAGAGTATTCATGGCGGACAACGAAAGGGACTGCTTAAGCTTATCCGAATTTTTGAAATTTGCTGATCTCTTCTCTTATGAATTCAAATTAAAAGCAGCTGGGATAAGTAAAATCGATCACCTCCAAGATGTTGACTCGAGCGATCTCAAAGAGAGAGGTGAGGTGTGCTATTTATAACACTAAGCTCACATTATTCTCATGCAATTAAGCGTGTGTAGACAGGTCGTTTTCATATGTATCTCAGCGTGGCATTTCTTGCAAAATGTCTTGCACGGTTTTCAAACAGAAGTTAAACGATTTATCGGGAAAAAAGCGAGCTGACATCGAATAAAGGTGGCTCAATTTAAGGAGAGAAGCCCTCTGAACCTTCTTCGAGCACAACACGCAAATCGTAGACACTGCAGTTCGGATCAATTCAATTTCAGAGGCCTTCAGCTGACCAAAAGCCCTGGCAACAAAAGAAATTTGGATGGATGCCTCATCCAGCAAGTCGGAGAGCAAAATTCAAGAACGATTGCCTTCCCAAGTGCTATAAATTGTTTTATGGTGTGAAATGCAGTAATCCACGAGACTTTGTTAGACTCTTTCATGACGAATGGAGGCGACAATACGGCATTCAGGAACATGTATCAAAGATTACCTCGCGCATTGATGCAATATTGAGCACGAGCAATCCCTGTGCTGCTGGAAAATTTTACATGGCCAATTATGTTCTTGTACCAGCTGATAAGTTGATACTGAGGGCAAACATTACGAAGCACAGTAAGTTACTAGAGAGCATATCAGATATGGATACAAGTATTAAAGCTCACCTCAACACCCTGTTTCACTCAAAGACCGGCAAGTTGGTGCGAGGAGAAGGAAGAGTATTCCAAATCGTTTGATGAAGAAGTTATTACAAGGCTTGATGAAGTTAAAGAAAAAATTAACAGCGAATTTAAATATCTAAATGACAAACATGATGTTAACAGTAACACACTACGAGAAATGACTTTGCATTGATCTGATCAATGCAAAGACATGTTTCGTGGTGTTATTACTGTTAAAAAACAAATTAAAAAAGAGATCACAGAGACAGAACAAAAGGAAAAGCAAAAAGAGGAAGCAACAGAGAGAAAGTAACAATTGTAAACTCCTTCATCAGCTTATATCACCAGACTTAAATTCTGATGTTATCCACAGTGTGAATGTAGAAGCTCTTGCAAGCCTTTCATTAGACAGGTGAGGTGGCTGACAAAAATGGCAACGAACGGTCACTTGTCAGAAAGAGCCAATGCAACAGCGCAAGACTGTCTAGAAGGTTTTATGGAAGAAAGTGAGGAAGAACTGGATACAGATAAAAGTCTCTCTGGGGAAAATAGTGACAGCTTGACAGAGAATGAAGAGTGTGGTGGCTGAAGTTTAAATATTGTGATACTCAACGGAGGAGTGCCTGCATGGTCACACTTGAGAATGTAAGGCACGTTCATGTGAGCTGGATTCATTTATACTGTTCCAACATTTAATGTGTGTTGAAATAACGGTTAGTGTTATGATTGATTTTATATTTAGAAAATTGTTGTAGTTGATTCTGACAGAAAAAAAAACATTTTACCGTTTTGTTTTGTTTAATATATAAAAAGCACTTTCTATGCAACAGTTGACATACTTCTTTGTCTTGTTGGGTTATTCAGGAAATTGATACAAGACCATATTTTTCAACCGTTGTAGATTTCAAATGCACTTAAACTCAAACGTGAAAAAACTGAATAATACGACTGGTTTCTTGTTTAGCGGTCAGACTGCTTACATAAGATAGTTCTTATTCCATAAAGAAAATCCAACCTCAAAGTCTTAAAAAGTTGACGAACTTTGAACACAAAACCCTAGATGGCATATACATGATGGCAAACGTCATAATTGCAATATAGCAATCACAAACGTTTGGTCGATTTCAATAAATCAATATAATTTAGATCAGCACCGAGGCCATTTTTCCATTTTGTACTTATTCTTTTCATCTCAAGATCGATTAATACTACGTAATGAAATCTAGAAATGTGTTTAATTTTACGAAAAGAAAAAATGCACTGTTTCACTTGTTTTTTACTGCTTTCTCTCTCTCTCTCCCTCTCTCTATCTTTTGTTTTTGCTTTGCTTTATTGCTTTCTCTTGTCTTTCTGGCCTTTTCGACTGCCTTTGCGCGCGTTTTTTGCTTCCTTGTAAGATGGTTAAGCCTAATCTCTACTTTCTTAAATGAAAGGCAGCACTTCTTTGCCAGGGCAATTGTGTCGATTTGCTCAGCGTCTTTCTTGAACGCCTCTTCAATTATTATGCTCGGTGGGAGAGACCTTATGGCCTGATTATTTTGGGGTAGTTCCAGCAACGTCGGAATGTCTGTAACATAATGGCCGGTGCATTGGCTGTTGCAGCTGTCACAAGAACTCCCCCGTGGTCTGGTGACATCGACAACAGGGTAGGGAAAGAAATCGCAAGAAGGTCTGTTGGTATACCATTTGAAAGACGTTGACTGGGACTCTTGAACACGATTGGCGGCACTGTTGGTAAATGTACGTGACGTCATCTTTAACAATCTTGTTTCTTTCTTCCTCTTGGATGCCGATGCACTCACGATGAAACCACTCCCCGCACTGATCCCCACATTGATCACAGCATTTGCTGGCCCACAGCAAAATACAAAAAATGCCCTTGCTCGTATCCTTTACGGTTGCCTGATTTTCATTAATAGGGCTTTCTTGCTTGGGCACAAGTTGTTTCACACAGAGGATGACGGCAGCCTTCTTTTCCGCAGCAGCGAAGCAGGAAAATGTGGTTAATGGGGAGATTATGATCCATATGATTCTGTCTCACTTTCCACACTCTCTCGGAATAGTCATTCCTTTGGACAGAGAGACAATTGGATCGCCCAAAAAGGTAACACTTGTGACCACTAGATCAAGTGGTGATAGCTTCCTTAACCGAGTTGAGCTTCAGAATGGTTGCTTGAGTCGTGGCCATTCCAACTTGTTCATTCAACCAACCCTATCTGGAGAACCGTATGACGAAGATGGTCAGTTCAGTAAGATAAAACATTGTGCTAACATGGAAGCAGCCATAAAGAAGTACATTGAACGGGTTGATGACACTCATTGTATGCGCACGACCATAAAGCTACACAGAGTGGCCACTGATCATCCCTTGTTGAACAGAAGAAGCCAGTTGCTTGTTTTTCTAAAATGCAGCGCGAAGGAAAAAGCCGAAATGAAACAGCAAGACCCAAGTGAGTATCGGACTTCTGTGTGACAGGGTCCCTCATCTGAAGCTCCATCAACACGAATGCACTCTATTCCCTTTCTCTTCTCCAAGTCTTGTGAAAACACTGGTCCTAATAGATCCATAGAATGAAGCATTTCAAGGTCTGCAGCATGTTGGGCCGGATTCGTTCGGTGTATGCCTTCACAACAGCAATACACACTTCACTCGTAGTTGTGGTTTGTGTGAAGTTGTAGCTGGTTATTTGTAATTGTGTCTGGAAATCTGTATGGGTAGGAACAGTTGCACCATCGACATTCAAGGATGGCGTGTTCTTGTGAGTGAACGTCGATCCAACCTGAATCCTGCCTGGTCATCTCGCTTTAGCAGAAGAATGTGCTTTCCATCCATTCGGAGTTTATTCAAACTCTTGTAGAGGCTACAACTCCATTTAATGTCAGGGTCGAACTTCAGACTAAAGGCTTTCCTCGCCCGTTGATATTTAACGTTTGCAACTCCTTTGTAACGTTTATTTACATTGTTTGTTTACTGCGATTAACACAAGAACTGGAGCACTGTTCCCTGACTAAACTTCAAATAATAATAATAATAATAATAATAACAATAATGACAATAAAATAATAATTTATATTGCGCAATAATCAACGTAAAATGTTTCAATTGCGCATTACACTGATAAAGAGCTAAAAATTAAAGTTTAAAATTGACTAGCTGTAAAAATGTAGAGATACAATGTAGATTTAAAAAGTTTTCGCGAATACAGAGGTCTTAGCTTTCTTGAAACATTGCACAGATGTGATGTTCCTTGTTCTACATGGAAGATCGTTCCATAGTTTGGGGGCGGCCACATAAAAAGAACGATCTCCGAGCATGGCGAGCGATTTACACGAACTATAATTAAGGTGTAAACCATTGTTGGAACGTAGGTTATGTCTTCCAGTAGTGTCTCTAACATGAATAAGTTCACTTATGAAGGCTGGAGCAGGACCATGTATGGCTTTAAAAGTAATTAGCAACATTTTAAAAACTATACGACATTTTACAGGCCGCCAGTGCAGTGACTTGAGCAGAGGTGTGATGTGACAATCTCACCGTAGTACAAGCAAAGCCTTTCCTGTAATTTCTTGAATTTCATGCGTTTCTCCTTTTTAGTCATTCCAGTAAATGTGTAAACACCAGTACGGCGCCATTTGTCGGCCCCTACATCTGCTTCTCTAACAATTAGTCCAGGAGCATTTGTAAGAAATATAACTCCCATGGGAATTTCGCGGTGAAAGCAAGTCACTAGTCTAGAAGTATTAAGGGGACCTCAGACAACAAAAATCTTGTTGCCAGTTTTGCAACTCGCACTGAGGCTTTTTAGGGGGTGTTATGAAAATGGCCTTATGGACGGACTCTGCATGAAAACGAGGCTGAGGAATAAAACTTCCTAAAACTTTGTTAACTGTGGATAAAACAAACCAAATAACATAAGATATAAAATCCATTGTTGGCAGTGTTGGTCTAAGCCAATAGGACACGTCACTAGTCACGTGACTAAGCTAGCATGAAGGTGAGGCTGAGAAATTAAACTACTTATAACTCTAGTAGCCGTGGATAAAGCGAAATCAAAATAACAGGAAATATGAAACTCAATGTCGTCAGTGTTCGACTAAGGCAAAAGGTACTTCACTAATCACGTGACTAAGGTAGCATGAAAACGAGGCTGAGGAATGGAACATCTTATAACTTTTTTAATTATGGATATACAAAACCAGAATAACAGAAAATATCAATCTCAATGTTGGCCTAAGGCCCAAAACTTAAGAAAAACATTTATTAAACTATCTGAATCATTGACTATTTTTGAAAAGAGACAAAATATTTCTTCGCTCATGACTGCCTCAACAATGCCGGAATAAGTCCTCTGTAACTAGCCGAAATGCAGCTGTTGCCAAAGTCAGATCCCGAGATCGATGATGAATTCCTTGGTGGAAACTGGGTTGTGAATAAGAACTCCAATACGCCATTTTGTGCACTTGGAGCCTCTAATGCCCTTGAGCACATCAATCGTTCAATGAAAGTGTCAGGTGGATTGGTTGGAATTACCTTGATCCCGAGTGCTCGAGCCAAGCTTTTCCTTATCACCCCTGAACTACCTCGTTTAGCTGAACAAGCTAAAAGTATGGCGGGGAGTTCGTCCACAATGTCGGTGTCTCACCACTATGCTCTCACATTTGCTGTGGTTGCCCGTGAACAGAAGAGTATCGAGCAGTTATTGACCACAATGGAGAGCTTTACGGTAATTACCAATCCATTTAATCAGGATAGTGGCGATTTATTTGATCTTGTAACGAAGGCTGTGATGCTGGAGAACGTCAAGAAAGATCTTTGCGAGCAAAGTACCACTGGACGGAAATTCTTTCAGAGTTTTGTCAAAGAGCGGACCCAGGAAAAAACAACAACTTTTGGGCCCCAATTAAGAAACAACAGCTTCTCACTTAGAAGACAGAAGGAAAAAAGTCAAACGTGGAGGAGACAACAACTTCGTGGAGCTGCAAGAAGACAGGAACCTGTTTGCAAGAATGATGGTTGCTTACACGAGGCAACTAGAGATTGATATTCAAGAAGCCATCGGGACATATGAGTTTTTTCGTTGTGCCAAGATCGATGTTTGCAACTGATGGAACGATGCTTCGTTGCTTGTGTAAGAGTGCCCTGATGAACATTTTGGAGAAGCTATCGGTAGATCTAAATGAAGGCAATGACACTAATGTGACTCAGAATGAGCAGAACAGAGAACAGCAAATGAGAGATGCGATGGCTGAACTGCAATCGTTGGACAAGCCTGAATGGATAAGAAACTGCTCACACCTAGCAGATCACTTCACTGGCCGTATCTTTGAGAAGTACAGTGACAGTGAACAACTCCGCCTGATTTGTGACAGCTCTGATCTCCCATCCTCCCTGAAAAATTGCACTTGCATTAGGAGGCAAGGAGGGCAAACTCCAGTGTATTATCGCATTACTGCCTCGACCCACATCGCAAAGGTGTTTGTCAGCTATATCTACCGATGACAGATATTAGGACAGTAAAGGAGCTAAGATGGTGGCTATTTAGAAAGAAGCAAGCGCAATCAGAACGGCTACCCCCAACCCAAGCTGCCCTAAGTCAGGCAATTTTTAGAGCCCCATATCAACGTTTGGTGGGGAATAATGATGAGGTCTCAAATCCTACCCTCCCATCACCAGAGAACTTTGGTTGGACTGCTTATAAAAATGAATGGGTGTCTGTGATGACGAAACTACCCCCAGAACCAGAAGCCATAATCTATCTTGTCTAGTGTAAATATGCGAAGGAGAAATGTTCCACAAACCGCTGCCAATGTAGAAAAGCTGGGCGTAACTGCAATGATCTCTGTAGTTATTCAGACAGTGGGGAACAACGTGAAAACATGCACGAAAGCGATGATGATGAAAGCGATGATGACGATGATGATGATGATGATGATGATGATGATGATTAGACAGATGGTGGACTTTGATATTTTTTTGTGGACTCAGCGACACGAAAATGAGGACTTAGGGACCATGTTGTTGACTTTTGAGACTTTGAGTTGATTTAGCGACTTACGGCAAAGTGGACTTGAGGACCTTTTGTAGACTCGGCGTCTTTTTTTGTGGACTCAATGACTTTTTGTGTTGACGTAAGGACTACGTTATTGTACTATTTTAACCATCTCTATATTATTCATTCTGTCTGTTTTTGACAGTCCTATTGCACTTAAATAACACAAGTTGGACAAAAATTCTGACGCGACTGTGAGACACTATCACTTAGCAACCTTTGGAAAGGCAGTAAAACTCAATGCGATCAAAATTAGCGAAGAACAGGAAAAGTAATTACGTTATAAAATTTACTGTAATTACAGTAAATGACAACAGTGTACAACAAAAATTATCCTTTATTTTAGTTATTTATTTGCTTGAAACATAATGCAGTGAAAACAGCATTTGAGAAAAATAAGAAAATGGGCTAGAGTGGCTTTCAACCACCTGTGATTATTAGCAAAAACTAAAAAAACACAAATGCCTACACGTTTCGCGTTTGGTATTTCCACTCATTTCTGTTGGGTTCTTACCGATGTTCGTCTCTGTTGTGTTAAATGACAGACGAGTAAAATTACCAAAGGTTTCAATTTGAAAGACACTCTAACGCAAAAGGTAACATCAAACGTTTTTGAAAAAACGTTTGAGAAAACATATCTACGTTCTGCGTTTGTTCTTTCCACTAGTTTCTGTTCTGTTTTCACTGGTTTCCAATGATCACCTTTGTTGTGTTTGACCGAAAACGATTTAATTACTGAACGTTTCAATTTGAAAACCACTCCAGCGCAAAAAGTAACATCAAACACTTTTGATACTTATACATCCGAGGGCAAATCTGGCGATTCGTGCACCAGAGGCTACAAGAATATAGAGAAATATCCTAACATAACCGCGACACCTACTGCAGTGTACTAGGGTAGTAACATTGTAGAATTTTCGGACAAAAATTATGAAAATGCACTAGAGTGGCTTTCGGTTGCACATTAAAAGAAATTTATGTATTGGCACCATATGACTGTAGTTATAAAAACGAAAAACATGTCTACGTTCTGCCTTTGTTGTTTCCATTAGTTTCTGTTCTGTTTTCACTGGTTTCCAATGATCTGAACGTTTCAATTTGAAAGCCACTTCAGCGCAAAAAGTAACATCAAACGTTTTTGATACTTATACATTCAAGGGCAAATCTGGTCGTTCATGCACCAGAGGCTACAAGAATATAGAGAAATATGCTAAAAGGCTAAAATAACCACGAAATCTACTACAGTTTACTAAGGTAGTAACATTGTAGAATTTTCGGACAAAAAAATATGAAAATACACTAGAGTGGCTTTCGGTTCCACATTAAAAGATATTTATGTACATGTATTGGCACCATATGATTGTAGTTATAAAAACGAAAAACATATCTACGTTCTGCGTTTGTTGTTTCCACTAGTTTCTGTTGTTTTCACTGGTTTCCAATGATCTCCTTTGTTGTGTTTGACGAGAAACGAGTTAATTACCGAACGTTTCAATTTGAAAACGACTCCAGCGCAAAGTGACATCAACCGTTTTTGATACTTATAAATCCGAGGGCAAATCTGGTGGTTCGTGCACCAGAGGCTACAAGAATATAGAGAAATATGCTAAAAGGCTAACATAACCACGAAATCTACTACAGTTTACTAAGGTAGTAACATTGTAGAATTTTCGGACAAAAAAATATGAAAATGCACTAGAGTGGCTTTCAGTTGCACATTAAAAGTAATTAATGTATTGGTACCGTATGATTGTAGTTACAAGAACGTAAAACATATCTACGTTCTGCGTTTGTTGTTTCCACTAGTTTCTGTTGTTTTCACTGGTTTCCAATGATCTCCTTTGTTGTGTTTCACCAGAAACGAGTTAATTACTGAACGTTTCAATTTGAAAACCACTCCAGTGCAAAAAGTAACATCAAACGTTTTTGATGCGACGGTAGTACACTACAAGTAGTACACTATAAGTTACAAGAACTAAGGAAAACAGCAATGAAAATCAGACATTGGAGAGAGTGCTCTCCTTTACTTTCTCCACTGCCTGATATGAGTTGCACGAAGGCCTCTGATCTTGTCAGTAGCTTTCTGGTTAGAATATTTTTGTATGATATCTGTATGCTCGCTCTCATTCAATCGCTGTACAACATCTTTTAACTCAATCTTTTGACTGCCTTGAATCAAGTCCTTAAAAAGGTGTGAAAAAACCTTCACTTCCTCTTCTTCAAAATCCCTCGATTTTCCTTGAGTTGTAGTGGGACACAATTGAGTTCGAGTCGCTCGCACTGTCATTGCCATCGCGGCTGGCCTCCACGTCATCCAAAAGAGAACCCTGAGATTTCTTGTATCTGTACAATCCTCTCACTTTGTAACTGATTGGCGGCTGTTATTATCTGCGAAGGTTTCTTTAATTGCTCTTTCCTCTTCCTTTGTCCAGGTCTGGCAGACCGGAGGTGCAGGTACCGCATCAAGATCACCATCATCTTCTCTTCCAGGAGGTGACACAAAATCATTAGTGTTCCTGAGATACGTGTTTCCTTGTCAATCATACCACCCTTCCGCCAGGCGCTTGTTATTGCTGATGACAGATCGCTGCTCTGCATCTTCGCTCCTTTCCAGTTTAAGATCAAGCAAGTGGATCCACCGCCCTTCACAACTTGCTGCCTTGCGTGCCTGACGTAAATGTCCAACCAACCTTTGAGGCTTTCATCGAAGCATAGATAGATAGATAGATAGATAGACCGTTTATTAATAAAAAACACTTTGCAGTCAAATGACTGATTTACGTGAATAAATTATTTACAATAAAAATATATTAAGATTTGAGCGTTCTCTGGTTAAAAATTTAAAAGTTTGAGCTTTCGATTGCCAGTCCCTGTCCGTATGAGTAGATTTTCGGTAAACATCAATAGTGACAACACCATCCTTTCTGGATACCAGGGTGTCCAAGAAGGATATCTGTCCATTGTTCTCTGTTTCAATAGTGAAAGAAATCTTTGGGTCGATCGAGTTGAGGGTGTCATGGAAGGTTGAGACGGAGTTTTTCTTAATAATGACGAAGCTGTCATCAACATCGCGTTTCCAAACTTTTGGAGGAGTTGCGGAAGCAGAGATAGCTGATTCTTCAATATTTCCATGCAAAGATTTGCAACGACGGGGCTGACAGGACTACCCATCGCACAACCGTGAATCTGTTTGTAAATAGAATCATTGTAAATGATTCTACAAAATAAGTACTGCCTCCACTCTCCTGAATCGTGCCTCTAACCTACCAAGCACCGCTGCGGGTAAATCAAAAGAATTGATTTACGTTTCAAATGCCCTGGAATCAAATGGCTACCCCCCGTCTTTCATATCAAACATCCCGAAGAAGAAACCACCTCCTGAAACTACACCATCCCCAGAAGAGTTAGTTGGAATGTTCTTTAAATGGGCCGACCCTTCAAACTCAGATAGCGGTTTCGCAGTTTTACCATATATCAAAGGTCTTACCGAGCCACTCTCAAGACTACTCAGAAATAACGGAATCCGAACCACAAGCAGACCCCTGAAAACCCTACAACGGGAATTTGTTTCCCCCAAGTCAAGACCACCGGTTGATCAACAAACAAATGTTGTTTACAAGATTCCGTGTGCCGACTGTCCGTGGAGTTATATTGGAGAGACTGGAAGGTGCTTAAAAACAAGAGTGTAGGAACATACTAGAAACACAAAAGTCTTAAAAAAGGTTCCAACGTTGCAACGCACGCATGGTTGAACGACCACTCCATTGACTTTAAAAGTGCTTATGTAATCGACAAGGGAAATTTCCGCGTTAGAAAAACACTGGAATCCTGGCACACAGCAATTACAAGCGACGCAGACAATAATGCGAAACAATTACCTAGACAATATTCAATTTTATTATGATCTTCTGATTAGCATTTTATTTCCACTAAAGTATTTTTATTGTTTTTTATTATAATTTCTCTTTTTCGCACTTTTTGTAGTATGTATTTTAATGTTCGCGCTTTTTATTCATCACTTGTCAAAGATTGCAGACTGGCAATCGAAAGCTCAAACTTTTAAATTTTTAACCAGAGAACGCTCAAAATCTTATTATGTCTTACCCAGGTTACTCGTCCATTTTTAAACAATAAAAATAGATGATGACAATTTAAAATATATTACATGCAGTGGCTAATTATGAAACTGTCTCTGAACCTGTTTATCTTGCAGACAGGCGCGGCAAAGGCGCGTGTCGATCTCAGATTATAATTCTGCTGAGATCGTGATGGCAGAAGGTGTCTGAGTTTATGGTTACCCTGCGCGTCAATGTCTTTGAAGAGTTCCTTACATAATGTGCTCCTTCTATCATATAGGGTTGGAAGGCCAGCTTTAACTAAACCTTCACTGTAACTACAATCTGGAAATATCATGCGTAATGCACGGCGCTGAATGCGTTCAATTTCTTCAGAGAGATATAATGGTAGATTACAATGAAAGACCTGGCATGCATATTCAAGGATTGATCTGATAACGCTACAATAGAATCTTACAAGGTCATTGTTAGCAATACCCGCGCGCTTAAGTTGTCTTAAGAGATAAAGTCTCTTGGCAGCCTTAGTCGTGATTGAGTCAATATGCGCAGACCATTTGAGATCACTGCTTATGACAACGCCAAGAACTTCAGCCGAAGATACCATTTCGAACTCGACCCCTCCTATTGACACCTGAGAGAAACAAGGGGGAGTGTGCTTGAAGGATGTGCGGATCTCCTTGCACTTGGTTGGATTTAGCTGCAGATGGTTTTCCTGAGACCAATCGTGGATGTAATCAGCCGCTTGTTGTAGTGAGCTGAGCTTGGAGGCGGGAACAACTTCAGAGACCGTTGTGTCATCGGCGAATTTCCACATGTGGAACCCTTCTGGGAGACGGAGATCGTTTATCATCGCTAGAAATAGCCATGGACCCAAACAGGTCCCCTGAGGCACTCCAGCAGGGACATCCAAACAATGAGATAAGACTCCATTCAGTTTCACCCTCTGCTGTCTGCTCCTTAGAAAATCAATCACCCAGTTCACAACTGTAGGTTTCACGCCAAGACTTAGCAACCAAGAAGTTTAGCAACCAATATATGATGGTCAACGAGGTCAAAAGCTTTTCTAAAGTCTAGTAGGGCAGTCCTTACAGTTGAGCCAGTGCCGTCCGTAGCGCGTAGCCAATGATGGAACATGGAGATTAGAGCGAAAGTGGTGCATGAACCTGGAATGAATCCAAATTGTGCGGGATCAATGGCCGATAATAGTACTGGTTTCAGTTCCTTATCGATAACAAAGCCCTCTGTAACCTTAGAAGGAGGGATTTGCGGGCCATGCTGACTGTATGTTAGAAGCAGAGATTTGCTGGGCCATGCTGACTGTATGTTTTATGATCTTTGACAGAAATCATGTATGTCTCATCAACACAGCTCATTTCCTTGTACTCATCTAGAGTACTGTTCGTTTTGACACCGCTTCTGTGCCCATTCTGGGAAAGCAGGTGTATGAACAAGAAGTTTCTCAAATCACAGTACTCAATTTGGCCTAGAAGTGTAGAATTCTGGCCTTTGTCTATCAATCGCCAACGACCTTGACTTGATTACGAGCAAACTCTTGAACTTTTTCTGGAGTAATAAGACGTGCAAGATCTTCTTCTTGTTTCTCCTAAAATCTCTCTTTAACCTCTTTGCGAAGACTTTTACACCATTGCCCACATTTTTTAAAGAGGGTGTCTGCCGTTTTTTCACATCCTTGAGGAAGCTCGATGTCATCCTCTGTTATAGCGAATGTATAAAGCTTACGCAAAGAATGAAGAGAACTGATTGTGGTTGCTGCCTTGTGCAACGCTCTCGACTCTGGATAAAACTTGTCACGAATTAGCTCCTTGTCAAACAAACTTTCAACGGTTTGTGTTCCTATCATCGACAGTGTTTTCTTCACTTGTTGCACCACTAGCACAGCTGGTCTTGCATCTTTTTCGCCCCCATCGGGGCTAAGGATCCATTTCGCGAACCCTTCGAATACTCTTTTACATTGTTGATCACAAGCTTCAGTTTGGTCCTCCACAGCATCGTCGCTTCTTCACACTCCTCTAAATATTCAAAGTCATCTTCACCATCACTTGCCGATTCTACAACAGTCACTTTGTCTACAGTCGAAGCTCAACTGGTGGCCCTTAAGGTCCCTGTCTTCATTCAAATGTCCTCTAAGTGCAGCACTTTCTTTACTCTCCTTGAACACGTTACTTTTTTCAGTAGCTTTTTTGTCTGGTGAGTCACCTTTCATCTCGATAAAATTCTGAGCAAGAGAAGCATTGGACTGGTAGACAGGACGAGATTCTTTAAGAGCCTTCCAATACCGCTTTGTACCTTGTTGGTAACTGTGTTGTTTCTGCAGGTGTTTGGAGAGAGTTCTTTGCTTGCGCCCACACTCAATGCAGAGCTTTCGCTTTCTCTTATTCCGCACTTCTTTCAGCTTCTTCGAGTTTCGTTGGTCGTGGCGCATGTCAATTGATTAACAGCGTTTCTGGCTCTTTCGGCACTCCAGCCATGCACATCCTTTAAATGACGAGGAAGTTTGAATACTTTTGAGCCACAGCCGCAAAGAGGGCAACGAAATTTGTTTCTTTTATTAGGTTTCGCATCCTTCTCTTTATCTTCCTCGTCGCTTCTTTCTGTACTTTCTGACGATTCCGATTAACTGCTGTCGGAATTATCCTCCTTGCTCGTTTTTGGGGCCCTTGATCTTGAGTGACTCTGGGGCAATTTTCTTTTCCTGATTATTGAGAACCAGAACTTTTCTCAAATCATCTTAGTTTCGTTTCTTTTATGAAGGATTTCGCCTGCTTTGTTGTCTCTTCTTCCGTTTGCTCTGGGTCCGATAATTCACTCTCGTTTTCAGTTTCCGGAGGACTGCTTTCGGTTACTACTTTGTACAGCCCTTTAAGAGCCCAGATGTGTCTCTCAGCCTAAAAAATTTAAAGTAAAGCAATTTTTTATTATTTATGCAGTTTACAATGGCTGTTCAAGAGGTCTCATTTTCTAAAATTATTATCAATTACGTTTTACTTGTTATTCTACAGCAATATGCTAGACACCTCAGCTGACTCTGTCATTTTTAGCCAATGACATCACGTTAGTGATGTCGAGGCTAATGCTGTAACCTGACAAAATCAACGCCGATTGCATGCATGCAGTTTGTCTTTCTTCTGTGAGGTGGGGGGTGTATTCTTTGAGATGTTGGGAGGGGGTGTGCCACTGGTATACTGAAACCCTTGGGTCAACAGCGGCACATACTCATACATCTTATACTATTGGAGTACGACCCCGGGCTTTGAAGTGGTCTGTATTCGCGAGTCTGGATATACTTCAAATGCGCTGTTGTAGTCTTGCGTTAACTAAGCCGAAGTAAAAATTTCCACTGGGTGATACGCTTCGACAGCAGCAAACACGAGACGGACGCGTCAATGTGAGATTTAGTATGAATAGAAGGTCGTGGTCGCAATGAACCAACTCGACTTATTTCGCGAATTGTTGTGTTCTGCTGCGAAGCAGAAACACTTGGTAAACTGAAAAGCTGTGAACCATAACTTGTAATGTGAAGTAACAAATTTCGGTCGATTTATACCCGCATGAAAACCTTCTCACCAGCTACTTCCGCATGTATCGCCCGAAGATTTTTCAAACTAGATATTTCACTCCCTAATGAAATTAAACAGTTAAAGAAACAATATTTAAAGCCCAAGTTTGTAACGGTAGTGAAAAGACTAGAATTTTTTTGCGTGCGTAAACGTGTTGAACAAATTTGCATATTTGACAGCTCAGCTTCGGAATGTAACGCAACGCTCAAACCATCTCGAACCGAACGCAAGATTAACAACAAAGCATTCTAATGGAGACCTATTGAATTTTATCCGGGTTCAGGGTTTTGTTTTTGTTTAGAAGAAAACAGGCGTATCAACTTGAAGATGCATGCGGAAATTAAATGTTGAAATTTGTTATGAAAAATTTATATTAGCAGCGAAGTTATTTATGTTTGCAATGACCGAAAATTTAAGAAACCGACGCGTTGGAATATGTTGTCTCTGAAAAAAGGGAAATGAAGAGCTTTATTTACTTTGCATGCAATTTTAATGTCATGCCATAATTAACTTCACGTAGTCACGCTGCTCTTTACCCGGTTTGTATGATAACTGATTATGCTTCTGACTCCTTGCTCGGGCAAAGACGTGTTACCTTAGCCGCAAGCGGGGAGGGGGAGGCGTGGTTGAGGGAAGTTAGGGTACGGGTTGGACCACACTACAGTGGTGGAAGACCCAAAGGTTGTCCTCCTAAATTTCGCCACTGATTGCAGAACAAAATGTCATTGGCTCTGCACGCATTGTGTGCCTATGTTTGACTCTGTCATTTCAGTGATGACACCAATTCAATTCAAGACACGCAATGCAGGATACCACAAAGAGTTCAGCAAAGAGATGTAGCTTACAATTAAAAGTTTTAGATGATACTACCGAAGTTTCTTGCTAGCAGTAACGAAATCATGCAGTTAAGAAAGACGGCAACACGTTTTAGTTTTGAAGACATGTTTCGGATGTTTCAACATCCATCAGCAGTTCTACAGAACATAGCACGATTGTAACTATATGTATAAGAAAATGATAACAAAAGAGTGTTGATTACAAAGTAAATGAAGACTTATTGCAGATGTGAAAAAAAATACAAATTAACTAAGTTAAGTTTTTAGGTTCGCTTTTAGTCCCTTTTATACCACAACAATACACTGCGCAGGATACTTTCACCTTTGTCAGGGAAATTACCAACTTATCCACCCATGGTTATTTCATGGTTTCCTTCGATGTGGAACGTTTACTCACTCCAGTTAAGTATATCCTAGAGGGCAACCCTAATCTTAAACTTAACCAGTTGTGCCTCAAGAAATTATTTATGTTTGCCACTGCCGAAACACATTTTTCCTTCAATGGGGTTTTTTACGATCAAACTGACGGTGTAGCAATGGGTTCCCCACTCGCACCCGTTCTAGCCAATCTTTTCATGGGCCACCATGAGAAGATTTGGCTTGAAAATTATCAGGGCCCTGAAGTTATTTTCTATCATCGATATGTTGATGACACATTCTGTTTATTTAACAATGAGCACGATGCTTTATTATTATTTGACTACATTAACTCACAACATAGAAACATCAAGTTTACTATAGAGAAGGAAGAGAACCATCAACTACCATTTTTAGATGTTCTCGTTGACAATGGCCAGTCTGAATTTCCTGTCACATCGGTGTTTCGCAAAAAGACCTACACAGGGCGTCTTTCTAATTTCTTTAGTTTTACGCCCAGTTCTTACAAACTCGCACACTTGTAGACAGGGCTTTCAAGATTAAAATACCTGGAAAGGTTTCAACAAAGACATAAATCAATTAACATCCATTCTTATGAAAAACTGTTTCCCCTGTGATATTATACAAAGGGTGGTAAAAAATTATCCTTGTAAGTTTTTCAACCACGATAATTTACCCCGGGATGGGCAAACCAAAAATGGCTCAACATTCTTTTTCAAACTACCTTTCATCGGCCCATTTTCCCGCGCTACCAAATGCAGAATTAAGGTTATTTCTAAAAAATATTGTAAGGTCTTAGATATCAGATTAGTTTTTACATCTTATAAGTTGAAAAACATGTTTGTTGTTAAGGATGCAGTCCCCCATTCACTGCGTTCCCTTGTGGTTTACAAATTTTCATGCGTAGGTTGTGGAGCCTGTTATGTCGGCGAGACCACCAGACATTTTTCCACAAGGGTTCGGGAGCATTTATTTTCAGATCGCAACTCCCATATTTACAAACATTTGAAGGATTCCGTTACGGCCAAAATCTTCAAGTCACAAAACAAACAAAATGAAACGCGTACAAACATTATTAAACAGTCAAAAATAAAACGAAAGCCGTTTACATAAAGTCAAAACCGCAAAAAGTCAATCGAACCGCGCAAATATAACTCGAAACTCGTGCAAATAAATCAAAGTTGCACAAATATAAATCGAACTGCGCAAAAATAAATCAATCCGCCAAAAAGCAAATCAAACGCCTCAAAAATAAATCGAACCAAACGCAAATGATTTCAACTTGCACAAATTGCAATCCAAGGTCTTCCAGATATTTCAGCGTTTTTTTGGCGGATCGATTTATTTTTGCGCAGTTCGATTTATATTTGTGCAAGTTGGATTTATTTGCACGAGTTTCGAGTTATATTTGCGCGGTTCGATTGACTTTTTGCGGTTTTGACTTTATGTAAACGACTTTCGTTTTATTTTTGACCGTTTAATAATGTTTGTACGCGTTTCATTTTGTTTGTTTTGTGACTTGAAGATTTTGGCCGTAACGGAACGCCATAGAGTCCTGCAGGAATCTCTGTTCGGATTCTTGCTTTTCCATCTTAGACCCGGCCCCTACAGTTTTTCAACTCAAGATAAAAGAAGCCTTACACATTGAATGGGAGCGGCCCTCGCTGAACAAGCAACTCAAGCATTTCAACTTAACACTTTTGTTGTGAGGTTTCGCTCATTATCACTGTTCATTTGTATTTTTTTTTCGCGTCTTCTGCAATAAGTCTTCATTTACTTTGTAATCAACACTCTTTCGTTATAATTTTCTTATATATGTAGTTAAAATCGTGCTATGTTCTGTAGAACTGATGGTGGATGTTGAAACATCCGAAATATGTCTTCAAAACTTAAACGTGTTGTTGTCTTTAGCGTAATTAAAAGTTTATAAACGGAATTCAAAATCCTTTACCACTGCTTCATGTCATTGATCCATGAATATAATTTTATACATGTCCATAGAATATTCGCTTCACTTAAGTTCCCCCCAGGGGAAACCTTCCATCGCTTTTTGCCCTTCCAAAAAAAAAAAAGCTTTAGGGCTTAACAAACTTCTAACAAAGTACCTACAGTTGGTCACTCATGAAGAAAACTTAGCAATGTCATGGCTCCAAAAACTAGCTCTGCTAAATTGGATGCTCCTGGACTTCATACTTAAAGAGAAAATTAATTCGAACCTGATGTTTTAGAAAGAATGTCAGCATTTAAGTCTAATCAGTAATAGCGTGCCGCATTTCATTGTTTGATTACAAGCAACACATTTTTAGTAACCATAGCTGCTATTTTTCATATTTTGTAATGAAAAATAAATTCATAAATCTCGCCCCATGTAAGGAAATGCAAGACAGTCTCGGGTTCTGGATTCCGGATTCCAGGTACTGGAGTCCACTCTTTGTCAGTGGAACTTGGATTCTGGATTCCAATCGGTAGTGGGATTCCAGATTCCTTGAGTTGTATTACAGTTTGCAAAGCCCATGATTCCAGATTCCATGAGCAAAAATTTCTAGGATTCCGGAATCCGGATTCCCTAACATGGGGCGATAAATCCATGCCAACACGTAACTGGGATTCACTTGATGACATTTCAAAAACTGGTGACCAAGGCCGAGTTGTTCGAAAGGTGGACAATGCTATTACTGGATAAATCTCTATCCAGTGGACAGGGCACTTGGTTTCCATAATACTTATCTCTTGGATAGTGATTTATCCACTGGATAGCGCTATCCAACGTTTGAACTACTGGGACCAGGTATTAAGAACCACGGAATGACCATAGGCTGTAATCCGATTCTAAAGTTGTCGTGTTAAACATTTCAAACTGGATTCGTTTGTAGTTTTGTGTTACACATGAGGGACGTTATAGTAAAGTGGGGAGGGGAGAGCTACACGCAAGCATGCTTTCTGCACCCTGCATCTCGCAGGTTCTCAACTCACTACTTTGCTTTCTTCTCTTTAACCTCAACAACAAAACGTGGAAGCACCCTGTGGAATGACCTTGCTATCCCACTCTGCAGCAACAACAACTTACTCAGTCTGAAATATTCTACCATTAAGTTACCCACATTAGAAAAGGGCTATTTGAGATGGGTAACAATACAATCATAATCTGTTATAATTGTACAAAGTTTAAAAGCCGGGAAAGAAACAGAAAAAGAATAAAGAGAAAAAGCAAAACAAGATAACTCAAGTAAAAGAAAAATGAAATTATCAATTAATAATGATGATGACAATAACAACAACAATAATAATAACGCTAATAATAATAGTAATAGTCATAATCATATACATTCCCCAAAATCGATGACAGCAGAAATTTTAGCTTTAAAGGCAACGTTTTTCGTCGGGTTTTTTTTTTGCCCGCCTTGTTGGCATGTTCCTTAAGTGAAGAAGTTTTCAAATTATGATTTTGACTGATGCGACGCGAAAAATAATGGCTTTTTTGAAAAGGTACTGTTCCGTGAGGTTTACTGTTTTGTTCCTCTAATTGCTTTAGGAACAATCTTTGAATTCACCTAAAGGAACTATTATTTTTGCCGAAATCAAAAATAGGAACAACGATGTCTGAATTCGGAACAAAGGGTTCCTTTCGTCATAAATGTGAACAAGAAATTCCTTTTTATTTTAAATAAAGGGAACTCTTTGTTCCGGTTGTGATCTTTTTAGGAACGAATCGTCCTTTTTGAATGGTTCCCATTTTATCGAGTGTTCTCCTTTAAACAATTTGTTTCTATTAAAAAACACATTAAGTTCCAGAGTTTGATAATGAGAAATGATTGTTCCGCTTAAGTATTTTCTTATGGACAATTAGGAACGAGCTGTTCCTAATCGTGGCTTGTCGTTCCCAAATGTATTAAGGGCCAGTTTCAAAAGCAATTTTGTTCCTAAGGAAGTTGTTCCTTTTCCTGACAAATGGGAAAGATTGTTCCGTTTTCATCCTGGAACTAATAAGTTCCACTTTAAATTAAAGAGGAACTAGAATTCCTTTTTTACTTGGTTCACTAAATGGGAACTATGGTTCCTATTTAGTTTAGGTCAACAGGAACGCAAGTTCTGATTTTAGTGTGGCCGCCTAACATGCCCGAGGGCAAAGTTAATTTTCAGCCTCGGCTTGCCTGCTTTCATGTTTAATCACGTTTGGGCATGTTTGAACAAGATGAGACTTGTCCCTTTGTTTGGTTTTATTGTGTAAAAAACGGGTCAGATATCAAGTTGATGACAAGTCAGCCATTTAGTATAAATACAGCAGTCTCGTGAGAAACTTCACAATATCAGATCTTAAAAGATGAGCAAAAGAGGAGTGGAAATCGACTGGTCAAAATTTCCAAACGCGTCGCCTAACCCGAAAGGCTTTACTTAGAAGAAGACGACTCAGATAGCCTTTTTCACTGGCCAGTGCAAGGCTGCAAGCATGATGGATTTACAGCACAAAGAGGCTGCAGAAAACACATTAAGACCAAACACCGTTGGTACTTTTATTTCGACGAAAAGTCAAACATCAGTCAGACTGAAACATGTCACCAACAAAGCAGCAAAATCGAAGCCAATAATGACAAGACTTCACTTAAAATCAGACGAGCTCTCTCTTTTGACATGTCAAGCAAAATTGCCCAAGATTTCTTGTCCTGGCTCACCGGCAGTGGTGGGGGTTGTAACAGCGAACGGCAAGCACATCAAATTGTCAGCAGGCGTTTCAAATTTCTTAAATTTTGTTGCAAAGAAGACGAGGATCTCACATTTGAAATCGTTGACTTTAGTCTATGTTCTCCTAATCTCCTTTTCAAATTTGGTGACACAATGCAAGATGAGTGGAATCTCGGGCACGCAGGGCGAAGAGGCTACTTGGATGCCATTACAGAATTAGAGGATTTCGGAAAAGTTAATGGAGCATCGGATTCGGTATTGAGAGGGTTAACGCCTACGCGCAAAACCGTTTCCAAGATGATGCGATTACAATGGACGAGCGAGCTCGATATTGACGCCTTAGAAGCCAAGGGACACTAGGCCATACTGGAAGAGCTCTTGGAAGGCGTCCTGCGTTACTTGCCGCGCTAGGAAAGCGTGCTGAAATCATGCAAGGATAACCCAGGTACAATATCCCCTTAGACTCATCGTTTGCCACTAAATTTCTCGCTGTATATTTGTTTATCAAGGTTAAAGGTTCGCGCCCGATGACATATCAGTACTTAACTGTTGAGGTGGTGAACAAAGCTAAAACCAACGGCGGATTCATTGATCAGAAAATGTTCAAAACAGCGGGAAAATATGGCTTTGATTCTCTTTATCTGACCGAGACTAGCATGCAAGTGTTAGATGGCTACATCAATCACATTCGCCCTCTGCTCAAGCCAAACTGTGATTATGTTTTAGTGACGAGAAATGGAGGACAGCACAACAAGCTAGGAGAACTGATGAGTAAACTGGTCTTCGATGCAACGGGCAAGTACATTCATCCGCCTTGCTATCGACAGATAGTGGAGACGGCAAGTACTAGGCACCTTAGCAGCACTGCGCAAAGCACAATCACCGAGGACCAAAAACACAGCTCTGTTGTAGCCAGGGTTCACTATCAAAAACAAAGATCGCATGAGGTTGCTGGTAAAGCGCACAAATGTTTGGAAAAACTACACGGCGACAAGGGAACAAAGCTAGAAATGGAAGTGCACTTGAGGCTTTCAGACAAGTCGACTTCCTCGCAAGAGCAAAATGCTGACCAAAGTGATAGTTCTTTATCTGACAAGGCCGTCATGATCACAAAAACACAAACCATAAGACTGAGAGAAATCGGTACAAGAAGGAGAAAAAATGTGATGTTCACTCCCGAGGAAGGCAAATATTTAAAAACTGGACTTAAGCGATATGGCTTTGGACTGTGGATAGCAATTCTCAGAGACCCCAATTTTCTCCGCTGAGCCGGGCAGCAAGAAGATTCGGATCATATTCTAAATCATGCCACAGGTGAATGGACATTGAGACAATGTAGGTTTGAAGTAAGATTTAATTCTGTGTCACACTCTTATTAATAAATAACACGCTAGCGGCTAGTTTGTATGTAACAACGATTTTCAGTTTCACATTTTTTTTTAATTTTACATTTAACACTTATCACTGCAGTACTCGCAACTGATCCTAGGTACTAAATGCAGTGTTTTCGCAAAGAATTAGCTCTATGTTAACTATTCACTAGTTCGCTTATTTATCATTTATTAGCATCACTCTCGACTTGAAAAATACGATTTCAATTTCACGAAAGGCAAAAACACTGAGTTTAATGTTTCATTTCACAGAAAACGGATTCGATTACTGACATTTGTCTGACCAATCACTCTCGTCATATATGGGCTACACGATTTCCCACATTTCTAATCAAGTCTCTCGTGATGTTCTCAAATGTCACTCCTGGGTTGGTTTGAAAAAAATGGGTTATTCGTTCTCTCTTTGAAACTTGACTCCTCGGGTGGGCTGGCCGTTTCTTGGAATTGCGTCTGTGAATATTCTGGCTTGGGGCTCTTGATGTCGACGCTTGTGAGGATTGTGTGATGAACATGTCTTCCTCTTCGGATTCGTATCCATCACCAGGAAACTACACTTTTAACTCTTTGGGCCTGCTGTGTGGGCAATCATTTCATGTCTATCGCTCGTTCTTTTCTTTCCGCGATGACAAGTTTACCGAGGCCTGGTAAATCTTCCCGCTTAAAGTGTAACTTCAGTGCTTTCGAGGTGACTCCTATCATGTATTGCAGGGCACGGTTGACTTCCTCTGCCATTGCTGCCTCCTCCTGCTCTTGCAGCTGTCGAAGCTCCTTCTCCTTTTTTCAAACCCATTCACTTTCGTAGTATTTGGCCGCCTTCTCTTCCAACATCTCTTGCTCTTCCTCTTTCTTTTTGGCAAAGTAACCCTCCCTTGACCGCTCAATAGTGGGATGGTATGGGCCCTCCACCGTCTCGAGCAGGTGAGCATATTTTTGTCTTATCATTCCCATCGAAATCCACTGTTGTCTTGTCTCGTCTAGAATTCGCTTTCTAGCTTGCTGGGCTTCATTTTCAATCTCCTTGGTAGTGCCGTTCACTCCGGATGCAATGAGCCCGAGTTGCCTCTTCTTCAGACTGTGCCATGGCTGCCGATCTTGAAGCTCCGAAATCTTCTCAATGCTCAACTTTCCTATTAATGATTGAAGCTCTGATTTTGTGGCCGATCGTCGGCTGGACCATTGAAGTAACAAAGTCTCGAGTTCCTGTAGCCTTGCAGGAGTCACAGAGAGAGTTAAATCACGACTGTTAACTTCAACACCTAAACACGTAAGAATGGTTGAAGGTGGGCAAGCTTTTGAAGGCGATTCTTGCAACCCTAAGTCTCGTAAAAGCGAGCCACATATTTCGTAATCCTGTAAAGCCTTGTCTGTAGAAGCAACGCCGATAAAATCATGAAGATAATTGACCACATAACATTCATCCTGAGTGAGCATATAGCATACATCGGAAGTCGAGAATTGACAGGCCATCGCAGCGGTCTTAAGACCCATTGGCAAAACAACATCGAAATAAAGTTCGCCGTTCCATTGGTATCCTTACAAAGGGTAATCAAATGGATCCATTGGAAATTGACGATAGGCCCTTTTTAAGTCACGCTTAAACAGCAAACAACCCCGGCCTAAAGAGGCTACACGATCGGCAATAGCCCTTTTTCGATATGTTCGGACGTGATTGACTGGACCCTAGTAAGTAAAATGAAAACGAGGCTAGGAGGACGCGCGTAAAATTAAAATACCGGTAGTACTTGCAGACAAAAAAGATGGTGAATTATTGTAGCGTTGCAAGTTGCACTAACAGCTCGAGAAACAGTCCTCGATTATACTTTCATCGGTTTCCCTCGGATCCCGTAGTACGGAGTATGTGGAAAAGATTCTGCCGGCGGGCTGATAAAGCTTTTGAGAGCCAGAAAGATCCGCGGATTTGTGGAGTACATTTCCGAAAATCTGACTTCCAGTGTTCTTTGAATGGGCGGATTGATGTAAAGACGGCAACTTGTCCTTCCATATTTAAGATCAAAGTGACAAAAACAAATATTTCTCCAAGAGAAAAAAGACTAGAAAATCGAAAAAGAACGGCACCTTTGGACGAAAACACTCATTCATAGGAATGTGAAAACAGTCCGAAAACAACTCGACACGTCGACTGTTTCCAAGGCTATCGAACATGACCATAACTACTGTAGTGAAGACAGTTTTCGTGACAAGTCCACCCAAACAGATTTCGACCTACCGCTACAACTGCACAACCTTCAGCATGAAATGTACGAACTACAAAGAGAAAACGAGAAACTCAATGCAAAGCTTAAAGACAAGGAAAGCCTGAAACGCGAGCTCTTTATGGAAGACGTGCTCAAGAATGGTGACTCTGTAAAATTTTACACAGGTTTGCCTACTCTGTCGTGCCTTCTTACGCTGTTTAACTTAATTAAACCATGAAGTATGAGGTATTGGGATAGTAATAGATCCACCGATGTCGGGTACCAGAAAGATCTGGCAAAGAACAAACCTGGCAGGAAGACAACTTTGAGTCCATTTCAAGAGTCTGTTTTGACCCTGGTTCGACTAAGATTAGGTCTGTTGACACATTTTCTTTCTGATATGCTTGGAATGTCACCAGGCTCAGTGAGCAAAACCTTTAGAACATAGATCTGTTTCTTAGCCAACCTATTTAAAGATGTTCTTCTTATGTGGCCCTCCAAGCAGCAAATATCGAAAAATCTCCCTAAATCATTCAGGACGTTTCCTACTGTTCGAGTTATTATAGACTGCACAGAGATACTCATTGAGAAGCCCACAACACCAAGTGCACAAAGAGCTACATGGAGCAATTATAAACAACACAACACTATTAAAACCCTGGTAGGAATTTCTCCCAATGGCATGTTCACCTTTATCTCCAAGCTATGGACTGGGAATACAAGTGACAGACACATAACAGAACATAGCGGTCTACTGGATCTCTTAGAACCAGGAGACTCAGTAATGGCTGACAAAGGCTTCAACATAAGAGACCTCGTAACAAGACAAAGGGCATTATTGAATGTACCACCCCTTTGCAAAGGTAATTCTTTTAAGTCTCTAAAACAACCACTCTCTGTGTAATTAGGAAAATTGAGACCAGAAATGTGTGCATGGAGGGGGGGGGGGGTGATGGGTGAGAGGTAAGGGCTGATGATGTAGATTGTGGCACAGGTGGCACAAGTGCATATGCAGTTGTGATAAAAGTACGCTTACTCGAAAGTGGGAGGCTGACCTGAACTTTATCACAGAATTCATCTGCAATTAAATACAAGGATACTCTTTTATATCATTGGGCCTGTCACACTGACATTATATGTGCAACCAACCCACAGCCTTAACAGACTATTGCCTCAGATTTTCTGATCTGTTTTTTCCTGCTGAAAGTGATCAGAAGTTGTTTTTGCTAGGCTAGGGTTAAATACTTAAAAAATACTAATTTTGATTCAACATTTTTGATATGTCCCTTTGTCTCTTTCAGGTAAACAACTGTCCACAAAGGCAGTCAAGACGACTCGCACAATTACATAACATAACATAACTTTATTATTTCTGAAATTATGAATATATGAAACTCATATACTTGAACTGCGGAATGAAGAAATAAGTGTAAAGAAGATCCTCGCAGTTATTAACGCAACTTATGCAGTTGCGAAAAGAAAGCCTGAAAAAATCAGGCTTGCCGGGATTCGAACCCTGACCTCTGCGATACCGGTGCAGCGCTCTAACCAATTGAGCTAACAAGCCAACTGGGAGCTGGTCATTAAATTGGTTCGTAATATACCCGGGAAAGATGAAGATGAAATTATGAACCGGTATCGCAGAGGTCAGGGTTCGAATCCCGGCAAGCCTGATTTTTTCAGGCTTTCTTTTCGCAACTGCATAAGTTGCGTTAATAACTGCGAGGATCTTCTTTACACTTATTTCTTCATTCCGCAGTTCAAGTATATGAGTTTCATATATTCATAATTTCATCTTCATCTTTCCCGGGTATATTACGAACCAATTTAATGACCAGCTCCCAGTTGGCTTGTTAGCTCAATTGGTTAGAGCGCTGCACCGGTATCGCAGAGGTCAGGGTTCGAATCCCGGCAAGCCTGATTTTTTCAGGCTTTCTTTTCGCAACTGCATAAGTTGCGTTAATAACTGCGAGGATCTTCTTTACACTTATTTATTATTTCTATAGCGCAAAAATCCATGCATATATGATCTAATGCGCTTTACATAAATAGTTATCATAGTATTACAACAGTAATGTACTTATATAAATTGCCAGCGTTCGTAATCATGTGGAACGAGCCATTGAGAGACTGAAGAACTTCAGAATCCTTCAAGGAAATTTACCTCTAACTTTACTTGACATTGCTGATCCAATACTGATAGTGTGTGCTAGTCTCTGCAATCTATTGCCACTCCTTGCAAAATAGGCATCTAGCTTTTTTTAGTTCTGATACACATGTATGTAAACTCATACAATTGGTTCAAATGTGATCCTGAATCATGCACGAGTATACAGAACGTAGCAGTTACTTTTCAAAAACTGAATTTAATGACTACATTGACATAAGGGTTACCCCTAGCACTACAAAGAACAAGACAGAATGGAGGGACAGGAGAGAAAACTGTTCACTGACACTGGCATATGTAGCTATATGTTGTAGTTCAATTTTATGCTGGGTTCAATTTTAATTTTGTTTTGTTTTGTAGTCATTATCATATATTAACATAACAAAAGAACAAAGGAAAATAAAACTTGAACCAAGGATAAAATTGAACTACAACACATACTCTGTTAAATTTTCTTTGGTTTAAAACTATCAATACACAGTGTCACAAATCACCTTCAACTATTACATTCTATTTACACAACAACTTGAAAATTTTCTTGGTTATGAACTCCTCTACCATGTAGTTAACATAAAATGCTCTGAGCTTGCTTTTCATCTGATTCCATAAACTCTCATCAAAGGGAACTGGTATAATTAGGATGCCTTTGTTGGTGTATATCACCAAGTCAGCATCATGGATCCCACTGATACCCATTAGCCCCTGGATATGATAGTTCCACTTTGTTTCAGACTTAAGTTTGAAATTGCCCTCATCATCTTCTTCTGAAAAGGCCGCCGCGGCAACAGCTGGTAACAAATTTCGTTTTGAATAAAGGCTTTTGGCTTCCACTTTAGTCTTCAGAGGACAGCATCCACACTTCCGAATACCATCTGGGCTAGCCCCTAAGAATGGCATTGACTTGGCAACAATCAGCCCAGATCTGTCAACAGTAACTGACTTGTGTTTCTTGGAAGTCTTTTTTAAGTACTGATTAATGGCTGCAGTTTCTTTTTCATGACCCCAGACAAGTTGTTCTGGAGCTGAATCACTGTTCAAGGGGCAATAATTCATTAAATTCTTCACAGTATTTCTACGATCAGTAGTGTCACGTAAGTGGCACACTGTATAAAAAGATAATGCAGTCATGTTCAATAAGCACTGACGGCCAACAGAAAGCATCAGCTATTTCCCTCAGAGAAGTTAGCTACTTTTCTCCCTAAATTGAAGTAATTAAAGAAAGATTCTTTTATACCCCTTGTTGATACAGTTGGTTAATCTACTCAAACCAGCTGCCTACTTCAAATTTTATTGAAACCTGCATTTGTTATTGTTATTACCAAATAATGATTCCTAAAATATAATGATAATGATAATTATCATACCATTTACATGATCATCACTATTACCCGGCAATACTATTAGCATTACTAGTACCATTATCATTAATACCATAACTATTCTATCGTTAAACAATCATTATCAAGCCGTTGACATTATCATTATATGTTATCATCATCTAGTGGCCCTTCCCTGGCATAACACTCATCGTTGTGTATATAACACTCACAGTATATATTAACTGTATAACATATTATAAAAAACATTATGTTATACACACCCTCCTTTACACTGGCAATAGCCAGAGTAGACACTTCCGTCCTTGTTCAAGATAAAAAAACCTCTGTAGGTGGTTTCACCGCCATCTAACTTAGATCTCTCTGAAGGTCGCACAGAGAATCTAAACTGGTGATAGTTGGACTGCTTTTTCAGTGGGCTATTTAGTAGCTGGAGGTTTTCCACGTGCCCATCATAATACAACTTGAAACCCAAAAGGCTCTTGTAAGACTTCAGACTTTCTTGGGTGTAGGCACACTCGCCGACTAAGTAGTTATAAATGTCGGGAAAACCGAAACTTGGAATTTCACTAAACAGATTTGTCCATCCTACATTCACTTGCAGCGGATTTACTTGCAATCCGTCATCTCCAGTCACAAGTTTCGATTTAACGATGGACTCGACACTCTCTGGCTCTTCAATCTCGTCAACTTTCAGAACTTTTATTTTGTGGCTCTTCCAGCAAAGATCTAACAATTCAGCTTTCCGCTTCCCACTCGTCTGAATTCCCCTGGCTTTTAAGAATTCTTTCAACCAGGGAACCTGCTTAGAATCAAAAAATTCACGGAAGTACTCGCTCGAATCGGCCTCAGGTGGAGCAGCCATCTTGAAACACTGTCCTCCTAGCCTCTCTTTCGTGCGGAAATACGGACCCAGTCTTGTGCGTTCAATATATCGAAAAAGGGCTATTGTGTCTATTGTCAGGTAAACAAGTGAATAGGGATGTGATAAGTAAATGCTGTCCGGAATAGCATCGTTGATTGACGAACCAGAAGGCCAACTGAGATCTAAAATCATCCGTCGCTCAGAAGAATTGGGCTTTGGAACTGAATTCAACGGCGAAATAACAATAGGGCGTGAAAAAGGATTGCTAGCGAAGGGGCCAGTGACTGCACTGCGGTCAAGTTCCAAGGAGAGATAAGAATCCACTACCAAAGGAAAGTCTGTAGCACCCTTGTGATTGCGAGTAACTTGATCCGTCGAAAGTGAACTGGCATAATCCAGACCAACCGGCCAGCCAAACTCAAGAAAGTCACAAACTGCGTAATCAGGGTAGTCTTGCAGTCTTGACCGCCAAAGTGGTATGTTAAGAGATGAAGGAACTGGTAAGCAGGCTCCCAAAAAGTTGTACTGATCAAACGAACAAACACGCTGATGTAAAGAAACAAATTGTCGCGACGATGATCCTTGATGTTGTGAAGCGCAAGATAAACTACGGTCATGACTAAGAGATGAGGCGATAATTTTGGAGGCACAATAACGAAGTCGTGAGTCATGCCACAAAGTAAATTCTTGATTATCAGAAGAATGTCTAGAGTCTAGCATAAGTCTAGGAATATTCGCCAGATTAGAGTCTTCAGTTAAAAGTCCGGAGTCTGGAGATGAAAGTCTAGTGTCTAGAGGTCGTGGAGTGAGAACTGATAAAAGTCGTGAGTCAGGAATTCGGTGTCGGTGATGCCTGATCGGTGACAGGACCCGAAACGACAGACTTCGTTGGGCAATCGGACGAAAATTCGGAGTGCCTGCCAATCACCTGTGAAACTGTCCAGCATTTAGCACAAATGTGCTGTAGCCACTTAGTTTCGTTCCGAATAGATCCAAAATGATCCTTCACATGGGAACATTTCCCGTTTTGATAATCCCGGCAGAACAAAACTGGCGTCCCAGTACGACCCGCCACCGCACTTGCCGTAGACCTCGTAGAATTCCGCAGAAGACGAGCTTCTAGATCAGCAAATGAGTCTCCCCAACGCGCTCGACCGCATTCGATTTCGAAAAGTAAAGCGGACTCGCGAACGGCAGACCAGGTAAACTGCGTGACCAGGTACATGAGGCCAATGAAATGATCAAGCCGTGTGCTTCGCTCCGTCTCCGAGAGCGAAAGGAGTTTCAAAATAGAGGCGTATCCGGCAGAAAACTCGGCAATGGTTAGCTCGTCGTAACTCTTATCTTTAGATACATAAGCCAGACTTAACTGGCTATGAGGCCATAATTGAGGGAGAACAACGCGACTAGTAAGTTTGGTTGTCTTCCCAGATTTTAACTGCAGCTTCTTACCTCGTGCGCCACGAGTGGGAGGATTTTCCTCGTCCTCTGATTCACTGGAGGAGAACCCCAGACGCTCCAGTTCTTTGATAACGCGGGCCGATAAAGCCGGGTTCGACCGCGGGGCCTTGATATTCAGTGGGGATTGTGGCTGTGTTGATTGCGGCTGGGTTGAACGTTGTTTGATTTGCTTTTGCAATTGGGCATTCTGACGCTGCAGGGCGTGTAGCTCGGCCTGTAATCGTGCTACCTCCATTTCTCGCTCGAGCACATCGTTTTCTGCCCTCACACTTGCAATGGCAGCGGTGAGTGCGGCAATGTCGTCTTGCGGTGGACCTGAAGAGATAGGTGGCCCCGAGAATGGGGTACTCGAGGTCTGCTCTTGACTAGAAGCGGGCAATGCAGGAGCAGGCGGCTGCTGATACTGGAAGCTGTCGTGAAACACCTCCTCGTCGTCTTGTCCTGCATTCATTGCTGCGTAATTTCGTGGAATACGGTCTCGCAAGTTATAGGACATCATAAAAGAGCTAAAAGCTAGAAGCACGTAAGAGCTAAAAGCACGAACAAAACTAACTGGTGAAACAGCGCCTAAACACTAGATAATGAAGAAACAATGTAATCTGATCTAAAGCACGTGGAAAGCGAAACTTGAGCTAGCGGCCACGTGATCCAAGAAGGAACCAATAACAATCGGGAAATTAACTGTTTTGAAAGGCAGTTCCAAAACAAAACCATTAGCTGAATGGCCGTATTGAGCGTTGAAATCTTAAACTATGTTGTGTTCGTCAAAAAATTGTCTCTTAATACCTCTTATTTGCAATCGATCTGAAATATCTAATGTTAAGTGTAAATATTTTTGGCATGTGCGCATTTCTGAACGTAATCAGTTAAGTTACCAGAGGAAGGATTTTACCTTCCAGTCGTCGACTTCCATGAGATCAGCTGTTGCTTCGTCGATGAGCATTACTTCACAATCTTTGTTCATCATTGATTTGTTAAAATGTCGCTGTTTGGTTATCTTGCCAATGCGGTATGTAGGGACAATTCCTCTTATTGGCGCAAAAAGGCTTGTTTTGCCGCTATCGGCACTTCCTATGAGACAAGGAACCTATAAAGGGAATAGCATTGCCATATATTACTTTTGCGGTCTTACTAAGGTTTTCATTCTTACTTAGCTAACGACAAAACGCGTAAGCAATTCATCTGATGATGGAGTGAGATCTAAACCGCTGTAAATATTCACAGCATGAAAATGGAGTTTTACGAAATATTAAAAGTTGCTTAAATCTCCTTAAAGTTGGTTATCCACATTTAAGCTATCAATTAAATGTTCTTAAAGGCCGTTAAACCTGAAGTTGGCATTTAAGAAACTTTATACTTTACACCACAGTAAGTTATGTTTTCATACTTTGAATACACATGTATACTGTACCTTTCGCTTGTGCGTTTTCGGGTTAAATCTGAGGAGGTTGATAAAGTCGTGGCAGAAAAGCTGTATTTCGTGCTTCTCTAGGCTGTTCTTTAGAATTTAATTAAAGTAGCGCGGATTTGGTCCGTTGAAATGGTCGTACTCCACAAAGTCTCTAGGAGAGACTTTCCCAAATTCACTCTGTTCAATGGCATCTTGAATTAATGTTTTGGAATTAATCGAAAAACACCAACCATCTTTTACTTCAATTAAGTCGAAATTTACGATGAGCTGTCTAATCGTTTGGCTCTCGGGTCTTGATAGCCGTTCTCTCACTTGATCCCCGTGCTTGATAAGGTCTTCCCGAAAATTTTCATTGCCCTCAAGTGCCCCTAACCAATCCGCCACACTACATTTATATCCGTAGGTGTATTGTGATTCTTTTACTTTCTTGTACATTGAACCTCGATACAGCTTGTAGCCCAGACTTTCCATAGCCCTCTCTAGTTTTCCAAATAGCACAACTTTTGGATCACTTGTGATGCACTTGTCTGGTGTGTTGGTTGTCAGCATTTCGTTTGAATCGGCGTCAAAAATGTCCACGCGAAGACCGGCCTTTTTCATTGCCTCAAACGCATTGGTGATCTGGTTCTTCTTTTTTGATGATGCGTTCATGTGACAAAATACCACTTTTTCCGTTGAGTGGTTTGTCGACGATGAAAGCAGATCTTGACAGGACAGTTGGTCTGCAAAATCTCTCATGGTTGCTTGAAAAGAAGCTTCAACCAGCTCAATCACATAAGATGAGCTGTGATCCTTTAAGACGGAAAATAAAGACTTGATGGATTTCTCCACCGTCTTTTGAATCTGGACATTAATTTCCAGCTCACAGGAAAGGAGCACTTTCTTGATTGAAAGCAATGAAACAGGAGCTCCTGTAGAACTTATGAACGCCATCCAAAACGAAAACGAGGGAAATCGTTTCTTCTCGGCTGCCATTGCAAAGCTTCTCTCAGTTGCCTGAGATATTTGCGAGCTTTCTGAAACTCCACTGTCTTCATTTTCACCACCATCTTCATCGTCATTACATTCTTCAGAATTGCTCTTCTCTTTATCCTTTTTGGGGGGTTCTTTAACTCCTATTGCCGAAAAAAGAATTCTAAGCCTTCGAGGGTCAACAAGGACCAACTACATTCTTCTCTCTTCTTGCAAACTAGCTTCCACGCCTCGTCAGATCTTTTCTTTGGACTCTCCATACACATGTTGCAGTCACGACGGGTAAACGACTTCGTATTATGGGGGACAAGAAACACGATGCAGCGTCTTTGATTGCTTTGCTGTTAAGCTGTCGAGCAGGATTTCTTGCTGATCTATACATCTCCCTGTCTTGCACGTAACTGAAACAGAGACACAATTTCGTTTTTTTTATAGTTATCCGGGCACATTCCTCATACATATCGGCGCACGCACGCACGGAATTGTGCAACCTTGTGACAGAAATAGTTGTACAATTAACTTGCTGATTAAACAATTGTGTTACGTAACCATCGAATTACAACCTTGTGGCAGAAATAGTTGTTTCATTAGCTAAGGCTAGCAGAGACGTGTTTCTCAAAGTTGAAGAATTCTATTGTCCAGAACACTGCAAATAAAATGTCATTTGCGCGATCTCGTTCCAGAAGAATGCACTCTCATCAATGTAAATTCAAGCAATAAGAACATTGTTTCCATAACAATCTTCTAGCTTGATAATGGCATTGTCTTATTGAAAATTCGCTGTAATTAAAAATGTGTCAATCCGTTGTCTCTGGAGTCGAAAGTTGACAATAAAGCTTTGTTGGGTTTATTACGTAAAGAATAATGGGGAATCCGTCAGTCCGCCGATTCGTCATGTCAAAGAATTTATTTTATTGCGTCACTTTGAAATATAAAATGCTTATTCCTTGTCGATACAACTGTATCTATTCAAGACTGGAAGTACTGTCTCCGTGGATCCGCTTATCCGTCCATGTAATAAACTTTTATCAGGGCTAGGTTGGTAATCAGATCTTTTTTCAGATGGACGGAACCACTGATTCACAGATTTCTCCCCTTAAAGCTCTATAATGTTGAATTCGTAGATCCGTCATTTTGAAACAAAAAATGCATATTCCTTGTCAATTTAAAATGTATCTATTCAAGACTGGAAGTACTGTCTCCGTGGATCCGCTTATCCGTCCATGTAATAAACTTTTATCAAAGCTACGTTGGAAATAAGATTTTTTATACTTTTTTTTTCAGATGAATGGAAGGGCGGATTCACGGATTTCTTCCCTTAAAGCTCTATAATGTTGAACCCGTCACACTGACTTTGCCATACCCGTGATGAGAAATGTTATATATGGACCTGCATATTAAGACTGGCAATCAAAATTTTTTTCTTTGATGGACGGAAAGACGGATTTACGGATTTCATTTTAAAAAGCTAAATATTTAAAGAAATAAATATTTATATATATAAATAACATGTTAATATTAATATGTCAATAATATTGACATATATATATATAAATATTTATTTATTTATTTAACTATTTAGCTTATTAAAATGAAATCCGTAAATCCGTCTTTCCGTCCATCAAAGAAAAAATCCTGATTGCCAGTCTTCTTATAAATATATGTATATATATATATATGTTACCACAAATGAAGACAATCATTAAACTTTTTTCACACACCTATATTTCGACGCCTTTTAGGCGTCTTCTTCAGGGTGAATAACCGTTGCCCTGCACGCGCCATACTATAAAAACAAGTTTCAAATGGAGCATCCACGCGCGCGCGCTACAACAAATCGTTAACTACCCTGCACGCGCGCGCCCACTAACTTTACATAAATCTACGTACGCCTTGAGCGCCTATTTTGTACAAAGAAAAAATCATTGTCATTCAATCCATTCGGATCTAGTGTGTTTAGTTTATAGGCCCATTGACCCTCTTTCTCGCGCAACTGTTGTTCTTCATTCACCCGGTCTATCAATTGGATCTTAACGTCACTCAGTCCATTATGTCCTTCACCACAAAAATGTCTGTACAATAGATCATCAGCCCTTTTCTCTGCCTGCGTCAACATTCCGTGTCGCCTAATCCTAGACTTATGGTTATTAAACCTCAGTCTAAATTTCGTAGTTGTGGAGCCCACATATTGCAACGAACATTCCTTACATGTAATTAAGTACACTACATAACTAGAATTACAGTTAAGGTTGTAATTGATCGAATAACTTCTATCGTCATGTGAACTCTTGAACCGACTGTTCCCATCCATGTATTTGCAAACTTCACATCTCCTCGACGAACATTTCACTGTCCCTAATACCAAATCCCTTGGTTTACGACTTTCCACCTTTGCACGTACCAAATAGTCCCCCAAGCTCTTTGGTTTTCTAAAAGCCACAAATGGAACATTCTTGATGGCGTTTTTACACCTATCCGACGACTCCAGAATAGGATGAAGCTCCCTGAGAATTTTGCTGATGTCTGGCAAACGAGGATGGTATGTTACCACAAAAGGTGTTTTTGTAGAGCGTGGTTGGTTGCTTTTACTCAGAACTTCATCCCTTGTCATCCTTCTAACTTTATCAACTTGACCCTCAACGTACGCCTTCCTATAGCCCCTCTCCACCAAATACTCCACCAAGTCTCTCACTCTCTCTTCAAAAAAACAAGACTTTGAACAAATAATAGTCTCAATTCAAGCCGTCCCAAAACATTACAGTTAGCTAAATTACATTTTTTGGATGTGGATTTACTTCGTGAAAGAATTTTCAACGGAATTTTTTCTTGTGTTATCGATAGCTTTTGAGATGTAAGTTCAGCTGAATTTGGCTTGTGAGGGCAGTTCCCACGCGATGAAAGTAAACTTATGGATATTTGAAAAAAACCTGTTCCCTTTTTAGTGTTTGTTTTCATTTTCATAGCTTAGTTTGAAAAGCTATAAGCTATTTATTTTCCTTCCCAGATGAGGAAATAACAAGTTATCGTGTTATTGCTGACTTGATGCAGAGAGATGCTGATGCGGGGATTTTTAAACACCTGGGCCTCAAGTATGGAGCTGCAGTCAGGTTCAAAGATGAATTCTTAAAACTTATCCCTTCTGATTTGGTGAAGTCGCCGTTTCCAACTACAACTTCGCGTTCAAAGCCAACCATGGGTGAAATGTCGGGATTTGATGCAGAAATGAAGAGACTTTATTTGGCAAAGTAGGTCATTTTTAATAGACTGTGATAGTCACCTTGCACTTGGCCTTTCAATGCATTTCTTTATATCCTTGTTAAAGTAAACCCTGGGTTAAATTGCTCTGTAGCAATGGGAAGGACAGGGTGTTATTTTACATCTTGTTTCGGTTTGGCTGGGATGTTGCATTCTATGGAGGCAGGTTTTGTTTGCTCTTTAACCCTTGGCAGCCTAGGACCCTGGGTCCCTCATCATAGAATTGTCAGTATCTGGTCATTTTCAAAATGGTCTTGACAAGATGTGTTCATTTCAAACATAACATCTTATTGCCCTGACAATATAAGTATGATACATTGGACCATGCTCACAATATTTTTTAAAAATATTTTGTCAAAATTATTTGCCTAAGACATTTCATGTATTGAGAGCTCAAAATAAGCCACAATTTCAGGTGTACCTTCTGTATGGTGTGGATTAGGAAATTTCTCAACTTTTTTTATTTCGGGGTTTTAATGCCATGTATGTTAGAGCTCTAGCCTTTTGCTTATTTCAATATTTTGAATTGGTTCTTTAAGACCTTTCCATTTGTATATTGTGCATGAACACTGGGTCTGTATTGACACCTTGGAAAAATGGCATTTATGTACCTTGTGTGTGGACCGATTTTAATGATATAAAAACATCTTATTCAACAGGCGCAAGAAGGTTGGTACACTTGCGACTGATTACTGGCAGGGAAGATATCCAAAGTTTAATACGCCAATAATGAAAGCAGAATTAAAGAAGTTTGTGTCTCAAATTGAACCAGAGTGCAGCCTCCCAGAAATTGGTTTTACTGCTGAAGGCATCGCCCAGCACATCCAAGACTATTTTAGTGAACAAAGACGTTACCAGAAAAAGAACAATGGAAAAAAGGTAAGGTCTGCTTCCTTAGTTTTTATTTCTAAGGTTTACTTATGCAAATTGTAGTGTAGGAGAAAATTTGTTCTTTATGGCTACCCCACCCCTCACTCCCAAAACAATTAGGTAAATTATCAAACACACTACATGTTGTGGCGTACATTGTATAACTGTTTCACTTTCTCATTTCTTGCTGCAAATATTAAGGATGGACAAGTGTTGCGAGGGGACAGTCCAGTGGATGCTGAGCCTACAGTCCTAGGGGACAGTTCAAACTTTAAGGTAACTTATTCTTCACGATCAAATTAATTACTAGGAAAACAGACTCAATGAAAGGTGTCCTTGAGGATTACCATTTTTCATACTAGTTACTATTTTCTCCAGACAGATTAGTGATACAAGTATAAACATTTATAGGAAAGTGAATGCATTCTTTATTCTTGTGTTGTCATCACAAGGAACTGATGTACAATGAGGAAAGTAAACTTTCTGGCCTGTGCTTGTCCCTTTATTGGTAGTGAAAATCAGCATTCAAGCATTCAAAGTAGAGATTTCTGTATTTGTGACATATATGGCTGAGCATTAATTTTGATTTATGTTTGTTTTATAGTCTGTAAAAAGGAAGTCACCCTCAGAACCTCTGGGTAAAAGGTTTAGAGCCAGTCTAACCGATCCTGTTTTACCTTGTATGTCCACAGAACAGGTTAGTTTTTGTCTTAATCCACCTATCATCACTCTTGTTAACAGTTTTTCTGTATGCTGGCTCATATTGAGGTTGCCCACCATGCATGCAGTTGACAGATACCTTCCCTTAATGCTGTTTCCAGTGCTTAAAATTTGATCCACAGTCATTGATAAGATCCTGTTAACCTGCCTGGAAATGTATTCAAAAGAACATACCTGTACAGTCCAGCACGATTTACACTGATGTAACACCTGGGGCCAAGAAACACAGCTATGCAATACCATGAACTGTTATTACCTTTAGTTATGTATTACTCTGGTTTCTGCTCTTGATTAATGGGTGTTAACATCCCAAAGTAGTTGTGTCAACAACTTACATGTAGTTCCATTTTTATATCTTGTTTTAAGGATGCTGCTTCAAATTCAGACAGTGGTGAATCATTGTCTACCCTATCAGTTGACAGTAGTGATGATCATCATGAAACTGGGATTTCTAGTGAAGGCAATAAGTCACCACCAAAAGACATAACAGTTCCTACAACAGCAACCTCATCAAATCTGGTTATTAAAGCTGTTTTTGGAAGAATACTATCAAGAGAACAAACTGTTAACATCCTGAGGTCAAAGTTTTCTGTTAAACAAAGTAATTTAACAAATCTGACACCAACTCAGCTACAACAGGTTTTAATAAAGAAACTCATAAAAAACAACTATGTCTCTCTCAAAGAGGGGAAAACAAACCCCCTCAACAAAGATGATGTAGATGTTCATAAAGAAATTGAAGTGTAGTATGCCTTCTGTAGACGCTATATATACATATATATATATATATATGTATGTATTTTCATAGTTGTTAAGTTGATGTCCTTTTTTATGTATACAGGCTGTTTTTTTTGTTGAAAGTTACTCAACTACATGTTTTAATAACGAGACCGAGAAAACAACTTGCTCTGAAGGAAAGGGAGCAAATCCCTTAATAAAGGTGTTGATGGTCATTCATAAAAAATTGGAGTTTTGACACTTCTTTTGACCAGCAAATTCTGGCTACGTTTATCACACCGTCTGTAAACCATATGTGTGTGTTAACTTTGTTATCGTGATGTTAAATATTTTTCATGTGTACCGGTACTGTAGTACTTTTCATGTATACATTTTTCTGGAATTAAAATAAAAGGTTTCTTTATGTTTAAGTTGTTTCAACTTTATCCCAGGATGAGCTTTGAAATGATGGAGCTCATTTAGAAGAGTCAAAGGAAACGAAATTCCTTTCATGGGTTTGTATTAGATCAACTTAATCCCATTCATGGGGTTCTACTGGGTCAACTTAATCCCATTCATGGGGTTTTACTGGGTCAACTTAATCCCATTAGTGGGGTTTTACTGGGTCAACTTAATCCCATTCATGGGGTTTTACTGGGTCAACTTAATCCCATTAGTGGGGTTTTACTGGGTCAATTAATCCCATTAGTGGGGTTTTACTGGGTCAACTTAATCCCATTCATGGGGTTTTACTGGGTCAACTTAATCCCATTCATGGGGTTTTACTGGGTCAACTTAATCCCATTCATGGGGTTTTACTGGGTCAATAGAACCCCACCCTTGTGTTTATACTGGGTCAATTAAATCCCATTCATGGGGTTTTACTGGATCAATATAATCCCATCCTTGTGTTTATACTGGGTCAACTTAGTCCCGTTCATGGGGTTATAATGGGTTTTAAAGAACCCAACATTAGTTTTGGTAGAACTTTCCCAATTTGGAAAAATCCAGTGAAATCCCAAGTGATACCCACTAATTTCCCACTTTTAACCCAGTTTGGGAATTTTGAAAAGTTTCCTGTGTTGATTCTTAAAAACCACATACATGTATGCATGCTCCTAATTATGCAACCCGGTCCTCTACTAATCATAACTTTTATATTGAACATTCCAATCTTGAAAAAAAGCAAAATGCATTGTTAAGAATTGGACTATTAGTCCGGACCTCTCGCGAATTTGTCAAATGTACTTTTCAAAAGAACCTTAAATAAAGACTTGTGGAAATTCTCATAAAAACGAATGACTACATGTATCTTGAGATCACAAAACTTATTGATGTGATATAATTAAGCTTAAAGTTTAGTTTCTTTTCTTCCTCTCTAATTTACCGTTGTTTACATCAATCTTAAAACTGCTTCCATGATCTTAAATGTTTAAAGTACCTTCCGTGTTACAGCTTGTATTCTGTGAGGGGGAAGTTTTTTGTATCAGTTTACATGCTTTGTGAGATAATCAAGTTTAATTGTTATTGTTGTCGTGTTTTGTGTTGTGTCATTTAATGTTGCCTACGCAGAGAGGCAAAGTTTGCTTCACTTAATTACAAATCAAAAGGAAATGAGAATTTTTTTAATTTTGATCAAACTTCAACTGTGACAGCATTGTTTTGAAACTTTTATTTTCAAGTTAATTCTCAGATATCTGATTAATTATATAAAAGTTTCAGAGATGCTGCCAATTTGTTTTTGTTTTTTGATTTATTTATGGTACTGACTTTTATGGGGGACACCAGCCTTTCGTGGGTGATGTACTTCTAAATCACAAACGTAAAGCAGGGGGCATAGGCAGTCTTGCATCATAGCTCGTAGACTGGTACATGCTGTATGAATTACTCGGTACCCCGGATTTTACTTCTACATTGTATTTCTGCGTGCTAGTAAAAGTACGGTCACTTTACATATAAATAGACATTACCAAGCTTTAAGGTCAGTTGCTCAATCGCACAGCTGGCTAGAGCTTGCAGTTCTTTTGGCAATTCAGTAGGCTGTTTTCCAGCAGTACCTTTTAGGTCAATGCGTCTATTATATCAATATGGTTGCCGATGAAACTACTCTTCCAAGTGATGAGAAGTGCGTCCCAAAATGTCCAGGCTGCAAGACCCTGCATCCCTTAAACTCGTGGGCTGAACTGGTCCTCACTGCTCCGGGAATGAGGATGCACTGTCACAGGCGTCTACCACGAAAACCAACGCGACCCTAAAAAACTTGGGCAGCACGGCATCTAAGCACGAATCGGAACTAGCCGTTGACAAGGAGGCCGAGCTTGCTGCCAAAATCAAGGAACTGATGCTGGCAGAGGAAGTGTTGGCGAAGAAAAAAACGTGTGGAAAAGCTAAAGCAACAAATTGCTGATGCCGAAAATCGGTTATCCATCCTGGTTGATTTGTCCGCACCAAAACCTTCTGGGTCCGTCACAACAACTGAAAACGCGGCTAAAATGAAGGGAAAATCTCTTAAGCGGACACCGCTGGACGTTTTTACTTGCCGGCTACTCAGGAAATCTGGATTTGCGCAGAAATGGAGGGGCAGAGAACGTAAACAATCCTGAAGGACCACTTTCTGGACCACTGGCAGCTCAGGAATCAGCCAGTACCTCAAGCCGGCCAAAATGGCGAAGGGTGAGCGAATATTACGAACTATAGACTTTGTAGACAAAACTGTAACGAACACTGAAGACAGTACAATATCTGATTTAGGCTCCACTAAGCTTGTTATTTCCTCTGGGCCTAAAAAGCCTAAGCTAGAGTCCTTATCAATTGCGCAGTGGGTTGGGGGCAATACTAAAATTTTTCATCACTTGTTAGCTAGTGGTAAGCTGCCATCCCCTCAGGATGTACAACATTATTTAGTGTGTACGGTTAAGGTTTTGGAGTTCAGCACTAAGTTTAGTTGGCCTTCGGTGCTCCAGTTTGATGACGAATTCCATCACTTCCAGGCAGTCTACAACTGCCCATGGAGTTTTGGTTGGCATCATCTCCATACTGTTATCTTGGAGCCTCTAGTTGTAGCTTCTAAGTTCTCACCAGGCAAAATAACCCAGGGTTCTTCAACATTTGCTAATTTTAGCTCGGATGGGAGGGTAATTTGTCGCAACTTTAATCAGGCTAAGGGCTGTACCTTGTATGAATGTAAGGTCACCCATGTTTGCAGCCGTAAGGTAAATGGAAAGGCTTGTGGGCAATCACATCCGTCCCATAGTCACCTGTGGGTTGTTAGGGGTGCTTCTCAGGGTCAGGGGCCCTCAGCTACATCTAGCTGACTCCCACTGGCATCCCCTCTCAACACTAACCTTTGGCTGCCAGAACTTATTGGCAATGAGGATCAAGCGTTTCTCTCAGATGGCATTCAAAATGGCTCTTAGCAGGCACTGGCAGATTGCATATTTTCACCTGCGAGACAAGGCAATTTTATAAATCAGTGACTTGTGTAGATCAAACATTGGCTGTAGAGCGAACCATTTGAAATGAAATTGCAGAGGGCAATTATGTGATATTTGATGCTAAGCCTACCATTATTAGTGCATTAGGAGCAATTCCTAAACTAGATTCTTCGGAAGTGTGCTTAATCCATGATTGCTCACGCCTCACAGGGCAGGCGCTAAATGATTTCATTACTAGCCATTCCTTTAAATTTCAAAACTTGGATCATGCAATTAAGCTATTAAGGCCAAATTATTTTATGGCAAACATTGATCTAAGGCATGCATACAGGTCAATTCCTATTCATCCGAACAATTATCCAGCTACAGGATTGCAGTGGCAGTTTTGGGGACAAAGCCGTTCCACCTATTTTTTCGATACTTGTCTACCATTTGGAGCAAAAAGTCCACTGATGGCCTGTTGAGTTTGCAACAGTAATATTCTTATTGACTTATTGGGTATATCTATTGACAGTGAATAATTCTTCAATCATCACGTCTCAAAAGTATGCCAGAAGGTTAACAATCAATTCAGTGTTCTCAAGAGATTTAAGAGTCTCATTACTAGAAACATCGTGTTACGCTTATATAAGGCCTTTGTCCTACCACACTTTCAATATTGCTCGCTTATATGGCATTTTTGTGGCACTAGAAATCGCGATGAACTAGAGACATTAAAGAAACGCATTTTAAGATTTATATTTAATGATACTAATTCTAGTTATGACGAGTTGTTAAAGACAGCAGAGAAAGCGTCTTTATACAATGGAAGAATACACAATATGCTAATTGTAGTTTTCAAAAGCTTATTTGTTTCTACGTATCCTAAATATCTAAAGGAACTGTTCACTCTTCGAAACTCCAAGTATTTATTAAAAGGAAAGAATATACTGACCTTGCCTGAACCGAGAACAACAAGTTATGGACTCGAGTCTATTAAATACGAAGCTGTAAAATATTGGAACTCGCTCTCAGACAGTATAAGAACCACGACGTCGCTAAAAGACTTCAAGAAAGCCATAAAGAAACACGAACGCTTAGAATTTTGATAACTTTTAATTATTTTAGATGATTTAATTAATCAATTCACTTTTCGTTATTACTTTATTATTAATGTAATGAATGCTCAATGATTTATTGTAGTCTTATCACACAATTACGTATTTTCGTTCTAATCAAAGGAACAATTAAGCCTTATAGTCCCTGTCGAAAGGAACACGTAGCTTTTTAGATTGTCATTAGTTCCCACACTTCCGTCCTGAACGCAAGTCAAGCCTTTACAATTTTAAGTAATTCTCCTTTAGAGGAAAGCGAAGGACTGATATGAAAGCGTTTACTCTTTCCTCTATAATCGTTAGTTTTCTTATTGATGTCGCCTTGATAGTGATAGCGGCTATTCTATATAAAGAAGATTTTTTCAATAGCTTTGTAGTTATAGGTGTAGGTCAAGGATTTATTTCTATTATTAGCTCTAGTCTTAGTATTTTAAGCTGCCGAAATTAGCTTAGTATCACAAGAAGCTTGTTTGTAAGTTATATAAGTTTTGTACAAGTCGCAGTACACAATCATCACGTGGAGCTAAGTGCTCACAACCACAGTTGTTTCTTAAGTAGCTTATATTTTATATTTTAATCAAATTTCAGTTTACAGCTTTAACAAGATTACTGCAATTGGTGAGAAGAGAATAAATCAAGTCAATTATTCTAGTCTTAGAGTTATCGTCTTACTGGCTCATGACACCTCTCGATAATTCTTGAGAGTCGTTTGCCACTATAGTAAAATATCATCGATGCCTCTGAAGAAGTATTGGATCGTTAACGAACTGTTAAAGTGTCGTTCGCAATGAGTTTGAAATCAAAGAAAGAAGAAATTGATGCAAACAAAGATGAAGTTGTCGAAGGAGAAACAGGCTCGAAAAAATGTCAGGAATTCAAAGGCAGGGCGTCCGGCGAAGAAATTGATGCAAACAAAGATGGACTTTTTGAAAAAGGTGTGAATTCGAGAATGTCAGGAATTCGAAGACGCGGCATCCGGCGAGATTAGGGAATCATGTGAAAGAAAATCAACTGAGAAAGGGCAAGAATATGAAAGGGAATTGCTAGATACGAAACGAAAGAAGTGCAGCTCCAAATTGCAAAAGCAACTTGATAAAATAAAGGAACTTTTAGATTGCAATCCACCTGCGTGGGTTTCCTTGCAGCTTGCACGCGATAATCTTGACAAAATAAAGGAAGAACTCAATGATGCTCACCGCGACTTTCACGAATTTCTTGTCTCAGAGGAAGAAAGGGAATCGTCCTTTCGCTGGTTCGACCTTCAAGACAGAGAATCTATGGACATGAGAATTAAACTCGTCAATAAAATTTATTCAGAGGAAAGGAAGGTTGAGAAATCGAAACCTAAATCTGCCTTATCTGATGAATCCAGAACCACAAAGCACTCAAAGGAATCTAGCACCTCCAGGGCCTCGGCTCGGTCACGAAGCACCGGCAAGAAAAGTGAGGCATGAAGTCGAAAAAGATCCTAGAACAAGAACATGAAATGAGAAAGTTGCAATTGTTAAAAGAAATTTCTGTGGCCGAGGCAGAAGAATATGCAATAAAAAGGATTTTAAATGAAGACAATGATGACCTCAAAACCGATGGTCATGCTAACTGGAAATCGCCAATTGACACTGTTAAAGAGGATGACCGCAAAGATAATTTGAGTGGTGACAAATTCACTAATTTGAGTGGTGACAAATTCACTTATCAAGAAAAGGGAAAACAACCCATCAAGATGAACCCCTATTCTCCGCCATTTATTACAAAATTAGATCCTTCACAAGTGGAGCCCTCAACCTCAGCAGAGCTTAAACCAATCATAAAGATCCAACAGAGCCAAGAGACAAATAGTCTAAACGAAAGCACGATTAAAGAACTGATTAAATTGCAAGACAGACAAACGTAACTTAGTGCCACGATTGCAAATCAGCAAAGAATTGATTTGCTGCTGGTACAGGAACAAACTATTTTAAGCGGGAACGTTATGGAGTACCCTACCTTTATACAAGCCTTCAAAACCACCATTGAAAGTAAGGTAGAAGCAGGTAGAGACAGGTTATTCTTCCTTAACAAGTACACGACCGGAAAGGCAAATAACGTGGCCAACGTTTTCGTAGGGATGAATACAGGCGATGGCTATACGCAAGCAAAGAAGTTGTTAGCTCAAAGATTTGGAGATCCTTATCACATCGCTGAAAGCTTCAAGTCTCGATTGCGGGAGTGGCCAAGAATTCGCGATGAAGACAGCTCGGGAATTCAAGAACTCTCCAACTTCTTGATTCGTTGCAGAGAAGCTATGAAGTTTATGAGCGAGTTAAACTCAACAGAAACACTCCTCCAAGTTAGTGCAAAACTTCCGTCTTATTCTGGCGTTAAATGGTGCCGCCATGCACGTGATCTGAGGGAAAGAACAAAGGACGTTGTCTCTTTCAGTGACCTCGTAGACTTTGTAAAATTGGAGGCTAAATTGCCAACTGATCCTGTCTTCTCTCCCAATGCATTGAAACGAGAACGAAATAAAGAATCAAACCGCGACAGTATTACTCCAACCCACAGAGATGCAACGCAAGACGTTCTCCCTCAGTGAACAGCTTATCAACTTCAACAAAACCTGAGGCGAATCAGCATAAATTTAGACGATCGCAGACACGCTGTCCTTCATGCCAAAGAAACCACTCCCTAGAAGATTGCACAGAGTATAAGAAGCGAAGTCTTCAAGCATGCATAGCCTTTATAAGAGAGAACAGTATGTGCTTTGGTTGCCTTAAAGGTGGGCACCTCTCAAGAGCTTGAACGACAAGATTAAAGTGTGGAACATGCACGAAGCCACATCCTACGTCTTTGCACCATGTTTTGAAGAATAAAGAAGAATCTCCGAAAGAAGGATGCAGTTCCAAGGAATCCACAACCCCAGAAGCCTTTAGCAACTGTGCCAATGCCCCAGACAGCAACGTGATTAACTCCGTGATTATCCCTGTGTGGCTTCATTGCAAGGACCGCCCACAATTCGAAGTGTTGGTGTACGTGCTTCTGGACAAGGCAAGTGATACTACCTTGGTTAAATCCTCCGTATTAAAGAAGCTTGGTGTCGAAGGTCCAGAGGTCAACCTGAAGCTTTACACAATGCACGGAAGGATGGAGATACCAGTCCAGAAAGTGGATGGCTTAATGGTGTACTCGCGTGATGCTATTCCCTCTAGGAGAAATCAAATTCGTCGGCCCAAGACAGCAAGTTGGTGGCCACACCTGCAAAGAATTCAAGACAAGATTCCTCCTTATCAAGAAAGGTTAGAAGTGGGCCTTCTCACTGGGTGCAACTGCCCTCGAGCACTCAAGCCGCGGGAGGTTATAACAGGAAAGGCGGACGATCCATACGCCATTAGAACCCTACTGGCATGGGGAATTATTGGAGTGGTTACACCAGTTGGGGACACCCTGGATGAATTTGAAGAGAACGAATCCACCTGTAACAGGATCGTCACTCAAGAAGTAGGAGATCCCAAACGTCTTCACAGCAAGTTTGTAATTAACGCTCAAGCAAAGGAGATCCTGAACCTTTTCCAAGTAAGAGAGATGCTTGAATTAGACTTTTCCGAAAGAAATGACCAAGAACAAGCACTTTCTCAACAAGACAGGAGATTTCTAAAGATCGTTACTGAAGGCATACACCGTCGAGAAGACGGGCGTTATGAAATGCCCCTACCTCTAAAGGATCCGAACGTAAGGTTACCAAACAATAAAGAGATGGCCCTTTATCGACTAAAGAACCTAACGAGACGATTCGCGTCTGATGAGATATATAGAAACGACTACGTCAACTACATGAACACGGCCATCCAGAATGGTTATGCAGAAGTAGCCCCCCGCCATCAATGAAGAAGAGGGCAATCAGCAAGTATGGTATATCCCACACCACGGGTATATCACCCCAAGAAACCAAACAAGATACGAGTCGTCTTCGACTGTTCCACCGAGTTTAAAGGAGACTCTGAACAAACATGTACTTCAAGGACCAGACATGACCAACAATTTGACCGGCGTAAAGGGGCCGTTGCCTTCATGTGTGACGTCGAAGGGATGTACTATCAATGGAAGTTCAACAAAGAATGCAGAAAACTGTTACGCTTTCTCTGGTGGAAAACAGCGACACCTCAAAAGAGCCAAAAGAGTATTGGATGACCGTACATCTGTTCAGAGCCACATCCTCACCAGGCTGCTCAAATTTCTCCTGAAGATCTACTGTCAACGACAATGAGAAGGAAATTGGTTACGTAGCAGCTGACTTTGTCCTCGATGACTTTTATGTCGACGATGGTCTTAAGTCTGTACCGTCAGCAAGTGAGGCTGTGAAGCTTATCAAAGACGTGAAGGAGATGTGCAGAAGGGGAGGCTTCAATTTAAACAAGTTCCTTTTCAACAGTAAAGAAGTTATTCACAGCATACCAAATGAAGATAGAGCCGATGATATAAGAAATCTCAACCTGGATCAAGCTTTCCTGCCAGTAGAGCACGCACTCCAAGTACAGTGGTGCATAAAAAACGACTCCTTTAACTTTCGGATAACGCTGAAAGACAAGCCATGTACCAAAAGAGGGATACTATCCACAGTCAGCTCGATCTTTGACCCACTGGGATTCGTTGCTCCTATCCCATTAGAAGGCAAGAAGATTTTGCAAGAACCGTGCAAGGAAAACACTGGCTGGGATGACCTGTGCCAGACACTATGAAAGCAAGATGGGAGAAATGGAGATCAGACCTCCACTGCATACAAAATATTACGATCCCTAGATGCTACAAATCCAAAGAAATTGGTCACGTGGTCAAAACAGAACTCCACCACTTTTCCGATGCAAGCAACAAGGGGAATGGACAGTGTTCATACCTAAGACTCGCCGATGAACAAGGCAAGGTCCACTCCTCGTTTGTGGTTGGAAAGTCAAGAGTTACCACTCAAGCCAGTCACTATCCCAAGGCTCGAGATAACTGCAGCTGTGGTCTCTGTGAGGGTTGCCACCCAACTAGGAAAGGAATTACGCCTAGAAAATGTTGAAGAAATTTTCTGGACCGACAGTAAAGCAATACTTGGTTATATCTCAAACGTGTCCCGAAGGTTCCATGCGTACGTCACCAATCGCGTTCAAGGAATTCAAGACAAGAACTCTCCCAAACAATGGAAGAAAAGGAAACCAAGTCAAATCCAGCCGATGAGGGATCGCATGGTATAAGCGTCCATGAGATAATGAGTTCAAAGTGGATCTCTGGCCCAGAATTTCTATGGAAGAACGAAGACCAATGGCCTCAGACTATGAAAACTCAAGAAGAAGTTAGCACTGAACCAAGTGAACAAGATCCTGAGGTCAAAAGGTCCATTACCATGGCAACAGTAGCTGCTCCTGAAGTGCCCTTTGCAGACCACATGATGCATTTCTCAGACTGGTTCCGTGCGAAGAAATCTGTTGCATTATGCCTGTGTTACCTAAGAAAACTGAAGAAGCGCTCATACAAAGACAACGAAAGTCTACTATCCCACCGCAAGGAAGTTAACGGCGTGAGTTACGCCCCTATCACAGTTGAGGGTTACAGTCCATAGAAGTCGTCATCCTAAGGGCCGGCCAAGCTGCTAGTTTAAGGAAAGAAATCGATTACCCGTCGAAGAGACGAGAGCTACCAGATGACAAGCATAAAGCCATCCCAGAGAGTGAATATACCTCAAACCTTAAGAAGCTTGACCCAATCATAGACGAGCACGGCATAATGCGAGTTGGTGGTCGCATGAGACGGGCAGAATTAACAGATGACGTAAAATTTCCAGCTCTACTACCGAAAAACGGCCACATTACCAAGCTGGTAATCAATTACTTCCATGAAAGGTGCTCGCATCAAGGCAGGACAACCACCCTCAACGTGTTAAGATCCAACGGGTACTGGATAATCAGTGGCAGTTCGTCAGTGTCTCATTGTATCCTCAACTGCATCATGTGCCGCAAGATTCCTGGGTCTCCCCAGTCCCAGAAAATGTCAGATCTGCCCAACGAAAGGCTTGAGCCCCCACCACCTTTCACTTATTGTGCCGTAGACTATTTTGGTCCGCGGATCGTGAAGGAAAGAAGAAAGGAAATAAAGAGATACGGTGTCCTCTTCACCTGCATGGCGTCAAGAGCCATACACATTGAAGTCGCTCACAGCCTTGACCCAGGTTCCTTTATTAACGCGCTGCATTGTTTCATCTGTCATCGAGGACCTATCTGTCAATTGAGAAGTGACCAGGGTACTAACTTCATGGGTGCCCGTAAGGAACTCAAAGGAGCCCTTAGTGGGATAGATCACACCAAGCTTAGCACGGAGCTGTTACAACACAACTGCGACTGGTTTACTTTCAAGATGAATGTCCCATCTGCTAGCCCTATGGGTGGTGTATGGGAATGCCCAATCAGAAGTGTTCACAACATACTTGCAGTGCTACTGGGTAACAACGCAAAACAGCTTGACGATGAATCTCTACTTACTTTCATGTGTGACGCAGAATCGATTGTCAATAGCAGACCGCTTTCAGTGGAAAGCCTACAGGACCCGGACGCTCCCACACCCCTCACTCCAAATCATCTTCTCACAATGAAGTCGAAGGCTGTGCTTCCTCCTCCTGGAAACTTTCAAGACGCCGACAGGGAATCAAGAATGCGTTCGCAACGCGTTCAACATTTGTCCAATACGTTCTGGTCCCATTGGCGTAAGGAATTCTTACAGTACTTACAGCTGCATCAAAAAATGGTTGAAACCACAGCGAGATCTCAACGTCGACGATATTGCGCTGATCAAGGATGATTCCCTTGCATGAAATCATTGGCAGCTTGGCCGGGTTACAAGAACTTATTCAGACGAAGATGGTTGTGTGCGCAAAGTCCAGCTGACCCTTGCTGACCCGACTATTGATGCAAAGGGAGTGCGTGTTCAGCCGACCCGCTTCCTAGAGAGGCCCATACACAAGCAGGTATTCCTGATGAGCTGGAGAGAAGCTGTAGAAGAGAGACCGTGTGAATTCCCCACCAAGAAGCCCTGAACATTATTATCAGATAAGCTTAGCTAGATATATTTAGTTTTCATTTTGTTTTTAGTCAAGGAAGTGAGATTTTTAAATAAACAAATTTCAGGGGAGCCATGTAATGAACGCTCAATGATTTATTGTAGTCTTATCACATAATTATGTATTTCCGTTCTAATCAAAGGAACAATTAAGCCTTATATTCTCTGTCAAAAGGAACACGTAGCTTTTTAGATTGTCATTAGTTCCCGCACTTTCGTCCTGAACGCAAGTCAAGCCTTTACAAGTTTAAGTAATTCTCCTTTAGAGGCAAGCGAAGGACTGATATGTAAGTGTTTACTCTTTCCTTTATAATCGTTAGTTTTTTTAACTCGTTATTTTTCTTATTTTCTTATTATGTTGCCTTAATAGTGATTGCGGCTATTCCGTATAAAGAATTATTGTTTCAACAGCTTTGTAGTTATAGGTGTAGGCCAAGGGTTTATTTCTATTATTAGCTCTAATACTATTTTTTCAGGCTGCCGAAATTAGCTTAGTATCACAAGAAGCTTGTTTGCAAGTTTTATGTAAGTTTTGTACAAGTCGCAGTACACAATTGTCACGTGGAGCTAAGTGCTCACAACCACAGTTCTTTTTTAAGGTGGCCCAATACTATTTATTTGCGTGAGGGGCAACAGGTTTGAAATTAAATTTTTAGCTGCTCAACAGCATTCGATTGCTGAGATATTTTAGACGCTGAAAAAGGAATGCTTGAAGTTTATCAAAAGCGTACTTTTATTGAGATCGATGCGAATATATGAAAATTTTCAGCAATTTTCTTGAACGTGGTTTTCAAAGAAAATGCGTATTATCGGAAAAATGAAAAGACGTTTTTCCTCCCTATTGCTCTGAACAGGTGCTGGAACCTCAAAGATTTCAGGGACCAAGTTTTAGATAAATCGGCTCCACGCAACCTTTATAACAAACGGTGATTAAACTAGTTATTAGGATATTACATACACGCATTTAGCCATAATTACTATGAAAAGGATTAAAGAAACAAAGAATCGCACTTACTGGAACAAAGGTAAATATCTCTTGTAAATTATGTATCAGAGTCAAAGGGATGAGGAACAGTTTTGTCGACATTATACGGTAAATCGAGAGCACGCCTTGCCGGTAAAAATCATGGCAACCCCGGTGTTTTCCAGGTTTCGCTCAATTTTCTGCTCTCACAACGGTTTTATGAAATTTTCTTATATTCGTATCGATCTCAATAAAAGTACGCTTTTGATAAACTTCAAGCATTCTTCTTTCAGCGTCTAAAATATCTCAGCAATCGAATGCTGTTGAGTAGCTAAAACAATGATTTCAAAATACTTGCCCCTCACGCAAATAAATAGCACCAGGCCACCTTAGGTAGCTTATACTTTCAAATTTCAGTATACGGCTTTAACAAGATTACTGCAATTGGTGAGAAGAGAATAAATCAGGTCAATTATTCAACACCAGCGTGCTTTAATGCGTCAGCCCGTAAAATAGTCCTAGAGTTGTCGTCTTTACTGGCTCATGACACCTCTCGATAATTCTTGAGAGTCGCTTGCCCCTACAATTACTATCATTATTTACTCGAAGATAGTAGCTCAACAGAGCTACTCTGTAAATTCGACTGAAAATAAAGTGTCTGTCTGTCTGTCTGTCTGTCTGTCTGTCTGTCTGTATTCTTCGCCCAAATTTTTAACCACAATTTAGTGACAACATCTTTCCAGTACAGCTACAGCTGATTTACGTGGACTAAACTATTGTACCCATTGGGTTTAAGAGGCACTGATTATGTCTCCTCACCTGACTTTATAGAGTGGGGTTCCATCAGCCTTCAAAGCTTCAAATGGAAGAACGGTAAGCTCTGCATGACGCTGATATTAATAGTGAGCATTTTGGTTCACAGTACGGGAAAACAATTTGTTAGCTATATTTACTGTTTCTGGTGAATTGAAATGGGTTTCAAAATTGTTCTTGAATTTCAGTTGGGAAGCTATCCCAGGACTTAGAGTCTTGTTTGGAATATTATACCCCAATTTTCACTCTTATACGTTAAAATTGGAGAGATCATCGAGTCAAAAATACATGGAAGGCAGCTAATCAACTGTACTGGACCTGGCTGGAGCTTTGGCAATGATAATAGGAACACCACAAGAAAATGGTTGCTGGAACTACGTAGTGGTTTGTTCTTGGTCGACATAAACAAGCCCTTCAAAGCTTCCGAGATGGCCTCTCGGCCCTTGTGGTGTAGAAACATTCAAGACGTATCCTCATAGTTTCAGGCCATAGTTTTGTGATCTACCCGAGAAGCTGACAGCAGAAAGAATGGAGAAATTATTCAGCGTAAAGTCAAGCCCCATTGGGTCTTCAAAGGGATCAACTAAGAGTCTTGTTTCGTCCAGATGGAACAATTATCTGCAGGACATAGAGGATGCGGAAGATTCTGACATAACCTTGAGTGACATATTGTTCTTCACCACTGGTTGCAAAGTATTACCATAACGTGAGAAACCTGTCACCATCAAGTTTTTGCACGAAACTGGTGGAATGTGGGAATTGTCAAGGTTTCCGACAGCAAATGCATGTTTAAGCATCCTTCGCCTTCTAGTAATACATAATGATTATGAAAGCTTTAAAGCTGATATGTCCTTTGGATTTCTCAATACACGGGGGTTTTGGCACACCTTGAAAAACAATGTGCAGTCCAGCCATTTTGGAACAACTGGATTTGGAAGTTGCTAGGCTGTAGCTTCTCTTGTTCCCACTGTTAGATGGAACCAGGCACAGCAAAACCATCACACCGGTAAAAAATAATATTTGACTGACAATTTAACTGGCTATTTTTCCACTGGGAAATCATTTCTTAACCTATAATGTTATAATATATGTAGAGTCACAAGAAGTTCCGTCCTGCCCCATTGAAGCAAATGACCATCCCAAGACTGGAGTTAGCTGCTGCTACAGTATCGATTGACACGATCACATTCTCGACGGATAGTGTAACTGTGATATGCTACATTGAAGACTAGTCCAAACATTTTCATACTTACATGGCAAACCGTGTTGCTCTCATTAGAGAAGATTCCAGTCCTTCCCAGTGGCGATATGTAGATACCAAATCTAATCCCGCTGATGATGCATCAAGAGGAGTTTCTGCAGAGTCCTTCATTTAAACGACCGCTGGATAAAGGGGCCAGCGTTCATTCTAAAGCCAGAATCTGAGTGGGTGAAGTGTCCTCAATACAGGGCAGAACTGGCTAACGATGATCCTGAGGTGAAACGAGGACCGAAATCATTTGTTGTTCACGTTAGTGAGCCCTACTCAATTTTCATTTTTATTTGTCGAATGATTCTCGTCCTGGTTTAAACTGCTGAAGTTCATCGCCCTGTGCCTTCGCTGCCAAACGGGATTTGTGAGAAGAAAAAGAGAGGCTAGACAAGACGTCCAGAGTATCACTAAAGAACCCACATTTGATTTGATAACCTGCTCTGAGATGGAAAATGCAGAAAGAGAGATTCTGTTAAGAAATCAAGTGCGATTGCACAACTACATCCGATTCTAGTCTCTGGTATTCTCCATGTTGGTGGACGTCTAAAAAGAGCACCACTAACTGACGATTCAAAGCATCAGATTATCATTCCTAAGGAATCTCACCTCCCCACTCTGCTCGTAAATCATTTCCACCGGGAAAGTGGTTACTCTGGAAGAGAACATGTCCTGGCCCTACTGCGGGAAAGATATTGGTTGATTCATCTCAACTCCTTAATCAGAAGTGTCTTATCGTCGTGCTTCACCTGCAGAAAGTAACAAGGTCCTACTGAACAACAAATGATGGTGGATCTACCAACCCCTCGAGTTACTCCAGGTCAGCCTCCCTTCACATGTGTGCGAATTGATTATTTTGGTTATTTTCTTGTCCATCAAAAGAAAAAGCCTAGTTAAACGTTATGGTGCAATCTTCAGCTGCTTGGCCATGCGAGCTGTTCACTTGGAGGTTTCTCATCCTTTGGACACAGACTTTTTCATCCTCGCACTCAGACGTTTCATCGCTAGTAGAGGTCAAGTGAAAGAAATTTGCTCCGATAATGGTACAAACTTCATAGGCGGTGAAAGGGAGCTTCAGGTTTCAATTGAGAGGTGGAGTCAAACCAAGAATCATGACACTCTCCTACAGAAAGGCATCAAATGGGTCTTTAACCCACCTCCGGCCTCTCATCATGGTTGCATTTGGGAAAGGCTAATTAAATCCACTGAAAGGTCATGGGTGGCCTGGTCAAAGAACAATGTCTTGACAATGAAAGTTTCAAAACCTGTTATGTGAAGCCGAGACTATTATCAATGGAAGACTCTAATGACAGTCTCTGGGGATCCAAGAGATTTAAACCCTTTGACGCTAAACCAATTGCTTCTACTTAGACATGGCACATCTCTTCCTCAAGGTCTATTTGTGAAGAGCGACATGTATTCGAAAAGGGGATGGCGTCAAGTGCAGTATTTAGCAGATATTTTTGGAGGCACTTGCATATTGTATATATATTCTCTCATTTTACTTTTTGCTCAGTGTGATAAATTGTTCAGTTCCAAAATCTAGCTTGTTTAACCCTTTCACTCCTAGACCAAGTTATGGTGAGATGATTTGTCAATAAAATCCTATTGTCGACAAAATCCTATTGTGTTACCATTCAAATGAAACCTCTTTGGCAGAACTTTTGCCTAGGACTATTTATTTCTTAGGTTTTTATGAAACGAAATTTGGAATTTTTGGTGAATTTTTTTGCTTTGGCCACTTTCAGAGTGAAAGGGTTAAGTTTGTATTTAGTTGGTTCGTTTCAGAGCCGTTCACAAGGATTTCTACATCTTTACCGTCACATTCGTCTTGCAAGTTACGTCATTTATTTTGGTTTTGTCATTTTCTGTACTTTTCTTGGTTGCTTATACTGTAGTTAGTTTACATTAATTTCCTATAGTAATTTTTTGTTTCAGCTACCGTATCCTTCGTATCCTACTTGAAAATAAATTGTGTTGTGTGTTGGATGCACATTTACTGCGTTTGCGAGGACAATCTAAGACAAGAAAATGTTCGATAACATTGACCTTGTTTACATCAGTGAAATTAAGGTAATGATGCAGGGATAACATTTCAAAACTTTAGAGGTCGGGGCCCTTGGGAGAGGTATCGAATAAAAAAAGCAGAGACATTGGAATCCACAGAAGTACTTGATGCTCTTTAAGATACCAGTAACACATTCCCTATAAGTGGAATCCCAAGACGCTACTTGCAAAGTTGTTTTGCTTCTGGTAACATAGACCCACAGAGGAAGGGGAGACCCTTTGAAAGCATACAGTTTCAGCCATGCAAAGAGCTTATCATCATCGAGGCAGTATTGGAGAAACCAACTGTGACCTCAAATGAGATTTTCGACGAAATTTTTTGAAGCACAGGCTCTGAATTCGCGCTTTCTTCTATTCATAACTTCTTGAAACGCAATGTAGAGAGCCACACGCAAAAAGGTAATCGATGTTTCATAAACGTGATTGTTTAATTAAATGGAATTTAAGCTTTGCTAAACCAAAGGTACCCTCGCACCGGTCATCTTCCTTGCCTGAAGGACCAACCCAGGCTACAGACGGAGGTAGAAACTCCAGATCGAGAGTGTGTCAACTGGACTGGACACTTTGTATGTTTTGCCAGAAAAAGAAACACAGAGGTGCCAAAGACGTGTGTAACATTTGCACATTTGCTGCCTGCAGGAGTATTCAAAACGCTGCCGAACTTAGAGGAGATGAGGGAATGCTCATATGAACAAAGGGTGTATGCAAGATCACTGGGCCTTCCAAATGAAGCACGTGACATTCAAGAAGGTATCAGAAAAGAAGAGATATACGATTTGCAGTTCTTGATATTACGCTTAACCCTTTCGCTCCCAAGAGTGCCTAAAATCAAAATTCAAGACGAATCCCAAATTTCATTTGTAAAATACTTAAATAATATATAGATTTAGCCAAGCCTAAAAGCAGAGCTCCAATTTATTTATTTATTTATTTATTATTATTATTATTATTATTTCAAGTGGGACCTGACAGCAATATTATATTTTAGTTGAGTATTAGTAAATAGCCTCTAAATACACCTCTCATCAAATTACAACCTACATACCTGCCAACCTTATAAAATCAGACATAGGGACCACCCCACCCCTCTCCTGGGGTAGTGCCCTGCCCCCCGGCAACACTGAGCAGGGTCCAGGATGCTCCAGGGTTTTTGCATTAATTTTTAAAAATATTGCCTGTACTGTACTGTTTTAGCATTAAAATTCTCAGGTGTTGTTTAATGGTCTCTAGCACCACATGTATTGCACAAAACAATAGGATACAGAAGAGTCAAGACCAATCTTTAACAACCCAGTTCCAAATTGTCTTTTTTTTTCCTCTTGAAAATGGGAATGTCTCGATTTTTTTAGGTTTTGAAACTCAAAAATCGGGAGAATTCCCATTAAATCGGGATGGATGGCAGGTATGAACCTGTTTTACAAAATTTCTGAATAAGCCCCAGTTTTAGGTTGTAAACTTAAATATTGGGCGTAATAATTATTTTTGTTCACCTTGCCTCGGTCTTTTCTCTGCCACAAGTCTACGATTTAATTTATTTACATTTTTGCATAGTTGACAGAGGAGAGAAATTGTATAGACAAGGTACAAAAGAATACATCCACCGTATTCGATGGTTTGGCAGATAAGTTGTGTAGTATGGTGCGAGGAAAAAATTTATGCGAGCAATGAGTAAAATGTCTTCGAGTATTATCTGTAAAACCACTGAATGATATTTATTATTCTACTACAATATTTGCCTATCATTTTAAATGATTTGTTCAATGAGTGATTTGAAACCGGGACATTACAGTGCAATACGCTTTCTACAGTGCAATACACTCTCAAACTCTCATGTATGTGTTTTCTCCTTATATGGTAAACTGATGCTATAGTGAGATAATAATGTACCTTGTTTACTTTTATTGATGCCCAGGGACTTTAATTATATTAAATTCACTCTCTTTAAGTACCCATCAGTCATCAATCAACCACTTACTTGATGAATCAGTCAATCAGCCAATTAAAAATCAATCAATCAATTAACCAATCTGTGACTAACAGTGTTGCCAATGCGAATAACAAATGGTCCAGTAATCAGTAGTGACTTGATTTGATGCATACATTATGACTCACTCTTTTACCACCCCTGATCATGATGGTAGTAAATCTTGTGGTTTAATTTGCTTTTGGTTTGATCATTAGCCTTTACACTGCATCTAATGTCACCAATGAGCAGTTACTGATTGTCATAACCTGGTAGCAAAGAAAAACAAAAAGAAAAACCTCTTTATAAATCATTTCAGAATAGTCTGAAACTATCAGGTAATGAACTGACAAGAGGGGATCAGACTGTGGTGAATCCCTGTAAAGTGAATTCAATCAAATAAGTCCGAATCGTCATTCCTGGGAGGTTAGTTGTGTGTGAGTGCGTGAGGGCGGGGGGGGGGGGGGAGTAGGGTACTCCCTGGTGTATGGGTGTGTTACTGAGGGAACATAAAGTGTATGTGGATACAGTCAAACTAATCACCAACATCAAAATATTTTGCAGAAAAAGACAAAAATAGAACCTTATTTCTAAACTGCTCTTCAATTTTTTTTATTTTAATTGATAATGTCTGCCTGGGAACATACATGTAGCTATGAGTACAAATTTCTTTACCAAAGCCTTGCAATAAACTGCCATATTTTTCTGACATCAGGTTGATGGAATAAAAACCTGTATGGAAAACAATACAGATTTTAATCATCTCAATTGCCCAAAGTAAGCCCATGGCTTTAGGGAAGTTCTAAGGACATTTGCACTATTTTTTCTGCGCATCCATACTGTGCAAGCAATTCAAATGACAATGTCATGCCACGTCATGCACTGAGCACGTACGCTCTCATGAAAAACTACCCCATTTTTTTAGGGTATTTGTTTTGAGCATGCGGATTTAAGCAGGGCTTCTGATATTATGCGATGGCGCGATTTCACACAAAATTATTGATCTTGAAACGCATCCAATCGCATAATCCATGAGAAATCTTATAATTGATGAAAAATGCATAAGTTGGACAAAATAACAAACGTAAATTGTTAATTTAAGGCTATTTAGCATTGGAAACATCATGCAGAACCTCTGAAATCTTCAATGTTGTTGTGAATCTAATGACAGTACGTATTCTATGGGAAACCTTCTCCAGAAAAATCACATAATTTGCCGCATAATACGACCTTTCCTGCCGCATAATGTGACCTCCTGGAAATTCCGCATTATTTCCCAATATTTTTCGCACACTATCAGAACGCCTGTTTAAGGACGTTCGCGCTAATTGTTTCTGCGCATCCTTACCGCGTACGCAATCCACTTCGCAATGTCATGCCACGTCATGCATTGAGCACGCGCGCTCGCTGTTGAAGAAATGTGGAGATATATAGCACTAGTGGGCACTTTAATATCTATGTACGGGTTTAACTCTCTTAAATGTTCGGTGACCCCACATTTTCTTTTGATAGATCACTTTCTTTGTTGATTATCTACGTTTTGTGAAAAATTAAAGAAAATCTGTATTGTGGAAGTTTGATTTTCTCAACTTTTCTGCCCTCGCATCATCAAATTTTGCTATTATAGGGTGCGAAAAATATTGGGCAGCTATGCGGAATTTCCAGGTCAGATTTTGCAGCAGAAAAGGTTTATTATGCGGCAAATTATGCAATTTCTCTGGAGAAGATTTCTCATAGAACACGTACTGTCATGAGACTCACAACAACATTGAAGATTTCAGAGGCTCTGCATGATGTTTCCAATGCTAGATAGCCTTAAATTAGAATTTTGTGTTTGTTACTTTGGCCAGCTTATGCATTTTTAATCAATTAAAAGATTTCTCATGGATTACGCGATTGGATGCGATTCAAGATCAATTGTGCAAACTGGCACCATCGCATGATATCAGAAGCCTTGATTATTGTAGCTGCACGGAGTTTGTAAAACTCCATCTAGAGGCTGAGTTTAACTAAAAGGATGACACTGGTTCAAATTATTTATTTGACAAACCCACTTAAATAAAATTTGACTGGGAAAGTGGGTCTACAGCGAATCATTTTTAATATTTTTCAACTAACAAGCACCGAGGCCATGTCGAGTTAGGAGGACTGATGTGTCAAAATTGGGGCAGCTTTCCACGCGCTTTATTTCACAAACGAAGTTGTGACCCCCCAATTTTTTTTGCATTTCTGACATAGGTAACTCATTATCTGACTGTACCCAAACTATTAAAAAAATATGTGTTGCAGAAGTTTGTCGCGCGAATGTCCTTAAATAAGTGGCATTGAAGCATTCCAAGCTGGTGGATAAAAAGTAAACTGTGTTTTCAGAGATGGGTGGTCTCATGTAAATACTTATGCCAGTCTGACTTTCAGACCAGCCTCACGTAAACAAAATTGTACTAATCTGAGTATACACCGCTTTAATGAAATCAGGGTTTTTCTGCCCCTGGGTATCTGAGGATGTTGTTAAACATTCTTGACAGCTGCTCAGCTTTAGTCTGAGGGGGTGTTTTCATAACACCAGTACATTGTATGGTTTTCATTCTGATACAAGTTCATCCCAGTTCCCTCTTGCTTCTCTGTTACATGATTACAGCACAAAATCTGGTAACAGTGCAAGTCATACCTGGGTGAGATCACCCCAGTAGTGGTACTGGGTCTAAAATTCTTATTCTGGTATGGAGACCCATACTGGTATCGTGTAAACATGGTGTAACTGTTTGATTCATTATGCATTAAGTTAATTAACCATGTAGCCATCCAGAATAAATCTCACATCACCTTGAAAAAAGAAATTTGTAACTCTAGGGAGGGAGATTCTTAACTACACATCTCACATTGTTGCTAAGGGATTTTTGTGGATGGCATTTTGTCATATGCTGTTTTGCAGCATTTCATGCCGCTATTTTGGTGAAATAATGAGGATGAACATATGAATTCCACAACTCGACATTGCACGTGCATAGCTAGTGCCAGTCCCCACCCGCACATTAAAAAGAAAATCGGTAAAGCTAGGAGGAAACTAGTAAAGTTCTGATGTTTTTGCGAATCGCAACAGTCTTCCTTATAATCCAAAGCATGCAATTACTGTTCTTACAAAGAATAGAAGAACTACAGCACGAAAATGTATCAAGATACGTGCTGTGCCATCATAACTTTTATAATAAAGCAAATTTCTAGAAGCTGTTGCTTCAAATTTTGCATTCTGATAATCTCTAAATGTTCGCAATGTTTACCGAAAAGTGTATGCTGTTTCAGTTTAAGCATTGTTTCTGTTCAGGTCAAGTGACTTGCTGAATATGGTTGTGACTTGAAAATCTTGAAAACCTTTCCCATAAAACAAATGTGGCCAAGCAGCTTATCTGTGGAAGTAATAGGGTTTCTAAGATATGATGGTTCTGAGGAGCTTCCCATAGCAACAATATGGTGATGAGACTTGATGGAACGCTCACGTAAATGTTGCGGTCCAATTTTATCCTTGGTTCAATCTTTATTTTCCTTTGTGAATAATAGGATTGCCAAATAAAAATTGGAGCTCTGCTTTAAGCCTTGGCTAAATCTACGTATTTGAATTATTTTAAAACTGTTTAACTGCGCTTAATTCCTTTCAGAAATTGAATGGAATCAAACACAGCTGTAGGCACATTTTTGGTTAATAATTGTGTGCAATTACCGAACCCAGATTAACCCAATCACTGCATTCAGTCCAGTTCAATACACTGAACAGTTAGATATGTAAGCTGGGCCAATTACATAACTGATATCTTCCACATACCTTTACTGTTAGAAAATGCTGCATCACTGATCACTGCTGGCATACATGCCTAGAACAGAAAAAAAGGATCAGTGAAAAAAAATACAACAATTCAGGGCTTAAAATTGGCAGTCGCCCAGTCGCCAGTGGCAATTTAAAACTGACAAGGGCCAGTAAAAGTCGAGGCTTTATTAAAAATGCCTGCTAGAGGACTGTGAATAAAAATTACACTGTAGTTACAATAAAAATGAAATAAATTATACTATCATTGGAGCACCTTTCTTTTCTTTCCCTTCCTCAACTCCAAGTTCATCGATTGAAGTGAATTTTAAGTTCCTGGAGTGCAAAATTCATGAATACGAGCGAGTGGCAAATTACTTTCTTCCTTAAAATAATAGTAACTTCATTGTTTTTTTCGTTTGACAACATGAAATACCGGTAACTAATTTTGTATGTAACATACATTATTAAAGCATTCACAACACAATTTTTGACCATTGTGCCAGAAAGAGCAGGTGAACAGAATAGTACTTATACTCAAGGTCAATTATTAAGGGAGACATCATTCACTTTGCAAGCATTGTCACTTCTGGCTTTGAAATGTTGTTGCTGAAACAATACTTTGCTATACTTTTGTGATCCATCTGATTCATGTGACGTTCAAGCACCCACTGTTGGAAATGTTTGCATCCACTTGTGAACGTGTTCTTCTTTCCAGCTTACAAATCATTAACAAATCATCGCCTGAACCCCTCGTTTGCAGCTATCCAAACTCTTTTGGCCATTTGTCTAAAAAGTGGTTATGTCTTCCACCCTTTTAAAGGTTCATTGCTATAATACAGGTGAGGTAAAGCACTTGAAAAACAATCAATCGAATGAGCAACAAAATGGCAGGAGCTCATTTAAGTTTACTGGATGTTTAATCATCCCCAGTCTCTTTTGCTTAACTCAGTAAAGTCAAGAACCAGTCTCAATTAATCAAACATGTTCTAACTAATCCCAGCAGACAATTGTCAGTTAAACAAGCCAGTTTGCCAAAAAGCAAAAACACATCAGGTGCAAGGGCAAAGATGTCAATTGCATTAAAAAAAAAACCTTTGCTTATATCTGGACCCCCCCCCCCCTGGGAATACTATGATTTTTGAGAAAACCAAAAAATGCATGCAGTAATAAATTGAACTTCATAAAACGCGAACATTCCAATGAGTGACAAAAATAGTACAAAACACTTTCCACAATGCAGTGCTTTTATTTCATACATGTAGGTAATGAGGTGGAAAAAAATGGCAAATTGCAGTCGATTTCTGGAAACCAATATTAAAAGGCTTAGTCATAAACAAAAATTAGTTCACACGTAAGTCTTAAGTGAAGCTAAATAATTGAAATTTAAGCAAACAATTTAATTCAGAAATCAGAATTAGGTTTAAAGAATATCTAAGACCTACTTCAATAGATTCATAGATGAGGATGTGCTTTTTTATCGATTCGTTACTTGCATGGAATTTGGTCTGCTTTTGCCGAGGATATTGTAAACAACGACTGGATTTTATTCTTTCAATTCAGAGTTTAAAAGAACGAGGCATATAACAAATATGTGCTGTTTTGTTATTCTTTTGTTATTCAATGAGTTAACATCTTGACGATTTGCGTTGGTACTTGTTTTCGTCTTTTACTTCATTGCATCCTTTTAAAAGCTGTTTTTCTCCTTTGCCTGGCTACAGTACAGTTTGCTGCGTGAAAACAAAGCACACTGGAATCCTTCAAAGCGTTGCCAGGAATTTGAGATAACCGAAGGGGGTTAACGTTCGTCGTAAAAGTAAATAACTGTTTATGACCAAAGCCAAAATAAATTTCTCCTTGTTCGAGATAACGGGGAATTGGAAATAAGCGAGGGGGATCCTCCTAAATAAAAGCGAAGTACCATACTGTAATATTCGGTAGTTCAAAGCATCCGGGGCCAAACAAATCCAAATTTCTCCTCTCTAGGACATTCATATTCCACTTAATAGGCAGTCGGGACCGGCAGTCCCCGGCAGTCCCTTTAACCTATCTTTCCATTTCTAACGTGGAAAAGGTATTGACTTCTCTTCAAGTTCTCGGCCACGCAGCCGAGAAATCTTGTAATATGATACCATCACGACAAATAACCCTGCTTTGTACTACCCCCTCAAATTGTGTTTTTTCTTTCTTTTTTTTCACTTTCTACGAGTAGTATTAAGTGACATAAAAGGTGCGGTTTACGTTATGACGAAAAGTTTTCTTTTGTTACACAGTGCATTGTTTTTTGTCAGACAAACTTTGCTAAAGCACGGAATTTGATTTTACCTGAACACCTTCTAACTTCATACTGTTCTTGGCGTAAATTCCTTCTCCGTTCTCTGTGTCTATTGCGATTTCTTTCCCTTTGTTCATCTGTAGAATAAAATACAAAAACGTAAGATGCGTAAGATGTAGATTATTCAGTCGTACAAAATTATTTCCAATCACATATAGATTTAGCCTGAGGAGACGGCTAAAATGCAGGCTAATATAGATTACAAATTTACAATCAAGCAAAATGTACCTGACATGTTTTCAGCTCTCTGTCGCCGTCTCTCAGTTTCCCTCTGGCGTTGTTCTTCAGTACTGTTCCGTCTTATTTCTCGTTGTCTTTCTCGTTTTCCGGCCAGATATTCCGGCAAGATATTGTTCTTTCGCCTTTCGCGATTTCGTTTCCTCTCTACTTGACGCTGTTCTTCAGTAGCGTTTCTCCTCCTTTCCCATTGTCGTTCTCTGTCTCTTTCTCTTTTCCTTCGTCTCTGCTCTTCTGTCGTCATATTTTTCTTCTTTATTATTTAAATTAAATAATAAAGAATTTTAAAGATAAATGGACTTCACATGAAAAGTCAAGCAAAAAAATGCAAAGCTGCGCGAAAATTGCTTGCTTAAGAATGTCATGAAATGCAATGTATGGACGTATGGCGCACGCGCCTGCGAGTCATTCCGCTTGCCAATGACCATGTAAATTTACCAGCACGCCTCTTAGTATGAGTATGGGGCTCCGCAGGCGGGGATCCGCAGGTGCGGCTTCGCCGCGTGGAGCTTTGCTATAAATAGTACCATGTGAAAGTACTGCTGAAGAGGTTTCATTTGAATGGTAACACTATAGGATTTCATCCACAGACCCAAATATCAGAATCACCTTCACGTCTCCATAACTGACTCTGGGAGTGAAAGGGTTAAAAGCAGCCCTGAGAGAGAACTAAAACGAAGACTTCCATCCAAATGGTCCAGTTGCTACTCTGCTACATTAGAACTGAAAGAGAAGGACTGTGGCCAATACACCTTTCAACAACTGCTCAGATGGCTCCTTATGTTTTCGCAATCGACAGAACAAACTACACAAGATGGTTATCAGTGTACCTGGGGGCATGCATCAATGTCTAGCAATGGCACCCGAAATCTATGAACAGTTAAAGAGTGGAGGTAATTCACTCAGCAGGTCTACCCAACCTTTCAGCCAAGTGTGGACAGAGTGTCACTCTGGATAGCAAACCTAAAGGAGGGATTGGAGGAAGATCCTTGGAGCCCGCTGCTCTTGAACAGTGGTTCCTCACAGTTCACGAGCAAGCAGCCATCACTACCAGTGTCAAGAATATGTGCAACCTGGGGGAAAAGGAGAACATGTGTAGTCACAACGATGCTGGAAGCCAGCATCTAACAAGAAATGAAGATGTTCCAAAGACGATGACGACCTTATCAACAGTTATGACCAACCCATTTGATGTTGAAGATGCTAATGATGGTGAATTGAACCCCTTGATGCATTTAACCACTGGGGTACTAATGCCTAGGCTCGTCTGTTAAAGGCACACAAAGAAGGACAACAGCACATGAAGGAATTCATGAACAAGCGACTAAACAAAAATGCATTCGCTTCTTTGAGCCTCTTTCTCGTCTCAATGAAGAGACATTCATGTAACTTTGAAACAAGAAAGAGTTTAAAGCAGCAAAGGTAGAAAGAGTTTAAAGCAGAAGTTGCAAACGGTGGTTGCTGATCATGATCTGTTTGTCGTCTCTTCATTGCTGCAAACTTACCAGATGTGAACTTGCGTGAGATCTTGTCATTGGCACCCTGCTCTCAAGCTAATTTCCATCAAATAATACTGCAGAAATCTTGACATCAAGTTAAATTTGTTAACTTTTAAGGTTAGACAGTTGTTTAACGTGAAAGATTCTGTGCTGGAGGATCTCCATGGCCATTCAAGTGTTGTTCATAAATTCGTATGCACGACCTGTAATGCCAGTAACATTGGCAAAACCAAGAAATCTTTGAATGACCACCGACCCTTCCTTCCCACTGGCTCTTTAAGTGATTATGCACATGCTAAAGTTGCTTTGTTAGAGTTGTTCTACACAAAAACCTTAGAGATGCAAATTTCCACTTCGTAACCTTAAGCATGCAAATTAGACAGGCGTTCTCAATTACGTCTTCATTGTGTTTGATAACAAAGAAAAACGAGCATAACTTTTCACTGCACACAGACTGTAATTTAAATTACATAATAATGTAAGACGTCGCTCAGTTAAATATGTACATAATTCTATGACACTTGGTAACAGCCACCTCGGGTGCCGCCAAATTCCTGTTGTGCATTTAAAATCTTTTAAGTTCTTAGATATATGTTCAATTTTTACTCTCTTGCGAGACAGTTCTCGATTAAAGCGTCTAGCTACTCATTTGTCTATACGGTTCATTCTCCGCGTTTGCGCCTGCCTAAATGGCGTTAATAGTGGTGGATTGTCTGGATATCCCTTGTCTGCTAGAAAAACTACACCTGCAGGAACATCTAGAGCTAGCCCGGGCCCTAATGGCTGCATTAAACGATAGCTCTGCGAGTCGTGCGTGCTTCCTAAAAATCCGGCTTGAAGAAATCGGATGTGACCCTTGTTATCGCATAGCATTTGGGTGTTTAGCAGACGGAAGTGTCGATGGCTGCTATAAAATTGGCACTGTGGTTTGTCTGATAGGACAAGAATTTCATGGGGCATAACATCAATGCACCCAACGGCATTCGGGAAATGTTGCCAAGTGCCACGCATGCCATCCCATTCTCTGAGACTAGGCCAGGAAACTGCAGAATTGAAATGGTGCCACAAAATGCTTATTCCTTGGTAGAGAAGCGCACAAACAGTTTGAGGGCTTACATCAAATAGTAGTGCGAGGGTGTTCAAATGAGGATATTTCCTTAACCAAATAAAGACAAGCAGTATCCTGTTCACAACATCTAGTTTAAACCTTCCCATTCGCTGCCTAGGGTTCCCTCGTCTTGTAAGCATAAAAAAGCATGGAGCAGTTTGATACACGATCTCTAGAAATGACTCAACTGCTTCTCCAGTATTCAGCCAGAACAGGTACTGCTGTCGATGGATGAGAGAGAACACGTCCCGTCCACGAAACCCTTGACCATGAAAGTCATAAAATAGCCGGTCTCTTAGTGGTAGTTGAGTCTCTAGTGAAGAGGGAGGGAGGAGAGTGAATAAATAAAGCAATTGTCCCAGTACACTGACCAATAATATCATATTTCTTTTTATATCCATGTGAACTGTCGGGGGAGGTGGTATCTGTGTCAACACTTGTAGTATTTGAGCTACGGCGCCTAGAGTAACACATACGGCCATTAAACGCCGTGCGTCGTCCACTCGCCCCATTTTCGTGGACAAGAGAATAAGGCGATGAAAAAACTTATGACTTAGCTGTTGTTTGCTATAATACTATATATAAATAGCATTTCTTCAACCACATTATCACTGAGGGCTTCACTGACTTACCACACAATGTCCTGTGTTTGGAGGCCATTTGATGTAGAAGAATGTGGAACCTCTACAACGACCCAGAAAAAACAAGACAAAAACGAACGTCTCAAAATTAAAGTCGGAGAACAAGAGAGAGCAATTGTCTTGGAAACGTACGAGAGAAACATCGACAAGGGGTGGGATGCGGTTGTACAGCAAATTAAAGTAAATATCGAGAAAATGCCTCTATCGTTTCGAGTCATGGGCTACTATCTTGAAGGCGAGCCAAAAACAATCACGAGAAGAGTGAGAAGAATTGTCCGAGAAGCTCTGAAAGAAGCCGCCTCGGGGACTTCAACGAGCAACTGTGTGCAGACTAATCCAAACGCAGCAAGTGGCACGAGCGGTGCAGCAAGAAGTGTCATTGACAGGCAGACAAGGTATGCAAAAAAACGCACACCAGAAGAAAGAAGGCAGGACAGGATGGCAGAGTTTGTGAAGTCAAGTGAGTCAGAGGAGGGTGGCGAGGAAGCAGGGCCTCCGGCCAAGAAAAAAACAACGCTACGAGACGCAAGGATGGAAGCTCAAACAGCACATAAAAGCATGTGCCAGGAGACTATGGCTAGCATGCAGCTGATAAACAATGTCATGAAGCAAATGAGCAGAAAAATTGCTGTGGAATTTAAAATGACCTTTTTCAGTGGAAATGAATCAAATAAATCGAAGAGTCTATGTTGATTGTCGTTTCCTGGTTTCTTTTTAGTGGCGGCGAATGGTAAATGTGAGGCTAGTATTTTCCTCGGCGAGATCAGGACTTTTTGAGTTTTTGGACTGTGAGACCGAGATTGCAAAAAACAGAGACTGCGAGACTTTCGGTAACGCCAAAAAAAAAAAACCGAGACTGCGAGACCCAGAAAACTTGACTAAAATTTTGCGAGACCCTTATTTTATCATTCACCACCCCTTTCATTTTCCTATTGTTTATGAACTGGCCGAGTGAATGGCGCAATTGATGTGACGAAAATTTACACAGTATTTAAAGACTTAATTGAGAACGCCTGTCTAATTTGCATGCCCAAGGTTACAAAGTGGAAATTTGCATCTCTAAGGTTCCTGTGCGGAACAACTCTATTGTCTACTAGTTTCACTGTACAATTGTTTTGCTAACAGAAGAGTGACACTTTTTCATTTATAGTGTTGGTTATATTTCATTTATAGCATCTATAATATTTCATTCGCAATAACGCAAAAACACAGTGCGGACCGTTAAGGAGACAGCGAAGTTGACTCATTTTTCTTCAATACGACATTCACCAACAGCTGTTCTTGTAACATTCTTCCGAGGTAACTGAAACCAAGAAGAGTACTTGGACCACCTGTTGCACAACCGCACAGAAGAGTCCCTTTCCATGTACGTAAGCAGTTAGAGGAACAGCTACGACGCGATGAAGAGCTAGGTGTGATTGAGCGTATCGAAGGCCCTTCACCCTGGGTGTCTCCTATAGTGGTTGCACCAAAACCAAAGTCTCCAGGCAAGGTACGCGTGCGTGGATATGCACCAGGCGAACAAGGCGATAAAACGTGAGCGTCACGTCACACCGACTATCAAAGAGATGATCGGAGACTTGAACGGAGCAAAAGTCTTCACCAAACTAGATCTCAACCAGGGTTACAACCTGCTCGAGTTGGCACCGGAATCCCGATATATCACCACCTTTGGTACCCACATGGGCTTAATGCGCTACAAGCATCTCAACTTTGGAATATCAAGTGCAGCTGAAATCTTCCAAAATGTGATCCGAGAGACTCTGGAGGGCATTGATGGTGAGAAAAACATCAGTGACGACATCTTGGTCTTTGGCAAGTTACACGAAGAACATGATCAGAACCTGAGGGCAGTCTTCCAGCGTTTGAGAGAGAAAGGCCTGACCCTCAACAAGAGCAAGTGTGAGTACAGCAAAGACAAGTTGGAATTCTTTGGGTACGTATTCTCTAAAGATGGCATAGCACCAGACCCGAAGAAAGTTGAAGTGTTCAATCTTTCGACACCATCAACAGCGTCAGAGGTTCGCAGCCTGTTGGGGATGACAAATTACTGTTCAAGATTCATCCCAGACTATGCCACCAAGACTGAGCCCCTACGCAAGCCGACCCACAAGGACCAACCGTGGTGTTGGACAACGGAGCACGACCGTGCAGTTAACCAGTTGAAAGAAGCATTATCCAGTGCACCCGTCACTGCCTACTTCGATCCAGAAAAGGAAACAGAAATCTCGGTTGATGCCAGTCCAGTCGGCTTAGCTGCCATTCTCTCACAAGTTGACCCGCAGACTGAAGAAAGACATGTGATCACCTATTCAAGTCGTTCCCTTACAGCAACCGAACAACGGGACAGCCAAACGGAATGGGAGGCCCTCGCTGTGGTTTGGGCTTGTGAACACTTACACTTGTATGTCTATGGGAAGCCTATCACAGTCTACACGGACCAGAAACCCCTGGTGACCATCTATGGCAATCCAAGTTCCAAGCCACCCGCAAGAATTGAAAGATGGGCGTTAAGACTTCAGCCGTATCAGATCACAATTAAGTATCGTAGAGGTGAAAGAATGCAGCCCAAACGACCCATCAGCAGAAGGTATCAGAGGAGAACATCAATTACCTAGCAACTACCTCAACTCCCAAAGCTCTGAAGACACAAGTCATCGAAGCAGCTACTCAAGCCGATGCCACCCTTCAAGGCGTAGCTGAGGCTATCGCGAAAGGCAACTGGCACCTTGTAGTCAAACGTCCCGGTGTCGACCTTACCGAGTTTCGACTCCTGGAAAGAGTGAAGGACGAACTAGCTGTGAGTACATCAGGCAACCTCATTCTGCGTGGAACCCGCATAGTTATCCCAAAGAGTCTTCAGGAACACGTGGTCAACCTAGCACATGAAGGCCATTCAAGGGCTCGTGAAAACCAAGTCTCTATTGCGCGAGAAAGTCTGGTTCCCAAACATCAACAAACTGGTGGAAAGCAAGGTTAAGTCATGCACTGCATGCCTGATCACTACTCCCGAGTGCAAGAGAGAACCCCTACAGATGTCACCACTTCCGGCAGCTCCATGGAAAGAAATCAGTGTAGACTTTGCTGACCTTCTGAACCAAGAGTACCTACTTCTGATTACGGATGACTACTCCAGATACCCAGTGGTAGAAATAGTGAAATCAACCTCAGCAGCAACGGTGATACCTAAGCTAGACAAAGTGTTCTCAGAATTTGGAGCTCCAGACGTAGTAAAGTCCGACAACGGTCCCCCGTTCAACAGCAAGGATTTTGCATCATTTGCAGACGACCTTGGTTTCAAGGATCGAAAAGTGACTCCAAAATGGGCCAGAGCAAATGGAGAAGTTGAAAGATTTGTGCGCACCATAAAGAAAGTCATCAAGACAGCGAAATTGGAACACAAGAACCCCAAGCAGGAGCTGAACAGGCTACTAAGAAACTACCGTGCCACACCACACAGTGCAACAAGAGTTGCTCCAGCAACAGCACTATTTGGAAGGCTGATGAAAACAAAACTTCCCGAGTTGACAACACCCCGCTCAGACCTGGAGATGCGAGAACGTGATCGGTCAGCGAAGGCTAAGATGAAGAAGCATGCAGACAACAAGCGTTACATAAGGCTGTCAACTGTCAAAGAAGGCGACACAGTGTTTGTCAAGAGAGACGACTCTAAGAAGAAAAGCGACATGCCTCATGACCCCAGGCCGCACATCGTCGTAGAGAAAAAGGGATCCATGGTGCCTGCACAAGGTGACGATGGCGTCCCGGTTACGAGGAACTCTTCATTCTTCAAGAGTGTCCCTGTGGCAGCAGAAGAAAACACTACTACAGAGACCCGCAAGGATCCTGCTGATGTTACAAGTACACCTGATACTGCAGATGCACCGATGCAGTCCGAAGCTCCACCGCCGAGACGCTACCCGCTGCGTATGCTAACACGCCCAGTCAAGTTGGACGACTACGTTTGTGGCTGATAGCGGACCACATGTGAATTGTTGAAGACTTTGTTAGAGTTGTGTTTGGACCTCTTTAAGCCTTAGTGTTTGCAATCTCGTTAGGCTTTAAGAACCTTTGAAAAAGTTGGAAAGTCGTTTCAGTTTTTGTTTTTTTTTGCCTTTTCAAGTCGTATATCACAATAGGCGAGTTTTGATCCAAAGAGGGGAGAGATGTAGTGTCGTTACCTAATATGGACATACGGTAGAACCCGGATGTTAGCGCACGAGGCGAGGAAGTATTGGATTCTGTACAGTAGTCACAAGCGTGAATTAAAACGAGCATTCGAGTGAAGCATTTGCCTGTGTTAGAGCCACTAGCACACCATTACACCCGGGACAATTTGAAGAAATTTCCCGCCCATCCATTGTTCAGAACACAGCTTTCGGCACCGCTGTAAAAGACATTTATCCAGTCAATCAATGACTGCCCAAAATCAAGATGCTGCAAGGCTTTTCTAATAAAGGGCCATTCTAAAGTGTCAAATGCTTTTTCGAAATCTAGAAAAAGGAGAAGGCCTGGAGTATTTTTCTCTGCACAGAAATTGATCAAACTATCAATCAAGCGAATGTTTTCTCCAATAAACCTGCCCTTTATGAAGCCCGTTTGATCATAATTGATTATTTTTGGGATCACCATCTTAATTCGGTTCGCAATAGCCTTGGTCGTGATCTTATAATCACAATTGAGTAGAGAAATGGGCGGCCAGTTCTTAATATAATAAGGTACCGTATATTTTTTGGTAAAAGTTTAATTATCCCTCTTCTTTGCGTCATGGAAAGTTACCTTATTTCATAGCCATAATTTAGAGCCTTTACAAGCGTATCTGAGATGTCATTCCAAAAGAATTTGTAAAATTCAGCAGGTAGACCATCCATTCCCGGTGACTTACCTGCTTCCATGCTTGTTAAGGCCGTTAAACATTCGTTCTTATTGAGGACTCCCTCACATACATTCTGCTGATCGTCACTGAGCACGTTTTCTTTTTTGTCGAAGAAAACCGTAGAAAACTCAGATTCTGTCAGGTCACCTTGAGACGAGTAAAGTTTGCTGAAGAAGGATTCACATTCAGCTAGAATTTCCTTATCAGAGAAAACAAACTCCTGGTCACTGTTTTGAGCTGGCTCACTGTCCCTTGCTTAAAGTGTCTTTTTTCCAAATCGAGGAAGTACTTCGTATTCTTTCCTCCCTCATTGTACCATACAATCTTCGACCTCAGGATCGCACCCTTGGTTTGATGCTCCACTTTTCCCTTCAAGAGCTTCCGTAATGGAGAGTATTTCAGATACTGATTTTCCATATCTATGGTTTGTGTTATCATAGCAACACTCTGACTTACCAGAAAGAAATCGAGTCGACAATGAATTTCAGGAGTTTTTCGTCGCCAGGTGTACCTTCTGCCGTCCGGATTGAAGGTCCTCCATATATCAACTAAATCAAATTCCGTAAGCGCATCATGCACAACACTTGCTGATTGTTTATGAGTCTTTGCAAGGGCGCCTTTTTTTACCCTTTTCTACATCGAGGACAAGGCTGAAATCCCCACCGATTATTACATCACCGCCTTTAAAATCCCTCAGGTGATCAAAAGAATTTGTGAAAAACGACTTGCTGTCATCATTTGGAGCATATAAGTTAGCAATTGTTAAGTAAATACCATTCGTTCTTATATCACAAATTAGAAATTATCCCAACGGGTCTATATAAGTTTTAAGGATTTGAAAAGTGAAATTGTTATTAAATAGTATACCGACCCCTGCTTTATTACTTGTACAACAGCTGAAGAGGGCCTGGTAACCCCATTCAGACGTCCACTGTTTGATAAAGTTATTTGTACAGTGTGTTTCCTGCAACATAATTTGAGAATCTTTTCGACCGGAGCCAATTAAAAGTTTCTCTTCGTTTTTCCTTATTCCCCAGCCCTCTCACATTAAGCGAAGCTACTTTAAGATCCATCTTGATTCACGTTATTAGAATGGCTTCTTCTAGTAAAACCAAGGCTTGTCATTTTCCTATCACATCTATTATGAAAGCCGCTAGTTGGAGAAGTGCTGATGTCTTCAGGAACTTCTACAACAAGCCTGTTGCCGTTGAGAGTGGGAGTTTTGGCACAGCCATCCTGTGGAACGCAACTGATCATTGACTAGACAGCATGTTTCAAGTATCATTGTTGAGAGAACATTCTTGGGAAACTACCTTGTTAACTCCTGTTACCATTTAACTTGATGCAATACTGCACTGTTGTTTTTCTGGTATGATTACACCAGGGGGATATGTTTATCACGTTTTGATATTTAGATGTTTGTAATAAAGGTTGCAATTATTCATTTGTGGATTTCGTGTCCACATCTTTAAAGTCTCATGGAATCTCTGCGGCAGACGATGGATAGAATTATTTATTTCTTTTAAACTTCAGTTTGAGACGGTCCAAGTATACAATTCAGAGGAGGAAATAATGGACAAAGTTCTAACCAAAGTTGACAGTGAACTTTCAGAGGTTGCTAGAGGGGAAACAAAGTCAATCCTTAGGAACAGGGAATACTCTGGTATATGTACCTTCACGTTTGATGGAATTCTGACAGAAATGGAAAACCTGTGCCCGACAGTTTTTAAATTCCTATTCTCGATTATGCAGCTTCATCACTGCAGAGAAAAGAATGTTGCACCATTGTGCCTTATCTATGCACTAGTGGTGGTCAAAAGATGCCACGAGTTAAGTCGTGTTCAGACACATAATTAACACTGTGCTGCTATCAGATGGAAATGCAAGTAAAGAGGTAAGCTTAAAAGTTATTGACAATAGTCCATATGTTATGGCTCAATTTTATATTTGCTGCAATTATCATCAACTCCTTTAGTCGTAAGCTCATTATCATACACAAAAAAGGAGAATGAAATTGAAGCAAGAAAAAAACTGAGCCACAACAGACACATTTAGACTCTTCAAAGGGATACTTTCATAGGTCCTTCTCAAAACCTGCTAACAGTCACCTTTTTTCTTTAATGTAGCTTTTGGAAAGATTCAGTAGATATGGAATCTCATTAGTTCCAACGATGAAGTACACCATTCAGGAAGACATTGGCAGACACTTCCTAGATAATGCTGTCAAGAAGGAAAAAACTGTCCTGGTCCTAAACAACACTGACTGGAAGGTGAAAGTGCATGACATGAGATAAGACAGGGAAAACAGTAATGTTTGTGCCGTTGCCACAAGCCTGGTGTTTGATCGTGTTAACTCTGATCACTTACCTGACAGTAGACCTCAAATGTCCCTCCCTACTTGTGACGTGAAGGACCTTATCAAGATGAAGAAAACACAACCTTCAAGCTAACAGATGAAGAAAACACAACCACAAGAGAGCGATACAAGATCTTTCTAGGACAAATCTTGTGGAAACTGTTCCACGTGTTTCAGTTTCCGAGTACGGTTGCACTAGCTGCTGTATCAGGCCCAGATGAGTTCAGAGTCAGTGGTCGTACCCCTGCTAGTGCTCATGAAAGATGAGAAGAAATATGCTGACGTAGATGTTTTAGATCAACTGGAGGCATGGGTGCGTGACATTTACTCAAAAGCAGGTGTATGCGTCCCTGAGGACCAAGCACATGTACCCCCTGCGCCACCTATTGTCGCTCCATCTCAGCCTGATCAGCCATCTTCAATGTCCCACCTACTCCTCATCCTGATGGTCCTTTAGCAAAGGTCAAAGTTCCTTGCTTTGTTGATCAACTGACAGGTGTGCGCTTGGCAGGGGCAAAAGACTTGCGTGCTGGAAGTCATACACTGCAAGACAGGTTTGATCACCTTTACCCTTTCAGAATTGTTGACTGGCACACAAAGAGAAACTTCCTGAAGGTAAGAAATTCTTCATGACTCATGATATTATAAGTATACCAACCATATACTTCCTCATAAATATTCTAATAAACGCTCATCTATCCTGGTATCACTTTATTGTAGTTTGAACTCTTGGGTTTGAGGGGGGGGGGAAGAGGCCATTTACAACAGGTCGCACAACCCACCCTAAACGCAGATGGAGGAAGGTACAAGCTAACGTATGTCAGGACAAACTTGCCTGAAAGCTGAATTGGGGGTGACGTATACTTTAAACACGTAACGAATCCATAAGACTGAGGCTGGGTGTTCAGCCTGTCAATCACAAATCCCAAAGGGAGGTGAATGGGCACATTTAATTGGTTCATTGGAAAAGGTCTAATCTTAGCACATTGCGCCTTTTCATTCCTGCAAAATTCGATGAGAAAGGGAATTTTTCTATTCCAAAAGCTTACACTTGATAGAAGAAGATGGCTGCAGAGGAAGAATACAGAATGGTGATTTTATCTGTCGATGTTTACACGAGAATCCCATTTCTTCGCTTGTAAATGCTTACCCAAGTGCAAGAGTTTGTTAGGAAAACTGGGAAAATTGCTGAGGGTAATTCTTGGGTGGACTGGGATCCCATTCGGCAAAAGAAGTGTCAGTCCTAGTCACTTCATGCCATGAAAACCGGGTGTAGCTCCAGCAAATGTGCTAGTGACAACTGTATGCAGAAACATGACTAATAGTTGCATTTTTACACTGCTGCAGTCTTCTATTGGATGTCTCAGGATATAAAGATTAAGTTTACTTCAACAGGTTCAAAAGGTCTTGTCAGCTGTGTTATTTTTAAGGTGCAATGGCTGTCATTGGTCTGATTGGGTTTTGAACTTCCGATTTTGATTGTTATTGAAAGGTACAGAAAGTTAACATTTAGGTTATGAACTAGAACTATGACAGAGATGAAGACAGGCTTTGGATAGAGTACGATTACTGCGGGGAGTGGTTTCATGTTAACTGCACAGATCTCCCAGTGCTTGATGCGTTGAACACATTGGTGGATTACACCTGCGAGCTGTGTGTGGTTAGGGGCTTCCCAAGCCATAATGACTACTAAAAGAATAAAAACAGTTTGTAAGCTTTGGTTGCTTCTAGTTAAAAGAGATGTTACTTAGTTCCAGACTAACATTAAGCCCTCATGCAGATTTTTTTTAAAAGAACAATATTATTGACATTGAACCGTGATCAGTTTGAAAAAAACTTTTTTCTACTGACGTAAGCTTACGTTTTGGGTCGTCAAAAGCAGTAGCGTTCCAAAACAACCTACAGAATTGTATATCGTACCCCTCCCCATCCAGCTCACCAGTTTATATCAGAAACAAGAAGAAACTTTTCCCTCATATAATCTTGTGTGTTGAGACCTAGGATGAAGTATTTTTAAAAACTTTGTTTGAGCCGTAAGAGGAGATGTTACAAACTTTAAAATATTATTGACAATCGGTCACTGCATTCACTGCTAACACTCTCCCCTCCCTCCAGAAATGTCAGCTGGTGACTCCCATAGTGCAAAGCGGGCACAAAACAATAGTTGTATCATATGTCTAATAATAGATTTGCACGTCCGATGGTACATATGCACGTCCGATAATCAATCAAACGAACCGAGCGTCTTTGAATAAGTTTTGCCGAAGATCTACTGCGTTCTACACAATTATGTTCTGGGACTATTGAGAGTACTCTGTTAAGATTTTAGAGGAAGAATAAATCGGCTGTTCCTCAAAAGAGAGCTTCAATAGAAGCGAAGAGGTAAGAGGTGTCCGATAATATATACTTATTCCTTATTTGGCGAGAAAGAGCGAGCGAGCAGCGAAACCGCGGCAGTGGGTTTCAAAGCATCGTAAATATGGACAGTGAAGGCGACCTTTTTGCCCTAGAGTCCATAGAAAAGACCTCTGGAGCCAGCGATTTGATTTGGCGCTAAATGTTATTATTTGTACTTTGCTTGCGTAAACAGGGACAGACTGTATTACCGAACACGATCGACTTCTCTGTCGTTTGCCTAGATAGAGCTGTGTTAAGAACTGCCATTATAGTAACAGAACACCTGTCCCTTCTCCCATGCAAAACCGGTGAGGAAAAGTATTGTTTCTGTATTAAATATCGCCAAAAAATTACATGCATTCATAAAATTTAATCTTAAGTTTTTATTTTATTTTATTTCATACTGTGTAGTTTACAGAAATATTATAAAGCATGTATTAGCATTGGCTCGTGAATATAAAGCATTACAGTGGTCTTTTGTATATTTTGCCCTAGTGAATATTACTATAGAAGTGGCTTCCGCTATACAGGGGTACATAACAATAATACTAACCTGATGAAAACATGAGAACAAAAAGGAATTTTGAAAGCATAATTATCTGAAACTGCAATGCTGGCAAGTGTTTACAAATGTACCTTTTTAATTTCTCCACACTGTTTTCATTTGATAATTGCAAACCTTTCTCAATCGAGAGAGCTGCCTGACCTTTTCAGCAGCCACAGCCTGAGAACATACTTACGCAATTATTTCTTAAAGCTGATTTGAGTTATTCTAAACTTCAAAGTAAAGTATTGCCATGAGCAGTCAAATGTTCCAGTGTTCCATTCCATTGTTTACCAGAGTGGAAGTACTAGCACTTGTTTTGTAATGGAACACGTATTAGATCATACCATGATTATAACAGCAACACACGTAATTAATAATAATGCTAATAACTTACAAGAAAAATATATTAATGCAACATTCTAATGTACATGTATCTCTAGAAACTATGGCTATGCAGCATACAGGCAGTATATCTGGTGGATATATAATCGTCTGGGGAGGAAAAGAAGAAAAGTCATCCCATCGTGTGTAGTTTCCAAGATACGCAAAGAATTTCCAGAGGCTGATGGCAATTACACAGGCCTTAAGGAACCATCAGTCACTGAAGTGGACTTGCCATTTTTTAAATTTGTTTTGAAGCCAAAAGTAAAAATTTTAAGTTTGTGGTATTGTTCCCTTGTCATAAAGCTTTGTAATTCAAAAACATGTTCTTTGTGACATTACACTGTCATATGGACCAACCATGCCTCTATTCTGTCTACTGACTATATTGTATTAAAACAGGTTTCACAGTTGTTTTATTTCAAAGAGCTTTTTTTGCTTTAAGTGGCTGGTGAAATATTAGATTAAACCCACTGAACAAATTTGTGTCTGAGATCAAATCAAGTTACACATCCTTTCCTCACAAAATAAATTTTGTTGACAGTTATTTTGCTGGTGTTTCTCTTTTTGTTTGTGGGTGCCTTTTTTATTGACACCCTCTCCCCCCTCCCCACCTTGGGAACAATGCCTGTATGGTTTCTGGGAGGAAAATTGTATGCTAAATTCAGCTATCCCCACTTTCCTCCCTGAGCTACTTATTTATGTCATTTAAAGCACCACAATAAGTATGAGGGTTGTAAATGTGATAAAAACATGCTGACACTTAACAAAAACTGGATAAACAGTTTTCTATTGCCCTGATCGATAACCCCTCGGGGGGGGGGGGCACTAGCATATGTTAGCTATGTAGGTATGTGCTGTGGAATAGGGTGTGGTTTTTGAGGTTCTCAGTCCTTGAATAAGGTATCCATTTTGCCCCTTTTTGGTATTGTGATCCTTAGACAGGGTTGCTCTTTTGTTTTAGCTAAAATTGCAGCACGTAGATGCTAGGCTAAACTAAACTAGGCGTAGTCTAGTATTCTATGCTTCATGCTAATTTTCCCATGTTACACTGAGAAAAGAATTAAACATAAAAACGACCTGTCATTGTTTTGGCTTTGGGCCATGAAAAGCGCATCAATGTTTGATTTTCTATCCTTAAATAGGGTTCTTTGCGGTACACACCTAACTTAAATTGACGGAAGTACCCCCTTCCCCCCTTGGTTGATATAATAGTGAGTTGACAACTTTGGCTTTCTTAAGGTTAGTGTAAACGATCACGAGTAATATTTGTTAGTGATACACAGTTTTCTAGGATTTATTCAAAAACAATGCACATAGAGAAGATTTTTCAGAAGACACCTGCGAACGTTTACAGTAACCTTAAAGGGGTTATGTCTCGTTATTTTAGTATCTTTAAAAAGCTAGCAAGTGTCTTCGCATCAATTGAATTCCAAAAATAATGGTCTAGGATTGTTATTTAAGACCATCTTACGCCACTGAAACTGATTCCTGTCGTCTGTTGCTACCAATGGCAAGGATGGAAATGGATTGCAACTTGAAAAAATTGGCCCAATTTTTTCAAGTTTTGATGCCATGTCTTCAAAAATCACCAAAAAATTATTAGGGTTAGCTCTCCCTGATAAAATTTATTTGATATCTTCCTCATAGTTTTACAGGAGCTTTTTGTGTATGGGTAAAGGCACTTAGTAATGATTTTAGTACAGAATTGATCTGAAATAGCAAAATCCTCGTGACATAGCCCGTTTAATGAAACCTTGACACGTGCCTTGCAATTATGTCGTCTTTATTGCCACGGGGAGTGGGTGCAATGTTTTGAGGAAGGGCTGGTATCTCAAGTTCGGGACATCAATGTGACCCCGCTTCAATAAAATCGTATCATGCAGAAGATCTTGGACAAACTGGTAAGACTTGTCTTTACAGATTGCCTTCGCAACCCACTGTTTCTGTAGCTTTGGGTATATGCATTTGTATCTCTCTTCTCCGTTCATGGTGGTTGCCACCCATCTCCCCACATTGGAGTTGTGATCAATTATCGCCAGCTGTGTTCTGCTCTTCACGCCATTGTACGAATAGTGTTGAGACTTAAGGGCGTACTTAGCCATCGAGCCATGGAAAACTTCCAAACACCCGGTTTGAATAAAATCTGCCAAGAGACAGACATCCTTGAGGAGTCTGGGTTTCCATACCACTTCCTTTAAGGTCTTTGCACACGGACTTTGCCAAGTGCCGTGGATCGAATCGGTGTTTGATCTTGCTCTTGTCTTTTTTCATCATCGCTGCAACTTGGATGTGCCTTCATATGTTAAATTAAAAATAGATGGGTTTTTATCATTATGATTTTTAAAGGCGCTTATTTAAGCCTTTTGCGTGTCTCTTTTTGAACAAACAAAGTTCCAAAGAAATTTTCAAGAAGGCCAACGTTCTTTAATTAAATAGTCCAAGGGCGTTTTAACATTTTCTTCAGTTACCAGTTGTTGCTGTAGGCTCCAAGACAGCATGAGAAGCGAATGAGAAAATGCACGCGAATACCGCGTGGCAGCTAAGGAGAGCTTCCCTCCCCATTTTTTCTCCATATCTTGCGCCTGTTATTTTTGCAATTCCTTTTTAATTGTCGCCGCACCCATTATCCGAGAGCCTGGAACAGCCCTCACTTCTCTCAGAAATAGTCCCAAAAATCTGTCCCAGAGCAAAGTCACGGTTTCTCTCCCACGGGGGTTTATAGATGGGGAGGCGGGGGGGGGGGAGTTTCATCCCAGAAAGAAGGATGCAACATTCCATTGAAAAAAAATTATCATACGTTAGAACTGCTACAGTATTATACTAGGTCACCAATTTGCAAAATTTGTATATCGCTCTAATTATGAGACAAAAAGAAACTTGTGTACTGTTTACGCGAATTCTAAACCTTGCATAAATAACCGAAAGTCAGCTTGGTACGTAATGTCGGCGAATGGTTATTACCTGTCTGTAGCTAGCTTCTCAATCACTTGACCACCCGTTTCTAATCTTTCTAGGCATCTCTTTAGCTCCTCCTTCTCCATACAATTGGAGTTGGCAACTTCCGATACTTGTACGAGGGAAAAATCCACAATCTTTTCCCAAGTCACCTCCATCAAGCTGTAAGTGCCATATTTTGTGTTGTGACCAGGACTGTCACATCGTCCGTCACTGGCAAGCACTAGAGCCTGTCCTCTCAATAATTGAAGAGCTTCCTTCTGCTGAGCAAGGTACAAATTGTTGACTACTGGCCAAAGGTACTTTGTTTGAATAAGATTAAAGTTCCCTTTCTTAAAAAATCTGATGTTGCAAGCACTCATAAGCCCATTTGTTCCCAAAAAGTGATTCCCTGTGAAAAGGATTCCACCGGCAAAAATGAGGTTCCCCGTTGCAGTTCCTTTTGTAAACAGTTGAGAAAACCAAGGCTCTGTGTGGCCAGCTTTACAAACGGTTGTTACACAATTCAGGCTTCCCTTCTGCTTCAGATGAGCTTTCTTCACAGCATCACCACATTTCCAGCAAATCTGGAACAACTGCTTTAAACAGCTGTCAAAAACAATTGATTTGCTCTCGTTGGTCAATTCCTTGTTTTCTTCGAGCCAGTTACTACTTGAAACCTGTAGGTATTCTGCATTTTCGTCATCGGAATCTTCGTCATCTGCGTCAGGCTGCCAGTCTTCATCTGAGGCGTCTGAGCCGCAGTCTGAAACTGCGTCATCCACGTCATCGCACCATTCATCGTCAGACAAATCCGACAGCTCCGCATTACCTTTAAGTGGAACAACTTCAGGCTCTGCCTTTGTTGAAGCATTCTTAGGACTAAACTCCAGCTTTGGTTTGCTGTATGTGTGGTCCAGGGCAACAATCCTTCTCCTCTCCTCAGGTGTTAAGATCGTTTCAACTACAGGGCAGTCAGAGGGCGTCGTTTGTGTCCCGACATCAACAAACTGTTTTACAACAGACTCTACTATGGGTTCCGTTTCTGTCCCTACATCAACAAAATGTTTAACAGCTGGACCTACGATGATTCCACAGTTGTTAGAAGCCACCACGGTTTGGTCATTTACGGAAAAAAGACTATCAGGGTCTACGTCAAACACTTGGGGCAGGTTTTCCTGATCTGTTGTTGTTCCAAGCTCTTCAGTATCCTCTTCCGTCCTTGCCTTCTCCATTATCAACGTAACAGCCTGGAATAAACGATTAACCAGCGATGCATCGATCAGGACAACCAAACAATAGCAAATGTGGTAGGAAAATGCATAGTCTGATGGTTTCTGGAGGTCTTCTCGCCACTCTTATTTAAATTATTTTACAAATAAATCTATTTTATAATCACTAATAACTGGAGTAATTTTATATTAACCCTTAACCAATTGTCTACTGCTTCTGTAATTCTGTGTGTGGTTAAGCTTCATTCAGCTTACAATATAAATAAAAATGATTAAACAACAAAACATGGCAATTTTTAGCTGATTCTGCTTCCTGTAGAGTACCACAAAAACAAAAGCCAAGGCAATTATAACTTTATTGGCCATTAAAAGGATAAAACCAAAAGGGGCAAGAAACATTTTTTCCGAACCATTTTCATATTTTTTGTTGAGGATAAGTTGCTGTTGGCTCTAAAAACAGTTAGGACAAAGAAAAAAGTTTGATTTGTTATTTCTTCTGATCGGACGCGACATGGCAACACATTCTTATTGAAAGTGCATGCTGAAGATTTCCTTCCATTTGGGTTATTTTTGTGTTCTATGTCATTTATCGAACTTGGATCAAGCGGAATATACAGAGCTAGAAAATGACTTTATTTTACCCGTGTAGACAACAAGAAGAGAAGAAGTACCTTTGAAGTAAACAAAAGATCAAGAAGAAGTTACCTCTTTTCTTTCTTTAATCGCTCATCTCCGTTCGCTCGCCGCTCGCTGTTTACCGGTTGTAGACTTCTCCCGGGACTTTTTGAAAATGGTTGGAACTGCATCTGTTTTTTTCTTTCTTTTGCGGGTTTTTCTGCCGAGGAGATTATATCAGTGATTGACTTCGAAACAGTCATCGGTGAAGTGTTCTGAACAAATGAATACGTGTTCCAGTTTCGGGAAGAACTTTTTGTCCCGGCCAAGCTTAATTAACCATTCTTTGGCAATTTGTTTTCTTTTTAACGGTAAACGGTGAAACGAAACACCTCTTTTGCCGTCTCTTTGAGACCTATTTGAACAGAAGGGTGCTGAACGAAAAGACATGTTTCCAATCTGAAGAGGAATCAAAGCGGTCTCGAGTGTTCAATCCTTCCCGCCAAAGTTTAGCTTGCGCTCAATGACGTCACGCATGTATCGCCAGGTTACTAAGTATATTCTAAGATGGTGGCGTTCGTAGACAATTTCTGGGCTACTTTGGACGAGGATTTCACAAGGTTAGAAAGCTCTTTGGATGCTGAAATTTGGGTGAGTGCCTTATCTTTACATTAACTTTCTATGATGGAGAGAAAAAAAGTGCCATTTTGGAGTGACCTTCTTCTTTAAACACACATCATCTCATAAAGCCTTTTTTTCATAGCCACCTCTCAAACGCATTTTCTATACAGTGGGTCATTTTATGATCAGATAGATGTTTCTATGGGTCGCCGCTTGCATCAGTCTTGGCTAATCTTTTTTGGGTCACCATGAAAAGATGTGACTAGATACTTTCTTGCCAAAACCCTTTTCTATCGACGGTACGTGGATGACACTTTTTGTCTGTTTCATATGGAGTCTGATGCCTTACTATTTTTTGATTTCATCAACTCCCGTCATCTTAACATTCGATTCATCGTAGAGGCAGAATCTGATTATAAACTGCCCTTTTCAGGTATACACATTGATAACACAGAGAGTGTTTGTAAGAAAACATTCACCGGACTATTAAGTTTTACCAGCTTTACTTCATTTTCACATAAAATTGGGCTACTTAAAAGACACTTGCTGATAGAACTCTCACGATTTGTAACACCTGGCAAGCGTTCAATGAGGACACCAAGTTCTTGACAAATATCCTAAAGAAAAACCTTTATCCATCTAGGCTTATAAAGAGCATCATCAATTGCAGTGTCACTAAGCATGTAACCAGCAACTCTGAAAATCTAATGACGAACAAGTGCCTAATACCTTTTATTTCAAGTTACCTTACAGCGGTTATTTTTCCAGCATCACCCAAAAGTGCAGTCCTCGATTTTCTCAATTCTATTGCAACAATGTAAACATTGTGTTAGTATTTTCTTGTTTAAAAGTAGGTAGTCTATTAAGTGTGAAAGACCCTCTCCCCGGTAGACTCAGATCAGGTGTGGTTTACAAAATAATTCTCATGTGCAAGCTGTGCTGCCTGCTATTTCGGTGCGACCACCAGACATTTTAGCACATTTGTAAGGACACACTTGGAAACAGACAGGGCCTCACACATTTTTAAGCACCTTGAGAGCTCAAAAGCATGTCGCTCTGCGTGCTCCCTCGATAATTTTGCCATTATCGATCAGGCCTCTTCACGATAGAAAAGAATTTCGGACGAAAAAGTATCTAGCCACATCTTTTCATGACCCCACAGAAACACCATCTATCTCATCATAAAATGGCCCAGTTTTTAGGGAATGCATTTGAGATGTGGTTATAAAAAAGGCTTTTTGAGATCATGTGCGGTTTACAAATTCTTTGTGCAAGCTGTGCTGCCTGCTATTTCAGTGAGACCACCTGACATTTTAGCACACGTGTAAGGGAACACTTGGAAACAGACAGGGCCTCACACATTTTTAAGCACCTTGGGAGCTCAAAAGCATTTCGCTCTGCATGCTTCCTTGACAATTTTGCCATTATTGAGCAGGCCTCTTCATGGTTTGCTCTTAAGATCAAAGAAGCGCTACCCATACTTTGAGAAAAACCAACACTCAATGCGCAGGTCAAGCACCTGAATTTAAACTTCCTGTTTCACCTACACGACTTTATTTTATCTCGAATTTACAGGGTAGCTAAAAAGCTAATATCTGCTAAGTACTAATCATATATCTATTACTGCTAAGTGCTATGAAAGGAGATGGTTCGTATCAGACGTTTAAGAGCCACAGTCTGTAACTTTCGAGAATCCGCGGTCAGGAAGCGAAAATTCGAATTTTCTTTTTCTTCACCAAAAAGACCCTTTTGGTGAACCTTTTTAAAAAATGATACCCAAAAGTTCCAGCGAGTCTTTATTTTGACAAAAACGGGCAAAGTTCGAAAAGCTGCCCAACCGCCGTCGAAGGCCGAGGTAAATTATGCAAATTAGCGTATTTTCAACTCGCCAGAACATGACAACAAAAGCTCGGACTAAATTCACTTTTTCACCATTTGTTATTCATCCCTTGGACTTCCTTTTAAGCTATATTTCATTGCCATGTTAACAATTTTTGTTTGCTATTTACACGCTTAAAAAATATAGCATTCGCTCTTCAGTTGATTCATCAAATTTTACCTTATTTTGGAAGATCACAGCACCGGGGGTATACGTATCTACAGGGCAAAAAGGGATTCTATCGAATGGACAATTATTCTTCTTTATCATACTGAAATGGTTAGTTTGGCCCGTAAAAAGCAAGCGCGCTACAGGCAAAAATGTAGAGCCCATTTTCACACATTTCGTTGTTTTCTCTGTTGTTCTAATATTACAAGCTGCATATCATTTTGAAACAAAAATCAATGATGTCGTTGGTCATTTTGGTCAATGCTCCCAATTTTATTTGTTTTTAAATTTTAACACTTTATATCTGTAGCAATAACTTGACTTTTTTAATCAAACTAGATTATTTTCAAATACGGCAACGTTAAGCACTAAATAAACAATCCTCTTACGTGTATACGGGGGAATTCGAACAAGAAGCTGTACAAGCGTTGAAAAGAATTAGGTTTGTAATAGAAAACCGCCGAGTAGCCACCTTTCCATATTTCACCAATCGATATGCTTTTAGTTGATGTACTGATTATTAGACTTGCTTAGTTTAATAGGAACTTTGAACGACAAATATTACAACGTGTACCATGAGAGATAAATTCTACTGCGCCACACCACACTACAGACGATCTAATATCACTAAAAGTTTGATTTTGTGCCGTAAAAAGTAACGCTTAAACATGCATAACAACACTGTCAACAACATGTTGCTGCTGAGACTATGTTAATGTAAATAGATATAAAGGAAAATACATTATTTGTATAAGGCGCTTCTCTCTGTTCGCTCTGATTTCAATTAAAATATCCGACTGGAGTCAAAGGCCACCTACGAAATCTTTTTTGTTCCCTATATAAGTATAGTTATTCACTTACTCGTCTTTTTGTGGTACAGACTTCTGAACAATGCGGAAGATGTCTTATCCCCTTCGAAGAGAAGGCAGCAAATTGGAATTTTCTTCCTAGGTGTAGGTTTTTATTTTGTGGAGGCGACAACAGGTTGTCACGTTGCGTGACATACAAAATTACATGGATATGCAACCGCAGCGCGTCCGCGAAAATTAGAAAAAGAAAACAGAAAAACGAAAACGAAAACAAAAACCACAAGAAGAGTGGCAGAAAACTAACACATTTTCCAAAGAAAATGTTCTCGACTCATCGACAAAACCAATAACAAAAACAAAGCCAGAAATAAATTTATATAATAAAAAAACATAATAATATGAACGTTTGAGAATACAGAAAAGGATATTCCCATAACTTGGGGATGAAAATAGGTTGCATTCCAGCAACCGATAAACAATGGAGATTTTGGAAGGCCTGATTTACGATTGTCCTTCATACATGACAATTTTGTTATTTTCTTTGGCAGGAGGGGGAGGGGGAGGGTGGGAGTGAGGGGTATGAGTAAATAGCAAAAATGCAAAGCTTTAGCACAAGTGAGAATGTCCAGTAACATGACGCAACCACGTCATTTCCTATCTTAACCTCCTCAGTAAAATAAAATCTGTGCCAAGTATTTACATGTAGCCACGGAATAAAACATTCGGACTAAAACATCTAAATAAAACAAAATGCTTCCCCAAATATAAACGGTTCCACCTCCGCAGGTACGTAAACAGAAAACCCGACACGCCAAAATTTTGATTTTGAAAACCACTTGCGAAGGAATCATGATTTATTTTGGCCTGGTGGTCAAGCCTCTCATATGACAATTCAAGGAAATGACGGTTTTCGATGTACAGTAGAATTTCTATAACTCAACTTAAACCGTCAATGGATACCCAGAACTAACCCGCTTCAACTAAAGGTCTTGCTATCGAGTTTTACTGTGATAAAGTGAGATAAGTAGTTCTATTTAGCTTAGATATCGAACTAAAAGAGGTTCGGGGTATAGAGATTGTATGATCGTATCCTGGGGGGACTCTCGTAGGAAAGTGGCGGGGATGCTCGTCGGAAAATCTGAATTAAACCCTTATAGGAGACCAATCTGGGCGTGGCTCAGGCTTAATTTGACCTCTAAGGGAGACCATACTAAAACAGACCACCAAGTAAGAACTACAGTGATTTTAATTGCGCTAAAGATTGAAGGTCTTTGGTTTTTTCATATAGACATTTCTTTAAACACAACCCTAAGCGATGGGTAAAAATATTGGCTTACCGTAAACCCTAAGCGACACCAAAATCTGCAATTCACACCCCTAAGCGAGACGACGAGCATTCCCGTCACTTTCATTTAGGATCCCCTGCGAGGGGGATCGTATGAAATGAGAGTGTTAATCGGATCCTGAGAGTCAAGAGCGGCCGCCACAGGAACAACCAGCAACAAGATCACTAAGTGCCGCAATATACGGGGCCTTTTTTCTGCGACCAGATTGAGTAGACACCTCTAATTCCAATTTCTCACAGAGCATCTCGAGCAAACCCATTTTCAAGTTTTTCAATGAATTGTTAACGATCAAGGCACAGAGATTGTACTGGTCGAAGACAATGGGATGCTCTACTTCAATCTCGGATAGAATCTCTTCTCTTGCCTTTTGAAAGTTTGCCTCCTCCTCCGCAGCGCAAATGTCATCTTACGTTGCAACAACTTGATGGCGAAGTTTGGCAGCAAGTCGAGCAAAAAAAGACGTGATTTGCTGCACTGTGAGAAATTCAGCTGGTCTGAATAATCGTTTGCCATCTGAATCCAAGGCTCGCCTCATCTCTTTCGCCACGAAGGCAGGGTCAACCTTTCTTCCTGTCGACTGCCCAAGATTAAACTTCGCTTCCAAATAGCTTCTTTGTTTCTCATTAAAACGGTAAGCCTTTCTCGATTCTTTCAGAGCCCATCCCCCCTAAGGAGATGGTGAGGCTAACGAAAGCGTTGACGTGGGTTCGAGGGTTGCCATAGTTGAGACTCCTTCCTGTAGGACTGCAGCGTATTCCGTCTTTGCTAGGTCTAACAGGGAAAGTCTCTTGAGTGAACGGGAACATTTTTCCACAGAAAGATGCCGGTCTAGGTTAGATAGCTTTTGAAAGACCCTGATGCATCCTTCTTGTGGACAAGGATAAGCCCCAGAATAATCGATGTCTTCTGATGGCCTATCTTCATCTTTCTTTTCCTCAGCCTTCTCAGTCGTCTTTTTTGCGGTGATAACCTTGAAGTCTCCATCAGAGAACGTGCCATCAAACCATTTGTAACCACCATCTAGTCGAGAAACAATATTGACGTTACTGCAACTGCTACTATGCAAAGGAAACAACAAAATCAACTATCAATCCTCTGACATAGGCAGCCATATAAATTCACTAATAATTAACTGAGTGCAAGGAAATTCCAGAACTACAGCAATATGCACGAACGTATCCACAGTCTCATTGAAAATGCGTTTACAAAGAATATACACCCTAAAAATTTAAATTCCCTGATTTAATCCCTGCACATAGTTAATCAAACAATATGACTCACTGTTGTCAAACTCCACGAGTAACCACTCCTTACATCAGCCTCCACTTTTCCGGGAAGTGAAAAATGTATGAGACACATGAAAGCGACACCATCTCCTATACGATTAGCTTTCTTGGTACTTTGGTGGTGACATATAATAAGTTTAACTGTTTCAATACGTTACTTAACTTTCCTACTTGTGTCCATTACTACGTTAAGTAGCTTGCCACTTCCAACAGCGTAAGCCCCCCAGGCTAAGAGCTTTCCATCATCGAAACGGAAGTTATGCAATTTGCTTATCCCTGTGATTTTGGGTAGATCACATGCTGCAGAATCCTCTACGGAATCAGCGACGGCTACTCTAACCCCTTCGATACCACCGTGTGAGAGTAGAGCATCTTGCATTTGCTGAGCAGTTGTGACGTCATTTCCTTCGTTAATGTACAACCGGATATGGCTTTTCGCGGTTGCTGTTAACCTGTCTGCTGCTCCCTTTCCTCCTTGAGGGTCACTGAAGTCAAGGCCTTTCACTCTAACTCCCGTGGACGCTTCTTCAGTGGCAGGACACGCTAATACGGTGCTTGCTGAGTGGTAGTACCCAGCGTTGTCTTGGCGTAGAAATACACGCTGTATTTCAGGATGCTCAGTCTTAAGTGTCCGTATGACATGCTGTAAAATAGTGACCACAGCTGAACTTCCTTGACCGCAAGACTTAATAACAGTGACGAATCCCTGCGACTGTAGCTGGCCCTCAACTCTGCGGTAAGCAACCGATATATGGCGGAAGATACCTCTCTTCCCAAACCAGTCAGATTGGGACTCCCGGTACCTCTGTGGGATGAACTTCATCGCCCAATCATTTATTAACAGAACAGTGCCTTCATTTAAAAGACTGAGAGCGTCAAGGCGTGCTTGGTCCTGCTTGACACTCCTAAGCAGGTGGCACTTCCACGACAAGATGGCTAGTTTGGCACTTTGGAACAGGTAGAAAGCTTCGTCTCGATCACCTTCGCTTGCAAATAGAACTTCTGTCAGAAGCTTCTCTATGACCCTCAATGCTAAGGCTAAACTTGTGCACTGATCACACTTTTTGTTACGGACGTGACTGCAGGACTGTTTCAGGTCAGCGTCCGATGGATCACTCGGGAAAACGTGCTACAGTGATCTGCTACAGGAGAGCTATCGCTGATGTGCACCTAGTGTGGTTATAATACAAATGATTAACAACGGTAAATTAAGGCAAAATAACGACAAACTACTGCCCGATGTTTAGTTACCTCATATGTTCTTGGTCAGCAGGTAGTCAGCAGGAGAGTCTCTGGGGTAATGGAATCGTTACCGCAGGAATCCTGAATGAAAAGCCAAGCAAAAAAAATTCTTGCAACCACCCGCTGACCAAGAAGACTGAGGGCTCTGGGGACGAGATTGCACACTTTCTTGACTTACCGCTGAAAAGAGAAAGCCCTAACCTACACAGCTGGCGTAAAGAAAAATGAGAGCTGGAATGTTGAACGCACGCGATTACAAGTCGCGAGAATATGCGCAAGGACACTGTTGTGAAAATAGTCGACACCTTCAAGTCCTTGGCAGGCAAAGCAGGAAAAACGTTTACAACACATCTTGTTCACAAACTGGAAATGGCTGGATGAAAGTGGACGCATGTTGACTGTGGCACTGATGAAAACTAATTGCGCGCGCACGCGCTCAAGCAATTAGGTACAATAATATAAAAAGTGAGTGCTAAAAAATAATGGTTCACTCTTCCCTGCTAGCAGAGGCCCCTTTTCCTTTGTATTCGCTGAGCTGACGGGCGGGACGAAAAGGGACCTCTGCCATGGGTCGAAATGAACTGTGTTGAGCATGCGCAACGGTTACTTAGCGACCGAAACGTCACGTGATGCTTTTAGCACGTGATCAGCTGACGACTCGTACCTTTCTCAACTAGCGCGCCAAAAAACATCTACACAGTTCGTCTAGAGATAGTTGTTGTCTAATCTACGGTGTTAATTTCAAGTTATCTGGACAAGGAAGCTTTTTTAACATGACCACAACTCCAGGAATCAAAGAGAATTTAACCCATTGAAGGCTGGGTGTTTCGTGACCGCTTCACTATATTAGCAGTTGGTAATAAACAACCCATGTGCAGTACGAAAGGACAACTTATAGGTTCGAAAAAACATTCACTTGATCTAGAATAGTTAGAATTTCTCACTTTTAAATAAAATACACCAGTTGTCAATTAAGAATTATCCAAAAATACAATCTCAAAGTCAAAATTTTGAAAATTTCCGCAAGAGATTTCTCACGTTGTCTCGCGCGTGAAATCAAACCACAACAGAGCATTTGTGTCTGTTTAGGTCAGATTTTTTGAGAGGTTGCCTATTTACCGAGTTAGGATTTCGAGTTGGATTTCGAGTTAGGATTTCGAGTTGGATTTTCGAGTTAGGATTTCGAGTTGGATTTTCGAGTTAGGATTTCGAGTTGGATTTTCGAGTTGGATTTCGAGTTAGGATTTTTTTGGAGGTTTTTTTTGGCGGGATTTTTTTGGCGCGTTTTTTTTTGGCGAGGTTCCAATACATTTTGAGTGGTTTTACACAACGTACTTTGTCACCGGTGTTGCACGTTTTCGCTGTTAAGATGGAGGAGGAGGAGAATGTCAGACCGGTAAGGGCAATCTTGTTTAATCTGTCTTAGTATTGCTTGTGTAATTGTATGTTTTTACTGAAAACAATAGCTGGCACTTCAATGATTGCTTTTAGTTATGAATTATTCATTAACTTTCGGTTGTCTTTTCATTTGCAAGCCAAATCGGCCGGGGTTTTTTAAAAGCATGAAGATAAACTCCATTAAAATCTTTCAAGAGAATTATACACCAGACCAAAGCTATATGTGATCCCAGAAATGTTTTCAAAAGCACATGATATATCCAGGACTGAGTGGAAGTGCCAAATATAGAAAGGCAGATTAGAAATATTTTCAGTATTTATGCGCGGAGTCAATGTAATGAAGGGTATAAAATTATCTCAGGTCCAACCAGAGTGACAGTAAAGAGTAAAAAAAGATATGATCCCTATTCCCTGATTAAAAATATTGCTTGTTCAATATTCTTAGTAGTTGCAGACATCCTACAGATCAGCCGTTTTTTTTTCACAGATAGTCATCGATTTAACATCAAGCCCCATCATCGATTACTCGAAGAAAGAAGACGAGGTTGGTTTCTTTTGTTCACTTTTCCAATTACACACACAGGCTGTTTTATTGGCATTTAAGTAGTAGATGGTTTAGTGACCAGTTCAAATTGCCAACAAAAGGCATAAAAAAAGTTTGCATTTTTTTAACTTCATTTAGTGCTTTCAGAAATTTATGGAGCCATTTATAAGCAAACAGAGTTGTCAACCATGCTTCATTCATACCCAATACATGTATGTCTAATTTAATAAAGAATAAAAAACTGAGGGGGACTTTTTAAAAAATGTGTAGCTCCAAAAAATATCCATACCTCCCCCACAGAAGGGATTTTTTATACGAATCCCCCACCCTCTGGAATTTCCAATTAAACTTAATACATTTCTTTAAATTTGTTGGTCTTCGAGCCCCCCCCCCCCCCCCCCCAGGAATTTCCTTTCCCTTCTGTGGGAGAAGTATGGATATTTTCTGGAACCACACAATTCACTTTCAGGAAAAGATAGAGTCTTAATTGAATGATGAAGCTTAATGTTGTGTATCCTACCATAAAGCTTTTTTTTTTCATACAGAATGTTTTCGATTTGACCATAAGCCGTATCAAAAAAGAGCTTGATCTTCATGTTGCCAGTGATGGTAGCATAAAGGAGGATTACAAGGTTATTTTTTGTTTTTGTTGTTGTTGTACGGGCTGCGTGTACATTCTTATCTTTCATCAGTTATTTTATTTACTCTTTGAAAGTAACAATAGTGCAGTGTTAAAACAATGAATAAATAATTCCCCCCCCCCCCCTAGGATTTAAAGAACAGTGACAGTGATTGCAGTCTCCTGGAAACACCTAATTGGCTGCAGGATGCAAAAAAGGTCAGTATCCTCAGTTATCTGTTAATTTTTTTGTGATTTAAACTGTGGTGAATTACATTTTTAGCTAGAAAGAGTGCAGCATGTGTGTGTATCATTATTTGATTTCCAGGTATTCTACTGCTACATGTTAAACAAGGATCCAGGCAATAACAATGTTTTTTAATTATTGTCATAGCAAAATGTTAAAGAAGAGCTGCCATACTCAGATGAGTCATCAGATGACTGCACAAATGAATGCCCAAAATGTGCAAAGGCCTTTTCAACCAGGTCTAATCTGTTAAAACACACACGGATTGGGAGGTGCAAGGGAAACCACACAGAAGTGTGAGTAAATACAACAAGTTTAAACATCAAAGTTTTTTCTAAAAGACACAGGGTATTAGATGTCGAGTGTTGTGGACCAGCTTTTTCCGGCTTCCACCTAAATGTTCTGGGCCCCCAACATGGACTGAAAATTGTGTGAAACTTATAAAATAATAATGAATGATACTCAAATAAAGAGTGGTAATTATTATATATATTATATATATATCAATCAAATGTTGATTGTCTGGCTTCATTTAAAAAATGGTTGCCCAAACTGTCTTAGTACTATTGCAACTCATTATGAAAGATAAAAGTTATTTTGTTATTTTACAGCCAGCGTCTGTCAAAGAATAGACGGCCATTGACTGAAGTGTAAGTCTAACAGAACTTATGTGTATATTTGATTCCTCCAAACCGAGCAATCTTGGTTCAAGCCCAGTATTCCTATTTCCTTCATGCAACAGAAACTTGTACACACTCTTGCCTCATGGCCACTAAGATAGTACATGTATATACACTAACTTTACAGATTGTACGGTCCCTTTCATGGTGAAAGGAGGAGCTGATCGAGTATATTGTGTCAAATGACATATTTTTCCTCTAAAACTTGCAAGATTCGATCATTGTTTGCTTGGATTTGCCTACCAGAGTTTGTTTTAACCCTTTAAGCCTCAGTTTCAAAACACAAATTCTCTTTACTTATTTCCATACATTTTTCTATAGTTTTTAGCTAGATCATTTTGTCAGTTCTCATAACCTGTTTTATTGTTAATGTAATGCTATTGTAAGGAGAAATTTGACGTTGGCACTCTTGGGGCTTTAAAGGCTAACATTTTACATTAACGTCCAGAAATGTGTTAGCTCGCCAAGATGAAGTGAAAGAAGTAGAATGTCTACCTTTTGATGTGGATGGGGATTGCGCCTTCAAAATTACCTGCCTTGAAGAGCAAATGATGAAAGTTTCCAAAGATGGCAGGCCTTGGAAACAGTGGGTCACATCAAATAGGGGTAAGTGCTGGTTGAAATGTTACCTTGTTCCAAGATATAATCATTGTACACACTAGGTATTTGTTCCTCAGTGTCTATTTAATGTCTGCATATTAATAATTGCCATCTGATATATATTTTTTTGCATGAGATTGATTTATTAGCACCAAAAGTATCAGTTATTGATTCAGCCACATGCTTTTAGGCTGGGCTCCTTTAATTTTAAATAAATGTTCCATATTAATGGGACCAAAATGCTGCAATATATAATGTTACAAAGTTACCTTTATTGCAAAGGTGAATTCAATATTTGAGTAACTGCCGTTTTGTTGGTTACGGGCAGAGAAAGGGGACCCCTAGAAGAAGGTGATGTAAGAAGAAAGTCATAACACCTTCAAGTGGCATATTTCCTTTATCATGATAATAATTATTGTTCATGTCATTGCTTAAATAAGAGCCACCCTGAGTAAGTGCCGCATTTGGGACTAAAATGTTAATAAGCACCGCAGTCCCCATACGCCGCTTCTTCGAGGGATTCCGTATAACTAAAAAAACACTAGAAAGAAACTCAGAAACAGTATTAAAATGAGCAGTGAAAATTAAAGAGAAGTGATGACACTACTGGCAAAGCAATTTAAAAGGGCTGGGAAAAGACTGATGATGACAATCAAAACACACTTGTTACGTGAAATTTACATACAGAGGACAAAATACTCTTAAATTCAAAGAACATACACGTCCAATTGTTAAATAAGAGCCACTTTCAAATAAGGGCCACCCTTGAATAAGAAGTGCACACTGCAGGGCGAAAAGTTAAATAAGCGCTGTGGCACTTAATTATTTAAGTAAATACATGTAAGGTATTTATTTATTTTCCCAAAACCTCTTAATCTCTTAACCGAAAAACATGATACTGATTTATTTTTTTGGGTGTCTTATTTAATTGTTTATTTCTTGTGCATAACTCTATATATCAATACTTTTTATATACAGCTGGATTTGATGGTGTCAGACGCATAGCATCTTGTGATGGCACTTATAGATGCATCAATACCAAGTGTCCATACTTGCTTTCTAACAAGAAAGAAAATAAGAAGAACTTTCAGCAGAAATCAAAGGCAGATGTTGTCTGCGGTTGTTGTGGATATAGTGCTATAGCTGTTCCCTGTATGGCCAAAAAAGTGTGGGAGTTTGAAAACTCAAATGTCATAGTTTACCATAGTGGCACCCACACGTGTGAAGCCAAACCTCCACTGCCTGATGCCACACTCAAAGCTGAACAGTTTTTTAAAAATAATTCAGCATCTAAGCCCAGTCAATTTCCATATGAATGTTTGAGAAGCTCTTTGCATGATGGCAAAACCATTGAAGAGGTTTACAGCGAGGCCAAAGGCCCCACTAACCTTAAAAAAATTCAGAACATCAAGCAGAAAGTTGTCAAGGAGATAAATCCAGTGGGCCACTCCTTTGATGCTTTGGCAAAGATCAAGGAAGCCACAGACAAATATGACCCCTACCTTCTTTGGAAAGTTAAAGATGGAAGATTGGATGGAAGCACAATTGTGTTTAGAACGAGCAAAGAAAAGCTTGAAATAGCTGTACAGATGCAACTGGGGAGCTAACACTCTTTAGAGGAGGAGGACTGTTTCCTTGACGCTGAACACGACAGGGTAAAGGGCATGAAGACCATAAACCTCTCAGTTCTACATCCTACAATTAAAGAAATTGTGACCATTGCAAGCATGGAGTGTGAGACAGAGTCAACCGAAACCCTGTGTGACTTCTGGAAGTGTCTCAATGAGGTATGTTGTTATTCAATTTTTATTTGTGAGTTGATTTTAAGAGGTACCATGATCAATTAGTCAGTTCACGCATTTAAGAATGAAAAAAAGTGGTTGGTGGAAAAGTGAAAACACTGCTCATATAAAAAAAAAACATCTTTGCATTCAAAAGATAACAAGAAGAACTTATAGCTTGAAACTGCGCTGGTCACGTGACCAGCCTAGGGGAGCCTTGTTGGGGGATAAAATATTGCATCCCCAGCAGCCCCATTACCCGCGTCAAAAGTGTTGCGACTGACAAACAAAACGGTTAGAAAACACCTTGTGTGAAATTTCATGGTTGAGTAGTTCCATGTGCATTTAATTATTTTTCTTATTTGCTTATGCTGACCAATTTCCCACGGTCCTGAGTCGTGAAGGCAGACGATCTATTAAATAAACAGGCAGTGTTGTATCGAATTCCTGTTTAAACATAAAATTACTCATTCCAAGAATGGAATATAGAAGCAAATGATTAAATCAAATTTGAGAAAAACGCTTGCGCTGTTTTAAGCACAGTGGAGGTTTTCCCTGAGTAACGTAAACCTTACAAGTCTGGGCATGTTTGTCTCGTTAATTTTCCTTTAGATTTTTGAAATCATTTCAATAACACAGCAAGAAAAATACAGTTCTCTTGAAAATCAAACTTTTCACACTAAGCATGCTAAGTAAAGAAGAAAGGTGTAGTTAAATTTTCATTAAGTAACTCATTTATAGCTTTTAAACATTGCGTGATTCGAAACTTGGCCGAGTGGGGGTTTTGGTCTGGTCACCGACAAAACGAAAAATAAACCGCTTGCAGAGCAAGAACAACGCAGCGCAGTTAATTATTTGAACTTATGCAAATCAGCTAAGCAAAGATGCCATACATCTGAACCAATGTGTATCAGAAATGTTTGATTCTTGATTCTTGGCAATGACAGTCTACTAGGTGTGTTAAAAAATTGGAGACAATCAATTTTGTTTCCGTGGCAACATACCGGGTCTGGTCCCAGATCGCCCTGATGTCAAGGACTTTCCTGGCTCTTCTTTTTGCTCCATTTATTATTTCTCAGTGATACATCAATTGCCTGATTTAGCAAGCTTACAGTTGTGTTAGGTAGAGTACTTGAACCTGTTTTAATTTTCCAGGCTGAAATTCTCTTACATTAGATACAAGTCAGAGAGGTCCATAAGAGAGTGTATTGCCATTAGCTCAAAGAATTTTTCTCTTCATAGGCACTGAGTGATTATACCGGTATACCCAACTACATTTTCGATCCGCACGGATTTGTAACAGACGAGCATGGAGGAAATCGTGAATCCATACGACGACAACTCAAACCTGATGCAGTCAATCGCGCTTCTTCCTGTGAAATGTACTTCTACTCTTGCGCCCGTCGTCAGGAATCAGCAGATTGGAGTAATAAAGCAAAGACAGAGTTTAGGAAGCTGGTTCACGCCATCTATTCAGCTGCAACACCAGGAAGCTACCAAGCCGCTCGTCGTGCATTGCACACGTGGACAGAAAAGAAGGCTAAGCGGGGACATGCTAAGAAACGGTTTGAAGGCTTCTGGCATCCACGACGATTTCATGCATTCCGTGTATTTAAATCAAGCACCACAGCAAACACAAATATGGCAGAGGTTGGACACGCAAGAAATGCTGTGAGGGGAGCAAGAAATGATACCTTGTCCAGAGCAGCCGAAGATCATGTAGTAGAATGTGCCTTGCTGAAAGGAAAGTTAGAACAATACGAACAGGGCAATTATGCGGGTGGCAAATGCCCCAGCCAGAAACAGAAAAATGAAATGTCTCTACGTAAGCAAGTGGATCGGGCAGGCGTTTTTGCAAAAGAATTGGCTCTGGGAATTGATTTAGACAGCTATCATGCTGAAGTGTTTGTAGACAAGAACTCCTCCCATCGAGCTAAGGCAACAACTGCCCAAGTAAGTATGACGGCAGACCCACTTGAAATGCAAAGTTCTGATGAAGATGAGTTGCAGCCATCTAAAAAGATGGAGCCAAAGTATCGCAAGCGTACTACAAGAAGCAAACAGTTTGAGCAGTCACTGAAGCTAGCTAAAAGAGCTAGACTAACACTGGATGATGTTCATGACGTATCAGAAACACAGAAGGTGTTTGAGCTAAATGATAACGGGAACATCCGGCTTGTCGAAATAGGAGAAACACCTGCATGTAATTGTACTTTCGGACAAGGAAAGAACGTGTGTTTTCACATGATATGGGTGATGATGAATGTGCTAAAAGTGAATGAAAGGGATGAAATCTTGTTTCAAAAGATGTTAACTTCTAGTATGGTTAAAACATTGTTCAAGAACCTTGCCAAAGACGTATCACAGGAACGATCAGGTCCTGAGAGCTCTATGAACTCTGTGTCTGGTACCAGTTCTACAAGTGTCATGGTGTCTGGCCAATCATTTCTACATGATCTACAGTCCAGGGACAGAGAGAATTTCCCAAGAGCAACAGCTGCTGCACACAGTTCAATGAGCTCTGCCTCTGGTAACTGTTCCAGTACTGACATACATGTATCTAGTGGATCATTTCTACAGGAGCTGCAATCCGTTGGCAGAGATAACAGCACAGGACCATCAACTCCTAGTGGTTTAATGGACTCTGTCTCTGAAAACAGTTCAAGTACTGTGATGTCCTTTTTACACGAGCAAGAACCTGTTAGTAGTGTAAGTTACGCGACACCATCAGCTTCTAACAGTTCAGTGACCTCTAATTCTGGTAACAGTTCCAATACAGTGATGTCCAGCAATTCATTTCTACACGAACTACAATCCTTTGGAGGGGACATCAATGCGAGACCCCCAGCAACTCATAGCTCAGTGAACTCTGCTTCTGGTAACTGTTCAACCACGTTTGGAGGAGCCTATGCGAGACCCTCACCTGTCCATAGCTCAGTGAACTCTGCTTCTGGTAACTGTTCAACCACGTTTGGAGGAGCCTATGCGAGACCCCCAGCTGCTTACAGTCCTGTTTTTACTCGTCCACCTTGGCACAATAGTAACCCCTTTGTAGTAGTTAATCTAACTAATAGGATAAAAAAATGTGCTGGGTGTCCCTTTCCATTCCGTGACGCACAGGGCCCTGTTTATTTGGGAGTTGCAGTGAAACATGTAGAGAAAGATGTGTACTTTGATAAAGCCAGCAGCACCCAGAGAGTTACAAACGAAGGTAATCGGTACTACCATTGCCAAGTGTCTTGTATCACCTCCAGACACCCATATTTCTCTCCTGCAATGTTAAGAGCAGATCCGAACCTTCTTCTTGATGACTTCCAAAGATATAGTTTAAATTCTGTTTTTGGAGTATCTTTTTAGGAATTTCCTTGAGACTTTGAATTTCCTGGAGACTCTGACCTGCAATGTTAAGAGCAGATCTAAACCTTATTCTCGATGATTTACAAAGATATAGTTTAATATTATATTTTGGATTATCTTTTTAGGAATTCACTTAAGACTTTGAATTGCCCTAAAAGATATCATATAATAATCTAAGGTATAATGACCTTTTGTCGTCCTGCTCACGTCAGAACTTGTTTGGTTTAGAGAATCTGCCTATTAAATTACTCTCATCCAACAAGATCAATCTCATCAAACATCAATCAACATAAAAAGGGAGCGAATTTAGTCTATAGCTAGTTGGAAGAAAGTTCTTTTCTTGATTGATAGGAAACACAAAATCCAGTTTTTACTAACAGCAAGAATGTGTTTTCAGCTTCTTACTATGTTGTTTATAAAGGGTCTTTGACCAACACATAGTACACAGTACTGTTTACTGAAGCAAATGGCACAAGCTTTTTTGTAAGCAGGGCAAAAATAGGCCAGTACACATTGTTATTTCATGCATTCATAGAATTTTACAGAATGTATGGAGGATGACTATTCGGTAATACCTCTCTTTTTCCTATACCAAGATGACACCCAAAGCAGGGTCGAACCAAGGGTGTCTCTTGAGACTTTATTATAGAATGTGTGGATAACTGAAGGGGGTTTTCGTTTGTCCCGCAGTGGGTACAAATTGACATTTTTATTACCAATGTTTTCCACTGTTATTACCATTGTTTACTAATGTTATTGATACAGAATGTGTGGATAGGAGAAGGTGTTTATTTTTTTTTCTATACCCACAAATTGAAGTTGTTATTGCTTGTACTTAAGAGCTTTTGTTAAAGATGTAATTGTTACAGAATGTGTGGATAGGGAAAAAAGGTCTTCGGTTATCTCTCTTTACCCACATATTGAAATTGTTATTCCTTAGCTTGTACTAGGGCGTTTGTTAAAGATGTTATTGTTACAGAATGTGTGGATAAGGAAAAAAGGTCTTTGGTTATCTCTCTTTACCCACATATTAAAATTGTTATTCCTTAGCTTGTACTAGGGCTTTTGGTAAAGATGTTGTTGTTACAGAATGTGTGGATAGGGGAAAAAGGTTTTTGGTTATCTCTCTATACCCACATATTGAAATTGTTATTCCTTGTACTAGGGCCTTTGTTAATGATGTCATTTTTGCATATTAATTTTGTTATTACCTACAATCCTAGCGTCCTTAGCACACTTAGCAAAATAGTGCCATTGCTGACATTTTCTTTTTATCTTAAGTGTGCAGTGCTTATACTTTTGTCGAGGATTGTTTGTTCCCCAGACCAGGTTTATACCTGTTTCTTGGTTAAAGAATGGTGGATAGGGAAATAAAGTGTTTGGTTTTGTTTTAATGCCTACATAGTTGAATTGTTTTTACCACTGTTACCCTGACCAGGGCTATATCAGGGTTTTTGTTTACAATGTTATTGTTATGGAATACAAAATCAATAAAATAATAACTTATGGTTATTTAAAAGTTCTGTAATCTTTTTTGTAATTTTTCTGGTAATTTTGGAAATGTGAGCAGCATGATTTCCAACCGCTTAAAATGAAGAAAACAGAACAGTTAAGGGGGGGGGGAAGGGGGGGACTAAAGCAACAGTGCAGCAGTGGAGCCATTTGGTGGTCTTCAAAATATGGTGGAATTGATATTATGGGAGTTATATACAGTGGAATCCTGATATCAGGATGTGCCAAGGAACAGCACAATTATATCGTTATATCGTGGAATCGTAATAGAGAAACATATCATCCGGATCATCGTGCAAAGCTGTTGTCATAAACGTTAGAGATTACTCAATTACTGTTATGTTATTGTAAATTCAATGTATTGCCTGAATTTTGACTGTGTCAATATCGTTTATATATCGGCGAAGGTTTTACGTTCGGTCTGCTAAATTCTCATGTCCCACCATACATTTAAGAACATTCATCGTTATACCGGGAATATCGCGATATCGAGGATCATTATATCGGGGTTCCACTGTGTTTGCCTTCTGTTAATGTTGTATTTAATTCTTGACGCGGATTTTCTAAATTTGTACCACCAGAATAGATATAACAAGAAAAATCGTCTTCAAGATCTCACCTTCGATTTACGCCCTCTTGTCGTATTTCTTTTCTTTTTCCTTTTCGGTTATTTCAGCTTCCCCAATTTTGACATTTTTGAAATGAGGAGCGTGTTACTGGTGAAGGAAAATGACTTCATGTAAGATGCAATCTCTTGCCTCCTACTTCATGTATGCTAAAGCGATGTCGCAGAATAAAAAAGGTAAAACACTAGGACAAACTAGCCGATTCCTTGCAGCTGGGTTAGGTATAAAAATCTTGAAAAAAACGAAAATCCAACTCGAAAATCGAAATCCTAACTAGATAATCCAACTTGAAATCCTAACTCGAACATCCAACTCGAAATCCTAACTCGAAAATCCAACTCGAAATCCTAACTCGAAAATCCAACTCGAAATCCTAACTCGAAATCCAACTCGAAATCCAACTCGAAATCCTAACTCGGGAGTTAGTTTGTCTCATTTTTTGAATGAAGGTACACAGAAGAATAGAGAGTAAGCTTTTCTAAGTGAGGGAAGCTACGCGCAAGCGATTTCGCTCGATGCGCAAGTTATTTTGAAGAGCATTTGGTGATGCGAACTGTGCACATTTTTCAAAACTTTTACGAAAACTGTAAGGAATATGAAGAATTCCTCAATTAAAAAGTGATTTCGATACAAGTTTACAATCAAATGTGTAATTTACTCTACCGTAGACTCGTAGAAGTGCTGGAGCATTTCACAGAAAGTCCGCAGCTTGAAAAATCTTTGGAGGTGGAAGGTTGTCCTTCGCCTTGACAGATGTTTTCTTCGCTCTAAATTCCATTCTTTAACTTGAGTGTTTCTTAGAGCTTCTTCTTTCGATTGTTTATCTTTCCGTCGTCCATGTTAACAAAAACGAGAGAAAGTAGACGTTGCAACTCTTCACGAGTTTAGCTCTCTTTCCAGGACGGCATGTTCCTATGCGGGCTCACTAAATGACAGCGGAATAACTGTAAAGGAATGCGCGAGATACAGTGGGCTCAAGTCACGGTCAGCAAACAATACAGGGAGCATGCGTTTTGGAAACCGCCGACCACGACTATGGACAGCGGTTAAATCAAAGGGAGTTTCGACCCATGGCAGAGGTCCCTTTTCGTCCCGCCCGTCAGCTCAGCGAATACAAACGAAAAGGGGCCTCTGCTAGCAGGGAAGGTTCACTCCCGCGATAACCAGTAAATTTGTGACTAACAATATTGAAGGTGGGTTTTCGAACGTCTGTTTTTCGTAATAGCTTTTCAACACCAAATGCTTAGTCGGCTTGAGTTGAGCCGTATCAAGCATTAAAAAATGAACTTGCAAGCTAATGCATTTTTAGAGTTTTTGTTTGAGCACACAGCCAAAAAATATACTTACCTTATAGTCGTCTTTAGGTATAACTTTCCTGCCTTTAATGCCTCCTGTAAAACAACCACCTTCTATTTACTTGCTCCTTTCTCCAAGGCTTGTTCCAGAATAGCAGACAAATCATCAAAGGCACGTGCACCGTCTGCAGCAAAGTAATCAAGGCCTTGGAGGGACTTGCGTACGGAGGCGCTGCACTCCGAAAGGATTCTTGACATCGTACGTTCACTGAAGGGAGTGAAGTTAGTTTCCGAGCAGTACTGTTTGTATTGCTGAATGATTCTTTTCGGTATCAATGTTCTTATTACATTAGGAACTGCAATGCAATGACCAGTTGATAATGTTAGCTTCTGTTTCCTGTCGATCCGAATTCTTGGAGCGTTTTTCCGTGGCATCGGCACTGCTCTCCCATGATGAAGGTGATGTAAGTTGGCCATGGTGTAGTGATATGGCGTCAAACCAGGTATGAAAGCTGCAATTGCTTTATAGCTCGCAAAACCTGCCATAACTGATAAAACCTGTCATCTGGTGTCCCAGGCCTTCGAATTCTTGTACACTTCTGCCAGCGCCTCAAGATAATTTCTATCTGATGGGTGAAAGGCTGTGTCAGCATCCAGCATCTTACCAACAGTTGTAGACGTTTGCAGTTCCATCCACAGTTGAGCAGGGTTCTCAGGATACACCACTTTTAGAACTGACGAAATTATTTCCGATGATTTTTGGACGTACCTTCGTCGTGTTCTTTCACTTGCTTGGGTCCACTTGCTTGGGTTTTCCCAGTGCTTGTATTTGGCATTCTTCGAGAAAAGCATTTAGTCTCAACCGTTTAAGATCAAACCCATGTGCTCTATTTTCTACGGAGGATTTCAGCTCAGATTCACCATTTTCTACTGAGGAAGACGTGACGCTTGTTGTTTCAGATGTTGGAAGAAAGCTTTGCTCTTCAATTTGCAGGTATTCCATTTTGCTTACCAGTTCTTCCGATGATGTGCTTTTTTCACTTTCCTGTGAAAGAAATAATTGAGGTATGAAAAGTTAATATTTACGACACTTACATGAATTCAGTTACCCCACTGCCTTTACATCTTGTGTAAACTTTGAATCCAACGTACAGATTTGATTTATTTGGACAATGTCAGACAACAAATACAACTGGGCATGAGCTCCTGCATCTGCACATGCACACTTAGCAATTCTTGACTTTGAATATCGCAAGTCCTCATTCGATTGTTTATAACATTTCCAAAACAAATTTGGCTTTTTTCGTACACAAATTTTTTTCTTAAAGTTACTGAATTCCATTTTAAGAGAAAGTAGGCTTTAAGTAGGATTTTGTCAGGTTTCCCCAGCAATTTATCAGGTCCTTCAAGCAAACAGGAATGTTCAAGCCTTAACGGTTAGGCTATCACAATTCGACTCTCTTAGTAACTGTTAGACTTGCTACAAGTCGCTCGTTTTTTCTCGGGGGACAAAACAGATGTTTAGCAGGTGATTGCAAAACGCGCTCTGCATATGTACATGTGTTGTGCGGTGAACGATGTTTAGATGATTGCGCGCGGAATATCTGTGTGTACATGTGTTGCACGTGATGTGATGAAATAACAATTAGTACCAGCCGCCATTTTACTTCACGCGCGTGGATTGCGCGCGCATCCTCCATAGCCAGTTAGAACGAGCGACTTGGGCAACTTCGAGCAATTTGCTTGTGTTTAACTTGTATCCGTTGTACCATACCTGTGTTGCTTCTTTTTCGCTGCTTTCAGAGCTTTCTTTATCTAGGTGTGTTTCAGCGACAGGAGACAACTTGCTTGGACCAGCGGTTTTCAACAGTTCTTGCAAATGCTCTCTGCAGCACTTGCATATTGCTAAACCCATGAGATATAAAAAGTAAAAGGTGGATAAATATTAGCTGAAATAGTTCATTTACAGGATTTTTTGATAGATATAACTGCTTGAACGTTATCTAACAAAAACGGTTAAAATACCTCACACTACCTATCATGTTTAGACTATGAGTCATTTAATGTTGAAAAGATTACTTACCGAGATCCAACAGGATAAAGTTCCCCGGCTTTATTAGAGACAAACGAAGATTCGTTACTGTTCATCCCTCGGTCACCCTTCACTGTTGAAGATTTGTGCCCTGCCACTTCATCTGGAACACAACATCTCACTTTTCCACTCCTCTAACGAAGACCGTACTTCTCAGACTTCTCACGGTGGTGTGGGCAAATAGTCAGCGATTAAGTGGGTTTAAGTCCTTTGTGCATTCTCTCAGGGTGACACATTGCAAATCTTGTGGATTTCTGGAGCTTGATCCACATGGCGTAGTGCAGTTGAATAACGACGAAAAGCTACAAGATGCCGTATTAGCAAACTGACGTTGATGCTCGATAGTACAAGTATTGAGAAATGAAGCAATGAAGTTTCGAACTGGCGCGATTTGTTTGCTTTTTTCATTAGCCGAGTAGACCGTGTTTTCCTTTTTCATTCGTGGGTTTGACTGACAAGAAGACGTATTTGTTTTGCTTTTGTTTTTTTTTTTTTGTTCCTGCAACAAGCTGCCATCGCTAGTTCGCAGCACTTGTTTTTGGTTTTTATTCTCTTCATTTTTATTTTTGTTCTGGCCAAAAAATCTTTGCTAGCGTATAAACCATTTTTGTGAAAAATGTTCAGCTACTCGGGTAAGAAGAAGGTCACTCTTCACGCAAATATTGACATAGGATTTCCTGGCCATTTTCCCGCACAAGTGTATCACGTTTCATTTGTCACGCAATGTGACGTCTTGTTGCCATGATTTAAATAGCATTTCTTGCACATGTTCCATCTTTCCCTTGCGAGGAAACCAATGTCTTCAGCAAATTTAGCACAAACATCCAGCCTTAAAACAAGTAAGTCAGCTTTTTACGATTTTTAGTCGAACTAAGGCTACAGAATTACACGAAGACAAATAACGGGCGAACGATACTGTATGCAAATGTATTTACAAAATAGGACGAAATAGCTTTTGACCAAATTATTTTCTCAGAAAGTGACTGGAAGCTTATAATCAGGACTGTGTGATTAAAGCTAAATTAACACTGCACACTTCGACGTGTAAGGGTGCAAATACATCTCGCATTTACGTGCACAATTCGTTTTCGCTGCTTTCCCGTTTGAATACAGTTTATTTATTTACTGACGGTTTTACTGAAACCCGCCACAGCCAACAACACTGATTTTCATTTCAAAATTCCTCGAACAGACAACACCTGATTAAGACGTCAGCTTAAAATGTATAAAAAGTCGCTGAAATGGGAAATAAGCGAGTCAGCGACGTTCAAACTATACCTTATAGAGCATTGTCAGCAAGGTGATCTTTTATGCCTCACACGCACGTGTAAGCAATTTGAATTGTTTATTAAGTACTTCACATTTTCCGTATTTGAAAATATAAATCCGGTTTCACTGAGAAACAAAGTCAGGTTATTGCAACAATTGAAAAATGTTAAATTAAACAAATACAAATGGGATCGCTGTCCAATACTGTTGTGCTTTGCTCCAAAACGAAGTGCCACTTGTAAAATGAGAACAACAGAGAAAACGGCGAAATGTGTGAAAATGGGCTCTACGTTTTTGCCTCTAGCGCGCTTGCTTTTTATGGGCCAAACTAACCATTTCCGTATGATAAAGAATAATTCTCCGTTCGATAGAATCCCTTTTTGGCCTCTAGATACGTATACCCCCAGCGCTGTGATCTTCCGAAATAAGGTAAAATTTGATGAACCTACTGAAGAGCGAATGTTATATTTTTTAAACGTGTGGATAGTAAACAAAAATTGTTAACATGGCAATGAAATATAGTTTAAAAGGAAGTCCAAGGGATGAATAACAAATGGTGAAAAAGTGAATTTAGTCCGAGCTTTTGTTGTCATGTTCTGGCGAGTTGAAAATACGCTAATTTGCATAATTTACCTCGGCCTTCGACGGCGGTTGGGCAGCTTTTCGAACTTTGCCCGTTTTTGTCAAAATAAAGACTCGCTGGAACTTTTAGGTATCATTTTTTAAAAAGGTTCACCAAAAGGGTCTTTTTGGTGAAGAAAAAGAAAATTCGAATTTTCGCTTCCTGACCGCGGATTCTCGAAAGTTACAGACTGTGGCTCTTAAAACCAGCCAAAGTGGACTCCGTTCTAATGTTCTCAGGTAGAGAGTTCCAAGTTTTACAGGCAAAATTCTTAAAAGAGTGAAGACCATAAGAAGTGGAAGCAGGTCTACACAACGACAATATATCAGTTCCTCTAAGAGAGTAGACCGTTGAGCGCAACGTTAATAAGTCCTTAAGATACGCAGGGTAGAAATTGTTATGAATACATTTATGAATCGTGATTAACATATTTTGTACTCTCAGGTTGTAAAGTGATGTAGCTGCTGCTCTATCTAATAGCTGACTGTATGTTGATTCCCTGTCATGAAAAACCACACACAGTGCACGCTTATTCAATGACTCACTTATTATAAATGTCTTAAAGGGAAGGGTTCACGATGTAGCGCATGCTCATGAATCCTAATGCTGTTTTTTCACCTGTGCACGACGTAGCAAGTACGCAAGCAATGTCATTTTAAAACATTGTTAAAGAAGCAATCAGGAACGAGTAGATTGCTCGGGTGTGATATTTTCTTGCCAAAGTTTCGCGTTTATTGATTTCTCAGCTATCTGCACGTGCCCCTGGCGGCCATTTGACCAAAAAGCGTGCAAATAGAGGTAAATTTATCAACCATGGAATAAAACCTTAGGGTCAACAATAAATTCAAAGTTGGCAGTGTTGCTGCAGTCCACTTATGTCTCCAGGGAATTTAGTCCTCTGCCGTTCTACTTGGGCTTACTATGGTATGTGATCGCTGAGATAGATGTGAGTGGGATAATTAACCGATGGAATAACTAATAAATCGGAAAAAAGTAATTTGATAAATGCACATTCGCCGAGCGGTGAACCTTCCCTTTAATTACTGCCCTTATCATTGCAATTTCTCACCATTTATATTCTACAGTACACGCTGTTGTAATTCACACTGAAGATGGCAGACGTATCTGAGTTCTATTTCTAGTCGTCTTCACTATCCTGGGGTCTTGTAGACTCTGCCATTAGCAATTTTGTTCTTCGAAATGCTTCAAAGAACATAGCAGAAAAAACAATGACAGTAGCATAGTTGGAATTAGCCTTCCATTTAAGGATCAGGTGTCTGCTAATGCGTCTTGGAGACATTTACCGTATTTACCCGTGTATAATGCGCACTTTTTCCTGTGAAATTAACATCTAAATTTGTAGTGTGTATCATACACAGATCCCATTGTTTAGCCACATTCTCATTAATATACCGTAAACAATAGCCTTGTTCTGAGTGGTTTTTAATAACAACATTAAAATAAACAACCAATGAATAGTTTGCAATTTCGATCCCTCAATAAATTAAACTGGCTATTTAAATACAGCCGATCAACAAAACAACATTTTATTCGAACGATCACTGTCAACATGGCATCAAAACTTACCACTGCGAAACGTCAAAGCTATACAGTATCCGACAAGCTAAGAATTACCAGGTTGCTGAAGAGAATGGAAATCGTGCTGCTGAAAGAGAATTTGGTGTTTTGGAGAGCAACGTCAGGCTCTGACGCAAAAGTAAAGAAAACCTTGCAAAGACACGTCAATTAAAACGAGCCAATGCTTCATGAAAAGGAACGGTCTGTCACTTTGACAGAAAACAACTCTTGCACAACGCCTTCCAGATGAATACAAGGAGAAAATCGTCGGATTTCCTCGTTTCATTGTCAATCACCGCAAAGAACACAGCTACCCATTACACCTAGCCTCATTGCTAACATGGATGAAACTCCACTCATGTTCAACACACCTCCAAATCGGACTGTCAGGCGAGAAAACTATCAAAATCTACACCACAGGAAACGACCAAGTCACAGTCGTGCTGGCCTGCTGCAGAGATGGATCGAAAATAAAACCAATGGTAATCTTCGAAAGAAAAACTGTCCCTAAGATCAACAACAAACCTGGAGTCATCCTGTCTGCTCAAGAGAGAGGGTGGATGGATTCAGACCAGATGAAAGTGTGGATCGAGAAAGCATGGTGGTCGTGGTTCTGAGGACTGGGGAGGAGAAGCCTGCTTGTTTATGACGCCTTTGAAGCGCACGTGACAGATTCCATGAAAGCAACATTCAAACAAAAGAATACTGATGGTTTAACTTCGCTACTTCAGCCGCTTGATGTGTCCTTAAACAAACCGTTTAAAGATGGAGTCAGAAAGAAGTGGATGCAGTGGATGGCTGATGGCATCCACGAATTGACCGCAACTGGTCGGCAAAAGAAGCCTTCGGAGGAACTCATTTGTTCGTGGATTTCTGAAGCGTGAAACGACATCCCAGCTGAAATGATCACTGCCACGTTCCTGGTGTGTGGAATCATGAACAGTTTGGATGGATCAGAAGATGAAATGGTTTATGATTCAACTGAGAATGCTAATGAACTTGATCATGATGATTCCTTTGTGAGAGAATTGTTTGCATCGGACTCCGTGGACTTTGAAGGTTTCATTGTTTGAAAGACTCTGAACATTGAACTCTTGCAAAATGCTAGTGCTGTGAGTAAAAGTATCCTAAGATTTAGACAATTTTATAAGATTGTAGCTTGCTTTTGGATTACGATAAATTTTGTGATACTGGTTGTTAGTCAAGGTAAAATTTTGAGTTATTACAGTGCATGTTATGTTTGTAAACAAGCTTAAGTTTAAATGGGAAAGGCGATAACATTTAGGCGATAACATTTATTATTGCAATCGCCTTTGCAAATTCTTATTCCTTGTTAAATCAATAAATAATTTTAGAGAGATTTGACATCTGCATTTGGTCCTGAAATTTTTTTCGTAAACTTGTTGTAAATTTAGGTGCGTATCATCTAAGGGCGTGCATTATACACGGCTAAGTACATGATCTTAGTCATAAGATTGGCCCTACATTACAGCCAGTTTTTGTGAGCAAGCAAAAATTAGAACAAGAGCTTAAACCCAGAGAAAACAAGCCGTCAATCGTGAAACAGCAATGCATTGTCTAACATTTTTCATGTGACCTGTGTGATGCAGATTATGTGAGGTACACAGCCTGACACCTTCATCAATGCATTGCTCAACACAAAAACTCTGCAATCGGTAGACATTTCGTCAAAGCTCACGGTAGCAACAATCTTTTGAAAGAAAGCCAATTAAGAATCTTGAGAAAGTGCCAGGGCAAATTTGATTGTTTAGTTTTTAAGATGCTCTTCATCAAGCAGCTAAGGCCTAATTTAAATATCCAGACAGACTCCATACGTGCTAAACTTTTTGTTTAACTTGTAACTTATTCATTTGTTACAGTTTCCTAATTAGCTCTTGCTCCTTTTAGCATTTACACTTTTCAACATGTCGACATTTGTTGACTTGACAATGACATTAAGCTTGCACGTCGAAACTCTGTCATTTAAACTTTTTACAGCGGTTTACTATAACATCGCCCTTCAAAGAGTTTTTCTCAACGGCCAAATGTGTTTTTGGTGGATATCAATCATCTGTTTCTATGATAATTTTTTCGAATTCTCACGCGCTGATTGGCTCTTGCTGATTTTCGCATGTAACGCAATCCTATCTAGGGCCATGGATAAACTGATTTTTCGAATCTGTTGTCTTATCCGGTTCCTAGAATTTTTGTGACAGAACTACAGCAATTCTGGAAATATTCATGGCCAGACACAATCGGTAATCTGTAAATTTTGACTTCTAATTGACTGAACGTCTCAGAAACCAACTGCAAAGCAAAAAGAAGAGATTATTTGTGATAGTCTGACAGCGAAGATTTTTGAACAGTGAGAATCAGACGTTTGCTGATCGTCTGCAAACTCAGAGAAGTCATTTGGTGGATTTAAGCACTTCTTCCAATAGGAGAAAGGTCAGTTCTATACAAATTTGCTTCCAAAGTTTACTTTCATTCAAACAAGTTTGCATTGCGTACTTTCAGGTGTTTTGAATGCATTTGTGAAGCCATGCTCGATTTAATGAATAAAATCTTTGAATTGCCGAGTGATTTGTTTTGGTATTTTTCAAGTAAGCTTAAAAATTCAGAGTGCCATATTTTGTAGGCTCGATTTTCGCCGCTCTCTCGAGTCCGGTCTTTGTTCCTCCCCGAAAGAGACGGCTGGACGCGTGACCCGTTGACCTTGTCTGTGACGTAATTCGAAAAAACTAATTTATGCGTCTCCGATGTCACTGGAAGTGAAATCGGATGTCAAATATCTTGTTTATTTTGCGTGCATCACGCGCCCGTGCCTACCCAAAAAATTTCGAATTAGTTTCTTCGGTACATTGCTGTACATTGCAAAATTGCTATAAATTTCTTCGATGTTCGAATGGATGGCTTAAAGTGCAAGCGATATATAATACTCCGAAAAAATTTAACTCTAATAGTGGATGCGTCTTAGTGGCCGCTAACAAACTGACTTTCGAAAGAGAACTAAATTAAATGGAAAAGTGTCTGATTTGCGAGACAGAATTTGTCGAGTGTAAACGTGGACAGTTATATCCGTAACGGACGCTGTTATCGAGATCTAAAGCGCCTTGAGAAGATCCGAGAAGATGCAAAAACTCTTCAACATTTATTGAAGGAAAAGTTTACAACAAATAATCGCCCGAAACGTTGTGTTCCTACGGACTCTATTTCACCGAGTGTTGCCGCGCCGTCGAAATCTCTTCGCCACGAAACAGATCAAGTAAGAGGAAAGGCCGATAAACTCAGCGCTGATTCCAACAGACTTCAGGTACCGCACTCGGTCTTGCATAAGAGAAGCCAGAGGAGAAATCAAGAGGGCAATTGATTTCGCATTTGAGAACGGTCTTACTGTGTCGAACACAATCGGGGCTGACGGAAAAATTCAATGACTTTCCCGATCCTGTTGGTTGAATAACGAACACATCTAAGCCGCTAACTAGCTTTTCAAGTACCTCTCGCTGTAAATCTTTTAAATTCTCGATTTGAAACGTCTCCAAAACTCGCTCAAAAGCCGCATTCATCTTTTCCACTCTGATGACATATGATAATTTTTGCGATAATGTTGCCAGACGAAAATCTGCAGGCGGCAACCTGATTGGCTGAAACCAACAATAGAAATCAGACGCGTCCAGCCGCTATTTCGGGGGGATGAGAGCGGGCTCATTTTCCCGAGCAGCGGCTGGTAATCGAGCCTACATATTTTGCTGTGGGGTTAGAAATACACAAAACCGTCAAAGCATGGTTAACCCCCCCCCCCCCCCAAGATTTGTTCATTATTTCACTCCCTGCTAAATTTACTGCCAAATTGTTTTTCATACAGTGACTGTTTTTCAATTGTCATAGGAACAGATGATTGACATCCACCAAAAACACATTTGGCCATTGGGAAAAATTCCTTGAACAGCGCTGTTACATAATCAGCTTTTACAACCCAGGTTGATGTTTCTCACCTGACAGTAATTGCGAAGCTCATTAGAAGTTTCTACCGAGTTTTCTATTGATCTCATCGCACCATTTCAATTAGTAATTACCCCATATAGTACATGTTAAGCTTTAATATATTCAAAGATGCTTCTAGAACTTTCTAAGTCAGAATGGGTCATTCCAGAAAAAATCCACACCTCCCCGACGGATGGCACGCTGGAAATTCTCGCGGGAGGGGGGGTCGAGGGCTCTGGAAATCCAGGTGGGAGGGGGGGTTTAGACTTAAAACTCTTCTTAGGGGGTCATTAAAAATGTAACCTCAGTTTTTCAGATCTTTGACTTTACGGAAGAAACTTCCTCCGAATCGAAGAAAGTAGTAGTTTTAAATGCTGTTAGGTTCAGTTTCAAAGATTCTGCGAAGAATATTATAAAAGTGATAAAAGGAGAAAACAAGAAGAAAGCGCATGGTTGACGTGGTCGTTACAAAACATGCTCAGCGAACCACGTTTAAAGCTTGGAACTTTGTATTGTATTACAGTACTGGCCAAATGTAAGTTGACAGTTTCGAGATGAAAAACAAATGAGCAACAACGTAGTCGCTTGAGTCATCTCTCAAGAAATAAATTTGGACAAATGGACCGTAGTCGATGCGAGTGTTGACAAGTTTGTGAGCTATCGTTTCCCTCGCTCTCGCTTTTGCAACAAGTTACAAATACCTTGCTCAAATGAATTTCATTTCTTATAGTTGTTTGTCAGTCATAAATGTTTATCTTATCAATTTGAAGAAACACAAAAACCAAGACAGTGAAATGTAAAATAATTAACTGGTACGCTGTATCAGAATGCACGTGTCTTCTGACACGCTTTTTGTGACATGTTTCCTTTGCTTCTACCCAATAGATGTTGTTTGGGCGAAAATAACCTTAAATCTCAGTCTATCATTGAGTTTCTTCTGTGTGTTGCAGGTATAAAGGAATATAAATTGGATACTTTTCGCGTCACTGATGGCACAACGTTTTATAAAATGGTTGCGTTACGCATAGGTTTCAAATTACTTTTGACGTATGCAAATTGCGTCTACAACAGAAGCAGCACGAAATAAATTTCAACGGGCTAAATTTATCATTCTCCTGTAAAATTACCGCTGCTGTCGTTAACTGTAATTCTAACTTTAAGTTTTATTTAACATTTATTTCAATTATGGCAAGAATACGTCCGGGAAAAGTTTCGATTTGAAAGGTTGTTTTGACCTCGGGTACACGTAATTCAATACTCCGTTCTCGAGTTTTACATGGACGATTTATATAATTTTATTTATTTGTTTATTTTATTCGCCGCTATCAGCTTCATCGAGCATTTCCACAGGAATGGGCTACAGTTGTAGTTCAGTGCTATAAAAAGGGAAGAAAATAACTTTTAATCATGTTGTTACCAATACAAAACCCGTTCGTAAATTTTCCGTTGATATCACAAGAACAAAATAAAGTTAAAATTGAGCTCCACAGTTATTATATTCTGGATGTGATTCTACGTATTTTCAACGGACTGAATATTGAATTTAGGGCCCATAATAAATCAGGGAAATCCGGGTGGGAGGGGGGGTCTCTGGCCTTGGAAATCCGGGCGGGGGGAGGGGTCTAGAGGTACAGGAAATCCGGGAGGAAGGGGGGGTCAAAACTCTTGCCATCTGTCGGGGGTGTGTGGATTTTTCTGGAATAACCCAATACGTATAAATAGATTTGTAAAAATAGTTTGCGACACATTTGCATGTACCGACGAAATAAACTATCAGCAAACCGGAGTAGTTAACATGTTACATGGTGTCAGGAATTAACAAACCCAGCAAAGATTAACGTCAACTAATAGCAGACCAAAATACTGCAACATAAGTACAACAAATATTAGCAACCGCCGCCAGCTCTTTGGAATAACAAACCTTTCAAACTACAATGGCTAAAACGGAGCATTTACCAGCACCGAAAGCAGACTTCACACAGGGCCCCGATTGTTACCAGAAGTGCATGGACTGGGTCGAGGAATGTGAACTCCTTTTGAATGGTCCGTTAGCTGTGAAGAGCAAAGCCGTGAAAGCTAACTGTGTTCTTATCTGGGCAGGAAAGACTGGAAGAACACACGTTAAGTCACTGAATCTCAGCAGGGAAGAGAAGGGAGACCCAAGCAAGTTGTTAAAAAAGCTCGTGGAGTGGACAAAGCCGAAATCTGACGCACTTGCAGCCTCAGCAAACTTCCGCCGCCTGGAGCAAGGTGATCTAAGCCTTTCAGAGTCCATTAAGAAAGCCACTATTCTGTGTGACCACTGTGAATATCCTCCAGAAACCCGTGATCGACTACTTCGGGATGCAATAGTGATAAGACTACACTACAAAAAAGCCTATTACAAGTGCATTGAAAAAGGTTCAGCAGTGACGCTAGAAGGAGCAATAGCAATCGCTTAGAATCAGGATGGCACAGCTCACCAGGTTGGTTACATGTAACTGGAATTCAAAGGCAATCCACTACAAATGGAAGTTCATAAACTCCAAGGAACCAGGCAGTCAGGAGCCAAGAGGAGCAGACACCAGCTGCAAAGGGCAGGTTCCACTGATCAGAAGAAAGGGAGGTCAAGGAGAGAAACTCGTTTCAACCGTGGAGCGAAGCCGTCACATCCTAAAAGTGAGTGCCATGCATAGAAAGCAAAGTGCTTCAAGTCTGGGAAGGAAGGGCATTGCGGTTCCGTGTACAAATCAAAGAGCAAAGATGCACGTGCCAATGAGCCCAGCCTGCAGCAGCCCCCGAGTATGTAGACTGCATACAAGATGAATATGAGCCAGTTTACTTCAACGCACCTATCCATCACCTCAAGACAGTAACAACAGAGTCTCAATCACCCAAAATCAGAACTTCAGATCCGCCTGTTATGGCTCAGCCAGGAACCTTCCTCACAAATCTTCCAGATTGACTGCGAGGTTGATACTGGAACAAGTTGCAACATTCTGCCTTTGTATAAGGCTAAAGCACACTTCGGAGACAGCTTGAAGATGGGCAAACCCACAGTGAATCTCAAAGGCTACAATGACAGTCCAATTGAAAACCTTGGATCCTGCATTGTGTACCTTTACCACGGTAACAAGAGATACAGGGCTCTGTGTGAAGTCGCAGACAGCAAATGTCATATGATCTTAGGCAGAAAGCAAGCGCTGGTCATGGAATATGTCAGTTTCCCTTAGATCCAAGAGCCAGCCATCCAAGCCAAGACAGATACATCTATTACGACAGTCAAGGAAGAGCCCGCAAAATCCACTAGTGGTCCAGTAATTCCAAGAGCCCACGAACGCAACCAGCGGTACCAGTGATCCAAGAGCGTACTCAGGAGAGGATAACTATTAACGGCAAGACACACTCATTGCCCACAACCAAGGATTACTTACTACAGGAATACGCTGATGTGTTCCAGGGTATAGGAACTTTGCCAGATGGACCTTATCGCATCCAGTTAAAGGAAGACTATAAACCTGTCCAACACCCACCGCACCAAGTAGCAGTTAGCCTGAAACCAACCTACAAATCAGAATTGGAGAGACTAGTCCAGCCTGGAGTCATGAAAGAAGTAAAGGAGCACACCGAGTGGATTAACTTGATTGTGTCAGTTAAGAAACCAGATGATTCCTTACGGCTCGACCCCACAGATGTCAACAAGGCAATAAAGAGAAATCAGTGGTACAGCAGAACAGTTGATGACATCCTACCGGAACTAGCAGGCTTGAAGTACTTCAGCTTGCTTGATACAAAGTTGGGTTACTGGCACGTCCCTCTGGATGGAGAGAGCAGTTTCCTGACAACCTTCAACACACCCTGGGGCAAGTACAGATGGTTACGCCTACCCTTTGGGCAAAAGGTGGCAGGAGATGTCTTTCAGGAAAGAATCAACAGAGTGCTGAAAAGTGTCCCCAATATCACCGGAATCACTGAGGATATTCTTTGCCATGGCAACGTAGAAGTTACCCATGATGCCACAGTCATTACCCTGCTAGAAACAGCAAGAGCTAACAATCTCACCTTCAATGCAAACAAGTTCGTATTCAAGTCTCAAGATTGCCCATTCTTTGGAGGAAATCTTACCCCATCCGGGTACAAGATGGACTCCAAAAAGGTACAAGCCATCACAGAGATGAAACCACCAGAGAACCTTAAAGTTCTACAAAGCTTCCTGGGACTGGTAAACTACCTTAATCGCTTTAGCCTAGCATTAGCAGAATTAACAGCACCGCTTAGAGTGCTCTGTAAGAAAGACACTCTCTTTGCCTGTGAGAGCACACAACAGGCAGCATTTGAGGCCACCAAGAAAGAAATCACAAGTGCACTAGTGTTGGCATACTTTGATCAGTCCAAGACTAGCATCATTCAGTCAGACGCATCCAAGAAAGGTTTAGGAGCAGTTCTGCTTCAGGATGGTAAGCCTGTGGTTTATGCATCAAGAACCCTCACTGAGACTGAACAACATTACTCGAACATTGAACGAGAGTTGCTTAGTATCGTTTTTGCTCTCGAAAAATGTCACCATTATGTGTATGGATACACAGCAACGGTGCAAACAGATCACAAGCCATTGGTCAGCGCGTGGAAGAAATCTATTGTGTGTAACTCGCCACGCCTTCAAAGGTTATTGCTGAGACTATCCCAGTATGATCTAACCATTGAATACCTGAAGGGAAAGGATAATGCCGTAGCTGACACTCTCTCCAGAGTATTTCCTCAGCCAGCAGATGAAGAAGGAAAAGACGAGGAAGATTTCATCCCGGTCCACATGCTCACAGAGGAAATTCTTGCTGATTCTACAAGAATTGCTAATTTCAGATGCGCAACAGCAGAAGATACTACTTCCAGCTTACTGATGCAAGTGGTAGCAAATGGATGGCCTGAATCGAAGAAAGATTGCCACCCACTACTCGTAGATTATTGGTCTTACATGGAGGAGATCAGTGCAGAAAATGGTCTACTGTTAAAAGGCCAGAGGCTCATCGTTCCTGAGAAACTGCACAACGGGGTTCTCCAAACTATCCACGAAGGCCATTTTGGTTTTGAGAAGTTGCAGCTGAGAGCCCGAGTAGCAGTATTCTGGCCAGGAATCACCTCAGATTTACTTCAGACAGCCCAGAGTTGTAAGGTGTGCCAAACGTTCTCAAGGAGCCAACAATGTGAAACACTGATGCCCCATGAAGTTCCTCAAGGACCTTGGGAGAAGTTAGGAGTTGATTTCTTTGAGTTTCACTCTACCACTTATCTCCTGATAGCAGACTACTACAGTAGCTTTCCTGTGGTCAGAAGAGTACGCAGCACTAATGCAAGCACCCCGCCAAGATTTTGAAGCAGGTGTTTACCGATTATGGGGTGCCTAAAACCATTATGTCAGACAATGGCCCACCATTCTTGTCAAACGAATTTGCAGCCTTTGCAAGCCAGTACGGTTTTGACCACATCACTTCTAGTCCTCGTTATCAATGATTTCATTGAACGTATGGTGCAGACAGTTAAGCAGTCCATGACAAAATGTGCAGCCGCAGGACATGATCTAAACTTAGCTATGCTGATCGACAGAGCCACACCCCTTACTGCCAGCATACTGTCACCTGCAGAGCTGTTGAATAGAAGAAAGTACAGAGCATTACTTCCAACCAGATCCCCTATTCAGAATCCCCATTGCCAGATTGTTCAAAAGCAAATGATAGAAGACAAGTACAAGAGAAGTGAGCACTATAAAAAGACTGCCAGAGATCTACCTTCACTGCCACAGCACCAGAGGGTGTACATACAAGTTGACCCCCAGTGTAACCGATGGGCTTCAGCAACCGTTACCAATTGCAAAACGCCAGTAGTGTCTCAGCTGAGATCGTACAGTGTCGAAACTAAAGATGGAATCCAGTTAGTGAGAAATCGTCGCTTCATTCATCCAGCTCAAGAGACAGCTCCACTAACTACCAAGCCCAATGTGCAGTATGACAACCGCAGTAGCAGTGAACGACCAAGATGTCATTTCGAAACCTGAGAGTTATAGAGACAATTTAACCATTTTCAATAAAGAACTTAAACTACTTTCAATTAAGAGGGAGATGTTACATAATCAGCTTTTACAACCCAGGTTGATGTCTCTCACCTGACAGTAATTGCAAAGCTTGTTAGAAGTTTCTAGAGTGTTTTCTATTGTGTTCTCTTCACACCATTTCAATTAGTAATTAGCCCACATTGTACATGTTAAGCTTTAATATATTCAAAGACGCTTCTAGAACTTTCTAAGGCAGAATACGTATAAATAGATTTGTAAAACTTAGTTTGCGACACATTTGCGTGTAAATGAAATGAACTATCAGAAAACCGGAGTAGTTAGCATGTTACAGGCGCGTGTTAGAGTAAACCGCTGTAAATCTTGAAATGTTCTTAAGTAATGTTTTATCGCAATTTTTTAAAGCTAAATGTATTTTCAAGTCACTCCTTCTTCGTATCAAGACAGTGTTTTCAAAATCAGCCGTCGGCCGTTGCATCCGACAGCAACTTTCCGATTTGCGACGGCTACTTTTCCTTTGGTAAATTCTAAAATAAATTACGATTACATTAAAAGATCAAAGTGTCCACAAAAAAAGGTATCAGCAAACAAACTTGTATTTTTCCCTGGAATTTCGTCAAAACATGACTGCAGTTGCGTAACTTTTCACTCGACGCGTGAATTTCGAGGACAGGCTCAAATACAACTCAATCTGGGCAGCGGTTCTCACTGAAACTACTCCATATAAGACCCCACATCACGTCTCCAAGAACAAGACAAAATGGCGGAAAAGCGAAAGCGTGGGCTAACTCTGACTGAGATGTGGTCGCTTTCAAGCAGCAAAAAGAAGGATGTTCCAGGTGAATTATGCAGTATTTCAAGCGGAATAGATAATGTTGTCATTTTTTTTTCCGTCAAGCGATGGCTAATATATTAAACTAATTTACATAATTTTCCCGAACGCGATCGTCCTGTAATTACCACACATAAACACGTGCGATGAATGTCTGTAGCGTTTTGAAAATTCTGTTTCTTTTTTTTTTTGTTCAAAGGCACAAGGCTATGTTTATTTTCTTCAAAGCTTTATTGGAAATAAATGCGTTTTGCTGTCGTTCTGTCATATATATTATGTATATTTTTTCTTTTTTTTTTGGGCCAACATAGTTATTCTTTAATATTAAATAAGGTGATGAAACTGACATGGAAACAACAGTGTCGGAAACAAGATCACAACAGCCACAGCCAACCACTGGGTCTTCAACACAGTCTCAATCTTCAAGATCCCAAAGCCACTTAGAGAAAACATCTGATCACCCAATAGTGTCAGAAACAGGATCAAAACAACAACAGCTAACCACTGGGTCTTTGACACAGTCTCTACCTGCAAAATCCCAAAGCCACTCAGAAAAAGCATCTGATCACAATGAACAGATTGCAGAGATTGGCAAGCAGTTTCCGGATGTCCCAACTTCAAAGGTCCACCACTACCTACTCTGCACACAAAGGAACTGCACTGACATCTCCAAGGAAGAGCATAGCCGAATCAAGACTGAAAGAAACAGAGAAAAGTTCCATCACAGCTGGCTTGGAAACAAATCAGTATCCTTCTGTCAGCAAACTGCAATCTTCTGGCCTGTGTATATCGAGGGGCAAGGATTTTATTGTTTTCTGTGTAAAAAGCACCAAACAACAAATACTCAAAACAAAGAGTCTAAGTTTACTTTAGAGCCAGCCGTCAGGATAAAGGAGCAGACCCTCAAGAGTCATCTAGATTGTAGTGCACACCAAAGAGCTGTATCAGGAGAGCTGTTAAATCGCGTGTCCTATTTTCAGCATCAATTAGACCACGCTGCAGAAGTTGCAGATGAAGTATACTACAATGCTTTTTATGCCATGTACTGGCTGGCAAAACACTGTATTGCAAACAAGCAGGTGAACAGCCTTATCACTTTACTTGAACATCTTGGCTGTGAAGTGAAGTCATTTCAGCACAGATCTGCAGGATCGGAGAGAGAGATTATTCAGCTCATTGCCAAAGTGATCCAAGACGAAATTGTCGATCAAGTCAAATCATCTGCTACCTTTGGTATCCTCATGGACGACATGACAGACGTGACCAGTAAGGAACAGATGATTTTCTTCATACAATACTATTGCCGGAAAGACGAAAAGGTGAAGACGAAGTTTCTGTCGGTAGAAAGTGTTCTTGAACACGACGAGAGCTGCAGTGCCAATGCTGAAACACTGTTTAAGGTCTTCTGTAGCAAACTCAATGAACTGGGTCTTGAAGTGACCAAGGTTGGTGGCATGGCATCAGATGGTGCTTCCGTTATGCTGGGACGCAACAATGGTGTGGCAGCCAAATTGAAGGCTATCGTACCTTCTGTAATTGTCGTTCACTGTGTTTGTCATCGGCTGGCATTAGCTTGCGCAGACTCAAACAAAGAGTTAAGCTACATAGAGAAAGTCACAAGCTATTTGACTGAACTCTGGAAGCTTTTCGAGTATTCTAACCAGAAGATGGCAGTGTTTATGAAGACGCAACTGAACCTATGCAATCTTCAGCTTCTGCCAAATGTCAAGAGCAAAACGGCCAAGAAGATTAAAAAAGCATGCAAGACACGGTGGCTTTCCACAGACAGTGCCGTCAAGTCAGCTGTTGAAAACTACCCAGCCATCATCCAAACCCTTCTCAAACTGGAGGAAAAATGTGCCACTTCAGCAGGGCTGCTAAGACACATGAATGCCCCAAAGTTTCTCAGCACACTTTACCTCTTACACGCTGTTCTACCCAAGCTTTCTGATGTCTCCAAAGCTTTCCAAAGGTCAGTGGTTAATTTTAGCCGCATGAAGCCGTGTCTGGATTCTGCGAAGGCTGCCTTTAAAGATTTGCAGACATCCCAAAGCCCTGTAGATGACTTCAAGTCTGCCACAGAGAAGCTAACAGAAATGGGGCTTCTTGATTTTGAGGTTCCAGACAGAGTAATCCAAGAGATGAAGACCATGCTTGTAAACTACACTGACGCACTTATTAGAAATATGGATGACCGTTTCAAGGAGTCCTTGCCAGTGGTAACAGCATTGTCCATATTTGATCCTGTCTTGATGCCTTCAGTTGGAGATTTCAGGTCGTACGGGCTTGCAGAGATCGAGTTGGTTGCAAAGCATTTCTTCCCAGGGCAAGATGATCAGCAAGAAAGGGTCAAAGCTGAATGGGGAAAATTAAAGTACGATATCCGTGACTGGAAGATCAAAATGCCAGCAGAGATCAAGGAAGGGACCAAGAGCGCAGAGCAGTTACCAACCCCAACTGAGTGGTGCCTGTCAAGAATATTGCAGATGCGATGTGCCCTTGGATCGCTGTATCCTTGCATCTCCAAGATTGCAGAAGTTGCCCTAGCATTACCTGTCTCCAATGCATGGCCTGAAAGGGGTGCAAGCAAGATAAAGTTGATTAAATCAAGGCTACGAAGTCGCTTAAAGAATGACCTGCTGAATTCCCTTCTCCAAATCTCCATTAATGGTCCTGATCTCTTCTCAAAGGAGAGTGAAGATATCATTAAAAGAGCAGTGAAAGTATGGATGAAGGCAAAGAAAAGAAAGAAGGTTGCCCCCAAGACAAGCAGAGCAGCAGTGACACCAAAAGCAGGACAAGGTGAAGAAGCCAAGGCAGTAGTTACCCAAGCAGATGCTGGAACACAAACAGAAGAGGAGACCGAGTCAGATCAACTTCAGGAGGAAGAACAAGAACAAGTGGCAGCGAAATTGTTTGGCTTAGATGAAGGTGACGAATCTGACAGTGCAGCAGATGACAGTGGATGGGAGGATGATGATGAGGATGATGACTTTCTTTTGTGAATCCTGGGAGTGTCAAAAGACAGATGTCAGCAAGTTTACTTTTAATTTGTAGATTATTTTCAAAATTATTCAGGCTTTTATCTTGTATACAATGTTCTATAATCATGCAGTGATTCATAAAAAAAGTCAGAGCATGTTGTTGTTGTTATTAAATTTTTTATTTGACACTAAGATATAAGAACTTTATTGATTGTGAAAGATGTAATACATTTTGTAAGACTTTCCAAAAATGAAATTGCTTTTGTTTGTGACTTAAGAATAACATAATTATTTCATTGTTATTCAGCCTATTTCAAGCTTTACAAAAATGCATGTCCTTGTCTAGGCTTTATAAAATACAACAGTGAACTCTCAATTATACAAGAACAATTAAGTACATAAAGAATTTACTGATTCATTAACAAGGGTTCAAGAATTACACAAAGCAAAGGTATTTTAATTATTTAAAATCACTTTTATTGGTAAAAGTTGAACAAACTAAGATAAAATGTTTGGATAAAGTTACTATAAGCACCTAAATGTATCAGTGTTTAGGACCATTAAATTGAGATTGTTTGTGCCTCAAAATGCTGTAAAATGCGTCTCCGAGAGTCTAGAAATTAAAAATTTCTTGGGGGGGCATGCCCCCAGACCCCCCTAGTGGGGCAAGGCCCTTCGGGCCTTGCAACTGCTACTCTTTTCAATGCAACACCAACTTTGAAATCTTTTGAAAACATTGCTGAAGAAATGAAAAGTTTTTAAGGTTCTTTCAACCCTGGTTGATATCTTAAGGATGCACTGAAACAATATAACATGTTTTTATAACTGGTAGAAATCACTTGTTGAGGCATGCAACTACTGGACTGCAACGTGAGCAGCTCTTGATCAATAATATGAAAACTTCTAAGATACCAATGAAAAAAGAAATAAATATAAATAGCTGCATGTATTCAGGAAAATTGTTTTTCTCTAGGACCGGAAGTACCCGATTTACTGCAGTATCCTGTCACGAGACAGACACATGTTGCATTGAGGATGTCTTAGATGGAAGGCTGTATAAGAAGCCATTTGGGAAGGTGAATTCTGAAGGGTTCATCGGCACAGGACGAAAAAAAAAACAGATCAATTTGTCCCCACAAATAAACACGGATGGAGTTACAGTTTTTAGGTCCTCAAAATTTTCCATATGGCCAGTGTATTTTATCGTCAACGAATTACCTCCAAAAAAACTTAGAGCTTCCTGTTATAGTTTAGTAAGAAAAACTCTACACTACCATTAGATTTCTGTACGTCCTTTACTCCTCTCTTCCTTTATGGACATAGGGGTTACCGGTTGTACTTTCAAAAGAAACTGTGGTGCTGCATTGTCAGGGGGAGTGAAACAATAATTTGATTTTATCAACTGAGTTGATAAAGTAAATTGACCACTGGTCATAAGCTGTCTTTTCGAGTACTCAAAATGCCAGCATCTTTGATGGCCAATTTACGTTTATTTACTCACTGTACCAAACTGTCCTTTATTTAGAAGTCCTGTCCTTCGAATAAATCTTATCAGCCAGCAATGTTCAAGCAGCATTGACAATAACATGATTTATTGCAAGATTCTTTGTAACTTTCCTAAAGGCAGCACAGGACGTAGTGCACATTTGCTGGACTTTGGTTTGGTGTCTCCAAGCCACATTTTTAGACATTTATGCAGCCAGTTGCAAACTCATTGAATGATTTATTCTTACTGCGGGCAGAAGACTGGAACAAGCTAATTTGCATAAACGAACATTTATAAGGACTTTTCATTACTTAAGAATGGCCCAGGAAGAAGTGTGACTCAAGCCGTGTGACTCAAAATCAGGGGTGCGGCTTATCTGCAAGAACATCTGGTAAAAAAACTGTAATTTTCCATGAATCATCGCCAAAACAGCAAAATAAGGTCAAAACAGTACCAGGCTATCTTTGAGAACTTGCATGGTAAATGGCCCACTGTTTCTCCGTTGTTGACAACTTTGATGGCAAATTTGTCAAAGCAATTATTGAACTCCCTTTCACAGGCGAGGTTGTCACCAATGGGTGGCTTCCAAATATCCTTGTAAACATGGAACAGTGATGGAAATCACGAACAGCCGAAGAAATCGCTAAAATTTTGCTTTGGGAATGAACGAAGCGGCAACGCTTGTCACCATTAGGCGAATGCCTTAGCATGCCCTCCTGGAAATTGTGAATACTTCAGTCAATTGATATTGGTGACAGACATACATCTTATTTGATGGTTTAACGTATAATGCACGCGGATATTTTGGGAGTTGCGTAGTATTTTTTCAAGCCCCGAGGGGGCGAGGAAAAATGCTAGCAATGAGCACGTCAAAATTTGGTTTTTTCAGTCCTTCAGCCACAAAACCTGTGAAACCTGGATTTTGCAGTGCAATACACAATTTTAGTGGAATACTGTGGCATATTTTTTGCGTTCTTTTGACCTTCGATGGTAAAATGGCACAAGAGTGGAATAATAAATGGCATTAAGTGCATCTCAAACCGCCCTGTTTAAGGACGGTGCCTCCTAATACAAAAGTATTTTTGCAAAGGTTATGACTATGGGGAAAACGTAGATTTTAGCAAGGGTTATTGGAATCCAAAGAGAAAAATGTGGGTAGCCGTGCATTTTTCAGAGATAATTAATGAACCATAATTCTAAAAAAGCGTTAAAATACAAATAATGTATGGCAATTTCTTTCCAAATTTAAGCTCAATTATCTCTCAAAAATTCGTGGTTACCCCCAATTTTCTTTTTGGATTCTGATAGCCCTTGCTAAGATCTACTTTTTCCGCATGGTTTTAAAGCGTGGAAGAATATTGTTGCATTAGAGATGCGCAGAACGTATGCGCAGTAACAAAAGGCACCCTCCTTAAGTTCCTGTGGTCTGTCTTTGTAATATCAATGAGCTGTAGAGGGTGGGAAGTTTATTGTTTGTTGAGCTATATCGTTCAACGTGGACAAAGATAGAAATGCCATGGGTCCGAGGACTCAAATGCCTGTCAAGCTACATTAGACGTTGACAGTTCATGAGGCGCAGGGGCTAACAATCAGTAAAGTGGTCGTTCATTCTATTGTTTGAATTTACTGGCGGTTTACTTTATACAGCTTTCTCACAAGGGAAGTCAGCTTCAGATATTCAAGTGGCAGGTTTAGTCCCGAATATCTGCAAGACAGAGAAGAGGCGCTACTTGAGTTACCTGAGAGTCACCTGTTGTTTTGATGTTTTGATGACAGCTGTTCCTGCTTTCCACAGTACCGCCAGCAGAACATGACCAAGGAAAAGCTGTCAGATGAGGAACTAATGGCAACTGTCAATGACATGTTCGACGGGAATGACAGTGCAGAGAGAAGCAGCAGTGAAATGAAAGAAGATTCCCCCTCCAGCATTGAGAATGATGTCCAAACTGCAGAGGAAAGCAATGGTGTCCCCAGTAAGCCATCGGATGATTTCCGGATCAAAACAGTTTTGGATTATCAAAGACTGCTGCTGTGGATGTTGCTATCTCCGTTTTCCTCTCCAAATTCACAATTCCAATCGATTTGGTTCGGTTGAAAGTTTACCAGCTGCCAGAGCAACACTTAAAGAGAATACAGATGTCGTTCAGTTCTCTTCAAGAACCATGTTGTAATTGAGCTAAGGACTGGACACTAGTGCAACTCACGTGATCTTATTTTTGTGACCGGCACTTGAAAAAGACAATTGAAGTGGGATTTAGTTCAAACACAAAAAGGATCTCTCCTGCCATTGTCATTTGTGACCCTCCAAATTACTCTGATGCTAAAGGTGACAGTATGCTCAGTGTTTCCACGGCTTCACTGTTTTCTTGTCCTACTCTTCCTACCTTTCTTTTGGTCCATTTTCCAGGATTTGTTCAACTTTCAGGACAGTTTGCACACTGCGAATGAGAGCGAAAAGGACGCAAGTGAATACAGGGTTAGCCTTGTCCCAGTGTAGAATTTGGGCCTGCTAGAGGAACATCCAGCGGTTTCTTAGAACGAGTAGGGAATTCTAAACTCTACTATCTGATATTACCGCCATTCAAGATAAATGTGAGGTTTCAGAGAGTATGGGGTCAAAGTTGTTGGAATTCTGGCTGATTACTTGTTCCAGGAAGAGCAACAGAAAGATGAAAAAGGGGGAACTCGTTTCTGAGGAGCAAAAGTGGAAATTTATTGCAGCGAAAAGAAGATATTACACCTGATATTCTGAAGTCAAAGAAACGAAGCACGATGACAGTCTCCAACAGAATAAGTGCCAGGGCACATACTTTCCATTCGTTCCACATACCAGCACTCTTGTCCTGGAATGCTGCATATTGCTGTGGTGTGTCTTTCCTTGCCAGTAACCAACACTTGGCCTGAATGGAGTGCCTCAGCAGTCAAATGCATGAAGTTAAGAATGAGGAGAAGGATGAACGATAATTTCTTTTAAGCATTCATGCAACTCACCGTTAATGGTCCAAAGGTAAACAAATGCAGAAGTGCCGTCCTGGAGACAGTTCAAGGGCAGTTAAAACAGAAGCCAAGGAGAAAGCTGGTCAAGGATACAGTTTCAATGAGGGATGCTTCTGTTAAGGTGGAGTCGGAGTTTGTTAAGACCAAGAGCCAGGGGGTGCTGTAAATGACCAGCAAGTGGTTGTGGAGGAGCAAGATGTTGCCACATTGAAGCTCCCTCCTCCTTTAGAAGAATACAGTGACTTCGATTGTGCTTTTGAGTCAGACTATGAGTAACATAGACTTGGAAACTTAGTTTTCATGCATTGTTTAGTTCGGGGCCTCAAACAACGAGACTTGTGTTGAGTCTATGTTCTTGGCAGCCATATTCAATGTAGAGGTGAGTTAAGGATGAGATAACTAAGTTAACTGTGGGTGTCTGTTTAAAGTGTCTCTGTTGTTCTATTGTTCATTCTTGAACCTGGAAAGTTCGTAATATTTTAATGATGTACCAAGTAGGTAGCCAGGAACAGGAGAAATAAACATTGTACAACGAGTACAAAGCACAGGTAGTTTTCAGCAACTTTCTGACACCTATTTTTATGCCAAAGTTGACAATGATCTCACTTCAGCCAACCAAAAAAAAAACTATCAAGAAACTATTGAGGATCTCATAACGATTTACCTTTTAACACAAGGTTCCCTAACCAAGTGTATTTGAAAGCGTGTTAGACTTTTTGGACCATGGAGAGAAGGGACAAACGATCAATTTATCAAATTATCAATTACTGATCAAATTATCAATTACTGGCAGTCATTTGATGACGTCTGTATGAAGTCCATAGCAAGGCAAACCACAGCAATGAAACCCAAGGAAGGAAATTTCTCTAACTCTATGCATACTGAGGCAACAGGAATATTTAGCCATTTGTATGGAATCTTACAAACAAATGCTGGTGAAGTGACAATTTCATAGATTTTTTTGTCACTGCGCACAATTCCAATTTGGACATCAAGTAGCAAAGGAGATTTCCACATGCCAGCCGGTTTTCAAAACATCCATCAACAAAAGTCATCACTGACTGTACTGAACAGTCTGTCTCAACAGTGAACTCTTTAGAACACACGAAAATGATACCACGTTTAAAGTGTTATTGGCATTACAGTGTTTGACTAGTATTTCACCTGAATCTCCTATGACATTCATTAGTCCGCTTTATACTCAGCTTTATCTGTCAGGGAGATTTTAAAGTGCTTTGGCAAGTGGGATGCTATTTTCTCAAGACATAGTGTATAGCTTCTCTCCATATTCACTTGAAAAGGCTTTTTAAAGGAACAAAAAATTACCAAAGATGGGACAGTGTGGTATTATTCACACTATTTGGAGTTGTAAACCAAATAAGGGCAGTGTGTCTACGGTAAGAAAATCTTCAGAACAGTATCACTTGCACTCAGTTTTTAACCCACTGACAGCTGAAGTGCCCATAACGGCACCTGTGTGACAACCCCTGAATTCTATGAACAGGGATTTCATTATAAGCCAGCAACCAGCTACTTTCCATATCAACACCCCCTACTTTTGCCATTAAATCTCCTGATTTGTATCTGTTCATTTGAAAGCTCTTAATTTTGTCTTGAAATGGTAAGCAAAATCAATCGTCAATACGTTTTTTTCTCTGATATTTCGTCTCGTTTTTTGTTGATGGGAGATTGTCAGGGACTTATTTCAATGTTACCACAATGTGATGAACAGTCGCCAATCACTGTTCTCCATGTTGGAGAAGAGAGGAGAAAGACTAGTGACAAAGATGCTTCAATTACACTGTGTTCTCTTTTCTGGTTTTACACATGCTTTTGGGATGTGGCAGAGAGAAAGTGCACTGTGGGCAATGAAAATAACTGCAATACATTAGAATATTTTGTGTATGAAAAATGCCTTTGATTTTCTTCGATTTTTCTGGTTCTCACAAACCAATTTGTTTAGTTCATAATTTGTGTTTAGTTCAACAATTTGTGTTCAACTTTCGCCATTCTCGACTTGACTAGACATCTTGTTGCGGATTACTCTTTGCTGACTTCTTTATGAAGAAGGACCTGGCATGTTTTGCAAACAAGCAAAATGCAGTAAATTTCCAAATCAAATTTTAAAAATTCAATACAGTTTCTTCTGTGAGATTTAAACGCATTGCTATAATAGAACACGGCAATTAACACCAACATAACTCTTCTGTTGAAACAAAATTGAATAGAAGATCTATCTTCCACAAGCGAGTTGAACAAAGAGCGCCATCAAGGGACAATGTGTACTATAATGGCTGTCACTTTACTGGCTGGCCAAAGAAGAATTACAAAACAAGTAGTTTACCAGCCTGCTTGACTTCACAGAAAGACAACTGAGACAAGTAAAGTTAACGTGAAGATGTTTCAACATTGATATGGTGGCGCTGTAAGGAAAATGTTCCCTCTTCTTGTCAAGATGGTAAAGCCAGATCTTGTGGAGAAGATAAATCAAGCCAACGCAACTGGTGTTCTCACTGATGAAGTGCTCAACATAATAAACATAGCGCAGCTTATACATTTATCAATTTTTGTTGATGTTAATACTTCAAAAGCAACCACTGAGTTCATTGGCACTGACGACTTGCTGAAAGATTCAAATTCTCCAAATGCAACTACCATTAAGAACACAATTGTGAAGCACCTAAATGAAAGTGGCTTAGATGATAGAAGCTCTCTGGTTGAAGGCTGCAGCACCATGACTGGTAAAAGAAATGGTGTACCATCACAACTTCCCTTCCACTGTGTCTCAATGTTCACTGCGTTTGCTTCCTGCAATTCTACTGTTGACAAAATCTCATTCAGCTGTGGTCCTTTTTCGATAATTCTGCAAAGAGGATTGCTGCTTATGGTGACGCAGGTATGGTCATAGAAGCAATCAATTCGTCAGCAAATGAAAGAAAAAAGTGGCAAACAGTGTCAAAAAGGTTAGGTGCACTACTGCACTGTGAAAGAGAGTATGAAGAACAAGCCAAGAAGAAATATTGCCGAAGGAAGGGAAGCTGGGAGAGCAGCATTTCCTGATGCTGCAGTGCAAGCTGATGTTAATCTTCCCTCAACACCAAACATGCCGCTGGCCACTTCAGGGGATGAAGAAGTGGAGGATCGTGTCATTTAAGTGTTAAAAGAAGGAGTGAATGCAGCTTTGAACACAATGAACCTACCCCAGCCCGACTGCTCCGATGGTGACTCTGATTATAATTCTGATTTTGATGACCCTACAACTTAAAGAGTATTTTGTTAAGCTCCCCCTTATGAATTTGTAAGGTGTTACATTTATGTGATGACCAGACAACAAAAATGTTTTGAAGTGAAATTGTCCTAGGTCTGCTAACTGCGAAAAACAATTCGTCTTCACAAGTCACCATTGTTTGTTTTTAAATCATTTTTTATTAGCCCTAAAAACATTAAAGATAGTCAGGCAAGCCTGATTTTTTCAGGCTTTCTTTTCGCAACTGCATAAGTTGCATTAATAACTGCGAGGATCTTCTTTACGTTGATTTCTTCATTCCGCAGTTCAAATATTTGAATTTCATATATTCATAATTTCATCTTCATCTTGCCTGGGTATATGACGAACCAATTTAATGACCAGCTCCCAGTTGGCTTGTTAACTCAATTGGTCAGAGCGCTGCACCAGTATCGCAGAGGTCAGGGTGATTCGCGCCTATGCATGAAGGCGTTACTTGAGTCGAAGATTAGCCGGGGATTTGAAGGTTTTGAAGATTTTATTTGTACTGGACTTTACGGCTTTGTTCCTTCATTGATCAGTTCGGGAACCGTCCGTTGTTACAATCGTAGTCAAAATTTGTTTTCTATAAATCCTTGAAATCCCACATCGACGACTGACCAACGAAATGTGTCCGTTGAAGAAGTGAAACTTGTTCTTTTTAAAATTCTCGTCACTTAATGTCACCTGACCTTATTTTTCCCGCCTCACTAAGTCGAGGCGATAACTGACAATATGGAAATGTTACGAAATTGTTTGCACGAAATGCAAATCACTCCGCCCCAGTGCGGAAATTAGGTTTAATTAATTATACCTAATTGAGCAACGACTATAAATGTAATAGCGTTCAATAATAAGAAACGTCAGAAAATAGTATGTCTATTGCTTCCGGGAACTAGCTTAATTAGGAAAATTCCGCATTTAGTTCCTCCTTGGTTGCTAGGAGACACAACTTGTGGATTGGCCTGTCGTATTCACCATCCTGGGTCTTGATTCTGGCCTTTCTGACCAAGCCATCCTTTCCTGGATACGTGACAATGATACGCGCCAACTTCCACTGAGACCTTTTGTGGTTCTGATCCAACTCCAAAACTAGATCATCAACGTGAACATTTTCTCTGGTTCGGAACCACTTGTTTCGTGGTAACAGATTTGGCGCGAAGTATCGCATCCAGCATTTCCAGAATTCATTGACTCGATCTTGTGTGCTTCTCAGAAGATGTCTGGGGTTGATCCTTTCTTCGGGTTCTGGTTGAGGTAGTGGAAGATGATGACCTATAAGAATATCGTTCGGTGTGATGGGGGGACTTTCCCAGATGTCATTGGAACTTGGATACAGAGGACGTCCATTGATGATGTAGTTTGTCTCTGACAGAAATGTTCTCCATTGCTCTTCTGTAAAGGCTTGGTTCTTGCACGTAGCATTGAGACTTTGTCTGACAGACTTGATGAGAGTTTCCACGACGCCATTTTGATGACTTGCATGAGGTATGTTCCATTGCCACTTGAAATCGCAACAGAAATCCTCAGATAGAACACTTTGAATCTTGGGAATGTTCCAGCTCTGCATAATTTCCTTTAAGTAACCTTGCGCACCTACAAAGTTTGTTCCACGGTCGGACCAACAAACACTCGGGTGGCCACGCAAGCTCGCGAAACGACGGAACGCCATCAGAAAGGCATCAGATGTCTTGTCGTTTACAAGTTCTAAGTGAACTGCCCTTGTTGTCATGCAGGTGAATATTGCTACTTGAGCTTCTTTCAGAGTCTTCCGATTGAGCTTAATATGCAAGGGACCAAACATGTCAATGGCGGTGTTGGAAAAGGGAGGGAAACCTGCTGCCACTCGTAAAGATGGGATCTGCCTCATTAGCTGGTCCAGCGGTTTTTTGCGAAGTTTCCTGCAGGTGATGCACTTTGAAGTGAGGGCTTTGGACATGCTGCAGACTCCTATAATCCAGTATTTCCTCCTGGCTTCATGGATTAAACTCTTGTATCCACAATGTCCACGCTTGTCGTGCAGGTGGCGCAGTAACAGCTTGACAAGTAGATGGTCCCGTGGTAGGATAACGGGGTTTCTCATTTCTTGTGGCAAAGATCTGGCATCTTTGAGTCGTCCATGAGCGCGAAGTAGTCCGTTTTCGTCCAGGTTTGGAATTAATTTCTTGTCAATGACAGAGGGATCTAAGTGTAGTTGACTCCACTTGAAGAGTTGATTCTCAGATTCTTTTAATTCTTGTACGGTGATGGGGCCTGTCTTCGCATTCTTTTTACTGGCATTTTGAACGAAACGGCGAACGTAAGCGAGTGTTCTTCATATCTTTGGAAATGTTGAGCAGGTCTTCAGTAATTGGTGAAGAGTGGGGTTATCTTCTGACTTGACTCGCTCTAGTTTGACATTGATTTCTGCTGTGGCTGCTTCGTGTTTTATAGCGTTAACTTCTGCTATGGTTGCTTCGTGTTTAACGTTTAACGGGCATGTTAGTCTTCTCGGAGGTTTTTGTTTCTATTATGACTTCAGTCTCTTCTCCACGAATACTTTGGTCTTCAATTTGAAACTTGGGCCATTCGGGTTCGGGCAAGTGGAGGAAAGAGGGTCCCTCTAGCCAAACTGTAAGTCGTGATGGTTCGGTTCCTCTGGTAAGAATGTCAGCGGGATTACTCTTCGACCTTATGTAACGGAAGTCATCCACTCCGACAGTTTCTTGGATCTCTGCTACTCTCGCTGATACGAAAGGTTTAAATTGCCGTGGTGGGGTCCTTATCCAAGACAAGACGGTAGAGGAATCCACCCAGAAGATTCGTTTGTAATCTTGGATGTTCGCGAACTGCAGTGACGTTCTGCAAGTATCATACATCCTTGCAAGTGTTAAACAACCCATGAGCTCCAGTCTCGGGATCGTCTTCTTTTTCAATGGGGCAACGAAGGACTTGATCAGGACAGGGATGCACTTGTAACTTCCGTTCTTTAACTCCCATCGGAGGAAAATGACTGCACCGTACGCTTTCTCGCCACCATCACAGAATCCCTGGACTTGCGGTACCCCCAACTGCATGACTTGGTTTCAACTTTCAATCGAATTCGAACGCAAGGAGATGATTCATGGTTTGCACATTTTCCATCCACTCCCTTTGAATGCTCGCTGGCAGGATCTCGTGCCAGCTATAGCCTGAACTCCACAGTTCTTGTAAGTCGATTCTAAACTTTATTGCTACGGGTAACACAAGACCAATGGGGTCCCATAATTTGCCAACAAGACCTAAGCATCGTCTCTTTGTCTGGACATCGGTCAGGCCAAGGTCGTTCTTTTTCAGGGTAAACTTGTCTGTCTGTTTATCCCATCGTAGACCCAGTAGATCCGTTGACCGTTCATCGTTAGATTGGTCGATTTCTGTCTGGTTAGAATGCCAAGTTTTAATCTGGAAGTGGCCTTTCTCGAGGATGGCGTCAATGTCGTTGATAATCTGCTCAGGTTTTGCTGTAGTTGCTCTGGACCCACCGATATCATCCACGTACGCATGGTCTTGAAGTTCCTTGGCAGCTTCCGGGAACTCAGCTTGCGATAACTTTGCCAGAGTATTGATGGCGTTAGTTGCTATGTCGGGAGCTGGTTTATCACCAAAGTTCAATCTGAGCCATTGATACACAGTTGGTGAACCATTTGTCTTACTTCTCCACAGGAACCTGTGATAAACTTGATCGTCAGGATGCACCAAGACTTGATTAAACATTTTGCGCACATCACCAGTGAATGCCACTTCGTTCCATCGCCATGCTGCCAGTACATCGAAGAGGCTGTTGATGAAGTTAGGACCTTTTTCGAGATAATCGTTAAGCGAAAGACCATCGTGACCTTTCGAAGATGAGTCAAAGACAAGTCGAACTTTTGTGGTCCTTTCTGGCGTGAACACGGCTTGCAGTGGTAGGTACCATTCAGGTTTACCATGATCGATTTGTTCAGGTGGAACCTTTTTCACAAAGTCCTGATCCAATAACTTTTGAACTTCTTCGTCAACAACTTTAAAGCAACCCTTTTTCTGGAACGACTTTTCAGCAGAAAACATCCTTTTCAGAGCGATGTCGTAGTTACTCTGTTTGGGGGGTCCTGCTTCCTTCCAGGGCATCCTCACTTGTATTCTCCCGTCAACTAAGGTAGTTGAAGCTGCGAGGGACTTTACGAACTTGCTTTCATGTAACACGTTTTCACTGCATGTACAGAGTTTGGTTGGTTTGACGCCAAGGAGGTCTTGGTCAAGGAGTTTCTTGATATCCTCTACGATACTTACTGTCCCAACTTCTATTGACTGAATTTGAGATGTGGTAGAGCTGTTTGACTCAAACTGTCCCAGAACGTACCATCCAAAACAGTTTCTTTTCGCGATAGGTTCTCCTGGTTCTCCGGACACTGTGTGGATATCAACGAAAGCTTCTACGAAGTCTGTGCTGATAAGGATATCTATGGCACCACCTGAAAGATGCAGCTTATCAGAAACGTTCTTCAAAGGGGTGTATTGTCCCACTAATTCTTTAGAAATTGTTTTGGCATTACTGCAAGGTCTCGTAACAGTGTACACTTGAAGGGTCTTCGTAATATCTTCGTCAGTAGGTGAGGCAAGCGTGATATCGATTACCTGTGAAGGTTCGTTTTTCTTCTTCCCCCCAGCCAAATTCATAGTGAGATGCGTTGCTGATCCATTTAAGCCAAGTCGTCTAGCTGTATTTTTGGAGAGTAGGCTGGTCTTAGATCCAGAGTCTAACATTGCAAGAACTTCGACAAAGTTTCCATTTCTGTTCATGAGTTTAACTTTTTGAACAGGGCACAAACCAGTGACAGGTTTTAACTTTGCTTTCTGGTACACAGCATTTCCTTGGATGTTGCCATTCGACGTAGTTGAGGGGCCTTGGAATTGCCTTTGGAAAGGTGCTGCTCTTGGATTCGAATTTGTGTTTGTTTCGCCAGTCCTATCATTATGTAGAGACCGGTGGTGGTTTTTTCTGCATTTGTCACAGGTTGAGCCATCTGGTTTCTTGCAATCGTTTGTGTGATGCGCTCTTAGACACTTGCGACATCGCCAATGTTGCTTAACAATCTCCCACCTTTGATTGACTGTTAAAAGATGGAACGTAGGACAGGCAGCCAGATGATGTTTGGTTTTACAGCTAAGTGGACATGCTTCATCATCAGTTTCTTCGCCATTGGCGGCATTATTTTGTCTTCTTAGGACCCTTGTCCCGGCGACTTTCATTCCTTTCCTCAGAGACGAAGCTCCTTTTGCCTCGGGAGCGAATGCTTGCTTCCTGATGTAACCAGGCGATGAGGTTGCTAACGGTTTCTTGTTTCCCTTCTCTTTTCATCTCTCTACCAAAATGAGAATTGTCGTTTGGATCGAGTTTGGACAAAAGTTGGGACATAAGGAATGGTGCTTCTGAAGACTCTAGCACAGGGCACCCATTATCCTCCATATCGTTTACGTAGCAAGACACTGTTGTGGCGAAGTGTGTAAAGGACTTGGAATCTCGTCTGACTGGTTTATTTCAGACAGCAATTCATCCATTAATTTTCGTCTGTCTGCGAACTCGGTATCCAAGATGTTCCAAGCGCTGTCAATGGTTTTACAGGTTTTAACCTGGTCAGTCCAGCACGAACCCTTTGGCAATGCGTTTCAGAAACGTTGCAATTGTTCATCTTTATCCTGACCGTATTTCGCCATCCAATGATTGAATTCCTTTTTCCACGTGGCATAAGATCTGCGACCTCCATCCCATGTTGGCACTGGTAATCGTTGTAGACCACTTAAGTTTGGTTTTGATCCTAAGGTGTCCACCATTTTTGCTACTGCTGATGTCATTGATGACATTGATGATGTCAGAGCCTCCAGGGTTTCAGAGTCCTTACGAGACGCTTCAGAAGAATTTTGTTCCTTTTGATAAGCAGCAAATTTCAAAGCAATTTGAAGAAAATCCACCTTGGCCTTGTCTCCAAGTTTTCTGGTCGTTAAAAAAGGTCCCTCATCTGTGGCAGCGCCTTCATCAACCAGTTTGTCTCAAATCGTTTCTTGCTGCTTTTTGATTTGCCTATATCTCGTCTCTACTTGAGTGAATGCTGCTTCAAGTGTTTTGAGTTCTGGTTTACTGAGAAAATTGTTTCAAATTCCTCCATTAGCTCGTAGAGGATGTTTACAGCGTTTTTTTTCCATTTTTCCTGCGAGGGTTTTGACGTCTACTTTAGGCGGCATTTTGAACGGAATTCACTTTACGTAAATATGCTTTAACTCCAGCCTCGATTTCATGCGATGTTACTACCAGCGGGCTTCGAAGTCTTTGATTTTGACAATCCAGCAACAAAGATAAAAATGAAAACGTCAAACAAATCAAATGTCCTTACTTTTCCTTCGCAAATACAATTCAGCGTAAGTTGAGGGCGCGATGATTCAGTGTAATCTGTGGCAGCTCAACTTGTGATGCGAAGTTTGGCGGTTGTCAATAACTCGATTCAGCGTAATCTGTGGCAGCTCAACTTGTGATGTGAAGTTCGGCGGTTGTCAATAACTCGATTCGGCGTAATCTTCGAGGACAAATTTTGACTGATTCGCGCCTATGCGTGAAGGCGTTACATGAGTCGAAGATTAGCCAGGGATTTGAAGGTTTTGAAGATTTTATTTGTACTGGACTTTACGGCTTTGTTCCTTCATCGATCAGTTCGGGAACCGTCCGTTGTTACAATCGTAGTCAAAATTTGTTTTCTATAAATCCTTGAAATCCCACATCGACGACTGACCAACGAAATGTGTCCGTTGAAGAAGAGAAACTTGTTCTTTTTAAAATTCTCGTCACTTAATGTCACCTGACCTTATTTTTCCCGCCTCACTAAGTCGAGGCGATAACTGACAATATGGAAATGTTACGAAATTGTTTGCACGAAATGTAAATCACAGGGTTCGAATCCCGGCAAGCCTGATTTTTTCAGGCTTTCTTTTTGCAACTGCATAAGTTGCATAACTGCAAGGATCTTCTTTACATTGATTTCTTCATTCCGCACTTCAAACATATGAATTTCATATATTCATAATTTCATCTTCATCTTTCCCGGGTATATTACGAACCAATTTAATGACCAGCTCCCAGTTGGCTTGTTAGCTCAATTGGTTAGAGCGCTGCACCGGTATCGCAGAGATCAGGGTTCGAATCCCAGCAAGCCTGATTTTTTCAGGCTTTCTTTTCGCAACTGCATAAGTTGCGTTAATAACTGCGAAGATCTTCTTTACATTGATTTCTTCATTCCGCAGTTCAAATATATGAATTTCATATATTCATAATTTCATCTTCATCTTTCCCGGGTATATTACGAACCAATTTAATGACCAGCTCCCAGTTGGCTTGTTACCTCAATTGGTTAGAGCGCTGCACCGGTATCGCAGAGATCAGGGTTCGAATCCCAGCAAGCCTGATTTTTTCAGGCTTTCTTTTTCGCAACTGCATAAGTTGCATTAATAACTGCGAGGATCTTCTTTACATTAATTTCTTCATTCCGCAGTTCAAACATATGAATTTCATATATTCATAATTTCATCTTCCTCTTTCCCGGTATATTACGAACCACTTTAATGACCAGCTCCCAGTTGGCTTGTTACCTCAATTGGTTAGAGCGCTGCACCGGTATCGCAGAGGTCAGGGTTGGAATCCCGGAAAGCCTGAGTTTTTCAGGCTTTCTTTTCGCAACTGCATAAGTTGCATTAATAACTGTGAGGAACTTCTTTACATTGATTTCTTCATTCCGCAGTTCAAATATATGAATTTCACATATTCATAATTTCATAGTTGATACTGTTGCCAAAAGACATTCCTCGATAATATAAAATTATGAGAACTGATAATGTCCTGGATGCTGGAAATAGACAAAAATAACATTGCTTACATTTCAGTAGTTTCTAGTCTGTTCAATGTGCTGCTATTTACTTGGATTTTGTTTAACAGTCTCGTTATATATGGAATGAAAGGTGGACAATACTCTTAAAATTACAGGAAAATAAATAAAATCTCTCATTTTCAGTTCATTAGTCTTGACTTTGACACACAGAATCACCATTTGATGCCCCGCATCAAAATAAAATTAAATAATTTTAAACCAGACACCTGCAGAAGCGTCATTAGTGACAAATTGCATGCCTCCAACACCCCTTAAATAATCGAGTGGCAGAAGTTTTCATCTAGCACATTTAGGGGCCAATAATCGCTTAACCTAACTTGCTTTCCTTGCATTTCTAATCAGTTCAAAATCAGGCATAACTAATCCTCCCTCTTTTCCAACTCCAATCAGGGTTGTCTTCTTAATCTTGGAATTCTGGTGGTTCCAAGGAAGGCAACCTAGGTTGTACGTTTTGCCATGAGAAATATTCTGTTTGAATCAGATTAAGTTTTATTAAACATTTAAGAATAAAAATTAGATACGCAATCGGATTTAACCACGCAAAACTATTTGTTTAGACATACCACGCACACACACTTACAATGCTAAAACATTTAAAATATACTAAATATGTTACTTATTGTTTTTATCACCTCACACTGTATATATTAAGTCTATTTGAATTTTATCCTCACTTGAAAATGATGTCATGTAGACACTGAAACGATGTGTTTTACTGCTAATTTCTATTCTAAAACATTCTGTTCTCTCAAAAAACAAAGACCAAGCACATTTACATAATCTTTTGGCCACCATATACAAAAGGGAGTATCAGTTCTGTGTTCATTAAAGCCTAACCATAGTGCCTCAATTGTCTGAAGACATTGTTTTTAAAACAAGTTGCTGGCCGACATTGTATCCCTGACAAAACAGGTAGCGTCATCGGCATATTGGGATAGCTTGAGTTCATTAGAGTTCATCGATAACCCTTCAAACCTTTCAAATATGAAACAAAGTTAAAGAAACATTTGTGACCTCTCCCGCAAAAACGTACAACAACGGCTTTCCGTTAAACGGGTGAAACACACGGCTATCGAACGGGTTGCGAATGGGTCACCAAGCCGTTGAAACGGGTGCCATTGAACGGCTTATTAGGTATTCTGAACGGCTAACGTGAATGGGTGAACGGGTCATGAAAAATTTTGAACGGGTAGATATGAACGGCTGAACGGCTTACTAATAATTCGAACGGTTTGCCATGACGGCCGAACGGCTCATGAAAAATTTCGAATGGGTAGACATGAATGGCTGAACGGCTTGCTAATAATTCCGAATGGTTTGCCATGAATGGCAGAACGGCTCATGAAAAATTTCGAACGGGTAGACATGAAGGGGTTAACGGCTACTAATAATTTGGAACGGTTTGTCATGAACGGCCGATTACCGCTTGGTTATCATCCTGAACCATGAACAGCTCACGGCTTATAATTTCAAAAGAATTATAGTCACGAACCATTTAACTGTACAAAATTCATTACCAATTGATAGCTTTGCATGAACGGAAGAAAGGACAAAGACAACGGACGGCCCGCCTAAAGAGCAAGAGAAAATCAATGCCTCATAAATAAAAACATTCACCACCGAATTTTATACTGAAGCAAAACTCAAGAGTCAAATAAACAATACTTCAGTTACTTGTCATTGTTTATCTTTGCTGTGTTGTGTTTATTGCCGCTATTCTACGAATACGTGCCTTTTTTGTTTTCTAGCAGCTTCACGCATTGTCAAAATGCAATTCCACGCTTATCTTTACTTCTGTTTACGATTTACATGGATTTCGCGTAATCAGTTATAATTGTGAAGGAATTTTCGGTTGAATAAACACATACATCCATCTTTCCAAATTTGCATAAGGTAAGAGTTACAAAACTGTTTGGTTGTGACAGGTAATACAACACCATCCAATCCATATCAATCACTTGGACAAAAGGGCACGTTGTTGTGGCAACTACAAACAGAAATCCTCTCATTCTTCATATCAGAGACCTTCATCATGGTGGAATGCGATCTACTTGACGTGCTTGAAAACGAGGAAATCATAGCTAAAGTAAAAATGTTTCTGCAAAACGGATGCGGGTGCTCCAATGGTACGAAAGGCGGCCACTGTTCTCAACAGTTTTCGAAGGATGCTGCACTGTCTAATTTAAACAATAATGGTCTGAAACTGTCACATGGAGAACTCAACCTTGTTATACTGGCGAACATGTTTCGAGGCTTTCGAGAAACATGCGCCACTTAACAATTAAGTCTTAAATTATGATATCAATAGACTTCTTACCGTCACCTATAATTGGTTATCAGGTCGCAAGTCGTAAATTATAATATCAATAGACTTTTAGAACCGTGTTTTCTTCTCAGCGGTGACATTAACTACAAAAATCCGTCTCTATGTCGGGAATATTAAAAGTCCTGGTATTAAAAGTTGCAGAAATTGAAACCTTTCCTTTCATTGATTTTGTAGTAGCGTGCAAAAAAACGTCTGTCGTGCAGGCAAATCTTTTCGTGGAATACAATTTATTGTTATGTTTACACACGGGCGTCCCTGTAATTTGTAAGTACATAAAAATCTCTATAGTCTCTAAAGTAAACGGCAAGAAAGATTTCATTCCTTTTGGTTTTCAGCTGGCGTTTCTTGGGCAGCTCGAACTTGTGATGGTAATTCTAAAATCGATGTTGATGTGGTGGTAAAAACATGTGGCAAATTAAAGCTTTGCTCGAATTGTTCACGTTATGTTGTTACGTTCAACAGACGTCTGCAGACGTCTGATAAGAAATGAAAACCTCGAAGGGAAAAACATTTCGCTCCTTTCCTTTTCAACTCAAGGTCTAACAAGCCGTATAGAATTAGAAACTACGAAAGTTTTAGGAGGCAAAACCAAAAACCAAAGTGTTCATTGAGTTGAGTTGCCTGCCAAACCGGGGGGGGGGGGAAAGACATCTATGATTGCTTGTGTTTTTGCGTCATGTTCACGGGCATACAGCATTGCAGAATATTTTTGGCTGGCACGCTTTTTTCCAAAAAAACAAATTAATTGTTTGTTTCATCCGCGTCAGACTTGCCGGCCAAGAGATTGAACGAGTGAAAGGACGAACGTGGAATGCGTGATTTTCCAATGAACAGATGATGCTACATGTTCTAACGCCTGGTTAATTTTTTTCCGAACACATGATCCAGGCCGTTCGACAGCTTGCGCAAGTTGTTCGAACCGGATACTATTTTTTCCTGAACGGATGATCAAGCCGTTCGAGCGGATGGATGTTTGTACCGAAAGGATGACCAAGACGTTCGAACGGATGCAATTTTTTTCTGAACGGATGACCAAGCCGTTCAAACGGATGGATGTTTGTACCGAACGGATGCAATTTTTTTCTGAACGGATGACCAAGCCGTTCGAACGGATGGATGTTTCTACCGAACGGATGCAAATTTTTTTGAACGGATGACCCAAGCCGTTCGAACGGGTGCAAATTTATTTTGAACGGTTAACAAACGGCTAGTAAACGGAATTCCATTCGAAAACGGAAAGCCGTTAGTGTACGTTTTTGCGTGAGAGGTCACATTTCAAGACATCTGAAGACGTCATAGACTATTTGAGAAACAATTGCGCTCTCCCACAGCCGTTGTTCACCAGGCAAATAATATCCTGGGTTATTTGACCAGAACGCTTACATAGACAAATGTACACTCATTTCCGAGAAATTCACCCGGTAGATACGACCTAAATGCATCATATTAATAATGCATGCATACTCTCTGGTCACAAGTCTGAAAGTTTGTCTTCATCACACACTGAGGTGGTTCATATGAGAAATAACATGCAAGAAAATGTGCATAACCTCTCATTAAAGGCTAACAGCATTTGAAACTTTATCCCCTTGGAGCATTCTAAACCTGCAAGGGAATAGGATAGAGATTTTGATAAGCTAGAAGTGTCACCAATTGCTTTCCTGAGAATTAGCATCCTGTTAGAGAGCAATGGGTAGCTTGCTTTAAGAAACAACTCTTTGTTGCAGTTTTGCTCGGAATTTATGTCAGTGCTACAATGCTTAAGACACGAGAGAAAACATCATTATGTGATGGCCATCACACAAAAGGAAGCCCAGTTTGAAGATGTGGACAAAGACCTCCCAACATACTTGAAGAATCTCACCCTCAATATGCATTGCATTGCATTGTCTGGCAAGACACGCTCATGCTGAAGAGAATATGACAGATACTCTAACCCTACCACAAAATAAGAGCAGCCTTAAAACAACACAAGTTCTAACCTCACCTGTAATAACAATAACAAGTTTATTTGTGCCAAATTGACCTAGCACCCTGTAGAGACAAGGTGCTAACTGGGGACACAAAGAGCAGCCTGTATGGTGTGTTTGTACTGCCAGAATTCAACATTGCAATTTGAGCACCATTTATACCACAGACGTTTCTAAATCATGTCGTGTATACAAATCAAGCACAGTGTACTTCCAACATGTGACACGTTTGACACAACGTATAAATTGAAAGGATGATGTTCAAATTGACCCGAAGCTCTATAAATCGACCAGAACCCAAAGCTTTGCAAATAGACCCAAGTTGAAGCTTTAGAAATGGACCAGAACCTTTACCAATCGTCCCAAAGCGTTAGAATTAAATCTGAACCTTGACAAATCGACCAGACGCTTTGCAAATCAACCAGAACCAGTACCCAAAATATCACAAATCGAGCCCAACCTTGAAAAAATCAAATGAAAGCTTTACAAATCGAGCACTCAACCCATGATTCATTACGGAGGTGCCCCTTGTCCCCTGCTTATCTTGGCCGCAGGCTCAACAACTCGGTTCTTCCACAAGTTCAAGGTTTCATGAGCAAAAAGTCCAAAAAAAAAACGAAGGCAAATCTTTCATGGATATTCCATTTATTCTAGCTCTGTTCGTATTCGCAAGTCTCAGCTCTGATTAATAAATATTTATGACCTACACAAATGGAATGAAAGGTACCCAAATATATCTTAGCTGTAACAAACGTCACAGAGTTTCATTAAATTCCTTTTTCATGTTAATTGCAGTGTTTCATTATTTTTCAGGCCTTTACATCAAATAAGAGGAATGAATAGCATTCTCTGAAAATTCTTTTCAGAGGAAACAAGGATAAGAGGAATGTATAGCATCCTCTGAAAATTCTTTTCAGAGGAAACAAGGAAAAGTAGAAGGGATCAAGTTTTTATTTACAGATACAGTACCGCTCATATGTAAGTTGACAGTCTATTTCGAGATTGGATGTTACCTGCTGAAAATTTCATTTAAGCCTGCCGATAACTTGAGGGAAACAATCAAAAAGTGTTCTTGTTTGACTCCCACTCTACCATCATCTCGCAGAATATTTTGGAAATGTCGACCTCATTTTCCTCTGCTTGGTCAAGGAATTCATCCACTGACTACATCGCCACCATCAATCAGAAAGAGATTGTGTAGTACACAAGCAGCAATAACAGGTCAGCTTTCAACAAGGCACATGATTTTCCTACAACCACACGGGTAAAAGACTGCAAGAAATAATTATTGTTTTTGTAATTCTTCTTCTGAGCAGTGAGATTTCCATAGTGCTTGCAAGGGGTCCATAAGCCACATCTACAGAGGATATGCAGAATCTCCAAGCCAAGCAAGGAGTCATCTGGAAATTTTTCACCTGTTCAGTTACAAAGATCTAAGTTACTCGGAACACGGGCATCATGGATACTTCCAGGCCCAGCGACAGTCTGACAGTCTGTGAACATCATCTCATGATGTGACACTGCCTGCAATACTACTGAGTAAAAACCTTGTCGATTGATATAATTCTCAGGACACGATTTGGAAGCTTGGATTCGAATAAGGTTACCATCTTTTGCTCCTATTACACCAAGGGTTTCTCTCTTTACCCATAGTTAGTAGAGGGGACTGGTTAGGAAAACCGGCACACTTCAAAGGACAAAAACAATAGCGGCCTTCTGATGTTGAGCATACCTGTCACGTGACATTTACCCTGCACACACAAAACCAAGATGGCGTCCGCTTCAGACGAACTCTATCTCTTTGGCGACGACTTCGATGCAGTTCTCGATATTTTAGAAGAAGATGACGCTTTGGGAGAGCATTTTGAAATTTCTGTATCTAATGTAAGTAGCTCATGAGATCAAATGGTTCCATATTGACTAGATTACGGCAAAAGTGCTTCTTGAACTCCATGGATCCCATTGCATGCATTCGAAAGCTTGAAAACTAAGTTAAAATGTTTAACCTTACATGCTACTCCACGATCGCCTATCCTTACTAGTTTTATTTCGTCTTTAATAATAAAGGTTCAGCCATCGAAAGAAATTGTTTGCAGCGACTGCCGTAAGAAATATAAGACCAAAGGAGGTTACGAAAGACATAGAGCCACGAAGTACAACAACTGGACGCCATCTTCTCTTACACCAAGAACTCTTGTGGATATTGTTAAATGCGCTTTGCAGACCACTATAAAAGAAAAAGCTTTTGCAGCTGGTCTTCGAGATGAACTTACGAATTATCAGTTCCAGGAACGTGAGGAAGGCTCACAAGAGTTCGCTACAATTCAGCTGCTTTATAATGACTTTGTCAAGAGTAACAACACAGAAAAATTCTACAGCAACTTCTATGCTCAGATTGCACTGAAATCTACAACATATTTTAGAGGACTATCAAGAAATGCAGCTACCTTATTGTCCACATCAATTGCAGATAAGATGCTTGCTCATGTAAGACAATCAAAAGTACAGAACAGTGCAGCAGTTTCTGTCAGCAGTGCCCTTTCTGAGAAAGAAAAGGCTGGACTTCAGTACCTGGGGGGTTATGTTATCCACAATCTTCACAAGAAATTTTCAAGGACAGATACTTTGGAAAGCCAGCACGCAATGGCCATTCTCAAGGCTGGGAAGCAGGAATCGAATCCCGACTCACAAAAACTGGTATCCAGCTTGAATCATGGAGGCTTATGGTCCATAACCAAACCGGTTGAAAACATATTCTCGAGGACTGAACATTTCTTTCAAATTTCAACATCAATGGGGAGTACTAAAATTGACATTGCTGGTATAGCTCACAAGGCTTCAAGTGACAGTCAGGTGATTTCTAATTATCAATCCATGGTTTCCAGTGCTCATCTTGTTCCAGCTAGTCACACAAGCAAGAATGTTCTTGATTGCATGGTTAACATGTTTGTTCGGGTCCGTTCTTTCTCCCATGCCAAGGACTTAGTCAATGCTTACAAAATGAAGGAAAAGAAATCCAAGTGCAAGGCTTTACGGAAAGAAATTAAGAGAACTTGTGAGGAGCAAACACAAGCAAGGCAAACATAGGCTATGAATTGTCATGACACAGATCAGTCATGGCCTGTGAGCCAGCTCTCTGGTGTTTATCTCTCTCGAATATTTGATTTTTTGGCATGCTGGATTCCTTTGTCGCAGGGGGAAAAAAGGTGAGATCTCCTATCTCTTTCCCCTCTCATGCCAAAAAATCAAATGTAAAAAAAAGCACTGGAGAGCTGGCTCGCAGGCTAAACCAGTCATGAATTTCAATTTAGATCTAAAGCTACTGTATAACATACAGTGAAGAGGAACATTGTGTAGATCACAAATAATTTTATTCTATTCGCTTTTCATATATGTTACAGTTGACTAATTGCAAACTTATTTGCTATGGAAAAAAAAACATTATAGCTAGAAAATATTGACCATAGATACACCTAAAACAATGATTCAAACAGTATACTGCATATGGTTTAATTTCTGGTAAAATAGAGAGTAAAACATAAACCTCTGAAACAGGAACTTGTGAAGCTTTTACAATAAGCATTCAGTTGGCTGTTTCACCCCGGTAACTCGAACTCGGATAACTCGAACAACCCCGCTAACACGAACTAACTTCCATTTCCCTTCGATTTGACTCCACTTTTCAGTCATTTTTACTCGGTTAACTCGAACTCGGATAACTCGAAAACCCCGCTAACTCGAACTAAATTTTGTTTCCCTTGAACAAAATTTGGGTCAAATTCACCCCGATAACTCGAATTTCGGTTCTTGCAACTCACCACGGTTGTCTATTGATTTGAGCAGCGAACAGATAAAGTATTTTTCCACTCTTCTCGTAAGAATGTATGGTCGTGTTATAGTTTCTGACAAGATAAGTTCAATATGCACTGTACTGTATACTGAAGTGCTGAAAAATCAGAAAACTATCAATATTTATTATTAACTTGGCAAATTAAAGATACAATCGACCCCGATAACTCGAAACCCTGCTAACTCGAACTGTTTTTCGTTTCCCTTGAGAGTTCGAGTTACCGGGGTTCTACTGTATTTGAAAAAACTTTTAAACTGTTACATAAAGTGAATGAATTTCTTCAATAATCTCAATATGCTGTTTTCTTTCTCTGCATTTTTCTCTGATGCTTTTTTTCCAAATTGAAAGCTAAATTCACCCAACACTCTGTAGGAAAATACTATATTGGCAAAACTATGCAAAAATGCAACTGTTTTTGCTATTTCGGCTTTTAACTCTTTTAAACAGTGGCAACATTGTTGCATTCGACTCTGAAAAAACATTCCCCCACCACAGAGAATTTTCTGGGGACCCACCCCCGAAAATTTTCAAACAAAAATTGACAGGAGCATTTCAAAATTGTACCCCCCTGTTGAGGAACTATGGAATATGGAACAAGGTGGGTTCCTCTAGAGCAACATGAAATTCCAGGGTGGGTACACTAGGGTGGCAGCAAAATTATATGGTGGGTTTAAAAAAAATTGAATTCCAGGGTGGGTGGGGGCAATCCAGAATTTTCTGGGTGGGTATCTGATGCAGGTATCCTCAACAGGACTGCCCAGCACCATTTAATTATATATGTAATTCTGAACCCCCAGAAAATAAGCTGAATTGACCTCACTCCCAAGAAATTCTCTCTAGAGTTCTACATAACTGGCTTAATTAAGTTTTCTTTTCTTTCGACATGGCAATTTGCTATCGGTAATCTGCTCCCATGATCTGCGTTTGTCCTTCCTTCCTCTTGTGTTACCGCTCTGACAGGAAACTGTCCTCTGTATTCTAATGGTGTTGGCATTATACCCAAATGAGCGGATATCCGGGTTATCACTACGCCTACCTAGCTTTCTCTGATTTCCAAAGTACTCCTCCAGTGGGTCTTGACAGAATCTCTCTGTCAACACAAACTCAGTCCCCTCGTGAAGAAGAAACTTGGTGGCCTCAATCGCTGAATGGACTGTAATCTTGTACCCCTCGTGTGTCTGCCATGAAATAAACATGCGACTTCTGGCATTCTGGCTGAAGTTCCCAGGTCTGTTGTCAGTGCTCTCCTTCCAACGTCGCAGGTATTCCAACAACTCTAACAAGAACTGGAATCTAAAATATGAACAAGCAAATAAAGAAATGGCATAAATTAAATGTCATAAACAAACACCTTTGATGTTTATGTAAAAAAATCTTTGATTTGAATTTATTGGTAAAATACTTTTGAAATTGGATACTATCAACAACAGATAGAGCACTGCATATGGAACATGATACTCTTGCATGGTTCTTTGTTGCAACTTGAATTGAAATTATGATCTTGGTTTTCTTCATATTTCTCACAATATATTATTGTCCAAAAATGTTCAGTTGTAATGAGATTTACAAAAGGCATTTTCCATTTTAAGAAAAAATGTTTATGGGCTGATCAAAAATTCATCTCTCATAATGTTAAGAGTAAATTTCCCAAAGAATACAAATTCTGATTACAGCTTAATGTTAATTTCGGGCATAATTTTTTTTTGCCTTGCCTGCACCCCCCTCCCCAGGCATACTACATTTCATTTATTGATTGAGACATACCTTTGATCATTATCAGATCTGTAAGGGGCGAGGAATGGCTTCCGCTTCTTCACATGTTCAGTTGTGCTACGCACATTCAAACAGTCGAAGAAAGTGTCTACCATCTCACACAGCTTAGCAGTGGCAGCTGCCTCTGGGGGTCCAAATGCCTTCAGCACTGCTGCAACAGAGGCACTAAGAACTTGTGCGGCTAGGTTGACCCTCATCACAGCATAGGAATTCAGGTTAATGTGCTCAAAGGTTAGCTTTGGGAGGAGCTTCAAGCCATTGTCTGCATCCTGGTAAAACAGCTGGGCGATGTGGTGCCAGATGAGGTAGTGGCCATCATTCCACATGTAACGGGTGCATGTGCCAGATCCAGAGTGGAGTAGACAGTTCCGTGTAGTTTTGATCAAATGTGGGGCATCAGAAAAGAAGTAGATGAATCGATGAGGGGCATACAAGTTAATGCTACGGTAGCAAACATCAGTGTCAGCCCTGCCATCCAGTCCCTTGTGCATGCGATAAAACCTCCTATTAGGAGATGCACCATCAGATGTTGCCGCAATAACCCAAAGGTTACATGCTGTCTCCAAAATACTGACTGCCTGCCAGAATAGAGGCATCAGCTGAGCTGCTGTCACACCATTGGTTGCAAAGTGAGCCAAACAGAACTTGAGCTCCGTGCAAACTCCACGCACAAGAAAAGCCAGAGCATGAGAAGCAATCTCATCGGCTTTCTCTAGTACTCCATAGTTCAAGTCAGGGTCTCCAAGATCAGTAAAGCCTATGAGTTCACCAGTAACTTTGTCCAGCACAAGATTAGACATTATCTTCATCTCATCAAAAAGGAGAACAACATATCTTTGTACATCAAAGTATGAGTCTGCTTGATCCTTCAGTTCATTTATCACTTCCTCTTGGAACCCCCTTTCCGGCCTTATATCATTACGGTAATCTCTCAGTCTCCTCTGACTGGGTAGCACTAGCACGTTACTATTTCTGAGTTCCTCATAACAGGAAGGCGACTTTGCAGCTAGCGACAAACAAAAACAGATAATCATTGGATGATACCGCACTCCAGTCGTACTGCTCTTTAGTAGCTTCTTTTGTTGCTGCCAGAACAGGGACATGAATGGTGACAACTTGCTTGAGTCACATTCGGAAATAATCGAGGTTAAGTCATTGCTTAGTTCATGGTCAACAAGAACTGTACGCTTTGTGATCTCATTTCTCATCTGTTCCAGTTGCTGCTCAAGCTCAGCGCATTTAAGTCTTTGATTTTGCAATGTCAGTTTCAGCCTCTCAGACGACGTTCCAGACACTGGCGCCTTAACATGTGCAGGCTCTGATAGGCGCCTCTGCCTGGCTTTTACAGTAAGGTGCTCCTGGTGTGAATATTCCTTGCAGGTAGGACAGCAGCTTTCCATATGACTGCAGAGTAGACTACAGCCAGTAGTGCGCCAAAATTGTTTCTTTGGATATAAATCTAAAGATTCATCATCATTGTCACTGTCACACGAAAACATGGGATCCACAGCCTTCGGTACCACGTGAGCTGTTACTTTGCTAGTAAGTTCTGTTGGACTTACTCCTGGACAAATGTTTAGACCTTCCAACTGTTTCACCAGATCAGACACTGTAATGTTGTTCACTGATCGCAGGGTTGAAATGTAAAGTTCGTGATCCTCAGGCAAGAACCATCCGTAAATGTTAACAGCATAGCCTAGGCTATCATCAATTGTAACCTCGAATTTAGGAAGCTGCAAATCATTTTCCATTTTTCGTAAAATGACCCTGTCAGTCCTTTGCTCAACAGTCCACTCCTGGATTGTTTTCAGCCCCTTGATCCTTGTTTTCAAGTCATCGAACCCCTTGTAAAACTTGTTAGGCTTGCACACAATTTCTCTCACAACTTCCCTTGCTGGACGTGGTTGCGGTTTCTGCGTCTCATGGCTTTTTTTCGGCATATTCTCGGTCGGTAAAGCACCAAATATAACTCTCTTCTTGGATGTTTTCTCAGACTCGACTGAAATATACATAAAGAAAAACAAAGGCGATCAGAAGTGCCAGCTGACATGAATGACCTTCGCGAATGCCTTCACGGTGTTTGTTTACTTATCAGAATCACGGAGGATCACGTTGAAAAGTACAAGTGTTATATTTGAGTAAGTAAAAATAAAGAAGCTCGGATGAAAAGGATAAGTCACACATATTGGCAGGCAAGCATTAAGAAGTTCTAATCACGGGTTCCAATCAAGGTCACTCGATCGCCGAGAGAATCGTATAAATAAACAAGTCAAACACAATCCTACGGATACTCACATATCTCGATGTCTTCCACTTTAAAGTGTTTCTCACATGTATACACTCGATCTTTGTCTATAAGATCCTGGAAGTCTTGATTTTTCGTCCGAGTCTTCGTGATTTCTGCAAGCCAAGCGTCCCTCCACTCTTTGTACGCTGCATCTCTCGCCTTCGGAAGCTTGAAGATCCCAATACCTTTCGTTCTTCTACACGATCCGCAGCCCCAAACTGCACAGTTTTCGCCAGGCATTTCAGAGAAATGCACATGAATAAAATATTTTGAATTTGTAGCGAAGATATAAACTTTTAAACAGGAAAACACACGGTGAAACTGACTTGAATTGATCGATCGTGAATCGCACTTGACTATAAGACGCTTAGACAGTTGTGCAGGGTAAATGTCACGTGACATCGAAAATCGTAAACAAAGACATGCCCCTTTGAAGTGTGCCGGTTTTCCTAACCAGTCCCCTCTACTAACTATGCTTTACCTTAAAGCCAGAAACAACAGTTCTTGCTCCTTCATCTAGAGTACAAAACACAAAATGGCCCTTAATATCAATAATGGCTGGCCAATTAGTAACTTTCACTTGGTTCAGCCTTTTTTGCTATATGTAACGTGTTTATCTAGCGGCTCTCCAAACTTGAGAAAAATCTGTGCTAATTGATTTCTAACTCAAGGTGCCTCTATTGCTCCCAAACAGCTCAGAAAACAGCACCAGAAAGTTTTAATCCCCTTTTGTGAAAGCCCTGTAAACCTAAACCAGAACATTGACGAGAAGTTGTGTGACTATGAACCAGAAGCGACGTTTTGTTTTTGTTGTCCTATTCATGTACGATTGACATTTGAAATCTGCAAAACCAAACTGTGCCAATGCGAGGTATGGAGAGTATGTATTAGCAAAGTGTGACGAAAAAAAGGGAATTACAACATACAATCAAGTGAGTCTGGTCCACTGCTAAAAGTTCAGTACTTTAGTGGTGCTGCGACCAGGATACTGTAAGTGATACGGATTCTACTAAAACCTGGAAAACCAGAACACCCCGGAAAAACAATAAAAATAAAATAATAATAAATTTAAAATGTTTTGAATCAATTAAAAATAAAAAAGAAATGAATAAAAAATGAATATAAAGTAAATAAATTAATAAGTCAATAAATGAAATGAATGAAACAAACGGAAAAGCATTAAGCTTTAATAAACAAAATAAAACCAGGCAACATTTTGCAGCCAGGTGAGAACAATAGTGCATGGAGGTGTCACACGTGTTCAAAAGCCGAATGCAATCGGGCCAGCCCCGGGATGAGATATCAAATCACAAATGGTTAACAGTAGAAGATTTACAGAAATGTCCCCCTAGTAACAGCGGGTAAAAAGAAAGGGCAGTATCGGTGCGAGAAGAACTGCCTTCATTAGAATGGTATTTGAATGTGTTCTCACGCAGACTGCGCAAACAAGTGGAAAAGTGGTTTCAGCAGTCAAGAAGTGGTTTCAGCAGTCAAGTGTAGGAAAGGCTACGAATCTCTCCACAGTGGTTAAGACAGACATGCCCAAATATCCTGGCTGTAAAGGAGGTCTGCCGCCCACTGCAAGAAGGTCTTTTTAGAAGCTGCCAATAGCCAAGCATGTGAAGCACACATACCCTGCAGGCGATATACAGGCTCCAAATACCAATGCCTTTTACGAAAAGCAAATAAATGCTTGGATTCAAGTATGTCACCTGATACAGAGGTTCAGTGAACTCAGCTGAAGCTAACCTGTAAGCCCCTCGGTTTGATTTTTGTGTGGTCAGGAAAGAGCGCCGTGCTTATACTGATGGTGCAAGTGGCCAGCTCCATACTCCTGCTCGGGAAACTGACTCCCACTACCATTTCCGTCTTTCTTGCATCAAATTGCAGGAGCCACCCTTTATGCCATGCTCGCTTGTGGTCTCAGACGGCCCTCTACTAACAAATTGCCATTACTGCTACATTGCCTTGGAGTTTGGACTGCAATTCAATGATGTGTAGCTTCAACTACCATGATCATGATGCATTTAAAGGATTGAAATTAACAAGAAATTTGTTCTTTAATTTTGTACTTTTTAATATATTTTTTATATTGGTGTTCTGGGGTGTTTCAGAGTGTTCCAGTGTTCCTGGTTTTAGTAGACGCCAAGCATTACAGCAGAATTCTACTTGATTTTAAATAACCAGTGAGGGAATTCGAACAAACACAAAATGAGCTACACTGAGGAAACCACTGCATACGACTGTTAAGGATGGACAGTACTTAGAGAACGAAATACACAAGGAAATACACAAACTGAAGTATTTCTTAGGCAAAGCGGACAAGTTGATTCGAATAAAGGATTACACCAAAATGGAAATTGCGAAAAGACGAGCAGGGAAATCGTGAATAAATTGTTTAATATTATTTCAGAAACGCTGGAATTGAAAAGAGATCATGATATGTCTGCTTTATCCGTGAGACAGTAGAAAAAGGGAGGACACTTTGGAGGACACTTTGTCCCCTACCTCCCCTACTAGGTACCTTTTTTTTTTTTTTTTTTTTTTAATGAAACTTTATTACAACACCGACACACTACATACAATACTAAAGCAAGTCTACTACAAAAAACAAAAAACAAAAACAAAAACAAATTATACTACATACAATACTATTGCTTGCGCCACTACTTATTATGCGAAAACTAACACTACACATAATTACTTGCACTACCAACTGTAAGACTACACACACACACAACACACGCACTCATAGTTGGGCAAGGAATCGTATTCTCTAGGCTTAGACTATTGTTATTACTACTGGCACTACATGTCACAATCTTGTTATAGAAATGACAAAAATTTAAAGTAATAAATAGCTATAGAAAAGTAGGTTGGTTGAAAAATCAGGTCTATTAAGATTAAAATGGAAATTGGATGTGATGTTCTTGGGAAAGGAGCTTGTTCCATTTCTTATAATGGATAGAGAGTTTGTTCCTCTCTTTGGCGATCCGATGCTCCATTTCAAAAACTGCTTTCACTTTGGTTAAGAACACAGCTCTAGATGGTAACACACCCTTTAGCTTGCAATTATAAATATACTGTTTTGAAAGTAGAATGAGATGATTGTTTAAAAGAGCATCTTCTGATTGGTGAGTTATGCCAAGAATTACGTCACTCTCAGTAATTATGTGATTCCCAAACAATTGTTGTATTGAGCTCCAAAAGTTTTGTATCACGGTACATTGAAAGAAAAAGTGCGACATACATTCCTCGTTGCAAAGACAAAACGCACAGAGAGGAGACTCGGTTTTGCCAATTTTGAAAAGGAAGGTGTTTAATGGTAATATTTGATTCAGGATTTTATACTGGAATTCCCGCGATTTTGTATCAAGTGCACATTTGAAAGGGAGCGTGTAAATAGTTTCCCAATCAAGATTGCTTGTTTCTGAGGCATATTGATTTTCAAGTTTCTTTTTTGCTGTTGGTGGTTTAGATATTTTTGAGATGAGAAGATTATAAATCTTCTTCGAGGATAATTCTTCTTGAGCGAAAATATTAAACGGTGTCGTTTTGTTTGCTGCCTGAGTCACATTGCTGCTCATTTCTTTTTTCCATTCCGGTGGAAAGGAATGATAAAGACATTTTAAATAAAATAAGTCAAGCACGTTTAACAGAGATTCGGTTATGTGCGGCTTGATGCAAATAAACTCACATAAATCTCCGACTTTACAAAGTCCTGCAGAGAAGAGTTTCCTACTGAATACAGATTTGTTGTCAATACATATAAACCTATTGTTCCAAATTGGCTGGTTGAATATTTCGTCCAGAGAAGAAGGATTGGAGTTTTTCAAGAGAGACCAAGCTATCAAGCATTCCTTGTAGTATTTTGGTAAATCTATAGGTAATTTTGAGTATTCGAAGTTGCAATAAAATAAGAGTCTACCTCCAACTTTATTGAGGTAGTGATTTAGAATGCACTTCCAAGAGCGTAGTGAGTTATCCAGAAATTTTTGGATGCACATGATTCTTTGTGCTTCAATCATGGATTCGATATGAGGCATCTTTAAGCCTCCTTCATTAATATCATTTATCAGGGTAGCACGTTTCACTTTGTCTTTACCTTTCCAAATAAAGTTAAATAAAATTTGATTTATATCTTTGATAAATTTTTTGTTCGAGCAGATGAGACTCATACGATATAGAATTTTTGGAATAGCAAAGGTTTTAATTACCTGTATTTTACCTAGTAGTGTGAGACCTCTCCAGCTCCAACTGTTTAGTGTCTTTTTTAAGGATTTAACGATGGAGTCCAAGTTTAATCTTTGGAAAAGCGCATAATCATAGGTGAAATGTATCCCCAAGATTTTGACTGCTTTAGGGATGTGTTCCACACTTAATTCCTCTGCAGTGACTCTCGAAGAACCGAGATTCATAACTTCTGTCTTTTGTTTGTTCATTTTCAAGCCGGAGTACACACCAAATGTGTGTAAAGTATTGGAAAGCTGATAAAAAGATTCCTTGTCTTTAAGAAAGACCGTTAAATCATCCGCAAAGATGACCAGTTTCAATTCTTGATTGTCAATTTTGATTCCTCCTATCTTTATATCATTTCTGATATTGATGGCTAGTGTTTCTAGTACAAGAATAAAGAGATAAGGAGAGAGAGGATCACCTTGACGAACCCCTCGGGAGAGTTTGAAGGGCTGGGTTGCGAAGCCGTTGTTCATGACACTGCTAGATATATCCGAGTAAAAAGTAGTAATCCAGGCAATAAAAGATGGTCCGAAGTTGAATTTCTCGAGGGTTTTTTGAGATAATTCCAATTGACAGAATCAAAAGCTTTCTCAAAGTCAATTGCTACTAATAGGGAGCTTATGTCCTTTGAAGCTGTTAGAGAAATAATATCGTCAATCGTACGTACTGCATCAAAAATTGTTCTTCCTTTGACGTAAGCATTCTGGTTGTGGTGTATAATTTCTGGTAATACCTTTTCCAGTCTCTTAGCAATTGCTTTAGTTCCAATTTTAACGTCAACATTAATTAGAGAAATTGGTCTCCAGTTTTTTATTTGCCGTCGATCTCGATCTTTTTTCTCTATGAGGACAATAACTGCTTCCTTTTGTGAAGATGAAAGCTCTCCATGTTTGTAGGAATAATTTAAGCTTTTTACTAACATCTCACCAAGAACGGGCCAGAAGCTCCTGTAGAATTCGATAGTGAGACCATCGTTTCCAGGTGTCTTATTATTTTGAAAAGTTGATAATATACGTGAACGAGTGATCGCCCTTCTAGTTATGTATTCATATTCCTTTTCATACTCAATCTTCAAATTTTCAAGTTCATTTTGGTTTGCTATAGTTGGAATTTCAGCTACTTTTTCCTCCGCTAGTTTCAATTTGTTCTCGATCATAATCATTCTTTCCCTGCGTTGCTTTGCTTTTACCTTGCTATACTGAATAGTCTCCTTCCGTATGTTATATTTTATCCAGTCCCACTGAACTCTAACGTCTTGATTATAACTAATCTCGGTAAGCCAAGAAGGAATTCGGTCTGTTATCAATTTTAAATATGCTTCATCATCCAAAAGGCTATTATTAAACTTCCAAAAAGAGGGACCGTGACTTGTGTCACTTATACTATCAATGTCTAGTGTTATTGCGGAGTGATCAGTTTTAATTGCAGTTATAATGTCTGCCTTATTTGTGTCATCCTGTAGGGAGTCGCTAATTAACCAGAAATCTAGTCTTCTTTGGATTAATGGATTTTTCTGTCTCCAGGTGAAACGTTTTTTGGTCGGATTTCTTACTCTCCAAATGTCAGTCAAGTCATATTTCGATATGATGTCTTCGAGACTCTTAACAGAATTCTTTACGGAAGGTTTCCCTCCTGAGCAGTCCAAGTTGGGTTCAAAAGTAACATTGAAGTCCCCACCTAGTACGATCTGATAATCTGATTGCGACATTTTCTCTTCTATGAGACATGCAATTTTATCAAAAAATTGGATCTGTTCACACGGCTTTGTAGGTGAATAAATATTAACCAGCAAAAAAGGGGAATCTTGGATCAAGGCATCTAGGATTATAAAAGTTCCCATTTCATCTCTTTGCACTGATTTAATTAGAAAATCCAAACCCTCTCTAATCAAAATAAGAGAACTTTTGCTATGCGAGGTTCCATGAGCAAAGAACAAGTCTCCTCTCCATTGTTTCCTCCCTTGGTTCTCTAACTCCTCCGTGCTATAAGTTTCCTGAAGAAAATAGATATCTGCATTTTGTTTTCCTAGCCAATTAAATATGCATTTTCTTTTTTCAAAGGTGCGAATACCTCTAACGTTCAGGGAAAACAGTTTAAATTGGAGATTATTACCCTCCATCGAGAGAAGTAAAAAAAGTGCCTAAAAAGAACATCACATCGAGATCCGTGATTTCATGACAACTATTGGTGCTGCCGTACAACCTACACGCTTGATTTTGAATGACAATGATAGGTAATTTATGCCCAAAATTACTGCACTTGTCAAGCATCCAACTACAATTATCAATTAACACAACGAAGAACATTCACACAAAAGAACAAATAAAGATCTTAAGAAAGCAGCCAGCAAAAGCTGTTAAAATAACGCTGCTTATAGTCTAGGTCTTACAACGGTTAGCAAAATTTGCATAACGCGGGCCTCCGAAAATACAAAAAGTATTCGACTGGATTCAAAAGTCCAAAGGCATGATTTCATCAATAAATAATCTCAACGTCTAAATATGCAGACATACTGATTAAACAGAAGGTAAAGATTTGATTAGTAACTAATATTTACGCCTAAAGTAAGTAGATATAAGCTTAAGGAGAAATTAGAACACCATCAATGTAAAGTTTGTCTGGCTCAGCTCTGCTGAAAAACGCGGTCTTCCCGTCTTTTTTCGCCGCTTTGAATTTATTGATCAATTTCTTCCTTGCTTCAACAATAGGTTTGGGCAAATCTGCAGATATTCCAAGTCCCGTTCCTTTTAGCCTCCCCGCTTTTGAGAAAACCTCCTCCCTTTCCGGATATCGGAGAAATCTCGCGATCATCTGCCGAGGTTTCGTCTGTTCGGAGTCGTATTTCCCGATCCTATGCACACGCTGTAATTCGATACTTTCGGCATCATCAATGCCTAGGTTGTTTTTGAAAAAGTCTACCAGAACTTCGCGTGAATTTTCTTTACCCTCAGACTGCTCGGGTATGCCATAGAACCGTAGATTTTCCCTTCTCTGGTACGTTTCCATATATTGCAATTGTTTGCGTAAAGATGCCATCTCACCGTTCGCTTTTGCCACGTCTGCTTCGTAGTTGAGAATCTTTTCTTCCGCGGACTTTACATTCTTGTTTAGAGTAGAAATATCACTCTTCATCTTGTCAGCGTCGGCAATGTAGCTGGTAACTTTCGCTTCAACTGACCTCACTAACTCATCGTGCCCGTTCAAACATAATTCAAGAGTTGAGACTTTCTCCTGTAGCCGGCTCACTCTTTCGTCAACATTACACATGTGTTTCTCTATTCCGTCCATTTTGTCCTCTAGAATTGCCAACTTGGACAAAATCAATTCAATTTTAGGCATAACGCCTTCGGCCATATCGAGGGCTTCCAAGATGTCGTCCGATTCCGAACCCGGAGATCGAATTGTTCTTGCTTTTTTATCCTCTGGTGACTTAAGACTATCCTCTGAGCTTTCGGAATTGCCTTTCCTGTCTTTTCTTTTGAAGTAATAGGATATATCTGCCATAGATAGCCTTCGAAAAGATTAAGTTTTACGGAGCCACGTTGTAAACGTCTACTCACGAGCCATGTCCGACCCAGTCCCCCCTCTAAAGCTGTCAACTGTTTAGGAGACAAATAAACCAATCAGAAACTGTCTTCTGTCTTCTTCTGGGTAGGGGAAAGGCAGCTTTTTAACCGACCACATGGAGTTTGCAAACTAAGATAATGGCGGTGCGCGCGGATCGGTCCTAGATTTTCAAGATGTATTTTTCTGCTCTTAAAATTAAGATAGTTCACTTTTGAAGTTCAAAATGGAAAGAAATCATCCTGAAGAAAAACTGACCTTCAAAAAAAGAGGACATGGAGGTCTTTAAAGCGACGAAAAGCCGTTTCGCGTTGAGATTCCTTCGATTTGCAAGAGACAACGTAAAGTATGCTCAAGAATTTAAACCGAACCACGGACGTCAAATCGATTTTACAAGACCTGGAAAAACGGTAAATGTTGGTTTTGAATGTTGATTTGCTTTTTAAAAATTGTTTAACTGACTGTTTGCTCCAGATTCGTATAATTTTTGTAATTTTGTTCACAAAGCCGTGAAACATCTGATCAAGCCATCGCCATAAACACAGCTGTAGTGTCTGCAAAAATTACATGCGAGTGTTCACGCACGCAAGAAAACTGAAGGAAGCCAATATATTGTTTATCTGAATAAAATTTTGGGCTAGAAAAACCTGTAGTCGACTATTCTGTCTTTTTAATTGATAGTTTGGTTCAGGAAGCAGTATTTTGTGAACACTGACTAATTTGCGTAACCAGGTTGAAATTCGAGATGCAAGCAGCTTTTGTCACCGTGCAGAAAATTTCAGCAATTTTCACCTTCAAGGTTGATAAATGATATGCAACCATAGTTTTTCACGTCAGAATAGATTTATTTGACTATTACAGTGTAAAAAGAAGTTAATTTGGGAAGCCTACAATAGAATAGAATAGTTCTCTACTGCGCATTTAGGTATTTTTTTCTACTCTTGACAAATTCTAATTTATGCGGAACACGCAAAAACACGCAGGAGTCAATGGGCTAAGCACACCCTTTTGAAAAGATTGCTCACAGTGCAGAACTGACTGCTTCTTTTTTTCCAGTAAAAGCTTCATAGGTTAAACCTGGGTTATTCTTACTAACAACTTTTTAATGATTGGCATATACTATACTCCCAGAGACTTGTCTTAGGGATAGTTAGTAAGTAACTAACTTTGTTTAAACCAGGGTAGCTTTATAGGAGGCTCAGGGAATTTTTGCAGGACTTTTGCACTTCATTAATTTTGGCCTTTTTTAAGATTCTTCACTGTACCCTTTCAAAGAATTTTTCTTTAGTGTTCCACTACAGTATAGAACTTCTAAAATGTCAAACAGCAGTGATTCCAAGCAAATTTTGGGGAGGATGAGAAAAAAGCTCGCCATGGAAGATGGCTGGTGAGATCATCAATGTTGGCGCCAAGATCTCTGAACTGGAAGAGGAACTTGTCAGCCTTAACCGGAAGAACAGTAGGAAAAGGAACACAAATTGACGTCGCTTCAACAGCATATTCAGGAGAATTTGGCCAAAGATAGGGCCGAACGCCTCAGAGTTGAAGAGATGTGCCTTCATTGCTCTTGATGGAATCCTATAGCCATTACAGGATGCAATACCACATCGAGATCAAGCCTGGTTCACTCAAGGCCAAGTACTGGGTCGGCCATTGCAAGGAACTCAGTGGCTCGGAAGTTATTTTGCTTAATGACTTTTGATGGAATCTGTGTGGGCTGACTTTCTCCAAGCACTCAAGGGGGATGTTGTAAATTTGCCTGCATCCAAAAATTTCTGCAAGCAAGTCGTTCAGTTTTTAAAGGATAAACCATTCTTTTCAGATGCCCCTCTCATTTTGGTTAGAGGATTATCCATCTATTCGGCCAATACAGAGATGCTGAGGGTGCCCTGACATTTCTTTCATTTCTGAAAACAAATTCCTCCAACTGAGCAGCACAATTTGACAACATGTGGCTATTGCTTCGCTAAGCTTAACTTAGAACACAAGTGACTATTTGATTATTTAGTGGACAATTCAATTATGCTTGCATAAGAGATTGAACATGTAACCCTGTCAGTATTCACAGTCTCATTAACATTTAGCTAAAAATTCTCCCTTTAAAGGCTTTAATTGCAATGGGATTGCACTATTGGTTTAAAAAAGCACCTCTTTGGGGTAAGAGAAATAGCACTTGCTTTACAACTTTTTAAACAGTTATCACCAGAATTCCGTCGTAATAATGCACCTGTCAATGTTTCCCCCCCCAGGGGGGATCGGAAATATCCAAGGGGTTTGACATAAAATTGCCTCCCCTGGGTTGGGAATTTCACAAGTTTCTGTTGCCCCAGGATCGGGAAGATTGACAACATTGGGTTGATGGGTCAGTAGAAGTACTATACACAATGAAAAACCCACCATTAAACCTGACGTTTTGGGGCTTTCGGTGGGCGTTCACAGGATCTTAAGAATGTGAGTGATGAGTTGTTTACCATATTTCTCCGATCTTTTATGCAAAAAAATTTTTCTTCTTTGCACTTTAAGCCGATACATCAATTTTTTTACCTGCTGAAGTTAAGTAAAGTAAATTTGATATGATTTGAACCATGTTTAATTTGGTTGGTACATGTATGGAAACTTAGGTATATCAGTGCAATCTGATTTTCTGTTTTCTATCTTGTCTATGTTTAGTTATCGGAAATTTAAACTCGACAATATGAGAGTTGTAAAGCTTGAAAATGCGACTAGGAATTTGAGGAAAGCAGTGGTTGCTGATTTGCTGGTGTCATTGACACGGAAAGATAAGTATTTAAGAGCGACTTTCTGTAAATACCAACTATAGTCATGCAAGATAGAAAAATCGAAATCGCCCAAACCTTGCTACAATGAAGACCTTGGGAAACTATTTTACAAAATACAGGTTTAAGCTGTTTTGGATTTATATATTCCGAACAAGACAATATTTTAATATTTGGCCCTGCCAGGGGCCTCGGATGGGATAAAAATCCCCTATTTAGTTGGCCTGCTATGGAAAAAATTCAAAGAAGCTGGATTACAATTTCAGTGTTTGCGAATCCAATGATCCCTCCTTTACCTTTTGCCGTTGTTAGAATGTAAGAATATTTAAACAGCAAATTCTGAGAATTTTTAAGAATGACCGTTACAAACGGCGTTTTTAAAAATGTCAATATTGGCTAACTTCAGAAGCAGAAATCACTGCATGGTACATGGCTTTCGAACTCAAGTTAACATTCTGATGAAAAAGTAACTTTAGTACTATTGAAATATGAAATAAAATTTTGGGGCAATTAAAACGGCGAAGTATGAGCGCCGAAGTCATTCACGCTACGAAGTCAAAATTAAAGAACGCTGTGTGACAACAACGGTCGCATCACCTGCCCCCCAAAATAAGCTTCATTGCACACAGTTGACATTTTCGCCTCTGAGAGTCCCTTCTTTCTTTCATTTTAGTCTCAGTTGAGTTTTGGAGCGTAATATTGAGAAACAACTGTTATGTTTTGCTTTGAAGACGAGCTAAATTCCTTTGTACAAACAATTCGCGTGTGCCAATGGTTGATGACTATCGGACCTATCGCTGAATTATCAAATTTTTATCCTTTGTATTCGGTTCACTTATTTTTAGTTACTCCTTTAAGAGTAACGTTAATGTGGTGAAAGAAAACTGACATAATTTATGACTAACCTTGGATTTCTTGGGTTCAAGGAAGCTCAATTCGGAGATAGCACATGGAGCGTGACAAGTAACTCAAGTTGGCGTGACTTTCGATTCCAGGCACTTCGCAGAGTTACCAACCCGATTTGTGTTTGGCAGGCAAGAATCGGCGAAACATGTGATTTTGCATACAGTCTTAGATCGTCTGTACAGGTTCTGAAATCTTCGTGTGTGTACGTATAGTTTTCGAGTTATGGCATCTTGTTATTATTCGCAATTCGTTGGAGGGGTTTGCGGTCCTAGTATTACCAATCCAGCAAATGTTCAGTGTGTCTTAATCGGCCAGTGCGACAAAGACATTCAAGGTCATCTCAAAACCCTTCAAGTTCGCGATTCCTCCTTGAATAGTGAGGCTATACTACTGTTAGCAAGGGCAGGTAAGTGTTTTCTTTATCTTGCCTAAAATGACGTCAAAAAATAGACCATTTACTGGACAAAATGCTAAGGTCAACAGTAACTATTTCAGTCGCTGCAATTATCGCAATGTTTGTGTAATGGCGAGTTCCTCACCCAACCCACCCCTCCTCCCCTGGGGAGAGGAGATGCGCTTGGGAGGAAAGGTGCTGTGCATTTTCACAACCATAAGCATTGGGGTACGATATTTCGATAAACTGGACTTTCCATTAGCCTGTGTCTTCTTGCAGTTCCGGTATACGTCACTAGAAACACCGGGAAAATCCCGAGGAAATTACATTTACAATTATTTGCTAAGTCAGTCCTGCGGCCAAGGGACACTAAGTTCTCCATTAACATTTTAGCAAGCCTGGAAACACCCCCTACCCCTCACCCCAATTCCCTGTCCAATTTTAAAATAAAGAATAACTTTGTTTGTTTTGATCACACGTTGTCATTAGGTATGTTTGAAGTTAATGAAGAGAACTTTAACTCAACAATCTGTCCGCGTCATCGTGACAGCTGGGGAATTAGATGGCGACATAACAAAAAGAATTGTTCATGCCCAGACAGCTGGACAGGACACCAAAAGAAAACTAAAGGGGACCGCGGCATAACCCTGGTGCAGTCAAGAGCGCTCTTTTACCAAACTCAAGTGCTACTCCCTGTCGGTTCTCGTAAGTGGCTGCTTTCCAATAAAAATATTAATTTGTGTTATTGACAGAAACATAAACATGAGCTTACACAAAACTTCTAAAACAAAGAGCATAAAGCTGAACATAGTATCAGTAAGGGCTGCGATCCAAACACTAGGAACTCCCACTACTGAGGGACATGCTAGAGATCAGTCCCAGGGAGGTGTCCTAAATTTAGAGGGTGTTTATCCAGACAATAGATGTGGGAAAATGGGATTGGGACGTACACATTAAGAAAAATTTAACTGTACTTTGCTTGTATAGTGATAGGAAATTTGACTGTTTATCTTGATTGTGATGTTCAGGACAGTAGCCCATAAAGCGGAGCGTGCAACTCCCATACAAAGCCTATGCTATGGCGTTTTTACAGACCAGATTATTTTGAGACAGGTTTACAATTAAAGTTTCCCGCGAAAATTTTAGTTTCGGTGCGCATGAGTCCGCAGCACTACAAATAATAGCGGCCACAGATCGTCTAATTTGTGTTAATCAGAATTAATGTAAATTAATTTTTTGCCGGCACAGATCAGAGAACTGATTTCGAGTGTTGTGCGTGAAGGATCGCAGGTTTGAAGTAGTTACCGTTGAGCTATTCGTGTCATTCTACGGTCAGCCTCGCTGCATCAACTTGGTTTTGTGGAATTTAGTTTCAGTTGTTCTGTTGGCGTGATTTTCGTTATCAGCTTTACTCGTGTCTAATGCTAAAATGCCAATTTTTCATTCGATATTCATGTTATAGCTGCTTTTATTATTCTTTTAGTTTTATACACCTTAAAACCCCAAGGTAGCGCCAGAGCATAGGTTGGGGGTACACAGTCCCTATTTTTTCCCAAAGTTGTTTTTTTGGGTTTACGCGTCTGGCTATGGTAATGCTTGAGTATTTATGTGAGTTAATAAAGTGTATCATGGGCCTGTCTGACCGACACGCCCATGCCTCAAGTGTTGTTCGCGTGTTCGGTTGCGTAGTGGAGGCAAAACTTTCTTTCTCCTTCTAAAATGCCCAATTCGTAACGCAAAGCATAACACAAGGCTGATAAATCATTGGCAAAGCAGGTGATTGGTAACACAAATGCTACTTTGGGATCCTAAATTCGCCTGAAATTCAGTCGAAAAATAAACTGGTATGTAAAAACGCCGTGACACGAATATAGGGCAGTGGTGCGCTCCGGGTTATGGGCTCCTGTTGAGAATAATTGCCCATACAGAATGCTACTGCCAAAAAAGCCGATGCGATTTTTTACAACGCACGCGCTACACGTGTGCCTCTTGCCTACACATCGTCGGAATTGTGGCCAATTTTTACACTGGCCCCTGTTACTGACTTTGAAGTCAACACAAAATTAGTTTTTGTTTGTTTGTTGTTGTTGTTGTTGTTTTACGATTAATAGAAGTGACAAGATATAGCCAATGCGTCAAACAAACGTACCTAAAATTCAAATCACACTTTTACTCCCTTTTGGACTGATAAAAGAAAAAAGTTGTCGGGGTAAATCGATTTGTTCAAGCTACGTCAGGAACTAAAATACGCCTTCGACTTCTTGTGTACAACGTCTTTTTTTTAAATGTTACTTGAGTAAGATTACCTTTAAAGGGAAATGGCTTCTAGAGGGAAAGAGACTAAATGTGTTTGTTATTTTGTCATCTATTGCTTTTTAGCTATTTGCAAACAATGTCGAACAAGACTTCGTGATCACCAAAAACCAGAAGAAGCTGCTTTAGGCATTTCTGAGTTAGATAATGTTTCAGAAGTAGAGGTGCATAAGAGTGATACAACGACTCCTGCCTTTAGAAGTGAAAAGTCTGTTGGTGAGTTAACTGGAACTGCAATGAAAAAGATTCAATATGGACAGCTCGGGCACAGGTTATTGAATGATAATGAAAACGTTGCTCTTTCATTTTTACCTTTGAACAGGGGGAGGATGTGCTGTCTCAGTCATTGGCAGAACTTTCCGTCACAGGGGCAGATTCAAGCTTTTACACTCCCTCAGGTACAAGTAGCAGCGACACAGCATCTGATACCGACGCTCAAAGTCAACAGAGGGTGCAGAGAGCTAAACTTAACGAATTTCTGAGTGTTTGTAACATTGGAAACGTTGCGGTGTACAAAAGACAGTGGAAAGATGCCAGTTTGCGCACTAGAGAAAGTCGTGTGTCAAAGGCAAAAGAGTCTGTCGTGGCAGCATTAAATGTAATTGCACCGGGTGATGCCGGGCCACTCTGGGAAGTGCTTAAAGCGTCACAGTCAGTTGAAGCAGCATTGAGTACCCCGAAAGAATCTCCAGAAGAAAAGAAGTATCTCGAGGCGCTTGCCGAAACATATTACAATGCTTCAAGCTGGGGTACTCGCCAACAAATTTTATCTGTTATGGCGGACTTAACAACCTTAGAAAAGCTTCAGGGCTACATACCCGATCTCACCAGCTTTCGATTCAAAGAGGCAAGAAAGCACAAAATCCAGTATGGGCGAGGCGTTCCACTGCCCATGGGAAAGAGTCCACGACTGCGCGTCAGACCTGAGCAACTGGACCACTGTTTGAGTTTTATAACCAGTCCACACATCAGTCAAGATCTTCCGTTTGGACAGCGCTACCTCCATCTTTCGTCTGGGAAAGTCCTAGAGACTCCCAATGTTATACGGACAATGATACCACAGCGTATTGTAAAGCAGTACGAGCAATACTGCGACGAAACCGGTTTTAAACCGTTCGGATCATCCACGATGCTACGCATCCTTGATGCTTGTAGTGCAACAGTGAGAAAGAGTTTGCAAGGACTTGATTATATTGCAGCAGAAGGGGCTAAGGGGTTTGATGACTTGTTAAATATTTTGGATCGCCTTGAGGAGTGTGGTCTTGACGAAGACGTTCTGAGCAAATTGAAGAGGGGACTGAAGGAAGGAAAGCAGTATATAAAGACTGAGTATAAGGTTTTGGCGTCAATCAGTTAATTAGCAGAAATCTCGCACAAAATAATCAGCAAAACAATAAGCCGTTCGTGTTATCATCGACCAACCTTTAGTAGCATCCGTAAGAAATTAAGATTCTTACTCTTGCGAAGTTTTCATCATCCCGGTCAGCGACAAACCAATGCAACGTAACTTAAAGTAGTCAATGCACAGAACTGTTCAGGCTACCGAAGAAATCGGATATATCACGACGAAGCATTAACAGTTTTGTAATAGCAGTTAATGTTGTTGTCGCTGCTTAAATTAAATTGATATGTTTACACCATCCACTAAATTGACCAGGCTATCTCATGTGTGCTGCTTAAACTAAACCCATTAGAAAGCGGCTGAACTACAAGTTATGGTAAAAAACTATAGTTAAGCTAAAAAAGTTGGTATTTCTCTCATGTATTTGTGGCAGGTACACGTATCAGAATCCTCAAGCATCGCCGATCATTGCAGCAATTATGGTTTGAGCGACAGCAAGGAAGGCTCATTCAGAAGTGCGTGCAACCATCTACATGATCAATGCTGTATGCAGTGCGAAAGCCTTAAAGATGCTCTTCAACAAATGGAAAGTTGTTTTAAAGGCTGCAGCATGAGCCAAGAAGAGGAGGACGACATGATGTATTCTTTTCGCGAGGCAGTGCAGAGTATCAACGCATGGAAAGCTCATCAGCTGCGCAGCACCAGACAAGATGAGGCCAGAACACGCATACTGGATAGCCTAGATGAGAATTCTGTGCATGTGACTCAAGACTGTGCAATGAAATTTCTTCCACAAAAATACAGAGAGTCACAGTCAGATTGGTTTGCCAAGAGGGGAATATCCTGGCACATCAGTGTTGTAGCGCGAAGGATTCAAGGGCGTTTCTATCACCAGACATTCGTTCACATTGTGGAGAACTGTAAGCAAGATAGTTTCACAGTTGTGCGCATCCTAGAGCACACATTATCCACGCTAAAGAAGGAGCATCCAGAACTGACAACCGCTTTTCTGCGTCAGGATAATGCAGGTTGTTACCACTGTGCAGAAATGTTGGCAAGTTGTGCGCAGATGAAAGCTAAGACAGGCACTGCAGTAGCAAGGGTAGATTTTAGTTATCCCCAAGGGGGGAAAGGATCATGTGACCGAAAAGCAGCAACAATCAAGGCGCATGTTAAAAGGTTTATTAATGAAGGTCACGACGTGCTACATGCCGTTGATTTCAAGAATGCTATGCTATCTCACGGTGGGATAAGAGATGTCCGAGTAGTCGTTGTAGATGCTAGTACCGCCGAGAAGGACACGCAGTCTCAAATCAAGTGGGAAGGCATTAGCTCATTAAATAACTTCTTGTATTCAGACAACACCATCATCGTTTGGAGGGCATACAACGTTGGTGTGGGCAAGCACATGGAAAGTAAGCAGTGTTTTAGATAAAATATTTGTGAAGCGAAAATGTTTATACAACACCTTAAGCTTAAGGCCCATTCTTTGTAGGCTTCACTCTCTTTCATTCGTTCCCTCGCTCGTTCGTTCGTTCATTCATTCATCGTTCGTTCGTTCGTTCGTTCACTCACTCACTCACTCACTCACTCAGTCGATTAATTAAATTAATTATTAATTGTTATAATTAATAACACATAAATCTTATGCGTCTAGTTCCAGATTATTCACAACCACCTCGTTTTCAGAGCCAGTTTTCTTCCGGCGACTTCTCAGCGTTATCTCCGTTGCCAGATTCAAAGGTAAAAAAGAATGTTCAAGTCGATGAAGTAGTTTCTGTGAAGGTCGACCTGGATCGTGATGGGGACTCGCTATTTTCGTGCCCAAATTATGGATGCATTAAAACGTATATGCGTCACTCGGCTTTAGAAAATCATCTATTCTACGGGAAGTGTGAGTTGCGTCCTGTTAAAGAAACACTTATGGACCAAGCAAAAGCCCTGTATTACGAAAAGCTGCAAAGTGATGCAAGTGCTCCTCCTCCATCTCTTGAGGGTATGCCACTTCCACGTTTCACAACAACTGAAGCACTGCCGGAAGGATGGGCCCTACGATCGAGCAAGAAAAGCACGCGGTTTAGCGAAACCCAAAAGAATTACCTCGAGAGCAAGTTTCAGGTTGGTGTGGAAACTGGCCTTAAACTTGATCCAGCCAAAGTTGTCCGAGATATGCGATATGCCCGAAATGCAGAGGGAGACAAACGTTTCAGGATTAAAGAATTCCTGACCGCCCAACAAGTGCAGTCTTTTTTTTCAAGACGAGCTTCAAAACAGCGTCATGCACAACATGAATCCGACCAGGAAGAGCAGGAGGAAGACATGAAAGCAGCTGAAGAGGAAGCAGCAGATGAACTTGTCCGTTCAACCGTTCTCGAAGAAGTGTCCTTAAGGCACCCTGTTGTTTATGACATGTTTAACTTATGTGACATGTTCAAGTCACGCAAGCTAAACCACCTAGGTTTGTCCATGCTGCGCACAATTTGCGATCATTTTCACCTGGACATAAACCACATCAAAGGGCGAAGGAAAGCACCTTATCTTTCCATATTGGAAGACCTCATTAAGACCTGCAACTGTTACGTGGGTGGTCTCGTTTAGATTTTTACTTTGCGTAGGAATTAGTAAAGAGACTAAAGACCTGCAAAACTACCCCCCTCCCCATCCCCTTCCTTCTGAAAAAGGACAAAAATTGGAAAGGATTTCTATTTGGTGTGTGTTAGAAACAAATACTCTTAAAACCATTCATTACTTTTCTGATTACGTATTTCTCCTTGTTTATCTGGAACAGTTTGCAATTGTGTTTAAGACACTGAGCAGCACAAAAACTCACAGTTATGAAAATAACTCCCAGTTGTTACAGTTAAGTCATTATTACTGGTGAGCTGTAATGAGCAGAGGAGTCATACTGTCATGTACTTTGCTCGTAAATATTGCGACACTAACCTCAGAAGGCCTACTATGTTTTATCTAATTCTGTAACAAATTGTTGACGTGACACACATGGTGACCTGGGTTATAGTAAACTTGTCACGGTTGCTCGCAATGCTGTCACACTCGATTCGATGAACGTGCTTCAGTCTTCTTGTATTACTGCTGTTTTTCTCAACCCAAAGCAATTAACGGTGAGTTGTACTTTACTTTCGTTTTCTTTTGTTTCCTCTCTTATTGATATCCTTTGAAAAGACGTCTAAAAAGGTTCAAGAGACAAAGAGATTCAAAGAGTTTTTATCAAACACATCGGCGATAACACAACACGGCAGAGTAATTTGCATAAGAAAAGTGGTCAGAAATATTTTTTAAGCCAGAGAATATACATTTTACCAGGAAAACTAACAAAATTTAGTGAAAAAAAGGAAGGTAGTAGTGAATAAAAACACGAGAAAATCCAGCGTAATTTTAATTTATCGGCCGGGGATGCGACTGTTGCTTTGTTGTTGTCACACAACGTTCTTTAATTTTGACTTAGTAGGGTGAATGACTTCGGCGCTCATACTTCGCCGTTTTAATTGCCCCAAAATTTTATTTCATATTTCAGTAGTACTAAAGTTACTGTTTCATCAGAGTATTAACTTGAGTTCGAAAGCCATGTACCATGCAGTGATTTCTGCTTCTGAAGTTAGCCAATATTGACATTTATAAAAACGCAGTTTGTAACGGTCATTCCAAAAAATTTTCAGAATTTTCTGTTTAAATATTCTTACATTCTAACAACGGCAAAAGGTAAGGGAGGGATCATTGGATTCGCAAACACTGAAAATTTAATCCAGCTTCTTTGAATTTTTTTCATAGGAGGCCAACTAACAAGGGGATTTTTAGCCCATCCGAGGCCCCTGGCAGGGTCAAATATTAAAATATTGTCTTGTTCGGAATATATAAACCCAAAACAGCTTAAACCTATATTTTCTAAAATAGTTTCCCAAGGTCTTTATTGTGGCAAAGTTTGGGCGATTTCGATTTTTCTATCTTGCATGACTATAGTTGGTATTTACGGAAAGTCACTCTTAATAATGACAGACACTTTGCAAGTGGCTTTTGTTTGTTTTAATATCACAGTGCCTTCTTTGAACAAAATTTCATTTGAATTTCAGACTTGCTCAGTTACATTGTCTGTACTGAACATTAATATATGAAATTCACATATTTGAACTGCGGATAAAGATAGAATTATGTGAAGATCATTGCAGTGAAGGTGTTTCAACCTAAGCGGTTGAAAAGAAGAAGCCTGAATCTTTTCAGGTTTCTTCTTTTCAACCACTTAGGTTGAAATACCTCCACTGCGATGATCTTCACATAATTCTATTGTCTGTACTGTCTGCAGTATAAATGTGTTTCAATTGTCTGCATTATATAGTGTAGCCTGCTAGGAACATACCTGTACACGAATATTCAAGACTTTGGTTATTTAACATTAGTTTAAGTTCAGTTCGGTTGAAGATTTAAACTAACCAGGAGTTTTTGGGACCTGTTAAATATAAAAAAAGGGAACTAAAGAAGCAAGGTGTGTTGCCAAAAAATTAATGGGTGACAGATTTTCAAAGTAATGCAGCTTAATAGCCCAGCCTTAGGATAGTGCATTTTGATAGACAGAGTACAGTACAGAAATTTTTATACGTTTAATGCATTAATGTTTAATACGTTTAATGTTTTAATGTTTATCTTGACTTCATTTACTTAAATAGAAGATGGTGAAGCTACCAGTTCTATAAGGAAAAAGAAGAAAAAATTAAGCGAGAAAGAAAGAAGTCTGACAATTGTAGTGCTCTTGCAATTGCTGTGAATTTCATCTCGTGGAATTTTTTTCTGGGAAACATTTCTCCTTGAAACGTGTTTTCCTGCCATTAACCCCTACACTGGCTTTACCTTTACGAGAGTCATCTTTACATTAAATTGGCTGGAATTATAACATTAAGGGTTGTTTCTTTCCATCCAATTGCAGAAGGAAAAGACTGGAATTTGGATAGGTGTGATTCTTCAGTTGACAATCCGCAAGATGAAAAATCGTCTTCAACAGGTGGGAATTTTGCAGGAAATGTTGTTCCGTGAGCCGCAAGCTAATTCTACTGTAATAGACTCTGTGTCAGAGGAGATGGGCTATACTGGCACATGCCAGTTTTATCAGAAACTGGCACATGCTGGTCAGAACCACATACTGGCACAACTGAGGGAGCAGTTTTGGGTACTGAAAGGAAGATCAGCAGTACACAAAATAGTACAACCATGTTGGGCATGCAAGAAACAGAGACAGCAAGTTTAGAGCAATTGATGACTACCTCAACACCATTTCGCATGACAGCCTATGAGCCATGTTTCACGCACACAGGAGATGACTATGATGTGGTTCAATTTTACCCTTGGTTCAATTTTTATTTCCCTTTGTTTTTGTGTATGGTAATGTATGGTAGTGAGTATAAAACAAAGGAAAATAAAAATTGAACCACAACAACTACTTTGACTTTTTCAACATCAAAAGGGGAAGAGCAGTTGTCAAGAGAAGGCGTGCTATATTTACACCTGCATGAACTCTAGTACATCTTGAGTTAGCAAGTTCTCTAGAAACTGATTGTTTCATCAATGTCCTGAGAACGTTAATGAACCAAAGAGGCCCAACCAAGTTGTTCTTCTCTGACAAAGGGACCAACTTTGTTGGTGCTGAGAGAGGGATTAGAGAATCCATCAACAAAGGGAACCAGAAGCAAATTCATACAGAAGGGATGCCACTGGGTATTCCAACCTCCAAAAAGCAAACACTTCACGTGCCAGTTGGGTCTGGGAGAGGCTAATATGCAGTGTTTGTACAGCCTTGAGAGCGATACTTGGAGTAAGCCTAGCAGACGAAGAAGTTGAAGCAACCATCCCTACTGATGTGGAGTCAATTCTAAATTCCAGACCACTTTGTGCTGTTTCAGATGACCCACTTTCTGCTGCTTCAGATGATGATTGGAAAACTCTTACACCAAACCACTTGTTGCTGCAGAGAATGGTCCACACCTTGCCACCTGGATCCTTTATGAAGGAAGAGTGTTTGCAAGAAAGAAGAGGAGCCAGACGCAGATTGACACTGATCATCACCATGGCTCAGTAAGCATGTTCCAGCCTTGCAGAAAAGACAGAAGTGGCACAGACCCTGTCGAAATGTGCAGGTTAGCGACCTTGTACTCCTCGTGGATGAATGCTTACCCAGGGGACAGTGGCACCTTGGCCAAATCATCAGGAGCAAGGTTGGCACAGTGGTGAGAGCACTCGCCTCCACTTCTGTGACCAGGTGTGGTTCCAGTGGTTGGCACGTGGGTTGAGTTTGTTGTTGGTTCTCTCCTTGCTCCAAGGGTTTTCTCAGAGTTCTCCAGTTCCTCCCTCCATAAAAACCAACATTTCCAAATTCGAATTAAACCTAAATGTCAAGTGTTTACACATGAGCTCCTGGCTCGGGAGATTAGGCGACTACTCCCTACACCATGACGTTAAATTTGATTTACCATTTTTTTTTACCATGGATTTGTTTGGGCTCAAAATCGTGGGTGCGGCTTATCTACAGGGACTCGTCCAAACTGTGGAGGCGACCCATAGAGAAGCTTTGTTTGTTACAGGAGTCAGGAAACCTCTAATGAACATTGCCACTCAATCAGGACATTTCTAACAATTGAGAACATTCTGTTTTCGAAGTGGAGACACTGATATGGACTTAAAGTAAAACCTGTATCTCAGTCACAGGGCAACCATGTCTTCCACACTTCACTAGTTGCACATTGGGTAGGCTGTTGGGGCTGGGTTCCCTGTTCCCTTTTTTTTTTGCACTATTTAGTCACGTGATCTATTGCTTGCCTTTGTGATCTCTTTAAGTGTCAAGTGTACGCGTCCTTTTGCGATGTTCGCGACCTTTTAGGCCGATGATTGAACCACGACAGATCTACATTGAGCCAAGATGGTAAGGAAGGCAGATTGACCAGTCAAGTAGCAGGAAGTAAAGGCCTGTGCACAAGCGAGTTTTTCTGCATTGGTTATAACAAGAATCAATTCTGTCCAACATGCTCTAAATAGTGCAGTCTATAACATTAATGGATAAACTATCCATTGTACAAAAAACTCTAGCTGTAAAATAGTCAAAACACTTGTAAGTTATCTTTTTGAAATTTTGTATTACTCACTGAAGCCAAGAAAATATGACTTGTAACTTATTTCACTGGAAATTGCTTCCTCTTCCAATAACCGCTTAAGAAGGTGGAATACCGATTCTACCAGGCATCTCCCGCACAGATTCCACGAGATACCATGCATGTGCATGGTTGTTCATTCTAGGTTTGCGTTCGTCATCTTGCTAGTGTGGTTGGTAAAGCAAAAACGTTTCTTCTGTAAATCAATGCCATTTGTACGAAACATTTCCACTTGATGTAACCCAACCAACAACCAGTGAAAGAGCTGTTAATTATTCAGGGTTGCAAGGCAATCCTTTTTAATCAGAGAATTTTCATATCCGAAACACTATGCTTGCCAAAGCAGGTGTAGTGGACATCTTACAAGTCATGGAAGCTCAGCCTCCAAAAACTGCTTTGGTGAGGCTGAAAAAAATAAGCGACTGACAAAGAGCTTGTTGTCTTCAAGAAAAAAAACGCCCAGTGCCAATACTAACAAAACTACGAAACCAGCATTGACTGGCGTTGCCAGTTGTCCTGCCAAACAAACCAGTATGAACGGTGCTTTGGGGGCTTGACCATGATGAGTCGTGTTGCCCCAGTTCTAAAAGAAGTGAAAACTGCTTACAGTGCCGCAAAGCAGGAGGACTAAACTAGCAAGTCCTGGTGAAGGAAAAAGAAAAAATTAAGAGACCTGAAAATTGTAAACTTTTCAAGTGACTAGAGTCAACTTTGAGATCCGGGATATGCCCCCCCCCCCCCCCACAAAAAAAAACCAGATGCATAGATGCTCGTCTGCAAAAAAATACAAGAATCAACGTCAAGAGACTTACCCGCGTATCGTCAGATCTGGCAACTTCGAAGGGATCTTGTGAAACTGGACTTCTATTTGTCAGTAGCATTTAAAGCTGAAGAAGAAGGAAATCGACCATATGACACCAAAGCGGTACTGACCCCTTGGCCAATTTACCATGACCTACAGGAACTGCTTTTTTGTGGGAATGGATAAGAATTTTTGCAAAAGTTTGCAAATACACCAAGGGCATGTTGGTGAACAGATCTGTGTTCACCCAAATGATGGAATTACCATGCAACCGAGTAACTGATGTCAAAAAGTGTATCAAATTACAAAATTGCACACTAAAAGACATATTAATCGAAATTGCTGCCTTAACCCTTTTACGCAGCCTCCGTATGATTATCGGTCGTGGGCGATCGATGACGTAGAACCTTTTCTAGCTAAAAACAAAAGAATCACAAAACGAACCAATAGAATATTTTGCTGGAATAAAACCCAAGGTCAACGTCTAGGACACAAAAGTGACGTTTTTATTTATTTATTGATCTTCGCACACTTTGACTTGAAAAATTGTAAATTCTTAATCAGGATCGTATTAAATGGTGAAAAATGCCACCCAAACGACAAAGAATACCCAGTGGAAGAAGTGAGGTAATCATGTTTAGAAGACGGTGGAGAGGAGTTAAGCGACTTCGAATTCAGAGATCTGTCCGAGGAAGAGGAAGATCTTATCAACGAAGGTGTTGATCCTGATTTGAGGATATAGAATACAATTTTAAGGTGTATTTAAGATATGTAAACTTGTATGGTATTGTAATTTGGTTTCTTGTTCCAGAAATATGTCCTATTTTTCAAGTATACAGTGGCATATTATTGACTTCCTTTGAAGTAAACAAAGTATTGTATTTTGTGCTGCGTGGCACGTGTTGCAGCACTCTAGGGTCTACTGATGAATATTTAGACGGTAACAAGTTAGATTTTGCATGTTTTTGTACACTTTTTACTTGCATCGCCTCTGCAGTGTCACACTTTCATTTTTGTGCATTCATTTACAAATTTGTTAGAAAAAGATCCACATGCAAAAATATAGATAAATAAGTAAACAGTGGAAGTATACTTGCACAAATACAGAAGCAGAATTTATATGTTCCATTTTCCTAATTCTAGTGCTGACATAGATGAGAAAGAAGATGATTTAGAACCTGTTGAAGATGTGAGAGATCAGGAAATACATCTACCTCCTCAAAGAAAAAGGGCTTCCTCTGCCAGGACAGTCCTCAACCTTAGCGGTAGTTTACTAGTCCGGGACTAGTAAAAATTGGCTTTGGACTAGTAGAAATTAAGAACTACTAGCCACTGGGCTTGTGTCATTAGAGGTGGTGTTGGAAAGATAATAAAGAAAAATGTAACAGGTTCAGGAGATCGCAAAAGAGAAAAGAAAAACTAGAAAGAGATGAAATACCTTTTCTCACATTTTACTATAATTCCAAGCGTTAGCCAGACAATAAAACACACTGGATTTCACCCGCAACAAATGAGATCCGCTCGATCGGTCAAAATCCTAAAATTATGACGAAGACTGGGCACTAGTGTGACCCAGTAGTTCACGGATGGGACAGACATCTTGGATTTTGTCGACTGCTCACGCTTGATCAAGCATGAAGAGAATAGATTCGTTCTTCGATAAAGTTCCTGGTGATAACCCCCCAAATTTAAAAAGCAGCGGAAACCGAGTGATGCTGAGAAAGAAGACGACGAATCTTTAAGAAGTCATGCGAAATCCACAGGACATGTCCAGGCTTAGAAAGCAATTCGTGCAAAGGAAAGGCCAATGGAAGCCCCTTTACCAAGAGCTCTTCTCATTGTTTCAGAAGAGGTGAGACAGAAAATGGAAAAGCTATTTGATGTAGCATACATGATAGCAAAACTTGAACTACCATTTACGACTAGAAAAAACATGGAGTGCTGTTGGGAAACACTTATCAAACGGACAAGGCCTGCAAAAATTTTGTCATTGCCATTTCTGACGAGCTAAATAACAGGTTCTCTGAAGAGATCAAGTGAGTGCAATTTCTTGGCCTTAGGGCCGATGGTGCTACAGATGTGGGTACCAGGGAAGTGGAAGATGATTATGTCAGATTTGTTAAAGATGGGGTTCCTGTAAATAAGTTTGCTGGACTAAAGGAATGTATGGATGCCAAGGCCACTGGTGTAACAGAAGCAATCAAACAAGCAATGGATGAAGTAGATGAAAGCTGGAAACAGAAGCTAGTTTGCCTTGGAACTGATGGGGCTAATGTTATGATTGGGAGACATAACAGTGTATTTACCCTACTGAAGACTGATGTTCCAAGCCTAGTCAGCATTCATTGCATTGCTCATAAACTTGAGCTGGGATTTCAAGACACTGTCAAAGTCAAACTTTTCAAAGATGCAAGAGAAATGCTACAAGGGATTTGGAAACACGACAAATACTCTTGCAAGGCAGTGCGTGAACTTAAGGCTCTAGCAGAGTTAATGGATGAAAGGGCCTACAAGGCGGTAAAAGCAGATGGATCAAGGTGGATACCTCATCTAGAGAGAGCACTTAGTGTGTTGCTTACTAAAAGCTACAAGTTAATTGTTATGCACTTTCAACAGGCAACTCAAGCAAGAGATTGCAGTGTTGAGATGCAGGGCAGAGCAACAAACTATGCAAAGAAACTGACAAGTTATCTGTCAAATTCTTGCATTTTCTTTAGACATCAGTTTGTACTTTGTTCAAAGTTAAACCTTTGCTGGGAGACCTCCGAATTGCATGTAGCTCCTATTATGTACTTGGGCAAAAACTGTCAATTGATGAGAGGATGGTTGCTTCTAAAGGACGATTCTGTATGAAGCAGTTTATAAAAGACAAACCTGTGAGATGGGGCTTCAAATTTTGGGTTCTAGCCTATCCAGACACTGAATATACTTACAAATTTGAGGTCTATACTGGGAAAAGACTAACCAAAACAAACTTCGGATTAGGATATGACGTAGTCATGAGTCTTATGGACGGTATGATCAAACAGGGATACCATTGGTTTGTAGATATTTTCTACAGCAGCCCACTTGTTCAACTATCTTCTTGAGAAGGGTTGTATTGCAACAGGAACAGTGAGGGAAAATAGAAAAGGATTTCCTACTGGTCTAGCAAAAGCCATGACCAAAAAAATCCACAAGGAACAATCAGGCCCCAGTTGTTCAAAAGTTGGATAGCGCTGTCCACCGGATAAATCCCTATCCAGTAAATAAAGCAATTGGTTTCTCTAACACTTATCCACTGGATAGTGATTTATCTGGTGGACGCTACCCAACTTTTGAACAGCTGGGGCCAGGTGGTTTAGAAAAGACAGTCTTGTGCTCGTGAAGTGGTGTGACATGAAAGATGAATGTGCACTATCCACCTATGCTGCCACGGGAGAGGACAGAGTTGAATGAAAGAAGAAAGTAAATGGCAAATTTGAGCAAATAAATATCCCGATTACCCCTGTGATCAAAAAGTATAACGAGGGCAGGGGAGGACTGCACTTATCCAACCAACTTCTTCAGGACCCGGAAATGGTGGAAATGGTGGAAAACATTGTTTTTTCATTTTATGGATATTTCAGCTATTAATGCTTATATTATACATGGTCAGATCACTGAGGGTACGACACACAAATCATTTAGAGAGTGTTTGGCTAAGAGTGAGATGCACCTTGCTCCAAATCCTAGCCCTGGTCACCCACCCAGAAGTTCTGTGCATGCTGAACATTGCCCTATGCCACTGTCAACAGCTCCTTTAGAGGACAAGACAGCAAAGGCCACAGTCGGAAGAAAGAACTGTAAACTTTGCACTATTTTGTTAAAGAAGGAGCAAAGGACTCCATGGAAGTGCAGCACTTGCAAAATACCACTTTGCCTTCAGCTTGACCGGAGCTGCTTCCCAAAATGGCACACTCCTGAATGTGATAAATTAGAAATTGACTTGCGTGATAATTTTGTATTTTGACTGTGTCAGAACATTATTTTTATTGAAAATGCCACATGTTTACATTTGATTGGTAATAGTTTTCTTCAGTATGTAGTTTCAAATTTCCTGTCCTGTTGGGTACGGTGGGGTGGGATGGGGTGAGGTGGGGTCGGGCACAAACATGCCCCACCACACCCCACCTCATCTCGGCAGAAAAAATGTGCAGATTTATTAAATGACAAACCAATTGTTACTTGTATATATACTGTTAAGACCCTTGTTACATCATTCATTAGACTGCAATAAAATATGGTAAAAAAGTGACGTAACAGAAGTTGCCACAGTTCTGCTGCATTTTAACGAAATTATCTGAAATTTTTAGGAATACATTGTTGGGTGTAGAAGTAAAACACAGTTTTACTTTTTGGAGGGGTCCTTATTTGTGTTATTTTTTCTTGTTTTCCAAATACTCTTGGGATTATTCTAAAATAACAATTTTTCTCTTTCTACGCCAGCCCCAGGGGATAATTAAGTTAATACCTTTCGGGTGATGTAGCTTCAATTTTTCTCCTATTTGAGTTCCCCAAGAACTTAAGAATACTGTCAACGTATTGATACAAAGACAATGCTCTTTACTTGGCTATCAAGATGAGGCAAAAAACGTGCAAAATTCTCTGATGCAGATACCTTAAAGCTGCTTGTGATAAAGCAACAGGGGAGTGTCAACCCGGAAAGCCTTCTGTACTTTAGAAAGCCAGGTCAGGAGTACTAGCAGAAAAATGTTGAAAGAAGAAATTGTCTTCTGTAGGATAGGAAGCAGCTAAGAATTTGTCACCTTGCAAAAGCGACTGACAAAACCACCCAGATGTCTCCAAGACAATGAAGACAACTCACAAGCCACAATGTGTGAGTTACCATGGGGGGGGGGGGTGTAGTGTCGATGTATTGCGTTACGGTCATGCGCACTAGGGGTCGGTCGAGTCGGTAGTATCACGGATTACTGTATTTTACTGTTAGAGAATAAATAAGTATTCACAATCAAGGACTCCATAACTGGCGACGAGGATAACTCAAGCGAATTCCACTACAGCCACACTTAATTTAATCGTCACCTTGGATCGAATGCACTAGATAAACAATGGCAAAACATGTTCAGTTCTCAACGCCACGTGGGCTGGCCGCCATTTGAGTAAGGCGGGAAATCAAAGTTGAACACTTATCCATTGTCGTCAAAATATTACGTCGAAAGATTACATCGAAAAATTACCTCAAAAGATTACACGGGACGATCACACAATTGCCGAAGCGGAATGGCGAATGTCTTACCTCCATTTCCTTCATTTTCCGTCCACGAAGACAACGCTTCAGTCGGCCCACGTTGGAAAAAATGGTTGAAACGTTTCGAAATGTACCTCGCCGCTCATGATGTGAAAGACGCAACACGCAAGAGAGCGCTACTACTATACTCCGCTGGTGAAGAGGTCAGCGACATATCTGAAACACTTCCAGATCGAGAAGAAGAGAAGGACTATGCGAAAGCAGTGACCGCTTTGAATGCTTATTTTCAGCCAAAAGTAAACAAGACCTACGAAATTTACATGTTCAGAAATGCTTCTCAGAATTCCGGTGAATCGCTAGATTCTTACTGCACACGGCTGAGGCGTCTTGCTCAAACATGCGAGTTTGCCAACGAAGATGAAGAAATCAAGTCACACATAGTTGTGTCCTGTTTATCTTCACGATTACGGCAAAGAGCTCTACGAGAAGACATGGATCTCAAAGCCCTACTCGACTATGGCCGTGGTCTAGAAATGTCTGACAAGCAAGCTAAAGGCATTGAGGAACAGGAAAAGTTAGCCAAAGTAGCAGAAGTCCAAGCGGTGAGAGAGGAAAAGCCAAAGTCGGAAAACAAGAAGTGTTACAGGTGTGGAGAAAATTACCCTCATAAAGGTCGACCTTGTCCGGCGCTGAATGAAAGTTGTAAACATTGTCGCAAGAAAGGCCATTTCACCAAAGTATGCCGAAGCAGATTAAATTTCAAGAAAGTCAATACAGTGGATGAGAAAGATGGCGATGAATCAACCGACGAAGAGTGCACATACCGAATCACTCTCCACTCCATGCGTGACAAGATGCAACCGTTTACTGAAATTATCATTGGAGGCAAGAGAGTGAAATGTCTTATTGACTCAGGAGCGGGAGTAAATGTCATCGACACATGTTCTTTCAATCAGCTGGAAAGCATTCCCATTACACCTACCTCGAAGAGGATCTATGGCTACAGATCTTCTGAGCCCTTACCAGTCATTGGCAAGTTTGAAGCTGAAATCAAGTCGGGAGTAACAAGCAAATCGACGGTCACGCAATTCTGCGTTGTTGATGGATGTGATGGTAATTTGATAGGTTATGAGACGGCAACAGATCTCGGGCTGCTACACATAATAAACAGTGTGTCGACACCCAAAGTCGATAACATTATCGAGGATTACAAAGATTGCTTCGAGGGGCTGGGAAAGATGAAAGGTAAAACCGCAAAATTACATGTTAATGACAGCGCAAAACCACTGGCCCAGAAGTACCGCAGACTACCATTTCACATCCGTGATCAAGTCGAAGCAGAGCTCAAGAATCTAGAGGAACTTGACATCATAGAAAGAGCAGAAGGTCCAACTCCCTGGGTCTCTCCGATAGTTGTGGCCCCAAAGAAGACAGGAATACGCATATGTGTCGATATGAGAGCGGCCAATCAGGCTATAGAACGTGAGCGACATCCAGTACCCACTGTAGAAGACCTGCTCGTTGATCTGAACGGAGCCACTGTTTTCAGCAAGATAGACCTAAACCAAGGATATCACCAACTTGAGCTGGACGAAGACTCCCGGAGCATTACTACTTTTGCCACGCACATTGGCTTGTTTCGTTACAAGCGACTGAGTTTTGGAATTAACTCAGCAGCTGAAATCTTTCAGAAATCCATAGAAGAAGTGCTGCAAGGAATTGACGGTGTTAGAAACATTTCTGATGACATAATAGTGTTTGGCAAGAACCAATCCGATCATGATGATGCTTTACAAGCTGTTCTTCAGAGAATGAGAGAAAACAGTCTAACCGCAAACCCTGCCAAGTGTCTGTTCAACCAGTCATCCATTGACTTCTTTGGTCATCACTTCTCTGCAGATGGCATCAGTGCAGATGATAAGAAGGTTGCATCCCTCATTAATGCCAGTCCCCCAAAGAATGCAACTGAGGCACGCAGCTTCCTCGGTTTGGCACAATACCTTGCACGTTTCATAAAGGACTTTGCTTCCATCTCTGCTCCAATCCGTCAACTCACCCATCTAAATGCTAAGTGGGTGTGGGGACCAGAACAACAACATGCATTCGACTGCCTCAAAGCCAGCATGGCAACTCCAGAAATCATGAAATACTTCGACCCCTCACTCCAAACGGAGCTGATTGTTGATGCCAGCCCAGTCGGCCTGGGAGCAATTCTCACGCAAGTAACAGCAGATGGAGGAACAAACATTGTAGCGTATGCCAGCCGCTCACTCACGGATTGTGAAAGCCGCTACAGCCAAACCGAGAGAGAGGCTCTTGCAGTGGTCTGGGGAATTGAGCACTTCCACCTATACCTCTATGGATCATCCTTCCAAGTTACCACAGACCACAAGCCGTTAGAAACAATCTTCAACAACCCCACTTGCAAAGCAACTGCGCGAGTTGAGAGGCTACAGCTACGTCTACAGCCATACAAAACCAAAGTTGTTTACAAGCCAGGAGCAAACAATCCAGCTGATTACATGAGTCGCCATCCGGATCCCAAACAATCGCAGGCTTCCAACCATTTATCAAGAGTTGATGCCTATATTAACTTTGTAACCAATAATGCTGTGCCCCATGCCGTTACGCTTCAAGAAGTAAAAGATGCGACAGCAGCTGATGAAACGTTGCAGAGTCTAGCAAAAGTGATAGCAACTCAAAAGTGGCACGAGGCTGGAAGAGATGTCAGTCAGTACCAGCAGATCAAGCAGGAGTTGTCAGTATCAAATGGCGTTATTCTGAGAGGGACACGCATAATAGTTCCCGAGAAGCTACGAGATCAAATGATTATGCAAGCTCACAGTGGACACCAAGGAATTGTGAAGACCAAGCGTCTTTTGCGAGATTCAGTCTGGTTTCCAGGGATAGACAGAATGGTCGAGGAAGTTGTCAAAGGGTGCCTACCGTGCCAAGCTGCGAACCATGATCCAAAGCCAGTATGCGAGCCTCTGCAAATGTCCCCCTTACCACTAGGCCCATGGCAAGAGCTCTCCATAGATTTCTGTGGCCCCTTTCCAAGTGGAGATTACTTGCTCGTCGTGACTGATGACTTCAGTCGGTATCCAGAAGTTGAAATTTTGAGGTCAACATCAGCAAAGGCAGTGATTCCCCACCTTGACAGCATCTTTGCCAGGCAAGGGATCCCCGAGGTAGTAAGAACGGACAATGGTCCACCATTCAATAGTGAAAGTTTTCAGATGTTTGCCACTCAACTTGGTTTCACACATCGCAGAATAACTCCTGAATGGCCCAGAGCAAATGGAGAGGCGGAGAGGCTGATGAAGACACTGGAGAAAGCGATTAGGACAGCCGTCGTTCAAGGCAAGAACTGGAAACAAGAGTTGTTCACCTTCCTTCGACAGTACAGGGCCACCCCTCATAGCACCACAGGGAAGTCTCCTTCGGAGTTGCTGAATGGACGAAAACTAAAGTCCACATTACCCCTGGTGCAGTTTGATCAGGCATCCCCAGAGATCAGACGAGCTGATGCTAAGAGAAAGGAGAAGATGAAAGAGTATGCAGACAAGTGCAACCATGCCAAGAACACAGACCTGAATGTTGGTGACAAAGTATTGATAAAGCAACCAAAACAGAACAAGATGTCTACACCATTCAAGCCTGAGCCATTTGAGATCACAGACAAGAAAGGAAGCACGATTACAGCCCAAAATGCAGAACACATCATAACAAGAAATGCATCATTCTTTAAAAAGCTGCCTTCTAACATACCTGTACATCCCGTTCCAAGTGACGAGGAAGAACAGTCTACACCTTTCATTGATGCAACAGAAGCAGTTGATCCAGTTGAGACAGTCGAACCACCTACAGTTATACCAGTTGAATCACCTGGAAATGCACCAATAGCACCACCTGGAAATGCATCAGTTGAAACACCTACACCTACACCAGTTGAATTACCCGCACTTCGCAGATCAGCAAGAGAAAGACGAGTGCCTGATCATTTCAAAGACTATGTTACTTGAACATTGCTGAAATCAATGGCTTAATGAAAAGGAACATTGTTGCGTGAACATTATCTGAACATTTCAAAGACTATGTTACTTGGACATTGCTTAGATCAATTGCACAAAGGGAATAACTTGTGTGAACGTTACCTGGACTGGTAGATTTAGGAAGTAGCATGTTGAGTTTCGTTTTTTTAAGTTTTACCTAGCTCATTATCCAGAGGAAAGGAGAGATGTAGTGTCGATGTATTGCGTCACGGTCATGCGCACTAGGGGTCGGTCGAGTCGGTAGTATCAAGGATTACTGTATTTTACTGTTAGAGAATAAATAACAAGTATTCACAATCAAGGACTCCATAGGGGGGGGGGGGGTCCTTACACCACTAACCACTTCCATTTTTTGTCTTGGCTAAGACCTCATTGAAAGCATTAAAATGTAGGCAATTGTTCCACTGACTTCCAAAGGAAGGTTAGTGAAAGGACTTCCCAAAGACCCCAAGCAAATATTATTCATTGCAAAACAGACATATACAAATGTTGAATTTTGGAGGACAAATACAGAAACTTGTGCGCATTTATTCGCTTGTTTAAGTTCGACAACATTTATGGTTAAAAGATACAGTCTCTGTAGGTTGAATTTCACTTCCCTGTCAGGCTTCGTCACTGGATGTCATTGATGCAGTGGTCTAGTGGCTAGTGAGGCTGGCAGTTGCGTACTGGTCCGATATTCTCAGTAAAATATGACTTTTAAAAAAACGGGAGAAAATCACCAAGATTAAGCTTTAGCTTTGTCTCATGATACACTCACTTGAGATGTATATCACGATGGAACCAGGGCATTTTGATCATTAGTGTTCCTGTGAAACATGAGCTCTATTCTAGGGACTGTTCTTCTTGCCTCCTTGGTCACAAGACACTTCCCCCGGTCCTCAAGACACCCATGACAATAACGTTCTACTGATTTGGCCAGTTCAGGGTGATGTGAATCACACGCTACGCATTGATCTTTACAATCGCGATTGCTCCACTCTGGCCTGGTGAGGCGTGGTGGCAAATTTCTGCTTTTTGTCTTGGCCTGGTGGCAAATTTTCTCCTCCAAGGAGGAGGGATAGGAGAAAGTTCACATCCTGGAGAGCCATCAGAGGGTTTCGCTATTCCTTGTCAAGGTATAAAGGGAAGCTTGGGGTGAATTTCTAAAACATTTAACCATAACCCGCTGCGGAAAACGTAAAACAACCGAAAACCGTGCCAAAAACTGATGATTTCCCCCCACTACACGAGCAAACTGCTGTGAAAATGAGGATCTATCTGCCAACCGACCCCCAAAATAGGCAAAAACTGCCTAACCGCCAGACTGTAATAGACCCCAACCACAGGACTGTACTGTCAGATGTATCAATAGCCATACATTTTGATGTCGTGATTATCCAATTTGTAGACAGGATCTTACCCAAGATCCTAAATGGCAATGACGAATGTTCCTTATCTCCTTTTATAGAACTCCGTGAAATCTTCCAGTATCCTGCAAAAGTATCTGTAGGAGCCCATAGGATCCTAAAATCATCATGCCCACTTGAGTGTGGCAAGTAATTATACACTGGTACACTGTATCTGGAGAGGGACTTTGTCAACAGAAATCAGGCTTGCAGCAACAATACTGTTGTTTCCATGATTTATTTTGTTCATCAGAAGATTCAAATTGAATGGTACACTTATGAAATGCGAGGTAAAAGTGAGAAAAGTTTGCTATTTTTGGCTGTGGGTGATAGGCGATCTCAAATGGCCATCTCAAATGGCCTCTCAAAGAAGGAAGACCACTTGGTAAAATGTTAACTGGAGTGCACAGACCCAGATTTGAGAGTTGCTATTGTCAGCCATTTTGGATTTGATGGCCATCTTAAAAATAATTTTGAAGCAATTTTTAGTTCAGTGTTTGAAAACAACAACAACAAAAAGCATTTTTTATGAAACTTCTTTGCACACTTTAGATGGAAATTGACTTGTGACTTTATTTAAACCTTTTTTGGGCTACAAAATGCTTTAGAACAAATTTTCAATCACTTGAAAGGAGTTATGAGCAAAGTAAAGACTGGTCAATGTGCCAGTCAAATTCCACTATACCTGAAATATTTTACAGCTTTTAGGCAGACTTAAAATCATTCAGATTTTTACCCCAAATGTTTCACATTTTGGTGGCAGCACTGAACGTATAAGTAAAGAAGAAAATGACAGAAGAAAGTGGCCAAGCTACTGATAATACTTCAGTGCCCTCTATAACCATCTTGCTTTCAAGTTTTATTTCACCAGAAAAGTTCGAAAGCGTCAACTGACAACAATCTATGGCTTTGCAGTTCAGAGCTTGTGCAACTGCAAAAGGTTCGCAAGAGAAGAACAAATTGGCCAAACTCCCAGCCTTCCTGCATGGTTAAGAGCCACAACCTATTACTACACCTTGGGCAAGGAACAGAAATCTTCATACAAAGCTCTCACTAAAAATCTTGAGGCACTACGTCACAATGTCAATCACAAAAAAAATCTACACAGAGTTTGAAAACAGAAGCCTTCTACCAGTGAGGATCCCATCAGTTTTTCTACGGGAACTTTGCAACTCCTCACAAAGGTAATTCCATCACTATCTGAGGACCCAGCCAGACAAGACCCACGTGAAACTCTTGGTGCATGACACAATGCCATATTTAGGCACTATCGTTGGTTTTCTGCAATGGTTTAGAGCAATCCAAGCTGAACACTTTGAGGCCAACAGTACCACTCACCTCAACCAATCATGAGAGTCACTGGGCATAGCCACGCTTCTGGCTCATCAAAGCAAGTGGGACAGAAGTCCCTTCACAACAAGATTACCCAACCACAAAAATAACAAAGATCCAGCTCTGGAGAAATTACTTGTTATAAATGTGGAGAACAAGGCAATCATGCCGCACTTGCCAGGATAGACATAACACTCGTAGAGGTACTGACAATTACTGTAGTATTTTAGTAGAGCTCATTGAGGCAATTATCACCATCTTAGCCGTGTTTCCAATAAACATTTCGGTATTTAAATGGCTACAATTCCTGTTCTGGCAATACTAATTTTAGTTTTCCTTGGCCTATCCGTTACTAATAATTTGTACAGAAGGGGTTAACTTAGTACTGACCAGTAATGATCCACAGCATATGTTAGGTGTTATTACTCCTTCCACTTCCAAGAAAGCTGTAGCCTGCAATGCTTGGCTAAATGGAATCCTACCATAAAAATGCATGTTTCCATCTTTAGGAGCAAATGGTGATGTCTGATGGAGAAGTAGGGTGAAAGACTACAGTGGAAATGTAACTGTACGCTGAACTCCATGTTACCGCATTTCAGTCCTTCCAAACCCGATATAAGGGCATGGACTATTGTCATGGTTAAATAACACAACCAGCTAAAACAGGTTCAGGCCACTGGATTTTTCACCAATACGAGTGCTGTAAAGGTAGAACCAGCTTAATAAACATAAATTGAAAAAAGGAGAAATCAACAAAACCATCAAGTAAGGTTTACTTCGATTCAAATCGTTGCCAAGAACATGGTTTATGAACCTTGTTTTCTTCAGACACACTTAACAGAAAATATTCTTTCAATCTCAAGGTTCTGTCAGTTTTCGTCTGATTTTGCTAGCCAATACAGGGAATTAAGAAATCTCATTTTTATGGTTTCTTGTTGGTTACCCTGAAAACAAAATAAGCCCGTCCCAATGAGGTTTTCACAAATTTAGTAACTATACAGTGTCTATTGTAAGCTACCTTTGTAGTTTCAATTCTAGAACTGATGTACTTTTGGAAATTTTAAAAGAAATGTACTGTTTGTTTTACTCAAGAATTGAAATGGCCAGGACACTGTGTAATTAATTCTCCATTTGTTTTGTTCACTGTGAATGTAGTGAAAAGCCATATACATGAAAGGAAACTAGAATAGTGGTTTATATTTATCTTAAATTAAGTCTCGAGTTGTACATGTAGTGTTTCAATACACCTGTGGAAAAACGTTTTAAAATATGTAGTTTTCACAACAATTTTTGAGTTCAGGAATTGGGATCTCAGACGACAACAAACAATTGCTGTTACCATGGCTTACAATAGCTTTTAGCACAAAGCTTGGCATATGTTGTTGGTTGCCAACAACATTGTAGTGATAATGTAATAGTTTTTTATTGTTTTTTGTGAATGTACAGGTCAAGGAACCATTGTCTCCTATATTTAATGTATTACTCTAAACTTCATCAAGAAGCGAACACTTTTATTTAAGTGTTTACTGAGTGGTCGCCTACGAGAACCTCCAAACAAAAGAACAGACAAGTTGGTAATTCAGAAAAGTGGTCACAGTCGCTTACAGGAGAGGTCACTTATGACAGCTTTTAATTACAGAGTTTACGTGACAATTCAAACGGGGTTTCAAACTGCTGGTCATAACTAGAGCTGGTCGCTTACCAAAGTGGTCGCAAGGAGAGCTTTAACTGTGCTGCAATAATTATTATTGAAGTCTCCACATATACGCATTTGATCAATCAATGAACGAAACAAGCCCATAGAATGTTAAACATTCAGATCTATGTAAACAAATGATAATTAGACCATAAGAATTAAAGACTTCCAGCTTTAGTGATTTCCTGCTCTTGCAGTTCAAATATTCCTAGCTGTTTGTACACAGTACGAAGGTTCATTGCAACTGAGCACCAGTTGTCTGGATAGCCCCATAATGCTTTGCGAGCCAAGTACAACCTCCTCTGATGTGTGCAGTTATAAGCACGACAGTAATGTTTTGACTTTATGAAGATTACTGACCTATGTTTGTTCCTGTTGCTTGGTAGCTCACTGTGCAACTCGCCCCGGTACCACTGGCAATACAAACCCCACTCAGTCCTATTCCCATTATCAATTTTAAAATTATGTCTAATTCATTTCGAAAATAATTTTTTCACTGAGCAAACAACCAAACTCTGAGTGACACCAGTGGCAACAATATACCTGCCAACCTTAATATATAGATTTAGCCAAGCCTAAAAGTAGAGCCGCCAAGGAATAAACTAGTGTTCATTTCTCAAACTTTTCAGTCCGAAATATATTTCGGGGCTTTTTTTGGCTCATTCACTTTCGAAAAGTGTTTCTCAAAAAGCCCGAAAGGGTTCCAAATTGTCCTCTAATATTTTGGGGATCTCTTCTGTAAAACCAAGCTCAAAAGGTCATTCTAGAGGCGGAGCACAGCTTAATTATTATTTTTTTTTTTGGGGGGGGGGGCATCAAACTTAACACATATTTTACCCATGAGGCATCTTGCTTGGTTTTTGCAATGTTTCCACATCCTGTTATTTAACTGTCAAGGCTTGTCAAATCTTGAATGAACTTGAAACGACACTTATTTACAACAACAACAAAAAACTTATTCTGAAGTAAGTGGGTCATCTTCATCATGTTCGGATCTTAACAAACATGAACTGCCACTATTAGTCTAGTCTAAAATTTATACTGGCATTTCACTGGGATTACCTGAAAGAAAGGACTCGGGGAGCTTCGAAGCACCTGTAAGAAAATTATCGCAGAGAATGATGTCGTGTAGGTTTTAGCTGAGGCGAAGAAATTTGAACACTTTGAGGAACACACATTACTTACCAGATAAAATAGCTTTAAACCCAAAACTGCTTTGCTTATAGTTACTTAAGTAACTTTTATATTTCGTTTTCTAACTTGAGACCATCGAGATTAAAAACAAACAAACACCAAACATGCTTAACTCTATGGCATAGGTTAAAAAATTCACCGAAGGAAACACGAGAAAATTTACTGTTAACTTTGCTTTTTTGGGCTATGCTGACGTCATAAATATCAGGAAAAACCTATGATTCTATGTGAGCGCATGCAGATTACTACAGCTCACATCATCAGCGCACGGGCATAAAACTATAGGGAGCCACCTTAAATAACTTTTATATTTCTTTCTCTAACTAGAGACCATCAAAATTGAAAACAAACACCAAACGCACTTTAAATTATGGCATAAGTTTTGCGGATGTGAAGTAAGCCTATACAAAGTTAGGCCCTTTGAGGAACACACAAAACTGATTTCGGAAGCTTTTCAGATAAAATAGCTTTGAACAGACAACTACAACAAGATTATTACTATTGAAAACTTCTAGGACAAGAAAATCGACAATTGCACAAAGAGATGGACCTGACAGTCAAAATTGAAAGCAATATTGTCTTGCGACTGTGCTTTGACCTACTGTTATGAATAAATAAACAAACACAACATAATGGATAGAAAAATCAGTTTTGAAAAAGTTTATTTGAAAACCTGTAAGTTTATACTTAAATGCAATTCGTGTTACACTTCCAGCATCGTGGGTCCATCCACGCGAGTGAAGTCGGCTGAGCATGGCAAAATATTCAAGACTACATCTGTCACAAATCTGAGTACGTTTCCTAATAATTTTTGAAAGTCAAAAGTAAATGTCACATTTCTAATGACAAAAATTAAATTTCCATTTTAAAACGTAATTTCTTTGACCGTAATACTTAAAATCATGTACCTTAAACCCTTTTAAAACTTCACTTACTCGGTTGTGTTTCAGAATAGGGCAAGCTCTCCGCCATGAAGAAAACAAAGATGAACCCCTTTGAAGGCAGCTTTTGTAACTTGAACGACTCAAACTTTTCGCCTTCCACCAGTATTCTTTTCAACTTTTTCTTTCCATTTATAGATAGCACATGTTTTTTCTCAAGCCAAAACTTCAGTACTGTCGAACAATCGTTCTGCTAAATAAACTTAAGCTTTTTAAAGAAACGTCCTTTTCAAAAGCAACAATGATCATCCAATTTCCCGCCAAGAAAATGCAGGTTGCCCAAAAGCGCAGTGCAATTTCCCGCCAAGAAAAGATAGCATTCTCCACCCCTCGTTGGGTTGTCTTGGGACTCCCCTCCCCGTCCCCCAGAGTCTGTATGGATGGGCATTCTCTGACGTCATAACCAAAATTTCTCGAATCGATAGGTTACGAAATTTGCTTAGCAATGGTGCTCCGCTGGCGGGCTTTGCCCATGAGCTCCACTATAAAATCAGAAAGAGGGACCAACCCCCTAACCCCAGTCCTGGGGTACTGCCCTGCCTCTAGCACTGCGCAGGGTCTAGGATGCTCCAGGGTTTTTGCACTAATGTTTTACAATATTGCCTGTACTGTACTGTTTTAGCATTACATTTCTCAGGTGTTGTTTAATGGTCTCAAGCACTACATGTATTGCACCAAACAATAGGATTTAGAAGAGTCAAGACCAAGCTTTAACAACTGCTTAGTAACCTGGCATCATACCAGGTTACCAAGCAGCGAAGGTTACGTTATTTATCGAGTCGTTTTTCAAACGTTCTTGAGCTTCTTTGGTGTTTTGCTTGTCTTCCAAAGCCCCTTTCGGCCCCTCCACAATTAGAAAGGCTAGTTTGAAATTAGTACGTTCGAATTTATAAGCCTATTCCCAAATTATGGACAAAATGCCTGCGTATACACGTGTTGCTAAAACCCGCTAGAATGTTCACGTACATGTGATAATAGAAGCTTCATGTTGAAACTTGCTGTGATTTTTTAACATATCCATAGTACTTGAGAGAAAATTCTAAATGCAAGATTAGTTTTGCAAGAAAACTCTTACCCAGAAATAAAGAAAACTTAGTTTTTCCCCTCAAAAATAGGTGGTCGACTTATACACGGGATTGACTAATACACGGGTAAATAGGGTAGTCGTCCTTCAAAGTACCGATTTCTTACCTTAACCTCTTTTAAGTTCAGCTTCAAAGATTCTGCAAAGAATATTTTAAAAGTGATAAAGGGAGAAAACGCAAAGAAAGCGGTTGACGCGATAGCTATGAAGCATGCTCAGCGAACCAAGTGTAAAGCTTGGAGCTTTGTATTGTAGTACAGTACTGGCCAAATGTAAGTTGACAGTTTTGAGATGAAAAACAAATGAGCTACAACCGAGTCACTTGAGTTATCTCTCAAGAAATAAATTGGACAAGCAGACCGCATTCGACGGGAGTGTCAACAAGTTTGTGAGTTATCGTTTCCCTCCTTCACGTTTTTGCAACAAAACCGTGAACGACACACAGGGTAAGCATTTAAGTGTTTTTTTTTGTCCTAAACAAGCTCAGGGTTTCAAATCCTCAGCAGCAACCTAATACCCAAACATGGATTAAGTGTCTCCCCCCTCCCCCCCCCCTCCAGGTATATTTAACTGCGAGGGTCATCATTATTTCTTACTAATGGCATTACTAATTGGCTAAGCTTAATTAATTTTGGGACAATTTTTTTTCACTTCCAGACAACCAAAATCTAAGCGACACTATTGCAAAATAAGCTTACATTGTGCCAAAACTCACTTTAGCATACAACCTGCATGTTTTACAATTTAGTTTTGTTTACAAACACATTGCAACAACAGACCATGGAAATGTAGTGGCCATTTTGTCAACTGACTGATTCTGGTTATATGAAAAACATTTCCAGGTAATGTAAGCTTAATCACATCATTAAGCTTATGACTTTTTAGTGAGAAAAATTATTTGAGCCTTCAAGCTTACCCTTACAAAATGGATTCCCAGCTTTCTGGGAATTCCTAGGAATTCCTTTGAATTCCCAAAAATTCCCAACTATGCAAATTAGCTGTGAGTAAGAAAGCTTGGAACTCTTGGGAATTTCTGGGAATGAAAGATATAAGCTCTGTGTAGGCTTGGAATTCCAAGGAATTCCTGGGAATTCCAAGCTATGCAAATTAGCTACAATTTAAGAAGCTTGGAATTCTTGGGAATTTCTGGGAATGGATCTTATAAGATCTAATAAGGCTTGGATTCCTAGGAATTCCTAAGAATTCTCGAGATCTTTTCAGGTTAAAGCTTTTAAGTGTTTAAAGTCGAAGTGTAGAAATTTTCAAGAGTTGCAGTTTGCTGATCGCTTAACTGCTTTGGACTTTTCTCACACCAAGTATCTCTTGTCGTTTGGAGAAAAACAAAACAGCCATCGAAAAAGAAAACTGCTATTACTACAAAATATTCAAACTTTCAGATAAGCATATAGTTTCAATTTCTTCTTGGAATGTTATGCTTAGTCTGTGCAAGAATTATACACAAAACAGGAAAGATCATTTGTCAAAGAATAACCAGTTTTACTTTACCTTGTTAATCTTACATGATCATATCTGTTCAGCATTGGTTGTATATTTGTCTTATAACATTCACGCAGTGAGTCATTCAGCAATTTAACTATTAAAATCTGTAGTTTTCAAACTTTTGCAGGGGTAAATTTGTTCTTAATCTCCATAGATCCCAAAAAACGATTCAGTAGTGACTTCTTCGCAGAATGCAATCCTCAAAGTGAGCAAGAAAAATGGAGCCAGGCTCAGCTGCCATTTTGGAATCATGAATATCTTGGGAGAGACTGGTAATGAATGAGCCACTTTGATCAGCAGCCTTATCATTGCGGGCTCAGAGAAAACGGTTGAATTTTTCGGCGCCACAAATTTCAAGTTTGTTTCAAATGTTCAATGCATGTTTCCTTGGATTTCTATTCTTTCAAGCTTAAAGGATGCCTCAAAGCAACAAAATTTGGATATCTACTCTTAAGAAGGAGGTAAGTTTAAAAGAAAATGATTTGTAATGAAAGATTGGGTTCAAAATTAACGATTCTAAGAAGATCATGTTCTCTCCTGTCTTCTTGAATTCGAAGCTATCTTTACATGTAACTAGACAGTTATATTTGAGGCAGGCTGAATTTGCGAGTTTATTTAACTAAAGAAGCAGTTATGGCATAATTGTGCAGTTTATAGAAAAGTTAAAATGAAACATGAAATAAAATGTTCTTCAGTGCCTTTCCACTGCAGAGTGTCTCCATCGCTGCAGTTTATAAAAGACACATTAGATAACTGATGTCTTAAGCTTATACATGTCTTGATTTGAAAGCAATAATACATAGAGATTATTTTCCAGAGAATTGAAAGAACAGAACTATTAACTGAATACAACAATAACTCAGAACTGATTTTAATCACAAAATGTTCTGTTTTGCTCTACTAGGTATTCAATTCATGATCAGCTGCTGTTAGAACAGATGTGACACTCACGGCCAGAGCACTGCAGTGTCACGTCAAGAGCAGCCTGCTCAGTATTAAAGCTAAGTCACCTTTAATAACTGCTCAAACTACCAGGACACAATGCAATTGTAAATGTATTGTAAGTTGTCTCTGAGAAAAAAGAAAAATCAAGACAATGTCGTCTGATTCACTTTGTGAATACTGTTGAAGCTTTATTTAAAAGAAGTTCTAGGTGTAGCAATTCAGAATTAAATAATTGCAATTTTCCCAATGTTGAATTAAATTTTCTTCCAGTCACTGACTGTGTTGACAAATAAAATTCTTGAAAATGTATTCACTGATGTGAATTTCAGAGGACAATACATACAAATACAGTGGGTCACGTACATACATCCGAAAAACATAGTACTCATTATGTTGTACAAAGACTCTTGTGAACTTTGTGGAGATGTTATTTTAATCACAGCTGCACTGCGTCAGTACAAGATGTAGTCTCCAGGCTAGTTTCCAGAGTGCTGAAACTGTAGTGAATTAATGCTCTAAATATATTCACAAGAAAAGGTTTTGAGATTTCCATTTCATAGTACAGGCATTAAGTTTAAAATTTTCATTAAATCAAAACAATGAATTTTGTGGCCTGGATGACAAAATTGTGAAGAATCCTTACAAATTTTGGAAGAAATAAGTACTTAATCAGCTTTAAGTTTGTTTGTTGTTTGACGTGCATTAGTTCCTAATATTAACTATTCGCAGCAATTCCCAGAAATTCGAATTCCTAGGAATTCAATTTTCTTGTCAGATTTTGTTAAATTCTCTCAGATTCCTAGGAATTCCTAGGAATTTTTTCCAAGTTAATCTAAGACCATGCAAAGCTTGGATTTCCTAGGAATTCCTAGCTTCATTTCGCAAGGCAAGGTTACATAAACAAACAAGTCTAACGGGGGAGCTCTCTCGAAACTTATAAATGCGCTCAGAATGTGTTGAACAGTGTGAAACCTTAACATTTTCATTCAGCTCTTTCTCTTTCATTACATTTTTAAAACGTTAAAAATATGTGAGCGAAGTTTACACACTTACTCACCTGAGAGACAACAACATGCAGGGCACGCTTCACTTACCTGGTCTTCCAGCTTTAGAGCAGCCATTCGTAGAGAAATTCCATGCAGTGAGATGACATGTTATTTCTCATATGTATACCGGATAGACTTGAATGAAAGAGTTTCATTTGCATGCTTTAAAAAAGACAAAAACAGAATGGACATATCCTCCTTCCACAAGACGTTCCGCGCGCGTCTCAGCTGTTGGGAGCTTTGGGAGCTGATCACGTGAGATAGTCTCATTCCCAGCTCTTCCGCGATCCAGATCTTTCGCGGTCTTTCTCCACTAACTGGGTGCTTTCCCTTATATGATTCCGACCGGTCAGAGACCGCCGGACCGACCGCTGAATAATGGTCAATAATGGAACGACATTTTCCGATCGAAGCGATCTGTTACATTTCGAAAACAAAACGCGGGAAAATTAATGTAAGCAATTTTCAAAGAATTTATACCTCGAAACAGCAAAAATTGTCAACACACTTTAGACACGTACCGGAGATAGTCATCGACGCACAACAGGAATGCAATAATAATGCTGTTAGGTCAGTCGTTGTATAATTACAATCTCTGCACAGATAAGTCTGCACTGTCGCCATCATGGATGTATCAAGCAAGAGAAGGAAGAGCGCTACTGGGAACAACAAATTCGGTAAATGGAACGGTGAATTTCGGTCCGACCGATCCGACCGGTCAAAGTGGACCACCTCCAGAGGTGGTCCCAAATATTCCGGTCTGACCAAACCGAAACGGACCTTTCCATTTGACTTCCGACCGAAATTTCCGAAATATTTGGCTTAATGGAAAGCACCCACTGTTCACCGACTCGTGGTTTTCTGGAGCTTGGAAATCAGTTGCTTAAATTATTTTCCGAAATTTGATTCTCAAGAGGCAGAGAATCGTGAGGAATTTGGAGTAACCACCAACAACATGGAATAAATTTATTACACCATATCGGGTCTGCAAAAGGTCGCAAAGTAAACGTACGTGACTTTGCGTCGAAAATTATCCATACTGTACGTACAAAATACGCTGAAACTTGGCAAGGACTTTTGAAATATCCTGTTCGAGATCAAGTTTGAAGAGAGTGCAAAACAAACTGACAAATTTTTGGTAAGTAGAACAACTAAATTTGTTTCATTTTCCCAATAATTCGGCATAAAACCATCCACCTTCGTTGACTGGTAAGTCTCTGATCTTTTTTTTTTACATCTACACAAAAGTTTAAAGTGACATCGGTAACTTGTTTGAGGTCGTTGTACTATATAAAAAAAAAGATGTCTTGGCTTATGGACGCATCGAGTTCCGCATGGGTTTAATTAAGAACCTTTGGTAGGGTGGGGTGAGGTGCTCCCTGACAACGGGACTATTCGGACTGTGGTTAGGTAAAGACGGACTGCTAAAGGAGATAAAACAATTGAGAAACAACACATAGACGTTATATGAAGCTCACCACGGAGATAATTTAACAAAGTACGTGCACTTTGAAGCTAAGTACAATGTCAGTAGTTTTTCTCATAATGTATAAATGCAATAAATCCACAAATCCTTACGTTTCGTCAGGCGAGAAGTCCTGTGACAAAGAAGCCTGGGATCCCTATGAATCCATTCTCACCTTCGTCACCGACGCTCGACTCTTTCCTCAGTTTATTTCTGCGTGATTTCTGCTTTCTTCTAGTCGAAAAGCTTATTTTTCGCTCACTCAAACACAGGTCTGAAATCACAAAAAGTTTGCATCTGTCTTTAAGGGACTCGATAAAGGCATGCTTTTCTCGCTCAGCTTCGTCTTTTTTGGCCAGTGGAGTGAACTCCAAATTGTCTCACAAAATTAATTCTTGAGATTTTCCAAAAGATCGTTAAAAAATGCCCAACACACATTTGGAAAGTGCACACACTTGGTAAGTTTAGTCTGGTGAGTTGGAAAAATAAGTTTTCCGATACAACGTTGTCTTCCTCCTTCAGGATGATTAAATTTAAATGACTTCATCTTTTTCTGGAACTTAATGTCAGTTTTTATTAAAGGGATCTCTTCTGTCAAGTTTGTCCTTGTTAAGTTAACTTAACAAGCTTTTCGTATGACACAGCTTGTACTGGTATTTTAATGATGGCTCCGGTAAAAATATGGCCACCCAACTCTACATTTTCTTTCCATTTTTTGTTTTAGGAAAACCTTAAGCGAATTACGTTAAGCCCAAAACTTCCGCTTAATAGTCTCATTTAAGCGTAATTTAACTTTCTATTGATCAGCCCATTTCATAGCAGATTCTGTTTTCCTTGTATCTGTTTTTCCTGCACATAGTCATGATTAGAAAAAAAAAGATGACAAAAACTCATTAAAGAGCCGCCAGTTTTATCCTCTTTTTTTTTCTGTCAGGCTTCTGTCAGCATTTGCAACCCCATACGCATTTATGCAGGGCAACTGAACTTCTCCTTTAAAGAGGGAACGAAAACATTAATTCTTCTGAAGGAAATGCATGAAAAGAACGGAGAGTGGGTCGAGAGTGAAAGAATCAAACTTTGTGTTGATCGGTAGGGAAGGATTGCGTGACAAAACCGCGCGTGCATCGAACAGACTTTACCTTATTTGGCGTCCAGAGTCTTTTGTTACGTCAGAAATACAATAGTCCAGCTCAGAATAAGATTGCATTTTGAACAGACCGGTTGTGTTTACATCGCAAGCGCTGATTTACGATTATTTTGGATAAATTGGATATTGAATCTGTTCACTATGGCTCCTATCAGGGAAGGTAAATTGTATTTAGCCCCTTTTCCGCGATCGCTCTTCATTAGCAATTGTTTTTTTTTTGTTGTTTTGTTGTTTTTTTTTTTGGGGGGGGGGGTGGCCGCTTAACATACTGAATCTCGAGCTTTTCTCCACAGCGTATGAACTAGAGCCAGGTGAGATTCCTCCATTCCCGATTCGATACTGTCAAACAGATGAACTTGAACCAGGCGAAATCAGACCATATCCAGTAAGTAAAACTGTTTGTAATGAGAAGTAGTCACAATTAAGGCTTAGTATCCTCCGCCTGGCCCTTTTTGCTTTGCTGCGGAAATGATCAAGAAATTTACTCCGCATTATTTATTTATTTATTTATTTATCTTGTTCTGTTTTTTAGTTATCTTCTTTTCCCCGATGCTATCATCTGGGGAGAAAAACAGAAGTTATCAATTTTAAATTACAATGTAAGAAAGCACAAGAGAAAAAGCACATAAAGAAAATGCACATCGAAAAATCTACGTTTGGCTTAGAAGAGTATTAGAAACGGCTCAAAAATTTGGCGAACACGAGTATCCAGCCAAAGCCCGTAGGGTTTTGATTTTAAGGCGGGGAGGTGAACTCCACATTCTTGCTATTGGCTTAGTATTGCACCGGATAATCATGACCATCGTGACGTCACAGGCAGGCGAAACCGCGGGGAAGTTCAAATGGTTCACAAATAATGTCCTTACCAACAGATTTCCTCGGATGATTCGAAACAAAGCAATTAAATAGACAGAGAAACGTAGTAACCTGTTTTATTATATAGACAAGAGTGTTTTAGTAGAAAATAGACCACTCGTAAAGTTCATACGAAACTACATCCGGGACTTGAGTGGCGTATTTTCCATATCCTTACTAGTGAGGATAGCGATGACGTCATTTCCCGCTCTTACACTGTTGTTTGTGCAAAACTACTCTTGTCTATATAATAAAAAGAAAATTACACGGTGGCTTGAAGATATGAATTTTATTTTCGAGTGGTAAAAACAATATTTTACTCACTCGCTGCGTTCGTTCGTAAAATATTGTTTTTACCACTCAAAAATAAAATTCATATCTTCGCGCCGCCGTGTAATATCCTCTATATATTTTTGTCGAAAAATGTAGCATATTTTACAAAACAAGCCGGTTTTAAGGCAAGAAAATACGCAAGATTTTGGGATCGATAAATTTAAAACGCCACTGCGTCTCTTTCGTGACCAAAAAAAACAAACAATATGAATCCCTGAGAGAAAACAGGACCTTGGTATGATTTAAACAACGAGTTTTATTAACTGTAATGACGCTCAGTTTGACTGTTTTATCCCAGAGTTTTAAAATGAATTAACCTGAAATACGGCCGATTCACTTATTCACCGATTCACTTTTCGAAAGGTCTTCTCGATCGTCTGTCGTGGATTGTGTAGATTGTCAACCTCTTTCTACTGAATTAACAATTATTCTACAAGGGCGCGCTGGATATCGAATGATAGATAACCAACGAGGCGCGTAGCGCCGAGTTGGTTATAATCATTCGATATCCAGCAAGCCCGAGTAGAATAATTGTTTTATTAAAAACTTCGCCACTATTAAAAAAAATCAAGAAAGTAAGGCAAAAAATGAGAAAAAAGAAAAAAGAGAGAAAAAGGGAACAAGAATCGATCACATGACTGAACGAAAAAGGCGCCAAAACTATGCGAAGTGTTGCAGCGTTTCATTGCAAAGCTGAATGAATCAATGAAACTGCTCGAAAGTGAACGAAGTGGCACAAGTTTTGGCACAAGTTTTGGCCGTGAAATATGGTACGTGTTTTATTTTTCCTGAAGCATTGTTGTAATCATCGTTCAAAGCGGATTGAAGCTGTACGATTACATCATTAGCTGCTGGAGTTGAAAGGGAGCGAGTTTGTAATCCGTTCGCAAAACGAATCCATCATGTGCGTGTTTAATCGAGCTGAAGACAGAACTAATTTGAACTTGAAGAAGTAATTTCTAAGCAGCTCAGAAGCAAGACTACTGTGGCGAGGAACTTTATAATTCACCATCATAGTTTGTTAAACGCAAAGCACAAAACGCAGTTGTTCTCGGTTTAGAGGTTGCGGACGGAATGGTAAAAACAACACTCAAACAACCGGAAAAGCGATTCAACTCCGTTTACAGTGGCATCCGATTTCTATCTGAACATTTGGACCCGGCTGTTGGAGCACAGAGCTACAACGAGTGCAGGTAAACCAATGTCAATTTTGCGCGTTATAGCCGAAAAAAAAAATTGGCCCTTCCTTCCTTCTTGGTAGTTTGGTACTTGTTTAGATTGCTTTATGATTTTCGTACCGACTCGCCATGAATGTGTGATAGTTTTTGTTAAATGCTTCTTCCCCATTTCACTGTGTCCTTCATGTTTTGTCTTGATATTTTGAAGTGGAAAGCCTTCTTGATAAAACCTACCGTTTGTTCAATTTCAATAATGGGGGTGACGATCGATGAAAGAAATTAATTGCAAACACAACGCTTAATGCTTAAATTTCTATATCTGCACACAGTTTCTTGTTGTCTTAAGAAATCAAGCAATATGGAACAATTTTGATTTGTGTCTTAGTGACGCTGTTGCAATTTCTGCTTTTTTTTTGAATTCGCAGCCAAGTGATTTTTCTCATCCGTTTTTCTCGCCGGGTCGCTGGCGAGGAAAAAGCTTTCAGCTCACTTTGTTGGTGAGTGTTCATTGACCATATATGGTCGCAGCAGGTACCTAGCTCCGTTCAGCCAATCAAAATGCTAGAAATCCAATATACCTAGTCCAGTTATATCTGGAACAGGCCCCGGTTCCTGGAAAGCCGATTAGCGCTAATCGAGGGTTAAATCTCGCTAATCCAGGATTAAAATTTATCCTTCGGTTAGATTCTGTTCCTGAAAGCACGATTAACACTAACCTAGGGATAAATGACGGGTTAAATTTAATCCACCTAGCGAGGTCGATTAACTCACTAATCGGGGGAAAAACTTGATCAAAACAAACAAAATGGCGGACTTAAATTTTGCGATATTGTTAGTTCAGTTGAGTAAGGAAAAACAAAGAAGGCAATTTATACTAGATAAATTGCTCTTAGCAACTTAAATAACAAATAATTTTGTTGTATGCACAAATTCGAGCGGTAATCGACTGAGTTTTGGGCGCAAAGACCTGCAGCGAAATGTGATGGAGCAAAAAAGACCACAACACGCAAATCGTGTAGTCGAGTTTTCGATTTTTGTATATATTATAAAACACTATTAAACAATTCCATCAATAGCTCTATAAAATTCTATTAAACAGTAACTCTGAAAATGTGGCTTCAGTAAATAGGATCTTCACAAAGCAGAATTCAATGAACCGATCTTCAGGACGACGAGTAAGCTTATGATAAAACGAAACTGAAAGCCATGAATTTCGAAGCCATCTTTCATCGCAAGCGATAGCGCGAATAATCAACTTTTCACGGAACAATTTGCCGGTTTTAGGTTTCTACAGAAGAATTATTGAATGAAATAAAATATTTACGGCAATTTTACAAAAGCAGAAGGAGATGTTTTATTGAAATAACGTAAATATAAGACAAAATGTTGACGATTAATTACTGAAAGCGAAGTTGTTGTCGTTCTCAAACAATGCAGACACTGAAACAGGTTTTTCACTGATTTAGAGCAAAAACAAAATGTCAGATTTCTGTACCCTGGTACCAGGCGAACGTAACAAAGCAGATAGGCTACAAAATTAATATCAAAGACAATTATTCGGCACAAATCAGTACTTTATTGTTAACATTTTTCCGAGAGGCAAGTCTTGCTTTGTAAAACTCAAAATAGTTTCGATTGCTGAAAGAATCAAGAGGTAGAGAACTCACCGATTTTCACACATAGCTCACATTTCACCTCGAATCAGCATCACTTTACACTGAACCGTGATTTCCGCTTTGTTTTTCTTTGAGGAAAGGTTTGAAGTTTTGTTTTGTCACAACCAGACAACGGGCAAACCATACCGCGGTCAAATATCGACAATAGACTTCAACAGGTATCGATCGGTAAAACGAGTATCGGAGTTGACTTTTTTCTCCCGCTCTGTCGTTTTCCCGCGCTTCCATATGCTGGTAACTTGTTTAACCGGTTTGATATGAGTTTAACTGAGGGATAGTTAAACGAGGGATAACTCTGCTTTCAGGAACGCCTTTTTATCCCTGGATTAGTTATTCTAGAGATAAGGAATTTAATCGTGGATTAACTGCTAATCGGGGGATAGTTTAATCGGCTTTCCAGGAACCGGGGCCAGGTTATTTATGAGAAACTGGAGATATTGAGAAGAAGGTAGACAGGGCCACTAATCACGTCGGGAATCTAATTGATATAAAAAAAAATTCATAAAAATGAGGGTTTCGGATCGTATTCCACTTGTTTCCTCGGGCGTCTGCATAATTTACTAGGTGAGTCAGATTTTTATGTCTTTGTAAAAAGTGTATTTTTAAATGACCTGGCTCAAATTTGATCAGTTTGATTCCTTGTTCCCTGGTAGCTTTCAACGACCATTCTTCCTTCCTTGTACAAATGATGGACGACACGAATGGACTGATCATTGTTTTGGTCGACTTAACACCAACGCTGTGAATTTAAGTATTTTCCTGAAGCTGCGAGCTACACTATAGCAATGTTTAAAGTTTCCCACCATTTTCCTGTGGTATATAACTGACATAAACTCACCTTTCTAGGGGGAGACAATGAATTTCCCGACTCTTTTATTTTCAGCATGATGCACGCGTAAAAATAAGAGAACTACTTAACCTATTTCGAAAAAGAGACGAAAAAAGTACATTTCACAAGAAAGCAAACACGGCCAAATGCTAACTACCGTGTGGCACTAAATTTTTGCGGGAGTTTAATTTTGCGATTTTTTGTGTTTTGCGGGAACTAATTTTTACGATTGGAAGAGACTGGTTTTTCTTGCTGAAAATTAATTTTTGCGATTTTCTGGAAGTCACGTTCAAATGGAGCTGATAACATTTTCGTTTTTTATTTGAGTACATGCAATCAAAATGCAGATATTAAACAACATGGGAATGTAAGGCAGATTAATCAATGTCACTCTATTACAATACAATGGATCCACAACAACTAGGGTACCACTTGAGGTATTTATCCACCGAGTTATCTATGGAATTTCTCCTTCAGACCAGTATTTTTGTTTATAATTTCTACAGTGGGGTAAATTTTTGCGGAAAATATTTTGCGGTAATTTTATTTTGTGTGAACTTATTTTTGCAGATCGCGAAAAAACCGCAAGAATCGCAAAAATTAGAACCGGCAAAAATTTAGTACCACATGGTAGCTAAAAATGTTCGTAACCCGAGCATCCAGCATCGCTGCAGCGCCTGTTTTGAAAACTCGGCCAGGTTGCACGTCACGATGGGCAAGATCGTCCGGACAAAAAATTGACGAGTGTTAAGGGGGCACTCTGGTCAAATTTTTAGGAAATAGGATAAGATTTAAGAGAGAAATAAAAGGGGGTAAAATTTTTGTACACACCCTCAGACAGTCCACCCCACGCACTCGGGGTTGTTTGTGGACTGTTTAGGTGTCCATCTATTAATTATTAAGACGGATTCCGCTCAACGTTCGAGCAATAAGTGCAAAAAATATTTACCAAAAAACTACTCATAGCACGGTAACATTTTAAATGCTATTTGAAACATCTCACTCTAGTTCACTTGCCCAAGTGACCCCGCGATGAAATTCTCAAGCATTCTCAAGAAAATTAATTTCAAATCTCGTAAAAGTATGCTAAAAACGGGCGCCATTTTGTTTTGAACTGACATGAAGCGTCTTTTTAACTGAAATATGGATAACTTCAAATCCAATTTTCTCTCGCGGGGTCAGCTTGGGAGCAAAAGTAACGATAAGTTGTTCTTATCTGTTCTCAAAATGTGACAGTGCTGCAAGTACTTTTTTGGTAACTTAATTTTTGCAGTTACTGCTCGAACGTTGAGCGGAAATCGTCTTAACTTTCAATTTTAATTTTAACTCACCTTTATTTTTATCAATTTTCAATTTTCTTAAAACTCACCAACCCAACGCCCCCCCCCCCCCCATTTTTTTCTTCACGTACACTTTAAAAATCGCGAAAAAATTCTTACAGATTTATGGGAGCAAGCACTACGACCCTATTGAAGCGTTTTTGGATTGAATGAAATTTCATGGTTGGGAAAATAGGGCATCTGACCAGAATGTCCCCTTAAGTCACAATTATGAACTGAAAATGAGTAAAAAATGAGAGAGCAATAATTTACTTTCTGAAATGATGAATATATGAATATCATTTCTCTCCGTTTCAGCCTTTACGACTGCAAACCTCACCTTTCCCATTTCAGCCTTCAGAAGTGCAAGTCTTGACTCAGCATTTACAAGTGCAACATTCAGCTGAGACTTTTCAGTCTTCAGCTCAATCTTCACACGTGCAGGTTTCTGGTAACGCATTTCAGACTATGCAAGTACAATCTTCAGCCCACAGTTACCAGTTTGTAGAAGTACAATCTTCAGCTCAGTCTTTTCAGTCTTCACAAGTACAAGCTTCACATCCCTATATTCAGCCTTCGCAAGTGCAATCTTCATCTCAGTCTATTCAACCTTCACAAGCTTCGGCTCACTCTAACGGAGTTAGGAGAATTCACCTACTTAGAAGGTAAGTGTCAACGAGTAGTATTAACAAGGGGGTTGCAAGGGCGGAGGGATGCGGAGGGGGCTGCATGCAAAGAAACTCAGTTAAATGTTTAAAATCCTATCTAGTGACCTAGACCTCGGCCGGAGCTTATCCCGGTTTCCGTAGCATGAAACAGCTGAGAGTATTGCTACTGCCCCCCCCCCCCCCCCTGGGAGGAGAGAGACAATGTGGGATAGAGTTTCTTGTCTAAGGAAACAACACGATGACAGGGACTGGGCGTCTAATCACCCACCTTCAGATCTGAAGTCCGACGTGCTATGCTAACCACTACGCCATCACGCGCCCCACTAAGATCTCGTATACCCTACGTTTATTTGAACCTGGCGTTTAACCGAGAAGATACTTTTTTTCTGTTCATGGGTGGTTATTGTGATGAGAGATTGAATGGAAACGTTTTAGTTTAACTGTTATCTTCGTTTCTTGTTACACAGGCAGACATGTTGGGAGAACCAAATTTCACAATCGCAGGTTGGTGTTTCTATCCATAAACACGTTTTATTAAAGGATAAGGAAGATGATGGCTTTAAAATTATGTGCCTCCCAAATTCTAATATCAATGTTCTTTTTGTTTCTCGCCAAGGGCAAACAAATATATATCCACACATTCATAAATCCACTGAAATACGTCCAAATAGAAAAAAAACTTAATCCATAGAAAGCCAACTTCCAAACGCTGTACAGTGTAAGCTTTTTATTTCAGAATTTGCAAGAGGCTTTGCCCACAAGTAAGGGGGAAAATTACAAGATCAAGAAACTTGAAGGACTTTTGTTGTAAGTTATATTTGTAACCTGCTAGATCGAATAATATATGCTAGAGTGTTGTTTCCTATTTTCCCTTTACGTTTAACGTTAAATTGCATTTTGGAAACTCATGTAGACAAATGTCCAAAAGCGAAAACCACGGGCCACTAAGAACTTGAAGAGAAAACATGTAACTGGTTTCAAACACTGGAAAACGCACCCTATACATGGTTTAGTTACTTGTCGCTTTCGTCAGGCCTTTTCTGGGCCTTTAGATCTCTAGGTCTCTGATTTTGTGAAGTGAAAAAAGTTCTAAAGTAAAGAACTGTAAAACATTGTTTTGCAAGAGCAATTAGCAGTGATTAGTAATCTCCCCGCTCAAGAGGGTTAGACCATGACGAGAACAGCACAAAGCCTGACGCACCAGCCATTCCCGATCTCTTTGTGCATCCTCCCCTCCCTGCTTTGGTTTCCAGCGTATCATCTGGTTGGCTGCTGACAGCGGTTGGGGGATGGGAGCAATGCCGAGCAAAGCTGAGCTTTAAGTAACCACTAATGATTCCGATTGGCAGTATTCTAGGTGTTATTAAGTGCAAAAAGCAAACCTGGACAAACACAAGCTTATAACATTCGATTTTCTCTCCACAGTGAATGCAAAAACACATTGAAAAACGAAAGAGAAGCATTTGCTGTGAAATTAAAACGAAAATCAAGAAAAATAAAAGACTTGGAGATCAAGACCAAGTTTCAGCAGAATGAAGTAATGCAATTATAGTAATAGGAATAATCTAATATAATCTGATGCAAATAAAAATCTTACACAAAGGCTAACTATAATAGTCTAAGTGATATTTTGAAAATCTTCCCGGAATGCCTATGACTTACACTGGGCATTACCCTTATCCTAAGAATAAAACACCAAGGACCAACTGAAATGCACTTTAGCGTATAATTTTTGGTGTGGACAGATGGAAAACATTAGTACATGGACAGGGGTAGCCTGCGAATACAGCCGCCTCTCATTCACGTCCCGCAACGAAGAGCGAGTTTCGCTCTTCGTTGCGGGACGTGAATGAGAGGCGGCTGGATTCGCAGGCTAGGACAGGGGAAATCGCAGCCTCTTCAAAAAAAGGCCATTGAGAGTTTTGCTTTGTTTCTGATGAAATTTGCTTTTGTTCTCCAAATCTTGGAAATTAAAAACAAGTTTCAGCAGAATATTTAAAAATCTTTGACAATAATGCTTTGGTTTAACTTAATTAAGTTTATAATGAGATAGGTCGCTATAGCTTCCTTTAGAGTTAGACATTTTGAAAATAGGGCAAATCTGAATTTGAAAATCGTGATTCACATTTACAGCAACATCTGTAACACGATGTTTTGTGTCATGTGACTGCTGAACAATGTAGTAATAATTATAAAGGCTGGTTTCCATATGATCGCTGCGATCGCTACAAAAAAGTTGAGAGATCCTTACGACTACAAGTTACCATAAGATCGCTACAGAATAAAAAAAGGCCGAGAGGACCTGGAACAAACAGCGAACTACTGCATTCTGGTATATTTTTCATCGCAACGATCGCTACAGTCTCTGGAGAGTGGTTTCCATGTGATCGCAACGATCGCTACGATCGTTGAGATAGAACTGAGGTCTATCTCAGCGATCGTTGTCGTAACGATCGCTGAAGAGTGGTTTCCACATAATCGCAACGATCGCTGAACTTTTTTTCAGCGATCGTAGCGATATGGAAACCAGCCTTAACGGCACGATGGATTCGACATCGTAATGTGGGTGTAACTCATGCAGTCGTTTTGTACCAGGATGTTTTTTGTCTTTTGGAAACGTTCTAAAATCAAATTAGAGACCTTGTTGAACTCTTGCAATCGCTTCTACAAAATTAACCCGTAGTAGCTTGAAGATGTTTTTTCCAAAGACGATGATTGGAGCTGTTCTTCATAACTGTTAAGCTAAAAGCAGCCTTTGCTTGAATTGATGACGAAGCGCAAACGCTGTAGTGGATGTAGGCTTGAATAAATTTTGCTTGGACACCTAAATTCTGCGTTCGGTATCCGAGAAATTTTTTCGCAGTGCCACTGGGTCATCCGTTCCGCACGTTGTAACGCACTAACTATTGAAGTTGTAAATAGTTAGTCCGTTACAACGTGCGGAACGGGTGCTGGGGCAGGAGGGAGTGATGAACTTAGGCCTGGGCACTAGTGCCGGTATTGGCGAACGAAAATCCGAGGTGTCTGGCCATCGTGACGTCACATATAAGCTGGCCCGGGTAATTCAAAGGAAAGTAAATAAATGGCTCCCTCGCAAATGTTTAATGTCCAGTTTCTCAAAAAGAACAGATCAAAACAATGAAAGAACGAAAGGTATGCTGCATGCTATAACATAAAAAGTATTCTTAATCAATTTGGTCCTCAAAACAAAACAACAAATTGGCGATAAGACTCAAAAGATTTCACGGACGCTTTGGTCGATCGATTGAAATCGTGATCAAGATCACCTTTCAGAAGCTGTATCTCACAAACCCTAAGATGTGTCGCTTGGAGACAAAAACATAACTTTTATATGTATAAACTCTTGCCAATCTTAGGAAAATAAAATTGCGTAACAATTTCATTAAAATGATCAGTGGCTTTAAACATCATTAAAATGTGAAGAAGAATACTCCAATACAAAGAAACGTTTACTGTGAATTCATGTGCTTGGTTCGAAGTTAATAATGGGCCACAGTAATTCCTTACTTTGCTAAACTATCTTGTAAAAAACGACAAAGACGACAACATTTGCTCGAGGCGAGGCAAAACAGCTGACGCGCCGGCTTTCCGGCCAAATTTGTGCTGATGACTGAATAATTATAAAAAACCACAGTCTATCAAAAACGCCAACTTTCTCAGGTTGCTGATGTTAAGGGTTAACAAGGCTTTCTCTTTACTAGAATGGTCCTCAGTTTGACTGTTTTAAAATTAAAAATTAATCTTTGAAAATCAAATGACAGGACCAATTCAATTTATTGGCGAAACGGTCATCGTCAGTTGTGGATCAAGTAGACGGTCAAACTCTTTCTAAAACACTGTGCAACCTGGACAGCAACTGACTCTAGAGGAAACTGGAGGTATTGAGAATAAATCACTGAAACACTGATCCAGATGGTACTCAAATATATCTATTAGTTTTCATAAAAAATACAGAACCAGATCAGCGAAAACTTGTTTCCTCGGGCGTCCGCGTTATTTGCGAGCTGATTGAGATTTTTATGTTGTTCTGCAAAAGTGTAGTTTATACGGGTTACATGAGGTGGCAAAAATTTACTAAGTTCGATTACTCTTTCCCTAGCAATTAAATATCACTATTCTTCCTTATACAGAAGATGGAAGCAAATACTGTAAGAAAAGTTAACTTTTAAGTGCTAAACATACCCTTCTAGGTTCGCCTTCTATTATACTCAGCTAAACAAACGGGCTGATCATTTTTTGGCAAATACTATACAACTTGTTTCAACTTGGGTACTTTTGTTAAACTATAGGCTAGTCCGTAGCCAAGTTTCAAGTTCCCTTGTGGCATATAACTGAAATAAACACACTTTTTCGGACGCGGACAATAACAATTTTCCCGCATAATTCTTCGATCGCGGAGAGTAAACAGTGACTCTTAAAACATTATTTTAGTGTGATTTTAACGTTAAGACAAAGACCCACTTACCTATATCGAAAAAAGGGATGACTAAAATTCCATTACCCAAGAAAACAAGCTTAGCTGAAAGCTTAATAGCACAAAAAATACGTTTGTAGCCCGAACTCTAACATCAGTTTGCCAGGGCCATTTTTGAAGACTCGGCAAACTCGCGCGCTTTTCACGTCACAAGCGTTACATGTAATGATGCGATCTTTGGAGAAAGAAGGATGTAAAGTCAATCGCCTTCTTAAGGTAAATTAATGTCTGTTTTTCTAGAAATGAAAGGTTAGTTTTTAGTCCAAAAGTTAAAACGTCTTAAGTGTATATTACTATTTTCGCTTCTCAGTTTAAGACTGTCATCGGCACACTCGCAAATTTAACGGCGCGCGCAAGTCGGTCGGCACAGGGAAAACTGTGCCCCCTTTGCCCTGACAGTGGCCCTATATTAATTGTGCAATGAATGATAACTGCTGCAGTGTTGATTAGGGACGATCCCAGGGGCGGGGCATTTGCCCTCTCCCTTCGTCCCCACCACGGGGCATTTGGCAGCTTAAGTGTCCTCATCCCCGGGAATTTACCATCCAACAACAAAAAAAGATCTAATGCCCGAGGTGGGGGGCACGGGCGCAGCTTTCAATTCTCACCCCCCTTAAATTGATCACTTACTGGAGAAATTGCACGGAATCAGATTCAGGTCTATTTCAAATGTGTCCATGGGACTCATACCTCTTATTGATCTATTTTTTAGCAAAAGGATGTTGAAGTTTCAAAAGCCAGGGAGCTCAACGAAAAAAATGCTTTCCTGTTGGAATCAAAATCAGAAAATCTCGCAATTGCCGAGGAGAGAATTGACTTATTGGAGAGCGACATTGCAGCTTTAAGGAAAAAGAATGGTCTTGCCGTGAAAGAGGTAAGTACTGGCTTTGTTAGTGGTTGTAGTTTTGTTGCCTTTTTATTGCGTTGAAGTGCTGTTTAGATGTTGTCAGTTGTTGTTTTGTTGCTACTTTGTGGCAGTGTTGTCGTTCTTGTTGTCATGTTATTGTCTTGTTGTTCTTTCCATGTTTAATGATGTCGATGTTACAAGGTGAGCCGAGTTAATTGAACATGAAGGGTCACTTCTTATATTACACTAAAATTGTTGTTTCCTTTAAATGTAGATAAGCCATTGCAAAACTACGCACGAGAAGACCATGAAAAAGTAAGTAACATTTTAGCTTAAACTTGCTATTTTATTTTCTACCAGTACGACAGTGTCATCGGTGTGTCGTTAAACTTGCATGTCTACTCGTTTCAATCCGCACTCTTTCATGTTAACCAAACAATCTAACATCGTTTATCATGACAAGCCTTACTCTTTTGAGACAGATTTTGGTCGATTAATCACGTTTAATGGAAAAAAAGAAACATTTGAAACAAAATGCATGTCCTTTTCTATTAAACGAGGTAAGGCCTGGAGTCAAAATAGTGGACCAACCAACTGTATATAAGCTTTAATTCCTGATGAGTGTTACTAATCCATTTTCAAGCTGAGGTCCGAATGGAGTGGGCGTTGTTTCTTTCTTCGAACTTTTCCACCGAAACAGCGGGAAGAGATAGTGACAACCATCCACAATTTTCCTCCCCGCGCAAATTTCCTCTCATGAAAATGGCTACTGGAAGCTGGAAAAACGTTAAAGTATAGAAAGAAAAATCCTCGGCTTCTTCACTCTTTAAAATTGGAAAGGTTTTGAATTTCTGCCAATTTTCTCACTAAACACCTGATTTTGAACATAATTTTGTTCCGACAGATTTGTGGTTGTAATACGTAAGTCCACCTTGGCCTCACGAGGTGATGGGATTGCTGAAGAGTATCAAACCTCTATGAAGTGTTTATTTGAAAATTTAAAATAACATTATGTTCCTCTTATCCTTGATTTTTCACCTTATATTATAATAATTCCCTTTTTAGATTGAGAAAAGAGAAAAAGTCCCTTACTCAACAGTCCGAGTTGTGGACGACTAAATTTAGACAGGTCAAAGATGAACAAGCGACCATGTCTGAACAAATTAAGACCCTAAGAAACAAATACTGCCGGAGAGGCAAGATCATTGAGGTAAAGTGATCAACTGTAAGAATAAAATGACTTGGGTGGTTTTGTTTTTAGCGCGCTGCACTAGAATCAGGAAATTTTATCCATAAACAATCTTTCTGCTCTCAATTAACAAAGCCGCCTTACAGAGTGAATGTCGTTTTACACTAAGAGGGTGCACATATGAAATTGTATGAAGCGGAGGTAATTAACAACTCGTCTTTTTGGTGTTGCTTTAATCAGTGCTAACGACGGCATTCGGATTCTAGGCGTACAAATAATAGTTTATCTCTTCTCTTCTCAGGGTCCTAAAGGGGTATAGGGTTCCAGGGCTCCGGGCTAAAAAATACAGGGCTCCAGGGCCCCAAGACGGGATAATTGGAGCTCTAGAGCTCCGTGGCTCTTCTCAAGGGATCTGTTCAGCCAGAATCATTATTTTTGCCCGGGCTTCAGGTAGAAAAAGGCTTCAGGCTCCGGGCTCCAAGGCAAAAATTTAATTGTTCCAGGGTTCCAAAGACCCCCCCCCCCCCCTTGAGACCCTGTCTTCTGTTCTTGCACTGTGTTTTTTGCGCCCAGGGTTCGGTTCGTTTGCCCTGCCCCTCTCCCCCAATCAGCAAAATTTTACAAAGATTATTCAAACTGCAAACCACTTCCCAAAACGATTATCACATCCTTAAATGTATTGCCTCCTTCTTGTTTTGTTTAGGCTGAAAAGGCAACAAACGCTGAGCTACTAAAGTAAGTTGACTTCAGCTGCTGTTTAAGAATGCATCGTTTTTATTCCATTGAAAAGGTTTTATTTACAAACCCAAATGCTAATTATTTGTTACGGTAGACCGACGTTTGCCAAGCGGATGTCAGCATTATTTACTGTGTTGTTTGCTTTATTTATTTGTAACAACAACTCTTAGGAACATGGCGGCACTGAAACAGGAAATGCGTTTGCTCTCACAGGAAAATGGATTTCTAAAAGAAGAGGTAAGTAGCTTCATTGGGAACTTTTTATAAGTCACCGTCTTCTTTTTGCTTCGCGTTTTATGCACCTTCCTCAGAAAAAAAAATCCCCTGTCCAGCAAAGTCCGAAGAGTCTTCGGTCAGCGGACGGTCACCAGATGACACACTGCTTGGAAAATAGAAAAAAAATTTTAAAAAACGTGGGATGCTGGTATTAAAAAGTGGAGACAGCGTAAATCAGACCATTTTTCCGACTACACCTGGAGCTTATCCGCTGTCCGGGAGACTCGCCGACTCTGGCTTCCTTTTTGTGTTCTGCTGCGAAACAGAAACACGTTGTAAACTGAAGAGCTGTCAACCATAACTTGTGATGTGATGCCATCTTGTCACGTGAAAAGAGATCAGTACCATGATCAGCCATGATCATTGTGGCGCAACGGGTGATCGATTCTCTGAGGGTGAACAAATTTTGCCTTTTTTCGCCTTTCACGACCAAAAATGCGAGAAACAGAAGTGTGGAAAGTAAAGTTTACCAGCAATAAAGAAGTAACAAAAACTTCATTCTCTAAATTTACAAAACAAAAAATTCCAATTAAAATAGCAGACAAAGTAGACAAGAATAATTCCTTCAGCTATCCTTTTTTTCCAAGCAGAAACACTATGTAACCTAAAAGCTGTGGATACAACTATACCAGCAGAACACATGTACCCATTCGGGGCCCTATTTTTTAGTTTACTGTTCGCAACAAACTCAAAACGGTTTTCATATATTACATGGTAATATCGATGCACCACATTTACAATGTCTTAAATGTTTTATCTTTGCTAGTTTGGCTTGTTCTTTTTGTTTGTCCCACTCTATCAAACGACCCCACTGTGATATGTTTCATCTGTTATAAACCTGAAATGTTGTTTCGTTTGTTTTTCAGAATTACAATCTTCGGTATTATGGCGGAGTCGCTGGGACACTCCGAAGAGTTAAGCGTTTTTTGGGTCGTCTGGCTGACCGCCTGTCAATGTAATTTTAGCTGTTACGTTAGCTGCCTGCCCGAGGAACATGTCCTTTTTAAAATTGAACTAAAATACTTTTGTGGATTATGTAATTTCAAGAAACTGTTAACTATGTGTTGAACATGTCATTTTATAATAATTAAAAAACAAGCACCAATCGTTTCGTGCTCAGCTTCACTTAATCAACCCTGTTTCGTCTTATCTTCAGTGTCGTTTTTTTCAGTTTTTAGTTCAGATAGTCAGAAGCTACTCTCATCGTGGGTAAGAGGGTTAAAGTGAAAAAGGAAGCTACGCCGGATAAGGGTAGAATGCTTAATGGACACGGCGGGATCTCGATGAAGGTCATAAGGGCAGCTAAATAGAGTGATAAGGTTAGACATAGACGACGTTCGATGAGATGGAAAATTATCACTGTTGTTAGCTGTCTTCTGACTTTCAAGAGGTAGATGCTAAGGTTGTAAAGTGGAAGAAAAAGTTTCGTGTGGTTATCCTATCCCCTGATTAACACATGAGCGAAACAAGTGTTCGTTGATAGGGGATTTTTTCGTCCAGTTTCTTCGTCGGTGGCATGTGGCGCTGAGAGGGCAATAGGTGAATAAAAGCAATAGCATGAAAAAAAAAAACAAACCATAACATGCTTTTAAGAATCCCACGCTTGCCTCTTCTGAGAAACATGAAACACTCGTCTATGATGATTATCATTAGGAGATCAGGTGCCAGAAAAGGCGTTCAAAAGCGTGGAGGAGCTGAGTCCACCTAGTGGCGGGGAGAAGGATTCGTACCCGCAACTTCTGCGGGTGCACCACTAAGACACGCTCGCCTCCTCTAAGAAACACGAAACAGTTGTAGATCATGGAGATCAGGCGCCAGATAGAGGCGTCAAAAAGCTCCCGTTTAGGACAGAGATGCTACCCCATCTGAACAAATACACATGACTGGAAAAATTTCAGGCCACCTGCCATAAGCCACCTACTTCCCTCCACCCACTAACAGCTCAACTCAAACAGTGAAAGTCGAGCCACTTTTATGGGGAACATTTCTCAGACTACAAGTTTGGATAATCCTCACCATTGAGAAAATATACAGTATTTATTCAACTTATATTTCGTTATAAACACATGTACATAATTCTGTACAATTTAATACAAGTTTGGACTTCTGCAGCATCTCAGAGCAATAACACCACCTAGCGAAAAAAAAAAACAAACAAACAAAAGATGACGTGAATGATACAACCAATTGAAAAAAATGTTGTCGGCTAAGCCTATTTCCCTTTCGTAAACGGTCGTTGCCATTTTTGACGGTCGATGTCATCTTTGGTAACCAAGCCTTTAGTCGTGGTAGATGTGATATATGTTCTGGATTAAATTACAATGAGGTAACAGAAACATTTCTAAATAGTCTTAGAAAGAACGAAGTTTAAGCCCAAGTTAAATTTACGTTTGAAATTCGGGAAAGGGCGGGGTCATCTATTATAGATGTATCAGTTATGAAAGACAGTTAATTATAATATGTGCTTAATTTTTTTCGGAATCGTGGCGGATTGGCGTGGTAGTGTAGTGGTAAGGGAGAGATAATAGCATACGAAAGGACCGAGTGTCTTTCTTTTCAGTTGAAAAACTTTCAATAACAGTTCAAAAATTTTCTAAGTGTCTTAAAAATGGCAACGACCGTATACGAAAGGGAAAATTGCGTCGGCGAACAAGCATAAATCATTGACGATGCGACCCAAAGGTGCTCTGGGAAGCGTAAAAACTTGCCTCTACTGTTAGACACGTGCACATTATAATAACACAGCATGCCTTAATTTACTCTTTAAATTACCTTGGAAATAAAATATTTTGTATATCAAGAAACGAAACCCAGTAGCAAACTTGCCCCTGCCTTCTTCCCAGATTTCCATTGTGTCGCATTGTCCATCCTTTATACTTTGCACCCCACAACGTTTTTCCAAACGAGTGTATATAGTAAGTACACATATTGATAAAGTACTCTCAATTGTTGTAGTAACCGCTAATCTCATACCCAGATCTCACTCGTACGTCCAAGATTAAACGCATGCGGGATGACTGTGAATGAAATGTTTTCCCACCACCTTGTTTTTTTTTTCGCCACCAACGAAAACCTTGTGGAGTCCGAAGTTGTTGGGAGAATGAAAGAAGGTTCGCTGTAAGATCGACTTACATCATCCTGGTGTTCCTTTGGGGAACCAGTCCTCTCGGAGTCCTGCTCCAGTGGATCCCGATGCTTCTATATTTGGATACACATATATCAATAAAAATAATTTAAATGTAATTATTGAATAAAGACATAAAAATATTACATAAATATGATTTAAATGTAAAGTAATTAAATACAAGTTAGCTTTGGAAGTAGCCACGGATCCCACCTCCTGGTACCGTATCCAGCTTTCAACCTCATGCTGCAGCCTCTTAACTGTCACAGTGTCTCTCTCTCTTCCCAGATGAGTATAGTTGGCTGGCTAACTTTAGAAAACCTCCCTTAACAAATGTTAGGTGACTCGGGAGTGGATAGACAAGCAAAGTGTCTACCATGTGTCTACCAAAGGACTGATTACGCCATTACGCTACAGAACAGGCGCGAGGGACAACACTATCTCAATGTCAATTCGCCTTTATTTCCAACGAGTTTAAAGTAAGGTAAAAATAATACCCAAAAAAGACTCAAAAACGATGAAAACAGCTCAAAAATTACGAAACGTCTTTTAAAGCGCTCCGAGTCAACACCGCTCAATACATTTTTTTATCAGGCGGCCACGTTCGATTGACAACGTTTACATTAAACTGACAAAACAAAAATACCTAGTGAGTGTGGTTGACATGAAAACTTAAAACTTTTTGTACTAAAAAACCCCCGCCTCCTTGGGGGGAACAAATTGTACGCTATTACGTTGTTTCACGTGCGATCGCGACGTGTCTCGTTTTCTTCAGGCTTTTCCAATCCCATTTAAGACAATAACAATGAAAGGAGATTTTTTTATCACAAAGGATATGAGTTCATAAACACACAGACCTTTTTCCTTCCTCTTTTTAACTTCACTGTTTTATTCAATAAAGGCGCAGCCTCTGAGTGTTCCTGGCATTCAGCGTCTCCAAGCTTACTGCGCTTCAATTCTGGAGATAAATCATACTGTTCTTGCTTTCTGGCTACTGCCTTCCTGTAATAAACACGCGTCCTTGCTACGGAATTTGATGCTTTGACAGGGGTCTGAACATCACCTAGTTTTGTGGGAGTCGTAGTACCTAGACCTCTATCACTAAACTCGGCTCCCTCGGTGCAAACAACAGCCCAGCTATCTTGTGAGGTAAATTCAGGTTTATATTTTGAAAACAATTGACTTCTCGCACTGTACTCCTTCCACTCAACTGGTGTAAAACTGTAACTTTCTTTGGACGTTAGAGGCTGAGACCTTTCTTCAGACAGATCAGATCCTTCTGAAAAATTGATGTAAGTTTCTTCTGGTAAAATATGTTTTACGTTTGACAATTTTTTGTCAACGACCTTGTTGTCGTTTGCGCTTCCATGTGCACTGTTTTTTGTTCTCTGATACACTGTCTCTCTTTCTTTCTCTGTGTAAGCTGCAGATATCTTCGCTTCATTTTGGTAATGATAACCATGCTTTGAGTAAATAGGTGTAGACTTGCTTTCCACTGTATATGTCGAATGATCTGAAACTGCACTTGTATTGGAAGTCCTTGTATCCACAGTTGTAGATAAGGAGAAACCTTTTACATCCGGTATCTTCTCTTGCTTTGCTACCTCATAGACCTCCTTTACATCACTGTGTAGGATTCTGGTTCCTTTCCTAAGAAGTTCAGTTCTTGAAAAGTGCCGCCGTTTTATTTCCTCTTGGATGTCAGGTTTGGAGACGTATTGGTCAGGCGTAAGCAGGATATCTGTGTACCCAGAATCTGAATCTACACAAACAACCAGTTATTCATCACATATTAATGTTTACCACGGTATCCAAGCCAATCAGAAGCTGTCTACTGTCAGGAATTCCTATCTAATCTAGCCAAGGCCTTGATATTTCATAATCATCCTACAAAACTGAGTCGTGCACGACGACATTGATTGCAATAGTCCTTTAGTCCTTTTTCCGCACGACTTCTCTCCTTGCAGGTTATGCGGAGCTAACAGCCTATTTCTGTAGGGAGCCAGTCAGAAGATTAGTCAGGTGACAGGCACAAAAGAACCAATTGTACGCTGTCCTTAGTAGTAAAAAATTCCTTTTTGGTCCATTACAGGAAAAGTAACTGAACGTTTCTGTGTAAGACGGAAAAGAAGTTTCTACATTGCTCTGAATTGCTCCAAAAATCACGAATAAGCAAGTGTTTCTTGATATGATATGTTTTTGAAAGCAGTTTTGCGTTTATTTCAGTAAAATAAAGACAAACCTGTGAGTTTATCTCCTTGCTGTGGCAACAAATAGCGAAATGGGAAATCAGAAGCCAGAAATGGATGAATGGCCGCCTGACAGGGTAAAAGACGTTTACCTGTAACAAAGAGAAACAGTTGGAGACACATAATACTGCTCTTTACAGAGTACCAATCAGTCAAACCCAACCTCATATTACTTCCAAGGATGAACTGACAAACTACAAAAAAGGGCCTTAAGATCTGGTTGTACTGAGAAGTGTACTTCTGTTGTGGAAAGTCTCATCCGGAAGAAAGCAAAAATTGCGCAAAAGAAAAAGGGTTTTCATAACCTTAAGCAGATACAATAGAACCAAGCTTTTTATTACTAGGTAGCCTTATATCTCTTGGATACTTACTTAGGGATGATAATTTTGACTGTTATTGTTTTTTTTACCAACATTTTAATGTTTGTTTAAGGCTTTTTCAATAAAGAACATGTCGCCCTTGACAAAGTAAATCTATGTTAGGCCTTGTCGCATATGGAGCCTGCCATTGGCAAAAATAAAAGGTTTTCAACAGACTGATTGTCATATCTGGCAAATCACGTTAAATGCACACAACCCTATGAACCATCAGAATTTGCTCTGACTGGTGAAAACATGTTGCACAGACTTTTTACAACCAAATGTGGAGCTTGGAAACATAGAAATTAATTATAATGACTTGATGACATCAAGCTGATGAGAGAGATGATGAGAGAGATGATGTGATGTTGACAACAAAACTTACTTGGATTGTAGTGCAGCAGACCAACCAAAAAACTTGCAAAGGCATAATGTCTTGAATTCAGAAGTTTCTTCATCATGTTAGCCACAAGATTTAGCTGACTGGACTCTGAGTAGATTAAGTTAAACCAAACCAATTTCAGATGCATGTTAAGACAAATGCTTGGCAAGAAAAGTTATAAAGGGCACGCAGCTACACATCTCTTCAAATGTTAGTCTGGAGAATGTGGAGATACACAGTGTACCCATTACTACAGTGTTGTTGGTTTTATAAAAATCATGTCTAAAAGACAGTTAAAATAACAGGGAGGTACCTGAGGTTGGACCAACAAATCCTGATAAATCTTGAAAAAACTTTCCATAATGGAATAGATGTTTAGGGATGGGACCAAGGACTGTAGTCACCTGGTAAAGAACACAGAAAACAGGTGTGAAAATGTGTATCTATGCTAAGTCGAACTGTTCAGGAAATACAGTAATATATCTTTTGAAGAGGTATATGTAAGACATGAAAGAACTGCCAGGAGCAGAGCCGGATGTAAGGAAATGTAGAGAAAACAAACAAATGTGACTATTCTAGGAGCTGGAAATCAGAACTACAAGTTTTTCCAAAGCAAATTAGTCAGTAAGAAAGTCACTTTAAGTGTCAAACATTCTGACAAAAAAACTCATTCCTGGCACTACAGTGTAATAAAAAAAAAAGATTTACATTAAAATTATTATACAAGAATAATCTGATAAATTACTCAAAATACTAAGAGGTGCCAGTGGGATTCATTTTTATGTCCTATCTGTACAACATAAAATGACACTAAAACACTGAAATTGTTGTTAAACCATTCAGTAACAACAGCATGTTAAGCTGTCATGTCATGGAGACATACGTTTAGGTCTTAGAACAAGCCCCACATTTTTCACAAAAACCTCAGGACACAAAGTCATATTTATCCCTGCTCACAGAATGAGCTTAGGAAATCTGTGCATTATGCACAAGATACCAACCTCAAGCAAAATTTCAGATTTAGTTCTTCCCAGAAATAATGGCTTGCCAATATGAAGCTGAAAAGATAGAGAAATGAAAATGAAATGAAAATGCAGTTATTTTAAGTAACTGTTTGCTCTTCCACAACTGCAGGACATAACAGATGTTTCAGTGCTGTAGTATCCCAGCCACATTTAACACAAAATATTACCACATGCTCTACCAATGAAACAAGTATTGCATAAGGCTTCTCTTCTATTGTGGTTTATCAGTGTATCTAAAAATGTACATGTTATATACCTCTGCTAAAATACATCCTAACGACCACATGTCAATTTCATGACCAAACGGGACACCAAAGATCACCTGTAAACCAATTAAACAACAAATCATCAAGAATCACCAAAAAACACTGATGAGCATTGCATTTAAATGCCACAAAATTTCCAGACATGTTGCACAGTAACCACACAAACCATTAAGGCCTGTAAGTCAGACAAAAGATTTTGCCTTAAGATACAAGATTTATAGATATAATTTTTTGGTTCTTAGCATTGCACATCTCACACTGTTTTGATCTTGACTTCAGATTGGCTAATTTACCAATTTGTCTCAAAATAATTTTCTTTGGATGGCTTCAGTTTGTGTATGTGATTGCAGGTAAGCCCTGCTAAGTTGTAGGTATAGTACGTATGTATGTCAATCTTAAGCTGTGTTTTTAAATAACATTAATGTGTAGTAGTGTTTTTAAATCATCAGGTGAATCTTCGCAAAACACTCTGCAGATTTTGCATTGGCATAATTTGGAATACACAAGGAAACAAGAATCCTGCTTTAATGCCTTTCGGTGTTGGTCAAATATTGGTACAGTATGTTGGTTAAAGTTTGGTTGCTTAACTCACTTACTCACTCATGCCCATTACGCCAGGTGGTGCGTAGGGCAGCTTGGTTGCTTAACAGTGGCGCAAAATTCAGTGAGGAGAATATGCGAGAACAAAAACAAGAGCTAAAAAATACATTTATTTGGGTGTCAAATCTACAACGTCTTGCAGATTTGAAATAGAAAATACTTGTATCAAACATTTCATCAGAAAATTTAACAGTAAGAGGTGTAGTAAAGGACTTTTGAGAACATGAGAAGATCATTATTAAAACTTTTGAAAGCAGTTTGAGTATTACTGTTGAGTATTACTGTGTTACTAATTATAAAAAAATTGCCTTTTTGTCTCATAAGGCAGGAAAACTTCTCTTGTTGCCTGAGTTAGTAGTATAAGCAGTTTTTGTCTAAAGAAATGCTAATAAAAGGTGTTTTACAAGTGTATCATTTGTCTTTAAGTAGAGCCATGGGCTCATGAATTTTCATTAGCTTTTAAAGTGATACACTGTAATATTCAAGAGTTTTTAAACTTTTTTTTTACAAAACACTGTTTACCTCTGGAGCTCTGTAAATCAAAGTCTGCAGTTCAAACTCATCATAATACAAGGAAACCTAAAATCAAATTAAAGACAAACAAAGCATTAATAAATAAGATGCCCCTTACACTTGTTCATTACAGGCAATTAGATGGATTTTTAAGTGAATCTGACACGTTAGTAGCATAGCACACCTCTCTGTGAACACAGTGTATTGCATTCCCAAAGTCAATCACTTTTATCTTGATTTCTTCACCTTTAGTGTTCATGTGAAAAAAAAGTGAATAAAATCAGAAATGTCATTCTTTAAGTTTAGCTTCAAATTCTAGTGCATTACATAGGTGACTGGCATTGCAGCAGAATTCTGGTTAGGGCATTTTACTGATCTCTCAATAAACAAACCACTGAAGACAAAATCCATGGACTACTAACTGTATACCTAGCAAAGTAGATTTCTTAATTATTACAAGGCAATTGAAACCACTGTTAATACCTTCTTCAATAAGAATATTCTCTGGCTTCAAGTCAGCATGGATGACATTCTCTCTGTGGGAGAAGGAATGAGACTCATAAAGCCTGGTTTTCATGAGTGATGAAGTCACATAAAAAAAACCAGGAAAAGGAAATTAATTTGGTAATTATATTTCACTGCAATGAACACCTGATATATGGTCAAGACGTCCCAATTGACTTTTTGAGAAAAATTACATTTCACAGCCTGGAAACCAGCGTTGTAGCAGCTGGCCTACCTTACCACTAAAAAGGGAGATCAGTCCTCTTTACTTAAAATTATTCTGTGCTATTTTACCTCTTGAGAAATCCGAGAACTTGTAAAAGCTGAAAGCAGTAACAATAGTGTCACATAACAAAGGACAGAGATAAATATTATATTAATCTCAATGTTGTTAAGTCCAGCGATAGAACAAATTAGACAACTTACTGTCAAGCTTAAACATTTAGTAATGGGGAAGTATGAAAAATGTCCCCCAAAATCTCATACAAAAATTATTGTATACTTCCCAAGATCCTCTTTATAAAGATCCCTATCTAAAATTGGCCCCCATATGAATTTGACAATAAATGACTCCATCTCAGTCACAAACAATAGAACACAAACTTGCCAGTTATTCACCCCATCCCCCCTCCTACTCACACCCTGTATTGATAATTAATTAAATTCCTCCCTACCAATTGTATTTTTTCTCATCAATTTGGTACAGTGATGACAAAAATGATACACACACTGTAACAATTACTAGAATTCACTCACTTGTAAAGCTATTTTTCTGATCACTTTTAATTTTGACTCCTGTTGGAGAAACAGATAAACCAATTAAAGAGTTGTCACAAAACATCTTCAAATCATCCATCACTCACAACTTAAATTGTGAAAGACATTTTATCAACTGGATGAGTTCCTGTGCTACTTTCTCAGGCTTCTCTAACCATTGATAATAGTCAGGGCTCGAGACTAACTTTTCAGCTTAGTAGCCTAGTGGCTAGTGAGAGGTTTGATTTCACTAGCCAAAATAAATTTTCACTATCCAGACTTTTTTTGTATAATCTTGTATTGTGTTCAATATGTGTAATTTTTAGCCATATTAAATACTGTAAACATGCCTCTCTGTAATGTCAAGAGTGAAGAACTTGAACGTTGACTGTTCTTTCCAACGGTTAAAGATCCTCACCAGCAGAATATAAAGTACTATGTGCCTTCAGGGCAAATTCCCTGGCGCGATGTAGTTCACACCTCTCTTTTCCATTTCGGTCAAATCATGACAAATAACTCGAACAGTTAAACTTATATGAGCATGTACATTGTACGGAGAAACGTTGGGAAGACAAGACTGACATTGTACAAACGTTGTAAGGTACGGAGAAACGTCAAAAAGACAAGACTGATACAGCACTCAACTCACGTACGGAAAAACGTCTACAAGAGAAGACTAGTAAATTGAGCAGAAAAAACTAATAAGGTTCGAACTTACTAAGGTACGGAGAAACGTTGAGAAGTCAAATCAAACACGTTGGTTGCGAATGCACTACAGTAGGGAGAAAAGCTGCCAATGTACCAAGATACAGAGACTAATAAAATACGCAACTACTAACTCACGGAGAAACGTTATTGAACAAAACTAATTCCGTAAGAACGTGTGTGACGTACGAAAGAACGCCGAATGGACAAACTGAACTATTACAGTGGGACAGTAAATTACGGAGAAATGTAAATGAGACAACTAAAATCGCACTAACGTACGGATAAACGTTGAGAAGACAAGACTAATACCGTATGAAGATACTGACGTACAGGTGGTACAGAGAAACGCTAAGCAGTGTCGACTTATCTTACGAATGTACCAACACACTGAAAACCTTAGGAAGAGCAGAACAATGTCGTGTGAACGTGCTAACCTACAAAGAAACGTTGAGAAGGCTAGACTAATAAATCGACGAACCTACTTACGTAGGGAGAAACCTTGTGAAGATGTTATGTAGTGAGAAACGCTAGAAAGAGAAACTATTTTACGAACGTAGCAATTAATGGCAAAAAGTCGATAACAGAAGACTAAAGAATGGTGTGAACCTACTAACGTGTAGGCAAATATCATATAGACGCACTTATGGACCTTTCAAGGAATCGTATGGTGAAACGTTCTGAAGACGGGTAATTTCGTTCGAACGTAGAAATGATAGAGAAAATGTTGCCATCTGAGACAAGAATTAGTAGGGAAAAATGTTGAGAGGACAAAACAAGTATCATACAAACATTATATCCTTCTACGGAATAAGTTTAAGTTTCTGCTCACTCAATTTGTTTTCGAGATCCGATCGTCAAAAGCAATATTTAGTTTGATTTCCATCCTGTGCTTTAGTGCTTTGAAATTTCTACTAGCCAAAATGGCTAGTGAAAGCGCAGAACTTACTAGCCAAAATGGGATTTCTACTAGTCTGTGACTAGTTGGCTACCGTTAGTCTCGAGGCCCTGAATAGTATTCGTGAACATTGCTTTTCTGATGACCAATTTAATCTTTCAGCTGAATTGTTATGTGGATTGGACCTATTCTAGAATTTGGGTCATATAAAATAATGCTAACTTGAGGAAAATTGAAACTGTTTAATTTAATTACAGTGGTGGAACCATTCTTTACCGACAGCTGCTTAACAGGGAAGAGTTCTTTTCGCACAACATTGGGTCTCTTCTTACACTGGGACACCAAATCATTCGGACAATGGACAAGTTTACCTCACTTTACAAACACTTCAGGCATTGTATATTTTCACTTCAGTGCCTAAACTGCAAACAGTTTCCAACTATTTTAAATAGATTATGTTGTGCTATTTGTTTAAAACAAGAGAACAAAAAAAAATTTAAGTGTGACACAATTGACCAGTTGACCAGGTGTTAGGCTTTTTGACATAATGCAGACACTTCTGTGTGTCCCTTTGGTGTCTGTTTTAACCAGGTTCCACTGTGGTTTCAAAGCGTAATACAACATACTGCTAGACTTTTAATGGTTTTTAAATAAATACACATTTTAAAAAAATTATTGCTACATACAGGATACAGGTAGTATTTCTCACCTCATTATCAAATTGACACCTCTGCAAACACATAGAATAAATACAAAAATGAAAGAACAAATGAAAGTACAGTACTCAGGAAAAGCAAAACCAAAGCTATCATAGCAGACATACTATTAGTAACAACAATAAATACTTAATTTCTAAGTAATGAAAGTATACATGTAGACTCTATAATAAAGCATGACCAGTCAATATAAAAAATAATCTTTGAAGAATGCACTGGCAAAAAGTTTGTGATTAAGATGTTTCAATTTAAAGTATTCATCTCTTATGGACCACAGCACAAGCAGGAATGCATGGAAATATTTATAGTCAGTTCTTTCTTTTTATTAAATAGCCATGGGTATCTTAGTTGCTGTTAATCAGCTCATGACACTGAAATTGTTCTTTACTCCGTACTACATGTAGTGAAATACCGAGGTTAGTCTGCATGGCTTTCAGTTGTTGATTATTTATTTCATACTTATTCATACCTGGAAATATTGATGGAGTGGTCTGGGTCGCAAAAGTTCAAACACTAAGCAGTGATGGCCCTCAAACCTGAATGTATTCTAAGAAAATTAATCCACAAAATTAAGGCCAACCTCTATTTCCCTGAAAGAAATCCTATACAGGATCATACAGGATTTTTAGGATGCTATAGGTTACTGTTAGATCACACAGGATCCTGAAAGATCACACAGGATCTTTGATGGCAATATTCCTAAAACATGTTTTATAAGCTCCCACTCAGGATCCTGTAATTCAGGATCCTGCACAAGATCCTATGGGATCCTAAACAGGATTTCATAGGATTTTTAACAGGATCCAGGGTTGGGATTCTATAATATCCTATTAAGATCCTGTGTAGAATTTCTACCAGGAGTGACACCATTTGTCAGACCAAATTAAATATGATCAATATATAAGATGACAAAAATTGTATTCAATGTGTAACGGGCAAGAGGCAAGGAAAAATGTCTGTCCCAGATGCTCTACAAGCTGACCTGTAAGATCACTCATGGCAAGCTTGGTCATATTTTGAGTGGACAATTCCATATAACTAGCAGGTAGTTTTTATTTGAGTTCAATGTAGATCTCTTAAGTGTAATTGGAATTTTGAATTTATGATGTTTGGGTGGAAAAGGGATAAATTTGAAACAGACACACACAAAAATTTTTAGTGAGAGAAACCTCTAAAAGGATCTCAAAGAGATGGCAATCCACTGGGAAAGAGCCCTATAAGGCTTTCTGAAGACACTAAAATTGCTGTTGCACGTGAATGTACAAAATAAAATGGCTGCATTAACTTACATACAACTGGACTGTTCTGGACACTTTAAGGACATCTGCCTTGTTCAGTTGGCGGACGCATTCTGCCTCCTTCAATGTAAGAAGAGACAAGTGAGAAAAACAGCACAAGCAATATAATTAAAAACCATAACGATTGCTTCAGAATTCAAATGATGGGAGTCATTCCATTTAGAATGCATCAGAAACACCAGCTGGTGCTATTATGTCAGATTATACAGTTACAATACCTGAGCACCAAGGTTTGAGTAATCCAGATGCATTACTTTCACAGCAACTGCCCTCTTCTCAGGGTGGAAGGTATCCTATTAAAAAAGTTTTGAAGTTGGTGATTTTTCTAACGTTTGACGTGTGTGCTGCCATCCCCTCCCCCCAACGTCTTCTCTGCACCCTTCTCCTTGTGATATCATGAATCCCTTGTAGTATGAACACCTTTCCCTTCCCTCATTCCTTGGTCATCCACCTGTTCTAGCACTCGCGAAGAAGAACGTGACGAAATATTTTTGACCATGGCGTGACTCAGTTACGTCACGTTTTTTTTAACGAAATGACATCTCATCATAATTCTAAATATTAAACAAGGGCACGGAAATTTAAATAGATTTATTGATAAAGAAAAAAATTATCCTTAAATCGAAAGGGAACGATTATCTACTGAAAAAGGAAACGTAAAAGTCTACTTTTAGGCCACGATTCGATAAATGCTTTAGCGAAAGCAAGGAAATTCCCCGAATCGGCTTCTGTCTTTCAATGATGCATGTTTACGTGGTACGGCAAGTTAGGCGAATTCATGCCAGCTTCAAAGCTCGCTAGCACCTTCGTCCTTGCTCTCATCGAAGAGAAGTCAACTCCATTAAATTTCTTGTACTTCTCTACACAACTTTCCCTAAAGATTTTGGCAAAGCAAAGCAAAACTGCCAAAAAAATGCTTGCATTTCACTGTTGAATTATTCAACTTGGCGAAAGCAAGGGACTTCCCTGAATCACTTTTTGTGTTTCAGTGATGTAATGTTTACGTGCCAGGGCAAGTTTGGCGAATTCATGCCAGCTTCAAAGCTGGCTAGCACTTTCGTTCTTGCTTTCATCGAAGGGGTTTTCATGCCATTAAATCGCCAGTAATTTTCTACACCAACTTTCATGAAACTTCTGGTGAAATAACGCTCAATGAACGGAGATTACCGGCAAGTCTTGTTTTCACCGAGCCGAGGTCTGGGGCAAGTGACCACCAAAAAAAGAAAAGGGTATTACTAGACCCCGTCCTGACGGCGGGGTAAAAAGACAGGGAATTTCCGCGCGGAGACTAAGTCTACTGACACCCGACAATTCAGGAATGTGCCTTGTATTTCATTAGATGGCAGCGACGTTTGAGACGTTGCGCTGCCTAATTATAAAGCTCCATCTCACAAAAATAGTAAATAGTAACATGCCTATCAGCTGACCTTTTCCTAGAAGTTAAACCAGATCTTGGTATTTTACTCATACAGCATATGGTGCTTTTCTTAGAAATGGTGTGCCACTAAGTACTACATTTATTAGTTTCTACATGCATAGGTAGAGACTGGGGTCACTGTATCCACGGCCACTATGACGGCAATAACATGACAGCTGGAACAGAGTTTGTTTTTTAGTTATTATTATTTAGTATTCTCACCTCTGCTGCGATAAGGACTGCAGACTGTCCATGTCCAATAACCTGAACAAATTTGTACCTGCCAGCAAGCAAGGGAACTGACAAAAAAACACAAAACCTGTCTGATATTTTAAACTACATCAATTAGTTGGCTAAAATGTGCTAATATTATTGGCATGATTATAATACAAAGGATTTTTATGTGGGTGGAACTGTCATTTTCTGAGGGAAACTTAACAGCCTTTCACAACAAGTACAAGCACAATCATAGCTGTTGAAGTTATGTTGAGACTGAGTCTGTGTGAAGCAAATTTTCAAAATTGAGGCATTCCATCTACAAAGCTCATCATAATAGAAAGGACCTTTTTGAATACTCAGCAAACGTAACATTCTAAAACATCCTGAATGTTAGAGTTTTGTAAACATTCCTACAGTAAATAAAACTCATTTCAGTCAGGTATCTGCTATTACATCTGAGTACCCAGCTATAAATCATGCTTGCTGGGAGGCCGCGTGCATGGCCAAGTGGTTAGCACACTGGACTTGTAATCCGGAGGTCCAGGGTTCAAGTCTTACTCTCTGACTACTTGGATTTTTTTTCACTGAAGTCCAGTGTTCAAATCCTCAACCACGCTTGTAAATAGCCAACAGTGTTAAGCCCCCCCCCCCCCCAATTGTGGTTTTTAAAAAACATTTATGTTCCATTTATCATGTTACTTGCTCTTATTTACAGTGTCCCCAATCATCACTAACGTGCTAAATACTTCAACACTTAAATAAACTTATCATAAGTTATTATTTCTAGTGACAGATTTTCCTTGCAGGAAATGATACCTGGGTAACATGGTTGAAATTTTCCATCTTCATCTGTCTGAGATCCTGGTACTAGCAAATCAAACGTATACATGAATTCTATTTATACGTCTGACTATTTTTGACTCACTATATCAACTGTGTCAATTGCAAGTGCATGGTTGCAACGATGACAATCACGATATTTAAACAGAGCAACAATTCCACGGAATGTTAAGAACACGAGAGGCAGCACTTTGAGCAATGCCTGCGATTTATGTCAATATTATGCGCTGGGGATGGCAATTCTCTGCACTGACTTTGACTGACGGCTACTATGTGGTATAAAAACAAATAATAAATAATAAAAAACATAATAAATTTATCATCTTGGAATTGCATTTCTAACAGGGATATTTGATCACAGAAAAATCCCCAAATCACATTTATCTGGAATAGGCAAAAGGCATGTAATTGATCTTGTTCATCGGACTGCAGTGCACACAGCCTCCACCCACAAGTGAATGTACCTATTAGACAAGATTTCTACCATGCTGAAAGTATTAAAACCAAAAGGTAGTAAAGTGCCAAAAAGTTAATTTCAAAACCAAACATTTTGGGCTTAGCCCTCCATCAGTGGCATATAAACGATTTATATGCCTCTGATGAAGAGCTAGTTAAGCCCGAAACGTTTGGTTTTGAAATTATAACTTCTTGGCACTTTACTAGCTTTTGGTTTTATGTAATTTCTGGCCGTTTACCCGCACGGCAGATTACCTGCACCGGTCGATTTTAGCCAAATGGGGAAAAAAGAATCAACAGATTACCCGCACTGGTGGATAACCCGCACCCAAAAACAAAAGAAAATCACGCTAAAAAGTTCGAGAACTCACAAATTTGAAGTGATAAGGCTTTCATCATCGTGGATAGTCCATGCGGATTAGATAACATTTTCTGCTTCTTGGCTGCCAATTCAGCAATCAAAAACACTCTCCTTAGCCATAACCGTCTTAAATTTGATTTGACGAGTTAAATATCCAATGTATTAATGTTTAAGACTTAACAGAATGCAAATTGCTGGCTGCATTTGGTTGCAGCGATCGATCGTTGCACGCCACTGTTTTTGTTAACAAAATACTTCTTCAGCGTGCAATTAGTAAATTTCACACCCATTGTTTTCGATGTTCATTGACAATTAAATGACTTGAAAAAATTCGCTTCGCAATTTTCTCAAAAAAAGAATATCTCAGGATCTACTGGGTCTCAGAAATCGTTTGAAACGGGAAAATACTTCCTAAATCAAGGCAGTGCTTGCTGTGAATATTTCACTGATGCGCCGAGTATTCTTGTATCATTTTTATCGCTGTCAATGTTTACACGCGTGCCGACAATTACCTTTTTCATCGCGTTCCACTAATTATGCGGCGCCATGAATTGAACACGTCCCTGAGAAATTTATTTATCTCAGGTTCTACTGGGTCTAAGAAATTGCTTGAAACGGGAAAATACTCTATAACTTAAGGCAGCGCTACATGGGAATATTTCATTGATGCGTCGAGTATTCTTGCATTATCTTTTTATCACAGTCAATGCTATGTTTATACTGCACACGTGCCGACAAATGCCGGCATCATGTTTCAGTTTAGCTTTGTGCTTTGCACAATAAATATAAAACGCGTTTAGGTGAGAAGTTTTTTTTTTAATTTAAACAAAGAAACTAGCTGTGAAATTGACAAGGCAAGAAAATTGTCGAAGCACAAACATGTAGTGAAAGATTTGTTTGTATGGATCGTTTTTTATGTTTTCATCCAATTTGCTTCGGCTTTTTTAAAATCAAGTGACATTGATAATTCTAGAGCAAATAAAGCACGATACAAGTATTTATACGAAGCGTTTCTTGTTTAAACAAATGAGCCACTACACAGGTTTGTTGGAAGCGTATATTTAATAACTCTTATCATCTCTGTTTTATCTTCTCTCAGTACTATAAAAATACTTATCGGAAGATTTAAGAATTATCACATAACCCGCACCGTCCCATTGCCCGCAGCGACGGTTGTTTACTGTAAAATTAACCCATTACCCGCGGGTAATCGGCCGGAAATTACAGTAATACTTTAATCTGAATTAGTGCCATGCAGTACTTTGAACTTTTGTTCCTCATTTATCTATTTCCTACCACGTTTTTGATGACGAGCCTTCTTTTTATTTCCAAGGTGTTTGTATAGTATCTTCAACCCCCCAGAAAGATGAGCTGCAACAAACCTTTCAGGAGGGGCAACCCTTGTTCTGTAGAGTTCATTGCCCCTGCAAATCAAAGAGATTTTTCTGTAGAAACCTCAGAAATGAAGACTTCTCTTCCTACTAAAAAGTTAAAAAACAACGTAACAACAAGCTGCATTTATCACATTATTAGGCAAAACAAATCCCAAGTACTCACAAGTGCAGTGGTCACTTTGGTATGGCTGCTTTAACTCAATTATAGGCTTTTAACTCAATTATCGATAGATATCTGCACCACTGAGATGAAAGCACTGAGAGGAAAGGAGAGTGATGTTTTATAGCCTTATTTTCATTGTATGAAGTTTGTTTTATTGAAGTTTTTTGTACTTAAGCTTATCAAAATCTTTGCAGTGGAAAGCGCAGGATTATTTTACCCGGGATTTTACCAAGCAGGAAATACGAACTACAAAAAAAGTGTTTTAAAACTAACCTTTGCGAAGCTGGTGCAAATGCTCCATTCAACTTCAGCATTTCCAATCGAAACGTTATCTTCGGGGAAGTGGCGTGCAGCAGAAGAAATCAACCAGCTAAAGAAACAGAACGTAGGACAAAGACGACTTTCACCTCTTCGTCCGCCATTTTGAATTTCCGCGACCTCTTCTCAGTCCTCTCCCCATAATCTTGCCTTTATATTTCCTTACCCCACCCTAGCTAGTGTTAGGTTGTCAAAAGAAAAATGGCTTCTGCATTGCTACACGGTGATCGTAGCCAAGTAGTTTCTCGTGGAAAGAAACCTCCTTCTCCTTTGGTGGAAGGAAGTAAGACGCCAACTCCAAGAAGCAGTGAGGCCAAGAAACGTCTCAATAGCTCTGATGGCAGCTCTAAACAGCTTGCCTCGGCGGCAAAAGCCCCGACAAGTTGTAAATCGGCGACGAGGCAACGACCGTCTGACATCTTGAATCCAAAAACAGTGGACCCTGTAAGTGAGCTAGACACTGCCGTTACAGTGCTGTTAGGTTTCTGTGTATTTAAAATTCTTTTTTCGTTCACTGTAAGCTGTTATTCGGCGTTGCGAGTCGATGACTTTAAGGAAAATGTTTTTTCTTTTGATGGCAGCTGGTCAGTTTACAGACGGTAAACAAAACATTAGCTTAAAGGTTTCCTTCTTTTTTGTCGTTTGTACAGTTCAATGACAAGACACCTAAGTCCTCCTTTGCTGCCAGTTACACAAATGGTGGAGTGCCTTGTCGGTAAGTTAACTTAAGAGTCTCAAGAACTGCTACATTTTATAGCTTATTTCTTTTTCTGGCAATTGAAATGATTTCATTAATACAATTACAGAGATTAGTAACAGGCTTGTTAATGGTGTGTAGATGGTACAAGTTTCATCTTTCACCAGCGAGAGTTTAGTCCCTTAGGCCTTAGTTCCCTGTTATGGCTGTGTATTATTTTGTTTATGCGATAGCAGTGCTTCTTTTGTGAACAAAAAGCCCCCACAAACAGAGCACAATACTCGAGCTCACAAAAGGGGTGAATCTTTGGATACTCATATTATGTACCCCATACAGCTTACCTATGCACATTGTCCTGGTCAAGATTTTAAGATTCAAATTTCACTTGCTTCATGAAGGGCACAGTATCTCCATCTTTGTTTTCTCTGGTTAGAAGCTCTGTAGCCTGTTTCGCAGACCTAATCTAGTTTCACCTGTGACACGTAAGCTAGAAGCTCTGCTGTCAGGGTGGCCTATCTATATTCAGGGGTTTCAATAAAATTTGAAGTAAGCAGCTGGTTTTAGTAGACTAGCCGACTGTATCAACAAGGTTTGAAAGAAATCTTTCTTTAATTACTTCACATTAGGGAAAATAGTAGCCGACTTCTTTGAGCGAATTTGCAGATGCTTTTCGTCGGTCGTCGGTACTTATTGAAAGCACTGTATATTATTACGTTACCAACCTAAAATGAAATACCAGGACATATGGGAAGAAATGAATTAACTTCACATGAAATTATCAAGTCACATTTAAAATGAAATTCCACCAAGCCAACTGTGATCGGCAGGAATACCCGCAGCAATAACTACGTACACCCCATGGAGGAGACAGTGAGACATATCTTCTTTTTATTTGTTATCTTCAGGTTACACACGAATTTGTCATAAGTTTATGTATTTGTTTGTTTTTTTAGGTTGGTTCATGGCTCTGTTAAACACAAACTTCAGTGGAGTACACCACCTGAAAATCTTCCCTTTGATCCTGTGTTAGTTACATTAGCAGAGGTAGGTGAAAGTTTATGGCCGGCATACATGGAGGATTCAGTTTGTGACAGTCTCAGAGTGATCTCAAGTAGACCAGCCACTTAGAAAGAGAACTTCGTAATAATGCCATTTATGTACCTTTTCAGGGACTTAGGGAGACAAAACATCCTTACACTTTTGTTGCTCGTGAGGGTTTTCGTGAAATGCTTAAAGTAGATGATGCAAGTTACCGGACGTTACCAATATTACCCAAACTTATTGTTCCTCTCAGAGCTGCACTGGTAAGATAAAAGTAAGAGCTCATTAAAAAAGGGCATAAGATATTTTAATTACTTTTTGTTTGAATGGTATTATTTTTTATGTTAAGACACTGTGACCTGTTTCATGTACATAGCAATCATGCATACATTATTTTGTTTTCTTGACAAAATCTTTAATTTTGAAGAATTTGCCTGTAGTTCATTGCAACTCATACAAACAATATGTGGGTAATTTCTTTTTCTCCAGAAACATAAAAAATTGTGTGGTGACCATTTTGAAAATGAGTGCTTCAGTATTATGATCACCTTGCACGGGGTGATTATAGCAAGATATGATGTAATCCTTGACCAATCAGTGTGCGTGCTTCTCTATAAACCCCTGAGAAATTATACTAGTAGCAAATAACCCTGCTTTTTGCCTTAGGTGGGAATTAGAGGCCATTTCAAGTGCCCCACCATTCAAAAGTTTTCCCCACAAAGCAAACGTTTTGTGCACAAAACAAACGTTTTGTGCACAAAACAATACAGCAAAAAAAAAAAAAAAAGAAAAAAATCAGCAACAGTTGCAGGACTTGATAATGTAATGAGACAATTATTCCAAGTGTGTTAATGTAAGATACACTGTATGAGATGATTAACCATCTTGGTGTTACAGGCCTCCTTGGTTATTTACAGCCTTACATCCAACTATGCATGCTCCTGGGGTAATTGTTAATATTCCACAACAGAATCATTCCTCATTATTTTAATTCCTTTTAGGCATCAACAGAGACTCACATTTTCCACTGTTCATTAGAAGCTCTGGTACAACTCAGTGCTGTTGTTGGTTCATCACTTAACCCCCATCTAAAAGCTCTTTTACCACAGGTATTTAAATGAATTGTGTGTAAAGTTCTGTAAGTGTTCATTTTTCAGATCAAAAAAATATATACATGTAAACCTAAACAGGGCAATTGTTGACAGGTAAAACAAATAATTATTTGTCAGTGTCCACTTCTCTGTGAAGAAGTAGTTGAATATTTGGTTTGTCACAAGATTGCACAATCCCACACAATTCCCTGCACAATCATTATTTTTCTGCACAACTTGCCCCCAAGATCCCGCCCAATTTTTTTTTTCCTGCACCCTATCAGAAGACCTGTATAGACAACTGGGACAGATTACATGAAACATAACGTCATGCATATCATTCTGCTAACATGAGATGTTGAGTCCAGTCAAAGTCACATATTTTGGTCACATATTTTGGTGTTTGGCTTTGCAGTTAAATCTGACTTTAACCCTTTCCTGCCCAAGGTAAATGCCAAGTTTTTCTAAATTGGCAACAATGAACTGGTAGACCCCATGTGATATACCATTTGAAAGGTAATTTCTAGGGTGTGCTGCAAATCACACTAACAGGGATGGAGGATGTCTTAGCTTAGACTGAGAAGTGTCCAAAATTAAAAAAGAAAAACGTGTAAAATGTTCCTATTCCTCATACATATTGGGTATACCCCTGGACTATAGCTAAATTTGCAGCTCTCAGTGCACTGCTTCTTGTCAGATATCAACTTGAACCTAAAATTACAAAGGGAAAATGTTCCAAATGTTGGAGGGGTGGTAAATCAAGTCTCATATAGGAGGGGGGTTCAATTTTATGCCTTCAGTGTGCAGATCTTTCCAAGATCTTTTGGTTGTGCAAATTAAACACAAATTGACCAAATATTGAGCATGTAATGGCATCTTGTGCCATATGGCACTCTTGGGGACAGTATGTCCTTTTGTTACCACACATAGTTACCTTCTGCGCAACTTAATGTGTCTGGTCCAAGATATTTGGGTTTCTAAGGAATTTGCCTACTAATACAACAGTATTTTTGTGCAGTTTAAGAGTATGTGGAAAAAGCAGATCTTAACAAGGGCTATCAGAATGCAAAAAGAAAACTGGGGGTAACCACACATTTTTCAGAGATGATTGAGCTTAAATGTGGACAGAGAATGCCATACAATTTTGTTGTATTTTAAAGCTTTTTTAGAATTATGGCTGCTTAATTATCTTTGAAAAATGCACGGTTACCCACATTTTTCTTTTTAGATTCCAATAGGTCTTGTTAACATCTGCTTTTTCCCCATAGGTCATAACCTATAAAAAAATATCTCTGTATTAGGACCCACCATCCTTAAGTTTTATGCAACTTGCCCCCCTGTGTACCAAGTAAAAAATGTCAGAGCTCAAGCCTCATATTTTAAAATATAGCCAGAAAGGTGCTTTGTTGGGCTATAAGGTCAACATCTTATTAAGACGCAAAATTAGAATGACTATGCAGAAATATCAGCTGCCATAAGATACCCAGTGGCTGACCCTTACTAAATGTTATGCTACATGTGTATGCTCTTTTTTAATAATTTGTAATTGCAGGTGTCAAAACGTTTCATGGATAAGACTCAAAAAGAAAGAATATTACATGCTTTACAGAGACTAGAACAAAATGTTGGAAAGGTAGGTAAAGCTGATGGTGATAGTCATACAATCTTCCTTGCCACATAAATGAACTTTTTCAGTGTGTTTCGAACCAGTATTACATTTTATTTGGAACATTATAGTCCAGGGTGGAAAACTTTTTTGTTGCCTAGTGGACTTGCACACTTCAGCTGTCACTTATCCCCAGTTTAATTTTATTTTCACAATGGAAATGGGCTGTGTAATAAGGTTATTTTCATCATAATTCGAATTTTAGACCATGCAAAACAACAAAGTTTTGTACATTAAAGCGTCGTGTACAATTTTTTTTGTCTTAAGCACATGCTAAAGCACATCTGAAGCCAAAATAATGATGCAAGATAAGGTAACATAGGGAGTTGATAGCATTATTTTGTTTGCTAAGGCCATAACCCATGAGCACTTTTAAATGGCTGTAAGTTGCCCATGCATGAGCAGTTAGCATTTCGTTTGATACAGCCTGTACCCTCTATGTTAACTTCTTTTGGGGTTAATTTTCTTGCAGGAAAGTGTCTCCATTATCAAGTCAAAGATACCAACTTATCAATCAGTGTGTCTATAACACCAACCCAGCAGTACTAAAGTAAATAAGTCTCGACATTTTATAAGTGATGAATAGTCCATGCTTTGTCTTGGCAAGCAATCGCCAATTTGCATTGTAAATAGGATTGAATGATTATTTGTACAAGTCTTATTCGTCATTCCAGGTAGGGAAGTAGTTTGAAAGGAAGCAATAACAGTATTTTTTTTTTTGCCTAGTAGTCAGATTTCTGTCATTGGGTATTTGTTGTGTTTAAGTCTAGTTACTCTCCCTGTCTCTCCCTGTGTGTATCTGCCCCTTTCTAAGGAAGTGGATCATTCAGCTTCAGTGAAAACATTACTAGAAAAGAATTTATTTTTGTAAAATATTGTACATGTTTGTATGCACTAGAAAAAAAATGAAGGGCTAACACAAAAGGCCTTGAAATATTCTTTTGTTAAACCCTTCAATCCAGTCTTAATAGCTAAGAGAGTGAATGGTTACTTTGAAGAAGTTTGTCCACAAAATCCAGGTGCAAGGTGCGCTTTTTTTCGAAAGCCCAAGAAATCCATTTGTAAAAATATGAACCACTTACTGTCTAAAGCTCTTATTTTCTCAGCCCAAGAAGTTTCAGGGCTTTGGAGAGAAGCATGTCAGCTTTGCAAAACCTTACTAAGTTGAACACTGGAAAACCTGCAGCCTATTGTTATCAAACAGCAGGCTGGACTCAGCTCAACTTAACAGAGCTTTGTGAATCCTGCCCCAGGGTTGTGAGAATTGAAAAATGTGATCACTCCTCATGCTTTATGTAAAATATACCAAACTCAAGGGAGCATGTTTTGTCAGAAACGCCAACACAGGGAAGGGAGAAGAAAAACTAGGATCGATCAATGAGGTTCAATTGTTCGTTGAATGATGGTCATTCTGTCAGCTGATGAATGTTCTCCACAATCTGATCCCATTATGCTTATGTACTGAGCTAAATTCAACCTCTTGCTCAACCCACCCTAGGGCCGAGGCTGAATATAAATAACATTAAAGATTCAGTGAGTAAGGTTGCATATGAAAAAGCAGTGGTGTCAATAAATTTTTATGAGTTATTTATTGATGTTGTCTTTTGTCTTTACAACCTAGAAAAATTCACAAAAAGTTTTAAGAATGCTTAGTTTAGGAAGACAGACGATTTTTTCTTTTCCTTATCGCAGTAAACTTTCGTGACACCTTGAACTCGCAATTTAACGCTCATTTTTTGCGAATTAGATAGACTTTTTTGCAATTTCAACAGAAGTGCAAAAACGCGAAAATTTCATGTAGAGGGGTAACTTTGTGCCTATGACAAACTAAGCAGCCAAGCTTTACATTTACCACCTCTTTTCAGTATATCATAGTGTACCAACTGTAATTTTAAATTCACAACACTGCTCAGCTCCCCTGTACTCTACAGTGTACCATTTGTCTACTGTAAATATTGGAGTTAAATTGTCTTGTCTTGCTCAAGAGATGCTGAGCCGGTAAAACACAGTTACAGTAGATGCTCGAGATTGGGAAATTCTACTAACAAGTTCTTTTTAATCTAATTTGTCGGTATGACTTTCATTATTCTTACCCGAAGAGCTATCGAAACAAAACGTTACTGAACGTGTTCTGGAAAATTTTTTGAGAGTTTTCACAAATCTCTACCAATGAGCTTTCACGTTGTAAGCGCGAGTCTGGGTGTCGGCAGTTTTGTTTAGGCTAGGATGTAACATGGTAAAAGAGTGATTGTTTTATCGGATGCACTGTATCTCCCGAGGTGCTAACAATTTACAGTAAATCAAAATCACTAGCAACTAACAGCAAATTATAGTCAAGGCATAAGCTCTCTTGAACTGGACTGTTATTTTCTCTGGCCTCCCTTTGCATGTAATACTACGTCTGTCATTTTAAAGGAGCAATGTTATGACTTTAGCAAAGCTAAGAGGTACTGCGTCTCTGGCTAAAGGAAGTTGGTGACCCAACTCCTCAGGACTGTGCTGTAGCTGGCCATATGGCCCAGTCACCTTTGCAGTCAGGGTGCGTCTCAAGCCACCAGTGCCCCTCCATTTTTGTCCCTTTGATTTCCCCTCATAAACCACGTTATGTGTAGCATATGCCTTGAGGAACCGCACTTTGCCACCTGAAAATAAAGGAGTTCATAATCTTCTATCTTCTTTATGAATCTGGGGATTAATGTTCTCCCTGGGAAATGAACGAGCTCTACTCTAAAGGCATGTTTGATTCTGAGAAGCATCATCTTCAACACTTTTTTTTTTCAGATGAAGTTCAGTTTTGGCTGACACCCATGAGATAACATCATTGATAACACACTCGTTCGATGACAGTTAATTTGGGTCTGTTGGCCCTCCCTTCCCTCCATAAATAACTTAATAAATTAAAAAAACGCTTGATTGCCAGTTAGTAGGCAGGTTGATTCGTTTTATGTCCACTTGAAGAAGTCTTACCTGTTATTTCTCCACCCTCAAAAACAAAGGGTCCGACATCATCACTTCCAGTTGCAGTGAAGTTATCGTTGTTCTCAAAAGACATTTCTATATCCATGTTCCACTTGCTGTTTGGAGGCATTCCTTCAAACGCCCTACTGTCGAAAAAATATCCTTCCCATTTACCTACAATCAATCAATCAATCAATCAATCAATCAATCAATCAATCAATCAATCAATCGATCGATCGATCGATCGATCGATCGAAGATCAATCAGTCCGTCCGTCCGTCCGTCCGTCCGTCCGTCAGTCAGTCAGTCAGTCAGTCGGTCAGTCAGTCACTCAGAAGTCAGCCAGTCAGTCTATTAAAAGCAAGGAGATATTCCACTAACTTTGTTATCCTTCTGTTATCATTTATCTCCCTCGAACTAGTACCCTGGGAATTACGTCGGTGTCTAGTTCGAGTCTAGTGGCCAGATCTACCCCTCACACCTTATCGCAGCATGGACAATCATGATAGTTTCTACCAGAGCTCTTTTCAAGTTAAGGTGACTCGAAATAAATGACGCGCTCTATGCATCTCTAAAAACTTTAAGAACATCGTCATTTCTTACTCGATTGCCTGGAAACTTCGCATTTTATACGCAATTCATCGAGGAATAATACGTATGTCAATATGTATTTGTACTGTCCGTTTTGCGTGACTTTGCTTTTATTTTACACGCCGTTTTTGGTCGGTAAAATTGCTATTCTAACAAAATTGAGCGCTAAGATTTGGTTTAAACTTCTAGAATCAGCTTATAATAACATCTTACCTTGACTCTTCAAGTTTCCGCAAAATCGTCGGAATAGAAATCCCGGCACCATTTGAACGTCAAAATAACAACCCCAGACGGACTTTAATGTCTGGGTCGCTCCAGCGCTTTCCAAATTTGACTTAAGGTGGCTCCCTAGAGTTTCTACAAAAGTGACTATACGAACTAGCAAGACTTGCAAAAGAAGCCCTAGTTCTGTTATCTTGCAATCTTTGTTCCTGAATTTTACCAGTAAGGTTACCAGCATAATTACCCTTCTTTTTCAGGTTTTGCTTCTTAGGCATAGGCCGTTGTCATGGCAACAAAGCAACTAAAAGATGACAGATATTTGCCATTAATTCGTCTTTTTTCTTAAATATTGTGATTTCCCTCGGTGAAATTTTTTTAAACTTTCCTATTTTGTGAAAATGATTCTGACTAACATTTTGCAGGGGAAAAAATATGGGGTCGTTCAGACGGATTCACCGATATCACGTGATTTCTTATTTTTAACCATTAAACTGGATTGCTCTGACAGAATTTTTCCAAAAAATAATATGTGAAAGGTAGCGTTAGTATCTCAAATTGTGCAAAATTAAAAAACAATTCACCGAAGGAAACGCGAGAAAATTTACTGTTAACTTTGCTTTTTTTGGCTATACTGACGTCATAAAAATCAAGAAAAAACTACGATTTTATGTGAGCGCGCGCAGATTACTACAGCTTGCATTATCAGCGCGCGCGCGGTCATAAAACTATAGGGAGCCACCTTAAAAGCATAATAACTCCAAAAAAGTAAGTTCAATGTATCGCTATAGTTAGTTCCAAACCGCATTTGGCTATCCGGAAGAATGAAAAAGTTTGGGTAGCTATTATAAACTCACTCCTTGCACCAGAATATAACGAAGTCGCCAAATTCACGTTTTTCTAAACTATATAAAAACTAACCGGTAAACTAACCGGACGAATTGAATAAAACTTCCGGAACATGAAACTGACTCTTTTACACAAACTTTGCGCTATTTTACGTTGCTGGAGCGGCCTTGGTTTGGACAATATATTTTTAAAAGTGATGCAGTAGTACTATCGAAACTCTGTTCTGTAGTAGGGGGTGCTTTGACGATGTTTGGTCGCTACACGCCTTGGTGGTTTTACGCGTCTATAATTCCGAATCCAGGTGAAGGTTAAAAATCGTCCTTTTGGGATAAACAAAAAAGTGTGGCACGAACTTTTGTTTGTTTATTGTGATTGAAATGGCCGTGTTATTTCAGGTGCAAACCAAAATTTCCTGTTGCTTTTCGGTGATTTTAGAAAAAGTTTAATCCTGTATTTCACTATAGCGACATAAGCGTGAGTATTAACAAAGCACAGGCATAAAAGAGCTTATGTCAATGTGAAAACGGACCCGACATAAGGATAATCATAAACATCAGGATATGCATCAACTTTTTCCCATTTTTCTTAAGCACCCCCCTAGTCAATATGTAAATTCCTCAAATTCCCATCATAAACAAGGAAATTTGCATAGCCCTACTGTAGAATTCAGATAACAACAAAGCCGTTTACAGAACAGAGTTTAGTACATCACTTTCAAAAAGTATATTGTTCAAATCAAGACCGCTCCAACAACGTAAAATAGCGTAAGGTATGTGTAAAAGATTCAGTTTCATGTTTCGGAAGTTTTATTCAATTCGTCCGGTTAGTTTTCATATAATTTAGAAAAACGTGAATTTCGCGACTTTGTTATATTTTGGTGCAAAAAGTGAGTTTATAATAGCTGCCCAAACTTGTTCCGGGTAGCCAAATGCGGTTTGGAAATAACTATAGCGATACATTGCACTGGAGTTTTATGCTTTTAAGTCAAATTTGGAAGGCAAATTTATGCTTTTAAGTCAAATTTGGAAGGCGCTGGAGTGATCCAAACTTTGAAGTCCATCTGGGGTTGTTATATTTTGACCTTCAAATTGTGCCGGGATTTTCGTGTTCCGACGATTTTGGGGAAAGTTGAAGAGTCAAGGTGAGATGTTATTATGAGCTGATTCTAGAAGTTTAAACCAAATCTTAGCATTCAATTTTGTTAGAATAGCAATGTTATAAAAAAGTAGTGTTCAATAAAAGCAGAACCATAGTTGTCTAATGCGACGAGCATTGACCGCGTACCGCTGATAAACGATTGAATAGTCATCTTCCAAGGTTTCTTCTCTCAGCTTTTCCACGTTCAACCTGAGTAACTGACGAACGAGTGAAAAGCAAATAAGAGCACGTAAGTCGTTAAAGGCATTCATGATTATTCTACGCTTTTAAAATCGAAAGCACTTACCTTTGCAAATTCTCAGCCCGCGATCATTGTGTATATTAATATGCCGATGAAGGCGACAGAGCAAGACAGGATGGAGTCGTTTGAATATTTATTAGTTATGATATGCAAACTAGTGAGGACACTAGAAAGACGTGATGGAAGTGACACACTAAAGCGCGAGGTAGGCACTATATATAACAAAATAAATAAATTAATAAAGAAATAAATAAAAGTAAATAAATAAATAAATAAATAAATAAGGAAAAACACTCTTACCTTTAGTTTCTTACAGGCTTAACTGAAAGTTCGTACTTATTATATTTAGTTGTTTCCCTTGTTGTTCCGCCCCCATTCGATTAGCTGTGCTATATTCGATTGGGACTGTATAGTTTTGTTGAATTAATTATTTGCACAAAGGTTGTGTTATTGTTTTGTTAGTATTTCCTACTATTCAGATGTTCTACATTTATAGAAATCAATATTGAAAGTCAAGGAACACTTATGGTAAATGTAAAATAAAAAGCTTTTAAGTGCTGTTAAAACTTTTTAAGAAATAAACAGGACGCAAGGAGCCCATTAGCCACGAACAAATAATGCCGAAAAGTAAATATGAAAATCCAAGTCTACATAAACGCAATTAATAAGAAGCTGGAAAAAAACACGTCAAAGACCGAAGAAAAGAGTCCCGAGCTAACAGATAATAATTAGAAAGATCCTAAAATACTATTTTATAAGGGTAATTGAACTGAGTGGAGTGCAATTTGGTCTGAAATCATACGTGTGATTTCAAAATCGATCGAGCGCTCAGCGTGAGTTCGATTGAAATCGCAAGTATGATTTCAGACCAAAATTGCACGACGCGAAGTTCAATTACCACTTTATTACACCCATTTTGAAATCACATAGTTTTTTTGTCACTTCAGGAAAACCATCCATTTTTTTTTAAAAAAGCAAAGTTTTGGGAGCAAACGTTGCAAAATTCGCCACACAATGGCTTTCTTTGCCTTTCATTTTCCTGCAATTTGATTGGTTATTTTAAACAAGCCTTGAAATCTTATTGGCTGTTTTGTTTTTGTGTTCCTTTCTCATTGGCTGGGAGAGCGATGCGATTTAGAGCAAAAAATAGTGCGATTGGTGAATAAATCGCATTGCTGAGAGCCAATCAGATTGCGAGGATCACCAGTGATTTCAAAATGGATGTAATAAAGTGGAGAACCGAGCGCTGCTTTCCCAACAAATTCCTCGATAACCAAAAAGTGCAAAATCCCAGTACCGAGTCTATTGGACACTTCCCCCAAAAAGGGGTAGTTAAGGGACTTGTTCACTCAAATGGCAAAGTGAAAGTGCTAACAATACCAGAGCTCTAAAAAAACGGTCGACAACAATTTAAGCTGAACTTTAATTTCGTCAATTTAAAATAACATCAGAATTTGATACCACCTGCAAATAGCAAAGAGCTAATCTATATAGGTGGTGAAAAGGAAGTGATATCATGTTTACAAAAAAATCTACACAGAAAAAAATCAAACGGCAGCTGGCACTAGACATTAATGGGAACTTAACATGCCTTAATTTTATCAACGATTGAAGATGGATCAAGATAACTGCCTTCATTTATTTGGAAACTGAATAGCATTTGGTGCATCATGTGTTTTTTGTTAACATACAGTATTTGTCTTTAGTTTTCATGAAGTTGATACGGCCCCCAACATCTTAGGTCCTCCACAGACTAGACATTTAGTTGTCGACAACTAAATGTTATCGACAACTAGAAAACGCTGTGTGTGAGATTAGTTGTCGACAACTAAACGTTAAATTTTTAGTTGTCGACAGTCGACAACTACGTTTTTGACCATTTTACCAGTGTGTGGCAATTGTTGGTTTAGTTGTCGACAACTGTCGTAACTGCGTGGTCACGTACTGCGTTATGAGCATGCGTAGTGAACATAACATAACATAACATAACATAACATAACATAACATAACACTACACAACACAACACAACACAACACAACACAACACAACACAACACAACACAACACAACATAACATAACATAACATAACATAACATAACACAACACAAACATGGCATGCATGACATGAAATGACATGACACAACACAACACAACACAACACAACACAACACAACACAACACAACACAACATAACACAACACAACACAACACAACACAACAGAACATGGTATGGTATGGTATGGTAACTTTATTTAAACACGGTATTTCCTTCAGGTATACATTTATAGAAAAAACTAACTTCCTAACTAGTCTAAAAACTAAGATAAAAGAAATTAAATTAATAAAGATGAAAAGAAAACACCTGCTTTTCAAGGAGGCCGTGTGTAAAAACAGAATATCGCTAGTTAAATTATTTATCAATCAAAATTTATGTCTATTAATTTTCCCTTAAATATACTAGGGGATGTCAATTGCCGCACCTCCAGAGGCAAGCCGTTCCACAACACACTACCGCTGTAAGAAAGACTTCTTTTGTAAAATTCAGTACGGGGTTGCGGAACAGCAACATAACATAACAACATAACATAACACAACACAACACAACACAACACAACATAACATAACATAATATAACATAACATAACAACATAACATAACAACACAACACAAACATGACGTGACGTGACATGACATAACATAACATAACATAACATAAAACCTTTATTTTTCACAATAAAACTAAAAGCTTGTGGGGTCATGCCTAACTACCTACCTACCTACAATACATTACAATGTATTGTATTGAACGTTAGTTCCCAAGCTCTCGCTGGCCTGACTTAATTGTCGACAACTTACACTCCACTGTGTGGAATGCTCGCATCGGACAGAATTAGTTGTCGACAACTAAATGTCTAGTCTGTTGAGACTCTTAATTAAAGCTGCCCTCAAACTGCAAATCTATAATTGCCCTAGGTTATTGATGTACACCATTACGATGAAGGAAACGAGATTTGCAATTCCAGTACCCCATGTCACCAGCATAGTACGTAAGGAGTGGGCACCAAAAATATTTTCAAGTATTCAAATTGGGTTAAAATGTTGACTTGTCCGTTGAAGGAGGGAGCGTCCTTGCGACAAATTGTCTGATAGACATCTACTAGCCTAATAGTGTACGACTCGTAGAGTAAACGAACGAGGTCCTCTACCGCGAAACCAGTCTCTGCGGCAGACTGAAGGGCAGTTAAGTCGTTCGTCCCGAGCTGGAAATTGCAAAGAACTCCAATTCGGAGATCCGAGAGCCTAGTTCTATCAACCGTTTCCCCCCCCTGTCTCGTGCCATTATAAGACAATGTCATCTCTCACGTAAAAATTCTTCACAAACTCCAAATGGCCGAAAATAAGAAAACGTGTTGCCGCCATTTGTGGGAAAAACTGTCCAATGAAGCGCCAAAGAAATGCCGGGAAAGGAAAAATAATCGTGGGCAAATTAAAAAGAACGCTACCTGCAAAGTTGTACCTTGCCTCAACAATGTTTGGCCTAAAATGACGAAAAGACTGATTTTCTTTAGATATTGATGCTTGGATGGCGAGGTAGAGAAGGACAATATAGTTAGAGTTTCTGGTTTTATCGTAAAACGATCCCTCCCAGAACCTCACTGACTAATCACGAAAAATCTCTGCATTTCTGCGGACAAACGAACGCAATATTTCCATGCAACAACTTTCAATATTGATGAATTCAACATGTTACACAGTAGGCTATGTTTAGCCACACTGTTGAATGGTGTTAGGACGAAATTTGAAAGCCATTTAAGTAAGGGTTAGACAATGAACGCGAGTGTTCTATGGGATATAGTGTCCCGAGCAAAGATAGAATGGCACGAGGCCGCAGGCCGAGTGGCATTCCTATCTTGTCTAACTGTCTTAAAAGATGGTCACACCCTCGAAGAATTTCGTTTTTGCCTGCAGATTGTATTTTTGTATTTTCATTTTTTAGTTCTCACCTTGAAATCACGTTACTATTTTGTTTACGATATTTCCGCTATTGTACACATGCCTTTGAGTTGCAACATTTTTTAGTGCTTCACCACGCGGTTTATCGCAGTTGGTGCGTAAACAGCCATGAGCCAATACACGGAAATTTGGAACTCGAGGCAGTGATTGCCACTAACGATTTAATAGATTTACGCTGGTGAAAGCAGTCTTCGACGCGCTACAACCACCGACACCAGCAAGTGGGGAACCCGCAGGAAAAGCCAAGAGGCCAAAGTCAAGTTCAAATACAACACTCGTAGTCCGGCAAACACGGAGAAACAAGCCTGTCCTTCTATTTCAATTAAGGTCTCAACATTTATTTCATGTAAAGTAATGGTTTTTCTTTCGATTTGCTTTTTGCTATGCTATTACACCGTAACATTGCATCTTTTTTTGTTAAAACAAAAAATAATGAGCGTTTCTGACATCGCCGTTGAAGCAGTTGTTTTTATCGATTTGGTTATAAATATTCACAGAGAATTTGTGCATTCATTAGTAAATTCTACTTAGTCATTAGTACGCTCTATATAGAGCATACTAATGAGGCTTCCAAACAAAGGAAGACAATGCCTCATTAGTATGCTCTGTGAGATAGAGCATACTAATGACTACATAGAACTACTAATGAATGCAGAAATTCTCTGTGAATACTAATTTTACCCCACAATTTCCCTGTGCTTTAAAGCCCCCACCAATTTGCATAATTTAAGACAGTTTATGGAATATAGAGCCTCGAAATGCTGGACACTGATTGGCTGAGAGTATGTTCTAACTTTTGATCCAACATCATTCAACATTTCTTTTGTTCTCAGGCGAGAAGTTGAATTTGTTAGGCTGGCAAGTTCGACAGCGTTGAACACATACACGTGCATAAGTTTACATAATTCAACAACCTTGAACATCATTCCAAATAAATCACGCACATGAACTGCTGTGCTTTTTGAGCACCGTCTGATCTGCGCTGAGACAGCTCCAAGAAGGTTAAAAAAATAATGGGTAACAGGAAACTTATTGGTTATCTAAGAAAAACACGGTATAAACACGGTTTAAATCAAATTAGCTTTATTTTCTTGCCCTACTTTTTTAAGGAAAATAAAATTATTTTAGTTACTGTCAGAGTATCATCTGTAATCAAAATCTACATACAAAAGTGCTAGACACGTATTTCTACAAACTATCTAGGACTCCATCCAACTTTTCAGAAAAAGAGTTATACAAGTTAAAAATCTTGCCACACAAGATCGCTTCCTTAATTATTTACAATGATTAAGAATACTTTACGTTTTGTTCCACTCCCGCATAATAAGCTGTTTTCAGTGTATACAATCAGTGTATGTACAATAAAACCCAAAATACATGTTATTCTTCTACCATGTGAAATTCTGTACAAAATGTTCAGATTCAAGGAAATACTAAACCTGGTGATAAAATTCTTATTACCTTTGTTGTCATGGGACTGTTCCAATCAAGTTAATAGATTTTTTTTGGTCCGACATAAAAGGCTCTACTGATCCTATATCTTCAATCACATATACATTGAAAAAAAAATCAGTTAACACAACTATTTGTCTAGAAGTCAAGAACTACCAACAATTTTAAACTACATTCGCCCTCACTTCTTTACAAACGCGGTAAATTTCAAGCAGTGTTTAATTAACTGTTGAGAGTAACATGCAACATGCAAGAGTCAATAATTAAAAATCGCGAGTTCAAGCAATACACACCAAGTCATCACACAATTCAAATTGATTTCGATTTCTGTTGGATAATCACTATACTCGGTTTCAAGCTTTTTTCACTCCACTTTATCTATTTCATGTGCTTCTGCTATTTGAAATCATCATTTAGAGGTATGATGGGATTATTTTTACTTTGCAGAATCTCGAAAATTACCGCAGAGTTAATTATCATTTGACTGAATTGCCTTGGATTGAGAACCACCTCAACCCTTCCCTCCCGACCCCTCTCGCACTTTTTACAAAGCCTGACAGACCCTTAGACTGTAGCACAGGGCGTCCCGTCCTCCACCTATAGCCTCATCCAAGAGTTCTCTGGGCAGCGGGGGCAGCCTCCGCAGAAAGTTGCGCGCGTTTCTGTCCGTATCTCTCCTGGTGTACAACACACACAGAATGTGCTTCAGCTTGGCTGGTAAATTCAATCGATCGTTGATTCCCAGGCTGATCTTTATCTCAGTCCGAGAGGTGTCCTCCTCGGAAATAAACTTGTAGAAGGCTTTGTGATGGTTATAAAATGTGGCATCGCGCTCGGACATTGTGCTGTTCAGGCGATTCCAGAGATCACTACCACTGCCCAAGAAGTCATCATCGTCTTCGTATTGATCATCAGCCTCATCTTGGCTTTCAGAGTCGTGCACGGTTGTAGAGCGTGAGGTCGAACGGGAATTGGATGTCGGAGAGTCTAAAACAAGCACATAATGGAACGCGAAAGAGGAGTTAAAACAAACGCTCAAACAGAATAAGTCAACAGCCTCTAGCCGGGGTATGTGTCAACAGGCATTCATTTAAGAAAAAGGACAACACTTTTGATTTTTAAACAAGACACGTTTCGGTCCTGCTGCGAATAAAGTTACATAGGATTTAAATTTATAATAGAGGTGCGTAATAATAAAATTACAAATATTTAGAAAGTCTGAAAATAACACTAATTAACGGTACAAGGTAAATGTTAAGATTCTTATTAGTCTGTTTCTTTCAAGACGTTTTGGAAACGAGAAATTGCTTCTCACAGTTACTCATACAGAGTCGAACCTCTCCTTAGGGATACCACTACAACACGAAGACCTTCCGTTTACCGATTGCTAACTGGGTCAGTAAGAGACCAGAGTTCCTATAAACTGTACCTCTGTAACATGGAGACCTCCATAATACTATCGCAAAGACGTTTGACCAAACATACCGAGACAAGTAAGACGAATTGTGGTACAACAAGAAAGCTTACCTGTATTGCCCCGGGTGGTAACCGTAATATTATTGATCCTTATGTCTGGCGGTGGCTCTTCGTTGATGAAGACCCTTCCTCTCTCGGCTGGCATGTTATCCACCGACTCCGATTCATCAGCTATCCTTCTATCACGGGGTGATGATTGTTGGTTGAAGAGTGGCGGAGGGGAGACGCAGATAATCATTCCGCGCTCCAGTAGGTACTGGCCTGTGACATACCAAACGGAAAACCAATTCAACAAGTTACACGATGTAACAAAAATTAGAGTGCACGTGACTATAGTATGGTTCATAAGGTGAGTTGAAGCCACTGGAACAAGCGATATTGGCCAGGGAAAAAGGTAACATAGGTTTAACTCCCACCTACCAATGAAGCCAAAAGTTGAATTTTCTTGAGGTTAAGACGAGTCTTTGCACCCTCTAAGACTGGCTTGTTTAATTTTTTATTACCTCCTTCATTTCTTAAATTTCAACGTTCGGTCTACTGGCAAGTGCTTTAAAACCAGTTTAACCATTTATCACCTCTCACTCTAATTGGTCAGTGACACAATTTTCGTGTTGTCATGTCTGTCCGACTGAATCGACTACATCTATTAACGAACGAAATTTCAGCTTTTCTGATTTAAGCACTTTTGACACAACAACAATTTTAACTTTGAAATTATGAATATATGAAATTCATATATTTGAACTGCTTCCTTTTCGCAACTGCATAAGTTGCGTTAATAACTGCGAGGATCTTCTTTACATTTATTTCTTCATTCCGCAGTTCAAATATATGAATTTCATATATTCATAATTTCATCTTCATCTTTCCCGGGTATACTACGAACCAATTTAATGACCAGCTCCCAGTTGGCTTGTTAGCTCGATTGGTTAGAGCGCTGCACCGGTATCGCAGAGGTCAGGGTTCGAATCCCGGCAAGCCTGATTTTTTCAGGCTTCCTTTTCGCAACTGCATAAGTTGCGTTAATAACTGCGAGGATCTTCTTTACATTTAATTTTAACTTTCTTGCCACACAGTGTATAGACCAGACACTTGAAAGGACTGCTTACCAAACTCCAGTCCAGTTTCAGTCTCCGTGCTACCAATGCACACACCAAGATTATCGTAGCCATGGCTTAGAACGTAGTTCTTCACCCACTCAACAAGCTGAGCTCCACTGAAACACTTGCGGGTGATGTGTAACTCTTTGCATAAGGCTTGGATGACAAAGTCTGCGGGGGCATTGGCACTAGCCTGATGCGAGCTGACACTGACTGATGACGTCAGCTCATCTACGCGATACTGCTGTTGCATGATTAGCACCTGAGCAAAAACAAATCAATGTTAGAGAAAACATTTCACTCAACACCAGTCAGGGGCCATATTCCATACTGTCCACCTGCACAGTTCCTTTTAGTCAATCTAAATCCACTTTGCGATCGAATTTCCAACTTCCGTCCCATTTGAGAGCAAATCGATCTTGGATTTCAATTCGATCCACATCCATACATGGATCGTTCAGATGTGAATCTGAATCTGGTTACAGATTGTGCGTTCCATTTAGCAAGCTTAGATCATTTCCTTTATAGCAAACGTTCATTCATCGTGTAAAAAAACAGAGATTGACCTGCTTTCACATTGTTTCAGCTAGCACGAAAATCCAAATTTTCCTAAATAATATGAATTTGAAACAAAAGCAGAATCTCGCTTCATCATAGCCGGTTATCTTAACCCACCCGCTCTCTCAAACACAAACCTAGAATTTAAGCTCAAGCAAAAACAGAAATTTAAGGAGTTCACAAAGCTTTGGTTTTTCACTCAGTGGTTTCTTGCTGTTGTTGTTTTTTTTTTTCATATCGCCAGTCTACATTCTGAGATAATCTACGGAAAATCTGTGCAAAGTACTATACGTTAAAAAAACCCTTTCTTTGAATTAACCGTTTAAATTTAAATTTTGATTCGCAGAAAACGCATCAAAAACAATAATACACGCTTTTCCATGTTTTGTACTCTGGCAAAGAGAGCGCGCAGCTTCCAGTCCGTGTCAAAATTAATGTAATAGAACATTACATAGAAAACTGAACCTCTAATATTTTTAACAACTACAAAATTTAAAGTCCAATGGAAACAGCTTTGATAAAAATCCACCTGTTGTAATTGCTCCGTTCTGTTCTCTCTCACCTGTTTGTAGAGGGAGTTGTACATGGAGATGAGATTGTCTGTTGGGCTGGTGTATAACTGCAAGTGTTTTATTGTGGCGTCCTAAACAAGAACCCAACCATTCAAGTAAGCAAACACTGATGAGTCGCGCTCTTTTCATTTCCACAAGCTTATCATTTCCCTTTTAAACAACATCTGGTGCCTGAAGATAAGAATGTGAGTGACCCTTGTTCATCGTTACTCGGCCAGAGAGAAGATTCGCCGAGGGCACGAAATGTGTGCACGTACATTTGTAACCTGTAACTTATTATACAATCCACACTAAAAACAGCCAAATAAGCTTCCAGTTCACTTAGATTTTGGATGTTGAACCCTGCACCATGAGACAGAAAATCAATATCAAGCATTCTGTAATTCTTTATCAAGCTCCAAAGCCTTCAAAAGCATTCACTTACCAAAGGCCCGGCAAGTTTCTCTAACGCTAATCCGACCCCTCCAGCGTGAAAAAACTCCATTAGATACTGGAACAAAAGTCAACAGAGATGAAAATCACTCTTTACGTGAATGTCAAAAATGCTGGTAAACGATCAAACTAGCCAGCGGTAATAAATGCGGACTTTTCAAAATGGCGGTATATGAACAGTGACAAGGAAATTTCTTAACACAATTACTGTAGTTATTAACGAATGATATGAATGGAGAATTTCTTCACCAATTTCTTCTTTATGTACAAGGTTTAAATGTGTAGCAATTTTACATAAAAACAAGAAAGCCCAATGGGCATTTAAACCGGCCGTTCTGACCCTCCCCACCCCTAGGTTTCACAAATGTTAGCGCCATCCTGTATTTATACGAACCGGCGTGACGAAAAGTGTGATTGTGTGACACAATATTTTGACTATAGCGTTACTGGATGACGTATTAAATGTTTAAACTCTGATGGCTCAGCTTATCTTTCTTATTGCTTTTATTTCAGCTGAAAAACGCAAATTCACTCCAACGTTGAATGTCGGTATAAATTTGCCCACAACTGAGGATGCTTACACAGGGATGACGAAGTATTTACTGTTGTGCCTAGACCGTGAATACAAACAGTACACATAGAATCAAAATACAACGCTTGATAAACACGAGCTCGAGCAGATCGTCAGAGTCTGGGGCACGTTAAGGCATATCTCATGACGTGATGTTTAAATCCGGTTTGCTAACCCGGGAATCCCCATGCAAAGTAAACAAGTTGACTTGGAACGGCTACGTAAACCAACACCACACGCCAACCACACGCATCACTTGATAATATTCAGTTATTTTCTAACTTAAAGACTCGTAACAGCTACCTTATTAATTGATCTCCTTATTAATGACCGATTTCTTCGCCTTTATGCAATTAGAATCAACTTCTCGCGTCAAATAAACACTCATCTCTCTCCCTTCTCAAGAGCTCTGATGTATCGATGGTGCAATCCACTGATTGCCTCATCATACTAGTGCCAATCCCTTCTCTTCCTAAGCCACCGTTCCTTGCCGCGCTAATAAGCTGCAAACATAGCAGTCGTTTCTTTCCTCTGCGAAATACAGGTTACCCAACTTACAATCCACTTCGGAAACCGTCCTCCCATAAAACGCCAAGGGAAATTGCCTCTCACGCAGCACAATATTACACCGCTGCTATACAAAACGCAACTTTCAAAGCAAATCACATTCACAGAAGCGTGATATGCTCCTCACATTCACAAATCCTTCCACTCCCACATTTTTACATCCCTCAAAATGTCAATCCCCATAACAACACTCCTGCGCTAAAAAAAAATTCACCATAACAACTAACTAGATCAGACAACACAGCCAATTTCACATTCAATCCTATCAGCTGCTTTACTCAGTTGCGCATGCGTTATACAAGACAAATACTGAAACCCCATACTTAAAAACCCTTCGCCGTTCATATCTTAAATACTGTAAATTAAAAGACAAGAACACACGAAGGTAACATTCAGCAGACTAATATGCGCATGCGTCTTATGTAAGACATTACCGCTCACGAGTACCCGTACCACAAGCTTTACAGCACTTTGTTCGTATGTTAAGCCAACTGACGCAAAAAAAAAAAAAAAAAAAAAAATAGATATATATATATATATATATATATTAAAATAAAATAATCTGTGTTCATTTTATAAACCGGCGGTCGCCATGTGGCGACGGCCCGTTAATAAACTACTTACCGCTACAGCCTGTAGGAGAAGCTTGCTGTGTTCTGATGCTGAAGACCTTCTTCTCACCAAACAAAGGCACTCCTCCTTAAAATTCTAGTAGATACAAGGAGATAAAAAGCAAAGAGGCACAATCATTCAAACTCTGTCTTGAGCCTTTAGTAATCATTCAGTAAGCACCTGTAGAGAGCATCTTCTTGGAACATATTGTAAATCCTGAATACCTTTTGAACTTTTACTTTGGCCTCTTGTACATTTTCCAGCGCCAAGAACTGAAAACAACATTAATTTCAGTGTCGCGCTTCAAATCAATTTGAAATTTTCCACAATTTGCTGGTGATGGGTATATCATGACCGCCCAATTATGAAGGTCAGGACAAATCACAGCCGGCGAATTGTGTTTGAAAAACTTCGGTGTGTATACCATAGTGAAACCTATGTGGGTGACAGTTCGGTTGAACTGGAAATTCCTGTTTAAACATTAGGTTGAACGAACGAATGAAAGAATGCCAGTTATATTTCTATCATGGTCGAATCATGACAGGAGAATCATGTTTGAAAAACCCGGGTCTGTACGCTGAAGAAAATCTACTGTAAGAAAGCTTTTATGTAGTTAACAAGGGGGTTAGTTTCTAAAGAAACTGTGGTGCTGCGTCGGTGGGGACGTGAAACACAAAATTTTGGATTTATGAACTGAGTTGATGTGGTAGTTTGGACACCGTAAAGAGATTGAAAGCTGACGTTTCGAGCATTAGCCCTTCGTCAGAGCGAATCAATTCGCTCTGACAAAAGGCCAATGCTCGAAACGTCAGCTTTCAATCTCTTTACGGGGCCAATCTACCTTATCAACTCAGTTGATAAATCCAAAATTCTGTGTTTTATGTAGTTATGCAACGATTCATTTACAGTGCTAACCTCAGCAACCGCTGACCAGAATTCAGTAAGAAGTTTGTTGAAGCTTTCAGGAAACAAGACGCCGTGAAATCTCTGAAGTTCACGCGACAAAAATTCCATGGCTGGTCTGAGACGTTTTCTGATGCTGTATCTTGGAAGATTAAGGTCCAGTAAATACCGTACAACTTGTTTGAAAAACTTGTTTATCTGAAACAAAATAAGCATTCAATATTTTGTCATTCATTGTATAGCGAGAAGTGTTCTCGTTGTGTAACGGGGGAAAACAACGACTTCAATCGAAGCTGAATTCAGACGTGTCATTCTCATTCTGGGCATTATGCGGGTAGTAATCTCAACCAATGGCCATCGATTGGCTTGACTATCCATAGATGACTAGCACACATACCACAGAAAATAGTCTCAAACGTTAAAACGAGAGGCCGCAAATGCAACGAAATACCGAAGAAACAAAGAAGGGGAAACGTTTTGTAAGAGGAAACACTACTTGTGTTCTGGGCATAAATGTTTCAACTGCGGAAATTTTCTAACGTCAAAATCTGTAGCAAAACCAAGCTTCCGAATAAACAAGTGATCTCGCAACAAAGGCTCTTTCAGTTTAATTTTGTTAGCAATATTAAGCATCACATCTCCAAAACAACTGAATGCACAAAATTCATACGACAAATCCACATTGGCCCATGCCATCATATTATCTTTGTCTTTAGCAAGACTGATACCGCTTTCAGAGTGGAAACGTGTCCAACTGAATTTAAGAAACCTTTACTCGGGGGTTTGTTAGAAACTTTTTTACTGTGGCTATTCCTGTACTACAGTCAATGTAATACACGATAAATTAAACGTTATAAATGGCTCAATTTTAGCTCTCTCTACAATTACCCTATGGGTGACCAGCTTGACTTGAGCTGTTTCCAGTCGACAGAAGTGCTCAGTGTCATTATTTAATATCGCTGGGTCGTGAAGCTCATCTGATCTGGGTTGAGGAACATCGTAACTGGTTGCTTCAGCTAAAACAGTACAGATAAAGTCGAAACTTACAAAACTGTTAAAAAGCAGATAATAAATTGATTCAATCAAATCATAACGTCGGGAAACGGCTGCAACTGAAGTTGTTAATTTTCCCTCATTGAGTTCGTAGTGTTCTTCCCAGACTCCTCAAGGTTATTATCTACCGCTTGCGTAACGATGTAACGATCTTTCGAACCACCGTAAGCACACAAGCCGTTCTACCATGGCGTATTTCTTGAACTTTGTGCTCCTTTTTTACAGACACTGCATAGAAAGAACTTTTCCAGACTCCAGTGTCACTAATTAATGTTCCCATCGCACCGGATAAAACTGACCAGGTAAGTTTCTCATGGATAACAGACACAGTTGTAAGAAACTTTGATGGTTTCCTTGAACATTTAAAATTATAGTAAATGGAATAAAGTCCCGAATAAAAGAGCCTTTTAGCATCGTCAGTTTGAGAAGTGGGGGTAACTACAAACGTGCTTTCCCTTGTTTTAACATACGCCATTTCAGTGTTACTGTTCAGCGGTTAGTTAGTTGCACTTCCGCTTTTTAAATGGTGTTTAAACGATCCTGCCCATTTGTGGCTCTTCATAGTTGATATATTGAATTGTACCAGCAATTTTTACGCACCAAAACAGTATTTACGGCTTCCTTTATCGTCAGCCGTTATGTTATCGAGGCCACACAAGTACGACGTAGCGTACCTAATTTTTTTATTCAACTGGTCCTTCCTTTAGACAGTTACATCTAAACGTGCCCCGGTAGCACAAAAGCGTGCCTTTGGAGGGTATCAATCGTGGCCTGCTAGATCACTAAACCTCAGAAAGTTTGGAAGAGCGTTTAGTGCACCCGTAACCTAGTTTAAAGACCTGTTCTGAATGAACGGCATTTGCCTGAATACCACAAACTCTTTTGCTAGCCACGGTTTGATGCGCACCTAGCCTGCGTGCAGACGTCTCCTATTTCCTTTGCTTCACGCGTAAAGCTAAGGAAATAGGAAACGTCTGCACGCAGGCTAATGCGCACCAATCATGTCACGTCATGTTTTCACGCCACACATGCTAATGCTAGGAAACTGACAGTAGTTTACCTGCAGTGTTGTTGGTAAAGCCATCCAAGCTTGGTCCGTTCTCACAGTAAAACAGTGAATACGACAGCTTACTCTCAGAGCTGCATAGATAATGATCACGAGCAGACAGCAAGGAGTCAGGATTGTTAACAGCTGTTGTTACATGTCCTAACAACCAGGGCAGTATGCTTCTCAAGATTGTCACGCTGCTTATTCGGACACCCATCTGATGAGAAATCACAGTGTACAAATGATTTACAATGTGCCCTGTAGGTCATCAATTCTCGGGCTTACACACATTGTAAAATATTGAGATCATAGTTAGGGCAAGGTTAATTACATGACCTACCAACAAGAAATCTCTTCAAGTGACGGTGATCAGTGGACGTCTACAGACATACATTTTGTGGGACTAAATTAGCACTTAAGTTTTTGTTTTTTAACACACTAATCAATGTCACTCAATGATTTACGGCATTTCAATTTGGGTAAGCCTACTTCAGGAAACGTTTTATTATTTTGGCTACAGCGAATCGGGGGATAGTGGTAGTAGAAAGGAAAGCCTGCAAGGGCTTTAAGACTATGGCAATATGTTGGGTGATTAGAGGCAATGCAAGAACCTGCCTAAACAAACATGTATTAAGTCTTACTTGGCCCTTAAATCAAGAAAGGCTCGTTAATTTTTTTTGTTAAATAACTAATAAAGAAAGAAATAGTCAATCTTCGTTTAGTTGCTTCTGTACTCACTTCACTGAGTTTGAATCCACCCTTATTAGGCTGGATTCTAGGAATGCCTCAAAAGAAATTAACAGCTTACATGGGAAAATCACTAAATTTAAGACACGGAAGTTGCTGTGAAAAAACCGACCTGTTGGGTAATAGGTTCATATTGACCAGGATTCGTTTCTGTCTGTGCGATCCCTTCACAAGGTGGTATAAACCTCCCTAAAGCACAGAAAGGTCAATGTTAGTTCAAACCAAGCAACTATAAATAAGCTAAAATAAGCCCCCCTCTCCACCCCCCACACACTGATTTGATAACCAAAAAATATAGAATTATGTGGAGATCATCGCAGTGAAGGTGTTTCAACCTAAGCGGTTGAAAAGAAGAAACCTGAAAAAATTCAGGCTTGAACGGGAATCGAACCCATGACCTCTGCGATACCGGCGCAGGCGCTCTAACTAACTGAGCTATCAAGCCAACTGGGAGCTGGTCAATTGAGAGTTCGTATTTATCCCGTAGATGGAGAATGAACTCTCAATTGACCAGCTCCCAGTTGGCTTGATAGCTCAGTTGGTTAGAGCGCCTGCACCGGTATCGCAGAGGTCATGGGTTCGATTCCCGTTCAAGCCTGAATTTTTTCAGGTTTCTTCTTTTCAACCGCTTAGGTTGAAACACCTTCACTGCGATGATCTCCACATAATTCTATCTTTATCCGCAGTTCAAATATATGAATTTCATATATTAATATTCATTCATTCTCCATCTACGGGATAAATACGAACTCTCAATTGACCAGCTCCCAGTTGGCTCGATAGCTCAGTTTGTTAGAGCGCCTGCACCGGTATCGCAGAGGTCATGGGTTCGATTCCCGTTCAAGCCTGAATTTTTTCAGGTTTCTTCTTTTCAACCGCTTAGGTTGAAACACCTTCACTGCGATGATCTCCACATAATTCTATCTTTATCCGCAGTTCAAATATATGAATTTCATATATTAATATTCAAAATAATATAGTATAACAAAATCCACATGAAATGAGGCATTCCTGACACAATAGTTACTGGAGAGACGGGTTATGAAACCCTGCAAGTTTCAAAGGCCATAACAAAGGCGCTGCAATTTTTTTGGAAAGTACAATGTACCACGACCGTGCACAATCTTTCGTTTAACGTTTGGACACTATGGCTGAATAACTTAACAGTAACATTTTTATTGGTTTGTTGCTCATGCAAAATTCAAAACCTATTACAAGGCTAAAAACGGTAACAAAAACATAAGATAAAGGACTTTTCTGATCTTCATATCCAGCCAGATTCTTTTATAACTACACTGACACGAAACTAGATACCCCAATATTCACCTGCCCATGTCAAACGCAAAACACGTGATTACATCGTGATACACAAGGTGAAGTGAATGTTTGCTTATGCGTATTGCGTAGGTGAGAGGCGGGAAAATCTTTTATTTTGTTGGTTGTGTTCGTTTTGAATAAAAGTTTATGTCAACTATTTCTCCTAAAAGGAGTCGCTGAATAAGAAGCGTTTTTCCAGCCTCTCAAACTTAGGCATCAGCCAAACGCCACCACAAAAAGATTCGCAAAGACACACAAAAAGCAACAACAAATACACTGGCAACTCTTACCACGTTTTGTGAAGGACGCAAAGAGACGACAACGGAACAAATAACAGAGGAATCTTTTCCCAGACCGGCATGGATTACGTAACGAAACTCCTGCTATATAACAAAACACTTAATAAATGTTTCCTTAGGAAGCAGTTCTCGATCCTAGGAAAAACAAAGCTGTTTCCCTCGAGACCAAATAATAAAGGAACTTCTCTAACTAGGGATTATTCCCTTACGACAACCCTGTACAACCCTAGATGAGACAAACAAATACCACAGTTTTCCTGAATAAGTAAACCATACAATTTGAACAGTGATAATATCTCTCCTTCCCCCTTTCCAACGTGTTTATAGGCTCACGCGTATCTCGCATGACACTTTTCAGAGCAGAGCAACACTGATTAGGAGGGGAGGAGGGGGGTAAAATTGGTGATGCAGAATTATTACAATCGACCTGTTGGTGATCAGAACCTGTCTCAACAGTCTTGTCCAGGGTTGTAAACAACAAATTCTCACAAACAAATAAAACTTAAAAGATAGAGAAAACATACACCTTTCGCCCTTATAGCTGGTACCTACCATTTCCATCCCTTGTATTACAGCACTGTCTCGCCAAAGGATTGTAACGACAGCCTTGTAAATGCCCAGCTTCCCGCTGGAGTTTAAGATGTCTCTGAACTCGCTCATCCAAAATCTCTGCAAGAAGTTCTTCTGATAGACCACAAGTCTCCATTCCTAGGACATTGTCCGAATACAATTTCACAAACGACAGGATGACCTGTAGAAAATGGAAACGGCAACATTTTAATAATTAGAAGAGAAAAAGATGGTAAGTGTTCAGATTGGTCAAGTTGTAAGTAAACTGTTCCGTTCAGTTTGCTACGAACACTGGCCTTGCAAACGTGAGTTCTATGCAACTAATAGAGCGCTTTTCAAATGAGTGTCGTAAAACCAAAACTAAAGTAATTACCCCAGCCAATCACAACAGACACAAATTACCCAATGAACCAATCAGAACTCGAAGCAAGTACATGTAACCGGCACTAAGCGCGGGAAAACGCGTGCGAGCAAGTCGCGATTGGTTTGAGTTTTACTTCTGATTGGTCGAGAAAGTGGCGCGAGGTTTTTTAACCAATCACAGAGCGAAGTAAAGCAAAACCAAAGCTAAACGCGAATTACTTTCGACACTCAATTGAAAACCGCTCTAACAGAATAATGCAGTTTGTGTATTCTACTTTGCGTTTAACGTAATTGAAGCAAACAATAAAACTTTCAAAATTAACGAACGCAAACACATTGGAACTGCTATTCTAATGGTCCCTTACACTGTCTTGTATCCCTTGCATCCCTAGGTGCAAATAACGTGAATTGTTGAAAGCAAGGGCTGCCTAATACAGAGTGGTTAAAAGACCTTTTGTAGGGCTGCACATCTAAGAAAACCTTCCCTGGATTCACCTTTACAGGATAGCATTTCGACATAGCAAAAACATGTCTGAGTAGACAAATGAATTCTCTCATCCCTTCACACAGTTTAAAACCTATGCATAGCGTTTGTCGAGTTCACTTTCTCTTTGTTTCTTCGGGGTAACAACCTGTTGCAGTAGCCCAATAAACATTTGACGAATGACTAAAATGGCAAGGCACTCCAGTACTGACACGACACTATAAAGACACCGGTGATCTACAGTAGCAGATCGTGACATTTCTTCTGCCTACTGTTACCCTTCACCGTTTATATCACAAAGGTCTGCTGTGACAGATGGATTTCGGTTCTTGCCTACCGGGACAGCAAGGATCAAAATCCCCCAGTCACAGTGGACATTTCTGATATCAGTGGTGAAGCTTAACCACTCGACCTTATCTGGTGAAGACTAACAGTACGCAGTTGAAACGTCGCGAACTACAACTTAGTGACTAAATCGTGAGATAAACGATTTCTTTATTTATTATTATGACGTAAATGCTCTTGCTGTCACATAGAAAACTTCTGGAATCTATTTAGTCAAGGCATAAGGAGCGTCTGTATGAAATTTCACCGCAAAAGGATGCCCAAGACAAAGTGAAGGAAATCATGCAAACCTTGAGACAACTCCTGTTTGGAGTAAACTATAAGATTGCTTCATTTTGTAAGAAATATGAGGAGGCAATGGGGCAAGGTGAAAGTACAAGACCAGTGAGAAGTACCTGAATGAGTCTGGTGCAGAGTCTCCTTTTTATGCGCATTGACTCATTCCTCAATTCATCTTCAGCTGCATGATCGTCTCTCTGAACACTCTCATCAGGGCAAAAGACGTTACACAAGTGACACACAAACGTTGCCAGTCGGTTCACAGCACATATCACATCCACCAATGAACTTGAGATGGGCAAAACCTGACGTGCATCATCGGCTGACTGCGTTTTGCGGGTGTGATCGTCACCTTCATCTGTAACTGTTGACTGGCAATGCTGTGAGGCACGGTTTTTGTCTGACTGATCATCAGTGCTCTCTCTGCTTCTTGACTGGTCAGGCTGTGGGGAACTGCGTTTAGAACGCGCAGAGTGGAAGGTCTCTATACTGTTCGCGGAATGGACAGAGCCATGGGCACTAAGAAAGCTCCCACACTCAGATAGAGTAGAGCCAAAGGAACCGCATGAGGTGTCACGTAGTCTTGAGATGCGCTTGTTGCTTTGCGCTGGTATTTTAACTGGAGCACTTTGGCTTATATGGGCTGCTTTGGGATCCATTGAAAGAGTACTTGCCTTATTGTCATCTGACCTCTGATGACCTCCCTCGTTACAGGAGCTAGTATTCTCCCTGTCGGTATCAACTCTAATGCAGATGTCCCTTGCTGGACAAGCTACACATGAATCGCTGCCATCTTGTCCTTTGCTGGTTAAACCCCCATTCTCAACTGGCTCTACATCTTGAGCAATTAATTTCCGAGCAGGACTAATCCTTGACCCCCTTTTATCAGGATCGCCTTGTCGCTCTTGTCGATGTGCATTTGGCAAAGTCTTTGACCGAGCAGAAGCAACATCAACAGACTCTATCAAGTGAGAAGAACCGGAAGCATGCATCAAGGTTTCACTGTCAGAATCATCAGTGGAATCGTTCTCAAAAGGAGTGCAAGAACCACTTGAATTTCTAGGACAACCTGAAGTTAAACCTTCTTCAGGCAAAGCCTCTTCAACTTCTTCTTGCTGACGTGTACCATTCATATTTTTAGTACAATGTGATTCAGAAATTCCTTCCATGTTAACTTCACTTTCTATTGATGCGTCCTCGGAATGACTTCCATTGCCAGGAACATGAGAAACACAGTCTTCTTCGGAAGATTCTTGCGTTTTATTTGGCGCTGACGTTTCTGCCTTTTCTGTACTTTCACGATCGAGTGAGGATTTCACAGCGATATCAGTCTCATCTGGTTGTTCTTTCTCAAGGGTCTGGGCCAAACATCCTACCCCGGCATTCCCCGACTGAATTGAGACAGTAGTTGGCTCACCCTTGTATCCTTCACTTCCATCAAGGTTAAATCCACGTTGGCTTTCCTCTGAACAACCTGAGTGGTCTGCAGAGTTGGGGTCCAAATAATCAGGCGACTTTTTCTTTGTCGAGCCATCCTGGACATTTTCTGACTCTACTGAAATTGTTTCAAGGTTATTGTTATTTTGAGGTTCTGGTGAACCTGGTTTGGCATTGTCAGGGGCATGACATGTGCTCAGTGTGGTAGAGTTATCAGCTATTTCTCTGTCTAACTTAACGCTTTCATATTCTTCTTTCTCATTACATTCTCCAATTTTTAAAATGTCTCCAGTTTTTCCCGGAAGATCTTGAACTTCAGTTGAACCTAACTGGTTTCTTGGTATGGACAGTCCTTGTTCCAAATCACCTGATGAGTGCTTTGTTTCTAATTTACCCTCCACGTTTGTTGATGTTTCTTCCTTACTGGGCTCACAGGCACTTGCCGCGCTTGTAACCTTCTTGGGGTTTTCTTCTTGATTATTTTTTTGCAAATTCTTAGCTTTGGCATTAGGACCAGCCTTTCCTCTTGGTTCATGGATTTGGGCAGCTACCTGATGCACTTGCTTTAATTTGGGACGACGTCTGCTCCTGGATCCATGTTGCGTATCTTCATCTGAACTGCTTCCATATGTCATACCAGGTCCCCTGCGTTTTGGACTTCCTGCTCTTAAAGGGGGGCTGGAGCCCATTGTGTACCTTCTCGACTGTTCATTGTCTCTCATACCACTGACTGTTCGTTCACTTGTGTTGGTCTGCACAGAAAAAAAAGCTTTGTTTGGTCAACAATCGACAAAGACACATTCACTGTTTGTACTTTAAGTTAATACTAAGAAAACAACAAGTCTCCTTAGGACTGAGTCGTCTGGTTGGAGCGGTCTTAACAAGTACTAAGAGGGACATTTGCAAAGAACTTTAACCAGTGCGTCTGAAAGAAGAACGCACACCCATCTTCCCCTTGCTCCATCTGTTGGTCATTTGGTACACTCTGCAACTAACCCAAACATCCACAAACGAATTAAATGGTCACTACACTGAGAGAGCCTGTCATTTTAACGGTTTTTCGCGGAAGATTGCGATGGAAAATAACATACGTCACAAGGTACAAAGACCAAGACATTATTATCATCTTTGTGGGTCCTGCAATTAAATGAGGTAACCACAGTAAATCTCTTCTTGCTAGACCAGGCTGTTCATTTCTAATTAAGTAAAGTTTTTCATTCTGTTGATTAAAACACAGTTTTAAAGAACTGTGTTCATGAACAAAGCACAACTGTAATAGCAAAGTCACACCTTAACAGAAGCACTGGCAGAAGGGCTGACAGCGTTGAATGCCGAATGTTGTGAAGGCGTCAAGGACAGAAGAGAGGCAGACTTAGCAACCATGGGCCTCTGTGGTACGGGCCTTCGTTGACTCCCTGTGTGGTTTCTATTTTCTGACACAGTGAAGTTCACCTCAGCTGCTCTCCAGATGTCATGGCGGATCAGCTGAGGAACAAGGACTTGAAAGTAACGACCAATGGAATCCAACCACTGCAGGGCAAACTCCTGAAACGGCTGACGCCACATTTGATGGCTGCAACACAAAATAAATTGATTACACAATTTTAATTTCAAAGATAGTACTTGAATATATAAGGGTTCACTGAAACAGTATCTCACCCTGTAGGGAAAAAATGTACCTCTAAATATAAAGTTCTGAAAAAGCCCTTGACATTGATATGTAATGAATGTAACTGAAAACAAGGTCTAGCTAGTATTCATATCACTAGGACCATTTGGCACAAGCACCTCAATCCGCATAGGGAAGGCTTCTCCCTTCAACCTATTTAGGCTGGAGCGTTTGAAAGTCAGCACACCTGTATTAAAAACTGTTTTAAAAATGCCTATCATGCAGTGGCTGATAGTACTGCTCACCTTAATGAAACCTCAAAAACAAACAAAAGAGGCTGCTCACTTTTACAATTTTTCCTGTCTTTATTGTTACTAAACGCGTCTTCAACAGAGGTCTCTTTAATAACAAAAAAAGACTCTTTGAAAGACCAGTGGACGGACCAGCCACAAAATAATTATGAAGTCGGTTCACAATAACGGCAGTAAATAAACAAAGAAAAATTCACATTACAGAGCAACTCTGCTTTACGGACAATTGAAACAGACACCTGCTTGTTAAAGAACAGTTCTTTCCTTCTCGACCGAAAGCTCATTCATTTTCTCTCACATTAGGCCGCTTAATTATATGGACACCAGTTATTACTACAACAACGGACACTTTTCTCAATCCCGAGTAACACAATACCATACAAAGATAACCTCTCTTTACGAACATTGATTATCTATGCATGCACTGTTCATATTCATCTGTCTTGCTGAACCACAAACTGAAAATGTCAGTGTAAAGCAAGTTCCAGACTTTTTAAAATAGAATATGGACAACCAGATAATATGGACATTTTAGTGTGTCCCTTTGGTGTCCTCATGGTGTACATTGATACATAAACTGGACATGTCATTAACTCTGGCACAGACAATTGGAACTGATCCCCACTGGTCCATCTAAGAGTTCACTAAACCAGCTAACCCTTGGTGTACCACATGTTTTTGGCAATGAATCACAACACAGTCCTACAGAACACAATAACATCTTTACAACATGTGCCAGGAAAACGATTGCCAGTTTACCTAAATGGAATGAACTTTGCCCAATCTTTGTCCAGTTTTGACAGTCGAAATGCCAAGCACAGCATGATGGGTTGCACACCATTGCGCCTACAAGCTCGTGGAGGGTTAGCACAAAATTGTTCAACATCCGCCATCAGTAACGAATAAAACTTGATTGCAGCAAGCTCCATCATATCGAAATACCTGTACAAAAAAAAAATACTAAACTCTGGCTCTAGCTCTTCACATCTGAGATTTCCGATGGATTTCAACTGAGTGTCTTTTTATCCATAAAACTAACCTGGAAAAGGCCACGTGATAAGCCGCACTGTAATCTTTGACCTCTTGGCGAATTTCCAGGATCACTTTTATCAGAAGCTGAGGTGACAAAAAATCGCCCTGGCGTAACTCATCTAAGGCAATAACCTTGAGACGTTCATAACGACTGTCCATCTCAGTCTGGAAGGAGTAAAGTAAAAATGAAGAAAAAGTTGGAAAAATAACGCACAGTTTCCACAGTTTCGATTACATATATATTTTTTAGCCAGTTAGAGCATTTAAGTGGATAAAATATGTGCAACCTTAGGAGCATATAACTCACAATTCCGTATTACTCTAGTCACAAAATGTGAAAAATTTTAGATAATCTTTTGGAACTAACTTTCCAGCTTTGATGAGAATTTCCTCCTTTGACGAGGTACTTCAAGATTAGCTGCTTTGTGGATTCACTTTGAAAGTTAATTGCCTTACATTTTCTGCACAATTTTCTTCATTAAGGAGTTCAACAAAAACAAAAGGTGTTTAGAAGTTCAAGGGCTCGAGTTCTTTCATTCTTGTGAGCTTCTGTATAGCAGGGCTGTCATTAAGGGCTGTAACCAGGAACAACAGTTATGGCTGAGTGTGCTTGATGGACTCTTTGATGTTAGATGAATGGGTCAAGGTGTCTCCTGTTGGTATAATTAATTTTATTTACAAGTCAGCCTTGAAATGAGTTTTCTTAAGAGCCAAAAGGGTTTCAGGCCCCTCATCCAAGCTTAACAACATTACCTATAACATTAACCCCTTCCCTGAGCGTACCCTTGACTAACCCTTTGAAACATAATGAGTAAAACAGAAGTTAAAGGCAACAAAATGTTTCCGCACTTTACCTTCACGTATGAAGCCAGGATATCGCCAAGGGGTTCTGTTGATAAGTTACGAGCAAACAACTGAGCCTGACGCAGTGTTGAAAAAAATGGTTGGAATTCTAATTGAACTTGTCTTCCTGATTCCAAAGATAACTCAAACAGTGCAACCAGTGCTGGCACGCCATCTTTAGGAGTGTTTTCAGGAAAGATCTTCCTTATTCTAGTTAAAAGGTACTTTGTTTTCCCCAGTAAATCTGACAGTATAGACAGCAGCATTTTGAACTACGAGAAAAAAAAGAGAAGCATAATTAGACAGAGAGTAAAACTAATGACTTTGTTTTCACCATTCCTGAAACACAACGACTATTTCACTTGTATACGGCAATGGTACAAGCGTTTACCAAGTTGGAAGATCAAAAGCCACAACTATGACGGGAAGGTCTTTGAGATGTAAATTAGCCCAATTGTGCTGATCAAGGGAATTAATTCACATACTCTGGACTGGTTCTCTTGTTAAGAATTCAGCCTGAACATGATCCCTTTCTTGTAAAGCAGGAAGGAATAAAGCCGTGACTCCTTACACGAGAAATAAAACATTATTAGGATAGACAGTTTAAATAATCTCATCTTTGGATGAACTGCATTTAGTTACTACCTCCTTCTCAACATAAATTTCTGGGCATCTTAAAGCATGATCCACGACATCTTGTAAACAAACAGTGACATGTTGAATGTACCACAGGTCATTCTCAAGGTACCTAAAGAGACAAAAAAAGAATTTAAACAATTCATGACATCACGTGAAGCTAACACTGTTGCATGTAGCAACATATCTGAGAGCTAAAGACAGTGACAATGGACCAGGACCAGTCCCTGTCTTCTCTCAGAAAAAAAAAATGCGTGGGTCCTTAAAAATGCTAAACAGAATATCAATATGTACCAAAGAGGAGAAAACAAGAGAGTTTCTCCTCCAACTGGTCAAATTTCCATGCAGCAGGTAATGGCTGTACATGCCCATGTTTTCAGCTTTTGTTATTGAAGACCTTGACTGAAAAACAGCAACATTTCTCACTCTGTAGTGGCATATTTAACTGGTATATCCAATTCTCAAGTATCACTACTTTGTCTGAGTTAGGCTTGTAGTAAAATCCCACATAATTTCATTGTGTGAAGTTACTACATTCTAGTAATCTCAATATTATCATCATGATCAGTTGTCAGTAACAAGCTGTCAAAACGTTTTTCTGAGATATTTCAACCACTGTGTTAAAAAATTCATTGCAAACTCAAGAACAAGCCACCTACGCCAAGTCATTTCAAGGAGTGTACCATCATGATGAGCATACAGTCATTTGGTTCAATTTTTTATTTTCCATCCTCTCTTTTTTGTTTCAGATTATGGTAATTTGTGAAAATAAGATTTAAACTTCAACATAGTAACAAAAAATCTCTCAATAGGCCATTTCTGAGTTGTTTTGTGCCTCACTTTCAAAGCGAGTTTTGGCGCATAGCCATATGAAAATGAGTTTCATTCCATGCAAATAACACTCATTTTCACATAAAAGGTTGCTCACCAAGCCTCGCTTTGAAAGAGACACAAGACAAATCGGCAATGGCCTATTAAATTAGAAGGAAACAAGCAACCAGTTCCAAACAGAAGATTTCTTTAAGTGTGCACATGATTATGACAGCCAACTAAATATGGGGAGCCAGTGACATCACAACACATCACACAACACATGTCACAAATATTTTTCCTACTACTGGATCAGTGGCTTGTTTTTAAAGGAGCTACGTCACGGATAACGCAACTTGAAAAAGCTGGCAAGTTTTTTCAAGTTTGTCATTCGTAATCCGTCTTAATCTCCCTCAGTCGTAACCATCCTTGTTTAGTTTTGGTTAATTATTACTTCTTTGGTGTTTTTCTAACTTAGGAAACTATTATTTTGAGGTTTCCGTTCATGACAAAATAATTTTGTCAGATCAGAAAAATGAATGAAAACGCCGTGACATAGTTCCTTTAAGTTAGGATGTTCTTACAAGTGAATAAATTTGATACCTACTTCACAAGGTAATCAAGATAAGAAATCTTGCAGAACAGTGATCCTACTCCATATCTGAGTTCAAATTGTTTTAACAGTTTGCAAGCTTGTGATGACAAAGGAGATGTTGGTGTGACTCCTCCATGAACAGGGTTGGGTTCCTTGTTTTTACTTTCATGCCTACAGAGACATATGATTGCACATAAATTCACCAGTTAAGTTGTAGTTTTATATCAATGACGAGAAAAGAATTATAATTACTGACTTAAGAACTCAGATAATCAAGTTTACGGAGTAAACGCTCAATTCATACAATTCTGGTTCAGTGTCCCAATTAACTTTGGAAATATTGTCTAAAATGTACCATGTACCTTAGGTTAATTTGTACTGACTTTGCTTTGTTTGCCTAGATCCTTACCTATAAAGCTGTACAGTGGAACGCTATGATTACAGATGGACCAGAAATGCTTGGTTATTTTTTTTTGTTTTTTTTTTTTGCAAATTTTTTATTTCTTGCCATTACAGCAAAACAATACAACAATACAAAGAAGAGAAAAAAAAACATTACTTACAATTTAAACATCACTTACAGTCCGGACGGTACTTACACTACTACAATAAAAATAAATACTAACAAGCCTAACATTACTTACTACAAACATGTGCATGTTACAGTAATAACAAATACAAGTATATTACGCTATGGAGAGTGGTTATAATTCTATTAATATTTTGTAATTTAAGCTACCAGGCATTTCAAGTGCATGTGCAAATATGGCAGATTAAAAAATATAACAGTTTGCAGTTTGGGACTCTAAAAGACGATTGTTGGCGGAATTAGCAAGGTGTTTGAATTAACAAGGTTTTCATACATAAGAAAATGAGTAAGCTAAAAAAAAATGGACGTAATGACCGGGTGAACTTAGGGAGGGTTCCATTGTAGAACATTCTTCAAATATTGCCAATGGGAAGGTCAACAGAAGAAACGTATATATCAGTCCCAGGGAGGGGCCACAATCCAATCAAGGAGAAAGCAGTGAGTTCTCTAATCACACTGCCAGTCTTACCTAATAAGCCTTTTCATCAAATCAACATATTGCTTGTGAAATTCCTGATCTTGCAGAGGTAACTCACGCCCATGTGGGCAAGCACTGTGCCAGAAGCTTTTGATCAAGTGGTCTATTTTCTCTTTCTCTGTTACAAGCCAATCCTGATAAGCATTCTTGTCCATGAATGCCTGAACGCTGTAAAATGGGTGATGATTGCGCTCAAGCACTACACGCTGACTCAGCAATGTCTCCACCAATAGCTGCAAAGACATTAAGACTTAGACGTTAGAAAAGTGTCACAAGAGAAAGAAGTATAACATTCCTCTCTGCTACAAACTTACTGTGTATCAGACTATGTTTACCACAGCTCAATAAAAGGTCTTGGTAAATGTTTTATATGAGTAAATCACTTGACGTGTCAGTCAGCATATTTAACAATTATCCTGCGAAATCGCGCGGAATATCACCTGATACTTAGCCGACGAGGCCGTAGGCCGAGTTGGCTAAATCAGGGGATATTCCGCAAGATTGAGCAGGATAATTGTTTTATTATTCAACAAATTCCCATCGACTACCATTTTCAGAACGAGAAAAACTACGGCTCAATGATAAAAACGCTAAAAGCTAGCAACACATAAGCTTAAAGCTTAATAAAAATCAAAACAGAACTTCAAGAAATCGAAGTTTACTACCGTTCACTTAAAGACTTATTTACAAACTCATTTTTGGAAATGACAAGACAAAGGAAAAAAAATATTGCTACCTTACCGAGAATAAGTCCTCTTCCTGTGAATTAAAATCTTTTAAACTTTAGTCTTTACAACTTTCCGTGAGCAAGTGTGTTGCTTCTTTCGCAATACCATTTTCTTGGTTGAGTTCTCACTATGAAAATTTCAAGACAACCGCTGGGTATCTTTGTGAGCTGAAGCACATACTTGTTGACATTTTGAGAGCATTTAATCGTGGAAAGTTTCTTCCAGAGAGTTAAAATTTACGGAGAACACTGCTAAAACTGCCTCGCTTTTCAAAATGGCCGCCAAACAAGCAATGAAAGAAAATCTGCAGTGCACTTCCAAATATGGTCATTTACGTATATTGCAGGATATCTGTCATGTAGGATGACAGATATTGAGCGCTTCCTTACCATATATGGGCATAGTGACAATTTGTTGAATAATAATGACAGTTAGTCAGTGGACATAAAGTATTTGTCATTCGGCCAATGGTTGGTTGACAGATGGTCAAGGTCAACAAAGGTATACATTGGCCAAACATTAGTTAAGACAAACACAAAACGTGCACACTCGCATGATCTTTAATTTCCTTTAAAAATAAGCTTCAAAAATAAAGCTGCTTAACAAAGTAGATAAAACGTTATGCGTAAGTGTTGTATTTTGTCTTTTTGTGAAGTTTTGGTGCCATTGGAGAGGTTTTTGGCCTTCTACCTTACCAGAGTTAGCACAAAAGTCCAAAAACCTTTCCAGCAGTGGTACTAAAATTTCCCAGAAAGACAGATAGGTAATATTTTATCTACTGTCTTTATTAAGCAGCTTTACGTCTTAGAGTTTTAGAGTTGATTTTTTTATCATTGGGAATTCTCAGTTCGATTTTCCATACAAACTCTTATATTTCACATTGGCTACCTGTGGTTTTAGTGTAAAAATTTTCATGGTCAAAGTTCTTACTCAGTTCGAAGTGTCTCAGCAGTTACAAGTGTCCAAGATAGTTTTTAGTTCCCCCATACTTCACCAATACATAAAAGTACCTTTCGCAGAGAAAACTGACTAAAATATGCCTGTCCAGCATGCTTCTGATGTGCAATATTGAAGCCAAGTTAAATCTAACTCAAGCCATTAATAATTATCATTATTAATTATTATTATTATAGACCTGTGTTTTAAGTGTTATCAGCAGTATTTAATAAGACATTTCAAAACCAGTACACTATTTCAAAACCAGTCGGGGGCTGCACTATGGCAAATTTAAATACCAAACAATAGAGAAATAAAAGGCAAGGCAACTGGACCAACAAGTGACAGTTAACATATGGACTGATACATAATGACTGATACATAATGACTGTCACCACCACTTATTATGGTAAACATGCAATCCATACATGCCAGGGGTCGATGCAGGAAGAATTATCATTTTCTATGCTATAACGGATATGGAGCAAGGCAAATCCTGCATACATATAGTGCTTTGCACGTATGTTTTCAGTCATGCAGTGCAGCTAACATTGTGCCAATCTTGCTGGCCATCATGACTACTTTTCTGGCTGGAAAATCCTGGTGTGCATGACTGTGCCTGGAAGTCTCAAAACCCTTTTATAGTTTAAGTGTTGCATTTTCAAGAATAAAACTTGGAAATTTACTTTCGTTCTAAAATATATATATATACCTATTCCTCATCTTTGACAACATGCTACATGTATCAGAATATTTAATTAATTATTTGCATTGGCAGTCCAGTTGGTAATGCCAACCACCACAGAAAACTCAGATGACTCTGCACGATACATAACAAAATGACAGAATGACAGTCTCACAAATGATAGACCCTTATGTTAATGACTGATTATCATAACCTATACCCTTTTAGGATCCTTTGCCTGAGGAACTTGGTGTGGTATGACAGTCTCACACAAAAACTTGTGTTCCCTTCTACTGAGTCCAAATACATTCCTCACTAACTCCTGCAAAGCATCTGACAAGATTGGAAGAGAAACTTCCGGAGATATACATCCATCAGATGAGGGTGACATGGCACCTTCAGAAGGAACCAAGCTGAAAGAATGACAGACAGTTAAGTTAGCCAAATGCAAGCGTACATGTAGTCACAATTTACTTGCAAACATTTCCACGTAACCACTTCTTTTAAGACTCCACATTGCCAAAATACTGAAATTCTTCTTATAAAAACACAGTAGTGATTTCCAAAGCTGCTATTTTGAATTGTATTAAACTCAGCAGAGTTGTTAGTTATTCAAGGATGGTTTTCAACATATCAATATTGAACAAGTGGTGTTACAGCTGAGCATACCCTGGAGTATGGTCCTGGATTTCTCCCTACTGGGCTTCCCTGGGAGGCCAGCCAGTTTGAACATGGACTTCACTGATTACTCTAGAGCCACACCTCCACGATTTTTCGGGTTTTCTCTTCACTAAAGTTCCCCAAAATGGCTAACCCTAGAAACCCTTGATTTTCCGAGCTTTCCGTTAAAACAAGCTAAAAAATGCTTGTGGAGCCACAGTTTTAGACAAAATGATGATACCATAAATTGCTTACTGCAAAGATCATTCCGTTCATTTCACGTACATGTACGTCTTCATAATTATCTTGATCACATCATCTATTCCACATTCGGGACATTTAACCAACTCACTCAAAAGACAATAAATTGTTTACATGATGCAGAGATTAGATCACACATTTAACTTGGCAGAGAATTACAGAGACTTTAGGTTTTACCAAATTATGGTGTGAGATTATGAAAAATCTTGTGAAGCTACATGTATATGCATTAAGCCAGCATGGACATTCAATTATTTTGTTACCACACACAACTCTTGTAATTTTAACATGTACATGTACCTTGGGTTGGGAACTTTTGAAAATGAAAACTTCCTCTGTTGCACTGAAGCTGATACTGTTGATGGTGAGAGAGCTGGTGAGTATGGCGTGCTAGGAGATGCTGGTTGAGACACACTGAGTACTGGGTACTTGGCACACAGTAAGGCATTCTTGTATAGTTCAAACAAGGGATGCTGCAGTATGGAATAATGAAACACTTCAATCAGCTTTTTGATACAGAACTCCTGAGTTCAGCTTTTCTACTATTTTGAGATTCTTCCTGTTTTTGGTACACAAATATGTTTCAACTTTAAATTTTTAACTTAATGGTTAGCCTCAGTGACCTGTGTCATAATGTAATTCTCAAGATACAAAGTCTGTCTGCATAGACAACAAGTTTTTGTGTTGAACTGGCGGGAGATTTGTGCAAATTTAAAGTAAGGGACAATGTGCAAGTCTCACATCTAAAGAAATCTAGATATTTATGCATCTGAAGTTGCCATTTGAAAAAACTTGAATAACAGTTACTATGCATCAGTAGTTAATTACAACAGATGTCAGTGGAAACAAGAATGATTTATCTGTACCCTTGGTGAGAGGTTTCCACGAGGTTCCTGGGTATCAAAGCTATCAGTTGATGCAGCTGTTCCTAGAAAATTTCCCGCAATATACACATTAGAAATAAATTGAATAATAAAAACAAATACAATAAAAATAAAAATTAATTCCCAATTAGCCACAATGCACCAAATAGCACTCAAGGATTCTATTCAAGCAGCACCTGACTAAATTTAATTTGCGGCTCATCTGATTTGTGGCTTTGTCATTTTTTAGTCCTATAAACACTACAAAATATTCTTGTTAAAACTACTGCAAATTTTAAAATGGGTACATTAAAGGGAGAAGAAAAATGAGCAACTGTGGAAACCACTTTTATTAAGAAAGAAACAGACCAGTGTCATATTTTAGGAGATATGAAGATGCGAGGCACAACAACACAGTACAGGACAGCTGTTCAACAGATGACTACATTTGCTGACAGCAAACGGAAGGATATAAAGAGCCTCTATGGACTGAGGACCCACAATAGCTGACTCATATCTGGGTAACGCAATGTCTCTGTAATGCTATGTCACTAAAAGAACCAGGGCAATGTACATGCAGTTATCTGTATTGATTTAGTTTTAGACTTAGTCGTGTAAAGAGGAAAAGGCCTGAACAAGTAAGGCAAATAATACCTATAATAATCCAGTTACATAAAATTTAATATCCATAAAAAATAAAACGTACTTGTTGAATCTGTCAAACTCTCATTAGAAACCTGCAAAACAAGATAATAAGAACTAGGTAACGATGCTGTGCAAGTGTTCAAACAAGGTATCAAGTTAGAATGAAAAATAGTGGCCACGTATAAAAAGATGTGTAGAATCATCACACATTAGAATCACTCTCTTCCCATGTGTGATGTGAAACACATTGTACCTGTTTGTCTGTTTGGGTTTTAAGTTGTCACTCTGAAGATCCAACACACTCCAGATATGTTTCTCTATTATAACCATTTTCACTGGTTGGAGAAATGTATTTGCACTCCAGAGCAAGAAGATGGATGTGGAAAACAGAGAAAAGTTCCAAATTGTCAATGGAGCTGAATGTGCATGATACTGAGTGCTCGGCTTGTCTAAAACTTTGTTTTCATTCACTTCTCTGCAAATTAATACCCCCCCCCCCTTCTGCCTCCCAATAATATTTTCAGACTAAACCAACTTGGTTTGGCTTTTACTGAGTAACTTCACATGGCTTATGATACAAAAATCTCTTCAGTAAACTGAATTTTAGAAGCCAAGATTCATCTGTACAAATGTACTGGACAGAATTAGTGGCTAATTGGTTCAGAAATGTCTCTCAGAAGTGACTAGAGAACTAGACAACTGATAAACTGAGTAGTGTCACATGGCTAATAATATGAAATAATTTTTTAAAACTGAATTTTTGAAGTTGATGAATCATCTCTACTGGACGGCACTAGCAGCTATAACTATTTACTGATTCAGAAGTCTCTCACAGGAGTAAGTGACTAGAGAAGACAGTTGAATTTAGCTTGTTCTAAACAGTGTTCTACATTTTGCACAGCCCTACATGTAGCTGGAAAAATTTGATTTCTTCAATTGCATTTTGTTTCACAAGAAGAAGTTTCAAGTTCATCGCGTGGTGTCTGTGACGTACATTTATGCGCAAAGTGTACTATGGGATATGTGTGGAAAAAGCATGTGGAATAAATGTTGTGTTGGTTCGATCCGAGTGTTGGATCCGAGTGTTAAGTCTGTCTGTTTCGTACAAGTATCACAATTGGCGACGAGTAAAAGTATTGCGAAGCGCTTGGAGGAAAGATATGGCGACAAACGAGGAACCTCGTGGATCGTGGAAAACGTTTCAATTTTATGTCGATGGTCGTGGAATTACAACAGTCACTCGGAAGAAAGCATTACTTTTGCATTGTGCGGGTATGGACGTTCAGGACATAATTGAGACCCTAACTGATCCTGGCGCACCTGAAGGAGGAACCGATAATGGATACTTAGCGGCGTTATGAATGCTCGATGCATACTTTCTACCACAAGTGAATGTACCGTACGAGCGTCACGTTTAAGCAGATGTAGCAAGAGGACCATGAAACAGTTGATCAGTTTGTGGTACACTGTAAGGCTCAGTAATCAGGCTGTAAATTGCGAATTTGGTACCACAAAAAATGAGCAAATACGTGATCAAGTTATTGACAAATGCAAGTCCACAGAGCTTTGGCGGAAACTTCTAGTGAAAGGGCAAGAGTTAACCCTGACAGAAACGCAACACATTGCTTGATCTCTCGAGGCGTCCCAGACACAAGCCAAGGAAATCGAAGATGACGCTAGCGTGACTTTTAATGCTATCAGGAGCAACAACAAGTTGAAGAATACAGCAAGGAACAGTCAAGATAAGTGTTGTCGGTGTGGACGAAGTGGGCATTTTGCACGTGACCAGAACTGTCCTGTGAGATTTCAAACCTGTCAGGAATGTCACATGACAGGACATTTTGCCTCAGTTTGCAAAACGTCAAGACATAAACAAGAGCAGAAGAAATACACACCGAAAAGTGGAGGACAGAGTAGAGTTAACTGTGTGGGAGAAGATGAAGGTGCTGAAGAGTATGCCTTTACTGTGGGACTCACTAAGTTGTGCGAGGAGAATGGGTAGAGACTATTGATTTACAAGTTGGTGGTGTGGTCGTCAAAGGAGTTCTCATCGATTCAGGGTCTTCTTGTAATATAGTTGACTGGTGCATGTGGGAGGAATTGAAGCAAAAAAGGGATAAAATGCAAGTCAGAGAAAATTACCCAGAAGTTGTATCCTTATGGGACATCAGAACCACTGAACACCCTCGGAAAGTTTCAGGCCACTGTTAGTGCAGCTGGAAAGGAAGCTACAGCGGAATTTATTGTTATTTGCAATGACGGTAGGCCAATATTGGGTAGAAAGACAGCCACAGAGTTACAAGTACCCAGATTGGGGCCACAGTTCAATGCTGTAAGTACCCAAAACATTGTTGATAAGTACAAAGCCTGCTTTGAGGGAGTTGGCAAAATGACTGATTATCAAGTAAAGATTCATGTGAACAGTGAAGTCAACCCAGTGGCGCAGCACACTAGGCGAGTGCCATTTAGCCTGAGAGAGAAAGTTGAGCGGAAGTTGCAAGAACTAGAGCATATGGACATTATTGAGAAGGTGCAAGGGCCAACACTGTGGGTCAGCCCAATAGTAGTAGTACCCAAACCGTCCGGAGAGATTTGTTTATGCGTCAATATGCGCAAGGCAAATGACGCAATTATTAGAGAGAGACACCCCATTCCAACGGTGGATGAGGTTCTTCAAGACACGAGCCAAAACAAAGTGTTCTCAAAGTTAGATCTCAAGTGGGGCTATCATCAATTGGAACTTAGTGAAGAGTCTCGTGGTATCACAACGTTCACAACACATGCTGGACTTTACCGTTACAAGAGACTAATGTTTGGAATAACATCCGCTCCTGAAATTTACCAGCATGCTATTCAGCAAGCCCTGCACGGATGTCAAGGAGTGCGCAACATCTCCGATGATATTATTATCCTTCATGCTAAAGATGATCAAGAACATGACAAGAGGCTTGAAAAGCTGTTAGAAAGATTACAAGAAAGAGGTTTAACGTTGAATCTTGAAAAGTGCAAATTCAAGATGCCACAGTTAGAGTTCATGTGATACCTGCTGACTGCGTGTGGTATCGGCCCTACAGAATCCAAAGTTGAAGCAGTTGTTAATGCAAGAGAACCGAAAACCGTAGCCGAAGTGAGAAGTTTTATGGGCCTCGTGAATTTTAGCGCAAAGTTCATCCCGAACCTGGCACCCTTGCGGAACCGCTTCGACGACTGACACAAGCAGGTGTTCCATTTAAGTGGGCTAGAGAGCAGAAAGAAGCATTTGAGGCTCTCAAGAAAGTGCTGGCAAGTGCTGAAACATTGGCATATTATGACAAAGATGCGAAGACGAGAGTAATTACTGATGCTAGTCCAGTAGGATCGGGTGCTGTACTTACAGTGTACTCAAGAACATGATGGCATCTTCAGACCAGTTTACTATGCAAGCCGAAGCCTTACAGAAGTCGAAAGAAGATATTCGCAAACCGAGAAGGAAGCATTGGCTGTTGTTTGGGCGTGCGAAAGATTTCATGTCTACCTCTACGGGAAACATTTTGGCATAGAAACTGACCACAGACCATTGGAGGTAATTTATTCGAGTAAATCACGCCCGTCTGCAAGAATTGAATGGTGGGTTTTGAGACTTCAACCCTACGAGTTTACAGTCAAGTATCGTCCAGGACCACAGAATGTAGCTGATGCTTTGTCGTGCTTAACCCAAGAAAGGCCGTCTGAAAACGAGCATGTTGCAGAAGAATACATTAGATACGTTGCAGAGAATGTGGCCCCCTCAGCATTATCAATCCAAGAAATCGAAGAGGCATCAGCTGAAGATGAGGAAATTGCCATGCTACGAAAGTGTGTTCAAATCTTTGACTGGACTGCTGCGGAACCAGTTTACAGAGCTGTAAGAAATGAGTTGTCAGTGCTAGGAAAATTGGTATTAAGAGGAACGCGGTTAGTAATTCCAAAGAAACTCTGCAAGCAAGTTTTGGATATTGCGCACGAAGGCCATCAGGGCATAGTCAAAACAAAACAAAGACTCTGCACTAAGGTGTGGTGGCCCAGGATGGATCGGCAAGTTGAAAAGCGATGTAAGACTTGTCATGGGTGCCAGCTAGTCGGCAAGTCATTTCCACCGGAACCAATTAAAAGGATGGAATTACCCACTCAGCCATGGCAAGACCTGGCAGCAGATTTGATGGGACCCCTTCCAACAGGTGATTATTTACTGGTGGTTGTTGACTTTTATAGTCGATCCTTTGAAGTAGCTGTTACCAAGTCAGTGACATCTAGCAAGATGATCAGTTGTCTGGAGATAATGTTTGCTACTCACAGATTTCCTCTGTCAATAAAAACTGACAACGGTGTGCAATTTGTGCCAGACGAATTTGAAACTCACCTCAGAGAGAACAATATTGAACACAGAACATCAACCCCATTATGGCCCCAAGTGAACGGCCTGTTGAAGACAATGCGAGTTGCACATGCGGAAGGACGAGATTGGAAAAAGGAACTTCCTAAATTTTTGCTAGCTTGTAGAAGCACACCACACATGACAACAGGGGTAAGTCCTGCCAAACCGTTATTTGGAAGAGAGATTCGTTCAAAGCTTCCCGGTTTAGAAGATTTACGACCAGTTAGTAGTGATGCTGAATTTCTGGACAGAGATCGTGAAAGAAAGCAGAAAGGAAAAGATTATGTCAATAATTTACGACGTGGTTGTGAATCAAACCTTAAGGAAGGGGACAAGGTTCTTCTTTGGCAGCCCAAGTCAGACAAGCTATCACCATCATTCGAAGCTACCCCATACGAGGTTGTGAACAAGCATGGTGGCGATGTGGAAATTAAATCCCCTGCTGGTGCACGTTACAGGTGGAACATTACTCATCTGCAGGAGGAGGATAAACCCCAAGAAACAAAAGCCAATGGTGACGGAGAGACATCACCAGGAGTATCAGAAGCCAGTCATGCGGAAAAGCAGAAACCTTCAGGTTACTGCTATTCATTGAGACCCAAGCATGATCGGCAGCCGGAGCGTCTAAAGACTTTGAACTTGATTGACACTCATTTACAAGGAACATATAGAGGGTTATTTTAACTTGTGACATTATGACAGTTATTTGATTTGAACTGGAAGATAAGTTTAGTATGATTGTTCTTTGATTAAGTCGGAGCTTTGTGTTTTGAACAGTGTGGATTCCTTCGTGCCAATGGACAATAGACATTTTTATCTTAAAAGGGGAGAGATTGTAGTGTAGTGACGTACATTTATGCACAAAGTGTACTATGGGATATGTGTGGAAAAAGCCCGTGGAATAAATGTTGTGTTGGTTTGATCTGAGTGTTAGATCCGAGGGTTTAATTCGTCTGTTTCGTAATGATATCACACATCACATAAACAGGGCATGAAGGTTCAAGGAAATTCCATTGAGAAACATGACTGTGTGTTAAGTTGGAATGTTCAGAAAGGTTGAAAATGTATGTAGAGACTTCAGAAGGAAAAGAAGGTTACATAAATAATGAAAACAAAACAAATTGCTTACCACTTTCATTTGTGAAGAGGGCCTGTCAGGATTATTGTTGTTGGTTGTGGCATTAAGGCAGTAGTGATTTGGCCTGAAATAAATCAAACATCATTAATTTTCAATCTATGAGAGAAAAAGATAGCATGTCTGTCGTAAGTATTTGAGGAAAAAAATTGAGAATCAAACATATTTTCACACCTTCAAGTACTGTACATTCAGATCACATCAACATCAACAGAACCCCTTTCTGCACTTTCACTACTGAACTTGTTCAGGATTTTAAGCTCACATGAAACTCCTGGTAGAAGTCCTGCAGAGAATCCTACAGGATCCTAACCTACAATCCTGACCATTAGACCTTGGGACACTTCGTAATATTTCAATGAGAAATAAGAAAATGTAACCTCCACTGTAATTAAAAGTCTTTCACAAGTTTTATGACTATCTGGCCTCCCTCCCCACCTCCCCAAACAATGTTGAAGATCAGTCATTAGTTTCAAAACCCAAACTTCAACATTATACAGGGGGGAGGGGGGCGAGGGAAGAGTATTTTTCAAATGACACGAACAGGATCCATTTTGAGCGAAGTGTCCCAAGACTGACGGCCAGGGCCCAGTTGTTCAAAAGTTGGATAGTGCTATCCACTGGATAAATCACTATCCAGTTGATAATGCGATTGGCTTCCCTCACACTTATCCACTGGATAGTGTTTATCCTGTGGATAGCGCTATCCAACTTTTAAACAGCTGAGACCAGGGTTGTAGGTTCTAAATTTACAGGAATCTTTAAAAACCTTTGGTTGGGATCTTATGAACTTCAATATAAGGGAATTATTACGAATCCTGTGTACATACTCGAGACGCCGAAAATAGCTGTGGATTCGGTCAATGCACTGTCCATGCCTGAAATACCAACAGAGAACTGGTTATAATGCTTGTATACAATAGAGTATAACTTGTGACATGAGTTTTACCCTTACAATTTGTAATGTATAATAAACAAGATGTTTTTATTACCATATATGAGTGTATTAATGCATAATGTGCTTGACAAATAGAATCCATTTGGCCCTGCATGTACACGCTGACAACGGAATAGATGACATCATAATGAGGTAAGAACAATGAAGTATGCTATGAACCACAAGTGAGTAATTTAGTGACTGATGTCTGACCATGTTTTGACGTCCTCTGTGTGCTATCAGAGTACACACTCATGGCCAAATGGAATCTATTTGTTTTAAGATTGAGTCATGCCTTCTTGATGAAGCAAATAAGAAGACGAGGAAACCGCTTTGACAGATACATGTCTATTGCATATTTTCCTGAGGCGTAAAAAGCAGTTCACGGAAAGATACAAATTTGTTAAATATATTTAGTGAAAACCACATTTTCAAGAGGTTTTCTTAGTTACTTCCGGTCTAGTTTGATTACTACTGAATCAGGAACACCATTAAGGTCCACAGAACCCAAAAATTACCAATTGCCTGCGCTAAACAGGGCAACCACAAGTTAGGAAAGCTTTCAAGGGTCACTGTCGGTTTAAGCATGGCCAGAACTATCGACAACACGAAGTCAAAGCAGCGTGAATGAAATGGCAAACAAGATCAGTCATGCATAAATCATAAACCAAACCAATACAGAGTGACCCGAGTTAAAAAGCTCTATGGGCTGACAACAAACCCCTCCAGAGAGTACATGAATAAGCCATTACCTCAACAGATGCAAGCCAGGGTCAACAAACAAATCGTTTCGTGTTTCGTTCTCCTGTGGTTGCAAGTCGTGGTGCTCTGCAGAGTTTACGGGTGAAATACTCGTCAGCCATCTTCGCTTCTCGGCCTCCAGAAGCAAGGACAACAACCACTCAATCTGGTCTTGACGAACCAGATCTTTGCCAGATTTCCAAGCACAAGCGTCCACCATTCAGGTCTACATAGTCCGCAACATTTACACTGTTTTGGAAAGGAAAGATCAGCCCTAACAGCTGGCGCGGCAAGCAAAGCGAAAGCAAAGCAATTCCGAAAAGCTGGCAGGGAGGGATTGGTAACCACTTTATCAAGTGACAGCCGCCCCATCGCCACGTAACAGTCATCATGACAGTCATGTCTTGGGCGCCAGCAAACTGTACATAACGAAAAATCGTTGAACATTTTCCTTAAATTCGGTATGAATCTACTCATTTTTCAGCAAAATGGTAGTCGTACTAACTGATGTTTCCAGAGTTTCACCACAAATGGCACAAATGGCCAGTTTTTTGGTTTGAAAACGACTCTTTTAGGAAAGGGCATGGAAGAATGTCATATGGAATTGCCAGAATTTCGAAAGAATTAATGTTGTTGTTTCTGTTTTTATTGGCACGAAAATTATAATATTACGGGAGGTGTTACAAAACCACTTCAAAGAGGAAGATTCATCTTATAAAGCCAGACAGTCACGAGATGGAATACAACTACTAGACAGTTTTGAGACTGTTACTGAAACTAATGGAGAGTCACGAGATGTCGTCTGAAATGCATGATTCAGGTTTTTAAAAAATAAATGAAATCTCGTGAAAACTAGGCTAACAAGTCACGAGTATTTCATGTTGATTTTTTAAGTAAACAATATGTTGCGGGAAATTAGCTTTTACTGGTTTTTACTTTTAAAAAGTTGCGCTGGGAAGCTCAGTTTTTGAAGGAGAGAAATTATGAAAAAGATTAGAAAATTGCTTGTGATATAGGTCTCCTGGGTTTTTTTTCCTGGGGTTTGTGGCGTTGCAATTCGGCATGAGAAAACACAGTGGCGGATCCAAGATATTTTAAGGGGGTGGGGGGGGGGGGGCTGACCTGACAGAACGATATTGGAACAATCCGAGACAAAATCGCCTCAGTGATAGTCTTGTTCCTTTTCTTAATTTCAAGCTTAAACGACCTCAAAGAGGGGGCTGGCTAGCCACCCTATCCATCCCCTTCTGGATCCGCCCCTGAAAAAACAAACAAATTGAGGAAGATGCAACAAAGTAGGATAAAGCTCGACTTAACTGAAACTGACTATAGTGATCACAACTGATATCGTTAGCGAGGGTAAAAGCTAATCAAAGCTAGGTCTACAATAGTTCACAAACCTTGTTTCCAAAAAGAGCAGGAAACAAGACAAAAAAGAGAGAGTATAAGCAATGGGAGGCAGCATATATGACTTCTCCACTTTGTTCCACTGAGCTTGTCTCATTCGTTCTGTATACATAAGGATTAATACCATACCCTTCTCCTTGCATTAAAACAAAACGCGCTTTCAAGTAAACTCCCCAGCCGCAGGCAACCACTTGTTTGAGGTCCGTCGCTTGTTGACTGTTCTCTTTTTCGGTCCCTTTTGCTTTTTTGTTTTTCTTTTCTGAAGCGATTCGCTCATTTGTGTTTTTCTTGTAGTGCAACTCGAATTTTTGTTTCTCATAGCGGGAAAGGAGTGTTAATAAACACGCCTTCTGATTTCTTGGTAAACAGCACTTTGATCTTAAATCGTTCGCTTTTCCCGCAAGTCTCAGCACAACCCAGAGGATCGCCCCTGATTGGTCTCCAAACAACACCTCATGCTCTAAAGGCGTGACGTGTTGTTAACTCCCAATAGGATCATGACCCTTTTAGGGATCTCATTCGGGACAGGACTTAATCAATTAGAGAAATGGTCCTTTCATTATCTGTCGACATCCTCTCCTTGACGCCTAGAAGGCTTTAGCTTCTTTTGACTTTCCGGAAGTCGAATTCCCTTTAGTTTTAAAGGCATCAGTCGAACACTTACTCTGTCAGAGAAACATTCAGTTGATGGACTTTGAATTAGGAATCTCAGAGCAAGCCCAGTATTCACTTCTCTTGGTTACAACCCGCTGTGTTACGAAGTAAAGGAATGGTAAATAATCGTATTATCGGTGGTAAATGTTTGCACGGCCCCTGACGTTGGTGTCACAGCGGATTTGGACCCCACAGTCCAAATCCGCTAGCGGATATGGACCCCCTCTCGCAGATTTGGACCCCCTTCAGTAAGGCAGTACGGCAAGTAGAATAAGGCCATCAGTCTTGCAGTACGTTTTTAGAACGAGGAAAATACATTTTATTTTTGCTTTCAAGTGCAACAGATTAAAAAAAAATTAGTTTCTGCGTATGACAGGTTAATCTACTGTTAGGCCCTTTACCGTGTTTGTTGGCAAGACTGGAAAGTAAAAAAAATGTCATTTCGGTGGTTTATATGCAAATAGCCAGATTCTCTTCTCAAGTTATAGTGGTATAGCGAAAGGTTTTGCAGGGGGGGGGGGGGGTCCAAATCCGCGAAAGGGTGTCCAAATCTTCCAGAACATTTGGATGCCCGGGGTCCATATCCGCTAGCGGATAGTATCTTTTTGTTAGTATTGCAACAATAATCTAGAATACAGGTTGTGTTGTTCTTAAATCCTCGCCCACTGCCTTTGACCCATAAAATATACGTGTTCACTGGATCAAAGATTATGAGGAAAATTGTCGCTGCTACAAATATAAGCACTCAGGAAAAGTTTGAACGTTTATTGCCCGAAGTAATGAAAACGGAAGATTTCAGAATTTATCCGAAAATTATTGCTTTTATTTCTTTTAAGTTATAGAAAAATATGATATTCTTATTCGCTATGCAAAGCTTTAGCTTACTCTGTTACAATTAAATTTTATAAAAACTATGTATATAGCTATTACAAATTTATATTATTAATTCAAATTATTTTAGGGGTATTTACATATTTTTTCCATTTAGACACAAAAACTCCAACAAAATCAGACAAAAAACTAAGCTTATTCCTTGGCTTGATTGTAAAAAAAGTAATAGATATTTTTGGTTATTTAACCTGGATAGTAAAAAAGTCAATAGTTTCGAACATTAGGATGCAGTTTGAACGCAATGTTTTAGTAAGACCCTCCTCCAAATCGGTTAATCCCCGTGAAAAATTCTTCAAAAAGACAAAACAAACAAATAAACAAACAAACAAACAAACAAAAACATGAACGACAAAAAACTAGGGACGAGTTTTTTTGGAACACACATACCACTTCCATGTTATGGATCCGCCGCTGAAAATGTGACGACAACAAACCAAAGCTAACTACGAAGCATGTGGCCTGTATACGGGTGAAAAGCGTAACCTTTCATTTTTCACATGTAACACTTTAAAAAGGCTCGAGTGACAAAACACAAAGAAAAGATAGACAACCACACAGTCTTGATCGTATTATCATGAAAAGTTGCTATCAAGTTAATCTGGAATCGTGACGGAGAAGAAAAGGAATAAGATGAGAATCGCATGGATCCATCTACGGAGCTAGTCAGGGTAATCTGTAATCATATTCTCAATGTTTCAGTAAAGATGTGACTTGTATGGAACCATCTACAGAGCCAGTCAGACACGTGTAGCAGCTTAAGGAAGAGCTCCAGTCTACACTGACTACAGGTGACTTGTGTCCTGGTAAAGACAACACCTGACACAAGCTCTGGTTTTTCTCCACCTGAAGGTAAAGAAACACATAAAACAGTCATAATCAGCTTCAGCTAATTATCACTTCATGAACATTGCCTCTCGCAACCTAATCCGGCAATGGAGGGTCAGCACACGTGCGTGCAGGCTCATGCAGACTGCACAGTTTCACGTTAATATGACAATAAGCCAAAAAATCAAAAGCCCATAGAAATCAGTTGCTCTACAAACCCGTACGGTTTCTTCAGAGATTCCCATTCACACAGAACTGAGTTAACAAACGACAGCTTACCCACTCGTGAACAAGTACAGATTCGACAGTTTTCCAGTGTGATTGTGGACCCCCCGTCCAAATCCGCTACTGAAAATGGACCCCCCCGGTCCAAATCCGCCTAGTGAACATGGGCCCCCGTGGGTCCACTTTCGCTAGCGCATTTGTACCCCCTTCGCAGATTTGGACCCCCCTGTAAAAACGTAACGCTACCAAATAACTTTAACTGGAAATCAGGCTATTTAACCGGCCGTCGGCGACCGCCGGTTTATACAATGGACGCGGTTTCCCTTTTTGCGTCAGTTGGCTTAGCACACGAACAAAGTGCTGTAAAGCTTGTGGTACGGGTTCTCAAGAGCGGTACTGTCTTATATAAGACGCATGCGCATATTAGTCTGCTGAATGTTACCTTCGTGCGTTCTTGTCTTTTAATTTACAGTATTTAAGATATGAACGGCGAAGGGTTGTTAAGTTTGGAGTTTCTGTATTTGTCTCGTATAACGCAAGCGGAACTGAGTAAAGCAGCTAATAGGATTGAATGCGAAATTGGCTGTGTTGTCTGATCTAGTTAGTGGTTATGAAAAATTTTTAGCGCAGGAGTTTTGTTATGGCGATTGACATTTTGAGGGATGTAAAAATGTGGGAGTGGAAGGATTTGTGAATGTGAGGAGCATATCACGCTTCCGTGAATGTGATTTGCTTTGAAAGTTGCGTTTTGTAGAGCAGCGGTGTAATATTGTACTGCTAGAGAGGCAGTTTCCCTTGGCGTTTTATGGGGGGACGGTTTCCGAAGTGAATTGTAAGTTTTCTCATTGGGTAACTTGTATTTCGCAGAGGAGAGAAACGACAGCTGTGTTTGCAGCTTATTAGCGCGGTAAGGAACGGTGGCTTAGGAAGAGAAGGGATTGGCACCAGTATGATGATGCAATTAGTGGATTGCATCATCGATACATCCTAGTTCTTGAGAAGGCAGAGAGATGAGTGTTTATTTGACGCGAGAAGTTGATTTTAATTGCATAAAGACGAAGGAATCGGTCATTAATAAGGAGATCAATTAATAAGGTAGCTGTTACGAGTCTTTAAGATAGAAAATAACTGACTATTATCGAGCGACGCGTGTCGTTTGCGTGTGGTGTTCGCTGTTGTGTTGGTTGGGTTTGAGGTAATTCGTTTTCGTTACGAATTCCGTGTTAACTTGTTTACTTTTGCAAGGGGATTCCCGGGTTAGCAAACCGGATTTGAACATCACGTCATGGGATATGCCTTAACGTGCCCCACACTCTGACGATCTGCTCGAGCTCGTGTTTATCAAGCGTTATATTTTGATTCTACTGCTATGTTCACTGTTTGTATTCACGGTCTAGGCAAACCAGTAAATATTTTGTCATCCCTGTGTAAGCATTCGCAGTTGTAGAGGAATTCATACCGGCATTCAACGTTTGAGTGAATTTGCGTTTTTCAGCAGAAATAAAAGCGATAAGAAAGATAAGCTGAGTCATCAGAGTTTAAACATTACGTCATCCAGTAACACTTTAGTCAAAATATTGTGTCACACAATCACACTTTTCGTCACGCCGGTTCGTATAAATAGAGGATCGCACTAACATTTGTGAAACCTGGGGGTGGGGAGGGTCAAAACGGCCGGTTAAAATGCCTATACGACTTTCGTGTTGTATATAAACCACCGAAACGACTCTTTCGCTCTTCAGCCTTGCCAGCAAACTATTTCTCTTGGGTTTTAGAACACGGTAATTGAAAGCAAAAGATTAGTGTGCTATACGCAGAAACGTAAATGCTAATTTACTGAAAAGCTGCCGCGCTTGAAACCAAAAATAAGATGTATATTCCTCGTTCTAAAAACGTTCCGGGAGACTGAAGACCTTCGCGTTTCAAAAGATATTATTGCCGCATTGAAAGGGGTCCAAATCCGTGAGAGGGGGTCCATAACCGCTAGCAGATATGGACCGGGGGGTCCAAATCCGCGGGGAGGGGGGGCAAATCCGCTGTGACACCGGTTTGCTTACCCGGGAATCCCCTTGCAAAAGTAAACAAGTTGACTCGGAATTCGTAACGTAAACGAATTACCTCAAACCCAACCAACACAACAGCGGACACCACACGCAATCCACACGCATTGCTCGATAATATTCAGTTATTTTCTATCTTAAAGACTCGTAACAGCTACCTTATTAATTGATCTCCTTACTAATGACCGATTTCTTCGTCTTTTTGCAATTAAAATCAACTTCTCGTTCAAAAAAGCACTCATCTCTCTCCCTTCTCAAGAACTATGATGTATCGATGGTGCAATCCACTAATTGCATCATCACAATAGTGCCAGTCCCTTCTCTTCCTAAGCCACCGTTCCTTACCGCGCTATAAGCTGCGAACAAAGCTGTCGTTTCTCTCCTCTGCGAAATACAGGTTACTCAATGAGAAAACTTATAATCCTCTTCGGAAACCGTCCCCCCATAAATCGTCAAGGGAAACTGCCTCTCACGCAGCACAATATTACACTGCTCCTATACAAAACGCAACTTTCAAAGCAAATCACATTCACAGAAGCGTGATATACTCCTCACATTCACAAATCCTTCCACTTCCACATTTTTACATCCCTCAAAATGCGCTAAAAAAATTTTCACCATAACCACTAACTAGACAACACAGCCAATTTCGCATCCAATCCTATTAGTTGCTTTACTCAGTTCCGCATGCGTCATACAAGACAAATACAGAGACCCAAACTTAACAACTCTTTGCCGTTCATATCTTAAATACTGTAAATTAAAAGACAAGAACGCACGTAGGTAACATTCAGCAGACTAATATGCGCATGCGTCTTATAAAAGACAGTACCGCTCTTGAGTACCCCTACCACAAGCTTTACAGCACGTTGTTCGTCTGTTAAGCCAACTGACCATGGAAAAAAGGCCCGGTCCATTTTATAAACCGGCGGTCGCCTTTATGGCGACGGCCGGTTAACAAAACGTCAATGCTACCACGCTAGAATTACAACTATCGATTTAACTTTTTAAGCAAACAGCACTCTCTATCTGAACGACAACAACAATTCCAGACTCTTCAAGCACTTACACAAAATTTGCTACCATTACGGTAACGAGACCTGCATATTCAACACCTACTTTATGTACGAGTCCACTTTCTGGGCCACATGTCAGTAGATATTGTCCTTCAGCATCAAAAGCAAACATCCTCCCGTAAGACGACGGAGACGACATGTATTTGGATTTACTTTGTGAGAGACTGTTTGCTTCTGTATCACACCATACGGCTCCCTCCTGAATATCAAGGTCTGCTATCTTCTGCCCCATGCGGTGTACACTCCACTGAGAGAACTACAAATAGCAATCACAATAAAAATGTCACTCGGTGTGTTATCACCTTCCTTATCCAAACCTGGAACTATGACTGCAAGGAGACAGGGGCACCCAACAGTTCGTTTCGGCGGATTATCTGTTCGGCAGGCCTCAAATCGCCTCAGATATTCCAATTTAATTGCAGTGAAAACTAGATTTCTTTTCCGAAACATCACCTTTCCTAACAAGGGGACTTATTAGTTCCTATTATTTTCGGAGGGACAAATATGTCGTTTAGAATGTAAAATAAGGTTAGCTAGCATTTTCGGACAGGCATTAGCAGCTCGGAAATCTGCGGATAGGATTCCGTTTCCTAAAGTTGTCTGCGGCACAAAGTTTCAGCTAAAAACGCCGAACAGATCAACCTGTATTACCTTACAGAAATATGCCTTTAGAAAGCTCTGAAACAATCTAAGAAAGCAGAAAATAACGTTTCAAGTACTTTGCTAAAATTTTCTCGTTGGGTGCCCCTGAGGAGAAAAAAGACAAGCACTACCTTGGCCATCACCTAGGTGTAATGTTCAACAACTGAAATATGGCCCAGAGGTGCAACAACAGTAAATATTTTAAATAAATAACCCTCTTTTTAAGTTTGAAAAACAACAGAGCATACACTGAGATCATCCAAAAGATGCAAACTTTAAGATGCTGCTTATTTCTTCAAGGTAGTCTTTTGTTTGCTACTTTTTCAGACTTTTGGTATCAAAACATCATCAAAGATAGGATAGGACGTTTACCTTGCCGTCTGTACCCATGCTGTAAGCTGTGGTCTCGTCTGCACTAAACTGCATTGAACACACCTCGCCCACGTGAGCTTGCCAACCAATTAAACAGTCAAACGACCTCATATCTGTCAAAATACACAAGTAAAGCGCTTTAAAAACACTGAAAAGGTTTATCAAAGTGTGTGAAAAATCACTGCGGGCAGAATCCATAACCTGTAAACGACTTTAGAACATCGTTTGTCGTGTTGTATTTTGTTGACTATACATTGCAGCTAAAATTCTTAAACGAGTGTATGTTACAATCAGGAATGGCCATCAAAATGGCACTGAAAAATACTCGTGCGACGTTCTGATCTGGCGTGGCCAATCACGTACAAAAATCTAAACTATTTTGGCTAACTGATGTTACCCCCCGCTTGGTGCCAGTTACTGTGATTGGTTCATTGCAATAGTTTCGTGTTCGTTAGCTGCGAGCGACTTTGGTTTGATTTTACCGCATCCGCGAGAACTCTCTTAAATGCAGTAGAATCAGTTCGAGACAACGGAAGATAAAGGAGACCAGTTTCAGTGCGCAATGAGGGGGGATTGGAGATAGCAGGGATCTCCTGAAAGTGCTACGTCATAGGTAGAAAGGGTCCTCTTTCCGGCTAAAGCCTGAATCCTGTTTAAGGTGAGTAAAATTGAAAAAAAAAAAAATCCATGTAGGTACGTCAGAAAGAGTATTGATAACCCCTATTTTAGCAATGTTTTCATCTTACAAATGAACAGATTAAACAACTAGTTTACCAAACAGCCGTATCATGCCGTCAGCTCCCCCTGATATACAGAGTGTTCCATTATGATTAAATGCTGTACAGTTTATGCACGTGGCGACCGGCTCCAGACGAAGTTGACGCTGAGAGAGAAACAGAGAGTAAAGCAGTAATCTTAGGAAGGGCTCATGGGCGATTAGCGTAAATAAATAAAAACTTAGTTAGCGTTCAACAGCCCCAAAAATGGGCCTTAGCCCAACAGATTCATAAGTAGGTCATTTAGCGATTTTTCCCACAATCCAGTGGCACTGGATGGCGGTATTGTAACAAATGCACGCCTTGATTTGACGTTTGGCATTAATACTTTCGAGACAAATCATATTCCAAAAAACCCGGCTCGAAAGGGTTTTTAGCCGCACGTGCGCGTAGCCTACACACGACATGGCGAGAATGCACGCGGCAGCTGTGTGAATCGAAATTTCGAGTAAAAGTCGCTCGTGCAATGTACCGGAAGTGAAAAAACAGCGTAAAATCGCTGGAACCGGAAATAAATCGTGCACAAAACATTTGCTTTTACCTCGAAATTTTGCTCGGTGACCCATCATGAGTTTTTGCATGCATATAGTATTAAGTGTGCCAATTAAAATAGGAACGTTTGGAGGAAAATTATTCAGTGGAATTTTTTGTAATTCAAAAAAGGACTTTTTCGATATAACTTAAGTTCTACTGAATAACCTTTTTGCCGTACAGAACTAGTTTTTCAGACAGTCGGCAAAAACTGAAATTTGGGGGTTCTTATTATGGACCTTTAACGTTGCTGTGGTAACGGCTAGGACGTCACAATCAGCCCTAAAGTATTGTCCGACAAAAGAAGTGCTAAGATATTCATAGTTTGCCTACATGGTCAGAAATAAATTTTTGTAATCTTCCATCGTTTCAAAAGGATTATTTCAATTAAAGCCCCTTTCGAGCCACCTTAAAACATTTCGGATTCACTTAATTCTAGTAGAACAAGCGCTTATTTGCTTATTTGTAACTGAGATGAAGTTTATAGTCGTACCTCCACCCTCATAGCTTTCATGTCCCAGCACTGCAAAACACCCGCACAGCTTCCTGGACTCCCGGATGTCAACATACTGGACATTTCACTGAACTTCGACTGGGACAACCTCAGTGATGATGTCAGAGATTTTTTGCTTGCTGCCGCTGAACATACAAAAGCGCCTCCAGTTGGACTGCATGACAGCGAGACTATTCTGAGATACACAGAAAAACGAGCACCCAGTTGATTATCAATATAAGTACTATGGGCACCAAACAACCGAGTCAAGGATCAGGTGACGCTTTCAAATAGAGTAGAAAGCTTGCTTGTAGGCAACTCATTCAAGTGGCAGTTCGCCAATATTGCAAACAAGATCCATCCCGTGATTTCCACCATTTTGTTACCTTCTCAGAAGAATATTGCACTTGTCACGCGAACAGAATAATGAAACGCAGTTTTTGATTCTCAGAACTGAGATGTTCAAACATAGATAAGTTGCCGCTAACCACGCTTAAAAAGAAACCAGAAGTAAAAGATGCAGTGATGTTACCGTGCCAGACGCTCACACACTTTCTAAGAACACCAACACATATTTTTGTTGACTACATCATACTTACATCATAATATCACGAGCGAAATGGTCACCAATGTGTGACAGAGTAGTTTATTGAATTTAAAACTTAAGTAACCTAACTCACCTGGGATATTGGGGGTCCGTTGAAACATCACATATTGTCTTTTTATTTTCAGTGTCGTAGAATCTAACTTTACCATTCCCAGTTCCTAGAAGAAGCTACAAACAACAATGGAAGGAACGAGACAAGAAAATCTGATTTAAAACGACGGTCAAATCACGCTGACACCTTTAGTCTGTCAAAAAGAATGAACTCAACGCGAGGAGGCAGTCGAAAGTAGAATATTGTGTCATATTGATGTCTGAAAGCCGTAACCATAGCTAGTCAGGATAAAATCATCTGTCTTTTATTATTCCACCAATTCAGTTCCAAGCTTGAAATCTACTAAACTGTACAGGTAACTTGATAGTTGACAACATACTCAAATATGGAATGCATTAGTACTAATTTGGCGAAATTAATCAAACCTCATACAATGGTGTGTTAAGCAACTAAACAGTTGAAATTTTAAGAGGTTAGAGTGTTGTTTTGTGAAGTTTTGTAGTATAACTACCGAAAGTTAACGCTCAATTTTAATGAAAACAACGTACAGGGAACACAAAGTTGTCCCAAGTATCAGGTGATTCACTAATTATTTATCACAATACTGACAACCTACCCCTCACACTTGGAGGTTGTTGATGAGGTCGGTAATCAGTGCAATATAAGTAAAGTAAGTAACATGTTAAATCCTCTTCAAATGGCTATGTTTTACTGCATACAACAAATCAGTTTTACCTCATCTTTAGCTGCATCTATTTAATAACAAAAATCTTAATTAAATCATTGGGCTCAAAGCTGGCCATCTATTTAAGAGAAAGTGAAGGTTGATCATTCTCAACAACAATAATGTAGCATGCTTTAATATAAAATATGCTTGGGTATCTACAAGCAATCGCAAAAAGACTTGAGACACTATATATTTTAGCTCATATTTCACCCTCCCAGCTACAACACCTTTCGGCCCCCCCTCCCCCCTTATCAATGTTGTATGGATTTCGAGATGTCAATCAAAGTAACAAGGAGCAACATTGAAAGGGGCGGGGGGGGGGGTGTGGAGAGCAAACAAGGCTTTGATTTCTTTGCAACAGGCTGCTTTAACGCGAAAGTCCGATTTTCCGGGAGAGTGTCTCAACAATTTTGCAAATGCTCGTCTCATTGCTCTACCTCTATATAGCGTTGGTGGCCGATAAATTTTAGCTACCAAAGTTTGTGTAGATAATCTGCGTAACGGGACATTTCAAGAGATATATTTCTCCTTCGTGGAATATTACGCGTTTAAGAATTGCACAGGAAAATGGAGCATTTTGAAGTATTCTCCGCGGAAGTAATTGGCGTGACTTTTACATGGAAAATGGGTGTTCGTCCCAGAGCGTTCTGCATCGCCACATTAGTTGATGTCTTTAGCTAAATAAGGATTCGTTTTTACGTACTTTCCAGAACAAGTTTATTGATACTGTTCAATGATATCCTTAAACTTTCTTTACGCTTGTAGCTGACGCTTTAAAGGTAACTTAATTAGAGCGATAAGCGTTTGTCTGCACAAGTATGTCGTCATCAAAAACACGTACTACATTGTTCGCTCAGCATTAAAAGGGACTGCATCGCTTCAACTTTCCAGTGTCTTCATTCAACTGCACATTGTATGTACTTCTTGACAACGTTAGTAATTGTTGATATTTTCGCGAGCTAGCTGTAAATCCGTAGTCAGTTTTCTTCCTTACGTTTTGTGTGAAATTGGCGTGAAATTCGCGTGCGGTGTTTGTTTCGCAACTTGTCAATCGGAAAGCCTGGAAATGGAATTGCTGGCAGAATAAGCAAGTGATAGCGAGTCAAGCTCAAGTACATCTGATGGGAACGAGTGTGAAACGGTAAACACTGATAAAGATTTATATGCGAGAGCTGTGAGACAGGTGTATCTTGTAACGTACAGAAAGAAATTTCACTTCAACGTGCGAATCCCGGAGGAAAAACAAAAGGAGATTACTTCATGTCCAAAGTGTTTCGCCACCTTTATTCTACACTGAAAGAACTGTTGCTAAAACTGGCTTCGAACGAACTGAAAAAATGCAATTTACTACTCACGTGATAAGCCGACAGTCTACGGTCAACAGCCTGCTAACCGAGAAGTATCTAATAATTCTATTAGTGGACATGGAATTCTTGTAGACCGTGGTAAAATTTTATTTTTAATACACGGTGTTGTTTTAAGCAGCCGAAATGATTTCATGCAATGATGTTTATCCATTGAAATGTATAAATGTGATAAAAACAGAAAAAATCTGTTTTCTACGCGTTTTATTGTACACGTTCTACAGTTCTGTGACACGAGCGTGAGATAATAGGACACTTCTGCACCTGCAATCTATTGATTGCGTTACTGTTATGTTAATCGATAATCCTTTTCTTGATCGATAACAGGGAATAAAAGTCGACCAGGAAATCATATTAATATTTTATCCGCTTGCCTTCTTGCTTAATAATAAGATATAAGCGCTTGTGCAAGGATTTGATGATATTGTCTACAACAGAAGTGCTCATTCCGTACAGAGTTGACCTCACACGCTCAGAAAACTGTTTGTAACTGTCGTAGACCAATTTCCTTCGTGGGGCTTGAAGTCTTAAATCTCTTTTAACTTAATTGAACACATTCTCAATCACTAAAGGTCACAACTTCTCGGGGGAAATGCAAATAACTTAGCCCCTACAGCTTTGAAAGCTAGCCGGGCCTTTACACAATTCTGTATGGGACAATTGTCTTGAACAAATAGTCTCGAGTGCATCTTTCCACTAGCCCTAAACAGTTTTCTAAAATTTCGACGAATAAAATTGGCAAAATAGTCCCCGTGGCATTTTTCATATTGTTCACAAAAGATGACTCCCTTTCCGTAACAAATCGCTACAAACATATTGACAGCTTTCCCTCCAGAGCCGGTATGACACCCCTTTGCAGCACACAAAGGATTCAGTCCCTCGTTCCGCTTTCGCCATATTTTTCCACGCGGTGTCTTAGCCTCCGCAACAGGATTTATTTAGTCTTATACCAGAAACTCACTATATCCAGGTAAAAACAAATTTCATTCGTCCATAGTTGTGGAGAATGTTTGTTTAAAACCTCACGTGCAAACTTCACCCGCCTAAGTTGGTCTCTTTTCGTTAAAACTCCCTTTCTCCTTGCCTCACAAAATTTGTGGTTCATTCTTTTCAAAGTTCCATTCACACAGAGGCACGGTGTGAAATCCACATTCGTCTCTTGATATATTCACCGTAAAAGTGCCTTCTGTGTTGCGTAGTTGTTGCACATTTCTGTGAATGATTCGCTCTTCCCTTGGAGTTATTTTTCGTGGCCTTCCAGGGGATTTCTTTTTGCTGGTCATTTTTCCTCCCTTTAAACATCGATACACCGATGCACGCGAAATTCTGCATCTCTTTGAATATTCTTTCACTGTGACATTGTCGTTCTCTCGAAGAAACTTCGCAAAATCCTTCGTCTGGGGAGTTATTTCGCCAGTGAAAACCATATTTGTTGGGAAATTGGTCTACAAGAACTGCGTCACAAACCAAGTGTGAAAATTAGCATATTTCAGGACCTTTTAGTTTCTAATTTAAAACCACTTATGACTTCCTTTCGGTACCTCATCAACAAACAATCTATTCTCGTTTTATAAACGTGCTGGGAGTAAACATAGAGTCATAATTATCTCCACCATTAATTACAACAGCAACAAACCGGTCAGACAAGCAATCGCAAAAAGACTTGAGACACTCTATATATTTTAGCTCATATTTCACCCTCCCAGCTACAACACCTTTCGGCCCCCCCCTCCCCCCTTATCAATGTTGTATGGATTTCGAGATGTCAATCAAAGTAACAAGGAGCAACATTGAAAGGGGGAGGGGGGGGGGGGGTGTGGAGAGCAAACAAGGCTTTGATTTCTTTGCAACAGGCTGCTTTAACGCGAAAGTCCGATTTTCCGGTAGAGTGTCTCAACAATTTTGCAAATGCTTGTAGCACCTTCAAAAAACAACCTACGCTGTTATCATACCAGTCTGTCGGGTTTAGGAGCCCACTCCAGTGATAACAAGGGAGATTTGGACATTATAGTGGCACATGTCTGGATGTCAGGATGGTTAGTCCAAACTCTGAAAAATAATAAAGTATTTGAGAATGCACATGAAACTGACTGGACTAATATTTGAGCATTGTTGCGTGCAAGGATGAGTGGCACATGTTTTGCAAACACCAGAATATTGTGTACAGATGGGGAATCATGCTTTTATATCATTCTCAGATTCCAGCCCACAAGTAAAAAATTAATTTCGGAAAAACATTCTTTGGTTAAAAATTTATGAAAAACAACTGTGAGGTTTCCACAACCTGTCTCTCGTCTGTTTGATCAATAAAAACACCAAGACAACAGATTGGTTGGCAAAAGCTTCTAGTTTTTTTAATTTTTTTTTAACCAGAGAACATTGTCCTCATATTTCACTGTAATGTATTCTGCATACAGATCCTCAATTTTCTCACATATGTAGGCAACAAATGAGACTTTGTGTTATGAAATGGCAATTTAATTACAGCTCTTACTTTACAATGCCATCTGCATCAGCACTGCCAATCATCCTCCCACTTGAAGAAAACCTGCAGTGAACTATTGCTGAATGGTGCTCTTTATACCCATCCTGTGATTACAAAACAATCACTGGATTATAATTTACCACACACTTTGAACGCTATTGATCTGTGTATTCCGAAAATCACACAAACAGAATAGAGTAGGAAGCTATACTATTAAACAAGAAAGCCCCTTGGGAATTAAAACCAGGACACTGCATATGCGGTGACACAAAAAAGACCCCCTGGGGTGTTAAGTAGCATGTCTTTTGAAACATACAAATATAGGTCATTTTAATGTACAGTTACAGTTTAGAGATAATGCAAAGACCAGACATCAGGCAAATGCCACTGCAGTGGATGTTGTGTTGGCTGAACAAAACTGGAATGACAGAGGCAAGTTACTTAAAAAAGAACGACAACAACAAAAACGGATGATATTCAAGAGAACTGGGCCTGCCTCAGGTCGCCCATTTGAAAAGAAAAAAACATAATTAAAATGTTGATATTTTTTAACATGGTGTTGTTAATTACAGGTTTGTAAGAAATGGTAAGCATCAGCAAGTGTATGGGGATAAAAACAAACAAACAAACAAGATCAGCACCTGACTGAGGAAAATAAAGGGTTTTGACTTGTGTTCACCAGTACCTGAAAAAATTACATTTAGTGTCAGATTATTTTTAAGTACAATGTATAAAGGATGAGAGGGCAGTCATTAACTGGTAAGTGAATTGTTAAGTGGAAGAAAATGGTCTTGCCTTTGCCACAAAATTCATTCATACACCACAATGTATTTCTTTCAAAACTATTTTTCTCAGGTCTTATGGAGACATAAGACTAAAGTTGGACAAAAAAGACAAGGCATTATTTTCTCTAACCGGATGTCAAATTGTACTTTTCCCTAACAGTGAATAGAATCGCATCAACCTTACAACTTGTTCCACTTTTATTTCTATGTTTGGAAAATAGCACACTTTGAAACAGCAATAAAGTACCACATTGCCTTTACTTAGTCCCCTCATTTTACTGTATTTAGCCCCCTTTCTGATAAGCACCCCTCTCGGGAGTAAAAAGAAATAAATAAATGTATAAACAAATAGATAAATGAATAAGCTCCCCCTCCTCCAGGTCTATTAAGCTTCCTGATAATATTTCAAAATTACACATTTGGCCTATCAATTGAAACTTTGATCAAAACGTTGTCATTGATTTTCTGTAATCCTCCCTTCTGCTTTTGCTTAAGAATACGCTTATGCTGTGGCTGAATACTTATGTTTCAAAATTTCATCAGTAATCTAGCACTCTGTTGAAACAGTATCTGTCATAAAATGCTTGAAAATTCATTATGACCGTGAATTGCAATCAGCGTCTTTTATAATATGGGTAACACATACATGTGACTTTGACTTTGACAAATGTATTATAAAGACCCCTCCCTCGATACAGTTTTGCACTATGTGCTACTCTGACTTGCAAAAAGTTTTTCATAAGTTTTTGACAAGTTTTTGACATGGTTTTCACGGCTTTTGTGTCTACTGGCCAACTCAAATCAAAGTCCTGTAAGAGGCTGATGTGTCAAGTTTCAAGTTTTCACTCCCAACTAATTTTCTCTCATTAAGTCTTGGATTTGGTTGTCAAGTTGAAATGAAGCCATAAGAAAGGAGTGGTTATGGAAAGGTGCAATGTGAGCTCCCCTTTAATTGCGAGACCTAACGTTGATAAGCCCTCCTCCCTCCCCCAAGTAACTTAATATAGGAAATGCAGTACCATTTAAGTTTTTTCGTGTGTCCAGAACTTGGAGAATTAGCATCTTAGGAGTGAGTGAGGTTAGCGATTGGGGTGTATTATTCTCAACCTTCTTGTTCATTGGTTTGAGATTTTTCAGAATTCTTTGAGGAAGTTGTGTTTTTAAACTGTCTTCAACAGTAGGCAAATTATGTAACTCTCAGTGTTCACCTTCAAAATGGACTGTTTTGAGTTGTAAGTCATCTGCAACAAAACAAAATGTAAAAATTAATTATCACATAAACACAACCACTATATACCATACAACAAGAGCAGAGCACGCTAATGACAATTAAATTTTGCTTAAATATACCTGTACCTGCTTTATCTTCAGGTTGTTCTAATGGAGATGTTTTAAGTCTTGGAGGCAAAGTCTTACTCCTGCGAATAGAATGACCAGACTTGTCTCCATCCTCTTGGAACTCGTCACAGCGGTCTAAGCTTTGTGATTTAGTAAGAATAGCCTTGGAGGTTTTAGCATCTTCCTCATCATTTGCAGGGTTGGTTTGAACTTCAACCTCTTGACCTTGAGGTTTGTCAAATGTTGTAGAAACCATACTTGACTTTAACTGTTCTTCCTCAAGCAAGGATAGTTGCTTCTGCTGTTCCTGTAACAGCTTTATTATATAAAAAAGCAACAAAAAAAAAACAGATTATCAGACAGTACACATACTGTAATCTAATCTAAGGCTACACTGATCACCCTGTAATTTAAACAGGGGTACCCATGAAGAAACTAAATCATAATACTTGACCTCCTTTTGCTTGTTCCTATGAAAACAAGAAGAATACAATAATTTTCTTATCAGACTTCTCAATTTTGAGATGTTGAAGACTAAGTTCAAATTTTCTTCTGGCACTTTGTCATTTAAGTCATTTTTACATGGACGCAGTACAGACCTATGTGTCCGCATCTTTGTCAGCATCTTTCAGAGGATGTTTGATTTGTTTGAGTTTGGTACGGGTTCCTGAGTCAAGAGTAAATCGGGGCAGCAGTTTTCTTGGGGGAGGGCAGGTTTAATCAGCAGGGAGGTGTAAGAAAGGGTGTGGTTTGCAGAAACCTTGGGCTGTTTGGTCAGTGGTCTGGTGTCTAGGCAACCAAACCGCTGATCAAAGAATTCTTGGAAAGTTTGACAGATCCGTTTCCCTTGATTCCTGAAAATGTTGACACGATCTGCTGACACAAGCTAAGGAGCTTCATAGTGTGAGTACGATATTGCGTTTGCCTGTTTCTGCCTCAAGTTCACTAAAATGTTAAGGATAAATAAATGAAATATTAATGGCTTTCTTATTTTGTTTTTGTTTGCTAAGTATTCTGGTTTGAATTCCGAGACATTTTTTGTTGTTTGATTATAAAACTGCTGGTCAACTTGGCTGTGTGCACGTACAATTGCATGCTGTTTGTTTAATGATATGAGTGTATCGTCCTAACTTCTAATTATGGCACGTTTCGCTCGTTGATGCAAATGCATCGGCTCATGTTATAGTTTCAAAAACTTTGTATGGCACGTTTCATGTTCATCATTTATTGGAAACGAGCTTAATTTCCGAAAGCACCAAATACAGTGTATTTCACCAACCAAGGTGAAACAAAAGCACCTTTGATTTTTGGTTAGAGCAATACACTCATTTACTTTTTCATATCGGAAAATGAGGAAATTGAACTTAACATAAATGTCAAGATTGGCCATTATGTGGTGATGATTCATGCACCTCATGAAGGACTTCGGTTTTCTGCTTATGTTCAGTAATCCAACTAAAGTTAACTAAGAACGTACTCTAACTATTTATGAAGAAACAAAACTATGCTGTTCAGGAGCTCAACATTTTAAATAGCGACGAAAAAAGAAAAATGAATTGCCTACAGCACATTCCCGTAAATTAAATCACGCAATCAGTCATTTTGACAGATCTAATAGGCTGCCACCTTTCAGTACTTATATGACTCCAGCCAAGAGGCACACAAATCATTGACTTAGTGCAGTAGTTTTCTTTCTGTTTAATGCGGCCAGAATTTATTTTCATTGCAAATTTGCTTCATTAATTTTTTACATAGGCAACTCATTTTATTTTATTAGGTAATGCATTTTTTTTTAACTAACTTGAATTGACCGAGAGGCACCCTTTTAAACTCATTTTAAAAGCAAGTTCACTTCCATTGCTTGATCACTGAGTCGAATTATGATAAGCAAATCCCGTTTTTAAAAACACTCATGTGCACATTGCCATAACAGTCGGCTTAACATTGATTCAAAACATTTATTTATCAGTTTCAGATGTCTGCACATGCCCGCAATGCGCGGGCCATTTATTTTCAATGGCACTTCACAAGACAAGAAACACTTGTCTTTTTCTGGATAGTGATCATCTACGGATCAGTAGTCAAGCATCTGCAACTTTTCTTTGAAACACTCTTACCACCACCTGTGTCAATTCTGACCTGTATCTGTTGCTGCTGTCTGAGTAGTTGCTGTCTTTTCAGTTTAGCTTGCATGTTTTCTCCTTGAACTTGCTGCTGCTGCTGCTGTTGTTGCTGTTGTTTAAGATCTTTCCCCTTCTTGCTCTTGTCCTGCTTGTCTCTGAATATTTTGGAGATCTTTTTTTGCATGGTAGGTAGAAACTTCTGTGGCCTGCAGTACAGCATAAAATAACGTGCTGTTAGTAAAAATGGGAGTATGACCTTGATGCAGTGGAGTAGCTTAAGGAGGAAACTCTTAACTACAGATCAGGCGTTGTTGCTAAGGGATTTTTGTGGATGGTATTTTGTCATACGCTGTTTTGCAGCGTCATGTGCCGCTAGATTGGTGAAATGTATGAGGATGAACATCTGAATTTTAAAAATTGACATTGCACATGCGTAGCTAGTGCCAGTCCCCAACCACGCGTTACAAAGAAAAATCCCTAAAACTCGGAGGAAAGGAGGTAGAGTTTGATTTTTTTCGCAAATCGGACATAACTCAGCCTTCTTTATAATCTGATATAAGTAATTACTGTTATGACAAAGAGTAGAAAAACTACAGTACAAAATGTATAAATACACATGCTTATGATGTCATAGCTTGTATAATAATACGAATTTCAAGAAGTCAATACATCACGTTTTGCATCTTGATGATCGTTAAATGCTGGCACTGTTTTCAGTAACCAAAACTGTATGCTGTTTGAGTTTTAGGCATTTTTTCTGTTCAGGTCATGTGACTTGCCAAATATGGTTATGCCTCGAAAATCTTGAAGACCTTGCCCATGGAACAAACATGGCGAAGCAGCTTATCAGTTTATTCTGTGGAAATTAGGGTTTCCAAGATATGATGATTAGGAACTTCCCATAGCAACAAGATGGTAGTTAAGAGTCTCCCCCCTTAAATGTCTCTAAGATCCTTTGAGCTACTTCTGCTAGTGCTTATTTTCCCTTGTAGCCTCAACCATTCCATAATGATGTAAGGAAGAGTTTAGGCAAACAGAAGAATGCCAGTCCTCCAGGTAGGGCTGATCAATGGGTTAACTCCTCAGCGCTGTAAAATCAAATCACACAGTTACCAAAATGCTGCAACTCTTGAGCCCTGACAATTGAAAGTTAAGGCATTACATTCATCTAAAGCGAAAGGCATGTGTAAGCTGGAGAAATGAATTTTCAAGCTAATTATTTGTATTTATTCTGGAGCCCAAGCTTTTAATAATTTGCCACCGTCTTTGAAAGAAGTTGAATCATTAGTGGTCTTTAAAACAAAGCTTAAGGATTTATTTTTACGGGGTCTTTCTTGCCACATTGTACAAAGTTTTTATTTCACCATCTATTTTGCAACCTATTCTTAGGGTTATTAATAATATTATTGTAATCTTTCTTAGATTTATTATTTGTTATTTTTAATTGCCCAGGGCACCCATTTATAACAGCTTTTGCTAATGGGTTTATCCTGGTAAAACATGTTATTATTATCATTATTATTATTATTATTATTTTCTTTTTCGTTGTCAGTTGTTTTGTTTTTGATCTAGGTATAAGATGGGTATACTTCAATAACTTTGTCCAAAATTGTGAATTTCCCTTAACCCACTGACACCCGTTGCGCCCGTATGCACCCATGAATGACCAGGCATCTTGTTCCACTTGTGACGTCATCAGTTTAAGTGGCCCTGACGAGCTTTGGTAGTCAGTCGATGCAACACAAAGAGATCTTATAAATGACGCCTGAAGGACAATGATCGGATCAAGTAAGCCTGAGTAACAGCCAGAAAACCAAGCAACTTCAACCTCACTTGAAAAAACACAAGAAAATCATGGCCTTCACGTCAACTGCTACTTTTGACTAACTCTTTCCTTTTCAAATGAGCTTTGAGGCCAGACTTTTCTCATCACCAGAAACTGTGGTCGTATGGCTTACTCAACAGCAAAAATCGAAAATCGAAAAGAGAACGAAAGCAACGGGATTGTGCGCTAGATCTCGGAGAGCCATAGACGGGGGAGTAATTCAAAATTTTGAATTGTGCACATACCCGAACACAAAATGCTAGGAAACGTCCTGAAACCGAAAGAAATGCCAACGGTTCATGCTAGAAAGCACTTTTCATTAGGATTGGGACAAAATTGGATCAATTAGGACTAAAAAAGGCCATTTGGTGCTTGAAAGTACCATTTTTTTGAAGCTCGCTGGGTGTCAATGGGTTAATAAGCCTACACATACTACAAAAAACATAAATGGGAAACTCAGTTTGAATTTAACAGTCTGTTCTTGAAGAGAGCTGAAGAGGGACTTTCTTAGGCACAAGAAATTAATGGGAGTTGCCTACAGTGTGTGGAAAGATACAATGCATCGCAAGTGAGTTAACATCAAGCAAACTTACCTAGTAACAACACAGAACTCATCGAGGTCTTCCTCTTCAACAGTATCAGATCTGTTTCTCTGGCTTTCAGCCAGTTCTTGTTCCAGTTTAGATTTCTGACGTTGCAAGTTCGCTGCTTCTTCAGCCAGTGACACCACCTGCTCTTTAAGCTTCAAAACCTCTTGTTCCAACCTATGCAGTTTACCGCGCTCCTCATCATATTTCAGAATTGTAGGCATGGGTGTTCATTGTTAAGAAAAAAATATGAAAGTTTTCTATGCACAAAAAATTGTGATGCAATGATCGTGCCAAAGTGCTGACCGCATTTCTAATTGTTTCAAGCTTCAAACTTTGATTTTACTGTTGAGGATAGACAGGACATTAATGTATAGTACAGGGCACAGTACATGCATAACAGAAAAGAGTGATAAGATTTAAAGACAACTAGTTATTATTACTTACCAGCAATCCATGGATGGTAGGGAATCCTTTAGAACGTTATTAATTTTTATTTTACAGTGTAAGTAATAATTCTCTTTTTTTTTGGGGGGGGGGAGGGGGTGGTGGGATGTTCAATACAGAAGTTAAAAAATTGGCTTAAAAAAAACTTGGAAAGAACTACATGATTAGTAATACAGCACTACCAAAGTGTAAGTTGACAGTCCCTTAAATCTTGATCCATGCATTTCTAGACTCAATATGCAAATTTCAAGTGGAGAAACTAATGAACTCGTTGCTGGCTGATCTCTCTAGAAATTAATTAGATAATCAGACAGAGCTTGCAAGTGATGTACAAATACATGTAGCTCAGATCACAGTGTGTCAAAATATGAGATGTGAGCATCACAGTTCTATTCCAGAAAAAAATGACACATAACCCACTTAAGTTACTTTTTAATTTTAAAGAAATTGTCCAGATATTTCCCAAAGTGGTCAAAAAAGCTATTCACAAAAATATTGTCATGCTTGTATGACAACTGAGCATTTGAACGGCTATTATTCATCGAGGTAAAATTGTTTTCTCAGACTTCTTTTTAATTTTCCTTTTCAAGAACTCGTTGTTTCTTAATTCTCAATCCTTGATTCTCAAGTCTCAAAACTCAAATGTCTTGAAATTTTGAGATGCGAGAAATGAGTTTCAAGGATTGAGTCATGACTGTCAACTTGCACTTGAATGGTAGTGAATGTTACATATATACGCTGTACAGTGTAGTTGCATCTTAAAGGATATGCATATGATAAAACATTGTTATCAGAAAGTTGTAGAGTGAAAGAAAAAATGTATCTTGCCAGGCTCTCTGAAAATACATCTCAAATGTAACATTCTGTTCAGGATTCTTGATAAATGGGATAGCTGAAAAATAAACAATGAAACTGGTTTACTCCCAGCACAAATAATTTGTAATAATATACTTAGCACTTAGAAGAGAAAAGAATATTTTAACAGTTAAGATTTCTTTGTTTGCCTCTTGGATTTCATCACCAAATTTAAATTTCTTTAATTCAGTGGATGTCTCACTGACACATGCAGTAAACAAATTCATTGCATTTTGCTCACTTGCTGCAACTCAACATGGTTGTACCTACAACACTTAGATTTCTCTTTGTCTCAGCATTAACTGGATACACTTGTTATTATCTAGCTGCCGGGTTGATGGAACATTAGTGGCTCTAGTGATATAATTTCTGTATTAATGTTGAAATGCAATCAGCAATTTAATTTGGGATAAAATCAGACATGGGCTCAAACAAGACAAGTCCATAAGACCCACACTACACTGTATGTCTCTTCGTGGTCATGTGAGTTCCCTGATGTCCTCTTACGCCCCAGCCAACATCACTCTTAAATACAACTTTGTTGTGTGATTGAATGTGGTGGTCAAATGAGTTCAACATCTTCAGTAGATACATTATTCCAAATTGTTTAATTAAAGTTGCAGTTGAGAGCATTATTTTGGCTTGTCCCTTTTGAAGCATGTTGAATGTTGTCATTACGGTTTTGTGCCCCATGAAACATGTCGATCAACCATGCAAATTCGCTTCCAAAAAACGTACAGGGCATGCGTAACAAGATGCAAAACTGTCAATCATTCAAGTCCCGAGTGTATATTAATGTCATAACCATTGTTTCTGCTCTCAGCGTTCGAATCAATGACCTATTCATCAAGGAACAATGCCCGTAATTAGGAAAGCCATCGCAGTTTAACCTCTACTGTTAAAAATAATTCACACCTGAAATTAAAATAAACGTGAAGCAGTATGAAGAATGTCATGTGAAGTCCGTAGATTTTTAAAATGGCTTAGAATAAACGGATAAACTATTAGGAAAACAAGCAAATGATCGATCAAACACGTAATAAAATTCTTCGTTTAAACAGGCAACAGCAGATGATCGATGACTGTGTAGATTTCCACACGACTCATGTAAGCTTAAGTGTACTCCCACGCGGTGGTCGCTCAAAGTTTTCTTTGTAATAAATGAAATATTTTTAGCACGTTTCTGGTTGAGCAATTTTCATTTCCTCTACAGCCAGCATTAATTGAAAGTGAGAACATTTTTTGCACATTTCCACAATAGCAATTACTCCTACTGTCTTTTCACGGATGGGAAGGACAGCCGTATAAATCCCTTTTGGGAATATTCGGTATTGAAGTCAAAGAGAACCGAAAATGGCGGCGTGCTTTGTGAGTGCGCACAGCATCATGGATACCCCACATTTTTCGGGCGACGCAGTTCATGGGGCGCGAAACCGTAATGTGAATTATGCAAATTGGTATTTCCTGCACAGGCATGTGTTTATTGAAATTGCATGAGCCAGCCAAACAATTCAACACTGTTATTCATGCCTGTCTGAAAACAAGAGAAACGTTAAATAGTGTTGGGTTGACAGTTTGGTGGCAATTATATTTCATTCAACACTGTATTCAATGTCATTCATCATCACCGAACAGGATACCCATAAAAGCTTTCAGCATTGTTGAAAGGAAGTGTTGAATCCATTTGGCCAGGAGCTCACAGATTGACAGATTCCAGTTTAGGTGATGCAACAGAACAGAGACAACAAACTTACCAAACCATTCTCTCCACTCCAGTTGTGTCTGTAACTCTGCAGTGTATTTCTCAAAAAACTCTACAACCTTGTCATTTTTGGAATTCTGTACAGCGTGAACTACATAAAGCCTCAGAAGACACATCTCCAGCTTTTTTACATTTGAATTGTGTTGATAGTCCAGCCTTTTGAAGAATCTATCATTTAAATAGTCCCAAAAGTCCCTGAGGCCGACAATGTCATAGCTTAAGATATACTGGTACAGCTGATCCACAATTTTGTCCACCTGAAATTCAAAAGAATTTTTATGATCAATAAGACTAATTTACCATGAGTAGCCACTGCACACACTGCCTCTAATCTCACATTATATTGGCTACTATAATTACTGTGGAGGGGCAGTGGTCTGGCAGTTTGCACCTTAGACTTTTGATTGGGAGATTGTAGGGCTTGTGGTTCATTAGGTGTGGTCTCTGCATTGTGTTATGTGGTAACTTCCTTGGATAAGAAACTTAATTTCACATTGTCTCTCCTCACCCATGTGTATAAATGGCTACGGGTGAGAAACTCTTGGCGGCCACCGCCTGAAACCCTGCAATGGATTACATGTGTAACATCCCATCCAGGGGGGGAGAAGTAATACTCCTGTTTGGTTCACCTTGCAGAAACCAGACTGCATCACCAGCTGTGAATTTTTTTGCTCCTGATAAAGATCGGAGGAATGAACCTACAACTTTGTACACCAAGATGGATTTCCAAGCTCACACTTGTATATTTTGGGAATATCTTTCCCATTTTATTATGATTCTGGAAAACAAAAGCTACTTCTTTGGAGAAGCCATCAACACTGTCAAAAAGTGTGCTTGATGTGGTTATGTTAGTATCTACAGTAGCTGTGGGTGTCAGTTATGCAGACAATTAAGGTGTTCTAACTTTTGAGGCTGTTGATCAAATCCTATGGTGTGACCATTCAAATGAAACCTCTTCAGCAGTACTTTCACATGGTACTATTTTTATTAAAATATTTTACAAAGTAAAATTTGGGATTTGTCTTGAATTTTGATTTTAGGCACTCTTAGGAGTAAAAGGGTTAAAATAAACAGAAAGGCAAGGCAGTAGTTAAAAATCTTACTCGTTTTACTAGGATTTATAAGCTTAATACTTCGGAGAAACACTCAGAATACAACTAGGTAAAAGATAGCATACTTGCAAAAAAGTTTTGAAGACCTCCATAAGAAATACTGGCAAGTATTCTGCCTCTTACATTAACCAATCAGAGTGAAGATCTAGACAGATTTTACCAGAAGTTCTCTTCCGGAAGAGGCGGGCAATAAGCTTATTTTGTGGTATTCACTTTTTGGAGGTCAAAGAAATATCTTTTAACATCAACCGCCTTGGTAAAAGGTTTTCTTTTTAAATGTTCATTTACATTATATTTTGCATTACTATTATTTTTAACAGCGTAACATTTTAAACTGGGTATCACCTTATTGTTTAGGTTCCAAAAATCTGACAACTCTCGCCCCAGCCTTCATCTCATGCCATCAATTCACTGTTTTCGATAGAGAGCTTATCGTGATTAACTGAAAGATAAACCTGAACAAGCAAACCTACCCTGAAGCCTTTGTCCTTATCCGCTTTCAGGTCTGATTCAAAGCTTTTTAAAGTGTTTGTAAAGCCGCGGAACACAAGGTATTCCTTGATAATGTCGTCCAGCATAGGCACCGCGGCAGCCATCTTGTTTCTGTTTTGCTAGCCTCGATTTCAGTTCCGGCGGCACCAGTTTCCGGCTCTTCCAGTAACATACTCACGGGGGTCCCCCCGGGGTCCTCTGGACGCATTTATCAAAATACCGAAAATTCCAGTGTTACGGTCGTGAGCCGACCAGTCTGCCATGGTCGTGGTCAAAAATTGCATCAGTTATGAAGTTGATAAATGAAAAAGCATTTTCCTTTCTGGGCAGTCATTAAAGTCTTTACTTTTCAACCCGGGTTTTCAACTCTCAAGTGTAGCTGCCCCTCCCTGCCCTCGCGTGACAGTCGCATGCTGCTATCGTACGCTTGCGGGGTGTGATTTGCTTTGTGACTTGCATTGGAGAAAGGGAAAGAAATCTTGGGAAATGGAAGCTCACGAAGTTGCCCCTGATGTTGTAGATATACTTCCCAGTAACGTCATGGAGGTTAGCTTTACATAAATTGCAAACGTTGTTTATTTTACACGAAGACAGGCCAGACAGTGACTAAAGTTCCAGAACTATACGGCTGTCATTACTCTGTTAGTGGCTTCGTGCTGTGTTGATGTCAATTGATCAGAGTAGATGGTTAAAGGTGCTTGTTATTTTTAGGATGAAGTCTGACAATTTGTTTTACTCGACTCTGCTTGAACAAATTTCACCAATTTGTACATTTAGTGGCGTGGCGTGACATTTTGAGACGAGACCCGAGGCACGTTCTGTCCAGCTCCTTCAAACAGGCTTTAAAATACTTTGGGGACTGAACAAAAAGCAAACATTTATTGATGGTTGCATTTTCTTCTTCTAGCCTTCTTTGCAGCTTCCTAACTTTATATCAGTCATTGAAAAATGACCCTCCCCCTTCCCTTTTTTTCATAAAAGTTCAAATTATGGCAACATGTCAATCAATCAAGAAAAAAGATAATTTACAACTTTCGGACTCTTAAGTGAACAAAAATAAGTATCTGGAACTTTTCTCCACCTTTTCGTTATTTTTTTGGATGCTGGTTGGTTTAATAAAAGGGATAGATGGGGGTGGGGTATTTGATAGAGTGATTCATAATGCACCAGTCAACTTGAAGCTTTAACTTTTGAAGATTGGCTTGTTCAAATTCCCTCCCCTCGGGGCAAAAAAGCCGTTCAAATGCCCCACCAATTAGTACTGAAATACCTCTCCTCAAAGACAAATTTTGTCTTCAATCAAACACTGTTCACACCTTCAGTGAGAGATGTGCGGTAATGACACCTTCAAACTTCTTTTAAAGACCTTTTGAGAGAGTTATTCACTAACGAAGGCGAAATTCTACCCCTGAAATCCGTCAAACCCTGCAAAAAAACAAAAAACAAGACAGGCATATCACGCTAGAACAAAATATAAATCTGGTTCAAATTCCCTACCCTTCCAAGGCAACGTTCAAATTCCCCCCTCCAGGAACATGATGTGCAGTCAAATGCCTGAGGTGTATGCCTGGGAGGGGGGGGGGGGGGAGGGGGATGTTGAAGCTTCAATTTGACCGTACATAATTTAGCAATGCTCAGTTGTCTTTAAGTTTCACCCTTGCTGGGTTGTCTAATTTGTTCAGCTGTTTGTGAACTGAAGTAGGCACTTGTCATTGCATTGGATAATTTATTTTGTTTGTGATCAAAAGAGCATAATTTCAAAGTAGCAGAATTAATGAATTGAGGGTAATACAACCGCCAAGAAAATCGTGACTGATTATGACCATGCCGTATTAATAGAATCTCCCAGTTAAAGGTGAGTACTCCCCTTTGTAAGTTATGAATACAGCTGTAGGTATGTGCCACCCCAAAGAATATCATTTTTGACCTGTTGTGGTTTGAAAATGGGGTCATGGAGTTTGTTCTTTTGGTTAGGTATGGTTTTGACTTCCTGAGTCTGAAATTGGGTATGGTTTTCAAGCGAACCACAAAAGTGCATAAAGATATTATTTTGCATCTTGATAACTTCAGTTGAAAAAGAGAGAGAAGTAAGCAATGATATCCTTTGATGTAATAAAGTATGATTTACCATTTTGGATGTGCAAAGAGAAACCACCGGAGACCAGGCCTGAAAATGCATATGAATTTTAGAGGCCGGGTCTGAAAATGGCTCTGGAAAATGACAAAGTTTGGTCTGAAGAAATGAGTGACACACCCCCACCATAAAACTTGTAGTCAGAGTGTCTTCTCCACCCTCCTGGGGATGGAAGCTCTTTTGTATCTCTAGGGTCCTTTGGACTTAATGAATGGCTGCTTAAAAGAAGAATATTTCTAAATCTTGATGACCCAAATAATGTCGTATTATTTTAGGTGAAGTACGGAGAGCTGAAAGTGAACATGGGAAATGTACTAACTCCATCTCAGGTAATGAAATATTGCTGTGAATATACTGTATATATTTGCAATAATTTATTCCACATTTTGTTGCACACCAGGAAGACTGCTATTAGAGGACACCTTTTCTGAAAAAAAATTCAGAAAACTGCAAATGATTGCTAATTATGCTCACTGTAATAATATTACAGTAATTGATGATCATTTGACAATGTTTTCTTAGGTGAAGAAAGCTCCCACATCAGTCTCATGGCCAGTGGAAGATGGTGCATTTTACACTCTTTTAATGACAGGCAAGTTTCAATATGTGGAATGGCGACCAGTTACCAATACACTTCATACACTGGATGTAACCCTGTGCTGAATCCCATGTGTTTTTGGTGCAAAATCGCATGTTGACCTGCATCGTAGCAAAACAAGCAAAGACAACAAAAGTAAAAAACAAATTTGTTAATGGAAAAAAAAGTTCAAAAGAATACTCAGTTGTCTTTTTGGTGGAAGGGGAAAAGTTCAATTTAGGCGAAAAAATTAGGCGATAAAGTTAAGGCAAAAAGTTCAAATTTGCCTTGTCAGTTCTGGTCGGCACACCGCTTGAGTTCGCAGCTTTTCGCAGCGGTTTCGATGCCAAATATAGCAGAGCTAGTGCTTTTTGGTTTTTTCTGTCCACAACCATGGTTTTTACGGCGTTCCGAACACATTTTCACAGGAAAAACACCAGCATTTTCATGCTGATAGACAGCTTGTCACGAAGAAAGAAATAAGTATTAAAATTAACCTGGAAAATGTCAATAAACGGTCCTGGCCAAGTGGACTAATATCTGGCTTCATACGCCGACGCCCCGGGTTCGGCTCTCAGCGAGAGTAGGAATTTTTTCTTTTGTTTTTCCTTTGTTTTTTTTTTTTTAATTTAACAACTTGAAGGAGAGTATTTTCACAAATTAATAACGGCCAGCCAAAAAACAAACAAACAAACAAACAAAACAAAAAGGGGTGCTCCGCTTTTAGGCTTGGCTAAATCTGCATATTATCTCTTGTTGAAGAGTGTAGGTCTGTCAGCAGTCAAGATGCAGAGTTTCTCTGATATACACAAATTGCATCATGACTGGGATATCCTTTATATGGACTTGCTTGCTTGACAGTGGACCATTTGATGGAGTATTTGGTGCCATAGTCCTTTAGGTCCCAGATGTATATTGAGGGGATGGTGTTATGTGAGTGCTTGCAGTGGTTGAAGGAAAGCTTGTGGTTATTGTATTGTATCTCTAAGTATGCAAAACATTTGGAAAGAACTAACTTCCTTTCCACAGCCGTGCAATGTTTTGGATCCAGACTGTGTGGTTCCAGAAAATATCCATATATATCTCCCCCACAGATGGTTTTTCACTTAGAACCCCTCCACCCCTCTGGAAATTCCAGTTTATCTTCATACTTTCCTTTAAAAATTTGCCCTTTGAGACCCCTCGGGTAGTGCCTCACCCCCTCGGGTAGTGCCTCACCCCCTCGGGTAGTGCCTCACCCCCTCGGGTAGTGCCTCACCCCCTCGGGTAGTGCCTCACCCCCTCGGGTAGTGCCTCACCCCCTCAGGTAGTGCCTCACCCCCTCGGAATTTCCAGTGACCATCCATGGGGAGGGTATGGATATTTTCTGGAACCACACATGTACATTATGCCTAGGGGGTACTCCAGATTTGATTGGAGGATTTTTTTAGGTTTGAAATTTTTAATTCCAGAATTTTTTGGGTAGAAAAATTTGGCAAGTACTTTTTTTGGGTGGCTTGATTTAAGTAGGGATTTTTATGGGTATTCAGAACAATCTGAAGATTGGTGGCAGTGCCCACATATCCCAGGCACATAGTTCTGTGAATAAAGTACAACCAAACTTGTGCTTGCCCGGGTGGTCTTGTTTACATGTGGAGTTGTCACTCATAATGTTATTGTTGAAACAGAAGATGTTCTTGGGTGTCCCTAGTGTTGTTAGAATGACTACCAGATGAGGAAAAGGTAAAGTCAACTGTTATGATGAATATAAACAAACACAAACATTCAATTTCTATGTTTTTTTTTCATGTTAAATCATTTAATCCTTTCTGGAAATTTTTAAGGCTCGGAAATTTTGGGGCTTAATTTTTGGTCCAGGGTTTTTTGGGGGTATTTTTGTTGGAAGCCCTAGGGATTTTTTGGGGTTTTGATTTTTGCCCCCATTCGATCATCCCCGTCACTTGAAACTCGGAGTACCCCCCCCCCCCCCCCGCGACATTATGTCCTAAATGAACGTACTGCTTTGGGTCTGAGGCCGGACACATCCAAAAACAAAACACACTGTGGCATGTTAATTTACTCTTCTTATTAGCTAGATTCTCTATATGGCTTTGTAGAAGTAGGGAGAGTATTCCAACCATGGAAAGGTTTTTACTTGGGCTTAGACTTGTAAATTGTCTAAGATGCTAAGTAAGAAACTATGGAGAAAGGTTAAATCCCTTTTTTATATTAGGTAAAAAAGACATTGAACCTTTCTCCATAGTTTCTTACTTACATATTCTTTCACCCCTTTTCTTTCCCACTTTCTTTCAATATTTATAGCGTAGCCTGCGCGCTAGCGCATCAGCGGAGCACCATTACTAAGGAAATTTGGTAACCTATCAAACCAAGAAATTTTGGTGCTGATGTAATAGTCACGTGACCGTCCGTCCGTCCGTCCGTCTGTCCGTACCACAGGGTCACCAATATGAAGTTGCATACACTGGATATAACCCTGTGCTGAATCCCGTGTTTTTGGCGCGAAATCGCATGTTGACCCGCGTTGTAGCAAAACAAGCAAAGACAACAAAAGTCAAAAACAAATTTGTTAATGGAAAAAAAGGTTCAAAGAATACTCAGTTGTCTTTTTGGTGGAAGGCGAAAAGTTCAATTTAGGTGACAAAATTTGGCGATAAAGTTCAGGTGAAAAGTTCAAATTTACCTTGTCGTTCCTGTTGCAAACTCGGTCGGCACACTGCTTGAGTTCGCAGCAGTTTCGATGCCAAATATAGCAGAGCTAGTGCTTTTTGGTTTTTTCTACCCACAACCATGGTTTTTACGGCGGTCTGAACACATTTTGCCAGGAAAAACACCAGCATTTTCATGTTGATAGATAGCTTGTCACGACGAAAGAACTAAGTAGTAAAATTAACATCTGAAGACAACAAGAAGCGCTCATGGCCTAGTGGACTAATCGCCACCTTGTGATGCGGTTGAGCCAAGTTCAGTTCTCAGCGAGGGCATGAATTTTCTTTTTAATTTAACGACTTGAATGAAAGTATTCTTGCAAATTAACAAGTGCCAGCAAAAAAACAACAACAACAACAACAACAACAAAACAAAAAAGGGTGGGGGGGGGGCTCCACTTTTAGGCTTGGCTAAATCTACATATTAATGTTCTCTAGGGACTCGTCAAAGATGATCTTCAGAACCATATTAGCCTTGTGATTTTTTCTGTAAATGACAAAATTCTAGAATCTTTTCCTTGTTTGGAAAGAGAAAGCACCATGTGTGTTCTGTTGTATCTTGTATTGTTTCTATTTACTGCAACAGTGTTACAGATCGAATTACTGTAACATCTTTTCCAACTAAGAATAGTCAAATATTGAAATGTATTAAGTACTGTAGTACTGCTAGTGTTTTGTAAAGCAGTCTGTCAGGCAAAACTGCTTTTAAATGAAAAACTCAATCTCTTCATTGCCAAAGAGCTTGTCAGAACTATTTGCAGGGAGTAATAATGCAAGTCTAAGGAATCTTTCTGTGGTAATTTAATGATAATTTGTGAGACCTATGGAATGTTTTGACTGCTAATATTTCAAACATGAAAAAACACATCTTTAAAATGTTTGAGCGATTTATTCAAAATGAACTGTTTAATTTGTTTGAGATTTCGCCATTTGGTGTGTCGCACTGTGTAGATTATAGCGCATTTGTTTGCTTGTCACAGGTAGTCCCAAAATCGAAAGATATTTATGAAAAGCTGTTTTGCGCCATTTTTGTTTACATTGCCATGGAAATGCTAATAAGCATAAAAAGAGCATCATCCAAAACTTTCCTCCAAGCCCACGACTGGTATGAAATTCAGATTCATTAAGATTAAGTCAGGTTATGTAAAAGCACTTTCAAGAACGGAAGTGTGCCCCTAAAAACTACTTAAGGATTACAGAGCTCTATAAGTGGTTTTAAAGCAACTTCCACAATGTTCTTGTACCAGTGAGCCAATCAGTAGCAAAACCAGAATCAACTGCTTGGCTTGGCTTGGCTTGATGCAGTTAGTTGCAAAATTGTTGTGACACTCTCGCCCAGATCCCATCCTTGAATGGAGAATAATGTGCTTGCTAATGTGCATCTGATGTAGAATATTGCAATTATGGGAGAAAGTGTCTCAATTACTTTTGCAGTTAGTTGTGGGCTTGGCACCTAGCTGTTATACGATTTGCTTTGCTTCCTGATCGGATTTTATGTGATAATTTGGTAAAATATGATTACCGTATCTCCTTTATTATATAGACAAGAGTGTTTTAGTGGAAAATAGACCACTCATAAAGTTCATACGAAACTACATCCGGGACTCGAGACTGTTGGGCAAAAACACTCTTGTCTATATAATAAAAAGAAAATTACACGGTGGCTTGAAGATATGATTTTTATTTTCTCGTGATAAAAAACAATACTTTCCTCACTCTTTGCGCTCGTCCGTAAAATATTGTTTTAACCACTCGAAAATAAAATTCATATCTTCGCGCCGCCGTGTAATATCCTCTATGAATAACATTGCTCACTGGGAGTAACAAAACTTGTGCTTTTATGATTTTCCTGTTGTAACAGTTAAATCAAAGCTTGTTTGTTAATCAAGGTGAAAATGTTCAACTCGGCAGAGATGCGGTTAAAGAAAGAGGGGGAAGAGGGGGAAGAGGGGGGGATTATATCAAATATTTTTATTAAAGGGTGGGCCATTACTTAAGGGGAGGGACAGCTGCTAATTATATGAAATACACAACTTTGGTTTAGCCTGCGTAGCAAGCGTTTCCGTAGGTTTTTCCTCCTGTTCGGGGCATTTTTCGCTTTTTGGCGGCGCGAAATAGGGGCGAGCGCAACCCCAATTTTCGCGCGTTCAAAAACGCGTTCAGAAATGCTTGCTACGCAGGCTAACTTTGGTTTGGTGACAATCACTAAAAACCTCTCTATCCTTCTAATATTGATGTTGCAGATCCCGATGCCCCCAGTCGTCACAACGCCAAGTACCGTGAATGGCATCACTGGCTTGTGGTAAACATTCCTGGTTGTGACATCAGCAAAGGAGAGGTGAAACTGGAATATGTTGGTGCCGGGCCACCAAAAGGGACAAAGCTGCATCGCTACATTTTCCTGGCATATAAGCAACCTGGAAAGATTAGTTACACTGACACTGTCGTGTGCAACAAGTAAGTGTTTTATGCAACTAGAAGTAAACCTCTGTCTGCTATTTACTCTTGTAAACTCTGAATTCACAAGAATAGCGGAAGCAGTTTGACCACTTCAATGTAACACATGAAGGGCCCACACCAAACGAAAGAAAAGTGAATGGAAATTGCAAGTGTTCATTCCTAGAGCGAGCAGAAGTCCAAGTTTACAGTCAGTTGGAAACGCAACCAGTGTTTGCAAGAAAACAGGACACAGTTGCAGGGAAAAATGCGCTAGTGCAAACATATTTCCACGTCCAGCATTTGTTACATGTTGCAAATAGCTTATTACGATTTCATATGTAAACCGATGTAAACCATACACTGAACACTGGTTTTCGTGAAGGAGAAAAAAAGTAATGTGTACAGCTGTATTTCCTGTATGTCCTCAGCCTGCTATTGTAATTGCGAAGTCTATTCTGGTCTAGAGGCGTAATTGTTTCACTTTTTCCTAACAGTATTGTTTTAATCATTGTATTTTAAGTTTTGTATTTCATGTTTTTTTTCCGTCACGCGTTTTATACATGACCCTCTGGCTTGGATATGCGGGGCAGCCCCATCCCACGCATTGACGTTCGTAAATGGATTGTTGTTGTTGTTGTTGTTGGTCTGGCCATTTTGGGTTTGTTTATCTCCAGAATTGATTCGAAAGTGATGAGTCAAACATTGTATCCTCAATCCTGGTTCACGCGAAAACGCCGCAAATACAAGCACAAACGCATGCGTAGGTACGTGTGAACATCGAAAACCAAAGTGAAAAGGAAAATTTCCCTTTCTTCCGCTTTCACTTGCAATCGCTTTTTTCTTACGTGTGTGTTGGCGTTATCTGTGAGCATCACTTGCATTTGCGTTTTGTGTTTGCATCGCACATGTGAACCAGCCGTGATCACTGGGGTCAAATGTACTGTTACAACCAGATGAAAGCAAAAGGAAAATCGCGAATTCTTGACTTGGCGCCTTGAGTTGCCCGTTAATGATAAGGATGTTATTATGTTGGCTTTAGGTTTAAAACACTCATTAGATTCCGGATCAGTGATTCTTTTTGTGTATTTTTTGTTTAAAAGTAATAGTCGGTTGTTCATGAAAGACATAAAACTGTACGTTGTTCTTTTCAGGCCTGGCTTTGAACGTGCCTCACGGAAAGCACGTGATCTGGCCGCCAAGTACAATCTTGGCAACCCAGTGGCGGGAAATCTCTTCCAGTCCGAACATGAAGGCTGATGGGACGCGCATCCTTAGCTTGACTACCCAAGGTCTTACGTTCTGAGGGTCTGTCTTAGTAGTACTGCCGTAAACAGCTTACCATTGAAAGTCTAACGTAGTTTGTAACGTGTGACAATGGACCGGTTGTTCATCATTTGGAGACTGTTTAAAAATGCACAAATTCCAAGGCTTCGCGTTATCAAGTAAAGAAACTCTAAGGTGATTCGTTGATTTTCGGGTAAACTTGAATGTTAACGGTGTCAGAATAATACAAATAAATGAAAATAGAACTAGAGGCGTGTTTTGGTTGACAAGTTTCATTTTGTTGTTTGTTTCTCCTTACCCATGCTTGTATGTGTATTCTTTAATTAATGCTTTATTCATTGTCATCCATGTTATTTGTTCTGAGAACAGACTTGTATTCCCGAGTTGTCGAGTGTTTTTGTTGGCTGACGAGATAATTGGGCATATCCTAAAAGCTAGACTGGACCCTGGACCCTGGACCCTGGACCCTGGACTCTGGACTCTGGACTCTGGACTCTGGACTTTTCCCTCTTAAAACTTTATCCCCCCCGAAAAAACCTCTATATCTCCCCCCAAAAAACTCCCCCCCCCCAAAAAAAAAAATTCCCTCCCCAAATAAAAAATTCAACTAAATCGGATTTTTTTCCTAATAAACAAGTTAGAAGTGTGCGAGTTTTCAAGCAAACAACTTTATTCCTCCCACCCACCTGCCCGAAAAAACCTCTACGTCTCCCCCTAAAAACTGCCCCCTCCCAAAACTTTATCTCTCCCCGAAAAGAATCTCTATATCTCCCCCCAAAAAACCTTACCCCCCCCCAAAAAACAAAATTCCCTCCCCCAATACAAAATTCAACTACATCGGATTTTTTTTTCCTAATAAACAAGTTAGAAGTGTGCGATTTTTCAAACAAACAACTTTATTCCCCTCCACCCACCTCCCCGAAAAGACCTTTATGTCTCCCCCTAAAAACTGCCCCTTCCCAAAAAATTTTATATGGCCTTGCAGAAAAGGTCTCTTGTTTTTTTGCTAATAAATAATTGAAATCACAGCACCTAAACTGACACCGCGCCCGCACTTCAAAAGCTTGTTATCAGATTAGTTGATAAAAGTACGCAAGGCCTTGCACGTGTCAGTGAATAGAACCTATCTGGGGGCGGAAAGAGCCTCTGAGCGGCGGCAATTAACAAGCTTTAGTATGACCATCGAACTAGCAACGTTCTAAAAAAATACAATTTGTTTCAAGGACACAATACTTTATGCTTGACTGAAAACAAGAATAAATGTAACACCTTAGGTAAACAACAATGTCACTGGCAGCTGATAAGAGCTTGCACACGTCGCATCGATGAATAGAGAATTTTATCTGATCTTTGCTTATTGTGTAATGCAATCACGTTTGCACACCAAATACTTTTTTAAGGATTGGGGTCGGGTAGTTCGATGGCGTTCGTGATTTCAATGCCGATTTGTGCAAGAACATTGAGACGACAAGTGTTTGTTCAATCGCTTTCAATCAGAAATCCGATGTAGTTGTATTTTTTTATTTGGGGGAAGGGGAAGGGGATTTTTTGGGAGGGGGCAGCTTTTAGGGGGAGACATAAAGGTTTTTTCGAGGAGGTGGGTGGGGGGAATAAAGTTGTTTGTTTGAAAACTCGCACACTTCTAACTTGTTTATTAGGAAAAAAATCCGATTTAGTTGAATTTTTTATTTGGGGGAAGCAATTTTGTTTTTGGGGGGGAAGTTTTTTGGGGGGAGATAAAGAGGTTTTTTCGGGGGGGGGGATAAAGTTTTAAGAGGGAAAAGTCCAGAGTCCAGAGTCCAGAGTCCAGGGTCTAGTCCAGCTTTTAGGATATGCCAAATTGCGTCTGTAACATCAGTGATTGTCACTAAAGATAGCTTTGGTAGAGATTGCCTACCCTGCAGTTCGCGCAGTTTTGGAGGGTTCTCTATCCTAGAAACAAGTTTTCTTAGCGTCAAGGTGTTCTCCTACCCTTTCCCCCACCCCATAAGAGAGCGTCTCGCGATCTAAGGTATTTCTTTCTTTTCTCCGTTCTCGCTCCAAAATGCACCTGAAGTGAAGGCTTGAGTGTTGCTAAGACGCCCATGTGGTTCCCATGTATTTCGTGTAGTCATTTCTGCTGTAAACACTTTGGGTTCTTGTGTTCACAATGCGGTAAATTACCTTCACATAAAATTTGGGCTACTCTCTTCGTAACCCCTTAAAATTACTACTGCCTGAAGTTCTACGATAAGGGAACAAAAGGATAATATCATATGGTACATTTTGAACAAGATAATTTTTTTTTCGTGGAATTTGTTGTTACCGTGATGTCTCCACCCCTATGTGGCAGTACATTAATTCGCAAATTGGATTAATGAATTTCTCTTTCCGGGTCATCCACAGGGGACGAACGCTGTTGCAGTTAAATCATTTATTCACTAGTTAACTATGACGTACGTTTTCCTCATTGCATAGACGAAGGGTCGAAAAGAAGGAAAGTCCTTTAACAGATCATCCGAGAGTGTGAAGCCTTGCTTTCCAGACTAGCCAGTGTGACAGGGATTTTTCCGTGACTATGTCGACCACAAACTTAAAATCTTTAGTGCTTTGTAATTACTCATTCTAAACCGTTCTTTTCATTTCCGACACCCCTTTTAAAAAACTGTAAACCCCTTGTTGGGATTGACACGGGTCACGTACCTGATATCCACTAACAACACTTATTCCACTCCGCGCGAATCCAGGTGATTATAGTTTAGACAAGGGACAGTAGTATAGTGATTGTGCGGGTCGTTTCCGAGTCAGCGTAAACTGCTCTTTGACTCTTGTTTTTTGCAAGATTCCTAACAAAAATAAAATTAAGGTGAATGTTGTCTACAATGATTTAAGTCGGATAGCGTAATGCCGAGCAGTTTATATCCAAGGATTGACCGATTCTGTTGTACTTACAGTATGCTGTAATGATTGTAATCGTGGTTGGAGAGAAGGATTCTCGCTGTGAAAGGAGACTGTCTCGCCATACGGCAGAAAACAGTGAAGAAGGCCGATCAGCGGCCAGGAAGCCCGTATCTCTAAAGCGAAACCACATGATAACTGTGCTTAATCGGATTTGAAAGGTGGCGTTCGTATAGCGAAATACTAATCAATTTAGAGCCACTTAAAAGTGTATCTGGTGTGCAGGTTGGTGAGGTCCTAACCCAAGGAATTCTTGCCAACCAACCCATGTATAAAACCACAACATCACGGAAGGAAGATAAAAGGGCGCAAAAATTGATTTTTACGAAACTTTGATGCAGACACGATCCGAACAGATTATGCACTGTAAAAATAGTCATTACAGCATAACAAGCTTTATTTACACTTTTCCGTGACTTGATATAATTATTGGTGGTTTTTTATCCCATCTATCGCCAAAGTGTTTCGATAAGACAGTCTAAGCGCCGCAAATTTAATTTCCGTGCCCCGTTGACTTGCCGCTATGAAATTCTGTCAACTGCTTTTTAACCGTGTGAACCTGTTTAACATGTGTCAGAATGCTTCTTGCTGTACCTCAGTTCTTTGTATACTTTCTTCAACCGTTGCTCTGAAGGGGCGTTACACCTGAAATTTAACCTTTTCTTCACTTTGGCCATTTCCCTAGATTGGTTCTCCCGAGGGATAAAAAAACCATGTCCCCTAGGGACATATTTGGTTGGCCCGGATTTTTTAAACCGTTTTATCGAATCTTATCGTGACTCTCTAGTACTATTATGTTTTCCGTTATGCCAAACCATGGGTGACTAAAACAAAGCAACGTCTGGGAAGCCAAATTTTTCCTTACGGAACCGCCATTACCAGGCGGACTCCTCCCTTCTACGAACAGTTCGCTTGGCACGAAAGAGATCAAAATTTATATTAACTCCGGTATTTCTTGTAATACGAACACTATTTGGACACCTTTCGCTGTGTGCATTTTTAAAAGAGATTCGACTGTAGTTTCTGTGAGGAAACTGTAGAGAAAGGAGCCTATCGTGGGGCTCCTGACAGAGAGTATTCCCTCCTGGCCATCGCCCCACCTCATGTTCTGTGTCTTTGTTTGTTTTGAGGCGTTTACGACCTGTTAAAAGCATTTAGAGGCATCCGTGTCACAAGTAATATACAGAGTTCGTTTCCATGTTGCATCCGGATTTGCGAACTCTCAACACTTCAATTCGTTCTGCACATATCCGATAAACTCTATCCTGCAGAATCGAATGTAATATGCATGATAGATATGAGGCGATATATTATTCTTGTGCTTCAAAACAAGATGTTTGTTAGCCTATGGAAGCCTATTATGCCAACAACAAAAATCCCTCATAATAAAAATCCATTTCTTCGGTTTCTCTTTGTTGTTGTCACAACCCCCGGGCCATTTTTAGCACTCCGGTGTTCAAGATGACATCATGGACATCCCAACCTCTTTCCCAGGTTCATGACGTCCTTTCACGGGGTGGGCTGGGCAGCAGGTGAAATTTCACTGATGGGCATCTTGAAATGTTTCTGGATGTAACGTTGTCGAAAATAGCATATAACAGTAGTATTGACTTTGATTCTACTCAATTTGTTAAACAGTTGGTTTTGTTAATTAGTTTGTTTTTCGTTAATTAAAGGGGAAATGGATGCCGTCCACAAGTGGGCGTAAAAACTCATTTCCCCTCTTACAGCTTTGATTTACTGTTGATACGGCAACAGAATATTTACCGGAACTAGTTTATATCATAAACTGGTCTATTTTGTTTTCTCTGAGAACACCATCAAACCAGCCTTCGACCGGAGGTCTGATTGAGTAACTTTGCATGAACGTTCCCAGCGCATCCGAGTACATATGCCAGGGTACGTACGGCCTCCAGCCTCGATCCCAGGGCTTTTCCCTTAATTTTTTTACTAATCCTCATCCTCAGAAATTCAAAAAAAGGGACGAGCTCTGGTTGTATGGGTTCCATTGGCTCCAATATTCGCTGTCAGAATGTTTCAATTCCGTCGACTCTTTCTTCAAAACACAAAACCGCTCCCTACCGAATAGCATTTCAGTAGAACGGTAAACAAAACGCCCCCGAAACTACACAGGAACAACTAGGAGCATAAATTCCGCAAACACCCTCGGAATCCGTGGGAAGTGTGTTCGTTCCTATCCCGCGTTCCCGGCCTGGCCCAATTCATACTCGGTAAAGAATTGTCATCATTAACTGTGGCGATTGATCCGTTTTTGTGTGGCTCTGGTCTACTTATTACTGATCAAAACGGATCGTTAGATAAGTATGAGCTACAAAGTGTACGTGCTAGTCCCAAAAGTGCTAGTTCCAAGGGAATAAAAGAGTTGAGAGATAATTCATATAGTAACTGGTTCGCTGATGATTAAATGGAATTTGCTGTTTCCTGATTGGCAAAGTAGGTAGGTAGGTGTTATACGTGGCCGAGGTGCATAGGAGTATTTATTAACGCAGTGGAAGGAGACGAGGAAAACGTCAGCTTTCGTACGTGGGTGTGTAAATACAAGGTGAAAGAAAATTTATTCAGCAAGACTGGAAAAGAAAACAAGGTGAAACTTATAATAGTCGCCACTCGGCTCCGTCTCAGAAACACATCGTGTCTGGGCTGGTTACCGGTCTCCTCACTGATTGAAATAAGAAGATTAACATACTAAAGATTTGGTGGTAGATCAATATCTCGAGTTTTCTGCAACTCTCTGCTCAAAGATACTACTGACCATAAGACTACCATAAGATTATATCCAACAGCAAACAATAAAGATTAATTCGATTAGACTCCCCTGTATGGCGTGATCGTTCCAGAAAAAAAAAAAGTTGAAAGGGTTTAGTATACAGTGCGTGGGCACATGATATATTTTTTAAAACCTTAGCATGGGAGCATGTAAGGTAAGTCAAACAACTTCGTCCGAATTACGGCCGTCCCACTTGCGGACGTGATGACACATATATTTCTATTCAGGGGCAAATGCTGCCGTGCTCCAAACCACCGATTTACGTTAATCCCCTAACTCAATGGTCCGATTTGACTAATTTTGATAGGAATTTCGCTGTCTTTCTTTTCTCAAATTTTAGTATTTTTCCCCGCGGTTTTCCTATGTTACTCTACCCTAACTATGGGAGGTCCGATTTATATTTTCCGGGCACAGATGGTTTTCCAATTGCCGCGTTGAATCGAGGCATCTTTGCTATTTTTGTTCGCCAGCGGCAAATTGCGTGTGATCAAGCGGGAAGTATTCCATCGTCTCTGTTTTGCAATCTTTGCACTGCCTGCGCCGAGAGCCCCCCGAACAATTTCCGGTTTGCGAGATTTCCAAACTGTGTTGAAATGGATGTCAATCGTGGGTGCACGGGCGTGATCCCAATACTTGTGAGGAGACGTAAGTGTAAATTGCGTAAATACGTTAATTTATTATATTGACGAGAAACAGATCTCCGAGGCGAAAAGGCGGCTGTTTCTGCTTCCTTTGGTACTGTTCTGGTCTTTGTTTTCAACCGCAAAATCGCTGTGACGATATTCTTGTCTACAACGTGAGATAGGTAAACACAACAAACATTCGTATGAATAGAATTATATGAAGATCATCGCAGTGAAGGTGTTTCAACTTAAGCAGTTATAAAGAAGAAACCTGAAAAAGTTTCCGTTCAAGCCTGAATTTTTTCAGGTTTCTTTTCAACTGCTTAAGTTGAAACACCTTCGCTGCGATGACCTTCATATAATTCTATCTTTATCCGCGGTTCAAATATATGATTATTTCATATACTCATATTCCTTCGTATGAATGTTAACATGCAACTCGTCTAAGTATTTTGGGATGTAATTAATAAATTGACTACTTCATATTTAGCCTCCTGCGTTCGTCACGAACCCCTAACCTTTGTTTTTATCTCGACACAATCCCGCCTCCTGGGCTGTGTTTATCATTCACAGTTGTGTGAAGTTTTACACTTGTATTGTTTTCTTTTGCGATATATTTGATAGCTGCCGATAAATATTTATACAAAGCAGAGCTTGAAATTGGATCAAGAAACACGCATAAACCCTCAGCAAACCTAGCTGAAATCAAGCCTTGTAATACCTCAGGAAACATTTTTTAGTGTGGGATGAACGTTGCGACTTTTAATGGCGAAAAATGTCTGCTTTCAGGAAGATTCTACAAGGTGGCCCTTGAATAGCGTCATGCCCCCTATCACGCCCCGCCATGAAAGCTTTAATTTATCATCTCCATTTACAATTTACCCGACAACGGGCTTTCTGATTGGCCGTCCGTCACCCCACCTAACTCCATGTCAATCCCATCTTGTCATTCTAGGCACATTTCATGTGTTTTCTTGGAGCACACGGTTCAAGCCATGCAAGCAACACAAAATAATCTCGGATTGTTTCGCGTGTTCAAGCCAACGATTCTATTTCACGCACCCTCGCTACCTTCTCTTCAACAAATCTTTCGCCCGCCGGAGCTTGGCAATTCGTCCGCGTTTTGGAAGCAATCTGTAGCTTCGCTCGGCTTTTCTACTGGTTTTACTACAGCGCCTCCACCCTCTGTTAACGTTGAAGTTTCTCCGATGAGTTTCTGCGCTGAAGCCCAGACGGTCATTCCCTCCATTTGTGTTGTATCTCAGGATTCTGATCAGTCGTGCAAGAACCTGAAATCCGCGCCAGATTTACAAGTGCTCAAGGAATCGGCCGAAAAATCGAACGTTTGCGGTGTCCCAAATTTAAACGGCAAAACCAGAAAGAAGAAATACCCTTGTCCGTTGTGTGATATACGATGCAGCAACAATGGACAACTTCAAGGTCATTTGCGAATTCACACTGGTGAAAAACCGTTTCAGTGTACTTTTGATGGCTGTGATAGGCGTTTTGCTCGCAACGAGGAATTAACTCGACATAAACGCATTCACACCGGTGTACGACCTCACAAGTGCGAAATCTGCAACAAGGCTTTCGGTAGGAAGGATCACTTGAGCAAACATCAAAAGACACATCTTCAAACTTCTGAGAAAAAAGTGTTTACATGCGTTGTGCTGGGATGCGGTCAGAAGTACAGTCGGTCTGATGCCTTAACTCGGCACCAGTGGACTGCTCATTCACTGACCAAGGCAAATTCCAGAGCCATCAAGCGCTTCCCTCGAGATCCTCATGTTTTGAGAGCCGTGAATCAATGTCCAGTCCCGGCGACTGGCACCTGGACACTCTAGCGTATTTGTCGTCCTCGTAATGTTTATTGTGACCCTTGATTAAAAGGAATAGGAGCCGAAGAACAGGCGCATTTATGACTAAGGCCTAACAGAGAAGGGACACTGAAGGAACGTGGAAAAGCAGGCGTGAGAATTGAGCTACACAGTCTATGAACTTATGCTGGGAGATAAAGTGTATTAAGACCGCTATCATCGCCTGTTGGCATTTACTGCGTAGTTTCATGGTGGTATAAATTTTTGTGAGCGCGACCTTTTACGTGAAACTTAATCTCGTTTGGACAAGTCTACCCGGCCGACATTTGATGCGTTGCGATTGTGGGTTCACAAAGAAAGCCGCCGCTGCTAGGCTGGCGACCCGAGAACAAACTGACGAGAAGAGACTAATCTGATTCGAGAAAGAGCCAAGTATTAACAAGTAGATTATTAATGATCGAAAGAGTATTTATTTTCTTCTAAAAGTTCTACTTCGCTTCCTCTGTTTGTTTTTTTACAATTGAACAGCTTTCACAAATTTCAGTTAAAATTTGCAAATCAACACCGATCAAAGGGTAATTAAGAATTCTATTAAGAACAATGTTAGCTAAAGCGCCTCATTGTCAATTAACAACAAAATTGTTATCTTTGGCAATCCATTGTTCCACTTAAATGTCGTTTTGCCCACCAATTCAATGAAAGAAAAACAACTGCGCCAAACATGAACAATTAACACTGACGCCGGAAAAGAGACAGCGCATTTTTTGTGGGAAAATTGACAGACAATGGAATCATTTTAATACGGAACTAACAGGTTAGGTGTTTCAATAGTTGTAATTAATAATGTCTAATACAGAAGTTATTTGCACGTTATCTTGTAATTGTTGTTCTTTTTTCCTGCGTTTTCAATCCTTATTTAAGAATGGGAGGACGGTTTGGTACTAGTAATTCCAGGATTAGAGAATTGAGCCTCTGAGCTGTGCCAAAATCGGAAAATCAACTGCGGACATAGGCGAGGGTGCGGGTCTGTGACACCTCACGCCTACCGTAAGCATTCGAAATGGTAATTGTCGCGTTTCAGTAACATTCCAGGGTGGTGCTCAAAACTGTTTGATGGCAGTTGTGACATTTCGTTGGAGATTCTTTTTCGTGATGAAGAAAGCTTTTGAGAGATCTGAAGTTCAGCTCTCATGTAAAGAATTTTTTCTATTCCGTGACAAACAATCGCTTACACTTCTTAATCCAAGCATCCCGTCGTATTATTGTGACCAATTATAAAGATGTGTACGTGCGTGCGCCATTAAGATGTGCGGTCCGCTTTTAACTTTTTTTTATTACATTCTCCTTTATTTGAATTGCTTTGTTTGCGGTTTTCGTTTTTCAAACGGAATGTGAAACACTTAAGTGCTTCCCCTAAGAAAGTGAATGACCAAGTCTTTGCTTCGGCCTTTCCTGTCCGAACCTCTTTCATTTATTTGCGGTTTCCAAAGAGCCATTGACTTATTCTCGACTGGTAGGAGAAGAAACTAATGATGATGTTAATGGTTAGTTAATGGTAAGCGTGGGCAGTGCGTGGGCGCCGTCAATTCAGTCTTTCCTCAGCGGCTCAGTATTCAGCGACATTTTTTAACCACCGTTACGTGAAAATATTTGTTTCCCAGAACATTGTATTTACTTTGCCTTGTTACTACTTCCTTCGTTTCGGATATTGCGAGGGCAGAAAACTTAAAAAGTTTAAGATGTTGGTCTTGAAGAATTTACTATCTTGACATTTCGGAGCCTTTGCTCAGAAAATTTGTTTGAGTGAGTCCCATCTGCACTGGAATACGTTTTTGTTTAAAAGGTGAAAGCTTTTGAAAGTGCATCATTTGCAAGACGCATTGTTCTAGTGTGAACAGGTGAAATAAAAACCCAATGTGGACGGGGGATTAGGAGGTGTAATTGGACGGCAAAATCAGTCATCTCGCCATTGTCACAATAAATTCCAAAGGGTGTTCTCAGGATAGATCCAATAGGCCCTTTCCGAATTGTCTTGTGCCTCTTTTTCAAAGCGAGGCTTCGTGCAAAACTTTTCATATGAAAATGAGTTTCATATGCATGTGAATGAAAACTCATTTTCATATGAAAGGCTATGCTCCAAGACTCGCTTTGAAGAAGAGGTACGAGACAACTCGGAAATGGCCTATTGAGACAATTTGACTTTAGGTAAAGGTCTTTCTGTCATTGGATAAATTTGTAGGATTTTGTAATATTTAATAGTAGGGACAAACGCTTAAGAAAAATCCTTTAACTTAAAAAGTGAATTCCCGGTTTATAAATAACACTGGTTGCCTTAACTTGATCTGGTTATTGAGAGTACAGCTACTAAATTAGAAAGGAATTTCGTTCCCCGCCCCCCTCCAACTTGTTGAGAGATAAAACAAAAGTCTTCGTCGTGACGCTTTGGGGTGAGTTGCATAAAAACTAACGCCGGGCGTAACTACTAACCTCAGACGTTAAAATAGTGACTTTGACTGTTTTGTGCAACTCGCCGGGCGTATTTGAAGACTGTGTCAATAGCAGTCTTTGATTTGTTTAGTTAACAGCGCAAGACTACAGAGAAGAGAAGAGTTCTCTCTTCGAGCGTGTATTTGGAAAATCCCAGTCTTGCCCATGTTCCCCTTATCCAGCGGAACAGAAATAGTTCTTTCAAAATCTAAGGAAGTGAAGTGAACTCAAGTGATACTCGTGAAGCTCAGTAAATTTGACGCTTTCTATTATATGGGAGAGGTTATGTAGACGTTCTTGCTATATTCAGTCTTCGAACAACTTAATGTAGTGTAAATTTAGAGAGTAGGAAAAAAAGAGAGTTTGACTCCTGGTGTCAGACATATCAGAATCAGCCTTAACCTTTTCACTGCTCTCTCTCTCTCTCTCTCTCTCTCTCTCTCTCTCCAAAAAAAAAAAAAACCACCGCATTTTTACCGTTAAAACGGTTTTTTGAGTGCTATGTTGACAAATCCACTAAACTTTGCTTTGCTCTAAACCAGATTCTGTGGTAAATTGTACAATATTTTGTTTTAACATGTTTAACGCATGCGCATAAGTCAAACTTTGGACTTCCGGATTCATTCCAAATTTTTTTCTTGCTTCTTTTCCTTTTCTTTTTCTTTCCCTTTCTACTCTCTTTATCTTGTACCCTTTATCCCCTTTCTATCCACTGGAAAAGTTTTGGCCTCAGCCCTTCGAAAACACCTGGAAATGGACCGATGATCAATTACCAATTTTGCACCCAATATTGGACACGGAATAACCCTGCCAGAATTTGGTCGATATTCTAATTCAAAACGAACACGGACACGTATGGATCGATCTGTCCTTGCTGCTCATCAAAACAATCTGGTGTCGTCAAAAAATGATGACGTCACAAGTGGTTCAATGCCTACTCCTCAAAATGTAGAGAAATGTCGACTTTGGCAGCGAAAGAGTTAATACAGGATATGTCAAGTTCACGTTCCGATTCACGTATTCCGCATCGTTGGTTACCCAAATACGGTTCGGGATGGGACGAATATGTGACTTCGCCCGTCTCGTTAACTTTCGAATGTACCGATTTTGTGAGAGAAATCTTTGTGCCGACTATCCTCCCCTTGGTCTTAGGCTTCGGAGAGTGGTCATCAAAACAAGCGCTTTGACAATGAGTCCTATGACAAGGATGAGAGCACAAATGTGAGAGCAGCTCACACCCTGGAGCAGTGACAGTAACAGATGGTATCTCGCGGACATGGCTGACTGGATTTAATTATTTTACTCCAGTGAATCGTCAAATGTCATGGCAAAATATTTATTTATGACAAAATGTTTATTCCCATAGTGAAAGGATTCAGTTATAAGTACTTTGTTGATAGGCTGTGATTGGTGCGCCACAAAAGATAAGCCTTCTTAATTAAGAAAATTTACATAAGGCGAATACAGTCACGCTAACTTACGTCGCTGAGACGCTATTTGGAGTTTGCACACCCTGTGCTGACCATGGCGGCGTCTGGCGAAACGTTTGACTTGACAACCGACAAACCCATAAAGAGGCGAACCAAGCGCTTTTACTGCATTGTTGCCCTGGGAATCTTGGCTGCAATTGTTATCTTCTTTATTGGCTTTATTATCGGTTATTTTGCAGTAAAAGCACGAACCAGTGACTCGCAGACAGATTCGTCTGACAAAGGCAGCAGTAAGGGAAAGAACGGTGAATACAAGCAATATCATGAGCAGCTCGTTAATTCACTCAGGGCAGAAAGCGTGGAGGAATTTTCTCAGTAAGTTCTGTTTCCGCGCATGGGATCGCAAGCTCCTAATTCGGGAGAGTGCACCATTGTTTACTTTATCTGTTACTTGCATTTTGTGTCTATGGTATGTGCGCCGATTTATGACTCAGTCGTGTGCAGATGCCTTTAGCGCATCGCTCACTTGAGTATAACTCCTCATCTCCTCCTCTAAACTCTTGACCAGAACATTACAGTAGATTTGTTTCCCTGCAGCCGGCCTCAGTAGGTTTCTATATACAACAGAACAATGTTGCTGCTTCCTCTTTGTGTGATTTTTGATTTACTTTGTTTACTTTATCTGTTACTTGCATTTTGTGTCTATGGTATGTGCGCCGATTTATGACTCAGTCGTGTGCAGATGCCTTTCAGGCCTTTAGCGCATCGCTCACTTGAGTATAACTCCTCATCTCCTCCTCTAACCTCTTGACCAGAACATTACAGTAGATTTGTTTCCCTGCAGCCGGCCTCAGTAGGTTTCTATATACAACAGAACAATGTTGCTGCTTCCTCTTTGTGTGATTTTTGCATCAGTACATTGCCAATCCATTTTGTGAGGTCCGTTTGGTTCAGATCCGGAGCTAAAGGAATGATCGGTTCCATTGTTGAGAGAACAATTATAACACGTTTAGTTGCAACAGAAGCGAGACATCACTAGAGTGTAGCTCGAATCCCCGCGCGTTCTCAGGAATTCAAAAGTATTGACGCTGCCTAAACCCTAAGAAACATTTTCAGGAATCCACTAGGTCTCCTACTCAATCGTGACCTGCTGGCGCTTGATGACGGCAGTTTATGATTAAGTACAATATATAAAAATCGTTAAAACTACATTGTAGGTGAAACTTTTGTCTCATCTATTAGTTGTCTCCTTTGAAATCCTTTGCCTGGAATTATGCTAACAAATCTGACATCACAATCCATTGTGCTACGTGCACTTATTACGTGAACCTTATCCCTAGTGTTGGCGACATGGCATCTGTTGACCTCTTTGTCGAAAGCTCGAATTTCCAACCGCTTGCTGTTTCGCAGACATCGAGAATAGTTCTCTTCGCAGATGCCTCTTATCTACAACTGTTGTCTAGGACAGTCGGTGGTCAAAACGAGACGATTTTAAGTAGTTTTGCCGTTCCTGCTTCACGCTTTTCTGTGTTAGTCAGTCAGTCAGTCAGTCAGTCAGTCAGTCAGTCAGTCAGTCAGTCAGTCAGCCAGTCCATCCATCCATCCATCCATCCATCCATTCATCCATCCGTCCGTCAGTCCGTCCGTCCGTCCGTCCGTCCGTCCGTCCGTCCGTCCATCCATCCGTCTGTCCGTCCGTCCATCCATCTATCAATTAACCAATTTGTCATTTTAGATTTTTGTTGGTTTTCTTTACGAGCCATATCGTGAGGAACGTATTTATGTTTCCAGTTATTTTACCAAGCGCCCCCACATAGCAGGAGGTGAACAAAACAGGAAGCTGGGAGAGCACATGCGAAACAAGTGGATCAGTTATAAATTTGATCACGTGGAAATGGTACAATATGACGTCCTTCTGTCCATGCCGCCTAGGGACAAACCAAACGCTGTCAAAATCATCAATATCACTGACGGAAGTGTGTTGTGGAACGTTCAAGGACCTGAGAAGGTTAGATACTCTATAGGCCCTTTCCTCAAAACCGAAGGAGAATGGGTACCAAAGGTTCGCGCCATGAGTTGTGCTGGGATTCCTCGGGCAGATAATGGGATTATGTGTTAAACAACTTTCACGTGTAGTGTTGGTTTTATAAGAATAGTTAAAAGAATTTCTTTTTTGGTTTCTATTTTAAAATCAAAATTAGTTCCATGTTTAGTGTTTTCATATGTTCGTCCTTAAGTAACTTTTTTCGCCTGGACTAGTGACTATTCTATTACAATAAAGCTATTTTGCTTTCGCTATATAAAAAAACTCTTCATTGCTGGTCGTTCGGAAACTAGAGAGATAGAAATACCCCCTAAAGAATGTTGAATATCTAAAGTAAAACTGTAGAAGAGATCCGAGCCATCATTTATTCCTGAATCTCAACATTGTTGGGACTGGGAGACGGACGTTTCGGTCACTATTGTATTTTCCCTCGAATCTCGATGTTTTTCCCTACGTCGTCTTGGGTAAAATATCGTGATACCTGGAGAAATGAACTGAGTGTTTTGGAACCAGTCATTAGATGCTTGTTATTTACTTATGCAATCCACTGAATTTCTGTTCTGTTAATTCCTCAGATTGCCGAGCCAAGTGAGAATGATTCACTTGTTTTGCCTCCATTTCTTGGTTACTCTCCACCAGGAGTCGTGCAGGACGCTGACCTGATGTACGCCAACTACGGTACCGTTCAGGATTTTCGGGAATTAGAAAAAAAAAACTTAAATTGTTCTAACAAGATTGTCATTATGCGCTACGGAAAAATATTTAGAGGAAATAAGGTAAATTATGTTATCATCATATTTTAGTATCACATTCAGTCACCGTTTCCCGTTTTTTCTCTACTTCTTACACGCCCAAATGACGATATTAATTATTACCCAAATCTTTCAACTGATCACGATTGAGGACTCCAAAATGAACTGAGAACTGCTACAGAAACTTTCCTTTGACGAGAAATTGGTTTACCTCGGTGTCACCTGACAAGGTTTTCCTTGTTTCTTAGCTATTGTTATGCTGTACGCTATTGTTTAAAATGTTTTGTTTCCTTTATTTTACGTCATCCGTGAGTTTCACGGGTTCTTACACCGAGGTAAAGCCCGAGAAATCAGCCTCGTCATTCTCTTTTGTACTGAGGCGGTCTTATGGGTCCCTTTCCACCTGAAACCGAGTTTAAAACCAAGGGACGCATGAAACCGTTCCCGAATTAACAGCATGGCTATGCCTCTCCCTCATTTCTTATTTTGGTCCGTTTTATACCTACAAGTTCAGACCTTTAATCGCTTGGTCCTTTTCCACATGTTCTATTTTTCTGTCATGAAGACGGATGCAATAACACTGACACCATAAATGAAAAAAACGTTTTCCGTTTCTAATATCCAGGTTGAAAATGCTGAAAAATGCGGAGCAGCTGGTGTACTGCTGTACTCTGATCCAGCGGATTACTCTCCTGACGGCATGGACAACACCTTCCCAAAGACATGGTGGCTGCCAGGGACTGGTACCCAGAGAGGAACCATTGGGTTGGTTGATGGAGACCCTTTGACCCCAGGCCTCCCGTCCATAGACGGCATCTACAGAATAAACAGAAATGACACCAACGCTATACCGAGAATTCCCGCTCAGGTTATAACCTACAATGACGCAGTAGAATTCTTGAAACGCCTTGGAGGTAAGGTTTCATGTGATTCGTGTAAACAGAGGAGGGGTAAACAGAGAGGGGTCCATCAGATATACTGATCGCATTTTAATGGTCCAGATGGTCTGAAAATGGATTCACTTATCGATGACGCTCGCTCTCCGTTAAAAGCAACACGCAACAACAACAACAAAAAGAAAGTTGCATTGTAGAAAAATACGGATGGCAAATAATGGATTGAACTAAAAAAGGTAATTCAGTTTTCAAAAAATCGTTTATGGCATAAGCACGTTTCCATTATTTTGGTAAAATTGTCCGCCTGGACGAATAAGAAAACAATTCATTTATCACCGGGAACTTTCTACGGGAATGTTTTTAATACAATATAAGTAAAGATGACAATATAGATGACGACCTTAAAAAAAAAAACCTTTTCGTACGCCATCACCTCCATCTCTATGGTATTAAGGAACTCCATTTACACACTTTGCTAACCGAAATTTCTAAGAGTTAACTACTATGTTACTACCACTGTTGTTGAATTTAGTTTTAGACCCACTTTTGTAAGCATACAACTTTGTTACTCTCTGCACTCTTAAACTGAATCTCAAAAGACCACATCGTGGTATACCATGTTATAAACCACAAACATATTTCTTATGACAATTCTTTATGGCCAATATTTTTACATGGAAGTCTTCAAGCCCGACAGATATCCAACTTCTTAACGCCGAAAAATGGAGGCCAAAAATATCGTCTCCCGAAGAGAACTAAATTCGTGACTGTTGATCTAGTCTCTTGTAGCAAAGGTTATAAAACACTCGGCCTTGCCTTGTGTATTTAAGCCCCAAAAGAGTGCTGTTCAAAACTGCAAATCAATAACAAATGAAATATTGTTTTCTGTGTTTGATTTTAGGTGAAGAAGTTCCACCAGAATGGGCGGGAGGCTTAAAGATCAAGTACAACTTTGGTCCAGGGTTCACAGACTCAAACCTGAAAGTAAAATTGGAGGTCAACAACCAATTCGTTACTAAACCAGCTATCAACGTGATTGGTACAATCATTGGCAAAGAGGAACCCGACCGCATGGTGCTCATGGGAAACCATAGAGATGCTTGGGTGTTTGGCGGGGTGGACCCATCAAGTGGAACAGCTGTCATGATGGAAGTGACACGTGGTTTGGGAGAACTGCTGACCAAGACTGATTGGCGGCCCAGGAGGTCCATTGTCTTCTGCAGTTGGGGCGCTGAGGAGTATGGTCTTATTGGCTCGTATGAATGGGTGGAAGAAAACAAAAATATGCTCAGGGATCGCGCGGTAATGTATTTGAATCTCGACTCTGCAGTAAATGGAAACTATAGTTTTAGAGCCAGAGGTAATCCGGCCTTAAAGTCACTGGTTTACCAGGAATCCATGTTTTTGAAAGACCCATATGGGAATGATAAAGAATCAAGTTTGTATGAAAGCTGGGCAAGAAAATATCCATCTCAGTCAGACCCCGGAAAGCCGAGTTTCAAAGGACTGGGTTCGGGATCCGATTATGCAGCATTCAGTCATTTTATTGGCGTACCAAGCATGGACTTGAGATACCAATTTAACAGCATGGATAGGTCTCTTTATCCTGTTTATCATACAGTTCATGACACATTCTACTGGCAAAAAACCTTCAATGATCCACATTTCAAGGCTCACTTGTTAATGTCTCAGATTGCAGCCAGGATTGTTCTCGAGGCAGCAGACACTCCATTACTTCCTTTCAATCTCACAGACTACAAAGAGGCCTTGAAAAGCAACCTTGAAGCACTGGAGAAAGATTACAAGTCACTGCTTCAGAAAGGAAATGTTACACTGGAGCACCTAGCACGAGAAGTGCAAACCTTTCTAAGAAACGCAGACGCCTTCGAGCAGAGAAAAGCTAAGGCCAGCGAAACGCAGGACTTTCCCAAACTGCGCATTCTCAATGATCAGATGATGAACATGGAGCGCGCGTTCATTTGGCCTTTTGGACTGCCGGGAAGGATGTTAACTCGTCACGTGTTGTTTGCGCCTCAGATGCACAACGTTTATGGCAGCGCGACCTTCCCAGGAATCACTGACGCATTGTTCGATATTGAAAAGACTAACAACTGGAAACTGGTCAAAGAACAAGTTTCGATCGCTATTACGTGCGTTCGAGAAGCTGGGAAGATTTTGTTGGCAATGGATAAGTAACGTGTCTTGTGATACTAAGAGTGATTTTCGTTTGGCCTTGAAAAACGTTTCTGTGAGTTAATGAAAGTGAAATACGACTGTACATGAAATACAATATATAGAAATATACACCCGTTTGAAAAAACCTTGTTGGGTGAAAAGTATAAACGATGGACAATGCGACACAATGGAACTCTGGGAAGATGCCAGGGGCAAGTTTGTTACTGGGTTTCGTTTGTTGTTAGTCAAGATATTTTCTTTCCAAGATAATTTTAAAAGAAAATTAAGGCATGTTGTGTTATTATAATGTGCACGGATCTAAGAATAGAGGCAAGTTTCCACGCTTCCCAGAGCACCATTGGGTGGCATCGTCAATGATTTATACTTTTTACACGACAAGTCTTTTTCAATTGAGCGTGAAAGATTTGGTGAAGGAAAGAGTGTCACAGTTACGAAAGGCAACTAAAGCAGTTGCGAAAAAGGAACCTTGAAAAAATTCAGAGTTGAGCAGGATTCGACTCGGCATGACACTGCGATTACAGGTGCAGTGCTCTATCATTGAATTGACAGTATCAAGCCAACTGAATTTCTTCAGGCCTTTTTTTTCTCCACAGATGCTTACCTTGCGTGCAAAACTGTGATGTTTGTTCATTCCTTAAAAGTTTTCCTGAGTGTTAGTAACGCTGGAAGTTGATATGACCTAAACAAGGTCTCCGTCACTTACTCGCTGAAAATGACCATAATTTGGGAAAAAACGTTGTTCGGTTGAGGTATAAGTGTGCTGAACTGAGTGATGTCATAGAAAAGATTGATCTATTTCTAGAAAGTTTCTTTGACAACAAATCGTACTGCGAGTGCTTATTCCGGCTAAACCAACCAAAGTTACGCGCGTTCGTCTGCGTTCACTAACCAGAGTTGTTGCCTTTGCCTTTTATTTGTGTTTCTTGGTTGTGTTCACTCCTAATCATTTCAAGGTGAAAGAAAAATCACTCTATTAACATGGGACTTGTACTGGCGTAAGTAGGCTAAGTTAGTTGGTCCTAATTCTCGGACGGACTAAAGTTTTAACTCGTAATTTTGTAGAGGGTGGTAGTAGAAGCAAGACACGCTCATTATACGGCGTCGTGTGTTACCGTACTTTATCCTAAAGCAAACGGCAGAGATTTGGTGTCTTTGGCTGTCTGACGTGAAACAGGTGATTCCGGGTGGTATCAATTTCACGTTAAGGACAGTGCCTCCTTTCATTACTGCGCATACGTTCTGTGCAGCGATATTGCCACTAACACAACAAGATTTTTGCGCGGTTAAGGATGATGTGGCAAAAGCAGATCTTAGCAAGGACTGTCAGAATCGTAAAAGGAAATTGGGGGTAACCACGCATTTTTCAGAGATAATTGAGCTTAAATTTGGAAAGAAATAGCCATACATTCTTTGTATTTTAACTCTTTTTTAGAATTGTGGTTGCTTAATTATCTCTGAAAAAATGGGTGGTAACCCACATCTTTCTTTTTGGATTCCAATAACCCTGAGTAAGCTCTACTTTTTTTCCTAAAGTCATAACCTTTTCAAAAATACTTCTGTATTAGGAGGCACCATCCTTAACTGATCATATGACTGATAGTACAAAAAGCAAGAAAAACACGAAGCTTTTGTATTAGTGTGTTAACAGTTACATAGAATAGATCTGTGTTAGCTTACACAGATATGTCTTTAGAAAGCGCTGAAACAGTCTGAGAAGTCAGATCATTATCGCTTCTGATGATTATATCCAAGAAGCCTAACCACGTGCTTTTGTTGTCGAACGCAAAACAGTGCTCCTTGCCGGTTGAAACGGCAATCGTGGAAAACTGGGAAATGTGGAAAAACGTCGAAACGTGCCAACGAGAGAAATAACATTCACGTTTGCTGTAAACACAGAGAATAATGTTCAAGTCATTTGATTAAGCTGCAAGGTAAATAGCATACGAGAGCCAGGTGATTGTTTTTGTTTACTCCTCGCTAATTGTTAGGTGTCAGAAGTGTGCAAGTAAACAAATGCATATGGCTTCGAATAACTTTTTAACTAATAGACATAATACAGACCGCCGAGCAAGGAATGGACTGTAGAACATTGTGGAACACATTTCGTGCAATAGAAGTTCCTATTGTGTGTTGTTTTGTTAGGTAAACTTTGAGGACATGAGATATAGGGTATATACGTGAAGATAACGCAATAAAATGTCTCAAGCTATATAAAACGAGTGGTTTGTTCCACGATCGCTGTGATTGGCTACTCAAACTCGAGATAGGGGGTTCTTACCATTTGCAGGAAAGAAACCAGCTGGGGTAATTATTTGATATTATATTATAAAATAGCTGACGTTTTCCCGAGTAATCTTCGTATTGAAAAGGGTGGGCACTGAAACGAACATGCTTTATAAGAAAACAAAGAAGAGAAATGATGTCATGTCACGACAGCAGAAGGAAAATAAGCGAGAAACCATTTAAGTATATGTTTTTTGCAAAATAAGTTCAGCTAGCATTTTCGCAAAGCCAAAAACACATCGGAAATTTGAGGAATGAGATTGTGTTCCCTAAATTTTCTGCGACTTAAATTTTCAGCTAAAGAATCGGAACAGATCAACTTGTCTTAGATTGCACACAGGTATCCCTTTAAAAGGACTGGAAACAACTCGAGAAAACAGGAAACGACGTTGAAGTATTTTGCTAAAAATTTTCTCGCTGGATCACCCTTGGAAAATTGCGACAACAAGAAGTCCCTGGCAAACAGACTTTAAGACCTCCCAACAGAACCTTCAGTCATTTTAAAAGATGCTAAAATAGATTTAGGGAAGGTCACAGGATCGACCTGTAGTTCCGACATTTTCAATACCGAAAAGGGCCTGGGAATGAGTTTTAATATTTAATGCTAAATCCGAAGCTTTTGGGACAAAACTACAGATTTGTCAAAATTCCTTTGTGATAAACATTCTTGGTGTAGCAATAACAAACCGGCGTTGTCTAGAAGACCTTGAATAGACAGGTTACCTCTCTTAAATCCTTCAGTAATGTTAACCGCAAAGACTATTTCTTTGTTATGTACTAGCTTTTTTATCGCGGGTTACTTTGTGATGGAAGTAAAGACCAGCGGCTCCTCGACAAATTGGTCTGACAAGGGTGAAAATAAGAGGACGAGCGGTGGATACAAGCAATACCATGAGCAACTTGTTAATTCACTTAAGGCAGAAAGACTGGAGGAATTTTCTCGGTAAGTTATTAGTCTGTTTGCATGTACTGAATCGCCAACATTGGAGCCGGGCACGATCTGACTATTTGACCTTACCTTTTCATGGTATGTTTGTAGACTGAATCACAGGTGGTCTTACAAAGTATACATGTTATCCCGCAGTAGCCAACAGGGGATATTATGTCTAAATTTTCATTGCGCTACGGATAAGAACCATCAAGCGATATATTGCAATCTAATCGACCAATACATTTGCACGATAAAATGTTTCCACAAAATAATGATACAGAGACTTCATTCTTTTTTCAGACAGTGTCTTTTTGTCATTCCAGACAGTTTCTTTTCGTCTAAATTATCTATCAAACTTGCCATAAACTTCGCACACTCAGTAAAGTGAATGTTTTTTTTCCCTACCAACCCCTTCTTCCTCCAACAGAAAGTCAACCCTTCTCGGGTTTGAGATTGTTACTTTTTCGCTTTTTTTTGTGGTTTCGACTCTCGAATTTTTGAAAAAAGTACTAGTAAGGATTATCACAACTTTTTTGCCGTCTTTTTTTATTTATAAAGCAAGTCTTATAGGTGCCAACACCTGCTGATAGAATAAAACCCTTTCAAATAAGAAACGCGGTTTAGACCGAAAAGGTGCAAAAAGAATTTCCGCTACGAAAGTCACCATTCAACGCCATCCAACCATTCAGCAGGGTGGCCAAAACCAAATGCCAGCATTTTGAATTCAATAACGTTGAAAGGTATTGAATTGAAATATTGAACGGGTTTGGCTAGGCCATCATGTTGAAAAAAGAAATTTGTTAAAGGTCAATCAATTACTCATCGCCGCATGTGTGGTTCCGGTTACCGCACGTGTAGAAGGAAGGTTTATTTTATTTTCATTTTTAATTTTCTTTTTTTTCCGCTTTTGTAACTCATATATGCTATAATGCATTTATCTCGCCATCAAATACAACAGGTTTATCTAACAAGATAAATTTTTGTTTTAAGTTTTTTTTTGTTCTTGGAGAAGGCATATTTTGTCTCTTATTGACCTTGTATTTTGTTTTTAGGAGAACTTTATTTATAAAGTCCTTAAGGAGAATTGGTTTGTTGTTTAGTTTATTAAAGTCGTAATAACTCATGAAAAAGAGGACATAGTTGAATTTCTCTAATAAGTATTTTTCATACGATCCAGAGAAGAGGCCGAACAACTTTTCTTCTGAATAGACGGGTCGAATCGAGATTTATTTACAGTATTAAACCAGTGAATGGTTTTGTGTGAATGATAGAATTCTTTTCACTTTAATACTTTAGCGTTGGAGTTCTCTTTTCGTCTCTACAATTCGATGAATTAATTCGAACGGTTTCCAAGTGTTTCACTGTTTCATGGACAGTGTAGGAAGGAAGATGCAGAAAAATGCAGTACAAAAACACAGCTACACAAGCTACACAAAGGACGAATAACAGGTGAATTCTACGAAAATCGCCATGCATGTACAGCTAAAAAAGAAAAAGGTCTTTTATCGGCTGATGTAGCGATGGTCTACTTTCATTTAAGAAATCACCAATCTGGGATATGTAATCGTCAAACAGTGAGAAACAATTGCTAATATCGGCTGTATTGCAGAGCAAAGAAAGTCGCGTAGCTCTGGGGGAAAGTTAAAATGTGACGATAAGAAAATCTCTCGCGGCAAGAAGTCTTTCTACAGCAGTTTCAACTGAGAGCAACACGCAAAGCCCTTAGCAAGCCGTAAACCTTTTAATGTCGATTTTAGTAGCTGCTTTCTACAGTATTTTGAGCTTAGCTTCTCCGGTGCTAGAATTCATGCAGCGCTATTTTGGAGTTTTCCGAGGCCCCCGTTACAGTCCCCCCATACCAAACTACAGAAGTAAAAATAAGTTTGAAGGAAGTCGCTATTAGCACCAAGAAGAGAGCCAAACAAACTTTATTGCATTTATCTTAGAAACAATTTCCTTTTTTTTCGTGAGCGGTAATTTACGTAATTAAAATTTTGGTCAATATTCAACCTAAATGATTTTGAGACTGGCGTTTGTTTTATTTGGACAGTGACTATCTCTTGATTCGGCGAAAATAAAAGTCGCACAGAATAAATAACAAAAACCGTAACAGGTAAATATGTCCACAGATAAACGTCAAGGACTGAAATGAATAAATAAAAAAATCATGCAGCTATAAAGAGAACGTCAATGAAGAAATTACACGTGTAATTGGTCATTAGTAAGTTTGCTAGGCAGACCTCAGAATTGATGACTTCGAAAGCAGCCATTTTCACAGAGAACGTCTGTCATTTGCGTCACAATATGTACAGCCAAACGTGGAGTCGAGACAAGTCCCCAAACATTTGTTACCTGTGTCAAGGACGTCACAAGTCTATTAAAACCTTTAAAGCCAAATAATAACAATTAACAACTGTAATTAACACACAAGAAACGTTTCATGACGATGTCTCTTCCGTTCCTACCTGATCCTTTAGAGAAGTCGTAAGCTTTATACACAGAAGGGTCCTTGCAATTTTATGGTGGAAAATATTTTCAGACATTTGCGAGAATCATCATAAGTGGCAGTTTCTTATGGCATTTTTTATGATCTTGATAATTTTTGGATCTCGAGAAAAACTGTGTATGAGTAAATAAAGTCATCCATCCATCCATCCATCCATCCATAGATAGATAGATAGATAGATAGATAGATAGATAGATAGATAGATAGATAGATAGAAAACTTTATTTACCCACGGTGGTTTTGTCAAAATTACAATAGTATCTTTGGTTTACACAAAAGCCGTGCAATATTTACAAATAGTGTTTTAAAATGCTAAACTAACTAACCTTAAGTTTCATGTATTACAATTTTTTGAAAAATAGGAAATATATATGTATTTAAAAATTGATACAGAGGTTGAGAGATTTGAGCTTGTTTTTAAAGGATTCGAGCGACCGTTCACATTTCAGATCATTTGGAAGCGAATTCCAAATTTTCGCCCCAGTGAAGGCGAAACTGTTTCTGTAATAGTCGGTTCTGGCTCTCGGTAAAGCGATGTCTTCTCTTGATGTTCGAAGGTTATAACATGACGTACCAATGTTCTTTGAGAACATATCCTTTAAGTAACTGACTGGTGTCATGCCGTTAATAATTTTAAACATCATTGAGCTTTCTGTTTGACCATCCGAGTTTTTCTAACATGTCTTTTGTAGGTGCCATGTAATGTGAGCCTGTGATAATTCGTGCTGCGCGATTTTGTAACTTTTGGAGTTTTTCGGCCAGGCCCTCACTAATGCCATTCCAAACAATACTACAATAGTCGAAATATGGTTCAACGATTGACTGGTAAATGTTAATTAAACTGCGCGATGGAATAAAAGGCTTGATCCTTTTTATAACACCTATACCCGATGACACCTTCTTACAGATACTTGTAATGTGGGAATCCCATGAAAGAAATTCGTCTAGTTCTACACCTAGGCATTTACTGCAATTAACTTTTTTTAATCATATGCCGTTTATAGAGAGATCAAGACTTTCAGTGACTGTCGCAATTCTTTGTCTTGAACCAATTAACATGTATTCAGTTTTTAATATGTTCAGAGTGAGTTTGTTTGCGTAAAGCAAGTGTTTGAGTTTTTCGATGTCCGCGTTCATTTCATGTCGTAGTCCTTCGACACTGCAAGCAGTGAAGGTCATGTTAGTGTCATCTGCGTACATTCTTGTAGCAGGAAAATCGGTAATGTTGCTGAGATCATTAATGTATATCAAAAATAGAAGTGGTCCAAGTATGGACCCCTGTGGGACTCCACATTTGATCATGTCTTGTTCAGAGAGAATCCCGTTGATGTATACGAACTGATATCTATTTGTTAGATATGAATTGAACCACTCTTAACTAACGAATGTCCACGCACTCCAACATGCTCCAATTTTGTCAAAAGAAGGCTATGATCTACCGTATCAACTCCACTAACCATGCCCCTGTCTATATTGAAACACCATCGGTTTGTAAGGTCGAGTAGCGCAGTTACAGTCGAGTGGAGTGATCTAAAACCTGATTGTCGCGAGTCTAAAATATCGTTCTTACATAAATAATCATATAGCTGTTCGTAAATAAGTTTTTCAAAAATTCTAGCTATAGTTGGTAAGACTGATATTGGTCTATAGTTGTTTGCATCGTTTCGTCCACCGGTTTTATGGATAGGGGAAACTTTAGCTAGTTTCCAATCATTCGGGAATACTCCACTTTTAACGGATAGATCCATCCATCCATCCATCCATCCATCCATCCATCCATCCATCCATCCATCCATCCATCAATCCATCCATCCATCCATCCGTCCGTCCGTCCGTCCGTCCTTCCGTCCGTCCGTCCGTCCGTCCGTCCGTCCATCCATCCATCCATCCATCCACCAGCTCTGATGATGTTTAAAATTATTAACGGCATGACACCAGTTTACCTAAAGGAGATGTTCTTAGACTGCGAGTAGTCTCTAATTTTGGTGATAGCGATTGTGGGGCGGGCTAAATACACACGTGCGCGCGAAAGTTCGAGGAGACGCGACGCGAAGGGAGCGCCAAAAATTAGAGACTACAGGCAAGGCCAGGGAGTTTGAATTAAGCGCGCACATTCCAAGCGCAAAACTCTGATTGGCCCTTTTTTGGATACCTGTCAACAATCTGGCAATAGTAGACAAGCCACTGTCAACACTCACGATAACATCGACTCCGTTTCAGTTTTACTGAGAGGGCAGACAGATTACAGGGTTGTCTGGACAAATAGCAGGGTTTGTTCAAAGTTATATTCCGTTCGGGTGAAGATCATTTGCCCAAGCCATTCCAAGAGCTGTTAAAATCATAATCCACTCATTACTGTGAGTTGAGATTTCATCTAAATTTTAACATCGATACGGGACCGATCGAACGGAACAAAGTATTGTCTGCACGGATGAAGTACAAAACTCAGTCTTCGCTCGCTGGCTGCTTCGTTTTGCTCTGCGTTGAAATAAAACTTCCTGGCTCGCGGGAAGTTTCATTTTCGTTCGCATCGACCTCAAACTTTCGGTGAAAGTAGAAAAAAAATTTGCCACGTCTTCGACGTTATTTTTTTTTTCGATGGGATTTTGGAGACGAAGAAAATGACCTTGGCGACTGTTAAATCCGTAAAAGTGTTTGGCGGGCTTTTGATATGACAGGGCCTCTTCTTGGGACTAAAAATTTACTGTCGACCGAAATTCCAAACTCAATGTTCATTTCTTCTTCGAGATGAGAGGCTATAATTTTTTCTCTTGATCACGGCCCATCCAGTCGAGTACTGGTCGAATCCAAATAAACAATGCGAACCATTTCATTTGCGATAACATCTTCCGCAGTTTAAGAGAAGGAATCCCATTGGTTGCGCTTAATTGGCTTGTAAGTCAATATGAAATTTTCATCCCAAAATCACTCGGCCGTGAAAGGTCAAAATCCCTGGCTTTGTCTGTAGTCTCTAATTTTCGGCGCCCCCTTCGCGTCGCGTCTCCTCGAACTTTCGCACGCGCGTGTGTATTTCGCCCACCCCACAATCGCCATCGCCAAAATTAGAGACTACTCGCAGTCTAAGATGTTCTCAAAGAACATTGGCACGTCATGTTATAACCTTCGAACATCAAGAGAAGACATCGCTTTACCGAGAGCCAGAACCGACTATTACAGAAACAGTTTCGCCTTCACTGGGGCGAAAATTTGGAATTCGCTTCCAAATGATCTGAAATGTGAACGGTCGCTCGAATCCTTTAAAAACAAGCTCAAATCTCTCAACCTCTGTATCGATTTTTAAATACATATATATTTCCTATTTTTCAAAAAATTGTAATACATGAAACTTAAGAAATAAACGTAAAGAAGATCCTCGCAGTTATTAACGCAACTTATGCAGTTGCGAAAAGAAAGCGAATCCCGGCAAGCCTGATTTTTTCAGGCTTTCCTTTCGCAACTGCATAAGTTGCGTTAATAACTGCGAGGATCTTCTTTACGTTTATTTCTTCATTCCGCAGTTCAAATATATGAATTTCATATATTCATAAATTCATGAAACTTAAGGTTAGTTAGTTTAACATTTTAAAACACTATTTGTAAATATTGCACGGCTTTTGTGTAAACCAAAGATACTATTGTAATTTTGACAAAACCACCGTGGATAAATAAGGTTAAAAAAAAAGTTCCATCCATCCATCCATCCATCCATCCATCCATCCATCCATCCATCCATCCATCCATCCATCCATCCATCCATCCATCCATCCATCCATCCCTCCGTCCATCCATCCCTCCGTCCATCCATCCCTCCGTCCGTCCGTCCGTCCTTCCAGCCGCTGATCGATCGATTAATCCTTAGTCATTCTGAGTTTTTCATTCGTTTTCTTTACGTACCATATCGTAAGGATCTTATTTAACTTTGAAGCAAATTTACCAAGCGCCCCCATATGGCAGGAAGTGAACAAAACAGGAAACTTGGACAATACATTCACGACAAGTGGATAAATTATAAATTTGATCACGTGGAAATGGTTCAATATGACGTCCTTCTGTCCATGCCGCCGAGGGACAAACCAAACGCTGTCAAGATCATCAACACCACTGACGGAAGTGTGTTGTGGAACGTACATGGACTTGAAAAGGTTAGATACCCCCCCCCCCCCCTCAAAAAAAAAGAAATAAATAAAATAAAAATCCCGTGTAGGGAACAACGGACTGCGCTATGAGGGATGCTAGGATGACGACTAGAGAAAACTGATGGCCATCATGAGGGGCTAAATCATACCAAGATATCTTTGTGTTAACGATTGTGATAAGAAGACGGAAATGGCTTTGACGTTTATTATTTGACCGTTAGTATTCCCTATACTAACGGTCTCTGCACGACCAAACAAAAATCCAGACAGGTTTTGTTCCTTACAATTGAGTCTTATTAAGGCCGATCCGATGGAATTTATATAGATTTTCAATTGCACTTTACCACTAAAGCGAGGAGTGAGTTCAGAGATCAGGATTTAGGGGCACCGACGATTGCTGGTATCAGTTCTATGTAACTAAAGTCATTTCACCTTCCATAATCTAGAATGAATGTAAATAGGTCTGATCCTAACACACGAGATACATTTTATGAAAAAAATCCCCTGCTCGTTTAACCCTTTAACCTCCGGATTCTTGAAGAAAGAAACCGTACTTTTTAGCCAGGAGTTCCTTTTCTTCACCGTTATGGTCTTAACTTGCATTTAAATGGGTAAAGTGCCAACTTCAACAGAAAAAAAAACTATACATTTTTTAAAATCTAATTGGAGGAAATCTTGGGAAATTTTTAGTTCAGCGCATAGGAGAACGCAAAATTTGAACTTGTCTATGCTAACCTAAATTGATATCTATTTTTCGCCTTTTTCTTTTCCTTTTCTTTCTTTTTCTTTTATTGGTTGGTTAGCCTCTTTATCGCCTTTCTTTCCTGTGAAACAGTGTCTGGCTTACTTTCCAGGAAAGTAAAAAATTTTACCTGGAAAGAGTACCTGGTGAATAGCTAAATTTGCCATCGATTTAACAAGAAAACGTTGATGGTGCTTTTGTTTGTAACTCAAGGAGATTTTGCCCAAATTTCCAAAACGAGGCATGTGTCTGAAGGTCTATTCATTTTTAATCCGTTCCTTTTCAAATTGATTGCTTGAGAAAAATGCTGATTACATTAGAAATGTTTTTTAATTCCACATATCACTTCAGGGGTTAACTTATGTTGTGTTCACCTCTCAGATTGCAGAGCCAAGTGAGAATAATCCTCTTGTTTCACCGCCATTTCTTGCTTACTCCCCACAAGGTGTCGTGTACGACGCTGACCTGATGTACGCCAACTATGGAACCATCGAGGACTTTCAAGAGTTGGAAAAGAGAAACTTAAGTTGCACAGGAAAGGTTATCATCATACGTTATGGAAAAATACACAGAGGCAATAAGGTATAATTACGTCTCTTCTATTTCCTGGTATCCTCGCGTCTTTCTGTAATAGGCACTGACGTCTGAGAGTTACTTTTTTCCAGGTTGAAAATGCGGAAAAATGCGGAGCAGCGGGCGTTCTTCTGTATTCTGATCCAGCAAGATACTCACCTGAAGGAATGGACAACACCTTCCCAAAGACATGGTGGCTACCAGGGACTGCAACATCGAGAGGAACTATTAGAGGAATTCATGGTGATCCTTTGACTCCAGCCCTCCCGTCCATAGACGGAATCTACAGGTTAAACATAAGTGATGTTGATGGAATGCCTAAAATTCCCGCACAGGTGATTCCTTACAATGACGCAATGGAATTCTTGAAACGCCTTAGAGGTAAGACATCACGTGATTGATGTACTAGAGGCCCATAAGTCACATGATTCCGGTGCAGTCCCTTTTTTAAGTTTTAACGGGCTTTAACAGAGTTAATATTCCCTGTGGGATATGTGGCTCTCTCTGTCCTATTGTTTTCATAATTTTTATTATTGTATAACTAAAAGTATCATTACTATACTTTTTCTATCTATCCCTATATTATCCAACATGTCACACTTTCTTTCAGGTAAAAGTTATTTCAGTGACCTTTTCAGGAACAGTTCAAAGCCAGATATTTTTGGGTGTTCAGGTTTTCCGCTTTTGGCAGAAGCAGTCAATCGTGAAAAAACTTATAGGGATGTGATAAATTAAAGGCATTAGTTTTCATCGGAACAGTGGTGCCCACGTAAGTTAAGTTGTCCACAAACGCCAGAGGGTTACCGGTTACTGTTTATAGACGGACTGGAGTAATTTAATTAGATGATCGATATACGAGCATATATCGATCACTGTACTTGGTTTGAGCCTTGTTTGCAGTCACCCTCGCGTGAAGTCAGTAGCTGCCTCAATCTTCTATTGAGCATTCTACAGGAGACCATGCTGGGAACTTATTGAAGGCTTGCCCCTCTCATTCGGTACAGTTTGAATATCAGCTCTCCGACTGGTAGTTGAACTTCTTTCCAGTCTTCATGATGACTTCTTTGGTCCGGATTGTCGCGAAGAGATCAATGAGAGCTTGTTGTTGGCCTCAGCATATCTGGCATGAATGAAATCAATGCTAGAGGCCTTTCCACACTTCATGGTTTTTCATATTCTGCCGGGGCTACCATTAAACTGCCGTTCCTTGTGGAGAACTGGTCTTAAACTCAAAGTCGTCATAGGCTAAGTTGGGTGGTTCATCTGGGTACGGGCAAGTACAGTAAGCACTTCCTGGAAGTGCTGAAATCATCTGACTGCTTAATGCCAATTGCCGTTTCTGTTTTTTTTCAGGGACAGAGAGGTTGGTGCAGTAATTACAGATACACTTGGTGATCTTGCAAACAACAGTCATCTTGCTCCTCAGACAATATAGGCCAGACTATATAGACCGGCCAGTTCCTCAAACTATATAGGCCTTTCGAGTGCCCTTATTCACTTCCTCTTCCAAACTGTTGTGGGTTTTTTGGCGTCGCTCTTGTAGACTTGGTTACTCAGTGAAAAGCAACTTGTTCTTTAGCTGACTTTTCCATCCATTTTTTGTCATTTATCAGGTCTTAACCATTTTGTAATTCTCGTCAGCCTGTAACTCACGAAGTGCCTTTTATGTTCTTAATGACCTTGCATTTACTAACTACATCGTAGGCTTCTCCTTCCCCTGAAACATAAAACACGCTGAAAGGCTTTGTCCCTTCCAAGACAAAATTATTTTGTTGTTCGGATGGTTCGCCGCTTCCTGCGTTGACCCTTGCTTGATGCTTGATACAACATTGTAATGCATTAGCACCTCTGACACTTGTTAGTTAATGTTGGTGGTCGATTTGGTTGAGTATTACAGCATCAGGCATTTAGGGCTTCTCCTGGCAAGCTCTTGCATACTCTTTTGGGAATGCTATCGCCTGTGACAAAGTGGCTGAGTCAATTTGTTGTCCGCGGGGCCTATTACAGTTGTTATCATCATTTAGGTCGTGTTCTATTGGGATCAGCTGCTTTTGGTTGGTTCAGTTGGTTAGGTTTTTTCGTGTTCTATTAGGAAAAACCGTTTTCGGTTGGTTTGGTTGATCAACCTTTTCAACCGGCTCTGAGTTCGGTTGAAACGGTTAAAACGATTGGTGTTGTCCGCTGACATGTTAGCAAGCATCGGCTTTCACGCATTGCGTCATTATAATTTGCGCGTAATCACGCGTAAACTGTCAGCCAAAGACGTATTTCTTCTGTTTCGAATTTTTTATACTTGCTGTCTGATAAATTAGGCCGACATTCTCAAAATAGCCTGTAATACGAGTGGCAAGTGTCCTGTCCGTTTCCTGTAACAATGTTGCTATATATTCCAATTCATCGTCCGATTCACAACGTGGCGGAACCAGTTCTTCTAACAGTTCTTGAAGAACAACCGATGCTACGAGTTGCGCTTCCGCCATCTTGCCAAGCTTGGCAGAAAAAGTTGAGGAAGTCTGGAAATGATTATGCCCAGTCACAACCGCTTGCCAACCAAAACCGGTTTGGGTTGAAACAGTTGATCCCAATAGAACACGACCTTACAGCCCCGACAACCACAAGCGTGCTGCTCATCATACCAGGCATCTCATTTTTTTTTTAATGGAACTCTGTGATTGTGAGTTTACAGTACTCCGAGTTAAAGTGACCGCTGATCATCCTATCACTGACTGGGCTTTCTTACAAGGTCTTTTGTTTTCTCTTCCTGGATGGTTTTGTCCTTCTCTCCTCAGTACGGAATGACTGATCCATTCCTAGTTATTGGGAAAGGATAGGGTGGGGAAGATGGTAACTAGACGGATTGGGCCAAGTTTTTGTTTTATTTTGTTTTATTTATTGATAACGACTAACTACGTGTGTGATTATTCCATATAATCACTCCTCAGGTATATTAAGGACTGGGCCTGCAAGTATCTGATTCAGAAAGTAATGGGGGTTGTCTATCTTCGAAAGGAAACATGTGATAAGTATGAGACTTGGCCATGGCCTTTATCCTGTTGATATAGTATTTTTGACATTGACATTTCCATGGCAACACATTGCATGACCAATTAAGGTTTTACTTCCGGATTTGTTCTTTAGGGCTTCTGCACACTAGGAAAAAATACGTTTGCCTGGCATTTCCAGTGATTGCGTTTCTACCTTTATGAGGTACTTTCCAAATGTAACTGGAAAGGTGGTCTCCCTACCCTGGATGAGGGTCTTATGGCTATTGCGTGACAGCAAAGTCATGACATTTCAATGACCACGTGACCTGGACACGCCTTCCAGTTAATTTCGTGTAGAACTTAATGCAAGGAAAACTATTAAGACGTCATTTTGTAAGTTAGGTTTGCATAAGTTCTCCTGCATCTGGCCTAAAGAATAATACCGAAATTCAATACCTTAATTAGTCACGTGATCCCTATTGTGACAGCTGTTTATCAAAATGAGCCTTCGTAACAAGTTTCATCTTTTTGCTTAATTTCGTGTTAATAGGTTGCATACTTACTGAGATAGACCACCCCCCTTCCTTTTTTAATGTACCTTATACCCAGTCCTTAATATACCTGAGTCTCATTTGTTTCACACCAACGGGATCACTACGAGTTCGCAAATTACCACCTCCCAGTCGGCTTAATAACTCCATTGGTAAGAGCGCTCCACTGTTATAGTAGAGGCAATGGGTCCGAATCCCGTTCAAACCTTTCTTCAGATTGTTTTTTTATCAACTGCTTAAGTTGATATCTTTAACTGCGAGGGTCATCATCATTTCTTATTTTATCCGCAGTTGGCATATCTGATTATTTCATGTATTCACTCTCATTAACTACGTGTGTATATTTTTTGATATTAGGTGAAGACGTTCCACCAGAATGGGCGGGAGGCTTAAAAATCACGTACAAGTTTGGTCCAGGGTTCACAGACTCAAACCTTATAGTAAAACTGGAGGTCAACAACCAATTCGTTACTAAACCAGCTATCAACGTGATTGGTACAATCATTGGCAAAGAAGAACCCGACCGCATGGTGCTCATGGGAAACCACAGGGACGCTTGGGCGTTTGGCGGGGTGGACCCATCAAGTGGAACAGCTGTCATGATGGAAGTGACACGTGGTTTGGGAGAACTGCTGACCAAAACTGATTGGCGGCCTAGGAGGTCCATTGTCTTCTGCAGTTGGGACGCTGAGGAGTTTAGTGTTATTGGTTCGTATGAATATGTGGAAGAAAACAGAAACATCCTCAGAGATCGTGCAGTAATGTATTTAAACTTAGACACTACAGTAAGTGGGAATTACACTCTTAAGGCCAGAGGACATCCGGCCTTAAAGTCGCTGGTTTTCCAGGAGTCCATGTCGGTAAAGGACCCCAGTGACAATGATAAAGAATCAAGTTTGTATAAAAGCTGGGCAAGAAAATTCCCATCTCTGTCAGAACCCGGAAAGCCGAGTTTTAAGGGACTTGGCTCGGGATCCGATTATGCAGCATTTAGTCACTTCATTGGAGTACCAAGCATTGACTTACGGTACGCGTTTGAGAGTATGAACTTGGATTACTATCCTGTTTATCATACAGTTCATGACACATTCTACTGGCAAAAAACCTTTAATGATCCACATTTCAAGGCTCACTTGCTAATGTCTCAAATTGGCGCCAGGATTGTTCTCGAGGCTGCGGACTCTCCGTTACTTCCTTTTAATCTAAAAGACTATAAAGATGCCCTGAAAAATAGCCTTGAAGCACTGGAGAAAGGTTTCAAGTCACTGCTTCAGAAAGGAAATGTTTCTCTAGAGCAATTAACTCGAGAAGTGCAAACGTTTGCAAGAAACGCAGACGCCTTCGAGCAGAGAAAAAACAATGTCAGCTACATGCAGGACTTTCCTAAATTACGGATGCTCAATGATCAGATGATGAACATGGAGCGTGCGTTCATTTGGCCGTTTGGTCTGCCGGGAAGGATCTTAGCTCGTCACGTGTTGTTTGCACCTCAAATGCATAACCGTTACCGCAGTGCGACCTTCCCAGGAATCACTGACGCATTATTTGATATTGACAGAACAAACAACTGGAAACTAGTCAAAGAACAGGTTTCTATTGCTATTACGTGTGTGCGAGAGGCCGCGAAGATTTTGCTGGCAATGGACAAGTAATGTATCGTGGCATTTAAGCATGGGTGTAGTACTGGACTTGTGATTTCGTAATTATGTAGAGTGCAGTAGTACAGTGTGACCAAGTTATATGAATAGGTGCGTTCTATAGCAATACGGTAACGGGGGCTTGCCGTTCGCTGTGAAATATGTTGTGTACTAAATCGGTACTCAAGCTAACTGACTGGGAACATAAAATACAAGGAATCTCAAATAAAAAGTAATAAAAATTTACACATCATCGCATTAAAAATTAATTACGATGTGCTTACAAATTAATATTAAAATATGGCATCTACAATTTACATTTCTTACAAGGGACTGCATAAGCGTATAATTAAATATATCAATTAAACAGAACAAAAATACATTTAAGACCAGTGTGCGGGTAACCATTGAGAAAGCTAGAAATTCGTTGACTGGTCGAACCAACTATACATTCCACGGAGAAGGACGATCCACGACAAACTATTTTTATTCCAAATAAATCTTCACCTGAAATCGAGTATGATTTGGGAATACTGTGTTATTGATAATGTTAATAGTATTCGAGGACATAAAAGAGTTTCCCACTTAAAAAGATAGGTAAAAGGTAAAGTCGCACACGAGCCAGACGACCCAGCCAAATTGGGTCTCTGTAGCATGATGTACCTGAGAGTACTACTACTTACCCCGAGATGGAATGCTAGTCCATCGCAGTATGTCGCCGGGTGCCCGTTTGTACACCTGGGTTGAGATAGACAGTGTGGAGTAAAGTGTCTTGTCTAAGGAAACAACACGATCAGGATCAGGATCAGGAAGCCTGATCAGCAGGAATCAGGCTTTGAACCACCGACCTTCAAATCTGAGGGCTAACGCGCTTATTACTACACTTCCGCGCCCGCAACAGCCCGGCCCTTAAAAAGAAGCTCTGTTTAACATCATATTGCTAAGGTTTATAGTCGATTGATACCTTTTTTCATTCAAGAAAGGTTTGAAATGGAATGGTGACTGAACGGACTGCCACGTTTTTTCTGGAAAAAAGTCCCTAAATTATAGAAAAACGTTTGTTCAACCAGCGACTGTTACTTCAGCTCTTGTCGCATCCAACTACCCTAGACAAAGGAACGCGCGCATACCTGTACTGTGAGAAATAACGATTGTTTCTCCATGCACAAGTGTAAAAAACAGTGCGTTTCCGAAAAAGTGTTATTCCAGCCATGGCCAGGCATATCTATGCACCATGAAATCAGGTACAGATTAATGATATTCCTGGAGTTCGTTTCTCGAAACGCTCGATAACTTAGCGGTACTGAAAACAATTTTATGTCCCAAATATTCTTTGACAGAAACACTATTATTATTGTTTCATGGAATATGTTAGCAAGTTTGCCAATTATTTACTACCAATCGATAAAAAACGGATTTGAAAGTTCACTTATTGTTCCTGGTAAGTTATCAGCAATTTCATGAAACGCGCTTCTGGATTTATCCCGTCATATTCAACGCGCGAGTGGAGAAATTGTTACATGGAGTTATCATTTGACTCGCGATGTAGTCGCTTGAGATGTAGATCATATGTTTCGACCGCTTACAGTTAGTCTTCATCAGGAGATGGGGTGGACTAGTTACGCGTCACCAGTTCAATGACGATGATCAGCTGTAATTGGGGCATTTCGATCCTCATTAGGGGATGCTGTAGCAGTCTACTGTTGTGACTGTTGATCGGCGGGCATTCACCCTTCAAGAATCTCAATTAATCAAACGGTATTCAAATCATTCTGGTAAGGACTTTTGTGGAGAGCTATCTTTATCTACCGGTCTCGATCAACATCTTTACCAAAGTTCAAAGCGGTGGTGTCCGGACTCATGGACGTTGACGTTTCCTGTATGGGAGCACTTTGAAGGGACAGTTGTTTCATATTATTAATGTCCTTTTTGACCTCTCCTCGAGGATGTTAGAATTGCCGAATGGTGCAAACGTGTTCATAAATCCCTCGCATTTTAACACTTTAATGGATTGTTTGGTGCTGTGGAATTTGTGGATGGACACTACTGTCATGGACCTAGGGGCAGAATAAAATTGAGACAAGAATTAATATTTCGTGGGATTTATAACGATTCTTCGCGGACCCAGTCAATTTTATTGATCATTTTCAAATACTTTCCCGAGTTGGCCATTGTTTACAATGTTTATGGCTGACTATGATCCTCTTCGCGCCAATGTGTCACATGATGCTGAGACCAGAGATCTTCTCGACCTCTTTGCAGGTCTCCCCCGTTGTTTTCTTTTCAGCTTTGATCGTTCTACTCCACGTTTCTCGTGGCCGACTTAGTTTCCTTTTTCCACGATCCGGTGTACGTCCACCTCAGTGCAGTTCTCGTAAGGCTATCCACCTCCGTTGTTTTATTATTGTGGTGATGTCCCGCTGATAGGTCTTTTGGAAGAGTACTAGTTCCTCATTTGTGATCTTCTGAGACCAGTAGATCCTGCAAATCTTTCTCAGACTTGAAGTTTGGAAGCCTCATAGTCTCCGACTATCTCCTTGGGTGACCCTCCAAAAAATTCTCTGGGTATCCATAGGCTAGCAGGGCATTCCATAAAGTGTCTTATGGACGCTGTCAAAGGCCTTTTCTAGATCGATGAAATTGAAATGTACCTTGGTGTGTTTCACTAAGTACACTACTCCATGATGTTTCAGAGTGTGAAAATGTGATCGATGTATCTCACTCCTGCATGGTCTGAATCCTGCCTGCTCTTTCGTTAGAGTGGCATCGATGGCATCGTTCAGTCTCAGGTGGATGAATTTACAAAACAGCGTGCTTGTTACCGAAAGCAGAATTACTCCATGCCAGTTTGTACACTGTGTCCTTTACCCCTTCTTAGGGAGTTTAACGATCAGTTTCCTGCACCAGTCTTCGGGTATGGTCTCTGCATTCCAGATTTTATGGAATAGGTCGTATAGCCAGTCTGTCGTGAAACGGATGTCGGCTTTCTGTACCTCTGCTGTGGTGTTATCCATTCCAAGTGCTTTGTTGCTCTTCAGATTCTTAAATGCTTTTAGAATCTCGTTTTTTGTTGGTGGGGAGCAGTCGATGTCCAGGTTGTCTCCTAAGGGTTGTGTCATAGAAGCCCGCACTGCTGGGTCCGGCCTGTTAACAACCGCTCTGAAGTGCTCTGCCCATCTTTGCAGCTGCTCATCCTCTATCGTAATTCTCTTTTTGTCTTTATCTCTTACTGCATCGCACCCTCTCTGAAATTGTTCCAGACTGTTCCGTTGTTTTGCGGTACAGTTCGCTTTGCTCCTCCCTATTTGCAGCTCGTTAAGCCAATGAATACTCCGCTGAAATCTTTTCTCTTAATCTCTGTGATCTTGCTTTTACTTTCCTTTCTTTGATCTCTACGCTTATCGATTGGGGACCGCGTCTCAGCTCTTATTCAGTTCTCAACTCTTTTCTTTTTTTCCCTAGCACGCTCTCACATGCTTGTGAGTAGCTCTCCTTTGCTGTCCTCAATGCTGACTCTACATCCCTTTCTGCCTCCTTTTCGACGTTACTTAGGGTCTCACACTTATTCTTTACAATTATAGGGAACTTTTTACTGATATCTGGGTTTCTCAGCCGAGCAGTGTTGTACGTTTGCCTGCTCTCTTTCGCCTTGGTGGGATTTCTTATTAGCTGTAATTTGATAGTTGTGTGTTTCCAGCTCCTGCTGATCAAGAGATGGTCTTTTTGATTCTCAGCGGGGCTAAAGTACCGGGACGCACTTCACCCCATCCTACCAAAGGGGCTAAGCCCTGGGTGGTTCTCCATGCGTCCTGTACTTACCGGCTTAGCATGCATGGCTTTTTTTCCCCAAGTTGGGGAGGGGAGGGTGTATATTTGGAAATAGTTTCCGAATTTGGCACAATTCTTCTTTGCAAATGGCGGGCGCTTTAAGTTTGTTTGCGTGTCATGAAAAGGTTTTAGAAGTGATTAGTTTTACATTACGAAACGTTGCCCAATCTTCGTCTTTAGAAAAAAAATAGCATCGATCTAGTAGGGGGAAAGTTTGTGAAAGCGATTACAAGATTTTTGCAGGCGCTCAAATATGACTTTAGAAGGTTCACAAAAGGCAAAGAGAACTTTGCAATAGAAAAAGCCAGCAGTAAAATGCAAGCCTTTCACGTGCATCACAAGATGTCTGACCTCGTGTACCGGCCCCTACAAGGACAAAAGACTGTTTGTTTAAAATGTAATAGTGTCCGTCCGCTATCTCCTCCGATCCTTTGTTGTATGTAGTTAGTCTCTCTTTTTTTTGTATTATAGTCATTCTTAACATTTCATACTCTTTTAATTTTATCCGGGCCCGCTGTAAATGGTCTCTGAGCTGTTGTGGTGTCCCTGCCAACCCCCTTCTTTAGTTTAGTTACGTTGTATAATTTGTTTTCTTTGGCGAAGCTAATAAAATAAAAAATAAAACTAAAATAAAAACAAAAGACTAAACGAAAAACAACACGACCAGAAAATCTGAAAAACACAGAACATACAATTGTAAATTCCTGGTGGATTATAATTCCCGCTACATTTCTCAACATTCGTCTGCATAAAGACTTAAGAATTTACATTCAGTATCTTGTCTTAAAATTAAACAAGAGAAAACAAAGAAATCTGTGTCAAATACACTCTTTTTGTTTTATAAGAGCCATTTTTATAAGAACGTTGAGGCTGAGATTTGCCCCAAAATTTAAGAAAATGTATCGACTAAAACAAGAACATCCTCAGGCTCAGCCAAATTTTACGCGTTCTTTAAAAAAAAAAAGAGTGTAGTGTTTACTCGTCTTAAGGCAATACCATGAGATTCTGTAAAATCGCTGTGTCACGCAAATTGAAATAACAAAAAAAAATTGTTATGGGTTTTAATCACGTCAGTTTGGTTGTTGTTTGCTAAAATGTTCTGAAATCAAGTTCCATTATTCTTCCAGAAGAAAATTGGACTAAAGAAAGTGCTGTAACAGTTGCTTAAGGTAAGTGGGAAACGCTTAAAGAGTTGCATATTATTATTATTAAGAAAAGAGTCCTGGGAGACTCGGTCAGTTGTCACTGACTCCCGAGGAAGCTTGTGGTCTTCTTGACTGGCGAAAAATGTCTGCACAGGCGTCGCGCAAAAAATCACGTGGTAGGTTTCCGTGAATGTTATTGGTTCTCGGTGAGGAAATGCTCTCGAGAAGGAAAGAAAAATGGCCGCCAGTTGAGAGTTGACAGGCTTGTGGTTTTCTTACCTTTTTGAGAGATCAAGGCTTGTTTTATGGCCGATTTCAAGCGGACCTTATTCTATGGAAAATATTACGTTGGGACACCGTTTAGCAAGTCGCTTCCAAAATGTAGTCGGGTACAACTCGACGTCTTGACGTGATGTCTTCGCCAGAAAGGGCTGCGAAAAAGGTGAGTTATTTTTGCGTTTTTTGATAGTGACAGTCCCTTGCCACGTGGTACAAAAAGATATTATAAAGGAACGAAAGAATGATTCTTGCGCTTTGTGTAGGTGTATAAATTAGCTTGTACCACGTGGCAGGGAAAGTGCATTGTTGTGTGACATGCAGACTATTTTTGCACGTTTTTTCTCGGATTGCAATCGGCGACGCGACCTGAAGATAGATAATTCGATAAAGTTAAAATTCTATATAGACTAAAGACAAACTGTGATCGTGAGATTGAGAAATGTTCCAGCCATTGAAGAAGGTGAATGCCTTATTTCATGAATTTTTCGACAGAAGCTTAAATTTCGCGATTTTTTGTTGTTGTTTGTACAGGCAGCTATTCAATTGAATGTTGCAGTAAATTCGGTGATAGGTGTGTTGATGCTACGTAATTCTGACATTATGATGCAAGCTGTAAGCTCATTTTCTTCACCCAGGTTAAGTTTCTACATGACTTTAAGCATATATTGCAGATTTACACGTTATTTGTTTCCTAATTTTTGCGATCTTTATTACCTTGTTTCGTATCTCTGCCAGCAAATTTTTAGCAAGTAGATTTTCCCTCTCTGCTATAAATATTGCTTGATGAGCAAGCCGGAACCGTTTGCAATACTTCTACTGTTATATATGTTTTAATTTTTAAGTTGGTTTAAGTCATCAGTCAATTCTTTATTTGCTGCTATCATGCTATCATCACACTAGTAGTGTAACCCTGAAGGAATTTATTTTATTTTCATTCTGAAACATTTTTATATCCCCATTCCTCTTTCTTTTCTTTTCCTTATACACCCATCTGTCAGCTCTGATCTGTTTTCATTGCATAAGAATATACTGTTCTTACAGTTATTATAGTCATGGAGCAAATTACAATATTACTGGCCCAAAATTGGCAGTCACAAATTTTCATGCACGTGGCATTCAAACTTGATTTAAATACTTTTTAACAATTTTTGTAATTCCTGCTTTATCTAAAGTGTTGCCTTTGCACCAGAAATGTTGGGGCAGGGTAGAGTTTCTGATAAGTGTGCACTTTTTGGCCCAGGATCATAGACTATTTGTGCAGTGTTTCAATTAAAGGTATTTAAAAGGCATTTTAGTTCTAACATTATTCTTGTCCAAAATGTTAGTCGTAATAAATGCTTTCAAAATGTATCCTGTCTCAGGTTTTACCACATTACACCCTCCTTTGTTGATCAGAATAAAAAATGCTTTCTTGCCTCAGTTTTGTTTCGAATGTTGTTAGTTGTACAAAGGTTGGATCCAAGAGGTACTTATTGATTAACTAACATGTGTATTCTATGCTTTTTAAGATGAAAAAGTTTTCATGGGAGGCTAAGCATAAAAAAAATGGAAACACATGTTTGCAATAGGACATTATTTATGTTGCATGGTGATGAATGTGCACATATGAAAGGACAATATTTTGTGGAGAGAATACAAATAAACATGATCTTTGCAGCAGCACTTCATATCTTATATCTTTTCAACTTGTTGTTATTATATATTATGGGGGAGGGGGTGACTCCTTTACTGCATGTTTGTCAAGACCACTGCAATTCAGATGTAAGTTAACTGTAACTGAGTCTTGATGCTGGGGTGTTCACCTACATGCCAACAAGTGTATTTAACAATGAGTTTGCAAACTTTAGCTCTATAGTGAACTTAAGACACTTATAATGGAATCAAATCATGATTGGAATTGGTTTACTTCTAACGACATTGTGGTATTTATGGATTTTGCTCAATTAAATGTTTTTCAATGCACCCAGGATTGTTTACTTACATATGTCAGCTGCGATAACATTTTACAGTGTGGTTGTTTAGTTTTGAACTCAGTAGGTGCAGTAATAGACAAGATTACAGTAGCTGAATTATTTGTACCTGTTATTAGATGGTTAATGTAGCTGAGAATTTATACCGTGACATTATTCAAGCCAGACCTTAATATTAAACATTCTCAGCCTCCAGGGTAAACATTGCCATAAGCCTTTAGGTGAGTTGAATAATATTGAAAGGACTCTTAAGTAGTGCACAAATAGTGTACTGGACTGGCAAATTTTTAACTGTAGGAGCAACAAAACAGTTGGGCATTTGTCACGTTCCTGGAAACAAGATTATATGCCTCCAAAAATAAATCATTCTCAAAGCTGTTTGGGACTCTGTGCTGTCCTTGAAGACTACTGCTAATTGATGTTGACAATTATCATGGAGAGGCCATGGTGCACCTGCAGTTTTAATTTCAGTGACCGACAACTAATGTTCAAGCAGTTGCAGTTTAATGCAAAATAATGATTAATATGCCTTCTAACAGCCAATTAGAATCGAAGTAGAATGGTGTAGTTTCATCATCATCATCATCATCATCATCACATCCTTTATTTAAACACGATAAAAAATTTAAAGTACAATGCTTGTAGGGTCGTGTAATTAATCACGAAAAGTACTTAACTACAATACTTCTACTAAGAATATTGTTCGATAAGAAATTGAGCACAATGAATAAATGGCTGATAGCACTTAAAATCATGTTATTGTCTGAGAAGCGACTGAACTGAACTTCTTTAGGCATAACCAGAGATCTAAGATTTTCAACAAAGAAAAGGGTTGCCCTTGAGTAGAAAAACTGATGACAACAAACAACTTTTGTAAGAATGTGAGAATCTGAAAACATTTATTGTTATTCTTTGTCTAATTTCTTTCAATGTATTTGTGATATATTTCTAGAGGTACACGATGCAGGTACTAACTCCACCCCAAAGTTATGCATTTCTTTTAGCTTCCTTTGCAAAGGTCAGGCACGATATTATTCTGCAATGCAAAACACTGTCTCTTTATAGGTGTATATTTCTTTGTGAACTTGCAATTTTTTGAACTAGTGTTGACATCGATTACAAATGGCATTACATTTTCCTTGACCTGTTTTCCTGACTGCTGCAGACTTCTTGCATTTACAACCACCTCCCATGTGCCAAAAATCCATATAACGAGCGATTTCAGACTAAAGAAATGTTAGAGCTTGTTTTATAGCCGACGCTTAACGTCTTCGGTCTAAAGGAAAAGAAACGTTGTTTAAGGAAATGAAAAGTGCTAAAACGAGTCTCAAAACAAATAAGTTGCAGGCGGTGAACACAGAAACAAATGGTCCTATCCATCCACAGCCGACCTTGTACAAAACTTATGGCCCTTACGTTGTTCTCGTTCCTTTTAATTCTGCGTTTCTTCTCGATCTAACAGTCAACAACCGCCACGAGAAAGAAAGCCAAGAAATATTTTGGTAGCCATCTTGCATTCAATAGCTTGATCACGTGGTCACGCGTCAACCAATCAGACATTTTTCGCCAGTCAAGTCAATGGCTACTAAGAATAGCGTGCTTGACAGGACGCAGCCTTGACGCACTCCACTGCTGACGTTGAACCAGACGTTAGCTTCTTGTTATGAATAGCACTGCATACGAAATTATCGTAGAAAAGTTTGATGGCGTTGACAAAATTCTCTGGGTATCCATAGGCTAGTAGGGCAGTCCATAAAGTGTCTTATGGACGCGTCAAAGGCTTTTTCTAGATCGATGAAATTGAAATGTACCTTGGTGTGTTTCACTAAGTACACTACTCCATGATGTTTCAGAGTGGGAAAATGCGATCGATGTATCTCACTCCTGCATGGTCTGAATCCTGCCTGCTCTTTCGTTAGAGTGGCGTTGATGGCATCGTTCAGTCTCAGGTGGATGAATTTACAAAACAGCGTGCTTGTTACCGAAAGCAGAATTACTCCACGCCAGTTTGTACACTGTGTCCTGTACCCATTCTTAGGAAGTTTAACGATCAGTTTCCTGAACCAGTCTTCGGTTATGGTCTCTGCATTCCAGATTTTATGGAATAAGTCGAACTTTTAAAATCGTCTCTTAGACAGTCTTCATCTTGTCGGATCAACGTGAAATTTGCAATACTTGTTGCTTTTGGATTGAACTTTAGCGTGGTTTACATTTTGCGAAAATCGATATTTCCATGACAACAATAAACAAAAATGTTCGAAAACAGTAACATTGAAATTTTGCGCGATCCAGTTTTCACTCCGAAAAGCGAATACCAACATCTTAAACTGTGGTGTACGGCAAACAAAATATACAACAACAAAAAAATTCTGTATGTTTGTTTTGAAGTAAATCGCAAAAGCATTTTCAACCTTAGTTTTTGCCCAGTAATAGTAACTGCACCGAAAAATTATCAATGCTTTGATGAAATGGCTAGAAAATACTGTTAAAATGTATCTTTTACTTACTATTTTACGCCTAGAAAGTTTTGTTGAAACTGGTGTTCGCGATCTCGAGAACGAATTGTTTTTCTAAGATCGATCGCGTAATAATTTCGTGGTAATTCTTGAATTTGAGCGCTTTTGCGAAAATCTTAAGAACGGCTCGATAGATTTTTTTAAAACATTAAACACGAGTGCTCGACGATGTGACCAATTTTAGGTTTGAGTCTTATTAGCATTGATTCACTGGAACACTTTTAGATTTAACGTTAAAAAGGATGTATGAACCGACGGAAAAGGTTGCGTGACAAATTCACAGTTGGCAAGTAAATGCTAATATATTCAAAGTAATGCGTAATTCATTGCTTGGTGATTTTTATCTGGTTTCTTTTTTCTTAGTTGCACTGTAGATTACGACGAATCGGTGTTAAAAGGACTGAAAACTAAAATTGGTCGCATCGACGAGCACGCGTGTTCAATGTTTTAAAAAAATCTGTTGAGCCGTTCTTAAGATTTTCGCAAAAGCGCTCAAATTCACAAATTACCACAAAATTATTACGCGATTGATCTTAGAAAAAACAATTCGTTCTCGAGATCGCGAATACCAGTTTCAACAAAACTTTCTAGGCTTAAAATAGTAAGTAAAAGACACATTTTAACAGTATTTTCTAGCCATTTCATCAAAGCATTGATAATTTTTCGGTGCAGTTACTATTACTGGGCAAAAACTAAAGTTGAAAATGTCTTTGCGATTTACCTCAAAAGAAACATACAGAATTTTTTTGTTCTTGTATATTTTGTTTGCCATACACCACAGTTTAAGATGTTGGTTTGTTTTCGAAGACTTTTGTTTATCGTTGTCATGGAAATATCGATTTTTACAAAATGTAAACCACGCTAAAGTTCAATCCAAAAGCAACAAGCATTGCAAATTTCACGTTGATCTGACAAGGAGAAGACTGTCCCGGAGCCGATTCAAAAAGTTAGGTATGGTCCCCCAAAAAACTGTATCGAAACACCTTAAATGCTTTTAGAATCTCGTTTTTTGTTGGTGGGGAGCAGTCGATGTCCAGGTTGTCTACTAAGGGTTGTGTTATAGAAGCCCGCACTGCTGGGTGCGGCCTGTTAACAACCTCTCTGAAGTGCTCTGCCCATCTTTGCAGCTGCTTATCCTCTATCGTAATTCTCTTTTTGTCGTTATCTCTTACTGCATCGCAACCTCTCTGAAATTTTTCCAGACTGTTCCCTTGTTTTGCGGTACATTTCGCTTTGCTCCTTCCTATTTGCAGCTTGTTCAGCCAATGAATACTCCGCTGAAATCGTTTCTCTTAATCTCTGTGATCTTGCTTTTACTTTCCTTTCTTTGATCTCTACGCTTATCTATTAGGGACCGCGTCTCAGCTCTTATCCAGTTCTCATCTCTTTTCTTTTTTTCCCTAGCACGCTCTCACGTGCTTGTGAGTAGCTCTCCTTTGCTGTCCTCAATGCTGATTCTACATCCCTTTCTGCCTCCTTATCGATGTTACTTAGGGTCTCACACTTAATCTTTACAATTATAGGGAACTTTTTACTGATATCTGGGTTTCTCAGCCGAGCAGTGTTGTACGTTTGCCTGCTCTCTTTCGCCTTGGCGGGATTTCTTATTAGCTGTAATTTGATAGTTGCTATGAGGAGATGGTGGTCGCCTCCGACATCAGCGGCTCTCTGTACATTAATTGACGTCGTGAAGAGAGTGCTTCCGGTTCCTGCTGATCAAGAGATGGTCTTTTTGATTCTCAGTGGGGCTAAAGTACCGGGACGCACTTCACCCCACCCTACCAAAGGGGCTAAGCCCTGGGTGGTTCTCCATGCGTCCTGTACTTACCGGCTTAGCATGCAGGCTTTTTTCCCCAAGTTGGGGAGGGGAGGGTGCATATTTGGAAATAGTTTCCGAATTTGGCACAATTCTTCTTTGCAAATGACGGGCGCTTTAAGTTTGTTTACGTGTCATGAAAAGGTTTTAGAAGCGATTAGTTTTACATTACGAAACGTTGCCCAATCTTCGTCTTTAGAAAAAAAATATCACCAATCTAGCAGGGGGAAAGTTTGTGAAAGCGATTACAAGATTTTTGCAGGTGCTCAAATATGACTTTAGAAGGTTCACAAAAGGCAAAGAGAACTTTGTAATAGAAAAAGCCAGCAGTAAAATACAAGCCTTACACGTGCATCACAATAAATCTGACCTCGTGTACCGGCCCCTACAAGGACAAAAGACTGTTTGTTTAAAATGTAATAGTGTCCGTCCGCTATCTCCTCCGATCCTTTGTTGTATGTAGTTAGTCTCTCTTTTTTTTGTATTATAGTCATTCTTAACATTTCATACTCTTTTAATTTTATCCGGGCCCGCTGTAAATGGTCTCTCAGCTGTTGTGGTGTCCCTGCCAACCCCCTTCTTTAGTTTAGTTACGTTGTATGTTTTGTTTTCTTTGGCGAAGCTAATAAAAAAAAATAAAAATAAAAATAAAATAAAAACAAAAGACTAAACAAAAAACAACACGGCAAGAAAATCTGAAAAACACAGAACATACAATTGTAAATTCCTGGTGGATTATAATTCTCGCTACATTTCTCAACATTCGTCTGCATAAAGACTTAAGAATTTACATTCAGTATCTTGCTGTAAAATTAAACAAGAGAAAACAAAGAAATCTGTGTCAAATACACTCTTTTCGTTTTATAAGAACCATTTTTATAAGAACGTTGAGGCTGAGATTTGCCCCCAAATTTAAGAAAATGTATCGACTAAAACAAGAACATCCTCAGGCTCAGCCAAATTTTACGCGTTCTTATAAAAAGAAAGAGTGTAGTGTTTACTCGTCTTAAGGCAATACCATGAGATTTTGTAAAATCGCTGTGTTACGCAAATTGAAATAACAAAATATAATTGTTATGGGTTTTAATCACGTTTGGTTGTTGTTCCCTAAAATTTTCTGAAATCAAGTTCCATTATTCTTCAAGAAGAAAATTGGACTAAAGAAAGCGCTGTAACAGTTGCTTAAGGTAAGTGGGAAACGCTTAAAGAGTTGCATATTATTATTATTAAGAAGAGAGTCCTGGGAGACTCGGTCAGTTGTCACTGACTCCCGAGGAAGCTTGTGGTCTTTCACTAGGGGAGGCCGCGCATGCTTACCCCGAAGATAGAGGACGCATCGACCACCACATCGACCTAGCAACAGTACTACGTTGCAAGCGCAATTTTGGAACATTACAATCGATCTTCTCCACATCAAAATACTGCTTTGGGTCGAAATGTTTTACCAACTCAAACAATAGTACCCAGAATTTGGGTAATAGATTGTCAGGACTAAAACATACAATTCGAAAAAGTTGTGACAACTTTGCTTCCTATGCCGTTATATCTCTCTTGTCGCTTTTTCTATTAATTCAACCTACCTTTCTGCACCGTTACAAGGGTGGCTTTTTTTCTTAAGAAAATGGGATGTTTGTACATTAATTTTAAGGTGGTTGGACTGTAGTTTTCAGAGGCACACCACCAAACATTTGAATGGTTGACACTAAGTAGCGGACTAGCTACTTCACACATTTACTCGGCACATCGAACAGTCTTTGCAAAGAAAATTAGTTTGATTGACAAAGGTGTTATCATGTAAACGCAGTAGATCACGTTTTTTCGCATTTCTTCTTACTGTTATTTGGTGAGAGGGATGGCAAGGGCGTTCGCGTGGCTATTTAGGTCTAATCTGCGATCAGGCTCTATTTTCGTTTCGCTCGGTGAAACATTCAGGCGGGACGGGCGAAACGAAAAATAGGGCCTGGTACAATTCTTCTACGGAACGTCTACCGCCCACTTTTTTGATTGATTGACATTCAACAAAACAGCCAATCAAAATTTCTTCTGCTTGCACGATCCTCGGTATGCAAATTTCCCAAAACGGCAATTCGCAAAAAGTCACGCAAATGTCGGCAAAATAAGAAAATCATAGGCTACGATATATCTTCTAGGCATAAGCACTCAAATTTACATGATTGCTAACTTGAAGGTTCCGGTATTGTACATGGTTGCTCTGTCTGAGCTGAAACTGAATGAAAATTCAAAATACGACGAGGTTGTCATGTACCAAAATATGCTGCATGCTTGAATCCTTTCCCATTTCAGGTGGTATCCGGAAATATTCTCTTCGCATTTGTCACCAATTTTCTGCGTACAAAGCCTTGGGCGATAAAGAGAAATACCTTCAGTTTTATTCTTTACAACAAAGATATAAATAAAACCGTTTATAAACAAAGGAGTATTTTGTAATTTAATTTAGTTCCAGAAGTGATAAATATTTGAGACTAGCAGCAAATTTTATCTCTAAACAGCTGCGAATTTTAAAACGAAGAACATTTATTATAAAAGTAGTCAGATCCTTTGATGTCAATGTCAGAGATCAATAAAACGACATAAGTATTAAACAATGAATGAATAAACTGAAAATCGTTATTACGACTTGATTGCGGCTCAGTCGCCAAACATCAGTTTACCGTTAGCTTTACCGAATTATCGGTTGACTTGTTGTCGATCATTCTTGGCGAAAGATACTTGTTCGTCTGCTGTTCTTTTTGTTTCTTAAAACGCGGAAACAACCACTACTCTGTTCATATTACCAATACTAGCTGAAAGCCGTCAAATGAAAATTCCGAGACACGATGCGATAAAACGGAATACATACTTCACTGTTGCTGTACTTCTCTGCTCCAGGTGAGAGAAAGCTTTCGTCAAACCGAACGCCATACTCAGGAGAGAAAGAAATGGTAACAATTCCCCTAGAACGACGAGAATTTATTAGAGCAACACATTTTACATGATTTTACTTCGGCAGACTTGTTAAGTTCCTTGGTTGTTCCTTCGATGGCGGTCGCATCGAAATTCATTCTCGTCCCCAGAGCTACAGGGCTTTTTTTTTAAATTACGTCTCTTGTAGCTCTGGTAACGGCCAAAAATTTATTTTTTTTGATTGGCCGATTCAAACTGTATGCGCAATAACGTCAAAATTTTTTGGCTTCTACGCATAACGTTTTATTTCCGATTGAATTAATCAGGGCAATATATTGACTTGATCAATTTCCACGTAAAGAATGCGGCATAAGGCAGATTAAGCGACCAAATTTTGAATTCAAAGTGTTGAGATTGTCGCTAAATGCCAACGATTCTTTCCTCGCTACAGCATTTTCTACAAAACTACAGCTTGTCCATAAATAAACTTACATGTAACTGTCTCATCAACTTTTGTAATGACCTCTTGATGTCGATGTTTAAAAACTTGGACGCCAAATGCTTCTGGAAATTTTCGATCGGGTAAAACGTAATACAGTATAGCGTTTAGGGGTGGCGAAACGATAAGTACATAGTTGACATTCTCATACAACAGAAACCAGACGAATGTAATAAAATAACTGGACAATTCAATATAAGGCTAATGCAATAATATTATACCTTTAATCAGGCAAGATACAAATCCAAAACCCGTGAGCAAAATGCAGGGACAATCGCTCTTCTGAACAACTACAGCACGAAAGGGAGCTTCTTAAGTTTGTTCCTTTTAAACTCCAGGTTTTCCGCTAATTGCAGGAGATTAAGAGGGTCCCGAACAGCTTTTAGTCGATCCATAAAGCACCACGACTCGATCGATAGGAATTCAAATTTCTCAGTTGTTGTCCGAACTGTCATACCCAGAGCCAATCTCGTTCTCAGAGGCTGCATTCCTTTTGGTCAGCACCAAGGATGCAAGTCCTCTGGGATAATCAATGTCAAAATGCTGGCGAATCGAAATCTGATTGGCTACTATATTTTACCGGAAGTCTACGAGAAAGAAGTGTCAAAACAGGAAATAAAAATACTTATAATGCTTTTGCTGGACGTTTTCGATCACGTCAGAGAGGGACAATAGGAAAGAAATCTGAAAATGGGCGATGCAAACTAACAAAGAATCGAAATACAGTCAAATTCAAATTCATGTTAGAGAAGACGCAAAAAGCTAACTGGTGTCGATCACATGATTAAAACGAAAAAGGCGACAAAACCTTGTGATATGTTGCAGCGGTTCTTGAGAAAGCTGAATGAATACCTGCTGCAAGATAAACGACGCGACGGTTGAAGAAGGAGTACAAATTTTGGATTAATTCCTCTAATTTCCAGCTCTAAAGTATGGTTCATGGACACTGATGGCTTGAAAATTGTTCTCAACATTGTCTAAAGAGGATGGAAGCTGACAGTCTTTCCAGTGCAGCCGTAGAAGTTAAAATAAGCGGCTTTGTTTTAAAAATCCGTTCACTCCGCGGAGCCATGTGCGAGTTTGATGGAACAGAAGACAGAATTTAAGCTTATTTTGTTGAACTGGAGCCGATAATCTCACTGTAGCTGAAAAGTGAATGGTAGATTGGATTCTTGAATTAAGTGGTGCAAAAACTGTTGCAGTGACCGGACAGAATGACAAAAACAACGAGAACAGCGATCCTGTTTATTTTTGCAAGACATCGTAGCTGTCGTATTTGTAAGCTTTGAAAGTTTGCAGCTGGCAAGACTGATAAACCTCGTCGAGTGTAGGTAAAAGGTCTTTCTCTAGTATTAAATTGTTTTCACTCTCAACTTTGATTGTCTGTGTAAGAAATCATCCATCCTTGATTGTGATAGATTTTTGATGTTTCTAGCTGTACTAAAAAGTGGCTGTTCAGTTTACCTTGATTCATTGAGTTGAATTATTTATAGACCTGTGATACTCTTTAATAAATTGTACCTAAGTCATTTTTTTGTGTTTATTCTATGTAGTGTTTTAGTATTTCGGCAAACGAGCTTTCCGTACAAAACTTATACCGTAGTAAAATATTTACCGACGTAGTGGTGGAGAAAACACAACACCAGCACAGTCGAAAGGCGAACATAACACAACGCCTGCTCAGGCACGTTTCATAAATAAATGACCGCTCTACTTTGTCCAAGACCCTTTAATGGCATCAGTACAGTTGATTTGCTCTGTGTCTTCCTTAATAAATAAGCAGTCGCACTCTGTAAAAAAATTTAAGTTAATTTTTACGCGTATATGCCGCGCGCTAAAAACAAGGTCAAGTTTTTTCAGATTGATTGCTTGCTCAATTAGACTTTTCAAATTAGTAAGCTTACACACTATTCGACTGCTAAAGAACCTCGTCCATGACTATCGTTTTCTTTCAAGATGTCGCTGAAAATTTGTTAATTTTGTAAAGGGCCGTAAGACGTGAAATAAAATTTGCGGCGGCACTTCAAACTCCTCGACAATGGCTACGTTTTCAGTACCCTTGAAAACGTTCATGCTTGATATTTGTTCTTCTATCAAAAGTTTAATGAGGATACGACTACAATAAAAGAGTTAATTTTCTCTTCACCACTGTTGTTTAAAAAACACACACATTCAGTCACAAACGTATGAAGGCAGCCAGTCACTGAGAGATCCTCCATATTCAGCTGGCAGTACACAAATGGTATCTTTACCATCAACAACAACAGTCTTCAGCGCCTCGTATTGGCGTTCTTTGCATTAGAGCTCCGGTCTCCTTTCTGAACTGAATTTTCTAACACGAAGTGAAACAAATTTATAGAAACCGGTGCGGCCATCTGCGCGAGACTGCGAGCGGGGATAATTTTCATTTTCACGCGAGTCTCGCGTGAATGTCAATGGCGCCAAAAACAAGGGGACGTCGTAATATTTCGCGCCTTTTTTGTCTTTACACGACCCGTAACGCATGCTCAGTTCGTAAACTGTCGAGCATGCGCTTTAAAAAACCGGAAGCCTAAAAAGTGGCATCCGGTTTTTGATTATCCCAGAGTCCGTGGCATTTCGATCCCGCTGACCCTAAATGCGCGCGGGCTCTGGGGACAAGATTGGCCCAGAGCTCCACGGACGAGAACGGAGCAGGCGCAATAGCACCTTAACGAATTAGACATGCGAATTAGACATGCGAATTAGACATGCGTGAAATTCACGACATCCGGTAATGGGTGATACCAGAGCCCTACGATCCCACCGCTGACAGAAAAGATCGTAGGCTCTGGGAAAGAGAATGATCGAAATTGTGAGCGAGTCACGTCGACAATTTACTTCCGTTGACAGCTCTATTGTTAAAGGGCCAATCAGAACACATCGATTCATAGGTATTGTTTCTCGACCAATCAGACAAAAAAACCAGAATCTGGTTTTTCTACATGAGTTTCGACAAGCAAATGTATCATGCCCTCCTTCCCCCGCAGTAGTAGTAGGGAAGGAGGGCATGATTTCAGGTTAACTTAGGTCCCGTTCGCTCTCCACCCTTTAGGATCTTTGAATCGGCGAAAGTTTGTGAAGCCCGATGAAGTTGTAAAATTCAAATGAAGTTTTTTTCTGGGTAAATAATCGATGAGTCAGTCACAAAACTAAAGAATGTACATGCTTCCAGTCAAAATAAAAAAGAGCGGTGTATAATATTCGCGAACCCAATGAAACACTAAAATAAAGCCGAAAGTGAAATCCACGCGAAAGTAAGGTACACTTCAATAAGTAGCTTCAACTCAATAAAAATATAAGAAGTTTCAACTACGTTAATGCTGGCGGTCGGAGTGCTAAATTGGCCTGCTTGTGGCCTATGGGAATGAAACCACAAAAGTTCATTGTTTATGGCAGACCCGCGTTTTTCAAACACCACTCGCTAGGAATGATCTGTGATCATGACATCTTCAGTAAAGGTAGAGACACACTAGAAGACAGTTTGCAGAAACAGGTGTCTGCGATAAGCCGCCTTGTGTGTATTGCGTAGGATACGAGTAGCTGAGACAAAACGCTTGAACCTTTGTGCACACGAAGGGATTTTAAGAGGGGAATGCTAATTTATGACGAGGGTACATGGGAACTCGAATAAATAACGTTTTCCCATTGGTTAATGTTTGTTTTGTCGCGGGGACAGGTTGCATAAGCAATGCACACGTGACAACAATAAAAATTTGTGTCATTTTGTCCCTGCGATCTGAAGCACGAATTCACACTGGCAGGAACTTGGGCCTTTCGGAAGGACAAAAATTTTGTCGCAGCGAGAAGAATTCTTCATTAACATGACCTATCCCAGAGTCACTGCGTCCCTGCAACCCGCGTTATGTTGTGTTTTAAGTCTTACCCACTATCTATAACTTACAATAGAATTATAGCCTGCGAATTATGTTTCAAACTGGGCACACTGAGGTGATTGCAATCTGTTCTTTATGGGTTTCAGTACTAGATCCATGACTCAATGACCAATCATACTGCACGCCACTTCATATTTACTCTTCGGTCCGCTGATTGCAATGTATTCTTTGCATCAGCCATTCTCACGGTATGACGTCATGAAAAGGACAACACTCCACCTTACACTCCACCAGCCCAGCCATGTCTTGGTTTATTCCATTTTTAGTCGGTATTCTCGCAATTTACCTTGTAAGCCGATTGATCCCACGATCAAAAGTTGATATCAAAGGAAAGTATGTTCTCATTACGGGCTGCGATGCTGGCTTCGGTCGCATGACAGCCATTCGACTAGACAAGATGGGAGTTTATGTGTTAGCGGCTTGCTTGACAAAAGAAGGAGAACAGAGTTTGAAATCGGTGACGAGCAACAAACTGATGACATTGCAGATGGATGTTACAAACTCCAAGCAGATTAAAGAAATCTGCGAAGAAGTCGAAAGAAGGATTCCTGCTGACACAGGTAAACTCGTATCTGACATTCCTGCCATTCCTGCCTTTTGACTCTGAATTTTGAGCACCGCTGGGAAGAGAACCATCATATCAGTAAAATACTTAAATTTATAAGGAGTTCAATTTCGCATTGGTCGAAGACAAAAACTAGAAGGCTCCTTATGTATTTATTGAAGCAGGCACAATATCAAAATGGAAATGTAACGACTTGTTTTTCATGAATTTGAATTCACAGTGTGTCCTTTGTTTTAACCTTAATTCTGCACTTGGCTAATCAAGTGCTGTGCACGGAATCGGTGAACAACGACATAACTGCTGAAAAATGCTGGGAACTGGAAAACATGTGCAGTAGGGTTGTTTATAAGCTTCGCAGTCGCTGCTTATGTGCTTATTTCAGTCACATGAGCAAAAGATTTGGTGAAGGTTTTCTGCATGCTTTGAATAGGAAATTAGCTCATTAATACTGTTATAATTATGTTAATAGACATATTGGCCGAACAAAATGTTTAAAAATTAGGTAAAAATGTTTTAAAAAAAGTTAAAAATACTGAACGTTTTCGATCATTAAGATCATCATCAGAGTAAAAATGATGATGATCTTATTAATCGAAAATGTTAAGTATTTTTAGTTTTATAAAAACGTTTTTACCAAATTTTTCAACAAATTATGCTAATTTTACTCTTACGTATTCCAACTTAATTTTTCAAACCTTCCCTTGTTTAGTTGCAAAAAAACATCTCAATATTATCTCCCGGGTTTTTATAAGGCAAAACCATGAAAGGACTTATTGTAATTATTTTGTTTTACCGTAACGTAATAATAATAATAATCATCATAATAATAAAGCGGGATTTCAACAATTGACACTTACTTTGCAGTTTTGTAGACATGCATGAAGCGAACTCTGTATTTTGCAACTTTATACTTCGTCCTCTCTTTTGCCATGTTGGTAGGGTTGTGGGGCGTGGTAAACAATGCTGGAATATTATACGTGCTGCCTATTGAATGGACAACCCTGGACATATTTAAACGCACCGCGGACGTAAATCTTTGGGGGATGATTGACGTGACTAAGAGCTTTCTACCGCTGGTGAAAAAGGCCCGGGGACGAGTTGTTAACTTCTCAAGTGTTGCAGGTCAGCGATCGGTGGCAGAGTAGCTCCGTGTATTCATTCAGTTTAACATGAGCCCAACTGCTCAGCTGTTGTGTTATAGAAGCCCTAGCTATGTCATTTTTTAGTTCTTTGTACTTGCAGAAAAAACAAACAAACAAACAAACGAGTATTGGAGAAAGTCCTTTACTAAGCGATTAAGTTCAAAATGGATCGAAGTATGGCTCTTTAAATAGTCAATAATTAATATATCTAGATTTAGCCAAGCCTAAAAGCGGAGCTTCCCCTTTTCTATTTAATTATTTTTTGGCTGGCACTTATTAATTTGTGAAAATACTCTCATTCGTTAAATAAAAACAACAAAACAAAACAAAACAAAAAAGAAAAAATTCATGTCTATCAACATCAATATGCCGGTGTTTTTCCTGGCAAAATGTGTTCAGACCACTGCAAAAACCATGGTTGTGGACAGGAAAAACCAAAAGGCATTAGCTCTGCTAACAACACGGCAAAACGCACTGCGCATGAGTAGACAACTGAGCTTCCCATCAATTTTTTATTTCCGGTCATGCAATGAAAGCTCACGCAAACAAAGCAATTTCCAGAGCGTGAAATTCAAAAGCAAAAAGTAAGAGTGTTAGAAAGAAAGTAGGAAAAAATTTTATTTTGTTGGAAAGCATTTTTTATACTTAGCGGCATACTTTTGCACCAAAGTGTAACTACTTGCACCAAGGGTGAAATTATGTTTGGAGTCCCTCGCGCTCGGAGCCGCTCGTGCTCGAGGACGGCATTGTTTTCATTTCTAGTTCTTGTCGTGTTAGCTCATTTGCTTTGTTTGGTCTTCGCTAAATGCTCGAGAAGGGGAAAGTCAGGTAGAAAATGTGGAGGTCGTAGCTATCCAATAGGTCCAGAACTAGCAAGGGCTGCTAAACTCCCAGTGGGCTTGACAGTTTGTCGTGTCCACTGGGACGAAATACGCAGAAACAACAACAAATGCTCGGTGCCGGGGAAGACTCATTCCAAAAAACTCCGCGAACAGCCGATTCCGATAAGACACCACTCAGTTCTGGATGCCATTGGCAAAGAAAAAGAACAGTACAACCCAGGGACGAGGTGGTGTACGGAATGCTGTACGCAAGTTGACAAGGAAGATGAATTCATCACCCATCCTGAACACCAACCACCACCAACGAGAATGGCCAAACAAAAGGTTAGTTTAAATGCCCACCCGATAATTTTTGTGAACTCTGGCAAAATTGCAAGATGTAAAAAAAAAAAAAAAAAAAAAAAAAAAACAGAGTAAACGATGATATTATCCATCCCATCCTTTGTGTTTCTCTATCCAGTTGTTATTTTCTTTACTGAGTTTAATTTAACAAATAGATAATAAATGAAGAAACAATTCAAATGTCAAGATCCACTCGGAAAAAAGCGGCTCTACCACTGAGCTATTTACAATATGAATAGACACTGCAACACTTAAAAAGTATTCTCCACTATTATCATAAAAAATATTTATATTTTTTAATATATCTCAATCTATCCTATCCTATCCTCAATTTATAGGATGTTGAAAACATACAAACCACAACTGTTGAACAAGTGAAAAAGGTGTGGTAATTATTACAACGTGAATGTTAAAAAATAAGTACCACAGTCCACCACAGTATTATTATTTTTTAGAAAGAGAAATTTAAATGAACTGTTGCACTCAAAACAAAAGGTGTAAATATTCAGCAAAGATAAAATACAGTGGTACTAAATTTATACAGTATTCTCTTTCTCTGATGCTTTGTTTATTTTCCCTTTTGATTTAGATTTGGCAATTTACTGGCTGAGCCCCAATTTTAAGACTACACAAAAATTTACAACAGAGTCAGAGCAGTGACCAAGACCGTGCCAAACAAATTAGAGAAATAAAATACCACTTTCAGTATCTCTGCAAAGATTAAAATGTTTGGAAGAGATTTGTGGAATATTCATTTTACAGTCAACAATGACTGGAAATCATGGGGTGAAATAGAGATCGAATTTGGGACAGTGAGGCTGAGTGGGACTGGCGATGTCATGGTTGACAGCCTTGTGTGGAACAAGATGGCAGCAGCATTCAACACACTCAATGAACTAACAGGTTGGTTACACTCTCCCCAATATATAATTGTTGAACCTCCATGTGTGACCTCCTCTGGTAAAGAACCATCTCTTATTATTTACATCCAGTCTTCATGATTAACAATTACTTAAGTTTTGCTTTTTATCATTTGTTTTTCTAACTAAGTTTTGCTTTTTGTCATGCACAGTGCATTCAAACATTTATAGGGAATGCACTTAACAAATATTTTATAATTATAATATTATTACTGATTATTTGTGGCATACTTCGTTTTTCCTTTCACTCGTTATTTCAGAAAATTCATTTGACCAACTGGTAGAGAGATTTCAGAAATTCCAACACCATCACTATGACAGCAGCAATGCAGTGGCACTATATGACCCCACAGAAATGAAAAATTTTGCCAACAAACATGCACCTGGCCTATATGATCTTGTGTCTTCTGCGGGAAGACACAAGACTGACTGAGGAACACCGCATTTTGCAGGAAAAAAGGACTGTTGTTTTGCTGGATATCATAGCATATTTCCGGTACAGAGTTATTGTCAGAATATGTTAATTATTAAGATAAAGTTTTAGTTACATCTTTACATACATGTGTGCACAAATAATTTGACTGAAATATGATCTCAATATTATTTTGTTATGCATGTAACTGCAAATTTCAGTTGAATTCTTGTGCCAAGATACCTGACTTTTGTGAGGTTTCAAAGTTTCACAAAAAATCTCTTGAAATACAGTTTTAGAACATTAGTTTTTATTAGAATAACTTAAAATGTATCACTTCAATGGCTGAAAAAGATGACTTTTTGTTGATATTATTAACAATAAATCTTCTTTTAATATTCTTTCAGATCTCAGAAAACAAATCAACTTCAAAGAGAGGAGGGCTTATTTATCCAGCAGCATGGTGCATCCAGAGATGTTGTTTACTCCGGCAGGCTTCTTGGTTTCAGCACCAGTTCAAGGGATATTGACGGACAGAAGAACCGACACATTAGTGAGCAGCCAGAATTCATTCACCTTCAGATTTCAAAGGCAATCAAAGTAAGTAGTTTTCACTGAGTTAACCGTTTCACTCTCAGAGTCAGTAATGGATACACTTAAAGTGGTTCTAACTTTTAAGTCTGTGGATGAAATCCTATGGTGTGACCATTCAAATCAAATATCTTTGGTAGTACTTTTGAATGGATTTTTTTGTTTTGCACAATAAAAAAAAATTTGAAATTTGGGATTTTTCTTGAATAATAATTTTTTAATTTGACCACTACAAGGAGTGAAAGGCTACTTAACATACATGTACATGTACAATTTGTAGGTATTAAGTTAGGGTACAGATATTTTGATAGACCAATTTACAGTGTCTGCTTATGGGCCTGGGCTTTGAATGGAAATGAGGGGAAATTGATTTTGCTTTGGCACAAATAATATCTGCGTTCCATACAAAATGCATGTATATCATGTTGATCTTATATTATATGCTAAATAGTTTCACCCAGCTCTCTAGTTTCCCAACATAATTTACACAAGAAGCAGATATCTTTGTACCACAGCAAATTGAACTAATGTTACATTTGTTTACAGGAAAGTTGTTTAATGATCTACTTGCTGGATGATTTTTGTAATATCCAAACCATAAGACTACCTGGTGCTAACATGAAACTTTCCCTTCCAACACACATGGCATCCCAGGGCTCGAGACTAACTTTTCAGCTTAGTAGCCTAGTGGCTAGTGAGAGGTTTGATTTCACTAGCCAAAATAAATTTTCACTAGCCAGACTTTTTTTTGCATAATCTTGTACTGTGTTCAATATGTGTAATTTTTAGCCATATTAAATACTGTAAACATGCCTCTCTGTAATCTCAAGAGTAGAGAACTTGAATGTTGACTGTACTTTCCAACGGTTAAAGATCCTCACCAGCGGAATATAAAGTACTATGTGCCTTCAGGGCAAATTCCCTGGCGCGATGTAGTTCACGCCTCTCTTTTCCATTTCGGTCAAATCATGACGAATAACTCGAACAGTTAACCTTCTATGAGCATGTACATCGTACGGAGAAACGTTGGGAAGACAAAGACTGACATTGTACAAACGTTGTAAGATACGCGGAGAAACGTCAAAAAGACACGACTGATACAGCACTCAACTCACGAACGGAAAAACGTCTACAAGAGAAGACTAGTAAATGAGCAGAAAAACTAATAAGGTTCGAACTTACTAAGGTACGGAGAAACGTTGAGAAGTCAAATCAAACACGTTGGTTGCGAATGCACTACAGTAGGGAGAAAAGCTGCCAACGTACCAAGATACAGAGACTAATAAAATACGCAACTACTAACTTACGGAGAAACGTTATTGAACAAAACTAATTCCGTAAGAACGTGTGTGACGTACGAAAGAACGCCGAATGGACAAACTGAACTATTACAGTGGGACAATAAATTACGGAGAAACGTAAATGAGACAACTAAAATCGCACTAACGTACGGATAAACGTTGAGAAGACAAGACTTAAATACCGTATGAAGATACTAACGTACAGGTGGTACAGAGAAACGCTAAGCAGTGTCGACTTATGAGGCCCTGTTAGGGTAATTTCCGACAAGCGACATAAGACAGATGAAATGGCGACAAACGACGCAAGGATGGATTGAAACTGCGACAGCGACGAAGACAAGCGCAAAAACAATAGTGAAATACTGACAGGGACATGGCTTCCTCCTCAATACGTGAAACGAAGGGTTTTGAACTTCAGACTAGCGACATTCATAGTCCCCCTAAAAGGGCCTCACTTATCTTACGAATGTACTAACACACTGAAAACCTTAGGAAGAGCAGAACAATGTCGTGCGAACGTGCTAACGTACAAAGAAACGTTGAGAAGGCTAGACTAATAAATCGACGAACCTACTTACGTAGGGAGAAACGTTGTGAAGATGTTACGTAGTGAGAAACCCTGGAAAGTGAAACTATTTTACGAACGCAGCAATTAATGGCAAAAAGTCCGGCGATAACAGAAGACAAAAGAATTGTGTGAACCTACTGACGTGTAGGCAAATATCATTTAGACCCACTAATGGACTTTCAAGGAAATGTATGGTGAAACGTTCTGAAGACGGCTAATTTCGTTCGAACGTAGAAATGATAGAGAAAACGTTGCCATCTGCTTTTGGGATCCGATCATCAGAAGCAATATTTAGTTTGGTTTCCATCCTGTGCTTTAGTGCTTTGAAATTTCTACGAGCCAAAATGGCTAGTGAAAGCGCAGAACTTACTAGCCAAAATGGGATTTCTACTAGTTTGTGACTAGTTGGCTACCGTTAGTCTCGAGCCCTGCATCCAATATGCTAGATATTCAACTAAGTATACCTGGCATTCTTCTTCCTGTGGACAAGACAAAAGTTCATAGAATAGTTACTGTTAATGTTAAAGGGCAAAACTGCAAGCAGTGTAGGGGAGGAATTGATCCAGACTACATTTCTCAACTGGTGCAAGACAATAAGGGTCAGCTCAAGTCCACATTTCTCACAAGTTTTAAGAGAGGATTTAAGGACACTGACACCAAAGGACATCCAATCACAGCGAAAGGAGCTTAGGTACTGGCCACGTTCTATATTATTTGTAGAATGCCCACACAAATATTGATTTCAAGTAACAAGTAAACTCTCTCCTTGTGCATTGCAGTATACATAAAAGCTCTAGGTAATTTCAAAAAAGTACTTTGAAAGCATTTATATGCAAACCTGAAAAGGTAACTTTCTCCAGCACTGATTATGTCTTTTTTCACCTAAACAATGCACCCGGTGACACTACTTAATAATGCCATGTTTGATTAATGGTTTCACAAAATATACAACATTTCCTTCCCACACAGTGAACAAGTTCCATTCTTATTCTATCTAATACCAATAATAAAAAAATACCACTAACAATGAAAAACAATCTTCATTCCTACAGTGTACAAATGAACAGTCAGTTGATTGAGTCCTTTTCATGTTCATTTGATGCAACTAATCAATTGAGAAAACATTTTTTTCCACCAGGGTGTACTCAGGAAGATCTAATGATGACCTTAGCAATTTGGGTTTTGAACAATCTTTAAAAAGCAAAGAGGACTACCAGGATGCACTGGCTCCTCATTTGAGGTTGCTCCTGGACTATAGGAGTACCTTCAAAAGTATGCCCTCCCAGCTCCAGAAGACTGGCCAACCTGGTTTTACCGTAAGAAAATGATTGCACAAGAAATTAATGACGATTCAGCTTTCCTTTTCATGGTTCCAGAACAAGGCCCTTTTCATGTAACATTAAATGTCCATGCAAATTTATCATTTTGTGCTATCCAGCGTTTACCGAAAAACTTTTGGATCTGAGCTTTCCCTTAGACCCAAGCCTTTCCGAATTAATATTTACTGTTGAATGCTGTTTTCCTCGGATGGCTGCAGATAAGAACCAAGGTTCTACAGAAATTTCAACTTTGCAAAGAGATTGAGTTTACATGCATATTGCACCTTTTGGATGAGGTTATTCCACTGTCTTTCTATCACTATCCAGTGATGTTCCGTTCTGGCAGCTTAAGTTCTTACATTGAAGTCATGCATAGATTTGCTTTGTTGTTCATTATCTGGAGACGCCATCATTACGACAGATCAACCCTATCTATGTTGAGTGATATTTACCATCAAAAATCTAATTTTCCTAGCTATTACGTCTGCAAAGAAAACTGGATGTCACTCATCACTGAGAAGAAGGTTGAGATCTGGCACAGTGTACTTAGAGCAGCAACCCAAGCCCATAACTGTGCAGAGGAAATTCGCAAAAAGGCAATAATGTTAGCAAAGTCAAAGTCAAGCAAAACCTTCATGGCTGAATTTGTGAAGCCCTACTGCAGAGGAATGTCAGAGAAAAGTCTGGAAGCATTTGTTTGGAAAACTGCAGAGAGTTTACTTGAAAACACAAAGAGAATGGGCCAGAATATTGGAAAATCAAAGCTGGTAATAATATAATTTATGTCTCCATTCATTCTGGCAAAATGTTTTAGTTTTTACTTTATAATACTTCACTTCACTTCACTGTTAAGTTAAACACTCTCAGACTAAATAAATATCAAAATTCCGCTAAAAAAGCTTATGTTTGTAACTAGACAGAGAAAGTCAAGCTCATACATTGTATAGTTTTTGACAGTGGCTGCTGGAGGTGCATGTACTGATAAATACTAATTAATAAAAACAAAAATAGTACACCTTATGCTGGATGGGTCTGTTACTGAATCATTGTAAAACAAATGTCACAAATTTATATTTTTCAGGTTCCACCTAAAACAAATGCAAGAGGGAAACCTATTGGAGAACGGAAGTACCAACTTGCAACTTTCAACACTGACATCACAAGTTAAGTATTACCTTTGGCATATTCTTTCACGAGACTAAATGATGATGACCTAAACACTTTACCCAATGCATCTAAAATCTGTGACTTGAAAGACTGCACAGCAAGCAGCTCGGAAGAAGCAACTCGTCTATCCTGTTTTCATACTATCCACCTGTGTTGTTATCAAATTGCTAATAACCAGTGTCCTTTCTGTACAAAACCTCTCCTAGATGAAATGAAAGGGCTATCACATTCCTTCAATGAAAGTTTACTGGAGCCAACCAAAAAATCATCTTCTGCAGCAACTGCCACAAATCAAAACTCTGATAAAGATAATGAAGAGAAACTGGTCATCAGTGGTACCAGTGAAACATAATTGTGTACTATCAATCAGGTGCTTGGCAACAGAAATCGATCAGACATTAAATTCCTTTGTTGTTCCACAACCACAGCAGCCAACACAACCTCAGCAGCCGACACAACCTCAGGCTCAGCAGCCAACACAACCCCGGTAGTCAATACAACCACAGCAGACAACACAACCACAGCAGACAACACAGCCATCTTCCCACACCCAAGATCACTCAGCAATGTTTCCCTCCTTCTCAACATTACATCCTCAAAACGGCCTTTTAGTCCTCTACTTTCTGGTTCTTTCCTCCACAGCTCTCACACACTGTCTCACAGTCTACATTATTTGGAAGACTGAAATGGATCTAATTCTTGTACATTTATTGCTTTGTTGTTGGCAAAATTTTACATTCTCAACAAGTCTGCCCTTTCCTTGACCCAGTTTATTTCACTACCTCTCTCGTGGACAAATCTATTTCTCAACTGCATTTCACTTGGAAACCAAATTTACGACAGCGTAACCAGGGGTGTAGGGCGATACTTCAGTGTACGAGATGCAAGTGCATTCCTTTCAAACATTATCGGTGACCTAGAACTTGAAGACTCCTTTGATTTGTCAAATTTGAGTGAAAATCCAGCAGTCCCACAAAGTTCTTTAGCCTTCTTGATGGCATGACCATCAGCTTTGTTGGAAGGAACAATGAAATAATCATCATGGACAGCCATCTGCATGGTCATGTTGAAACCATGGTTGGCATGTCTCACATAGATAAAATTGAAGAGCTACGATTTTTTGTAAAGCAGCAATTGTCCCCTCACTTTAATATTTGTTCACTTACGTTTGTAAAATATTAAATTAACAAATAAAAAAAGCCTTCACCATGGTTTGTTCTGTTCAAAAGCATGCAAGCAAGTAATGAGAGCACAAAAGAACGGTAGAGTGAACACAAGCTGCACACGAGTATTTCTCCCTCATCGCTTGCTAATTGCAGGTGCTTTGTAACAGAACAAACCACAGTTAACATTTTTAATTTGTTTCCTAATATACATTTTCTTCATTTATAAAGGAGTTTGCCTTATCTTACGAGAAACCTTTTGCACCTTTCCCCTAGATTGCGTCACCAGCAAGTTTTATGCTGTGATAAAGCACGGTAAAAGAAAAAAATCTAAAATCTACATTTTCTTGGTCTTCTTCATTTTCCGGACACCTGCCATTTTCGCAAAACATGCTCTAACAGCCTTCGGACTTGAAAGGTTATGGCAATTGGCAGTCAAACATGTCACCTTTGACACCCAATAATTACTAGAACATGTTTTCCATCACGTGTCCACGCGTAGGTGAATATGACAGTATTACCGAGCAATGCTTGATGTTTTGGTATTATTTTATGGTACTACTGTACAAATTCAACCAAGAAATTCTCAAATGGCTTGCAGAAAAAGCCACTTTTCTGTCCTTTGAAAGCTGTGTGCATACTTAAATGGGCCACGATTTGCATGCTTTATACCCTCACAAGGCACACTAATTTTTTAAAATAAGATCACTCTCTCAAGACAGTACAATGTTCTACTACTATACAGCAAGATCTGTTTGCCAAGGCAAAGAGCTATTAATATTTTCCAACTTAAGCAAACTCAGCTATCTACCCAAAAGTAAATGTAATTTTTTATCTATTTTTTCACCGTGATCCAGATAGTGTTGACAGGACATAGACACTTCAAAACAAAAACTTGTTTTCAGTATCTTTGTTACTGCTACATGTACATTTGAAGTCGTTGTGTGTAGGATAGTTCAATGGGTAGTTCACCTTTCAGAAGGCTCAGCAGCTTTTTCTTGCATTTTTGTACAAACATTTTCATAAACAGTTCGTGACAACAGCTCCTCGCAATTGCATTTACCGCATGAGATATATAGACATATTTTTATGAGAAGTTCAGCATTTCAACGCAAATTTGTAGCTGGAAAACTAAATTAAAATTAAATCTCTACTGCACAAACAAGAGCGCAGCAATATTTGGAGCCCTTAAAGAGATCTCGTCGACGAATTTTAGGGGTGAACTTTATAACACATACGCTCATTTTCGAGTAAAGTTTGTGGGCCCGTTTTCAGGAAAGTTAAGACTGCTCTAAACTACACTGAAACACGGAGAAACGGAAAACAACGTATTCATGATATATCATATTCAAAGTGATGAAAGCAATAAAGTTGAAGTTGAAATGATCAAGCTGCCAAGGATGAAACTGGAGATTGGCCGTCTGTTTTTTAGCTGCCCTATGTTTTAACTCTTTAACATTAGACATTAGAAGACAAAACTCTAGAATTTTATTCAGGAAACAGCTTAACGAACATTTTCAGTGTTGAACAAATTTTTCATCCTCACCTACTTTATTGAATTTTATAATGAGATTTAGACGTTAGATTAGGCCTTAGATTTTAGTTTTTAGATTTAGATTTTTAATTATTATTATTATTATTATTATTATTATTATTATCACAACTGACAAAAATGGCGGCTACTCGAAATTGGACGAAAAAAAAAATTGAGCCAGGTATTTCGATAAAAATGAGGTCTACCGTCCATCCCCTATACAAATAAATGCAACAAATTAACACCTACATACTTTCATACATCCGTCGTCGTTGCTTCTTTCATCTACAGCTCTAGCTCCATACAAACTTCGAACGCGTCATCACCGAAACCACACCGAATGAAAATGAACATGTTCGAAACCGGAAATGGCCGAAGTGAGCGCATGCGCAGACGTTTTGCCGCGATGTTAGTTCTGCTATATTTGGCGTCGAAACCGCTGCGAAATGCTGCGAACTCAAGCGGTTTGTCGACCGAGTCGACAACAAAAAGGCAAATTTGAACTTTTCGCCTGAACTTTTTCGCCTAAATTTTTTCGCCTAAATTGACCTTTTCGCCTTCCACCAAAAAGACAACTGAGTACTCTTTTGAACTTTTTTCTATTACTAAAATTGTTTTTGACTTTTGTTTTCTTTGCTCGTTTTGCTACAACGCGGGTCACCGTGCGATTTCGCGCCAAAAACGCGGGATACAGCACAGGGTTATATCAAGTGTATGCCACCTCATATTGGTTACCCTGTGGTGCGGACGGACGGGCTCAGTAATTATTGATTGATTTATTGTTGATTTTATACGCAGGTCGGCTTTCGTCTAACTTCTTTGCGAGTTATGCTATTTCTAAATATGGTGTGGAAGCGTTTTCAGACGCCCTCAGGCGAGAAATGTATCCTTGGGGAATAAAAGTGAGCATCATGGAGCCAGGAGGATTCCAAACAGGAATGGTGGAACCTCGTGTGAGGGAAAGGCAAATAAGACAAGGCTGGGATGACTTGAGTGATGAACTCAAGAAAGAATACGGAAAAAACTATTTGGACAAAGGTAATTCTCCAATCAAATGACGATCCCAGATGCTGTAGAGGCTTCAACGAAAGAAGCTTCTAGCCAGGGACACAAACCACTGTTTGAGGCGGAACTCAATGCGTCATACTCCTTTTAAAAGCCCAGCAAGTCATAACACAAATGGAAAAGTAGCGAAACCCTACAAGCTACAAGCTTTAACTGCTTACTATGTTTAATCTCTATAAGCTCCGGTTTTGTGCTTATTTCATCTCTACTAGTTCTACTCTTGCTTTTTCACTCCCCTTTTGGGCATGATATAATGGCAATATGAAGGTCATATTAGAACTGCGGGATGAAGAATTTAATGTAAAGAAGATCATCGCAGTTATAGACGCAACTTTTGCAGTTGTGAAAAGAAAGCCTGAAGAAATTCAGGCTTGTACGGGATTCGAACCCTTGACCTCTGTGATACCGGTGCAGCGCTTTGACCAATTGAGCTACCCAGCCAACTGGGAGCTGGTCATTTAGTCGGTTCGTTATAAACCCGTGAAGGATGAAGACTATCTCCCGGTTGGCTTGTCAAGGTCAAGGGTTCGAATCCCGTACAAGCCTGGATTTTTTTTCAGGCTTTCTTTTCGCAACTGCAAAAGTTGTGTCTATAACTGCGATGATCTTCTTTTAATTCCTTTTTGGTCAGCTCGCACATGCTCGCACTAAATACTGAGCTGCTCAAGATATCCCCCAATCTCCCATTAAAACATTGTTGCCTTTTTATTGAAGGCAGCAGAAGAACTGAATATTTCTATCTTTTTTATTCATTTTAGCGATTTCTTTTTTTACGGATTATCCTGCCTCATCTAACACTTATCAAGTTGTGGACGCTGTCGTAGATGCGCTGACGTCACAAGCACCACGTGACCGGTATTTGGTTGGCTCTGATGCTCGGTTTTTCTTTTTGTGGATGTCGCGGTTACCAGCTGTCGTTGCAGACTTCATATTTGCGCGGATGGTGTTGAAGCTACCAACACCGCTAGGATGCAAGTGACGCAGCATTTTGCAACAGACCCTTTATTGTCTTATTTACGAAACGTCTGACTTAAAGTTAAATCCCAAATTTTATAAGTCAAAATATATACCCACAGAAAATTTGGGGAGAGTAGAGCCATGAGTATTGAGATAAGGGCTGGGCTGTAAAAGGCAACAACATTTCCATACTGCTGTCTCTTATTTTACAGTGGTAACGATTACGTTATGAACCAGTTCTAAAATTCAGACCTTATATGGGACGTTTTTTGAGCAGTACAACCCGGCGATCATCTTCACACTCCACATCATGCCGAACAAAACACTATCTTGGCACAAAATGTTGTACCTACTCAAACAATGGTATTCAGAATTTGAGTAGTAAATTTTCAGAACAAACCACGAAATTCGAAAAAATATGACATCTCACTTTATCATTCTGGTCCTCAGTCTTCATATTACTTTTTATTGTTTCCTCTTTTGCTATTTTTTTTTTATCTGAATCTACTTTAAGCGTGCAGAAATTGATGATTGCACATTTTAAGGGGGCTGGAATGTATTTTTTAGAAGCAGGCACACCACCAAACATTTAAACGGTTGACATTTTACTGTCAGAGATCGGTAGGACTAGTTAGTTCACACATTTGCTACGCACTGAACAATCTTTCCAAAACATTTAGATTGATTGACATGAGTTTTACCATATCTGCACAATAGAGATTACATCGTTTATCATATTTTCTTACTGCTATTTGGGGAGAGGGATGGGAGCTCCCTCACTTTGCTTTTAGTCCCGGCGTTCGCGCGCTCTACCCTTTTGGGTCTTTCACCTATAATGTTATTTTCTGTATTAATGTAACGAAGGTTTGTGAAGTCCAAATAAAGTTGTGAAATCAAAATGAAGTTTCTGTGGATATGAGTCAGTTACAAAACTAAATTTGAATGTACAAGCATCCAATCCAAAAAAAAAGGTGGATTATATTCAGCGAGAACAAATGAAGCGCGAAAGTAACGCCGAAAGTAAACCCACTCGAAAATAAAAAGCATTCTGGTATCCTTCAATAGGAAGCTTCAACGCCTCTAATGTTTTGGGACGGAGTGCTGAATTGGCCTGCCTAGGGCCTATGGGAATAAAGCCTCAAAGGCTCTGTTTCTTTGGAAAATAAAAATAGGTTATACAGTAACGGTAGGGACACACTAAGCGAGAGATTTTAAGGACAGGTCTCTTCGATAAGATTCCTTGTGCGTATTGCTTAGGAGACATGTTGAGATGAGACACTTTTACTTATCAGTGATGAGGGTACCTAGGAACTACGCTTATTTTGTTGCAAGGACAGGTTTCGTTGCGACAATAAAAAAAAAATTGTGTTATTATGTTCCCGGAGGCTGAACCAGTTTGAATTTATGCAGCCTGTCGGAGGACAAAGTACTGTCTTAGCGACAAAGATTTCTCAGTAAATCGGGCATGCCATACGAGAGGAGTTGTCACTATTTCCACGAGTCGTGTCTCTACCCACGATCTAAATCTTAAAATGTAGTCCAATTTTAGCCGGTGAACCCTGTTTCAAACTGAACACACTCAACAATGACATCGGCTGTAACAGCATCTCTTGAGGTTATTCTTTCAGCAAACCATACAAATACGACTTGATGTATTACCGTATGAGATGATGGCAATTTATTGTCAGGTTGACTCGAGCAATATGCATAACTTATTGACCAATCATCCTGTACGGCATGCATTATTCGCACCAGTTATTTACACGGTATCATGTCACGAGAAAAGAACGACATTGGACCCTGTACTCCACCAACCTAACCATGTCTTGGTTTATTCCAGTTGTAGTCGGCTTTCTGGCAATTTATCTTGTTAGCCGATTAATCCCGCGATCAAAAGTTGATATCAAAGGAAAGTGTGTTCTTATTACGGGCTGCGACTCTGGCTTCGGTCGCGAAACAGCCATTCGACTGGATAAAATGGGAGTTCGTGTGTTGGCGACCTGTTTGACAAAAGAAGGACTGACAGAGTTTGAAGTCGGTGACGAGCAACAAACTGAAAACATTTCAAATGGATGTTACAAATTCGCATCAGATAAAGGAAGTCTGCGAAGAAGTTGAAAGAAGGATTCCTTCTGACACAGGTAAACTCGTAACTACATTGTGTTGCGTTGCTATTTTGATAAGCATTTTTCTTATCAAGACTAAAAAGATGGCCAGTTCTGACATCGACAAAGTCGCAGCCATACTTGTAGAAATGGGAGACAGCCAGGCATCACCGCCAATCTCTCCAATCAAGTCCCCAGCCAAGCGGACTACTTCAGATTCAGAGGAAGACTTCCCATCCTCTCAGCAGCCACCTGCCCCCAAACGTCAAAAGACCGAAGAGGGTTTCAGAACGCTGAGGAACAAGATTGCTTCCCTTGAAACCAGACGCGTCAATAGTCTGAAATTTCTGTCTGTTCTAGAAGAACACGTCAGCAAACGCTCCTGTCCGATCGGTCTCCAGTTCCGGCCCAGGCCACAAGTTAGACCAGACCCGGAGTTCACAGCTGCCACGAACAAGATCTGCCAAACCGCAGAACAGGACCTCCTTAAGCTCCTCATCAGACAGCAGGAGAAAAACGCCAGCGCAGATTCGGAGACCATATCCAGTCTCAAAGTCCAGCTCGCTGCCCTGTTTCCTGACCAAAACAAACATGAGCAAGCAGAAAGGAGACTCCAGTCCACCACCAGCAGATTAGTCAACAGGAACACAGCCAGACAGAAATCTGCCAGCCGCAGACAGAAGCCGAATGATGAACTTCGTAACCTGAAAGCGAAACTTGATGAGCTTACAACTCTAATGAATGTATTTTCCAAACGAGAAAATAAAACAAGAGTTGCAATTTATTCAGGTGTCTCTTTTACTGACTCTGCACGCGCCACCCCTGCGCGACTCATTAGCAAAAGCAAAAAGCGACAACTAAAACGCAAAGCCCATAAGATTCAGTACACACCAAATAATGATAGATACATAAAAAATCTATCAAATATCGCTCTTACTGACAACGATAAAGCTTTGCTCTCTAAAGGCCTCAACTATATTCCTACCCCTCCCAACCCGGCCTCAAATAAAAGTCTAATAAGAGACTTTAATCAATTTACTCGCACTATACGTTTAAAATATATCTTTGCTAATTCAAGAGCAAACCTCACCCGTTCCATGTCAAATCTAGTTGGCAGCAACCACCACAACCGTCAGTGGCACTAGAAAGTTATCTGGAACGCACTAAACATGAGATTGCTTCAGTTGTCTTTTCCGATACTAAAGACAACCTTACAGCAAAGCAGAGACAAACGCTCAATACGCTTCGCGCGAACAAACGAGTTAACCTTAAACGAGCCGACAAGGGGACTACCACTGTTGTCATGGATACTCTTGACAAAATCAAAGAGGGTAACGAACAAGTTTCTAATGAGAAATTTTATATCCCTCTCTCTGAACCTATAGTATCCTCCACGACAACTAAAGTCAAAGCTATTGTCAACACACTTCTCAAAGAGAAACACATTGACGCTATGACTCACAAGTGGTTAAACCAAGGGCAAAATCCGCCTAGAATACCGGAATTCTACACGCTGACCAAAATACACAAGCCTGTACCAGTCGGTAGACCTATCGTTTCCGGTAGTGGCGGTCCAACAGAACGTATATCAGTCAAGTTTTGTTGACTCGCTTTTACAACCTATTGCTAAGAAACAAGAGTCGTACATCAAAGACACTACGCACTTTATTAACTTTGAAAACACGAAAATTCCAGACAAAGCAATTCTTGCTACACTTGATGTCTGCTCACTTTACACTAATGTCCCTCAAGAAGAAGGGATTAAAGTCACTTGCCAATACTATGAAGAGCATTATCAGTCTAAATCACCCATCCCCACTTCAACTCTTGGGGAACTCATGAGACTGATCCTTAAAGAAAACTCCTTCCAATTCAATGGCAAACACTATTTGCAGACACACGGAATAGCAATGGGTACTAAAATGGCAGTAGCCTTCACAGTCATTTTTATGGCTCACATTGAAAAACAGCTACTCACAGCAAGCCCTTTCAAACCTACTCTCTGGAAACGTTTTGTAGATGACAGTTTCACAGTGCGGACTATTAGCGAACAAGAAATCAACGATTTCGTTAGCTTCGTAAACATTTCCACCCAACCATCAAATTTACATGCGAAATGTCATCTGAGCGTATTGTTTTCCTCGACACTGAAGTTTTTAAAGGACCTCGTTTCGCCATCAGCAAAACACTTGATGTCCAAACACATTTTAAGCCCACAGAACTTTCCAATATACGCTTTTCTCCTCATGTCACCCTCTCAGAGTTAAGAAGGGTCTTATCAAAGGAGAAACATTGCGTCTGTTGAGAACTAACTCAGTCAAAGAAAACTTCGAGTCAGTGCCGAAACGAGATTTGCAATCCCGTTCCACTCGATCGAGGCTATCCTCTAGAATTCATTGAATCTATTTTGACTGACATCGATTTCTCATCAAGGAAAGCGGCTTTACAAACTAAATCTAGGACATCTAAAAACCTTTTGCCTTTTGTTACCACATACAACCCGGCTACGCCAAATGTTAAAAGGATCCTAATGAAACACTGGCACCTCATTACAGACAATCCTAAACTTGCCACAATATTTCCTAACACTCCTATTGTCGCTTACAAGAAGGAGAAATCGCTCAAAGACTTTCTAGTCAGAGCTAAAATTCCTTCCATCGAGTAAAAACAACGATAAGGGAATTATATACGGTAAGGAGGGTGACAATATTACAATCGTTGTGTTGCTCGGTTCCCTTAATTACGGGTTAATGTCATGATATTCTTGGTTTTTTGATTTGAAAGTTGACCACTGGAAGCAGAACCTTCAAATCGGTGTACCTCAAGTTATAACGAGTTTCAAATTACGCAGAGTCGAAGAGACAACTGGAAAAGCTTTTTTATTTATATTTTTGAGCAAGCACAAAATACAAACGTAAAGCATCAAGTGTTTTTTTATTTTTTATTTTAGTGAATGTAAATTAACTGCACGCGTTTTGTGTTAACTAAAATTAATTCTGCGCTCTACTCATCAAGCGCTGTGCACGGGTTCAACAACGACATAAATGCTGAAAATGATTGACACCGTAAAACATACGCAAAACTGGGTTGTTTATCAGTTTCGTAGGCGGTGGATTATGTACTTACTCTATACATGCGCAAAGATTTGCTGTACACGCATTGAATAGGAAATAAGCTCATTCGCAGTGTAATATGTTCATGTTGGGTCTTACTTCTTCTTCGACACAGCAGGAATTTACTGCGTTTTCTAACAAAGAATTTAAAATCAAAACAACCGATTGCGCTTTTCTCAGGCATTAATTATGACTACGAGCAGAACCCTTGAATTAGACCAAGATACGCCAATCAAAATCCACAAACTTTACCAAAGAGCGTAAAACGCAGCGGTTAGTTAAGATTTGAACTTTAGAGTTCACGTCGGTGTTGTTTTGAAGAACTCAGCAATTATTGATTGATTTACTGTTGATTTTATACGCTTTCGTCCAACTTCTGCGCTAGTTATGCTATTTCTAAATTTGGCGTGAAAGCGTTTTCAGACGCCCTCAGGCGAGAAATGTATCCTTGGGGAATAAAAGTGAGCATCATGGAGCCAGGAGGATTCCAAACAGGAATGGTGGAACCTCGTGTGAGGGAAGGGCAAATAAGACAAGGTTGGGATGACTTGAACGACGAACTGAAGAAGGAATATGGAAACGACTTCTTAGAAAAAGGTGTTTGTTTATTCCAATGGAATTTTCTCTGATCAAATGACGATTGGCCAGGAGAGGCAGCAGAGGCTTAAAAAAATAATCTTTCGACCTGATACACTTACTGGGGGGAGTCTGACTGAACTAAATGAATCATCCTCCCTACAAGCTACAAGTATTACTTGCTGATCGCCTTTAAACAAGGATTGTTATTGTAAGCTCCTGTTTTCTGCTTGACACATCCTAAAAAGATACTGCCCCGCGGCATATGTTGGCTCCCTCTTTGTTCTCGCACTAAATTCCGAGTATCCCGGAATCCCTTATTCTACCATTTGTCCCTTTTGTTCTTAAAATGAACTTAGATTTTCATATAAGAAGACCTGACCATGATTTTTTTTGTTTCGTTTCAGGAGTTTCGTTTTTTACTTCATTAAAAACCTCACCCAACACCTATCAGGTTGTGGATGCTGTTGTGGACGCACTGACGTCACAGGCGCCGTGTGACCGTTATTTAGTTGGCTCTGATGCTCGGTTTTTCTGTGTGGATGGCGTGGTTACCAGCTGTCGTTGCAGATTTCATATTTGCACGAATGGTTCTTAAGCTACCAACACCACTGGGATGCAAGTGATGATACACAGTACATCAAACCTTCTATTTTTTTTTACTTCAGAAGTTTCTGACTTGGAGTAATGTGCCAGATTCTCTTTGTCAAAAAATATACCTACGGAAAAAGTGGAGTAAATGTCGAGTTGACAAAGGCAACATATACGTTACGTTATGAACCGGTGCCAAAATTTAAGGCTTTTGATAGGAAATTTTGGAACAGTACATTTGACATTTCACGTCAGATCAAAACACTGTTTGACACAAAATGTTGAATGTACCTACTCAGAATCTGGTACCCAGATTTTGAGGAGCAGCCAGGGCGAAACCATGAGCTATAGGAAACATGGATTTTGAGTCCTCACCGAACGTTCTTTCAAGCAAACAGCGATGAAATATGTCGACGATTCAATAAAATTATCACCTTACCGTCAGTTCTACTGTCCTTTGTCTTTGATTTCTACATCACTTTCTGCAAATATCCCTGTTTCTCCCCGATTCTTCGGTGAGTTCGATATGCTTACTTTTATCGCCCGCCATTTTGAAAAACACTTGTTACGAGTTCTACGCAGCTAACTAGAAAACCTCCGAAAGTCGCTCTAAAGCCACTGGGTGGGAAGCACTTGGGCCATTGCAAGGAGATTTGTGCCATTGGCCAATCGTAGGGCCGGAAAGACAATGGCTATTGTTTTTCAAATTAGTGTCCAGCTGGTAAGAGCAAAAAGCATTTTCCAGTCCACCGACAGAACCTAATTTGAATTGTCACTTTTTAATCCGTTGCACGACGACCTTCCATATGTGGAAGTCCTTCGTGCAATGTTCTTTTAATATATTCTGGGAATTAGGGATTGTTTATACAATGGCGTTTCCGATTCGCGACTTTGATCCAATCACATGCAACCAGCTAATTAGACCTATCACCGATTTTTCGGCGGAATGTGCGCGTCAAGTACAACAAGCAGACACGTGCTGCAGGATACTCACTGATCATCGATCTACTCCGAGAGATTTATTATTTATTTTTTTCTGTATCACTGACCTCCATGGAGGGAGCTTCAACTAGTGGACTGAATTGTTGTAGCAGAGACAGAAAAGGTAAACAAAGGGGGGGGGGGGAGAAAGAATGACCTCAGAAAACTGAGTTAGTATTTTGATGCGCGTATTAAAGTCAATTTGTTCAAGTTCTAGCTGTGGAAATGCCTTCAAGTCGTTTCTTTATTTGAGGCTACAAATGGCAATAGACATTTTCGGGATGAATAAAACAAACAACTAAAGAATTCTTCCTCTATTTAATCTGTACACGAACCCAAAGTTACCATATTGATCCATATTGTCCTACCACAATAAATGCACTGTTGTCATCACAAACACGCGGCCGCTTCGTTTATCCGTTTTGGAAAAAAAAAAACGCATGATCGCTATTTGAAGCTCTGCAGTCGATTCCGTGTTCTTTTTGTGGCTGTTCTTTGGTATTTTTTCTTGAACTAGCCCCTTCTGTTACCATTTGTTATGGGCAAATTGATCGTCGAAGGAACCTTTGTCTCGTATTGTCCGGTCCGATTGAAACTTGACCAATCATTTGCGTTACGGTTCATTTTCTTTTTTCCTTAGTGATTTCTGATAGATTTTGTTTTGACATAATAATTTATCAGTTGAGTAACAAAACAGTTGAGTAACAAAAACACCAACTCGAAAGACGCTAACTTAGTGGAGAGTACTGCAATTTCGCAAGTTTGCAAAAAAGTACAAAAATCACGTGCAACATTTGGCAAGTTGCAATCGTTAATGAACTGATGAAAGTTGTTTGACTTCACCTGTCATCAATCTTATGCTTCCTTATACTTTCTGCGTTTATATCTCTTGAACTAAATAAGATCTCAACTTAAACCTTTTACCATTCGATAGCTCTTTTTTTCCTCAGTACATATGATTTTTTGTGAAAATCGAGAAAAATTCGATTTTTTCTCTTCCGTGTATCCTTTGCGAAGTTTTCCTTCCATATTCCATTTGCGGGCACAGTTCTAAAAAGCACGCAAGTGTGAGCTCCGCGAGTCCACGTGAGCGGACGTGTTTCTTGAGAGGGAAACCGTCTTGCCTTGTGTCTGTCAGTGGCAAGGAATGGCAAAAAACGAATGAGGCTTAGCGTCACTTTTAGCCTCAAGCCACGCCAGCCTGGCCAAGGTGGATACGAACTCCAGCTCAGAGTGAAAAAAAAAAAAAAAAAAAAAAAAACCTTTGACAAAACTACAGAACATATTAATAGATTTACAGAACTCAGCTGCGAATACAATGTAAGGAAGAAATTACCGAACAAGACAAAAGAATCGTTGGGCTGCCGGCCGGCTTAACGAAGAAAAAACAGTCGCTAAAAGATGAACTTTCAAAAACTAGGGTGAAGCCTAACAAGCAAGTAGAAGAGTCGCAAAACATATTGTCCGCTTGGTGACCTGAAGCAATACGCGAAGAAGACTTTCTTGAGAATAATCGGCGTTCCCGAGTGTTACTCATCGAGCGAAGAGGTAATTTTGAAGGTTGCAAACTTCTTAGATGTCACACTTTCCACACACCTAGCGACATCGAAATTTCTCATATGTTAAAACATAACGAGATTGATTCAATAATTGTAAAGTCATATGGTCAAAACCAAACTGTATTAACAGAGAACAAAGTTGAAAAATGTTAAATTAATTACCGAGTTTCGCTTCAACCTCTAACCCAGGAAAAATTTTGATTGAAAGAATAGGTAAGGATTGGTAAGCCCATACTCTCGGATTGGAGTTGTGTGTTTATTGTTTTTTAGACATATTTTCTCCGCTTTTGTTTTGTTGTTCATTTGATTTCTGAGAACAACCTTTGTAAATTCATTTGCTTAAATGATCGTAAAATAAAGACGGCAAGAGCCGTCAATTTCAAACATTTTCCAGGGGGAGCCTGCCCCGGCCCCCCCTAGAAAGGCCCCCTCTATCACAAAATCCTCTGTCCGCCGCTGTGAATAGCGAAACCCTCTGACGGCTCTCCAGGATAGGAAACTTCTCTCGTTCCTCCCCCTGGGAGGAGAAAATTTGTCGCCAGGCCACACTACCCTAAATCGGCTTAGTCGGCTGAATCAGTAGAACGTTATTGTCATAGGTGTCTTGCCGACCGTTCTGAAATATGTTTCGCCTGAACACTGACGATCCAACTGCACTAGTAGGTTCATGATCTACATCTCAAGTGACAATATCATGAGACAAAGCTAAAGCTTCATCCTGATTGTGATTTTCTTCAGTTTTTTCAAGTGATATCGGAGCAGTACACAACTGCCAGACTCGCTAACCACAAGACCAGTGACAAGTTCAACCTACATAGACTATTCACAATGCTCGTAATGAAAAGCGATGATAAGATAACTTATTATAATGCCTCGTTAGCTCCATGCCCGCATATGCACGCTGATTACGTAACCAGGATGGCATAAATAGGATGAAAACACTCGATTCCTTCCAGCGGACAACCAGAGTAGAGGACTCTTTTTTCTGTTTCTCGCCCGAACCGCACGACTTCTCCGTCGTATAATGGCTGATAGACAAGTCCAAATGCCACAAGCCCTGGCTCGTCATGAGGCTCCTCGTCCGGGAGCGGCTCAGGCTCTGCAAGTTCAGCAAGCAGCACAAGTTCCGCAGGTTACACAAGTACCCCAGGTTCCGCAAGCTCAGCCGGCTCCACAAGCGCCGCAAGCGCCGCAAGCGCCACAAGCGCCTCAGGCACCTGTAGTTCCTCAAGCAGGAAACGCTCCTGAAGCCGCTCAAGCCCCACAGGCTCCGCAAGTTCCGCAGGATGCAACGCATGGTGGAGAGCTTGAGGTGAATATTTTATGTCTTATTCCGTGGTTTGCCTAGATAAGTTGATTAGGATCCCAGTTACCACGTGTTTCAGTATGTTTTGAGATTTAGGTGGGTTTTTCTATTTCGCTCGGACTCGGTCAAAGTTTTAGTTTATATCATGTGGGCGAGGCTTCGCCAGCTTGTTTATGAAATGAGCTTTACAAATGTGGGCAAGGTTTTGCCAGTGTTAGTGAGTGAAGCAGACAAGTGTGGGCGAGGTTTCGCCATCTTGTTATGGAATGAGCTTCACAAATGTGGGCGAGGCCTCGCCAAAAAAAAAAATATATATATATATTGGTTCGAGAGTTTTTATCAAATGGAGACCGTAAAGGAGGGCGAGTCTTCGCCAGTTTTGTTTTATGGATTGTTCCATTCATTGATTTGAGGGAGTTAAACAAATGTGGGCGAGACTTTGCCAGTCTTTTGTTTTGTTTTTGTGGCTTGAGTGCTCCATTTAATGATTCGAGGCGGTTAATTGACAAGTTTGGGCGAGGCTTCGCTAGTTTGTCTTGTGGAATAGCCGATTCAATGATTTGGGTGCATTTCGCTTATGAGGGCGACACCTCCCAGCTTGTTTTCCCGGAATATTTTGTTTGAATGAAGACAAAAGTTCTTTTTGTACGGGAGATCGCACCCTTTGTGAGTTTTTTCCGTTGTGTTATTTTTAAAGAAGCTGCGAGGGTTAATATTCATTTGTGCCCATAACATTGAGATGATTGATTTGTGCACTCCCGGGAGGTCATCTGTGGTTGCTTCGTGTATTTGTAGTTTTTTCAGAATTACAAATTAATGTTAAACTAAATTTTGATAATGAGATGAGGGCGCCAAGTCTCCGAGGAGGTTTTATATCGCCATCCTGCTTTTGAGCCTATAATATCTGCAGTTTTGTTCTCTGGAGACTTTTATGAGGTCGATTATTAAATAATTTAAAGTCACCCGAGAGTGGGTTCGAAATCTGTCTTTACTTATAGTTGGGAGTTAATAAAACTGGTAGGAACCGTAATGAGGGTTGCTGTCTCATATTTATTTGATTGAAGTCCGTAAATTGGTCAAAGTCTCGCCAAATTGTTTTGGAACACCGACAGTCGTGCGATTATGGAAATAATTCTCTACAAGGAATTTTCTGTTTTGCAATACCATTGCTTATGCGGTATCGGTGATTGTTTTTGTTGGCTATTATTGTGTGATTATTTGCTCGGCATAATTGGTTGAATAGATATATTCTGTAGTTGTTATTTTCGGCTTTATTGATTAGTCTGTGTATAAGTGAAAGCATTTTCTGACAGCTGTTGAAATTAGTGAAGGCGCTTTTTCCAAAGTGCAACACTTGTAGTACTGTGGGTGTGTTATGATGCATAATTTAACACATCGTTTATGGAGTTTACATTCCGACACACTTTGTTTGTTGTTCAAATATTGACAGAATTGGAAAGGGAAGTATAACGAGCTAAAGGAGGCGATGGACATGCTGACAAAGTCCTCCGTGGAAAACTTGCTGAGGCGACTTGTGAGTTTGGCCTCTCGTCCTCTTGTAGAATTCAATAAGTATGAGGCGTTGGAGTTGGTCGATGCCTTAAAGAACGCAGCTCATGATTCCAAGCATGAAAAGGAAGCATATTATCGCCTCGTCTTTGAGACGCTGCGAGGGAAGCTTGATCAGCCCAATGATCAGTTCCGCAATTACATCTTTCCTCTGCTTGGAGACAAAGACCACGAAAAGGTCTTGGATGTGGTAGCTAAAGTAGAGAAGAATAATATACGGCACATGCAGAAATCGTCTGGTTCGGGTGGTGTATTGAAGAATAAGAGCTAACCGTCTTCTAGGCCGCCTCGGCGATGTTTCTACTGTAATAGGCCGGGCCATATTAAGGCGCATTGTCCTCAGAGAAGGAAAGATTCTGGCGAATTAAGCGTGAAGGATGATAAAAAGCCCTTTACCAGTGTCAATAAGTAATTTCCTGAATGTCTCTCGCATCTCAATTAAGTTTTCACAGAATGTTGAGTTGTTACTGAGGTCTTAGAGTCCAGTAAATGTAATCCCAGGAAAACTACACTTTTTGTCTTTTATGCGTCTTAGACTATTTTGTGGCCCCTTTATTTTTTAAGTCGTGGAGTTAGGCAGTTTTGAAAAAGGGTATCTCAGTCAACCCCCCCAGTTACACTGGGTCAAAGCTGTCATCTCTCTGCTGACTTTGGGTTTCGTCGCCACAAGTTTTCATTTCTTTCTTTTTCCTTTTGTTCCCCTTTCAGGGATGTATTAAAGCCTTTGGCTGGGCATGGGAAAGGGACATAGAATTTGATTCTAAGGTTGTTCAAGTTGGAACGAATCGACGGTGTCTTCGATGGGTAGTTGTTACTGAGGTCTGTTGTTACTGAGGTCTTAGAGTCCAGTAAATGTAATCCCAGGAAAACTACATTTTTTGTCTTTTATGCGTCTTAGACTATTTTGTGGCCCCTTTATTTTTTAAGTCGTGGAGTTTGGCAGTTTTGAAAAAGGGTATCTCAGTCAACCCCCCCAGTTACACTGGGTCAAAGCTGTCATCTCTCTGCTGACTTTGGGTTTCGTCGCCACAAGTTTTCATTTCTTTCTTTTTCCTTTTGTTCCCCTTTCAGGGATGTATTAAAGCCTTTGGCTGGGCATGGGAAAGGGACATAGAATTTGATTCTAAGGTTGTTCAAGTTGGAACGAATCGACGGTGTCTTCGATGGGTAGATTGGCGAGGAAACCCTGTTCCTGTCAGCAGCGAGGTGACAGCAAATTCTCACTTCAGATCGACAGTTCTGAAAGTGTCACGTGGGGAAGCTCTTGGAGATGTAGGAGATTCACTTTTTCGAGACCCCGAACATTTTAGGGCGGGCGAGTTACACGAGCATGTTGATAGCTGAAAGAAATTGTTATGGGGAGTCCTTCGTTACATCAATCTGAAGTCTTAGCACGGATTGAGGGCAAAGTTTCTGTCTTTCCCTATTTTCAACATTTTTCAGGGGTTTTTAAGGGAGAGTCATATGACTCTGATCTTCCCCCAGGAAAGGCATTTTTTAATAATGTCTCTTGTAAGCCGTTTGTGAAGTTTATTCAACAAACACTTCTTGATCACTTAAAAACTGGTGCAGTGTCTTTGTTAGGGAAGGTGGGTGAGGTCCAACCCCCCATCTCGTTCTCCCCTTGACCGTGGAACCAACGAAGCCACGTTTGTGTCATGATGCTCGTTTCTTGAACCTTTGGATGCAAGATAAGCCGTTTAAGTTGGATCGTGTAAGTGACCTGCCACGTTATGTTTCACGGGATTCGTACCAAAGTGTTCTTAATGACAAATCTGGTTATGATCATATTCTTTTGGCTGTTGACAGTCGAACATTTTTTGGCATCCAGTGGGGTGGGTGGTATTTCACCTACAATATGCTACCGTTTGGCTGGAAGATTTCACCGTACGTGTATCATAACACTGGCCTTGTGGCAACAAATTTCTTTCGGTCTTTGAATGTCTTTTGTACATTGATGATCGTCATAACGCACAGCTACAAAGTCCCCTTGATAAGGGGGTATACGCTGATATCCCAACTCTTGATGAGCGTAGATTTGCAGCTGCAAAATCAGCCCTTTTCCTAGTGGCCTATTATTTGATTCAACTTGGATACTTTTTGGGGTTGGCAAAATCTGTTCTGAGTCCAAGGATGGTTGTCCCTTACCTAGGATTTTTGTCAGATTCGTCTCGGCAGGTGTTTCACCTTATTCTAGAGAAGAAGGATAAATTTTTGAATTTGATCCGGGAGGTCCTAAACGCTAAAACAATAACGATAGAACGCTTCAGCGTTTGGTTGGTAAATGTGTCTCCTTCTCCTTAGTTGTTCCTGGAGCACGTCTTTTCACCAAAGAAATGAATGCAGCTATTTCGAAGGGCCATCTTTCTTCTAAACTAATACAGGTATGTGGGGCTCTTAGAGAGGAGATTTCCCATTGGTTGTTTCTGGAGACATGGGATGATCCCCTTCCTTGGAGGGATGAGCGACATGTTCGAGTATCAGTCGCTACGGATGTTTCTAATTTTGCGTGGGGAGGATCTTTGATTTCACCAGTATCTGGAGATACCTCTGATTATTGGAAGAAGGAAGAGCAATCTTGGGATATTGCCACGAAGGAGGCTACTTCCCTTGAGAGGGTGCTGTTGGCTTTTCAGAATCAGTTAAGGAATTCCCGGGTGGATGCTTTGGTTGACAATCAGGCGGTGGTTCAGGCCTGAAACAACCAAACTGGAAAGAGTGGATCTCTTAATAAAGCGTTAAAGAGGTTGTTCTTTACTACAGTGGAGCTGAATGTGTCTTTGCATTTGTCTTATATTTCCACCCATGATAACCCAGCAGACCTACATTCTCGCTGCCTGTCTGCGATGGATAGCCAACTGTGTCCTGCTCTATGGGAGGTGTTGAGCAACAATTTGGAGGCCTTACAGGTCATACCTGCGACTTGATGGCGCTAGATTCAAACGCAATGAAAGACAAATTTGGCAAATACCTCCCACATTTTACGCCCTGCCCGACTCCTGCGTCATCAGGGGTAAATCTCTTTGCTCAGGATCTTTCCCGACATGAGCCATTTCTGGAACACCCCTATGTTTTTCGTCCGTCGATTTTAGTGGGCCCTGTCTTATGCTTTTTGAAGAGTTTCAGAAGGTCATGTACAGTAGTCGTTTTAGATGTGTATCCGAGGAAACACTGGTGGCCGCTGATCCAGTGTTGGTCATCAAGGTCACTTAAACTTGCTTGTAAAGGCGACTCACAAGCCCTTCTCATCCCGTCTAAGGAAGGATGGATAAATCATACCAATATTCCCGGAGACTTATGGGTCTTCTTGGTTGAATTTTAAATTACTTGCTTGACATTGATAATGAGCCGAAATGGCGTGTTAGTATGGACAGAGATGTATTTAGAAAGATGTTCGATATTTATCTCAATATTTTTCTCTATAATTTATGTAATGCTTGATAGGTTATGAGGTATTACTGATTTAGAACGATTTAGTGATATCCTGTTGTTGTTTTTGAGAGATGTAATTAGTATGATGCTCGATGTTCATTTCAGCTTTTCTTGCAATCTATGTAATGGTAGTTTAGAATCGAGGAATAAAGTGTCACTGCCTTTGACAAATTTTGTGATATCTTGTTGTTGCTTTTCCTAGGAGCTCCCGGTGGTGGCGAAACTGTTTGTTCCTTCTGTTCGATGTCCGTCTTGTGGTTACGCCAATGATTGTGATTTTCGATTCTGTCAGCGTTGCAGTTACTCTAGGAAAATAGTCTCTAATTTTGGCGATGGTGATTGTGGGGCGGGCGAAATACAAACGCACGCGCGAAAGTTCGAGGAGACGCGACGCGAAGGGGGCGCCGAAAATTTTCGGCGCTCCCTTCGCGTCGCGTCTCCTCGAACTTTCGCGCGCGCGTGTGTATTTCGCCCGCCCCACAATCGCTATCGCCAAAATTAGAGATTACTCGCAGTCTATATGTTCGCGTTACGTTAGAACTACTTACGACAAAAGACTGGCATGAATGATGTCCCTTGGTGGTTGCCTTATGTGCACAAATTCAATAACAAATAGGATTGAATGTACCATATTGCAGTCATTCTATTTGTATCCCGTAGATTTTTAAAACAAGGTTAATTCCCAAACTTTTATAAGGAGAAGCTCACCTACGCATGTACATGTAGCTTTGAAAAATGGAAATTCCTTTTGAATTCATAATTACCTCTTCCACGCACAATCCCCAACGAAACAAAGCTCCTTATTACCTTATGAAAAAAAAAAAAAGGCCGTTACGGCTTTTTAGTCAAAATTGGCGTTACGGTTTTTTGGAAAAAATGGGAGCGGTTAACGGTGAAAGGAACAAAAAAATACAGCGGTTTACGGAAAGTTCGTACCCCTATAATAGCCCCACTCGGCACAGCAGAGGCACCTGGAAATTGATCGATCGATGTCTGCTGTCGCGAGTTGTCGTTACGTGACCATTGTTCACGTGGTGCGAAAAAACCAAATTAAAGTCACTCATTCTCAAAGCACTCGAAAGTCAACATAGCATAAACTAGCATAACGCCGTATTCCTTCTTAGAAGTTGCAAGTTTCGCTAGCGAAGTTATGTCTTGGTTTATTCCAGTTTTATTCGGCCTTCTCGCAATTTATCTTGTTAGCCGATTAATCCCGCGATCAAAAGTTGAAATCAAAGGAAAGTATGTTCTTATTACGGGTTGCGACTCTGGCTTCGGTCGCGAAACAGCCATTCGACTAGATAAGATGGGAGTTTGTGTGTTGACGACTTGCTTGACAAAAGAAGGAGAACAGAGTTTGAAATCGGTGACAAGCAGTAAACTGAAAACATTTCAAATGGATGTTACAAATTCTCGGCAGATAAAAGAAGTCTACGAAGAAGTCGAAAGAAGGATTCCTTCCAAAACAGGTAACGTCATTGCGGTGTTTGCATTGAGTCATATGGCTCGGATTCCTCAATTCGTTTCATAGATTACAGTTGTATTCCGGTTTGAAAGTTGACAACTGTAGTGCTGGGAAGGAAACCTTTATATTCGTAGAACTGAACTGGAGTTAATTTTACGTGTTGAATTTTGAGGAACCAAGACTTTGCTGTATATAGTTTAGAGACACAGAGCTGATCTTTGTAAATGCAGATTCACCGTGTGCCTGTTGTGGTAATTAAATCTGCGCTTGACTGATCATGCCACCAGGCGGTGGGGGGGGGGGGGGGGTTCGAAGGTCGTTTAGGGAGGTGCCGCTTGGCCCGGTAAATCCTGGCCCAGGTTAAAACAACAATTTTCCACCCTATCTGACACACAATAGCTGATTTTTTGATCCGGACAGCCACAGGATGGCATTGTATTGGTATTTGTTCTATCGAAAATCTTCTTTACGTGTTGATTGTGATGCAGAGCGACTAAAATTCTGCCTGCAGAAGACATTTATAATTCGTTTATGTCAAACTTAAACCAACCGAGAACAATTTCCTGATAAGGGCTTCAGTAATAGGTTTACTTAGTGACCCCCGCATCCCGCAAGGATCAAGGGATGTGGGTCAATTTTTTCGCGATTTTTAAATTAAACGTAAAGAAGGAGAAGGGGGAGGAAAATTGATGAATTTTAAGAAAATTGAAAATTGTTAAGAATTAAAGGTGAGTTAAAATTAAATTTTAAAGTTAATAATTAATAGACGGATACCAAAACAGGCCACAAGCAACCCCAAGTGCTCTTGCGTGGGGGTGGCCTGTCTGGGAGTGTGTACAAAAATTTAATCCCCCTTTTATTTCTTTCTTAAATCTTATCCTATTTCCTCAAAATTCAGGTGTAATCCCCCCTTAAACGAAATGAACTCGTCTTACCGATGACTTTCTCTTTTGCCACTTGGATAGGATTGTGGGGCCTGGTAAATAATGCAGGAATAGCATACTGCCTACTCATTGAATGGACACCGCTGGACATCTTTAAGCGCACCGCGAACGTAAATCTGTGGGGGATGATTGACGTCACTAAAACCTTTCTACCGCTGGTAAAAAAGGCCCGGGGACGAGTTGTAAACTTCTCAAGTGTTGCAGGTAAGCCCGATAAGCAATCGGGCAAAAAAAAAAAAATAAAAAAAATAAAATAAAATAAAATAAAATAAAACTAAATAAATAAATAAAGAAATAAATAAATACAAATAAAACAAAGTAAAATAAAAACACTGGTCTGGCTGCTTAACTACTGTGTTGTAGGAATTTTAGCTATCTTTTGTTTCAAGCTCCTTAACTTGTAGAACACTTCAAAAGACTGTTGGAATACATGTAAAGGCTTTTATATTTTATTACGCTTTCAAGTAAAACGCAAACTCTGGAGTCAAAAATCGAACAAACGGGCACTGTGTGTTACACAACCGGCATCGATCATATTTATGACTACAAGGAAAGGACGCTAAAAAATTATAAGAAAAGACGAAAATTGATGGAAATACACCATTTATTAGAAAGCCTTTTCCGAATTGTGTTAAGTCTCATTTTCAATGCGAGGCCTGGCACACAAACCTTTCATATGGAAATGAGTTTACGTTCCACATGCAAATAAAATAGGCCATTTCTGAGTTGTCTGTCCCTCTTTCTCAAAGCGAGGCCTGGTGCACAACCTTTCATATGAATGAAAACTCATTTTCATATGTCAGAGTGAGACTGTGCACCAAGAGTCGCTTTAAAAAAGAGGAAAAAGACAACTCAGAAATGGTCTCTAAGACGTCCGCGAAAAGGGTGAAACGAAGAATTCGGTCGCGTTCACGTGTTACTTGAAGGGCTTAGAGATTCCTAGTGTAATTGACTCCTTGTTGGAATTGTCCACAGGTCGAATTTCGGGTAACTTCATCGCGAGTTATTCTATTTCTAAATATGGCGTGGAAGCGTTTTCAGACGCCCTCAGACGAGAGATGTATCCTTGGGGAATAAAAGTGAGCATCATGGAGCCAGGAAGATTCCAGACACCAATAGTAGACCCTCGTGCGACGGAAAGGCAAATAAGACAAGGCTGGGATGAGCTGAGCGACGAGATGAAGAAGGAATATGGAAAAGAATATATGGAGAGAGGTATTTATTAATTCCAATTTAAGTGAGATTGCTCTCATCAGTCAACAAATGACAGTTGGAGACGCTGTAGAGGTTACAACAAAATAGACCGCTCGACAAAATCAGTAACTCAAACAGTGGCTAAAAACTTCGCAAACGAGGAAACACTGTTGCGGAAACATTGCAAACGAGCGAGAAACTATGTTTCCTTTCTGCGCAGTCCAAGAAGCATTTCTCTCAAAATAAAAGTTTACACTTGCTCAATTTAGCCTGTGCAACTCCGGAATCTACAATGTTTTCGCGTGCACGCAAACAGGGAAACATTAATACTCAAGGAAACATGTTCAGGGCTCGAGACTAACTTTTCAGCTTAGTAGCCTAGTGGCTAGTGAGAGGTTTGATTTCACTAGCCAAAATAAATTTTCACTAGCCAGACTTTTTTTGCATAATCTTGTATTGTGTTCAATATGTGTAATTTTTAGCCATATTAAATACTGTAAACATGCCTCTCTGTAATCTCAAGAGTGAAGAACTTGAATGTTGACTGTTCTTTCCAACGGTTAAAGATCCTCACCAGCGGAATATAAAGTACTATGTGCCTTCTGGGCAAATTCCCTGGCGCGATGTAGTTCACGCCTCTCTTTTCCATTTCGGTCAAATCATGACAAATAACTCGAACAGTTAACCTTATATGAGCATGTACATCGTACGGAGAAACGTTGGGAAGACAAGACTGACATTGTACAAACGTTGCAAGGTACGGAGAAACGTCAAAAAGACAAGACTGATACAGCACTCAACTCACGTGCGGAAAAACGTCTACAAGAGAAGACTAGTAAATGAGCAGAAAAAACTAATAGGGTTCGAACTTACTAAGGTACGGAGAAACGTTGAGAAGTCAAATCAAACACGTTGGTTGCGAATGCACTACAGTAGGGAGAAAAGCTGCCAACGTACCAAGATACAGAGACTAATAAAATACGCAACTACTAATGTACGGAGAAACGTTATTGAACAAAACTAATTCCGTAAGAACGTGTGTGACGTACGAAAGAACGCCGAATGGACAAACTGAACTATTACAGTGGGACAATAAATTATGGAGAAACGTAAATGAGACAACTAAAATCGCACTAACGTACGGATAAACGTTGAGAAGACAAGACTAATACCGTATGAAGATACTAACGTACAGGTGGTACAGAGAAACGCTAAGCAGTGTCGACTTATCTTACGAATGTACTAACGCACTGAAAACCTTAGGAAGAGCAGAACAATGTCGTGCGAACGTGCTAACGTACAAAGAAACGATATATCTACAAGGCTAAAAAAGATAAAAAGGGGGGGTATAAACAATTAAAAGGAACCAAACGTTTTCGACAAGTATGTCATCATCAGAAACGTTGAGAAGGCTAGACTAACAACTCGACGAACCTACTTTACGTAGGGAGAAACGTTGTGAAGACGTTACGTAGTGAGAAACCCTGGAAAGAGAAACTATTTTACGAACGTAGCAATTGATGGCAAAAAGTCGATAACAGAAGACTAAAGAATTGTGTGAACCTACTAACGTGTAGGCAAATATCATATAGACGCACTAATGGACCTTTCAAGGAAACGTATGGTGAAACGTTCTGAAGACGGCTAATTTCGTTCGAACGTAGAAATGATAGAGAAAACGTTGCCATCTGAGACAAGAATTAGTAGGGAAAACGTTGAGAGGACAAAACAAGTATCATACAAACATTATATCCTTCTACGGAATAAGTTTAAGTTTCTGCTCACTCAATTTGCTTTTGGGATCCGATCATCAGAAGCAATATTTAGTTTGGTTTCCATCCTGTGCTTTAGTGCTTTGAAATTTCTACTAGCCAAAATGGCTAGTGAAAGCGCAGAACTTACTCTGCCAAAACGGGATTTCTACTAGTCTGTGACTAGTTGGCTACCGTTAGTCTCGAGCCCTGAATTTATTTATGTTTCTGCAACAATGTTTCCTCGTTTGTGGGGCCTTAAGCTTCGGGTTTCTACTTAACTTATCCCTTTACTCCCTTTATTCCTCTTTTCATCTCGCTCTTACTTCTGCTGTCAGGACTGTTCTCATCCCACCCCAGCTAAGCCCTTAGTGTGGTTCTGTGAGTCCTAAATTTTTAGCTTTTAGGTGCGCAGCTTCTCTCCCTATTTGGGGAGGAAAACCGCATTTGGTGATAGTTTCTAAGTTTGGCAAATGATTTCTTTTCAACATTTGTTTCGTGCATTACGAAGGCTTTAACTTAATTTGCATGTAATAAATAAGAAGTTTTTAGAGGCGAATAATTTCACAATTATTAAGTGTTAGTAATAGTTGACACTACAGCTGCCCTCGCTGTTAGCAGTTTTTGTGAAGGTATTTATTGATTTTGAAGGTTTCCTTTTTCTTGATTTACTTATTTTTCTGTAGTATAATTTAGGTTTTAGATTGTTTCTGCAGAAGCAGGCCAAGTGTAGATTAGCACTCAGTTCAGTGCTAAGAGATTCCACTGACATTACGGAATCGCACAAATTGAAACGCGTTGATCACTAATGTAAATGAGCTCTATTTTTTCTGTCAACCAGGGAACTTCTTTGTGTTTGGGTATTGTTTGGGTGCCAATTAGTCGAACCTATTCATTGAATGAGGGACAATTTTGAAGAACAATAAGTAGCAAGGGAATAAAGGTGAAGCTAATTCCGCGAGTCAGGCGTACCTTAAAATATAAACAGAATGCGTGGTAAACGATTTGCTCGTCCTATATTGCTGAAATAAAACTTTTCTTCTTTCGATAATCTACGTTCTTTATTAGAGCAAACATTGTAGTGGTAAGTATATGGGGAAATTGCACTAAAATGCGGGAGAGCAACTTCCCGCGACATGGAAATGATTTCCATACACGCATTGTAAACAAAGGACCACGACTAACATTTGATACAAAATGCGCTTTCTCGGGCGCATTTGTTACATTACAAGCAATATTTTTCACAGAGACAATCAGCTACATGAATTAAGTTCGAAATCAATCAATTAAAATCGCAAAAGCAGCTATATTTGTTAATGTACTGAAATTTCATAGTCCTTGAAAACATCTTGCAATGTATTAATCTGAAATGTTATAAATAATGAGGTTGCAGCTCAACTTGCAAGTATACAAACACTGAAACATTCGACCTAGAAATTTCTCAAGAATTTCGCTGTTTCCATGAGCTATTTCTAAGGGACAGTGCTACAGTTGTTTTTTCCTCACACGACCTAATACAATCTTGTAACGCAATATTTCTTGCGAGTTTTAAAAAACAAAGCTGATGTCTGAGTGGTGTTGAGATTCACTCGTTCGCTAAGCAATGCTTGCTTGTTTGTGGACCGAGTCTATCAGTCCCCCAAAGTGATTTGTGTCTGACAAATCGTTTCCACTCAATGATTTGAGTATGATGTGTGTCTGACAAATAGTCATACGCAGCGGCGTCTCTGGATCCAAAATTTCTTACGCCAAACTCGAACTTTTCCTTCTCGTGGCCAGAGAATTTACTCGAAATTTACGTTGGCTTTCTACGGGAATAAAATAAGGCAAACGGAACACATGTGCGGTTAAGGTATGACTGACGGGAAAACAACCCACGTTTTTCTATGAATACCGTGCACCCGCTAGATAGAGATTTTTGATCTACTAACAGCGTCACATTACCCATACTTTCCCTTCAGGCATTTACTGATGCTACGTCATCATTTCCCATTTATTCCATTCGGGCGTTTAGTGATGAAATGTCATCGTTACCCATTTATTCCGTTCGGGCGTTTAGTGATGAAATGTCATCATTACCCGCTAGTTCCGTGCGCGCCCTGTTCTGGCAAATCGAGATTTGATCTGGTATATATACCTACTGTATATTTTAACTGTAAGTACTTTACTTTCCTTTACTTTATATACGCGCGAACTATAAGGATGCCTCCTCGGGATTTTGCCTAAATCGCTGCGGGGGCAAAAAACACCCATAAACTAGTTACAAACGAAAATTCTTGTACTCACTTATTAAAACAAAAAAACAAAAAAACAAAAACAAAAAACAATGCATTTAGTGTAGATGACTATGTGATTGTCTCATAGCAATTTTGAATGATTCTGAAAAGCTCGACTTGATATTGATTAATAAATATAACAGTCGTGGGATTTAATTAATTTTTAGTTAATAAATGGAGTGTCGTTATTGTTGTTGTTGTTTATGTTCGCTTGAAATTTGCTAAATCAAGTCCATTTCGTGTTCAAGACCAAAAATTCGATTATGAACACCAAATTGAACATGGCTATAATGCCGCTTCAGATAAGGGCGAGAAGCTTAAGAGTTTGATTGTGAATATTTATAAGCGTATCGTAGGAGTTTCGGTCGAGTTATACATACCCTCCCTATGGAACTTGTGTTTCTTTACTGGCGAATTGTGAGCATGCAAAATCCGAAAATCCAGGACGCAACAAACCTCACGCAGTGTTTCACCCCTCAAGTAGGGCGATCTCACACTTGTAAATCCAGAACTGCCAGTCGAACATCTCGCTCCTCCCCTCCTCCCCCCCACCGCCATTTTACCATTTCTGCCATACCGTTTAAGTCAAGTTTTGTTTTATAGAAGAAGTCGTCACTGTGTCTTTTGTTTCATTTTAGTGATATCGTTAATTGCATCTGCTCATTCCTCTCCCAACACCTATCAAGTCGTGGACGCTGCTGTGGACGCGCTGACATCACAAGCACCACGTGACCGGTATTTAGTTGGCATTGATGCTCGATTTTTACTTGTGTGGTTGGCGCGGTTACCAACTGTAGTTGCAGACCTCATATATGCGCGGATGTTTCGTCATCTAGTACCTCAGGGTTGCAAGTGATGCAACACGGTGCAGACATTTTTGTCTTCGTAGTATCTCAAATTCAGCTGGACAAAATATATATACCTGCTGGTTAAATGTGGGCTCAATGGAACAATAAAATATTGAAATACAGATTGTCAAAGGTTAGAGCACTCAAATAAACATTTTTCGTACCTTTCACTGTTTCATTAAGTAATGAACCAATAATAATATTAAGACTTTGTAGGAGAAGTTTGCAACATAATTTATCTCATCAAGAGACTGTGTTGACACAAAATGTTGTACCCACTGAAGTAAGGGTTCCAGAATTTGATTAATAAGTGATTAGGAAAATGACGTCATCACAATCTTTCCCTCTATTGAAGTTCCTTAACCTTCATATTCCTTTTTATATATTTTTTTAAACTTAAGTTACTTTTCTTTCTTCTAAAGGCATCATCCTTTTTATAGGATATTATGCATAAATAGCTTTTGTATATTTCCTACTGAAGAGTCTTTCTTCTGTTAAAAATCAGATAGTAAAAACTAGGAAGTATAAGCTGTAGATTTAAGATGTGTAAGTTAATTAAGAGCCATAACCCTCATTTAAAATGACGATATTTTTTATTTTTTATACGCGAAGTCCTTGTAAAGTAGGGTTTTAGACCTATCTCTACGTTTCGTGATTGTAAATAGTAAAATTTAGTGTCATTAGTCATATGTTTACTGTTTTCATAATCTTGTTAAAAAGCCTCATTGAACCAGTAAGTTGAAAAAAAAAAATCACATACGAGATGACGACCGTGTTTTTCGCACCTTGGGTTGAATTGAGTGACAAATTCAGGCACTGTAAATTTTAAATATAAAAATAAAAGACCGAAAATAAAGTTTTCCCAGCTGCATGCATGATATAAAAACGTGGCAATGTCTAGTAAGTAAGTATAGTATAAACCCAGTATAAGATCCAAGGTTTTTATATAAATGTGTATAACAGTGGATACCTAACGGGATGTTAGGAAAAATGAGTTCTCCAGTTTGGTTGAAAAGTTTACAGTACAAATTACAATTATTCTGCTTCCGAAAACTAGTAGTTTACTATATGGAACTGACTGTTTACAATACTTGGCTAGAAATGTATTCCTTCATTCGTTTAACGCAACAGATTTTACACTCAGAAAATACGAGCCTCTCGAATCAACCAGCCCTCCCCACGGGCCATCCTAGTTCCAAATGCAGCAGTACGACTCTTTCTGTAAGCCTTTTAGCAGCAAAATACTTGTAGTGTACCCACTGCAATTTCGTTTTGTTCTTAACGAAAGAGACGTTTAAAGTAAAAGAGCGCCAGCACGATTCAACATAACATGTAAAGACGATGTTTATGTTTGTATACAATTTGATGACGATAGGCTCCTGATTTCGACAGTGGAGTAACGTTTTGCGGTATCTTTTTTTGTGGACCGTGAAAAAAAAAAACAAAAACAAAAACACAGAAATCGCAAAAATTTAAAACCCGAAAAAATTTAGTGCCACACTGGTCTGCATATTGATAGATCAATGTCTGGTGTTGCGCGATGTCGTGACGTGACGGTTGTTCACGTTGTGCGTAAAAACCAAGATAACAATGACCCTAATTTACATCTGAAAAGAACAAACTGAAGGATTCTGGTAGTTGTAGTCAAATGACGTCATCGTGCAAATTTCCTCTCCTCAAAGCACTTGAAAGTTGATCTTAATATAGCATAACACCGTATTCCTTCTTAGAGATTGCAAGCTTCGTTAGCGAAGTATATCTTGGTTTATTCCAGTTGTGGTCGGCTTTCTGACAATTTATCTTGTAAGCCGATTAATCCTGCGATCAAAAATTGATGTCAAAGGAAATTATGTTTTTATTACGGGCTGCGACTCTGGCTTCGGTCGGGAAACAGCCATTCGATTGGACAAGATGGGAGTTTATGTATTGGCGACTTGTTTGACAACAGAAGGAGAACAGAGTTTGAAGTCGGTGACGAGCGACAAACTGACGACATTCCATATGGATGTTACAAACTCGCAGCAGATTAAAGAAATTTACAAAGACGTGAAAAGAAGGATTCCTTCTGACAGAGGTAGACTTACTGAAGCATTTTAATATTCAAGAACTTGTCTCAGTAGATTAAGCTTGTTAATTGTTTAATACTGAAGTATTAACCTGAACGATCTTTTAGCTGATAGGTTTACTGGGGATAGTCACATCAGTGGATTGTTGGTACTAGACTCGGACATTATGCAGTTATGCAAAAAAAACAAAAAAAAACAGCTTGCATGTGCATTATCACTCTTGATTAACCAGCCACAACAACATTTCAACTGCACAAATTGTTTGCCAGCGGGTTGATAAGCTGTCATTATTCCTTCAAATATTAAACACCCTCACTGCAGTCCCATTTCAATTATTAAAGCGATCACATCGCTTTATTGAAGTCGGTCAGAGCGGTTTGTGATTTTGTCCCATTGTTCTGATACGGTTGTTCATCTGGGCAACCAAGAGCACGAGTTTGGCATCCAAAATCTGATGGCAGCATCTCTGACACTGGGAACGAGGTTGAGTCACGTGAGCTTTGTGTTGCCCAGCAATCGACAGACATCATAGACAGCCCTAACCAGCGATCAGGCCGAATTTGAGCATCGCTCTCATATTCTCTTACGTCGGTCGCTCGCTAAAATTGGTCCTGATACAATCTCTCACAGGACCTTGAGCCGGCGGCCAAATTTTGGCCGCGTAAATCTTGCAATCTGATTGGCCCTTTAACAATAGAGCTGTCAACGGAAGTAAATTGTCTACGAGACTCGCTCGCAATTTTGATCCGAACGCCATCGCCAAGGAACAAGTACCGAGGCGGTGTGCAACACATGCAGACTGCAGACTTGCAGAGTGCAGAGCTGCAGATTTGCAGAATCGCAGACCTGCAGACTTGCAGACCTGCAGACCCGGAGAAAGGACTCGCAGTTTTGCAGACTTGCTAGGCTCGATTTCCAGCCGTTTGCACAAAAAGCCTATAAAAGCTATAAAATGGGGTTGGAAGGCCTACGCGACTCCTACTTCACGTCTTTGTTCGCCGCGCCTTATCTCGGTCTTTTGACCAATTTTGCCTCTTGTGTTTTGTAGTGGGTTTAGTTTGGAGGATTTTTATATGGTGACTTAATTGAGCCGTTACAACTTAGGCGTCGCATTTTTTAAGACTAAGAAGCAAACGCAAGAAGCAAACCAAGATAAGGCACGGCGAACAAAGACGTGAAGTAGGAGTCACGTAGGCCTTCCAACCCCATTTTACAACTTTTATGGCCGTTTTATGCAAACAGCTGGAAATCGAGCCTAGCAAGTCTGCAAAACTCCGAGTCCTGTCTCCGGGTCTGCAGGTCTGCAGGTCTGCAAGTCGGCAGGTCTGCAAGTCGGCAGGTCTGCAAGTCTGCAAGTCTGCAGTCTGCATGTGTCGCACACCGGGTACCGAGGTAAATCTGTCGCTCTAAGATATTCTCGTCGTTCTAGGAGAATTAACATCATTTCTTTCTCTCCTGAGAAAGAAATGGCGTTCGGTTTGACGCAAGCTGTCTCTCACTTGGAGCAGAGAAGTGCAGCAGCAGTGAAGTATGTATCCTGTTTCATCGCATCGTGTCTCGAAATTTTCATTTGAAGGCTTTCAGCTAGTATGGAAAATATATTAAAACAGAGTAGTGGTTTTTTGCGCGTTTTACGAACAATACGGACAGCAGAGGGACTAGTATCTTTCGCCAAGAATGATCAACAAGTCAACCGATAATTCGGTAAACTTAACAGTATACTGATGTTTAGCGAGAGCCGCAATCAGCGAGCTGCTGTATTTGTTTTTACCTAAGTAATAAAGATTTTCAGTTTATTCATTCAGTGCTACTAATGATATCAAAGTATCTGACTAGTTTTGTAATAAAGTTCTTCGTTGTAAAATTCGTCGCTGTTTAGTGATTCGCTGCTTATCTCAGATAATTATCACTTCTGGAACTAAACTAAATTACAAAATACTCGTTTGTTTACAAACGGTTTTTTTATATCTTTATTCTAAAGAATGAAACTGAAGGTATTTCTCTTAATTTCCCAAGGTTTTTTACGCAGAAAATCGGTGACAAATGCGTGGAGAATATTTCCGGATACCACCTGAAAAGAGAAAGGATTCAAGCACGCAGCATGTTTTGGTACATGACCACGTCGTCGTGTTCTGAATTTTCATTCAGTTTCGGCTCAGACAGAGCAACCATGTACAATACCGGAACAAGTACCTTCAAGTTAGCAATCGTGTAAATTTGAGCGCTTGTGCCTAGAAGATATATCGTAGCCTGTGATTTGCTTATTTTTGCCGACATTTGCGGGACTTTTTGCGAATTGCCGTTGTATGGGAAATTTGCATACAGTATGTTGCCCAGTTTTCGTACACTTCAGTTTGTAATCGCTACATCGTTTCGTCTGTAAGATGAAAAGTTCTGAAATTCCTTCTAGAGATAGCCCATTTACTTACCTTTAATATGTACAAAGATTTGCCGCTTGATCGACGTATCTTCCCAATTTTCCCAAAACTCTTAAGTTGCCCAGTCCGCGTACACCTGGCCCAGTTTTCGTACATCGACAAGACAACATTTTTCCACCAAAATGCGCAGCGCAAACTGATGTGTCAGCCACTCTGCTGCGTGCTTATCGTGTTTTCTCTTCGATTTGGGAATAGAAATCGGCACAGCGACCAATGTTTGGTGTACAAAGCGAATGGTTACTCGGGGGGGTTAATGTTTAATCGACCCTGCAGTGTTAATTTTTTAATCCCCCTCTTTTGGGCGGCTTTTCTTACGCTCAATCCACCGTCTCGTACGTCATTTACTGCCTTGGCAAAGGTAGTTGACCGGTTACTATTCTGCACATTACAACTGTCAAGAAAAGGCCTGTATAAGATTCGACGTTTTACTTCCGTTCCCGCTTAAATAACAAACGTTTTACTTCCGTTTCCGCTTAACGCTTGCTTTTGTTAGCTGCTTTCAGAATCGCAACGGAGTGAGAAAAATCAGTAAGACCGGTAAACTACTGATATTTCAAGGTGTATGTCAACATTCTATGCATACACATCTACCTTAGTTAATTATACTCACGTTTTAGATTGTCTGCGTGGAATTAAGTTTAGTAAATATTCGTGATCTTTGCATGACCTGCATATAAAGCGTCGCTGTTATTTTGTTGTTAGGCGGACACGTGCGGTAACGCACCCCACGCCGACTAGTAAAATGCACTTTTTTTCGTTTTCGTCGTCGTCGTGTTCGTCAGTTACTTAGTCTTCTTGAGTTCGCGCGGCCTTTTGAACAATGGGTTTGATGTTATAATGACGTAAACAAACAGATTTTATCAGGTTGGAAATCCAATCTATCAAATACCGGACAAACTTGTGAATAAACAATGATGATCTTTAGTGAAGATCTTTTTAAGTTGAATTTAATTTTCCATGTAAGATCGCAGAAAACTTCGGGGTAGTATTGACAAAATACATTAGAATCGCTGTAGACGTGTTTATAAAACGTGTTTTTAAAGGGAATACGGTGACAGAACGTCACAGTGCGCCATATCGGACGTCCATAATATAATATTTTTACATACATTTAATTCCTTACATACCGGAAGTGCAAATTGTCGATAACAGGTAACCGGAAACCAGGAACTACTAAAGTTCATTACATACAGGAAGTGCTAATTGTGCAAAGCAGGTCAGCGAAGGCCAATGTTAAAAGTCTGTTTTACTTTTCTGTTTGAAGCAGTGCTGGTTACCGAAAAATGAACGGTAGAAAGGAGTCTAATTTCCTTTTTTTGGGTTTTTGCTTATGTTTATTTCGCTGTTTTTGAGGACATTTCGTTGATAAGGGGCAGCGTTTACAAAGCTTAGTGATTACTTTGGAATGGTTTGTCAGTATTGGTATCTGGCGGTGTTTTCACTGCTCAATAACAAGTTTTTGGGGGTATTTGTGAGAATGTAGCGAACGCTAGCAGAGGGGAGAGTGTAAGACACAGTTCTGTGGGTAGTATGCACAATTTCCTAAATAAACAGTAGAAGTAATCCATTGAGATCAATTTTTAATAGGTTATTTAATATGTAGCACTTTGTCGGTTTGTATTGAAATTAACTAGCAGAGAAAAGAGAGGGGTTTCTGACATCAAGTATGTGATTGTTGATAAGAGATAAAAGTTTTCCTTTGTTGCTGTGTCTCAAGTAGTGGTGGTTAATAAAAAAATAGCGGTAGAAAGAATTGCATTTAGTCTTCTTTTTTGTTAGGTATGCAATTTAGAATTTGCGGTGTTAGGACGAGAAAAGAAAATGCATGACGTTTGTATCTCGGCTATGGAGGTCAGGCAATTGGATTGATAGAAGGGGTTGCATGCACTTGGTTCGGATTATATTAAGTTAGTGTGCGAGATGATGACATTCATTACATAGAGGATTTGCTAATTGTGGAAAGCAGGTCAGCGAAGGACAGTGTTAAAAGTCTGTTTTACTTTTCTGTTTGAAGTAGAGCTGGTTACGAAGAAGTGAATGGTAGAAAGAAGTCTAATTTCCTTTTTTTGAGTTTTGCGGCGTATCGCACTTAAGTAAAGGTAAGCGTTGAAATGTTTATTTCGCTGTTTTTGAGGAAATTTCGTTGATAAGGGGCAGTGCTTACAAAGCTTAGTGATTACTTGTTTCTTATTGCTTCTGGAATCACGGATCCGAAGCAAGAGCGAACAGTTATTCCACATCTACGACTTTCCGCCGCCTGTAAATTCTTCAGAATTTCTTGCCAGATATAAAAAGAGCGTTACTTGGAGCATTTAACTGTTATGAAAGTGGTTTTTAAACAACATCTTTTTGTTAAAGAGAGCGATGTAGGTACATTGATTTTCCGGAAAGATGGGTGGGGGGGGGGGGGGTGAAGAAACTATCCGCCGCCTGTAAATTCTTCAGAATTTCTTGTCACAACAAATACATGTAGTGTATCGTACTTTGCAAGGGTTCTTGTGTAATCTTTGCTACACTTGCGACTTATTAGTTTTCGAACAGTAAAGTTTAAAATTCAGTTCTTTAACTTATTTCAAAATAGGTTTTGAGAAAGGCGCCGATAAGTGTATACGAAAACTGGCACAGTAGGTCGAAATGTATGCGAAGATTTTCACCGTTAAAATTCAGGAGCAGTTACATTTGAGCTGGCTTTGAAAATTCTCCTATTCACCTTTATCTTTTATCTATCATCTCTCCAAAAATCATGAAGTTCCTTGCAAAATTCCCTACAACACGGGCTATCGATAACTTTACTGGTCAGTGAAAAGTGCAAATATTAGCCGCTAAACTTTTACTCACCTCGAAAGAAATTGTCCCTACTGACCTGCTTCTTCGTCAAAAAGCCCACCAAAACCGGCAATTTAAAGCTGAAATGTTCCTATTATTTTCGGAATTCTTCGATTGACGAAGATTTGAACGACCGACGAAAATAATCAAATAAAGTTTTTTTGTACGAAAACTGGGCCCGTACGAAAACTGGGCAACATACTGTACCGAGGATCGTGCAAGCAGAAGAAATTTTGATTGGCTGTTTTGTATAATGTCAATCAATGAAAAAAGTGGGCGGTAGACGTTCCGTAGAAGAGTTGTATCAGGCTCTATTTTTCGTTTCGCCCTTCCCGCCTGAATGTTTCACCGAGCGAAGCGAAAACAGAACCTGCTCGCAGGTTAAGGCAGCCCGCGCAAAATTAATCATTCATCCGTTCATAGCTATAGGTGCGTTGTGTGTGTCGGGACGTGACCTTTCAACGAAAGCGGTTATAGGGTTAGAAGCCGACCGTTGAGAATATGAATGCTTCTAAGAGATTGTATGGGGAGTAGAATATCGTAGTAGATTTGAAACGTTAAATAATGGAAATTCGACCGTGCAATCAATAAAATGGATTTAAAGAACCTACTTCTTCTTCTTCTTCTTGGGCGGTTTGGGCTTATTTCGCCGTTTAGAGCTCGTCATCAAAATATTATGAAGGGAGTAACAGAGGTGACGCGAAAAAATCTAAACGGCGAAATCAGCCCTAACCGCCCAAGGAATACATATCAGTTTTCTTCTTAAAGCTTAGGTTTTGCTGAACAAGTCTATGTGATTTTTATCTGGAATGATTCTCAGACTGTTTCCAATACCTTAATATTAAAGCCATTATATTTCCGAGTTGTCTTGTACCTCTTTTTCAAAGCGAGTCTTCGTGCATAACCTTTCATATGAAAATGAGTTTTCAATCCCATGTAGATAAAACTCATTTTCATATGAAAGGTTTTGCACGAGGACTCGCTTTGAAAAAGAGGCAAAAGACAATTCGGAAATGGCCTATTCAATATGTTTGTAGGATTGTGGGGTCTGGTAAATAACGCTGGTATAGGTTGCACGCTTCCCCTTGAATGGACTCCGCTGGACATCTTCAAACGAACCGCGGACGTAAACCTGTGGGGTATGATTGACGTCACTAAAACATTTCTACCGCTGGTGAAAGAGGCCCGGGGTCGAGTTGTTAACTTCTCGAGTGCTGCAGGTAATTGAATCATGAAAAGTCTCTAAAGAATCCATGTTCAGTGCGCAAGTTATATTCGCCAGCTGTTCGCGAAATTTAGCATACAAGAAATCATGCTTTTAACTCGGCATAAAAGTTGGATGATGCGTAATATTTAAACGTGAATTTGAGAAACATATTTACAGGATACAAAGTTATCGCTTGTCTATACGCACATAATTCCACCCTGTTTGCAGCTGGCAAACGTGACCTACTAAGAGTTACAGAAATTTTAGCAAGGCCTGCTATCCAGCAACTTTTTTTAATGCAAATCCTTTGAGTATCACCTGAGTCTTCTCATTAAGTGGAAACTGTTGTTATGTACTTTTAAGTACATAATTCTTAAAAGAATTATTCTAAAAAATCGAGTGATACGAGAGCTCTAGCGAACGATACGCGTAGGGCTGAGTGGGCTGTGAATCACATCATGATGACGAGATTGAGTGTTTTATTACGGAGGCAACACCTGGATCATGAGAAATCTTATTATAAATTAAACTATCAAGTGAGTTTTTCAGTTAAAAGAAGCAGCGTATTTGCGGTCTCTTTTGCGCAACTTCTATACACGCATGTACGAACTGAGAGACTTCTAGCAGGAGCCGATCAGGGAGCCCATGTATCCAGGCGTTGTCTAAATAATGACTCACTGAGTGTTATAATTGTGTATATTTTGTGTGCTCTGCGTTAAAAGCTTTGCTGTGAGCAATGCCTCAGTGATTCCTCCCAAGAGAACTTTTCATTTAATCAAATCATCTGCTATCAGGCTTTTAGAATAATCCTATTCTGATTATTCCGATTATTCTGAAAGCCTGAAAACAAACTTATTTGTCAAGTTACTTCTCACAGGTTTTTTACTATCTGGTTATTATCAACAGGCCGATTCTCCTTCAACTTTATTGCGGCTTATGCTGTTACTAAGTATGGCGTGCAAGGGTTTTCAGACGCTCTGAGACGAGAAATGTATCCTTGGGGAATAAACGTGAGCATCATGGAGCCAGGAGGATTCCAAACAGCAATAACAGAACCTCGAACCATGGAGAGGCAGATGAGACAAGCCTGGGATGAAATAAGTGAAGAACTGAAGAAGGAATACGGAAAAGAATATTTGGAAAGAGGTATTTGTTTATTTCGAAAAAAATTTCTCTAATAAAATGACAAAGAAGCTGTAGAGGTTTCAACAAAGAAAGGTTCTAACCAGGAAGACAAACAGTGGTGTGGGGAGGAAATGAACGTGTCATCCTCCTTAAAAAGACGCAGCAAGCCATTACGCGGAATCAAAAAATAATTTAAGACCCTACAAGGTAAAAGCTTTAACTACTTACTTTGTTTAATCATTATAAACTCTGGTCTTCTGCTTAATTAATTCATCTCTACTGTTGCTATACCACTCAAAATTACCACTCTCTATAATATTTCCGACAAGGCCCGAAAACACAGCGAAGTTACTCTCTTGGGAGTACCGAACATCACACGAGCAACACCGAATCTACACGAATGCTCACGGAAACACAGCTGTAACACAGGAAAGCAGTGATATGGTCACATAATCTCTTGGTTGCTATCGCTACCACGAGATAAAAATCTTTCGTTAGACTGGCTTCCCTTGCGTTTTGACTCGCTTTTCAGCGTCGACAAAATCCGGCGCTGCATGACAGTAATCCCACGATAACAAACTCTGACAAGACATACACGAACCGTCAGTACAAAACTGATCAAGGTAGCGAATTTTCAGTTATGAGTGGATGAGCTACTGTGATAGAGTGAAACAAGGCTGGGGTATTTGATTTCGGTTCGAGTTATCTAAGAGTTAGGGCTCTCGAGATTGTAAAATGTGTATTCTGTAAAAAGCAATGGAATGGGCAGAGAGTGCGTGTGCTGTATTGCAAAACCTTTTGGGTGAATGGCAACGCTTCATCAATAAACGGTACGCTAATGCGTACACGTGTGGCTTCAAATTACGACAAAACAAGAAGAAAGTGAGACAAAATCTGTAAAATATCTGACAACAGTCGAAAATTAACGTTATTACCTAGCTTCCAGAGCGAAGTTGGACTTTTTGGGATAAGCGTGCTCGTGAGCACGGCTTGGATTAGTTCCGTCATGTTGACGTGACGATGGGCACTTTCCATTCGACCAAAAATTCCGGTTTGAAATTTCGAAAATTTCATGTGGCAAATGGAACAGTAAATCCGGAGATTTTCCAGTTGGTTATACCAGCCCGGTTGGAACGAACTGTTCCATTCAGTTTCGGACGGAAATTTCCAGAAATATACGACAGAGAGGTGCTGGAAACCGAAGAATTTTCGAATGGAACAGTAATTTCCGAATTTTCCGGTTGTTCCGATCTCCCGGAACGTTGGGACAACCTCACGAGGTATACCCGAACTTCTGGAATTTTATTCTGGAAAAATTACCGTTCCATTTGCCTCCCCCCCGGGAATTTCCGGAATTTTTGATTGAACGGAGAGCGCCTGATTTCTCGGAAATATGGTCGAGAAATATTTTCTCGTTATGATACGTGCGAAATATAACAATTGTTGGAAAGCGTGCACTTTGGCTGGTTTAGCAAATTTACGTAAGACGAAGCGCGAAGGCTCTCACATTACTCGCGTGCTGACGCATATAACTAAGAAATGGGACAAACAAAATAACACAAAACAATCCCTTCTGAAGCCCATTCTCAGACGTTCCTCGCAAGCTTAACGGATTGAAGTTTAGTTTTGTGGCTTTCTCTTATAAAGATTTTTTTACATGAACAAATATTTTGCATCTAGTAAGAAGAGTAACTTGTCACGGCAATTAATTATGTAACGTTTGAACCAGAAGAGAACAGCCGATCTGGAAAGTCACGTCTTGCGTCTTCTTCACTTCTTGCCTGACATCATGCTTGACGAATGTGGCAACTCCCGTATCCAGACAAATATATAAAGAAGCTCCGTTTTATTTTCCACATCATTTCACACGAACTTACATTTTGGAACACACGGCTAAAATCGAGAAATAAGCGTGCCTTGTTAGAAAAGATCACGCCATTGTGACTTGTGCAAATCTTGCGTGACTAGTCACGGAGCAAACTGTCACAAACAAGCCAGAAACATTGCACGTGCTGACATAGTGGTCAAAGCCACACAATAAATCAGTGAGAACTTGTTGTTCTCTTATCTTTTAGTGTTTCTGATTTATTCGTCAAGTCAGTGATCTAAAGTTTATAAGAACTGATCTTTTCTTGGTATCTTGGTTTTGTTTCAGCGGTTACGTTTTTTGCTGGGTATCCTTTTTCACCTCACACCTATAAAGTTGTGGACGCTGTTATCGATGCCCTGACGTCACAAGCACCACGTGACCGGTATTTAGTTGGGAATGATGCTCGGTTTTTCTATGCGTGGATGGCGCGATTACCAACTGTAGTGGCAGACTTCATAATACCAATGGTTGTAGCGCTACCGCCGCCGTCAGGAAGCAAGTGTTAGAGCACTGAGATGAATAACAGCGTCTATTGCTCCTTACGTTTGTTTAGATTTGTTCTGTTTTTTAAAGTGTAAGCTTACCAGGAAGGCGATGGTAATGGAATCAGCCAATAAAATTGATTTGGGGAGGTGAATAGGATTTCGATAATTTTTCTTTATATTTTTTACACTGACAAAATTTTGAGTGCCGAATTTCTGCAAGCCTATTGACCTATTGTCAAATGAGTAAAATCTCCAATTTTTTTGCGACAGGTGATCCACTATTTGCCTAAAGAAGGGCCTGGGAAAGAGGTTGAGCCTCTGATTTTTCTGAATCTCTGAAAGTAAAGGATCGTGAACACGTTTGACAAGTACTTTGCCCAAATAGCTTTCAGAAGCTAAAATAAACTTCAGAAGCGCGCTCTGTTTTTTAATCTTTCCTGAGCTACCCTACCCAAAGACCCTAGGTAGATCAGTTCTAGTCACTCTATATTGTAGAAGGCAAGCTTTAACAGCACTGCCTGTTGCTTGGGAGAATTGCCAGTACGATATTGTTAAGAAACAGCCGCTTATTTTACGTCACAATTTGCAAAACGAATAGACATGAGAACAGTTTTACAATGTTCAACGCGGCTAAATATTTTGTCTGCAGTCTCCTAACGTTAGGGACGGACCATTATTTTTTTGGAGGGGGGGGGGGGATGAAAATTTTTTCAAGACAAACAGTTTTTTTCTGTGTTGTTGTCTGTGCAAACAATTTTTTTCTGGCTGCATCTTCCTGCGACACAATTCTTTTTGTGTTTATTATTATTATTATTATTATTATTATTATTATTATTATTATTATCATTATTATTTTATTATTATTATTATTAACAATTATTATTATTATTACATTTATTTATACACGGTTAAAATTCATCAGGTAATCTTATGTAGTAAAAATACTAATCTAAACAATACTGCCTAAAACTGCTTTCCATGAATGCCGTGTCTCTATGTCTCTAACTTATAAAAGTATAACTGCACCATGGCTTGTTTTTGTTTCCTAAAAAAATTGAAAATCTCACATCAAAGTATACTGAAACATTAAGATGTGAGCTTGAGAGAAAACTCGTACCTCTTACTAGAGAAGAAAACAAAACGAGCTATTGGTACCGTTCACGGTTTTCTTTGAAAATTTTTAACACAACACCGCACTCTTGACAACTGCAAAACAAATGCACCTCTACCCGACCATCAGACATCTTATCGCCAGTTTCATTGGATTGAAACTGCATTTCTATAGGTAGGGACAGCCCGGGGGGTACTCCCGTCAATTTAGAATAGGTCTGTCGACATGCAAGAGGTTACGCTTCTATAAATCTCCGACGTTCACTCCAGTCAAAGTCACCAATTTAACGTCTGAAGTCAGCAGTTACGCCCGGCGTTAGGTTTTATGTATCTCACCCCTGGTTTATAGGATAAAACTAAAGCTAAGCCAGACAATTGCTTAATAATGTAAGAGAAACTTGAAAACTTGCTCAATAATGTAAGAACAACCTGACGCCGTGGGCTTTGTTCCAGTGAAACAGTGACAATTTAGGCAGCAATGAGTCACTCACTGTGAGTCACTCACAGGTTTACTCTGTTATCTAGTTATCTATATTCTATGTCATCCATGTTATTTATCTTACTATGTCACTTGAGACAATTAAGTTTACCAATTTGAATCGGAACAGTAAAATAAATGTTGAATCGCTGTTAGTCGGGTCATTAAGCCACATTTTGTACTTGCAACTTTTTACCTATTTGTATCATGTATGTTTGACTTTTTAACCTTTTCTGCATATAGTTTTATTTTATTTTATTAGAGGCCTCCCTGAAAACCACATTAATACGTGACGGGCACTTCTTCCTTCATAAATGATGATGATGATGATATCTGCGATGATGTTGATGACGACGATGATAATGTTGATTATGACGTCCGCATTCGAAGTGTTTGCAGCAAGGCGTTTACAAGCTTGTACAATATTAGGCATATACGGAAATTTCTTTCCCCCGAGTCCTCCAAGAAACTCGTTCACCTCACATATTCCGGCTACAGTCTCACTTTAGTGGAGTATGAGTCCAAAGCTTTCCATCTACTCCTGTTATGGGGAGTCTTCTTCACTGCCACCCAGCTCTGCCAAACGCATACGTCTCCATGTTTGAGCTAGTCACCTCCGCTTCCTCCTTCCCTGTGGGTGCCATTCATAGGCTCTAATTTTCCCCTCCGGCTCCCTCAACGTGTTTCCCCTTACAGTGCCAGATTAATCTTCTCCAAAAGGTTCAAAATGCCTCTGTTTGGCTGGTCTGTGTTGCTTCAAAATTGGACCACACCTCTCCAACCTCAAAAGAGCTCAACTGCCTATTCGTGAACTACCGCACCGTCTTCTTGTTCTTATAAGGCTTGAAATGACACTGCGCAAAAATATATGTGGATCTTCTTACATTTTTTCCAGGTTTAGATTTACGTTTAACCAAAAACGAATTAAATTATAATTCCCGGAAATGTACAAAATTTTTAGTATTAATCCCATAGAAATAATTTTCTACCATTTTGCTCCTACCGGGCTTTTCTGCCAGTGTTAATCTGTGCAAAAGTCTCAAACAGAAAATTTCTATCCTTGTTAATTGAAAGCTTAGGTCATTTAAACCTCTTAGTTGAGAAAGATCGAAATTTTTGCTTGCAGACGGTAATAGTAGTAGTAAATGGTAAAGAGTGTAGCGCTACAATAATAAAGAAATACTAACAAAACCAGTGGCCCTCAACATTATACACAAGATAACTTAAAATATAAAAACAAGGTAAAAGTGAAACACAATATCAGTGCTAAAGAAAAACAAGATAAGGATATTAAGGACACACAATAATCGGTTTTGGCGCTGAAACAAAATTGCGATTTTTATTTATTTTTGGTAAGGACGTTGCCTCCTAATACAGAGGTATAATTGCACACGTTGAAACTTCTATAAGATATGACCACAGTCAAGATCCTGCTGTTTTTAAAGTAATTGAAATAAACTATAATGAAAAGCGAGCGAGTTGGTTTTCCCGATTTTTCGGACAGTCAAGCCGTCCTTCTTCGGTGGATTTAATGAAAATACGGATACATGTAGTCGTTACAATATGTGGTAAAACGGTTACAGTAGGTATATGTTATAATTGTTTGGAATTTAAAAACTATGTCTGTGTGCGTGGGGAGGGGGGTTTTACAGTGTATACATATAAACTGTATGTAATTGTATGTAACTGAGTGTGAATGTATATGAAAGGAAAAAAAAACATTAAAAATTGACACTTAGTCCCCTATCCACTGGTCAAATAAAGTAAGTGTTAAGAAATTCTTCACACGTACAAAGATGTCCTAGAATAGTTTGTGTCAAGCATGCTACTCTTACGGAACGAGATGGCCAGTTAATTACCGCTTGACCTCTTTCAGCAGACCAAATCATCATCAAAATATTTCACACAGCCCTTCGTCTATAAATATACAAAATTATCAAGGCTACAAACAATGAACGCGACACTAATTCTTTTAATTTACCCTCGACCATTCACTAAACTTGTCTGAGATTACACGACTCCTTTAACATACATCAAGTTAAAGTTTTACTTGTTATTGCAGTTCTTCTTTTTCTTCTTCTTCTTCTTCTTCTTCTTCTTCTTCTTCTTCTTCTTCTTCTTCTTCTTCTTCTTATTGTTATTATTATTAAGAGAAATAAACCAGCTTATAAAAATGCTCGTGCAGTATGCTCTTCTAAATGATAAGCCTCAATTATATTATATATATACCTCCTGCACCTCCTGCATTTTTGAAAAAAGCAATTAACAAAATAAAAACGCATTCTGATTGGCTAGCCAGTGGATCCACCCATTTGAGATATCATGTACACACAGACTGACATAATAAGCAGTTTACGTGGTGGACTAAGAAAATGTACCATCACTATGAGATCCTATGAACCAAATATAAACTTCTCTGTACAATATTTAGCTGTAGGAGGCTTTAATTCTATAGACAACAAGTTTCTCCTGTTCTTCAAGTTCAAATCCAGTTTTCCCTCAGTATCTGAGCTAGTTCACTCAGCAGAGTGAAGGATAAACGAGTGATTTTGTTTATCATGGTCCCATTTACCAAGAATTCTCTTGATCCAGTTTAGTATTTTTTTAATCACTGGTGAGTTTTCTCCTTGAGCCATTGTCCATCTTTGCATTCGCCAGTTTGTCGTCTTTGTCATCATTCAAGTACTACCCATGAAAAGGCAAAAGAGAATAACTCTTACGTTTCCAAACCTCAATATATTGGTTTAGGTGGGTTTAGTCTGAAGCTCAATTTCTCAGGGTGAAGGTAAATATACATAAAATGCTAATTTGCTATTTGACCAATAGTTCATAAAGGACGCTTCAGTGGATAACAGTTTTGTCGTGATTGAGACAATTCCACGGTTTGCTGCCACGATATGCAAATAAACGTTGGCTCCTAGCTAGGTTTGTCCAATGGAAATCATGTTGCCATGCGAACAGTCTTCTGGTTTTCAAGGTTCAATGGGTTTCGAAAAAAGTCTTCGTAACTAAAAGCCTAGAAGCTCGGCCAAGACTTCAGATTACATGGGAACTGAGTTTTCACTGTGAGTTAAATTCACTTCGCAAGGAAAAGCAACTGAAATTAATTATTCGAAGAGCTTAGTGAATAACTGTTTTCGTGTCTGCTGTAACTAAACAAAGTTCAGTTCAGCGAACGAGTGATCACTTCCTGTTTAGGTGTGGGCTGGACTTTGAATACAGGTACGTGTGTGTCGTGGGTTTTAGTCCCTCGTTAAAACATATTTTGCGTAATAAATGTACTTCTTCCACAGCCAATAAGGCCATCTTCTGGAGAAGAACTCCCCAAACACATGAAATATAAGTGATCTTAAGTCAGCCGCGTTGTGCTTGACTAGTTGGAATCAAACGCACTCTGATATTTGGATGATTCGCTTTGCATCTGAGCAGGAATACAGGGTTTACCCTCATCTGCTCGCAAAGCAAAGCTTAGAGTAACACATGTTTCGTTCGCAGTAAAGCAAGTAACGCCTGATACCATTAAAACATTTGATTTATTGAATTCCAGAGTAAATCAAGGAGGCTTTCAGTTTCTACTCCATTCCACGGTCGATTGAGTTCAGCTTGTGCGTCTTTTCCGTCAGCTGTCGTCAGTTTTAATAAGATTTCAGGTTTGTTTGATCTTTATGCTCATCTTTTTCATGGACATTATATTGTGTATCCAAAATACTTCTTGTGTATCCATACAGTTTTCACTAGCTTTTCGGAGCTCTGAGAGGCAAAATATGTCAATAACCACGAGAACAACTCATTCTTGCATATGAATTTTGACAAATTTCAGAGCCATGTCCCTTTAGCGTCTGGCCACTTCACGTAATTCTCTTCTGTTGACGTTTATGCAGTTTCTAACACTGTTTAAATATCGTTCTTGAATAAATGTAAAATCAATTTTATTATGTTAGGGCTTTTTTTCATCTAAAAAAGACTTTAAGAACTGGTTGTAATTAATTTTCGCAAGCGGGGCGCACTCGGGAAAACATTCCGAGATGTAAAGATGAGATGCATGTTTGCACATTTAGCATATAATTTTTGCTTGTAAGGAAAGATCAATAACTAAAACTCTTAAGTCCTTCACTTTTATATAAATAACGACATTTCGGATATGGTTTCATAATTCAAGCGTCACAAAGTTCTGCAAGTTTCATGAAATAACGAATTAAAAATTTCGATCCTTTTTTCTGTCGCCAACTGGATAAGCTGAATAATCATTTAATTAATAATTACTCTCAGTTTCGTTTGACTCTCGCTGGAGCACACTTAGACCACGCTTCAATTTTGTGATGTACATAGGCACCTAACATAACACTGTTGTTACTAGGAAACTATGAAAAAATATTTCACAGGTTATTCCAGAAGTATTTAGACTTCGCTAACCTTTCTGACACTCTCTCAAGTGTAACGAAGCTTAGCTTGTATCCGACCTACTCCTTTTGTCTAGTTGCAAACTATTATTCTTTACAAGAGAGACAGTAGAATTGGAGGCTGAAGCTGTTACAACTAAAATTCTTTTGCTGTCTTGTGCAGACTTTAACAAAGCAAAGGAACACATTTATTTTTTGGTGCCTTTTCCAGTTTCTCAACAGCCAGCTATGACCAACACAGTTAGTGACACCTCCGCAAAAGCTTAAAATGTATGAGAATTGTCAGGTCTTATAATAATCAACTATAATAAACTGATAACACAGACAGGGAAAGAAAAAGAATCTTAACCTTAACTTCATTTCAGAAGTAGACGTAAATTACAAATAGGGACAACCGTTCCTTTTATTCTCTTCCGAGACGTGTGCCCTTTACGTTTGATAAGCGGTTTTGGAATGGCTCTATTGAAGGTCAACCACCTGAGATCTCGGCTCATAAAGTTGATACATTTTATGTTGATTATATTAATAAACTGATAAGAGCTTCTCCTGAAGATTCCTACGGGGCAGTTCATTTCACAACCTCGGGAAAACAACCAATACACGCCATCCCAACTTTATTAAGCCATGAATATAGCTTGCCCTGATTGCCCGCCAAAGGTTTTGATGTGTTTCACTGGCGTAACATTTCCTACAAACTTTTAAATCGGTCAGGTCATTACAACCAGCGAACGGTGGCCACATTCACAAACTACTATCCCCACTCCCCTTGGTAGAATAAACCAAGCAAAAATGCAAAGTAATGAAAGAAAATTGTTGTCTTAGGTTGACCTAGAAGCAGTTTGTCGCTATGGCTGGTGCAGTACCCGCAGCTTCATTCAGCAGTGAGACGACAAACTATGCTCGGTTGTGTCGTCTCCTGGTGGAAGTTGGAACACAGGCCCTAAGAGATACATTCAATGCCATCCACTCACCAGCTAATCTGCAAGCTGTCTTGGCAAGGAATAAAGCTACGTTGCAGCGACTGAGAACGCGAAAGGTAATCAACCCAACACAGTGGGGAAAGCTGTTCCCCGCCATACCGTCCTCCGTTTCATCCGTTTCTTTCGACATCACTCTGCTGGTGGTCTTGTTGAGAAACCTTTGCGGTTTCGCCGCTCCCGCAACTGGCTGGGATGCCCTTCCTGCTGCAACAGACATGAGTCTGGCAGCTGATATCGTTCGCATAAAGTACTTCAGAAACACGGTGTTCGCTCATGCAGAGCGTGCCTCTGTTGACAACGCAACCTTTTACAGGTATTGGAGTGAGATTCGGGACGCTCTGGTGCGGCTAGGGGGTGTTGCGTACAGGGCAGCTGTTGACAATCTTGAAACAGAATGCATGGATCCTGACGTGGAGGAACATTTCAAAGAGCTTCTTCGTCAGTGGAAAAACGATGAAGATAACATAAAAGACGAGTTGAAAGAAATTGGCACTGACATAAAAAACCTCACGAAAAAGCTGGATGATCTGGTAACGTCAACTCTGACTTCTAGAAAGGAAACAAGTGCTGATGGTAAGTTTTCACCTGTACTCAAAAATTGAAACTCCAGGTTTACATAAAGTGATAGTTCAAAGTTAATTGTGTGATAGCGACAGCTCTTGCACATTTCCCTAGTGATATTAGACAATGACGCGCAACACCAAAAACTGTTGGAAAAGCAAGCCAACCTGCATTCTGGCCTTGAGCCAATTGTTCCAACTTAATTGTGACTGAAATTCGAACACATGCAAAAATTATGTCGACCAAATAATACAGTTTTAATAAAGCTACGAGGAAGAGTTGTCACATAGCATTTTGTTGCTATGCATGAGCTCAGTTATCAGTAGTCCAGTCCTCTAGCAATTTCTCCATCATCAGTGCCATACCATAGTGAGAAATCGGCTACGTCAAGCTAATGCTCAAATTGAATCGTTCGTTCGCAACTTTCATAGAATGATTTTTGAAATCTGTGGATCGCCTTGTTATTTACCATAGCCTGTACGACACGTATTTTGAGGACGTATACTTTTAGTACTTTTCGAGGAAATCTCAAGAACTGAGTTACGCGCCTTAAGATTCCCTCTTCATCAGTTTGGTAATGTTCATTTTATTTTAGGGTATTTGGAGTTTACTCGCTTAAACGTGACTGCTTATGAGGAAACCTTATACACGAGGACAGAGAGCTTTCAAACTTTTTAATATTAGATTTGAGTGTTGCTAAATGTCGCGGGTCGCGGGTAGCGACTAAAAGTCGTGGGTCGCGGGTGTGGGTCGTGGGTGCGGGTGAGGATGCGGGTGCGGTGCGGGTCAAAAATCTAATAAAAATAAAAAAGTAAAATAATAATAATAATAATCGTTTACTTTACGATTTTTGACCAGTTTTGTTTTCAATTTTTCTTTTCAACCGGTGTTTAGAGCTTGAAAGTGAAGATCCCGAAATTTAAGAGAAGCATAGTCAAAAAAACTCTCTTGATTGAAACTTGCGCACAGACGTTTTATTTATTTATTTTGACGTCCTATTAATGGTCATTAATCATAAATCAAACTTGACCCAGCCGTCCTTGTGCCCATCAGTCACTTCTACATGGAACGCAAACGCCATAGCTACAAATCAGCGAATAAAAATGTAATCATTTTATTTTATCTCTGTTCCTGTGTCTTTTTGAGTCGTTTTGGAAGTAATTTGCGTCAGAGCGAAGACGGTTTCTCTGTCTCTGTGCCGATACTGGTGCCGATTTTAAAATAAATGTTATCTCATCTGGCACAACACGAACTGAACGCTCAACTTTCAATAACTTTTTATTTGGGTCACGCCAGACGTACAAAGACGTGATAACATTATCTCAACAACATAAAACTGAAAAATTGTAAAATTTGAACTGGAAGAATTGAATAATTGAAATCATGTGGTCTGTTCCAGGCGTTCAGATACACGAGTTTATCTCTTCGTTTCAAAGTTTATTTCGAACTTTAAGCAGACTGTACTCAGTCGAATTAACTGAATTAACAATTGGGTTGGCAAATGTGTACCAGTTTTCTTACGGATAAGATCAGAATACGTCTGGCTGGTGTCAAAGTAACTTGTAAGAACTGCACTGACAATCATGTTTTCTTACTTTTCTTACCAAAAAATAAGAACAACCAAAGTGCGAATTCTCCCAAAGGTCACGAAGCCCTGGAAATAGTCTGCGTGGCAGGCACGAAAAGGTAAGGGAAAGGGGAGAAATTATTCGCGAGCGCAGAGCGCCTGAGGTGGGGGGGGGGGGGGGGGGCGGTCCCTCCTCTTTTCCTCCTTTTTTTTCTCGAACTTCGCCTTGCGAATAATTAGCGGTTACTCTCTTTCCCTTAATCCCCCTTTTCCCTCCCATTCCCTTCCAGGGATTGGTTACTTTACTTTTATTATCATTTATTATTATTTTTATCATATTATGATTTTTTTACCCACGACTCTTACCCACACCCGCACCCGCACCCGCACCCACGACGCACACCCGCGACCCACGACTCTTAGTAGCTACCCGCGACCCGCGACATTTAGGAACACTCATTAAATTTGAAGAGATAATTAGCACATATATCTATCATCATCTGATGTCGTTTTTCACTAAAAGTGGATTGAGGGATTCTGACTGTATTAAAGTGACTTGTATTTCTTGTACCAGGATATTGTGAAAAGAATTCTGTTCATTAATGAGAATATATTTGACAACAGTAATGAGAATATGCAGGTTGATTTCGAGGCTATATTTGCTGTAGACGTGCCTTGCTGCTTTATTGTATTAGTACACCTGTACCTGAAAATAGGCCTGAAATGCATGTAATTGTAATTGAATTGCATTTGCATGTAATGTAATTTTATCCTTGCTCCTTTTAAGGTACGACTTGTAATCTAGAGATGCTGCTGGATACCTCTTTGGTGTGCACAAAGAAAAGCCACGAGAATGAACCTCTGACGTCGTTTTGTAAACAGTGCAAGGTCTGCATCTGTGACAAATGTGGGCAGACACGTCACAATCACCACACCAAGGTAGATATCGACCAAGCCGCCAAAGAACACAAAGTCGACATAGAAGCAATTACAGAGAAAATGAAAAAAGGAATTTCTGATATAAAGATTGACGTGGAAAGATCAAGAGAGTTATCAAGGAAAAGCAGAGAAAAGATTGCCACAGCTCGGAATAAAGCAATGACGTCTCTAGAAGAGCTAATGCGAGTGTTAAAGGAGCATGAGACAACCACGTTGACCAGTTTAGATGTAATTGATGAAACTGAAAAAAGAAGTCACGCAACACAACTGGAACACTTTCAGCTATCTATTAACCAGTTGCAAACATCTGTAGAACATTGTGAGGCCATCTTGGACAGAAACAAAAGCGTTGAAATTCTGCAAGTCCACCAGGGTCTCATTGAACGATGCAGAGGTCTTCTAAATGCAGAGAAACGTAACATTAATAAACCACTACATACAACGTTGCACGCCAGGTACGAGATAAATGAAAAACTTGTTGAGAGTATGAGACGCGCAGTTCCGGGTAGAGTTGTTGTTAGTAGCACAGATCCTTTGCAGTCAGTGGCAGAGGGAAAAGGCTTGCGAAAAGCCGACGTCGGAAATAACGCTCACTTCGTAATAACAACGAAAGATTCTAATGGAAAACAGTGTTATGATGAAGATGATCAGATCGTTGTGAAAATACAGACACCACCAGGAGAGCAGCTAGAACACAAAATTACTAGAAAAAAAGACTGTGAACGTAGCGTCACCTACACACCAGATTGCACCGGACAACATAGCGTGGCAGTTGAAATAAATGGCCAACCGTTGATTGGTAGTCCATGGCGTGTTCTTGTGTCCGTATATCGTTACAAAACTTTGTTCTCGTTTGGGTCATGTGGGAAAGGGAGAGGAGAGTTTGATAACCCCTTTGGCATTGCGATAAATGGCAGGAGAGGAACTATTGCAGTAGCTGATTGCAATAACAATAGGGTGCAACTATTTACTGCGGAAGGGAGATATCTAAGAACAATAAGCGCTAAAAAACTACTTCAGCCTACTTCAGTGGCATTCACTAGTTCTAATTGCGTAATAGTTATTGCTTCTCATAGGATTTTTCGTTTTAATGAAAGCGGTAAATTTGTTGAAAACATCACACACAAACACCTGAAGGAACCCGATTGCTTGACTATTGCACGTGATGGACGCATAGTTGTGTGTGATGGGGGTGACGATGCAGTTAAGGTTCTCACCCCTGATGGCACTCAGCTGTTACACACTATCATTGATCCAGACCATGCCTGCCCGTGGTACGCTATTTATCACCAGGCTGACCAGAATGTTTTTGTCGTTTCCTATTACAACCCAAATAATGTGAAGGTATTCAGCGACGATGGAGTGTTTCTTCACAGTGTCGGTACGCCTGGATCTGGTGACGGACAGCTGTATGGTCCTGTTGGTCTCACCATTGACAGGTTTTCAAACCTGGTGGTGTGTGACCGTGGTAACACAAGGCTTCAAATATTCACCATTGATGGCAAATTTGTAAGCAAAATAGAAGGACAACACACTGGTCTTGGCGAACCTTTATACTGTGTTGCTCTGTCAAATACTGGCCAGCTGTTTGTTACTGATTCATTCAACAACTGCGTGCATGTTTTCCATTGAAGGGATATTAATAAAAGGTAAAATATCGAGCGAATTCAAAATAACAATGTAGCTCTTCTGAGGAAAAAAGGGCTATTTTATTTAAATTTGTTTTTCCGATGGATTGTAAGTTTAGTGCAAAAAATGCGTCAGAGACAAATGGATTTCGTACTTGTTTTACAAGAAATATGATACCGTTTCATCTCAGGGTGTAGAGCTGGCTAGAGATATATTGAGACCCTAAAATGCGCACAAGTGGTTGATGGGATTTATAAACTAACCTACTTTGCTTCAATAAAAAGATAATGAAGAACGGTTGAGATAAAATACTTTGAAGTTAATGATTGCTCTCTTTTGAGTAAACGCCTCGAGCTTGCTAAATTAGACCAATTAACCAACCACTGAATATTGCTGAAGCAGTTTCAGAATCAATTGAGCAAATGTTTTAATATTGAATATAACTTTTCACAGCTGAGTCGATTTGATAGAGTAGTTTTCTCTTGCTTTAGGAATTAAAGCCGGTCTTTCCCCGAAGATTTAGCAGTAGTACATTTTTCCAATAAAAAAAGGTGGAGAAAAAGTCATCATTTTAGATTACAAATGTTCATTCAAGTAATGGGAGATATCAAGGGAGGATGAAGGAAGAGAGCGAATCCCCCACACATGGGGCTATTCCGATGAAAATTGTTTGAAATTTATTTTTGGTTTTGTGTCATACTACGTGGTTATTTTAAGGACGACATCTCATTGGTCAGTTAGAATGACGTCATGTACTTTTAGATTGTTGATATGGAAACAGCAGATAAAAATAACCTTCCGAGCAGCATGGGCGCGAACCAATAACAAATTTCAAATAGCTATCATGGGGCACTGGGATTCATTCTCTTAGTCCATCCTCTCTTGGAGATATCTAAGAACATTTAAGCACTACAGGACTACTTAAAGGGGCATAGTCACGAGGATTTCGCAGATTTCTGGTCAAATCTGTGCTAAAAGTATCGGTAGCTAACTTTACCTATGCCCAACATTGTGTTTGAACATTTAAAGGAACATATTAACTTAATTTCATTAAGAGAAAACAAACCATGAACATTTAATATCGATTTAATGTCAACACGCTGAAAGAATTTGAAAAGTTTAGCCTAATTTTTTCAAACTGCAATCCAGTTCCATCCGTGCCGTCCATAACAACAGTCGACAGAAAATAGTTTCAGTGAAGTAATATAGTCTTTGGTAACAAAATTAGACCATTATTTGTGGGCGTTCATTGATGTGAGGACATATTTTTGATTTTTAAAGTGAACTAAAATAGCGTGACCATGCCCCTTTAAAGAGCCTACTTCAGAAGCATTCGCTAGTTCTAATTGCGTAATAGTTATTGCTTCTCATAGCATTTTTCCGGTTTTAATGAAGGTGGTAAATTTGTTGAAAACATTACAAACAAACACCTGAAGGAAGCGATTGCTTGACTATTGCACGTGATGGACGCATAGTAGTGTGTGATGGGGGTGACGACACAGTCAAGGTTCTCGCCCCTGATGGCACTCAGCTGTTACACACTATCATTGATCCAGACCATGCCTACCCGTGGTACGCTATTTGTCACCAGGATTTGTTTGTCGTTTCCTATTACAACCCAATATTATTGCTATGACAACGAATAACCCAATATTATTGCTATGACAACGAAACTCTCAGGGCAGATAGTACGCCCAAACACATTTCCTTCGAAGACCGCGATATGAGCTGATGACGTCGTATGAAGTAAAAATACGTTTTCTCTTTAAACGGTGGCCATCTTGGTTTCTTGAATTTTTGCAAAACCCTCCAAAATGTACCAAAATTGCCCAAAAAGTAATCAATATATGTTAATTGCCGGCCGGAAGGGCCATATAGGGATATGCCCGTGGTCTCGAGTACGGCCCGAGGCCGAGGTCAAACACGCGCTGTACATGTGGTCAAAAGTCTAAATGTAGTGGAGTGTCTGTGGACAACGTGTGTTTTGCCTGGCTTTCTCTAAAATTTGCTCTCACAGGTGTCTTTCCTTTAACTAACGAAGATCCCTTAACTCTTTACCGTCAAGAGTTGTATTTTCCCGACGTTGAAGTCGGGAACCATTGAGCCACTTAAGACGTCATCATTTTTGACGTCACCAGATTGTTTTGATAAGCAGCTAGCACAGCAAGGGCAGATCCATCCATACGTGTGTCCATTTTGAATATCGACCAAATTCTGGCAGAGCTATACCAGAAAAACGTGTCCAATTTTGGCTGCAAAGTTATTGGTAAAATAGGCCAAGTCACCTAGTTGATCAATGTTCCATTTCCAGGTTTTTAGAAGGACTGAGGCAAAAACTTTTCCAGTGGATAGAAAGGTGATAAAGGGTAGAAGATAAAGAGAAAAGAAAGGGAGAGAAAAAGGAAAGCAAAACAAGCGAGAAAAAATTAGAAATGAATCAGCAAAAAAAAAAAAAAAAAAAAAACAAGTCCAAATTTTGGCTTCTGCGCATGCGTGAAACCAAAATAATGTACAATTTTCAACAGACGCTGGCTCAAAATGGAGCTTAAATGTAAGAAAACGCTTTTGTAGCAAAGTTTAGTGGCATTTGACACCATAGCACTTCAAAAACCGCTTTAGCGGTAAAAAATGCGTTTTTCTAAGGGAAAAACGCTGACGGTAAAGGGTTAAGTCATAATTAAATCAAACAAAACATGTTTTTGTTCTTGGGCTCACTTTTATTTTTAAGTTAATTTCCCTTTAATTTGGATATAAAATCAACAAAACCATTGCTTCCATCTCTTCCGTGTGTAGGATTTTAATTTTCTCTTTTAAGTAAAGCTTTATTTAACTTGAGTGTTTCACTATTTGGACTTCCGCTTTCTTTATCCTCCTACAACAGCTGCAAATTGTCGGCGATGAAAGATATACCTTAAAGACAGAAAAGCGCAATCATTTACACAATAAAGAAAGCTCGAGGAAAAGGTTGATTCTTAAAGAGGAGACTATATACTTCATAATCATAATATTATGTGTGAACAACTGTTGATTATTTTAAGTTTATTTGTGCAGGGTGGGTAAGGTAAGGTAGCACACGGACCACAGGACATTCAAACAGCCGGCGTGCACAGTCTGGAATGTACCAACCTTTGGATCTCCGGACAAAAAGTACGATCAAAGGTTGCACTGGCGTTCATCCAATACCAATTATATCTGAAGATCATGTTTGGCGCACAAGGTTTACAATGATTACTGAAATCATGTGATTATATTATATGATTGTTCACATAAACTGCTTATGAAACATTCCTTTTTATTAGCGAAAGAAGCTCAATGATTTATTAAGTTTTTGAATTTCCCCCAAATCAAATCTGTTTTGTACAATGTTCCAACGTGGACATTATTGTCTTGTAGCCGGGACAGGACGTGTTTCAAAAACTCATAAGACTTCTCGCATGGCAAGAGTAGCTGCTCGGCCCACCCGTGTTGTGTTCAGGCTTTTTTACACCTCTTAATTGGTCGGGTGGTATTAGACCAACGTTTTTGTTGGCTGAAAGATGGCCAGACTGTGGAAGCCGTGTTTGGCATGTTTGATGGAAGCTTAACGTTGCTGATTAAAGGTTAATCTTTGTTGCCTGTACCTTGTCTGTGAGTAACGTTAAAGGAATCGTTACCGACTTCAACGGCAACTTCAAGGGATGGAAACTCTTACCTATATACATATTTCCCTTGTTAAAAGCTGAATCGCTCATGGTCTCGCTGTAAAAAAAGAAAAGAAAAGAAATAACATTAATTACTATAAAGAATCTGAAAAGTGATGTACGATTAAAGCAGCTGTGTAACGAAACATTACCGGTTTCACAATTTTTTCCTGTGTATCCAGATTTGCATTCGCAAATGTAACCTCCCTGGTAGGAGTAACAGGATCCACCATTTTGGCACGGGTTGGCATCTTTGCAAATATCTGTGAAGAATACCCAGAGAAGATCAAAAGCGTGAAGATCAATCAAAGGTGGATGAAAAAGATTAGGATCAGAGGAACTGGAACACAGGATGTGGAGGAAATCACAGCAAGCCTTTGATATGTTGAGGCCAGTGTGGAGGAGCCAGGTACTTCGATTAAACACCAAAATTAGGACGTTCAACACCGTGAACGTAAAATCAGTCCTTCTTTTTGGATCAGAGACTTGGAGAGAAACATCATCGTCCATCAAAGTGCTACAGGTCTTAATCACCAAGTGCCTGAGATACATCCTTAAAGTAAGATGCCCAAAAAAAAAACATACTGTAGCGCCTAACCACTCACGAGCCAATAGACAGAACAATTAGAACCAGTAGGTGGAGATGGATAGGCCACACATTGAGAAAGAACGACTCTAACATCACCAAACAAGCGAAATTCTCGGGGACGGCAGAAAAGACGGAAGCCAAAGAACACGTGGTGCAGAGATCCAACATCCGACGTTCCACACATCGGATAGATTTGGGAAGAGTCAAAGAACATCGCCTAGGACAGAGAGGGATGGAAGGCAACTGTAGGGGCCCTGTGCCCCCCTTCCCAGGACGAAGTGGATTAATTGTATTGTGTTGTGTTTTGAAAATGATGACTGAGCTCCGTGGTTGGTACTTGGCCTTGACATAACATACTCTGGAGAAACATCCAGCCATGGCGTTTCTCACACCAGTACTGATACTTAAATCATTGAGACACAGGTTAGGCCACTAACTAGCATTATACTCACTTGACTGAGAAAAACTCCAAAGGGAATATACAGATGTGCAAAGTGACCACAAGCTCCAGTGCTTAAACAACAATAAAGTGTGGCTGACTACGACCATTTAACTGTGGAAGTTATTGTGAGAATATAACCCATGGCGATGGATTTAATATTTCGTCTGTTTTCCTGATTGTGAATTTATTTTCAAATTTTATACCTTCAAAATCTTCATAATCGATTAGTGAGTGATCCGCGATGGAAATTAAATCAAAGTAAATGTATTCCTCTGATTAATGGTTTTGCATTAAAGTCGACAATGATATTTTTTAAAACTCACCAACGATCATCCTGCAACACTTTAGCTCCTCAATGCAGCCCAGTGTGTTGCAGTTTGCTTTGTAGAATCCAGCCACATAGTAATCTTTTCTTTTGCACGCGCTGAGCCCAATGTGGTCAAAGGAGCCCCAGATATTCTCGTTGTAGCAGTCTTGGTATTTTTCAGGGAATGTGTTCGGTTTACAGCACTTAGCTTCTTCAATTTGATACACCCAGCCTTCACCGTCGTTCCGGTAGAGACCTTGCAGAAAGTAACCAGTTGGACAAACGGCCCAGACGTATGTTCTAATATTGTAAATTGTAAAAACAAACACTGAGTAAATGCTGAACTGAACACCAGTTTTTCAAGCACAAAGGCAAGCACACAACAGTGCATACGAAGTTATTGAAACGCAAGCACAACCACCAGGCCAAAACAGTTTCATCCTTGTATTGGAATTTGCAGCGCCTCTAGGCCTCAGTGCTTGTACGGACTTGTGATGTTTGCTGTCATGCACTTAGAAGTGCTTGCTCTCACGCTTGTGTCACAAGTGAAAACAGTTAATTAAAACCAAAATATATTAATTTTTAAAGCATTGTTTTCTTGAAAGTAGTCGTCATGCTATATAATCACAATAAGCCCTCAACCGATCCGGAGAGAGATGTTCCAAGTAACAAGATCCGACCTACATATTTCGCCATCAATTTCCTCTTAAGGATGTAGTAAGTTATGAGAGTGCTTGGCGCTCCTTAAACTGCCTTTTGCGATTTGTGATAAACGGGAAAATCCTTTAGTCCTTCATCCCGCAAGACGTTATACGCATATATCTTTTTAAATGTGCAAACTAAAGCCACCAAACTTTGTGACTTTTCCTGAATTTACCTAGGAACAATTTGGCGGAGCAAGTCATTGTTGATCACACTTGAAGTTAACATGGCAACCACATTTTGACAGGCAGTTTTTCAGTATAATTGTGAATTTGCCTTTTTAAAATGAAGAATTCTAAATTTTTGCGATAACGTTTACCTTTTGTATCATTTTAGTGCTATTTTATTGATCTTGATCACTTTTTGGTCAACTTTGGTGCTTTTCGGAGGAAACAATTTAGAAATTCAAGATAGCGGATCCAAGATGGCCGTCGTTTAAGAACAGGGCGTAACTTTTACGTCATATGACGTCATCAGCTCATGTTGCGGACCTCAAAGAGACCATTTTTGACGTAATATCTGCCCACTTAGTTACGTTGTCATAGCTTTAATATATATTTTTTAATTTTTAAGGGGCAAGGTCCTAGAAGACCATAAAAGGCCCCGTCCGAATAGAGTTTAAACGTGTCTTCTGAGACTCTTGTAAACTTACCCGTCCAAAATGCTCCACCAGTTGGCGTTTTTGCAAGTTGATGGCGTGTTTTGATTTGGCGCAGAAGCTGGACAACACTTTGCCTCTTCAAGTAAATAAATCTTCTCTTGAGGACCACCGTTTCTATTCCTCCACAGCCCGGTAATGTAGTGTGTTGACGAATCACACTGAACCCAACCTTTTTTGTCAAATCCTCCCCACCAGTTGGCCATTTTGCAGCCATCGTACATACTACAGCACTTGAACTTTTCGATGCAGTACAGCTTGTCGCAACCGCCTTTATAGAAGCCCGCCATGTAATAACCATTCGTACTCAAAAGCAGTATTTAACACAGACTTACCAACTCGCTGCGCTCATTCGTTAAGTATTTTTCTTATCACTTAGAAAAAAAAATCATATCTTCGTGCCGCCGTATAAAATCCTCTATGTATTAATAGTTGAAGACAAATACACAAGAATAATGCTTCTGCTGTTGTTTTTTTTTAAGACAGGTCTTGTTTATGAAATTTGCCCATACCTAAACCTCAAATTTCAATTGAAGCTGTCTTTGGTACTTGTGGATAAAAAAAAAATTAGAGTATTTGTTTCAGTATCGATCTACAGTGTGCTGCCCAGTATTCGACCGGTATCAGTGTCCGACTAAAAAAACTTCGCGCTTAGAAACGGGCAAAAACTGAGTATTCCAGAAAAGTATATTATTTTAGCTTTCGATTGCTTGTTATAATGGCCTTAATGCCTAACGGAGACTTGTCTGAGAAGGCGCCGTTCTGTTTAGATGAGTAAAACACTGAGACGTAAATTTGACGTTTTTCACACTGCGCAGTGAAATTACCGTTGTTCATATTATGGTCTGTTACATGCGATATTTTCGAGGAAAAATCAAGAGATTTAGCGTTAGGAGAATTAAGGAGATCAAGTGTTCAGAGCCTCTAATTTCAGAATTTCTAATTAATTCAAAATTTCTAGGAAAATAGGAGTTAATAGTTTTTACTAAGCCTTGAGCTAGGGTGTCCAGTATCCAACCAGGTTTTTTTGTTGATGTACAAAGTTATTTTATAAGTTTTCTACAAAACTAATTTGGTTACTTCAACTGATCTTAAAACTATTAATGAAATGGCTAGTCACGGAAAATTCTCTAAAAAGTGGTATAATTATTATTTCGAGGCAACCCATTTTCCGTGTGTTTGTCAGATAGGAAAGTCATGTTTAAAATCAGATCACGAAAATTTGATCCGCGTCACATCGGACAATTCAGACCACCTTAAAATCATTCAAATATGTAACATTTTGGTTTCCTCTGTAGAGTGATCTCAAAACATAAAAACGTAAACATTTATACGTTATATTTGCAACTAAATTTACTGTATCAAGGCCAAATTTCAGAACTCTTTCTCCCGAGTATTTAAGGGGCGGAAAAAGCCTTTCAAATTGAATTGCTCGAACACTGAACAAGACATAAGATAAATTTTATCTCGATACATTATAACTGTAGGGCACTAATGACCGTTTCATAATTACAACTGATTGCTTACCAGTAACAAAAATCTAAAAGCACCATCTCAGTAATCGATAAGCAGGATAGTGTGTGTCTTGTGTGGAATGATATATGGGGTTCAATCAGTGGTGGTTGGACACGGTTCGAAAGGCATGGTGGATCATTATATTAGCCAATCACGAGCAGTCTCTCAACCAGGACGAGAAATCAACATGGCGACCTTTCACGGGAATGTGAGCTTCACTTCTTGTCATTTTAATGTGCTATCTGTCCCCAGTGCAACTTACATTTAACAAGAATGATTAGGATTGGTGTGTATCTAGATGTCTTGAAATTTTTGGATCTGGTCTTCTTTTGTAAGTCAAGTTTGAGCACAATTTCGTTGTAGGTGGATCGAGCAACGTGTGCTTTCATGATATTTGAGTAGGTCTTACATTTTGAGAATTTGTAGGCTAACCCAAAAATCTAAAACCGTTTATTTTACACCAAGATCAAGATGGATAAAATTGCTTTTATAAAATCATATAGCGCCCGATAGCGCCCCTCTAGTTTGGGAATTATGCGTTGTTTAAGTTGTCGAGTTTTCTCTCCAATATTGCTCTCACACTGTGAGATGTGAAAATTACTCGCGAAATATTAACGCGAGTGATGGTCTTATTTTAATTATGACAAGTATCAACAGTATGGTGTGGCATCCCAATTGAGTGTTTTCCCTTCTTTGTTTTGTTGTCTTTAGGTTAAGAGGCAAAATGGTTTCTTCGGTCTGCTCTGTTGCCATGTATGCAACAAACTTTCAAGAATCACATTTTGTTTGCTGAAATGACCAAAACTATTTGGGCTTTAGGGTCTTAATATATAGTCACATCATCTGTTGTGGATTGGTTTCCTAAGATCCCCTTAAGGTTCTTAACTTACAACCTCTGTGCAGTGAACCATTGAGAAAGCTAAAAAAAATGCAGTACTGATCAGTAACTCAGATTGGAAATTCACGGTGCTATCTTAGACATGCAAGAGAAACCAAAACTTGTTTGAGACATCAAAAATTTGAGATAGCCAATAGTAAATAAGTGAGCAAGATCAACCGAGGAAAACAATAAAACTATTTTCACTTCAATATAGTTGTGAGCAGGTGGAGGGGGGGGGGGGGGTTGGGGGTTGGGTTCAAGTTAGTGGGGTCTGCTGTAAGAAATAAAATCCAGAGCTCTTGAGGGAGAACTGTGAATTATTGATTGAATATCCCTTTCAATTTGTCAGTTTAGTTCTTATTAATAACAATTAGAGCTATTGAGACCCATAAAAGGGTTGAGAACTGTGAATTGATTAAATATCCCTTTTCTAATGGAACTCCCAACTTTCGCTTTCTTCATCAATTTTTACACTGATATCAATCCTTATTTGTTTTCTACTGAATTGTCTTCCAGGAGACAGATTTCACACCAAAATGAGTCACTGGTCTTACCGTGTTTACGTGATTATGGTACAGGTTTTTGCAAGAGATCGAAAATCTTGATCTGATACAGCAACCAGAATAAACTCGCACTGGTATGACTCGCAATAGTATGAAATCTTGTGCTGGTATCATTATACAGAGCCATAAGACGGAATGAAACTCAAACCCGTATTATGTAAACACCCCTTATGTTTCTGTTACTCGACTCAACAGGCAGACTTGGTGCCCAGTGGTTAGTCCAGACTTTCATGGAGGGTGGGGTCCAAGTTTAATGGTGGGTGAGGGAAGACAACAAAATACAAAACTTTTGTGGAGTTATATCTTGGTATTATTCTGTACTATATTCTGACTATAAGTAAATCAACAAAAAAAATCAGATGCCTTGTGAGTGGAGTATGATGTTGTACATAAGCTAATCTGCGCTCCGCTTCGTTGTAGTCTGGAGTAAATGTATAACTCCATAATTGTTTTGTTCATGTATATTACTGTCGGTTAGTCTGTTTTGTCCAGCCTTATTTTCTTTTCAACAAAAAGGGGGGATACCCTTGGCCCCTCCTCTGGATCCACCATTGGCTTTTCAACAAGGTAGAGGTTTGAAGTAAACAAATGAAGGACTGGGCCATTGTTTGCAAGGGGTAAATGCTCAAAGGTCAAGTTTAGTTAGAGTTTGCGCTGTAGGTGGGACAGCATTCTAATAATTATAAAAATATCACTTTACTCATTGTGAAAGAGTAAAAGAATTGACAGATTTGTAGAAATGACCTTGGATGTATTGCTCTAATGTGCTTCACTAGTTTTAAAAGTATCCAAGCTAAACAGGTTCTCTGTGACCTCGATAATTTTGTCGTGATAATCAGTGCAAAGCCCCCATCAACCCTGTCTTAAAAACTATTTTCTGCTTGAGGTCCTTGTGGGTAAATGAGTCAATGCTTTCATTGAAGTAGCTGAGAAAAAAATGTGGGTACACTGTATAAATTATAATATTGTCACACATTCTACGTGCTGAACAGAGCGTTGTTAAATTTTCTTAAGACAGATTTTCAGGTCTGCTACAAAAGAAAGTGGAATTCTCGTTCAATCACAGACTTACTTTGTCAGCATCAGTTACTTTCAAAAGCAAAACAAATTAATTCATTAATTCATATTGACAGCTAGCAATTTGAACAATAATACTTTAATACAGCCTTGTTTAGCTAAGCTGTGAAAGTATAATTTCAGACAAACCCTTCAGGATTACTACATCCTGCATCAACGCTATTCTTGAGAGACAGAAGCTTTTGGACACCCTGGAGGTTAAAGGACTGTTAATGCTATAAAACGAACGTTCGTAAGGTTTTTCATGACACGTACTAGACGCTTATCCATCGGGCAAAACTTACGATTTCACACAACTGACGCAATTACAAGACCTCAGAAAGCCAGGCATCTGTGTTTTCACTTTTGATGATTGGAAATAAGTCCTTCATGGCCCAAGAGGCTATTCATGGTAAGATGTTTGCACATATAAGTTACTAAAGAGGCTTATTATTGCTGATAAACCCGGGATTGAAGTCTCCACGTGTTCGCGTTCAATCGATCAATGCATGAAACCAGCCGTTAAAATGTTATGCACTAGTCATTTGTTTCCCCCGCCCCCCCACCCCCGCGACATAGCGGGGGAATTTGCAAACAAGCGATGCTAATTATGGGGAATTCCACCACCCCCCAGGGCAGAATTTCTTTGCAAAACCACCACCCCCCGGGGCTAGCTGAAAGACCTTGTAAAAGAAGGGATTGTCTATTTCTGCGCTAAATACATTTTGAGAAACAACAACTAATAGGAATGTTTCAACCAGCTTAAAATACTTACCACTGAGGTTGTTTGGAGTATAGCTTTTTTGATCAGACAAAAAGTGTGGGAGAATAACCAATAAGCTGAGAGAAGACTTGAAAATCGTCAGCCATGACAGCAACAAACACAGTTGTTTGGTACCTCCTCTTGAACTCATTCTTGTCGAGAGACACCTGGCCACATGGGTGGCTGTCACAATATGGGGTATATGTACTACATTTTGTTTTAAGCACTTTTAGTAAGAGGCTAAGATTTAGGAAATTGTGATTGCAAAATTATTAAAAAGATAAATTCAAGATAGCTATAAGCTAGTTCGCCTTTTCAGAAGGAAGTACAAATTTCAGTTGGCAACAACATTGCTACTTTACGGGGGTGTAAAAGGCATTTGAGATTCTAAAGCAAAAAGGGACAAAGAAAGTGCATTGGTAGAACGTACACATGACGAAAAAGTATTTTAATACACTAGGGGCCACGTCCTTGGGACTAGTCCCATAAAACTGCTTATGTCATTATGTAGAAATTTAAGTCGCAGAACATGAGTTATGTTCTATCCAGGGCCGTTTTAAATTGGGATAATTAGGTGGGACTAGTCGCAGGGAATTGCGTCTCGTAAGTGTATACACACCACAAACTTTGCTTCAGGGTTTCGTCCCCTCACTGGTCCCTGAGGCCAGTCCCTGGTACCTGTCCCCTAGTGTATGCCGGCCTTTATGGTCACACATGAATGTATCAAATCCTCTTTTTGTGTATTTATTATAAAACAACAAAACATTAAAGCATCACTTGCACAGTGTTTGCCTTTATGGTCACACATGAATGTCAAATGAAAAACAACATTAAAGCATCACTTGCACATTGGGCAAAACCACTTCTTTGTTTTGGGTTTCCCCTTAAGACCCACGCACTGAAGATGAAACCACTCTACGCTACATTCTGCTCCATCGCAGCCAACCATCAGGCCATACTCGCCTTGGTTACATAAACAGTATAAGACCTCTTCATCTGCAAATTAATAGTGTGGTGTCTTAATAAATGTTGATATTAAAGATATTTTAATATTGTATTCCTTGTTTGCTGATACTGATTTTCATGGAAATGTGTGGTACATACCCTGACACTCGGGACAAACCCATTCCATGGGTGGAGGGTGTTTCAACCCAAGGCAGTCTAGACAGTATGTGTCGCTACATGCAGCTGAACAAGCAAGGTCTGCCTTGTTGCTGCACACAATACAAGAACCAATACTAGCATCATCTGCAAGATAAGGAAAAAAGTACCCAAAGCATTAGAAGTGAAAATTTTAATACATCTGAACCAGATTAAAAGAATGATGACATACCCAAGTTGTTCTTCTGCTTGTTCTTTCTAGTATGTGCCGCTTGTTTCCGTCTTTCATTTATACCATGGTAGTGATCCAGATGCCACTCCACCTCTTGGGCAGGCAACAGAAGTTTCTCAGCCAGCTCTTCTACTGGAGTACCTTGGGGGTAATTAATAGAAGGAGACTGATTGACTGAATGGCCATTGAAATTATTGGCTACTAAGTATATTATCACATTACTCACTGTTAGTTTTAGCTGCAGCCTTTAACTTTACGCTAGGTGGTGACATCATTCTTTGTTCACTGTTATCAGTACACAGCAGGTCTTCGGGCTTCATAAAGCTTCCAGGCCTTTTCGGGTCAGGGACAGGAATTGGCAACCAGGTAACTGAGGGTCCACCTTCATACCATTTCATTTCACAGCTGGTTTCACCATTCTTGCATCGCGGATGAATACATTCAGGTTCCCCACAGAGAGTTAAATGAAAGATGTAATTGCATGGTACAGTCTTGCTCATGTGCCGGTTGCGTACATCCCAGATTTCTTGAAAATACCTGTGAAGGTCTGGATCGCTGGTTTCAAGTAGCTGTTTGTCCTTCTTGGTGCCTTTGAGAAAGGTGAGTAGCTTTTGGCGGCGTGACATATCAGACTCTGCCCCCTTGAAGAGTTGCACTGGGCTTCCACAGCAGCTAGACCCTTGGACCCGGTCAATGTACACCTCAGTGGCAATTTCCAAATTTTGCTTGAGCTTTTCCTTGTCTAGTCCACCAGGGCCATAATTGCTTCCACTAAGAGTCGACGGAATAAAAAGGTTGGCGTGTGCTTGAGAAAGCCCACCGTTCATTAATTCCACTCGGTTTAAGTATGACCCTCCGCTGTGACGGGACGTCACAAGAGTAGCAACCTTAGCGTGTTTAACATGTCGTTCTGTCCAGCAAAACTGGACTTCTACATGGCTTGGCCCTTCGTCACTTGCTCCATCAACGCGAATGCAATCTATTGGCCTGTTTGCCATCCATGGTTGGAGATCTGGTGAATTCTGCAGGAATTCCAAATCAGCCGCATGCTGAGCTGCATTCTTTGGATAAGTGAAGTGGGGCTTAACGACGCCCACACATGCCTGCTTGCTGGTGTCAGTTTCCATAAACAGGTATGAAGTGGTTTGGATCACTGAAGGGTAATTATTAACAAAGTCCGTTCGTGTTGTCAGGGCTGGCCTGTTAGTGAGAGTTATGGTTTTAGAGTGCTTTTGATCATACGTTGTATCAAGTCTAAAACCAGACTGGTCATCACGGTTTAAAAGAACTTTGTTGCTGCCTTCCTTCAGTTGAATATAATCAAGCCCTCTATACAAAGCACAACTCCAGTGTGCATCCGGATTTATTCGAACAGAGACCCCCTTTCGAGCCCGCCTGCATGTTATCTTCGCCACATTCTGGTATCGTTTAGAGGAGAGATGCCTCTTGTTCCGGGCATAGCAAAGCTGTACTATGCTTCCGTAACCAATTTTCGTACCATATTTCTCTTCAAGATGGGCTTGTATAGACTTATAAGTTACTTTCTTTCCACGTCTCCTTTCCCCATCGAAAGTCAAAAGTCCAGTTCTCCTCCATGCATCTGCTCCAACTTTTTTGCTTTCTACAAATTCCTCCATGTCCTTTCCAATCGTGGGAAACTTTTTCTGTAACCGACTTGCTGATGGAGGGATTCTACGTTTAAGAATGCATGTTTTGGCTATTTCTTCAGCCATTTTTCTCTCTGCTCGCCGCTTAATGCGCAACCTTTCAGATCGTATTTTCCTTAGCGTTTCCTCCCCAAGCACATCTGCAATTTCCACTTCTTCCCAGTGTTGATCTTCATCATTGTCAGAATCCACTTCAATTTCTGGGCCATCTAGGGAACGCCTCCTTTGCACCTCCAAAAAAGCTTGACGTGACACCTCAACACGCATTTCTTCATCGAATGTAAGATCACTTGAAGGCAAGTGGTCTGTGAAGTCAAGAATCACCTGATTGAGCACTTCAGAAGTATAGTTCCGCAAGTATTGACTGACCTCCTCAAAAAAGGCAAACCAATTTAAGTCATGGTCCCTCAACCAGCTCAACAGAACATCATTGGATGGTGCTGGATTTGCTAATATTGCTGTTTTGCTAATAGCATCCGGATCGTATGAATTATTCGGGCTGCTGGGTGTGGTAGCTAGCTGTGGTGCTGGGTCCGCTATTGCTGTTTTGTTAATAGCATCCGGATTAATTGAATTACTCGTGCCACTGGGTGTGGTAGCTACTCCAACAGTAGATTCGCCACTGGCATGGGGATCATGCTTTCTACTGGATGTGTCAGCATTTTCACTGGGATTAGTAAGATCTGGAGGCTCAACATCTTCCACATTGCTATCATCACATACATCATCAGTTGACATTATTTCACACGCTTCAACGTCGAAGTCGACATTGTCCTCCCCTTCTTCATTAATGACATCTTCTAACCTAAGGGACCGCATCAAGGCTTTGTCTTCAATCTCTGCAAGCTCAATAACGGATTGTCTAATCTCTGCTGCTTCTTGAAGAGCCAGACGTACCTTTCTACTCAGATCCTTGTATGATCCAATTCCATAAACCTTCCGAGCCTGTTGTGATGTAAGTCCAGCTGACTCGCATGCAGCAAACTTGAGAAGTGTTCGGTCCTTGTCACTGGATGCTAGTTTACAGAGTGCTGTGAGAGTGTTTTTATCTAAACCTGGAACCTGTTCAGGGGCAACCAGCTTGTTAATCCAGTGCATCAGTCGCTTGTAATCAACGGACGGGCAGTACTCAGTTACATGAAGTTGAGAACCCAATGACCTTTCAAGTGCAAATATTGCAACTGGTAGCTGAAGCAGTCTCCTAACAGCTTTGTCCGATTTGTATTTGTTACTAGGAAAGAATTTGTGGTACAGGTCTGAAACTTTGACAATTCCTTTGTCCAGAATATAGTTTGCAATTTCAATCAGAACGTAACATTCTTTGCAACTGACAGAATGATGCTGCTGGCAAAATCTTGTTCTAAAACTGACAAATTCAACGAGAGTAAACATGTTAAGTTTTGATATATACAATGAGTTTTCAACTCGACAAGAGGCCACATTCCCCAATGTTGACCTTGTTAAAGCCACGAATGTTGAGTATTTGCCAGCAGCGTCTATCCTAAAAAATGAGAGCCATCGCAAGTTTGGTTATTATCTCCAAGAATCTGAGAAACCTCCGGTGGTGTAAAGGGTGCCTCATCTGATTCCATGGCATGTTGAAGGCCATCAGGGGGGTCTGGTTGTTTAGCTGATGGTGTACAGGTTTTCTTTGCTGCTTCAACAGAGCCCATGCCTTGTTCGAGGCCATCAGGGGGGTCCAGTACGGAGCCCATGCCTTGTTGGAGGGCATCAGGGGGGTCCAGTTGTATACAAGAACTGCTGGCTGATGGTGTACAGGTTTTCTTTGCTGCTTCAACGGAGCCCATGCCTTGTTCGAGGCCATCAGGGGGGTCCAGTACGGAGCCCATGCCTTGTTGGAGGGCATCAGGGGGGTCCAGTTGTATACAAGAACTGCTGGCTGATGGTGTACAGGTTTTCTTTGCTGCTTCAACGGAGCCCATGCCATGTCTGAGCGCATCAGAGGGGTCTGGTAGTCTACAAGAACTGTTTGGTGTTATCTTGGCAACTAAAGGACCTACTACAGTAGGTTGTTGGCCATCAACATGCTCTGGCTTCTTATTGGAAACTTGGGGAAGGAATCTTGTGATTTTTGCATGACTTGCGTTCAAGGATTTTGTCTTTGCATTTTGCTTTTCACATTTTCTTTTCTTGGTCTGGAGCATGGTGAGTTCTTCCTGTAGTTTTCTTTTTTTTCCCCTCAATTGCGAAATCTGTTCTGTTAAGGTCGCAGCCTGGCCAAACTGTTTCACATTGACATGTTTTTCGCGCTGCCTGGTCAGAAGTCCCATTTGTGTGTCAGTATCAGTTAAGTCTTCTTGAATCTCTTGTAGTCTTTTTACTTTAAGCGAGTCACTTATATACTCTCCCTTCTGTGCTCCAGCACTCTCTCCAAATTGCTTCGATCTGGTTGTCTTTTTCTTGTAATTGTACCCACTATTATGTAACATCTGGCGTGCCAAATTGCATAGATTTTGTTTGTCATTTACAATACTAGGGTCATCTAAAGCTAGTTTCAAGGCTGCTCTGTTGAGTTCTGTATAGTAACTGAACATCTTATGATGAGGGTCAATCTTTGAGGTGTCATATATCTTACTCTTCTCTTGAATTTCCTTCTCGTCAATCTTAACTGTTACAAATGTCTTCTGCTCAGGCATAACCTAGAAAGGAGACCAGAAAACGAGTTCTGGTATTTGACTTATAGAAAGCAAGAACTGGTACTGTAGTCTATAGTTGTTTTAGTAGGAAGCCATTACCAATTACTTCCTTTGAATCGATAAGGATACTTATTTATTTTTATGTTTTTGCAATGTACCAGCTGACAGGCGCCAACATGTCGCAGGATTCGTGAAAGGCTGTGAGGGTTTCTACTATAATAATATTATTATCATGGTCCTCATAGATTGATCTTCACAGGTAATACTAAGTGAAACAATTTTGGACCTGTCAAACTATATACCATTTAAAATAGGGTAAGACCTTCATGTTAAATTTAAGAAAAAAAACACAAAACAAAAAATTGTTTTGAAGAGCAACTTGCCTGCACCTCAGGGCCAATCGTTAAACTACCATTGTTCAAAAGAATTGTAGATTGGTGAGATCTTGCAATTGTACTTGAAGAAGTATTCACAACCTCAGATGACCTGGAATCAGCTGAACTGGATGACGAATTTATAGCAAGCTGATAAAATAATGGTTAAGATAAAGATGAGCATTCAATGGAAGTCTTATCTTTAAAAATAACTTTCACTTTTACTCCTTTTTCAGACTTTGAGCCCTCCAAAATTTGCATCCAGGTTAAGTAAATATTTATACATCCTGGTTGCTAGAGAAATAATTGAGAAAAGCAATACAAACAACGAAAAAGAAACCCTTTTGTAAAATGTAAATGTAAAATTCAAAACAAAAATATTCCATACCCCCACCACAGAGAGAATTGAAAATTGCAGAGGGTGGGGAGGGTCAATATCTTGATTTTCCAGGGGGTAAACATCCACATTTTCATACAAACACTACATTTGTCACTTGGAAATTACAGAGGGATGGGGGATCCTTTATCAAATTCCCTTCATGGTAGGGGTACGGTTTATTTTGAAGTTACACAATGAAAGTAAATAGAACACAAAAAAATATTTAATTACACTGGGGAACAACCACCAACGGATTAATATGGCAATGTGATTCTTTATGGAGACAGAGTTAATGCACTAGAACACAGAACCTGTCACACCAAACAAGAAACAAGTGTACATCATCATGGGAGTTCTGGGTAATTTTCTAATATAATATAATATAATAACATAACTGCAGAATGGCCCATGAAACATAATCAGGATAAAAAAATGATATGATACAACATCTAATAATGACAAACATCTAATACAGTTCTTTAATAAGTATGTACTGTACCTTAATATGTTTTAAAATGAGTAGAATGTCCCCCACAGCAGTTATTCCAATTTCACGGATGCTCTCTTTGTCAATATCATCAAGCACATCCTCTGCAATGCTTAAGAAGAAATTAAAAAAAAAACATCAGATCAACTGTTAAAAAAGCCTTGACCTCAAGAAGGTCCAAAATCCCCCTTTCCCCCTTCAAAAATAATTATTATTATCCTTGGCTAGAAATAATTAATCATTTTGAGGTAGAAAGAGGTAACAACAAAAAAATTGAAAGAAAACTTTAGCATTATTTGTAAGTTGAGGTTCAATAAAAAAGAATAAGTACATATACTGACATATTTAATGTTCATACATTATATATTAAATTTTAGCCAGCAATAAAGAAAATCAGACTTAAATTAATACTAGATAGAAACAAATTATGCTTGATTATCTGTATTTTTCTACTTTTCCATTCTAAAAGAACACCTTATATTTCCAGGCTGGTTTTGTTCTAAATAAATAAATGTGCTTTTTTGCAAAATCTCAACCTGGTGTTTATACTGTATTGGAATATCAGAATTTATTCTTTCATATTTAATAGGCACTCGTTGGTTTGTATCAACGAGTGAGCGAAGCCGTGGCTTTTCACTTTTTGTTTTTCTTAGGAATACCGAGAGAGTTTCAAGGTAAACGTTTGAATTATAAAAAATTATAAAAAATAGCTTTTTATTAGCTACGCCAAGAAATGGCTTCTGTGCGAAGCGCCGCCAGCCTTGAATGAAATCTTTAACGGCTGAAGCCTTGCAAAAAAGCCAGGCTGAGAAGATATAACGATTAATTCTTCCAAAAAGCGTATTTGTTGTATTGTGTACTTACCGATTATCAACGAAAAGCTTAGCATACTCCTCAGCTCTGTCCTTTATTCCAGCATTTGAAAAAAAAGCTTTCCATCTAGAGTGTCAGATGAAAGTGAAATCACATATTAAACGGAATTCGCGCAACAACAAAGCGTAAATATAGTCTCGGGATAAAGGTCAAAGTGTTTTCTTTCAAATGCCATCAGGCTTATCAATGGATGCATTCATTTACATAAGGATATAAAAGGATTGTTGACACTTACCTCGTCACGCTATCCTCTTTGGTAGCCATGTTGGATCGCTGCTTGTGAGGAATGCACCCAGAATCCTTTGCACACAGTCTCCTCGTGAGCGCTTTGTTTTTGGAAATTTCCCCGGGGTTCCCCGGGGGTATTTTAGGTGAGGCAAATTTGAGGTAAAGTCCCTGGGGGTCTGGGCATAAAATCATCGCAAAGCTGCAGTAATTCCCCCGCTATTGCCCGACAAAATCCCCGCACGTCGCGGGGGTGGGGGGGCGGGGGAAACAAATGACTAGTGCATTACATCGAATATTCAGATGTAAACAAAGGATAATTAGACCACAAGAATCAGAGAAACTTCCATCTTTGTTATTTCCAGCTCTTGTAGTTGAATTTGTTTTGCCTCTTCGAGATCCGCACAGTACGAAGGTTCACTGCAACTGAGCTCGAATCGATCGATAGCCCCATCATGCTTTGCGAACCGTGTCCAACCACCACTGGGGTTCAATGAAAAAAAAAAAATATATATATATATATATATATAGATCTTATCGCTAATTAAGTGATGACATTTTTCAGCAGGAATTTCCTAGAATGTCTACAGCACGATGTCAGCTCGTTTCTGTTATTGAGTGTTGACATTTCAGGTTTACAAATTATGAAAAACCTGAAAGACCTGAACATTAAGTTCGACATCAAATGGCGAAAAGTAAAACAAGCTCGCTCTTACTCGAACGTTACTAAGAAATGTAATTTGTGTTTGTGGGAGAAATATTTCATAATTTGTAAACCTGAAATGTCAACACTCAATAACAGAAACGAGCTAACATCGTGCTGTAGACATTCTAGGAAATTCCTGCTGAAAAAGGTCATCACTTAATTAGCGATAAGATCCCGCTTGACGCGCCACGCGCCACGCGCCACACCTAGTATGTATTGTTCTGTATTTTTGAAATATCTCTGATTGTAACCGTTTTTTCTGGCAGTTGCCTGATGATTGTTTCGGAAGAAGCATGAAACTCTGAGTTTATATATATATATATATATATATATATATATATATATATATATATATATATATATAGCCGGATTTTTGAAAACAGTACCGCTCGGTTGAGGTGTCCGAGCGGTGTGTCGCGAGCACTTTTTTGTCGTTCAGAAACTATCTCCAAAGTAAGCAATATAAAAATTATGAGTGCCAGCAGTCCTTTTTTCTTCTCCCCTCTCTCCCCTCCCTTCTCTTTTCTCTCCCGTGTGGTTTCTAGGCTCATGGGAGTCCAAGAAACCCAGTTTCGGTGTCGTTCCGGTCAAAATGGGCAAATCTTCAGGAGCCACCTTTTCAAAAATCCAGGTAGATACTGCAAGCAAATGTTGCCAGATGGCGGCAAATGACCGAATTCTGGCTGATGAGCGGCCTTTTCACCATTTCTTGGCCATTTTAGCCCATTTCATGCCAATATATAGCCGGATTTTTGAAAACAGTACCGCTCGGTTGAGGTGTCCGAGCGGTGTGTCGCGAGCACTTTTTCGTCGTTCAGAAACTATCTCCAAAGTAGGCAATATAAAAATTATGAGTGCCAGCAGTCCTTTTTTCTTCTCCCCTCTCTCCCCTCCCTTCTCTTTTCTCTCCCGTGTGGTTTCTAGGCTCATGGGAGTCCAAAAAACCCAGTTTCGGTGTCGTTCCGGTCAAAATGGGCAAATCTTCAGGAGCCACCTTTTCAAAAATCCAGGTAGATATATATATATATATATAACAGATGATGAACAGATCAACTGTAGAGTTGACTTGGCATTTTATTCCTATTTAGTTTCGTACTACACAACTTGTGTGCAGCACTCATCAGCACTCATATATATATATATATATATATATATATATATTAGGTTGAATTGTGAAATCGACGTTAACGCTAGTGGCAGTGATCGCAACGAAAAAAAACTGCCTGAAGTTTACTATTAAGAAATTATTAATTCAGGTTAACCTATTCAGTTTTACTATCCTGTAGCAACACGCTTTTGTTCTGTATCCGCAGTATAAAAAGGCGAGAAGTTGCCTTAATTATGAAATTAATTAGTGGGTGTTACTACCTTTGAGAATTCTGTGTGTTGGATGAAGCTTCTGGCTCTTTGCAACACCCAGAGAGTGATCAATTCTAATTTCCGCAGCCAAAAGAAACCTGTTTGTCAGGGGCACAACAGTGAATTTGCTCAAAAAGTGAGCCGAGATGATACATCCATGACAATTTTATGCAAAGCGAATAAAGCTTAATAAATGATTGGTTTAAGCCGTTCAGATGGTGGTCTATTGGAAATATGCGAATCTTATTGGTTAACCCGTCATCCTCTATTGGCTGATAGAAACATTCTCTGTCCAGGGTACAACTTTGTTTTGTTTTATTTTCGTTCTTAATACGATTCCAATTTAATTATTTTCGAGTGCAATTATTTATTTGTCTACCGAAACTGTTAGACTACTTGTATGCGTTTTCTATGTGCGATACTGTAGTCCATTTAGAAACGCCTTGTCGACTATAAACTCACACAAACTTCGGCAGCCTATTCCAATTAACAAGTATAAATTGCTTACTAAAATTACATGGGTTTGCATAAGAAACAGCTGGTTAAATTTATTATGGCTCGCCTTTTAAATTTATCTGCGTATTACCTAAGAGGTCGTCCTATCAAGTTAAAACTAAGAAAGTGAGGAACCGGCAAGAATTATTCCAAAGAGTACTAACCGTACGTGTGCAATGAAGAACGAAATGCTTTCTTTAATTTTCAACTGATATTATGCACGTTGATTAAGACTGTAAGTGTTGAGTAAAGAAATTTACTAATGATGAGTGGCAAACTTCACACGGAAAAAATTATACCAAACAGCTAGGTAAATAGCGATTTTGAACACTTTCAATTTTATTCTTGGAAATGGGGCAAACATGTGAGGAGAAATAATGAAATAAAAAACTAGGTAAAAGATATGGATAAAGTTGGGCTGAAAAGCGAGTAACATACGGACCAAATCACAAATTTAAAAATTTATTTGAAATATTTGGTAAAATCAGTAGGACAGATCGTTAGACAAAAAATGACAAATAAACTCCACAGTGAAGTTTTTTTAGTTTATATTTTGTTTTGTTCTATTGGCGTGATGATGCCTTTAACTCATAAATGTGTAAATGTATATTTCTCATTTTCTTTTATTTTTGTCTTTTTTACTCAGAACTATTTATGTATAATGACTTCCTGTGTGGGAAATCTCAAGAAAAACAATTTCCAAAATGTACATTTAGTTAATTCATTATTTACCTCGAATTCCAAATTTTGTTCATGACTTGTTTAACTGCTATCACGTATTGTTTGATTCATGATTTCTGTCACGGATTGCCTTTTTTTTTTAAGACGGGTCTGTAGGGCATCGTCTTTTCGTTTTACGAAAGTTTCGTCGTACTAGGTCGTTCAAGGTTACTGGATGATTGATTGGTTGCTTAAAAAATGATATCCTATAGGGGTGGGGGCGGACAAACACGGAAGAGGGTTAATGTTTTGTCCGTGGTTTTTGGGAGGACAGGGGTAGGTTATTGCAAAGATGCCTCCACCAGGCTTATTTGGAGGTGAACGCGGACTGTACAGTGCTGCAATTGGTTCCAAGACCTCAAATGATCCCAGAACCGCAAATGTTCCCCACAGCGGACCGCAAATAATCCCGCTGAAATGATAGGAAATGGCGTGGACGATAGAACGGCGAGGAAATTGAAAATTGCATGCCTCTGGAATGGCATGGGCGGTAGCATGGCAAGGTCAGGGGAATGATGTGGATAATGGAGCTTTTGTCTTTACTATTCCTCAAAGCACGTTTTATGCCCATAAATAATGGCTTAGATGTTTTGTTTAGAGGCAATAAATAAATAAATAAATAAATAATAGAAAACAGAAAAAAAAAAGAAAAGTGAATGTTCTAACAATTGGCAATGGCAAATATAGAAAGAAAGCCGGAAAACGGGAAGAAAAAAAAAAGAAAAACTGTAAAAGGGTGGTCCATCAATGCCATTGCTATTTTTGGCTTGAAAGTGTCGCGTTTACTAATTTTAATAAAAATACAGAGGGTAATTATTTTCATTGCATCTTTTATATTATTTTATTTTTGTTATATTTTAGTTTATATCTATTGAAATATATCTTTAATTTAAGTTAACTTTCAAGTTATTTTCGCTTTATTTTTCTTTCTTTCTTTTTTCATTTTAGTTATTTTGTTTCTTGTTTTTGGTTTGTTGTTCTTAACTAAATTCAAGGAAACATATCGAAACGAGCATTATGGTGGCCCAACCTGGGTATCATTTGCGGTCCAATTTGGGGCCCATTTACGGCGCTGTACGTTACCACTATCGAACTTTACAACTTCTCTTGATTCAGATGTCTTTGATTACTTTTGTTTTGTTTTCCTAATCACAAAGGACACTTTCCCGAAGCTTTCGAACGCGAAGCATATTCGGGAGACATTAAGGAGGCTCGCAACGGTTTTTTTGGCCCTGGAGTGTATCTTTTGAAGTCAAAATTTCGCATAGAAGATAAACTTCGATTTCCTTGATACTACACCACCTTTTCAACATATGATCAAAGTTTATTTTCTCACTGGTTTCTTAGCAACAGCTATCACCATAGCAACGGTAATGGACAACCCCTCATTTTAAATAATGTCGAATATCTCGAAAACTAGTCAGACACTTTATGACGAAACTTAAACTATTTGAACTACTCAACCTACAACACTTGTATGCAAAATTAGGAAAAAATCTGTCGGAGCGTTTTCATGTAAATCATGATTCATTTTTTACGGGCTGATTTTGGTTATTCCTGCAATTTTCTCCAATATTTCAAGAAAGATAAAACTGAACACTTTCTCTTTTCAGTTGAAGGAGCTTTTATGATATCAAAACATTCTTAATGTACATTGAGCTTCCTAGGTGGCTGCGATTTTAAGATATTTATGTTGAAAAACTGCTAAAATGCAGCATAAATCAGCCAAAAAGAGGGTAATTTACATAAATCGAAATATTTCTAAACTGCTCTCACAGATTTTTCTCTTAAATTGATTGCCGTTAGAATAATAATTCTCTTTGATGTTCCAGTAAGTTTTAGGCTGAATAAACATTTCTGTTATTAGATAAGAAAGCTGAATCTTGGTCAAGTTTCAGTCGTTATTAACTTTCAAAGAGCAACAGTTTTATTTTGTTTTTCCAGGTCTATTTCACGGTTATTCACGTGCAATGAATATTTATACACGCTGCGCTTGTGTCCTCTCGTGCATTTATAATTCCTCCTCATAATAATAAAAATTTTTCGTCTTCTGAGCTTCTTCGTGGAGACTCTTTTCCATTATTCTTTAAATACTGACTGACGTTTTAGCATTCTTAATTACGGATTGCGTACATGTTAACGCCCACGATGGTATTACACGGGAGCCGAAAAATGACGAGAAACAAGCTCAGAAGACGAATATATTTTTTATTGTGAGAAGGAATTATAAACGCACAAGAGGACACAAGTGCAGCTTGCATAAATATTCATTGCACGTGAATAACCGAGAAATAGACCAGGAAAAACAAAATAAAACTGTTGCTCGTTGAAAGTTAATAACGACTGAAACTTGACCGGGATTCAGCCCTCTTATGTAATAACAGAAATGTTTATTCAGCCTAAAACTCACTGGAACATTAAAAAGAATTATTATTCTAACAGCAATCAATTTAAGAGAAAAATCTGTAAGGGCAGTTTAGAAATATTTCTATTTATGCAAATTACCCTCTTTTTGGCTGATTTGTGCTGCATTTTAGCAGTTCTTAAATATAATTATCTTAAAATCGCAGCCACCTAGGAAGCTCAATGTACATTAAGAATGTTTTGATATCATAAAAGATCCTTCAACTGAAAAGAGAAAGTGTTAAGTTTTATCTTTCTTGAAATATTGGAGAAAATTGCAGGAATGACCAAAATCAGCCCGTAAAAAATGAATCATGATTTACATGAAAACGCTCTTATAGATTTTTTCCCTAATTTTGCATACAAGTGTTGTAGGTTGAGTAGTTCAAATAGTTCAGGTTTCGTCATAAAGTGTCTGACTCGTTTTCAAGATATTCAACATCATTTAAAATGAGGGGTTGTCCATTACCGTTGCTATGGTGACAGCTGTTGCTAGGAAACCAATGAGAAAATAAACTTTGATCATTTGTTGAAAAGGTGATGTAGTATCAAGGAAATCGAGGTTTATCTTCTATGCGAAATTTTGACTTCAAAAGATACACTCCAGGGCCAAAAAAACTGTTGCGAGCCTCTTTAAGGTGGCTCGATCGGGTTTTTGAGCGACGATACCTCTCAACTTTGAGCAACTAGCGTACCACAGTGAACAACCCAATAGAAAATCGATCGTTACTGCTGACCTAGAGAAAGATGAAAGTCTTAAATGAGGTAAGTTTCATCGAAATCGGAGTTACCATAGCAACGTAATGACGTCATCCCCCATTTTACATGAGAGCCGATTACTTGTCACCAAGAGATAATTCTGGAAAGCGCTCGACTGGATCTTCGACCTGACATATTTGTATTCACGTCTGCAAAATTTGAAGAATTTCTATGAGAGCGTTTTCGAGAAATTTTCGAGTGAAGTTTTAGGGTGTTAAAAACAACAAAAACAAAATAATTTTGATCTGTTATTGAAAAGTATGCCCACAAAGGCTTGATGAAATAACATTTTGGTTTTAAATGAATGTTACATCATCTAATTACTTTGTGTGAAAATTTTGGGGAAATCGTGCCGTTTGATTTTTAGAAATGTTGGTTTGAATATGAACTTGTTTAGTGTGTTACTGGGCTTTTTTAATCAAAAATTGACACTACACTTATTAAAATGGTTATGAATTAAAAAGCGGTAGATGAATTTTTTTGTATCTTTGTCCTCAGGGAGAATAATCAATATTCAATACAATCCCAGCGTTTCAAATTCATTGAAACGTTATAAAGCTGTCAATTTTGAGCCAAAACTCAGGAAAATATTGGACTGATTTTCACGCCAGTGGCTTGTTGCTCTCATTATGCATCTCCATTGTTTTAAATCGGCGTGCAATTGTAAATTTCACTACATCATGAATTCATATAACGCTTGATTGCTTTCCGAAGATGTTCCGAAAACGTGTTGAGACTGGGATAAGATTGTGGGAGACCCACGTCTACTGACCTGTTTAAATTTTTCGTTGACTCCTTGCCATAAGAATCTGGAACACTGACTGAGCACAGCAGCTTTCCGTTTGCGCTCTCTGCTAACCGAAGCTTGCGCTTACTGCTAACCTTGAGGTTTGCACTCACTGCTGTCAGCCTGTCCATTGTTATTGTAATGCTAACCTGGTACATTAGCACGTTTTTCGGAACATCTTCGGAAAGCAATCAAGCGTTGTATGAATTCACGATGTACTGAAGTTTACAATTGCACGCCTATTCGAAACAATGGAGATGCATAATAAGAGCAACAAGCCACTGGCGTAAAATTTAGTCCAATAATTTCCTGAGTTTAGGCTTAAAATTGATAGCCTTACAACGTTTCAATGAGTTTGAGACTCGGGGATTGTATTGATTATTGATTATTCTCCTTGAAAGCAAAGTTTTAAAAAAATTCATCTACCGCTTTTTAATTCATAATCATTTTAATAAGTGTAGGGTCGACTTTTGATAAAAAAAGCCGCGTAACACACTTAACCAGTTCATATTCAAGCCAACGTTTCTAAAAAGCAAATGGAACGATTTCCCCGAAATTTTCACACAAAGTAATTAGATGACATGACATTCATTTAAAACCAAAATATTGTTTCATCAAGTCGCTGTGGACATACTTTTCAATAGCAGTTCAAAATTATTTTGTTTTTGTTGTTTTTTAACACCTTAAAACTTCACCCGAACATTTCTCGAAAACTCTCTCATAGAAATTCCTCAAATTTTGTAGACGTGAAGACAAATATGTCAAGTCGAAGATCCAGTCGAGCGCTTCCCAGAATTATCTCTTGGTGACAAGTAATTAGCTCTCATGTAAAATGGGGGATGACGTCATTACGTTGCTATGGTAACTCCGATTTCGATGAAACGTACCTCATGCAAAACTTTCATCTTTTTCTAGGTCAGCAATAACGATCGATTTTCTATTGGGTTGTTCACTGTGGTACACTAGTTGCTTAAAGTTGAGAGGTATCGTCACTCAAAAACTCGACCGAGCCACCTTAAATGGGCACATTCAATAGACTCTTTTTGTTTCAATCTTATTAATAAAACACTGTGTATCTTCCTATTTTAACAACTTCTGTTCAGAAAATTCCAAAACACATGAATATGATACAAGGGAATCAAAGCATCTACATAAGTATTTTAACAGAATAAATAGACTGGTTCACTCTCTTAGTTGCATCATGGGTAATCAGGGCAAGATGGCGGGTTATTCAAAGGTTTGTATGGGATTTCAAAGCCAACCAATTCTTCCTGAATTAATATATTTGACACTTTCTCTTTGAAAACAGTAACTTATGAATTCAAAGAAACAATACACTAAATCTGGTGTACATAGAAGTCCATGATCAGTTTTTCGCAAACTTGATTTCTCCCATACATTTTCTGTAATTTTTGTACTGTCGAATTACGAAAATGTATGGGAGAAATCAAGTTTTCGAAAAACTGATCATGAACCTCTATGCACTCCAGATTTAGTGTACTGTTTCTTTGAATTCATGAGTTACACTTTTCAAAGAGAAAGTGTCAAATATATTAATTCAGGAGGAATTAGTTGGCTTTGAAATCCCATACAAACCTTTGAATTTCCCCCAATCTTGCCCTGATTACCGATGATGCAACTAAGAGCGTGAACCGGTCTATTACGCAGAACAGAAAATCTACCGAGACCAAAATTGCTGAGATCTGCCGTGAAAAGACAACCATTATAGTCAAAATACTCAGCGCGTTCCATGTTATTTAGGAATGATCTTCATTAATCGGGAACGGATTGCATTATTGGAATCAAAATTCCATTTTTAAATTGAAGATTGAAATCTTCCAACGGTAGACTCATTCGAAGTAACGAATGTTGATTAGGTTGTTACTTACATAAGCCAAAGGTTCACATGCGAAATACGAAACCGTTGGCGGCTATTGGTTTCAGTCGGTTTGACATTACGGGAAATCTTTTCTCAATTTTCAGAAACTTTTCTTGTGCATTTACAGCACACTTGTTCTTATAAAATTATTCTTCACAGTTTTATAACAGCAGACTATTTCTTTACGGATAATTAAAGTACTTGCGATTAACATTTTGTTGAACGAACACAGATCAGGTCAGTCAAGTCTGGCCGCCAACAGTCTGCTACTTGCACGTGAACATTCGCCTGATGTCAATAATAAACCAATCAGCATTCCTTATTTGGAACTGGGCTACCGTTGGAACATTACAATATTCAATTCGAAAGTGGAATTTTGATTCCAGTAATGTAATCCGTTCCCGATTAATGAAAGTCAATCCCAAATAATAAGCGTAACACGCTGAGTATTTCGACTGTAAATCAATGAAAAACTTGGAAAATAGAACGATTTTTGCCATCTTCGTGATATTTCCTGTAAAAGCCCACGAGGAGTTTCTCTGATCTTCTTCCCTTGAAACTGAAATTCCTTCCTTCCTTCCTTCCTTCATTCCTTCATTCATTCATTCATTCATTCATTCATTCATTCATTCATTCATTCATTCATTCATTCATTCATTCATTCATTCATTCATTCATTCATTCATTCTTTCGTTCGTTCGTTCGTTCGTTGGAAGTTTTCTGAACACCTGTTACCAAAGTTACCATGATCCAGCATAGTACCAAGGCGTCCTCCTCCCTCTCACTCGACTCGACTTGGTGCGAAATGTCGTGACGTCACCGAATGAGGTCCCGGAGAACGCCTAGGAAAAAATGCCAAAACAACCCCTGAATTTCACGTTTTTGTCCCTGATTTCAATCCGATATTTCTGCCCTCCGAGAGCAGGCACAGGGATAAGAAAAGCATTTTTTGGAAGTACCAACCTAGTTCAACCTAACTGAGGGGCAAAGCTGCGGAATTTTTATGTAGTTTGAACAAAAATCCGTTGGAAAAAGCGAAGGGTTCCAGGGACTTGATCGACTCAAGGTAAGTATATTTTAAAACGGCAGGGGTATTTTGCAGAACGCAGAACGCAGAATGCAGAACACAGAACGCAGAATGATGGTCAGCGGTATAGAGTGTGAAACAGGTAGGTACATCATATATGATAAACTAATATCAAACATGCCTAACCCTAACCCTGCCTAACCCTAACCCTGACCCTAACCCTAAACCTAGGGTTAGGATCAGGGTTAGGGTTAGGGTTAGGGTTTAGGGTTTAGGGTTTAGGGTTAGGGATTAGAATGTATGATATCAGTTTATCATATATGATGTACCTACCTGTTTCACACTCTATGCCGCTGACCATCATTCTGCGTTCTGCGTTCTGCGTTCTGCGTTCTGCAAAACACCCCTGCCGTTTTTAAAATAGTATCAACATTTTAATTGCATGTTTGCTTCCTGAATTATTGCTGAATCTATTCTTCCTTTGGTGCCTCGATGTCCTAAATCTTCTGCTCCAATTGAATGCCATACTTACAGTCTGGAAGCCCTAAAATTAGTGAAGAAACAGCGTTCGAAGCTATAGATATTTGCTCGTCGTGTCAGCTGTCTTGTTCATGGGTATCTCAACTTGTCTTGGATATCTTTCTTATCATTTTTACGTAACGTGTTGAAAATGTTTGCTTTGTTGACTTATCTACTTACATATTAGAGTTGTCGTTTATCCAAAACCAATTTCAACGGCAGCTTAAAATAACCTCTTTAGATCTGGCACAGTTCTGTTTCCAAGAAAACATACTCTCTCTGCTGTTCCCAAAAAGTGACAACATTGTTTTTGAGCACTCATCAACACCATCCTTTGGGATAACAGTAGGAACATAGACTTATGGGGAAGGGTGGTAATTGCAAAAAAAGTAGGGACAGAACTAAAGCCCCAAAATACCTATGGGCCAGTGCTAAACCCTAAAAAATACCATCATAATTTCTTGACCAAATGATGCCCCGTTTTTGTTTATCTCAGGAAACCCAAACTTACTATTAATATTGTACTCCAAATGATACTTGGCAATTTTTTTAATTTACGAAAATGCCACAATCACAAATTCCAAATCCAAAACGTGTGTTCACCCATATATGGGACATCCGGTTGTCTGAAGGGCTCTTCAGTTTCAGAGCTATTGCAATTTTGATGTCAGTGAAATGATGAGGGAAATTATCTGAAATCTTGATAAAATGCACAGGATTCCTTGAGGCCATCCCACTGGGATGGATGCCAATAAATGTTTTATTTTTCAGCCATTAAAACCGATTAAAAGACTTAACAAATTAAACACTGTGGATAGTGTCAGTCTTTCTGAAGACCATCCAAACTCATCTAATACCCTCAGATCACAGAACGGCTTTATTTTCTTGTTATTATTCCCTAAAAAGTTGTCTCAATTGTGCTGAAGTCCTAGATTCTCATAGATAAATAAATAAAAGATAAAGGCAATCTGAGTAACCGCATTTCGTGCCTGAGATATAGACAACAGAGCACAAGTTTGATGGAAAATTACGTTCCTCATTGAGCTAAAACTTGTAGAAATAAACCTTTTTAATGAGAGAAATTCCCCTGTCTGTGTACCACAAAGCCCTTTTGACAAGTAAGCTTATAATAAAGCTTATATCAATTTTAATTAAGCTGGATTGATACAAGTACTTCAGAAGTTCAGTCATTTTGAACAAAACTTTAATACAAAATTTACCTCGGCTGAAGTAGTTACCCAAAGAAATCGTTAGACCTTTCTTTTCACGACACTGCTCAATCGCTAGCAAGTGCCACGAGGAACTAGCGGTCCCACGTTGTACGCTATTTTTTGCTTCCTCTCAAAACACAGCCCCACACCAATATCTAAACAAAACATTGCCTGTACAATCGAAAAACGAACATGGAGTTCCAAATGCTTCGATTAATGGTCATGTATACGTATGGAAAAGCACACAAAACACATGAACCAATCCCGGTAGTTTGAAATTTTGAAATGGCATGAGTCATGATTCGATATCGTGCAGCACTTCTGCTCAGATCAGATCAAATCAGCTGCCAAGCCAAACAATCAATGGAAAAATAATTGAAGAGGCATCTTTGAAAGTAGGTGAGCCTAGAAGCTTCCAAATGCAAGAATAGCATACTAGATACTATTCCTGCTAGGTATCAACAGCAAAATTTTGAAGAGTTTGACGACTCTCCTTCCATCAGACGGCGCCATCTTGGATTTGGCATTATTCACTAGGCGTTCTCGCGGTACGGTATGTCATTCGGTGACGTCACGAAATTTCGCGCCAAGTCGTGTGAGCAAGAAGAGAACGCCTGGGTACTAGACTGATCATGATCATGACTTTTAGCTTTTAGAGAGGAAGCGGGGAAAGGGTAGAGGCGGACAGAACTTTCCGCTTTCCCTTCAATACGCTCGCTATCAGCCTAGTACCCAGGCGTTCTCTTCTCGCTCACACGACTTGTATTGCGTGACTTTCTCCACCCTGATCTCCACCATTGTAAACACCATGTCTTGGTTTGTTCCAGTTGTAATTGGCGTTTTCGCAATTTATCGTGTAGGGCGATTGATACCGCGATCAAATGTTGATATCAGGGGAAAGTATGTTCTTATTACAGGCTGCGACTCTGGCTTTGGTCGCGAGATAGCAATTCGACTGGACAAGGTGGGAGTTTGCGTGTTGGCGACTTGTTTGACAAAGGAAGGAGAACAGAGTTTGAAATCAGTGACGAGCGACAAACTGAAAATATTCCAGATGGATGTTACAAACTCGAAGCAGATAAAAGAAATCTACGAAGAAGTTAAAAGAGCGATTCCCTCTGACAAAGGTAAAATGACACTTGGGTGATATGTCTAATGGTTCGCAAGATTTGTTTTAAAATTATTAAACCAATCCATTTATTACATAACACCTGGACGTAGTCAGAAGAGCTATTAAAACTGCTGTGAAAAGAATTTTGAAGAAACACCTCTTGTTTTGACATTACCAATGAGAGGATTAAGGCTGTCTTTGGCAATTTGGCAGCATGACCTAGCAAGGGGGGGAGCGGACCAGGAGGAGAGAACGACGGAACTTTTGGCCTTCTCCTCCCTTACATATTTCCTGTTTCCAGCCCCCAGGGGGGTACTTGATAAACTTTTATATGGGGAGGCTCCACCCAGAGGTTCAAACCCTTACCCTTATATACTGATTTTTACCAAAATGGTACCCCTTTCACCCGGGGGGGGGGGACTCCCATATGAAAGTGACGGGGATGCTTGTCGTCTCGCTTAGGGGTGTAAATTGCAGATTTTGGTCTCGCCTAGGGTTCACAGGACGGAAAGCCAATATTTTTACCCTTACAGGTATCGCTTAGGGTTGTGCGTAAAGAAATATCCATATGAAAAAATCAAACGCCGTCAATCTTTAGCGCCAATCTTAAGTGCAATTAAAAATCACTGTAGCTTTTATTTGGTTGTCTGTGTTTTATTTGGCATGGTCTCCTTTAGGGTTCAAATAACGCCTGAGCCATGCCCAGATTGGTCTCCTTTAGGGGTTTAATTCTAATTGTCCGACGAGCATCCCCGTCAGTTTCATATGGGAGTCCCCCCCCGGGCCCTTTCATAGATATATACCTGGAACAAAATTGCACCCCTTTCTTATACCTCAAGGATGAGCCAAAACAATAGAATTTCCTACAATCAGCTCATTTTTCCTGGGTTTTCAGTCATTCTTGTTCATTTGCTCAAAGGGTGCAAGCTTTTAAGTGTTTCGCATTGTTACTTCTGCCAAAATTTCCTACACTTCGCTTTAGCTGCTATCTCTTCCACTTTGCAACTGATTTTGTGACCCTTTCATATACTAAAATGACAGTTTTCACTACCCCTTAATATACTGTGAGCTGAAAAAAGGCACCCCTTTTGGGCGGAGCCTCTCCGTATTGCCCACTATAGGGAGTACCCTGGGTTCCAGCCCCTTTGTAGTAAAACATTCATGCACTCTTTCTATATTGGAAAGTTTGTACAATATTTGACAATAATTATTTCCCCCTATTTCAGTCCTCTTTCCTGCCATCTCATAGAGTGCTATTTTTCTTCTGGTTCCCAATATTTTCTTCTCTACCAGTTTCTGATGACAAAGTCTAGTAGACATCTGTTGACTGTCTAAAATTACAGCAGTGGTGGATCTGGTGTGTGTGTGTGGAGGAGGGGAGAGGGGTTAAGGGGAGCACAAGGAAAATGTTTCAGAATTTTTAAGTATCTGACAGTCCTGTTTCCAGGACTGGGGGGAGGCCCCAATAACTTCAACTTCCTTTCTAACCTGAACCAAAGGTGGTTTTCCTTTTTTTCTACTGATTACGGTAAGTTACTCTTAGTAAATTGAAATCTCAATATCTGGAGTTTTGCTTTTCCCCTGATGGCTTGAGTTATCAGGATTCCATACAGTCAAACAACCCTGGTCCTTTTCAACTCAGGGGCTCAACAAAAGGCAACATTTGACACCAGGCATAGAAAGGCTGCCCTCTGGCATAGAAAACCCTCTAATTGGCAGAAAGAAAGATTGCAGCAAATCCAAATTACAAGTTAAAACGCTTTGGTTAAATCAGTGGTTTCATTAGAAGGCAGCTAAGATAAAGCGATGAGTTTGAGGAAGTCTACTGTACTCATTTGTGGTTTGTACTTATTTGTTAGCCCTGTTTCTTAGTGACTTGCTACAACTTTTATGTCATGTACTATCAGGATTCTTGATTCAGGACCCTAGGAACAAGGCTGGTCTGAACAGCTGTAAAGTGAAAACCACTAGTTTTATTGTCAGAAACTTGAAACTCTGAAGCAAAGCAAAGCTAGCGGTAACATCAGCTACCTTAGATTAACCTTCCCTATCTGTTGATGGGATCAAGAACAGTCCCCGTTCTCCTAATGATTGATGTGTGAGTGTTGAGGGGTTTTTTATGTGTGTGGTGCTGATGTTAAAGACCTTGAGGTACCTCTAGCTTGGTTGGGTAGACTAAATTTTTTGTTTTACAACAATTAAATGCCTGCATATCATGTCAGCATATAGGGTGACCTTTCCAAACTTGATTTTTTCCTTGTTATTCATTTCATTTGTAACTAGCGACACAGCCGTTTGTCATTGGACAAGATGCAATTCTTGGAGGATTAGCTTTCTCAGATAGTATGGAAGCAACTGTAACAAAGTCATATTTGAGTTAGTTAATTAATATCAAGAACTGTAATAGTTGTCATCCTTTTAAATATGGATACTGAAAGGACTAATAGCTCAATATTGGCAAAATTAATGCAGTGGTGAATCCAGAGCTTCGTGTAAGGAGGGGTACAGAGTAAAAAGTTATAGGGGAGTGGAAGCTTTGAGTAAAAATGTATCTGGATAAAACAAACTGGTGGTTGTGTGTGTGTGTGTTTGGGGGGGGGGGGCATTGGTGGCCCAAGTGCCTGGTTCCCTTCCCCAGATGCGACAATGTCTCACTCAACCTCTTCCTGCCGAGTGGCACATGGCCGTGATGCGCCAATGTAAAGCACCCATTTTCATGGAGTTAGAATTTGTTTTGGATCCTTTTAGACCAAGGGGATTGTCCACAACCAGGGTTGCCCATATCTGTTATTTCATGAATAATAAGCCCACAAGTCTGCTTATGTACGTTGCCTTTGCAACCCTTTTGAAGACAAAAAGTAGGTAGGTAGGTAAAAAAGGTGGAACTTTATTTATCCATGGTATATCCTTCAGGTGATTACAATTGTAAAACAATCATAAAAATAGTTAATTAAGGCTTCAAGTAATTATCTAATTTAAGTGAATCTGGATTGGGACATACTTAGCCGTGACCTTTGCATCCAGCTAAAGGCTGTTAGGTCTGTTAGTAGCTAAAGGAAAAGAATACCTTAACTTGATTACATATGGCTGTGTTTTTTAACATGCAATAGGTCTGTTTGATTATTACTATAGTTGTATGATCCAACAATAAATTGAACACAGTTCAGATCACCCCCCTTTTTCTGCCCACTTCCCCTTATTTCCAAAACTAATGACTTGTGCACATTTACCGTCCCTGTTTTACCATCCCTAAACATCTAAACTGTGAATAAAAATTAAATGTCCTAGATTACAGTCTTTCCCATTCATGAACATAATTTATTTGATAAAAATTGAGTCGAACTATGAGATCATTACTGACGAGGTCGATGAGGAATGGCACCAATGTGGCCATAAGTTCATGTACAACTAGATTGATTGGGATAGTTGTTAAATTACATAGACAACCTCTGCATAAGATCTTAAAGAAATGTGATTTATTTACCACAACATACTATTGTGTTAAAAGAAGTATTTTGTTTTCACTATCTGCTTCATTCAAAACTTCTCTACTTACAGGATATCAGCTGATAGCCTTTTAGCAGGAGTCCCAGGGGGGGGGGGGGTTGTGCTCCTTATAGTGGGCTATACAGTGAGCTCTGCGCAAAAGGGGTGCCTTTTTTAAGCTTGCAGTGTATAAAAGGGTAGGGAAATTGCCAGTTTGGCATATGAAAGGGTCACAAAATCAGCTGCAAGGCGGAAGAAATGGTGGCTAAAGCGAAGTGTATCAAAGGGTGCCACATGTTGGCAGAAATGACTACGCAACTCTGTAACAAAACCTGGGAAAAAGGAAAAACTTGGTGTTTACAGGAAATTCTAGTGTTTTGGCTTATCCTTGAGGTATGAGAAAGGGGTGCAATTTTGCTCTAAGTATATGAAAGGGGTACCATTTTGGTAAAAATTAGTATATTAAAGGGTAAAGGTTCGAACCTCCCAGTAGAGCCTCCCCATACAAAACTTTACTGAGTAGCCCCACCTGGGGCAGGAGTCTAATAGATAGCCAATCAGAGTGCACTCTTACTCATATCCAAGGGCTACCAATACAATAACACTGTTTAGTGAGTCGTGGTTGTCATATGATGTACACAAAATAGATTTGTACAAGTCTTGTTTTCTTGTTGTTGGAACGGCAGGATTATGGGGCCTGGTAAATAATGCTGGAGTACTACACTTGCTTCCCCTTGAATGGACACCGCTGGACGTCTTTAAACACACCGCGGATGTGAATCTGTGGGGGATGATTGATGTCACCAAAACCTTCCTACCGCTGGTGAAAAAAGCCAGGGGACGAATTGTGAATTTTTCAAGTGCTGCTGGTAAGCTACCTTCAATATGTTTTGAAATAAATAAAAATTCATGTTGTAACTACTCATTACGCCACAGGAAAACTTTAGTTACTGGGTTGCTCATTTGATTGTTTTTTTGCATCAGGGGTTGATCAATCGGTGCTGTTTTTGCCACCACATTAGGGTCGATATGAGTTAACAAGACTTCAGTAAAACTCATAAAAGCACAGGTGCTTGGGCACGCAGGGGGTGGGGGGGTGTACTCCCATATATAACTTGTATAGGTGTGTGCCGCGGAATAGGGTATCAGGTATTTGTGGTTCTTAGTCCTTAAATGTGGTAATGATTTTCTTCCTTTTTGGTATTGCGACCTCGGTGTGGTCCTTAGATAGGGTTCCTTTTTTAGTATTAGCAAAAATTGCGGGGTGCAAAATGTCCAGCTAAACGAAAAAGATATGGTCTGTTAAAACTGGACTACCCATTAAAGTACTATGGGAGGGTTCATAATTTATGTAGGGGGAGGCTATGGTAATTTTAGATTTTTTCCCTTGCATTTTTTGGAAGCCCCCCCCCATTATTTGGTGTGTTTTTCCCTGCCCCCCCCCCCCTCATTGCATAACCCACAACTGTGGGGAAAATACCATGACCCCCCCTCCCTCCTCCACCATCACCCAAAAACCCTGATGACTAAAACAAGACATTCTTAGTCTCAAAATTAACCACATTATGGCAATTGTTTAATAAGGAAAACTGCTAATTAGTTAATTGAGAATGAAAAACTTAAATTTATCAAACTGATAAGCATAAATAAAAGGATACAGCTTACATTCATTGCAGTTTTGTCAACCAGCTAAAATGGCCATTTGGTTTGTTGAGACATCATTCCAGTAATATTTCGCGTGAAAAATACACACAGAATGTGTTGATACACACACAGTGTGCTACCATCCTACAAATAGAATTTAGCTTTCTAAAATACCTTATGGTTGTACAAATCAGGTTTAAAATATTATCTTGCAATGGAGTCAATTGCTTTCCGTTGATTTTTGTACAAGTTGGCACATTTTGAGGCCATCTAGCTTCACCACCAATTGGAATATAAACTTAAGAATCGATAAAAACACACTCTCTCCTCCGCAGAGACTGGTGTCCCATTAATAAAATGTTAATTACAAATTGAAAATTAATAAGCGCATGGGGGACGATGGGAAGAGTGAAAGGCGTGGTCTCCCTCCTTCTCTTAGTGATGCAAAGAGACCCGTTTTGCGGAGAAGAGAGGAACACAGAATTATAAATAAATGTTGTGAGAAAGCAAGCATCAGTGTGAGTTTGTTATTTATTGACATCAATTGCTATTTATAAGCTCCAGCTATACTAGAACTTCATTTACAGGTCCTTCTGCTAAATGTGAGTAAACTGATGGTAGCGGTTTTTATGGAATTTTTTTGGATGCCCCCCACCCCCCCCCTATAACCTTCTTTCACATCGGGAGAAATTTTCAATAGCCCCCACTAAAAACCTAACAGGAAAAAATCATGCCCCCCCCTAAAAATCGCCATAGCCCCCCCTCTACATAAATTATGAACCCTCCCTAACAAAGGGATTTTATAAAAATGGTTCTTTTGCTGTGCGCAGATAATCCTCAAGAGCAGAACTCGCACATTCTTAGTTATCGTTTTTCCCTTGTATGAATTTTTTTTTTCGGGTTTGCGCCTTAAAAAGGTTATCAATTTTCGAATTTTCATCCTTAAACAGGGCCAGGTTTTAAGAACCTTTGCAGCACACATCATTTTTAAATTGACATGAGTACCCCCGCCTCCAACCCCTCTGCTGCAGGAGAGCTGGGTATCAAACGTCCATGCATACTCGTTCTCGTTGTGATCCCGGCTTTAGATAAGTTTTAAAACTGAACTAACACAGCAAATGTGCCGAAGCATGCAATGAAGGAAGGACAGTCGTATCGAGTGGTGAATTGCTTTAGCTAACTCCACATTGTCTCAGTCGCAATGGTTAGAATCGAGCGTGGGTTCATGGGATTCAACTTGCATGTGCTAGATTTTCAAATTGTCCTCAGTGTCTTTCCTTTTTTTTTCTTCGATTTTTTATTGCCACCAGGTCGACTTTCCTGTATCTTCTACGGGGCTTACTCCATTAGCAAATATGGTGTAGAGGCGTTTTCAGACGCTCTGAGACGGGAAATGTATCCTTGGGGAATAAAAGTGAGCATCATGGAGCCAGGAGGATTCCAAACAGGAATAACAGAACCTCGAACCATGGAGAAGCAGATGAGACAAGGATGGGTTGAGCTGAGCGATGGAATGAAGAAGGAATATGGAAAGGAGTACTTAGAAAAATGTAGGTGTACTTTCTCATTAGGTAATCTCCTATTTATGACAAGAAATGCTGGTTTGATTTTATAACATTTGTCGAGCACCATCGACAACCTTATAATACAACTGACCGGCATGAATGGGCTACCTACAGAAGGAATTACTGATAACTTTTACTTACTTTTTCACTTACGACTAAACCAGTGCCAACAAAAGTCGACAAGAATTAGACTAGAATCAGACCCATGGGAACTTTAAGAGTGATCAAACACCTTTTGCATCTTAAAGACAACAGGTCAATGCGCGGAGACTGAAGACTAGGTTTTACTTGACTCATAGAGCAGTCATGACTTCTCTAAGAGTCTTCACTTGAACGTCACACTAGACAAACCTACAAAACAGAATATGCAGCTGTTTTATGTCGTAGAAAACTAATATTTTCCTTGTGTCTTTCATTTTTAAAGGGATTAGTTTTATAACTTCCAGTTCTTGCTCACCTCACACATGTAAAGTTGTTGACGCTGTTGTCGAGGCGCTGAAGTCACAGACACCACGTGACCGGTATTTAGTTGGTTTGGATGCACGATTCTTCCTTGTGTGGTTGGCGCGGTTACCGACTGCCGTGACAGACTTTATATTAATGCGCGTGATATTTAGGAATATACTGCCACAGGGAAGCAAATAAGTAGCAAAGTGACAATCTTTTAGGTCATACATCGATTATGTAAAATTGCAAGTGCCAACCAATCTCTGGCTACTTTAAACGTTAAACGAAAGTGAGAGGCAGTTTTTCTTTGTCCCACCCGAAAGAAATTCAAGGTGATTTCTAAAATAACCCAATTTTACAGTTGTGTGCTCAGTGCTTCTGGCCTCTGGGTGGAAGCGAGGGTAGAGTTGACTTTGGTTTGGTATACAAACCTTCCTTTTTTAATCACGATGAGCAGAAACCTGGTCAAACCTGTTAGCGAAAGTACCAAATGATTTTCAAACGAAAGGCGGGAAGGTTTGCATCGAAACAACGTAAACTTAATCCTCACTCCACTCAAGAGCTTTTCAACCAGCACACAGCTGTGAAATAGGCAATTATCGATGGTTGGGTGTACCATGTAAGAGCAACAGAGTAATACGTTAAAACACATTAAGGCCCGCGGGTGAGAAACTAAGTCATCAGTATTTATTTATGTAAAGTGTATGCACGAAGTGCGACGAATGGTAGCGACATTGCACGAAATATTCATGAATAGGCTCTTCAGGAAAACTTTCTGAATCAATAATTGCACGTGCGTTGAATCGTGTACTACGGAGTTGTGACTTTTAACGTTAATAGAAACTTTTTAGAAGTTTTCCAACAAAACAAAAACTACAATAATACTCCTTATAGCTAACATAGAGCTTGGGAAACGCTTATAATCTTTAATCCAAAACTTTGCGATCTCTAAAGCGACCTTCACACGTCAAACTAGTGTTGGCCAACTCGTGTTGGCAAACTCAAATTGGTATGTGTGAACGACTCAACAACATGTTGGCAAACTGTTGGCGACAAATAGAAGTTGTCTCTATTCTCGCCAACTTTTCGCCAACATGTTGTTGTGTCGTTCACACACACCGATTTGAGTTTGCCAACACAAGTTGGCAAACATTAGTTTGACGTGTGAAGGCCGCTTAAATTGCAACGTATTGTTCTTTTCTGGGCAGTGAGCAATAGCTGCTTGAATTTAATTTCCATAATTAGCATAATCTTACTTTAAACATTCGTGTTTATTCGGTAAGCCTTCGGAAGCCCTAAAACCACCAATTTTGTGTCCAAAAATACAGCGCAGATATAGAATTTCCTGAACAGATACAACAGGCAGACAAACTAGGTTTATTGTAGATTGTCACAACAGAAGCCTTTTTCTCAAACAGGCTTTTTAACAAAATATCCAAGACTTTAAATTTAAACAAGGACGATTTTACTCATTTAAAAGCTTACAACTTTCAATGGAACTCGAAATCCTATAATCGGCTTCTGTTGTGACACAATAGAGGTTTTAACTGATCAATGAGTGGTAAAATCAAGACGTGTTGTCGTCTCCACGAGGAGAAAACTGGGTTTACCTCGGTGTAAGAACCTGACAAGATTTTCTTTGTTTGTTAGCTTTTGTTTTGCTGTACGGTATTGTTTAAAATGTTTTTGTTTCCTTTGTTTTACGTCATCCGTGAGTTTCACAGGTTCTTACGCCGACGTAAAGCCAGAAAACTTGGACACGGAGTTGCGTTTTACAAAATCTTAACTTTGGGAGCTCATAGCATCGCAAAGAAGCGCAGGCTATCAAACCAAAAACAACCGTGTTGCACTTCCACCATTGCCCAAACTCTCTGTTAAGTTTCAATGCATGGAATCGGCTCCCAAACGTTCAAGATATAACGTTTTTTAGCGTAAGACCTCCACCAAAATTTTGCCTTCTAAATTTATTCATGAGCAGCTTGTCACCAGCGGCCTTAATACCCCTTGTGTTAAGGAGGCTCGCAACAGTTTTTTTGACCTTGGAGTGTATCTTTTGAAATCAAAATTTCGCATAGAGGATGAACTTCGAATTCCTAGTTACTACACCACCTTTTCGACATATGACCAAAGTTTGTTTTTTCATTGGTGTCCTAGCGACAGCTGTCACCATAGCAACGGCAATGGACAACCCCTCATTTTAAGCAATGTCGAATATCTCGAAAACTAGTCAGACACTTTATGACGAAACTTATTATTTGAACTACTCAACCTACACAACCTGTATGCGAAATTAGAGAAAAATCTGTAAGAGCGTTTTCAAGCAAAACATGATTCATTTTTTACGGGCTGATTTTGGTCATTCCTGCAATTTTCTCCAATATTTCAAGAAAGATAAAACTTAACACTTTCTCTTTTCAGTTGAAAGGTCTTTTATAATAGCAAAACATTCTCAATGTACCTTGAGCTTCCTAGGTAGCTGCGATTTTAAGATATTTATATTTAAAAACTGCTAAAATGAAGCACAAATCAGTCCAAAAGTTCGTAATTTGCATAAATAGAAATAGTTCTAAACTGCCCTTACAGATTTTTTTCTTAAATTGATTACGGTTAGAGTAATAATTCTTTTTGATGTTCCAGCAAGTTTTAGGCTGAATAAACATTTCGTTTGTTAGATAAGAAGGCTGAATCTCGATCAGGTTTCAGTCGTTATTAACTTTCAACGAGCAACAGTTTTATTTTTTTTTCCTGGTCAATTTCACGGTTATTCACGCGCAATGAATATTTATACACGCTGTGCTTGTGTTCTCCCGTGCATTTATAATTCCTTCTCATAATAATAAAAAATATTCGTCTTCTGAGCTTCTTCCTGGAGACTCTTTTCCATTAGTCTTTAAATACTGAATGACGTTTTAGCATTTTAAATTAGGGATTGCATACATGTTAACGCCCACAACGGCATTACACTGGGGCCGAAAAAGCAACGAGAAACAAGCTCAGAAGACGAATATTTTTAGCCAATGTCGTCATATGGCTACTGTCAGAGCCTAAAAATCAACGATATACGAGATACGTCTGTCTTACGGTCTGTGAGGCTTGGGGGATATTCTGTGAGGCGATGGGTGAGGGTGTGCACCGGGACAATGAAACCCTTACCTTATCAGCGACACATACCCTTACAGTTTATAACATGCGAGAACGCCCGGGCTTTGAAGTGTTTTGCATCGGCGAGTTTCGATCAACAGGAACTATTTAATTTTTTTTTGCGATCAACAGGAACTATTTAATGTTACTTCGAATGCGCTGTTTTGTATACTTTAGGTCTGGCAGGATTTTATTCGCGATGTAGTCCTGCGTTTACGTATACTTAGCCGTGGTACAAATTTTCACGGCAGCAAACGCATCAGAAATTATACACAAGACGCGCTCGTCAATTTGAGATCTAAGTGCGTGAATTCACGCACACGTTGTTTGTGTTTGTTTTCCTTTATTAATTTCCAAGCGGAATTATTAGTTTTCGTAGAAGAACATTTTGACTTCGACCAGCTTGACGGCGTCGATTGTTTTTCGCTTTCTAGTGGAATTACAAAAGAACGATAAATAATGAGAATCCCTAGCTGAGAAGCAAGCGGTTTTTACGTAAGGTTGATACAATTTATTTATTCTTGAAAAAGCAAGCTGGATAAAAATATTTCGGTGCTGTGCTGTTTGAAGGCAAAGCAGAATATTTATCCGGCTACAAACTCTACAACCAAAACGGGTTCAATAGATCAACTGTGACACTCTGCGTATATCAAATTTCAACCCGCTTATGCAAATTAGACAAAGTAAAATCAGAATTTGCGGGGGCTTGTTCCTAGCTATTCCTAAAACTGAAAAACTTGAATGAAACTAGTAATAAAAATCCAAGTTACAGTGGTGATCAATTAATTAGAATAAAATCTTTACAAGATACCAAACTTTACTTCGGGGTTATTTATAGTTCAAAGCGTATGTTGAACAAATTTGCATAGTTGACAGATAATGTAACGCAACGCTTAAAAGCATCTCGAACGGAACGCAAGTGACAAAGCATTCTAATAGAGACCTACTGAATTTTGCGTTTTTTTCACCGACGCCTATCAGGACTTGAATACATAAAAAATGCCAGCAACTGACGTGTTAGGATATGTTGTCTTTGAGGAAAAGGGAAACGAAGATCTTTGCTTTATTTACTTCGCACACAAGTCTAATGTCACGCTATAGTTAACTGTCACGTAGTCACGCTGCTTCGTTGCCCTGTTTTATGACAAATGAATATTCCTTGCTCTGGCGAAGACTTGTCACATTAGCTGCAAGTTGTTGGGGAAGATGGAGGGGACCGCACAGTCCGCACTGCAGTGGTGTGAAACCCATAGGTTGTGTTCATAAATTTCACCATATTGCGGAACAAAACGTCACTGGCTCAGCACGCATTGCGTGCCTATGTTTCTTATTATGAGAAGGAATTATAAACGCACGAGAGGACACAAGCGCAGCGTGTATAAATATTCATTGCACGTGAATAACTGTGAAACTGACCAGGAAAAACAAAATAAAACTGTTTCTCGTTGAAAGTTAATAACGACTGAAACTTGACCGAGATTCAGCCTTCTTATCTAATAACAGAAATGTTTATTCAGCCTAAAACTAACTGGAACATGAAAAAGAATTATTCTAACAACAACCAATTTGAAAGAAATATCTGTAAGGGTAGTTTAGAAATATTTCTATTTATGCAAATTACGAACTTTTGGACTGATTTGTGCTGCATTTTAGCAGTTTTTAAATATAAATATCTTAAAATCGCAGCCACCTAGGAAGCTCAAGGTACATGAAGAATGTTTTGCAATCATAAAAGACCTTTCAACTGGAAAGAGAAAGTGTTAAGTTTTATCTTTCTTGAAATATTGGAGAAAATTGCAGGAATGACCAAAATCAGCCCGTAAAAAATGAATCATGTTTTGCTTGAAAACGCTCTTACAGATATTTCTCTAATTTCGCACACAAGTTGTGTAGGTTCAGTAGTTCAAATAGTTCAAGTTTCGTCATAAAGTGTCTGACTAGTTTTCGAGATATTCGACATTGTTTAAAATGAGGGGTTGTCCATTACCGTTGCTATGGTAACAGCTGTTGCTAGGAAACCAATGAGAAAATAAACTTTGGTCATATTTTGAAAAGGTGGTTTAGTATCAAGGAAATCGAAGTTTATCTTCTATGCGAAATTTTGATTTCAAAAGACACACTCCAAGGCCCAAAAAACTGTTGCGAGCCTCCTTAAACTGCAATAATTATGAAGCTCACTAAAAACAATGGGGAGAAAATTTGCACAGTTAGAATAAAGTTTGTCTTTAAAATTTACCATGATATTTCTCTATCAATTTGTCTTTACAGCTGTATTTCCATAATTAAAGGCTCGACCAGTGGTCAAGGCCTTAATAATAATAATAATAATAATAATAATAATAATAATAATAATACTTTATTTATATAGCGCTATTTCTATCGCTATCCAATAGCCCTTAACAAGTTGTTTAAAATTATACATCTATATAAAAACGTTACAATATGTATATAATAAAAGATAAAAGATCAATAAAAGAGTAAAACACTGAAAAATGACTTTAAAAGAATAAAAAGACTAGCTAGTTTACGTAGTATATTAAGTAATTCTCAAAAGAAAACACTAAATTATAAAAATACCTAACGAAAAGCTTTCCTAAAAAGATATGTCTTTAGCTTGCGCTTAAACTCTGATATATTATCGCAAGCTCAAATGTCAGACGGTAAAGCGTTCCACAGTTGTGGCGCGGCTACAGAGAATGATCAAAAACCGTAGTTGCGCAGATTATGCTTAACCTCAACCAACCAATGGCCATTCATAGAACGTAGGTTGCGTCTTGGGACATATCTCTCAACTAGATCAGACAGATATGATGGGGCTAAGCCCACCATGCACTTAAATGTCATTAGAAGAACCTTAAAAACTATGCGCTCTTCTATAGGTAGCCAGTGAAGTTTATAAAGTACTGGTGTAATATGTTCACATTTGCGCGTAAGTGTCACAATCCGGGCTGCTACATTCTGAACATGCTGCAGCTTCTTAAAGGATTACGCAAGCATCAGTTCAAGTAAAACGCGATCAGTAAAAAAGGAATTGTTTCCTTTTTCCTTTGCTTGTGCCTATCCATGCTTAAGCGGAAGCAAAAGCACTATTGCAAGATGGGAGAGGAACAGGCAGTTAAATAACTTATCTCCTTATTTTCCCCCACATTTTTCTCCCCCCCTCCCTAATTTCTTCGGCCATTTCTCCCTCCTATCTAATTTTTCTTTTCCTTTTGGAGCCCTCAAAAGCTCTGATTACGGTTAAGGTGATTCCATCGAAATAGAAGGAATATTTAAAATTTTCTAAGACTTGGTACAATTGGTAATTATGTTTAGAACACTTTTAAAATGCAATAAAAAATAGGGGTCACCGAGCCTGTTTTGGCACAACATGGATAGCCATTGATAACAACTATACGCCCCCAAGGTTTTTCCTCAGAAACCCTAGTACTCAGAAACGAGAACTGTAATTGCTTAAAAATTGTTTGCTCGTATTGAAATATTGGAGCAGTTCAACAAAAAGACATTTATCTTGCACTGTACTCTATTTCAGTTGAACAGGAATTAAGGATATGCCAAAAATTAAAGAATTTACCGCGTGCGTAAATACCCTGCTGTACCTAAAGACGTGTTCTTTTCGGCGTTTAAATAAAAATACCTCAAAGCAGAATTTTTAACTTTTCTCGAAATCGTGATATATTGTACTTGACCGTGTGCCATTTCAATTTATGTATTGAAAAATGGGGGTCACCGAGTTCGTTTAGGAGAAAACGACAATTTATTTCTCTGAACTGCTCAGCTTTCATAGAAAACCTATCAAGTTCCGAAGGTGCGCGCGCTCGTGCGCAGGCCTATCACGCAAAAAATGATGCACAGAAAGGATGCGCAGTGCAATTAAAGGGAATCACCTTAAGGTAGAGACATATTTCTTAATTAGTATAGTTCACTTACAATCTCAGCGAAATACAGCAATGTTTTCTTTACAAAAAGTCTTGATACCTGGCAGGTGCTATGACCCGCCCGCTGGAACGCATAAGTGCGGATATGTTACTGCGGCCAATTTTTTCTGCCAATTCGTCATTACTGTCACTATCTCCATTGGTTGACATGTCTTGAACTTCATTTTCCCGAGGAACAAGTTTTCAACTCCTCAAACTCGTTTAACTCAGTGTAATACCTCCACCTACCACAGCCTCTATGCGACAGTAAAGTTCAACGCTAGTGGCCACAAATGTCCAGGCTTACTGCAGGCTTGTTTGCATATCTAGCTGAAATGTAGGCTATTGTCTCCGTCTTGAGACAAGCTCATAGCTGATTTGGCATCTGAAACATCTTCCGCCTTGCAACTATAATGATTTCGTTTTCTTTGGTGTTTTTGTGGAAGACGGACCGATGGTGCCCTTACAGAAAAGAACTTTCCTTTGTGGGGCAATAGAAACATGCTCACCACTAAGAAAGCAAGAAAAGTCGAAATCCACACTTTTAGGTGGCTCCACTTCATACAAAGCAGTGGGTAACGTAGAGAAAAAATGTGAATACTACAAACAAAGGGAAATGTCTAAAAAAATAATAACTAACTTTAAAAAGATGATATTCTCCCTTCTCCCTTTCCATGCTGGCTGTCCCTTCTCCTTAATTTCTAAAGTCGTTTCTCCCGTCTCACTAATTTTTTCAGGCCGGTTCTCTCTTCTCCCTAAACCGTTCCTCTCCACTCTTGCAACACGGACTATCGTATTGCGAATGTTGACTATCCTTTGGATATTAACAAATGATGATCACCCTCGCAGTTAAAGGTATCAACTTAAGCAGTTGATAAAGGAACAACCTGCAAAAATTCAGGCTTCAACGCATTCGAACCCTGACCTCTGCGATACCGGTGCAGCGCTCTAACCAACTGAGCTATCAAGCCAACTGGGAGCTGAATGTTCCCGTAGACGGTGAAACAATGAGAGTAAATAAATATATATGTGAACTGCGGCTAAAATAAGAAATGATGACCCCAGCAGAAAAAGCAGTGCGATAGTTACATTCTAAGCAACAAACTGTACAATGAAGGTGTGTGTGTGTGTGTGTGTGTTTGTTTGGGGGGAGGGGGGGGGGGGGGAGATGTGGGGCAGTCCCTCCCTCTCCATAGCCATAAATGAACCTATTGCGTGACATTTTCCTGAATCCGACTCCAACTAGCCAGTCATGATGTCTTGGTTTATTCTTGGTTTGTTCTTCTTCGCAGTTTATCTTGTTAGCTGGTCGATCCTGCGGTCAAAAATTGATATCAAAGGAAAGTATGTTCTAATTGCTTTGGTCGCAAAACACAGGAAAACAGCCATTCGGCTGGACAAGATGGGAGTTTGGGTGTTGGCGACTTGTTTGACAAGTGACGAGCATCAGACTGAAAACATTTCAAATGGATGTTACGAATTCTCGGCAGATTAAAGGAGTCTACGAAGAAGTGAAAAGCAGGATTCCTTCTGACACAGGTAAAATGTAAAATGTTAGTGGACATCACGTGATGTGGCTCGGTTCTCTTTGTTTTTTGGGAGTCAAATTAACGTCACCCAATGGCGGTTCTGGTGCGACCTAAGGGAGAGAAGGAGGGTGGGCTGGGGGCTTTAGCCCCTCTCCCACACCTTCTTTGCACAGTTCTTCAAAACGTAAGTCAAATGTTCAAAATTCATTACTTAAGCTTAAATGCGGCGTTGTACTTTCAAATGAAGACTATGACCTGTTTGAATGGATTGATGCTTTGCAGATATGTTCTGGTTTGGTGAGTAATTCTGTTACTCAAAACAAACACTTTGCAGGCTTCTTCATTTAAATTCATCAATAAGGGTGGATGCGGAAAGATGCGTTTTCCACGATTACGATGACGTTTGCTGGTCGTTAGACAATTAAGCTTTTAGAAGGGTGATTAACTGAAGTATCAACTCCAGACTTTGGATGCGTGTAACATTACTGCATGTCAATCCTTCGTCGTATCGGCATATATTGTAGAAGTTTTCGAAAGCTTGCTTTTCCAAGTTTAAGGAACTGACTAATGTCTAGTTCGATGGCTAGATCGTTGTTTCACTGTGAAATATTTGGCGTTGCGACATTGCACAGTGTAAAACTACTTTTACGTATACCTTACCTTCCTGCGAAATCGCGCGGAATATCTCCTGATACTTAGCCGACGAGGCCGTAGGCCGAGTTGGCTAAATCAGGGGATATTCCGCAAGATTGAGCGGGATAATTGTTTTATTATTCAACAAATTCCCATCGACTACCATTTTCAGAACGAGAAAAACTACGGCTCTATGATAAAAACGCTGAAAGCTAGCAACACATAAAGCTTAATAAAAATCAAAACAGAACTTCAAGAAATCGAAGTTTATTGCCGTTCACTTAAAAAGACTTATTTACAAACTCATGTTTGGAAATGACAAGACAAAGGAAAAAAAATACTGCTACCTTACCGAGAATAAGTCCTCTTCCTGTGAATTAAAATCTTTTCAACTTTAGTCTTTACAACTTTCCGTGAGCAAGTCTGCTGCTTCGTTCGCAAAAGCATTTTCTTGGTTGAGTTCTCACTATGAAAATTCCAAGTCAACCTCTGGATATCTTTGTGAGCTGAAGCAAACACTTGTTGACATTTTGAGAGCATTTAATCGTGGAAAGTTTCTTCCAGAGAGTTAAAATTTACCGAGAACACTGCTAAAACTGCCTCGCTTTTCAAAATGGCCGCCAAAACAAGCAATAGCCTGCGTGGCTGGCGTTCGAAGGGGAAGGGAGAAGGGGAGTTCGAGCGCGAAGCGCGATCGTGGGGGTGGGTGGTCGGGGGAGACTTGGGGGGGAGTGAGGGAACCCCTCCCAATCCCACGATCGCGATCGCGCTTCGCGCTCTCTGTCGCGCTTCGCGCTCGAACTCCCCTTCTCCCTTCCCCTTCGAACGCCGGCCACGCAGGCTAGAATCCTCGAGGCCGATTCGAGGCCTCGATCACCTCGAGCACGTGATATGCTCCTGCCTCGAATGAAATACCAAAAAGCTAGGGCTCCATTTTTAAAACTATTTAACCTGAAGACCAGTTTATTCTGTTGCTTCGAAAGGCGGCTAGCTCTCAACGTGGAAGAAAAAGCAGACCGTTTGAAAATATTTATCAGGACAACTACGTACTCGCTTTTAAATTTGGATGACATCTATTTTAAGAATTGTTTGTGACGGGTCGCATAGCACAGGTAAGGGCCAGTAACGAAGTCCATAAGTCGGCTGAACGAGTGGTCTCTGAAATATCTTGAGCATGGAATGGATGGGGAGACAAAACTGCCTCTCAACGAACACTGATTGCTATCCAACGATTTCGCCGTCCTGCTTTTACTAAATCCGTGCGTAATCCGATGTTTGGACCCGACTGATTGACACGCTTATGGATTCAGATTCGTATTCGTATTCTTTTTAATTTTCACTTTATTACCATTTCAGTCTTGATAATGATGTCAGCGATATCAAAACGTTGCCGATCTTGCTTTAATTTTTGTATTTATGGCAAAATGCTTGAGCAAATGAGCAGTAGTTTGTCTTGAAACCAAGAATAAGGAGCGCTAGAACCGTATAATAATACTTCAGTTTCAGGTCGGAATTTGTGGGTTTCTTGTGGTTCTTCAATGTGAATTCCTTCTGGGCTTGAATAATAAAGAATTACAGATGTGTTTGTCTTGTTGGTCATAAACGAAGTCAGTAATACTAACAAACTGTTGAGAGTTATTGCGAAGAGAATCAAAACAACATGAGGACGGCTGAGGAAACAGCAAGTTTAGCTCTTGTTTTTTGTTTTGCGCGTTATTTCAGCGGTTTTTTTCTAGTACAAAATTAACCTTGATTAGAGTAGTGGTCATTGGGAATAACACAGAGTTAATAAGGCTTTTCAAACTTTGAAAATGGAGAATTACTTTGTTCTTTGGCCGGTAAGTGCAAGAAAAGTTTCATGCAATCAGCTGTATTCCGCTCCGTTAAGTCAACTTTTTCTTCAGGTTATGCATTAATGTGAATAAGGACGGGAAAAAATATTTTAAAACCTTCTTCTCTTCGTGAAGAATACTTGCTTCATCACAGTAATCAGCGAGGTGTAAATACAGTTCGAAGCACTTTTAATATAAGCTTAATTATTTCTTTTCTCGCGCCTTCGTAGAAACCTGTCTTGAATCATGTCAAAACCACGTTTAACCGCGTTTAACCCGAGCTTAACTGCCTTACCTAAGATCAGGTAACCTTCTTTTCTATCGGATCTTTTAACGTGCTTTGAATAACGCTATATTTCAGCCTTGGAAAGCCGTAAAAACTAAATGGATTTTTAATTCAGTGTTGCGCCCCAGCGAGGTTAATGAAGAACAATCTAAATATGTAACCAATTAAGCTTCAACAAACTATCTTTAACCATTATTCAACAGTAACGCATAAATTTCAGAATTTCCAACAGCCAAACTTCTCGCCGATACTGCCAAAGCATGTCTGGAAGTAAGGTTATGGCCTGCAGATTCCTCCGTGCTAGGGACGCCATGTTTAAAACTTGAAAACACTCCTTTCATTTTTGCGCGCGAGTTCGTAGTTCTTTCTGATTGGACAATATAAATCGGAGCTTCTTCGGACCCCTTCGGGCATAGATACGAAAATTGACCAAAAGAGGTACTTGTTCCCCCGACTAAGAATGGTCTGCGGTTAATAGCAAATTACAATATGGCGAACGATGGCGTACTAAGCGGGCGCAAAGATCGAGATCGAGAAATACAGCGTATGGAACGAGAAGAAAGCTGTTCAAATTGGATTTATAAAGGTTGCATTGGGCAAATTTATTGATCAAAATGACGAGGTTATGTATTTTACAAGGTAACATGTACGAAGGATAATTCTTGCGTACCAATGTAACTCCTCTGGACCCTGTGAATCGGGGGATAGTTTAATCGGCTTTCCAGGAACCGGGGCCAGGAGGCGAACTTGAATGGTAAAAAAAAAAAAGGTAAAAATCTCCCGCTAAATGGAACAGTACAATTTTCTACAATCAAATCGAATTGGACGATTACCTACCATTCAAAAGAGAGCGCTTTCCACTCAGTCGGCCTGAGCCCCCTAGGACACCAAATGAGGTTTACACAATATAGTTTTTTCTACGCCTCCACTTCGTACCAGGCCTACTCTGAAACCGACTTCCGATCCGCTTTCCCTCCCTACATAATCCAACTTCGTGGGTTAATAACTAGACACAGAATAATTTTCTTTTCCATACTATTTGCTTTTGGCTTCAAACGTATTTACAAGGCTTTTAAAAACTATAAACAATTCTTCCGAAAGAAAAACAGATCGTTTGACTTAATTAACACATTCTTTAGGCCAAGTTTAGCCTGCGTTGCAGCCGGACGTGTTACTCAAAACCTAGATACAGTCCGGACTATATATACCGGCGGTGTAGACGGTCTGCGACGCCGGTTAGGCCAAGTCAGTTTCGAAACTTTTTCCACCACAAATCGCCTATAAATAAAACGTGCACACTGCGAACGGTCATTCTTACCCACATAACTAAGTCGAAAATTTGGATTTTCCTTTAAATGTATTTTTTTGGCTTTATAATTTAGTTGTCGTTTTAATGTTATTTCTTGCTTGTCAAGAATCGCGATATAAGAAAGCAGGGTAAATCAGAAGTAATCTCTGCTGCCTTGTGAAATCTCTTTATACTATAATTTACTATTTTTATTGTATCTTGTACCTTGTCCCCGCCTCGACTAGTACACACGCTTATCATATACGTAATAAAGATTGTTGTTGTTGTATCGATGAATCGCTTTTTCGCAACATTTGAGGAAAATAGGGGCTTAAGGCGTTGAATTTTGCCGAACATGATCTTAATTTTCGGTTTTCTTCTGCATCTTGATGGTAATTAGATAATTAAGATTTGCAAGAAGAGGGTGGAAAATGGAGTTCTTCATTCTTCGATTAGGTTTTGAAGGGTCAGCTTGTTTTTTAAAATCTATTCAGATTTTTTAGCCATTTGAAATTTGAGTGGCAGAAAACGTTTTAGAAACGCAATCTTATTTCCAGGATTTAGGGGCCGCTGTGACCGAAAAGTACTGGAAGGAATTTTCTTTTATTTCGTTTAGGTCCTTCTGATAGCTCTCTGGTTTCCTTGATTACGTTGTTTTGACTGGCGTGGGTACATTATCGGTTAAGAATATGTTAAGAAGATAAAAGCCTAATTTCCCCTTTGTGCACTACGGAAGCAAAACTGACAAGTTAGGGACTGTGCAATAATTAGCTGGACGGGGGGGGTTGGGAAATGGGTAAAATAATGCTCAAAATTAAGTCGCACCCCCCCTCTCACTAAGCGAAAATTAACTTTAACCTCCCCTCACCTACTGATAATATTAAGGTTAACCCCCCCATCCCCTGCTTCCTTCCCGCATTGGTTCCGTCATACCTAATTTACGTGTTGGATGTCTTCCTCAGGCACAAAAAGTACTTCAAATGACTCTTCAACGTATGAGTTCTCTCCATCGGAATCACTTGACTCTGATTCTGAAGTTGTGTCGTCTTCACACGAGTTATAAAATTCTTCATCTTCCAGAACATCCCTGGCAGCATTTTCACGTGCATGGCTGAGAACTCGTTTAGTTAAATCAGCCTTACTTCCGCTTATCTTGAGACCATGTTGTTTCAAATACATTTTCAGCTGGTTGTTCTTAAGCGCTTCCATATCTGTTTCATTTTCCAAGAAATATTAGACGGAAGAGCGTTCCTTTTTCTTACTCTTTTTTTCGCCTTTGCATCCAAGAACTCAAGGTGCTCTACATAACTTTTACACGCAGTCTCGTCCACGTTGTACTGGAAACAGAACTCTTGCAAAGACCTGTCTTCAGAGGAGGAAATTTTCCCTCGTTGAACAATTTCTTTATCTGGACACTCGGAAGAAGTTTATAAGCTTACTTTGCAAAGTAATCAAACTGTTTATATTTACATAGACCAATTTATTGCTATTAAAGTCAACAGTTGGGTTTTCCATTCTCTTTAATTATAATACAATGTAGGCTATCCTACATTGGCATCTTTCTTTTTCATTGAATAACATCATAGTGTCAGGGCCATAGCGAGTCTATTCTGATAACCGAGGCAATTGCGAAAGCGCCGAAGGCGCGAGCTTTTAGGGGGGTCTGGGGGCATCCTCCTCCAGAAAATTTCGAAATCTAGACACTCGGAAATGCCATTTTAAGCGTTTTCCTGGTGGTATTTTCTCCCAAACATAACCAAAATCCAAACTAACTTTAACAGCATTCCTGGTGCCAATAAAGTAGAACTGTTTTAATATATAACAGAGGCATTCCTCTCTTACCGCATGACAGACAGGAAAATATTAAATAATCAGCCAGTTCAGCGATCAAAGCACCTGGAGTTGATATTTTCCCAGTTTAATTCCAGTCTAAGAAAGTATAAATGTTTGAACTCTAATAGCTCTTCTACCACTTTTCCAGTTTGTGAAAAAGAGTGAAAAAAGTAATGCCCCCCCCCTGTAAGTATTAAATTTTCCATCCAACCCCCCTCTCTCTAGTTGTGATTTTCCCCTATGCCCCCCCCTCTGTTTCCCAACCCCGCCTCCAGGTAATTGTTGCACAGTCCCTTATTAGTTTTCACTTCAATTTCTTGAACTGCACGTTACTGTATGTAACTCACTGCTAAAAATAAATACAGTCAGACTGCCTCGTGTTCTTCGCGTGCTGCCATGTCTATACCAAATGACGTGGTATTAGAGGAAACCCTTCTCTTGTCAAGTTGATATAAAATTCGCAACAGACAACGACCAAAACAGACGGCACGGCTCGTCTGTTCGTATACTCACAACGTGGTCAGAGGTATGCTTGTGAAGTTTCATGACTTCTTATGCTAGATTCGTCATTCAAAAACCAAGGCAGACTTTTTTAAAAAGGATTTCTAATTTTCCTGTCGTCCCAAACTAGAAGATCGTGTCTAAAAGTACACACGAGTGACCACGAATGACCACGAGTGACCACGAGTGACCACGAGTGACCACGAGTAGACCACGAGTGACCACGAGTGACCACGAGTAAGATTACATCAAAATATTTTGCTGATGTTACGATGACGTCATCATTACATCGTTTTATCAAATAATCACTATTTCACGGCAAACTGGCCGTTTCTTGAGACCTTAATACCTGGATTCGACATTTTCGCCATTTCTGACTGAATGGGGGAGGGGTTAGGGGACGGACAGGGAGGGGGCATGGGGGGGCTACAAACTTCCCGCCACCCGCACCCTTTAATCTCGGTTCCCGCCACTTTTCTTACCTTTTTCTTCCCGCCCTTTTTTCCGCCTCCTGTGCACCTCCCTTCCTCTTTTCTACCCGGAGTCCCAAATTCTCTTAAAAGTAGTTCACTTTAATAAATTTGTTAGTTTCCAGTTAACTAAAGGCGGGATAATCTCATCGTCAGCCTAGTTGTTTACATTTGTCATTCTACCAGTATGTGTTTAGCGTCCTGCGGGATTTGCGCGACTTGCAAACGATTTGGACGTACTCGCAACTACATTATTGCCTGTGAAAAGTTATTAATAATATTCAAAGAAATCTAAGATAAATAATTACTTTGATTTCCTCTTTCTAGACTGTTGTAGTTAACAAAGTGGTTTGATTGTATTGTTTTGCTGTTATGAGAAATTTATAGCGTAAACCACTATAATCGTTTAACAATTAAATATTTCCTTAAATCACGTACTTTCACAGAAAACCTTTTTGTTAATTTTTATATTTGTCATTTTCACTTTCTTTCTTTTGTTTCACCCTTGGTCACTGGTAGCCTTCGAGGGGGGGGGGGGTAGGGATGGAGATGGACAGAATTTGGGACTCCGGGTAGAAAAGAGGGAGGGAGGTGTACGGGAGGCGGAAAAAAGGGCGGGAAGAAAAGGGTAAGAAAAGTGGCCGGAACCGAGATTAAAGGGTGCGGGTGGCGGGAAGTTTGCACCCCCCCATGCCCCCTCCCTGTCCGTCCCCTAGCCCCTCCCCCATTCAGTCAGAAATGGCGAAAATGTCGAATCCAGGTATAAAGGTCTCAAGAAACGGTCAGTTTGCCGTGAAATAGTGATTATTTGATAAAATGATGTAATGATGACGTCATCATGACATCAGCCAAATATTTTGATGCAATCTCACTCGTGGTCCCTCGTAGTCACTCGTGGTCACTCGTGGTCACTCGTGGTTACTCGTGGCCTACTCGTGGTCACTCGTGGTCACTCGTGGTCATTCGTGGTCACTCTTGGTCACTCGTGTGTACTTTTAGACACAATCGTTCTAGAATCGGAAAACGTATCCGTCTGGAAGGGACCGAATTATTCTCGAGAACGATGGTCAACTAACCCAATTTTTCTTTTGTGCTTAAGGCCCTTAAAGATATGCTCAATGATGTCTTTTTCGTTTTAGATACTGAACAGAAGATCGCAACAACGACTGACTGACAAGAACCAGGAGCCCATGCCAGAACCTGTGATCGAGTTACTTTTGACAGCGGAATCCGAATTTCAGGTGCCGCCTGCAAAAATGATTGCTTCGACAGGGCGTTAAGCACCAGAATGAATTTTCTGAATCGATCGATTGGTTCTCGAGATATGTTTGCTCGTGGTCTGTATAAATTTAATTAATTTCCGGCTTCCAGCGTCCTGTTAAATTAACTGAAGTTTGATATGTATTCAAATAACTTTATAATAATCAATCATAAATAACGTTAAAATGTTACTACATTGACTAAGCCTTATTGTGCCGTCCACTTTTTCTGCCCAACAAAGCGAATTTTTGCTTCATCACAGAAATATGTGGTGATCAAGCACCTTTTACAACTAAGAGAAATTCCCTTTCGTTGTGAAGTTTAACATTTCATGTTTTGATAATTCATAAACCTGTTTATAAAATCGGGAAAACCCCCAGGGGAATTCCCTCCATACAAATTAATCCCGAGTGCTCTAACTGATACATAACAAAACACTTCAGTTTGGGTTTTCGCCGGTTTATCCCATCTGGACTTTGTTCCCTTGAATGTCAATTGTTTTTCCACGAGTGCTCTATTATAAACTGTTACATAACGAAACACTTCAGTTTGGGGTTTTCCCCGGTTTATCCTATCTGAACTTTGTTCCCTTGAAATTGTTCTTTTCACAAGTGCTCTAACTGATACATAACAAAACACTTCAGTTTGGGGGTTTCCCTAGTTTATCCCATCTGAACTTTGTTCTCTTGAATGTCAATTGTTTTTTGCGCTTTTTTCAGGCTTGTTTATTCTGTTGTGGATTCAAGTAGCGTCGGAACAGGTCAAGTTTTAACTACTGCAAATGACGAAATGTCATTTTTCCTCCGAATTATTTTTCATCATCGAAATTTTGCCCTTAACATGACCTTATTTTGCCCTCATTATTTATTCATTGTGAGGCAGTGCGAGTGGGCAGTGCTGCATTTTGTTAATCAGTTTCTTCTCGTCAACGCGTACGTTTGTCGGATAACATCACAACTTTGAATGTAGTTATCTGTATGCAGGCTAGAGCATGGGCCGGACGGCTTTTGGTTGTAGTTATTTTCACCAGAGTTCGTTATCATTATCACTTTATTTTCTAGTTTTAAGCAGAAAATTTGCCCATTGCCTGTGTTACATACATGTATACACTCCTGAACCAGCCTTGTACAAATTTCATAATTCCATCTGAAGAAAAGTTCTTTTGAAATCATTTTTATTACTTCTATCCACACCGATGGGTAATAAATTACATACTTTTCTTCAGTTTCTTCGCACACGATAGAGACAGCTGAATATCCTAGAAAAGTAAAACCTACGCTAGAACAAACCTGGGAATGACTGCCTTTCAAGGACGTTTTGCTGCCTTTAAAAGAAGGCCTCATATGTTCCAACGCTCTAGAGAACCGTGTCTCTAATGTCACTCTAATGTTGGTGACTTGGTGTTGCGACGAACTCCGATTACGTGATCATCAGATATGTACCCGATGCAGAGCTAAATAACATTCACGGAAATTGCCGGGAGAGTCTATATTTTGATTTATGTACTATCGTCTTCTTTCAGATAAGTTGAAAATAGCCATCAACCGACTTTGTAACGAAACGATTGAAGAGCTCTATAGTTCCTTGGAAAGAGTTCCCACCTTAGACTGAAAAGTGTTAATGAGGAAAGGGTTTCGTTTGCTTTACACTGAAGATGACATAGACATGATTGCAAAAGAGGGGCGTCCTGCGTAGGGTTTACTGGATGATCTTGATTGTCGAGGAAAAACGCTGCAAGATCTAGTGACTGCCTTGTTGCAAATTGACCACAAAAAAGCAGTTTCCATAATCGAGAAAGGTATGTGTTTCCGCTCAGTTTCGTGACTGCGTACATGCATGTCATTTCGTGGTGGCTCGCGCCGTTTGGTGGTCTGAAAAAAGCTTTTCAAATTATTGGCGTGGCCTGAGACGACTAGGGTTAGGTGATATTTGCTGTCTTTGATTCCCTCCCTCCCCCAAAACCCGAGTCATCCCTTACCCATCATTCCGCCAACAAAAGCGCACACGTTTGAACACGTCACTCCTTGCATGGTATTCTCATCTCTTATCTCGTCCTCATAGCAACCCGCATCTGCCTGGAGTTTAAGCCCTTGTCGTTAAGCCAGTGTTAGTTCCGTATGTTTTAAGAGATTCTGTTATCCAGAAAGTGGTCTTTGCTGATTGAAAACTGCGCCTGAAATAAAAGGTTTGTAAGATGCAACAGAGGCACAAGAAACGGCCTTAAATCAAAGGAGTACGGAGTACAGAGGGCGAAACGTTTGACCCAATCAGTTTCACCATGCCTACGATTTCAGATTTTCGTCGGCCAGCAGAATATGAATATGATAATGTTAGCTGACATTCGTCATTAAATAAGCGTTTCATACTCAACAGAGTTTAGTCTTCTGGGAAGTAAAGATCCGCAAGTGCCATATTATTACTTTTAGCGTAAACGAAGCACAAGACTCAGTTTACCACATCAACAGAGGATCCATCCATCTTCTGTCGTTCAGTTTAAAACTGAAAAAAGTGCATCACTTAGAGACTATATTAAGCACCTTGAAGGCCTTCTTGTCTCTTTACACAGGAGCTAAGAAGAATGGAATTGACATACGGGGCTTTAATGGTGGCCGGCCTCCTCCTGGATTTATCATTCGTCAGCCACAAGAGGTATTTTTATTAACTTGCCGACATAACGATAGTATACCATCTCGACTCCGCAAATAAATCGGTTTGTCTGGCCACAGAATTGCTTATTTTTAATTACCATAACCTGGCTTTTATTAAACTATATTATGTACTTTGAAAACTGAATTAATATAAAACGGTATTTTGAACTAACAGTTGCTCTCCTTGACTAATGTCGTAAGCCAAAGGATTGACCAATAATCAATGTTTTCTATTCAATGCCTTTTTTGTGCGTGTACTGTATTCAAGGCTGGCTGGGCAATCCTTACAACTGAATAAGACATCATGAGTCATACTATGTGGTTACAGTCAAAACAGGGGACGTGTTCCTACCAAGAATGAAAAAATAGGACTGAAGTTATATAATTCAGTACACTCTGCATAGTTAGCTGAATTGCTGTGTGTAATTAGCTGAATTAACGCGGCACATGTACATGTATTTCAACGAACAACTTTTCCCTTAACTTCTTCGGCTAGCCAAAGTATTAAAAAAGAATTGTCATCAATAATTTCAGTTTTTAACTCCTGTATTCATGGCTTAATTCTTCATGTAGTTTACCTTGTGTTATATAACATATCATATCTCACTCTCTGATCAGTGTCTTCACAAGATGGCGACGCGGGTGAAATGTTTCGGCTTGTTCCCGTACTGGGGACAAGGCAAAACATTTGACCTTTGTCTGCCAAGATACATGTTATGGATCAATTAAGAGAGAAGATGGACTACACTGGCAATGCACTAGTTCTTAGTTTAATTATCGTGTTTGCAGTCCGCTCATCGTCATAGGTACATAGCTATTGTACTTTTCAGGTAAAATTAAATAATGGTGGAGTGAATAGAATAGAGACAAAGTTACAAATCTAATCGTTAAAAGTAATGATCACGCATACAAGTTTTCTTTACTATCATAAGTCTCGTGTTTGCTGTGGTGTTCTTTAAGCTGTTTGAACAATCAGAGCGAACATACAACGTGCAATTTTTTAACCAATCTAGAAAAAAGAACCCATTTTGAGATTAGATCAGGTTTAGTTTCATGTTTTATCATATGAAGTAGTAAACCATCGTAATTTTAATTATCATACCTTTATTGTGTGTAGTGTAACATTAATTTGTATGACGTCCCTAAGAAACAACAACAACACCACCACCACCATCACCACCACCGCCACCAACAACAACAACAATAAAACAAAGCCGAAATGTTGAATGGCATTTAAATTTGAAATGGAACGCGACAAATATACACATTGGTCTACAATTAATGTCATAGCAGTCTCGAGCCGACACGGAATTCCATTGTATATTGTCAGTATACAGTACTTAACATCTAGTTACCATTTGGGACTAAACGTTTTCAAACTTGGCAAGGCTAATAATTCACCTGGCATGCTCTTTCATCTGATGGATCATTTAATTAACAATTTTTTAAAGTGGCGAATAGGAATGTTCGCGTTTATTTTACTTTCGTTTCGGTCTTTTTCCCGTTTTCTGTATGCGGGGTTAATTTAGAGTGGAAATAGTTATTCGTGAGGCCGTTGGCAGTAATAGCGAGATGGCCGGACTACAGAGGTGCTTTTACATGCAAAATGATTGATGACTGAATTGTTGGGGCCAAAATGAAGTGAACGTATTAACTTGGTGCACGTAGGGTGGTTTCCTCTCCAGTTAAACTAAAATTGCCGGAAGTTTGGGGGAAAGGATTCCCATCTTCTCCTAATGTTATTGATTTAACTTATGCATAGACATAGACACAGACATGGGATATTTACCCAAGAAGAGTTCAGGAGCCGTAGCTCGTTAAAACGCTCTTGTGAAATAAAAAGGTCCAAAAATACAATAGGAAAAAAATATAAAAAAGGGATTAAAATAAAACATGAAATAAATATAGATATTTATAAAGACAGCAGTAGTTAAATGGTATTTACATATTTACAGTTAAAACGAGCAGAAAGGGCATTTGCGAGAGTTATCTAAAGACAAATTCAATTAGGTTGTAGTCTCTTTATATTGAAGTTAAAACGATAGAAGTAAACTTCCCTGGACAAACAAAACTGTTTGCTAAATGATGATTACCGTTTGAGACAGGTATTTTAAAACTGTTTAACTGGTTAATGATCTTTATTTCGTTTTTCTTTTTCTGTCCAAAACAGAACACCATGTCTCGTTCTTCCTGCACTCCGCCATTAAAGTGCGGGGAACAAACCGAAACTTTACGACTTCCGGTCCAGGAAACCACTGCCCATTTGGCTCCACGTGATCTGCGACTTGAATCCTGGATCGAAGTGGTTTCCAGATTGTTTCCTTGCATTTGAATAAGCACCTCATATCAATTTAGTGCAACAATGTAAGGGACAATAACGATTTGAGAAAATTACTTATTAATGGTGCTTCGACGTGCCAAGGGACTGGCAAAATAACGAGGGTTTGTTACATCGGGGTGCTTTTCGATACACTTTACTATTACTATTACTGGGCTGAAGAAAATGGTTGTTATACCGGGATCTTCTTTGTATAGGGGTTCGGTATATCGGGGTTCCATTACAACAATATTAATAAAATATTTTGTAGAAACAATTTTAGGGCTCGAAAAAAGCAAACTATCGGTCCATAGATGTGCGTGCTATCTAAAATGTTCTTTCCTGTCACAAAGCAAAAAAGAGCATTGATCCAAACTAAGAAAAGCCTGGTGCGCGTTTCTCGAAAGCCCCGAAAACCTCTCGTCTCCGAAAAGCTCTTTGTAATCATATAAATCACTCATTCTACAAAGCCGTTATTTTAAAATGTCTTTAAGATAAGAGATGGTCATCTTGTAGCAAAGTCTCATGCTTAGAAACTTTCTTGTTTTCAAGATGCAGGTTGAATTATCGTGTCCGAAATCAGCGCGAAAAGTTTCGAGGCTTTCGAGAAATGCACGCCTGGACTGAAAGTTCTTTAGAACACAATTTCATAATTAGCGATTTCTGATTTAGCCTCGAAAATAGTCAGATACCTAAACAGTAGGTATCCCCCGTTATATAACATGCTGAATTCTATGCGCGTTTTTAGTGGTTCTTAGCTATGATCTATTAGAGGACAGACGCGTGGATGACGTAATCATTGGCAACTCTTACGCGTTTAAGGACGTTCGCGCTAATTGTTTCTGCGCACTCTTACTGCGCACGCAATTCACTTCGCGATGTCATGCCACGTCATTAGGGACTTTCATACCGGGAAGTCTGGGTACTAGTTAAGCGGCTTGTAGGGACAAAATTTCGCGGGAGAATTCAATAACTTGGCGGTCCTTCGAAAAGTGCAATAGTTTTATAAACGTTTTGATGTGAATTTAGACCTCGAAGATAGATAACCCCACGTAAAAGTTAAGAAAATACAGGCTTTCAAGTTCAGGTGAGAAAGAAATTCAAGAAATAATGTGGAGAAGGGTGTAGAACATAACAAGGAAAACTGCGTGAAGTGGCTGGCAGATATCGGAGCCTCTACATCTGGTTCAAAACAAGAACTAACCATCAGGATAAATCGATTATCAAGGTATCCAGGGCTAGTCCAGAAACTCAAAGCAAAGTCAGAAAAAGCCTATGTATTTCCTTGTAGTCTTGATTCCTTTGAAATTCCACCAGCCACAGCCAAATGGAGGACAGCTAGCGACGATCTTCCCAGGGTCGATGGTAAAATGTTCACTCAGTATGTTTCAAAGAAACGAGAGGGCAGTGCTGGTCAGCAAGAGAAAGCTTTACAAATGTTCACAAGTAGAAAAATTGTGAATGTTAAAACTCTGGTCGATGGGTAAGAAGTTTACGTTAAAGCTATGATAAAAAAAAGTCTTACGAGTCCATGCAACGCCCCACAGTTATTATGTTTGAAAATGGAATACCCAGCAAAGCTCACTGTAGTTGTCCAGTAGGCCTTAGTGGAATCTGTTGCCATGTATTAGCACTACCTCTCTTCTTGAAACACTATCATGAAACTGGAGAAAGAATACTAGCTTTAACAAGTACAGAACAGCTACAAAAATGGCATCGATGTTCACACAAGAGTTCTATACCAATGGTACCACTGAGGGAGTTAAAAGCTAAATCTGCTGTACATGCTGAAAGAAAAGGAGGTGGCATTCAAGCGGCTGATCCCCAAAATAGCACAATGAAACGCAATGTTCAAAAAATGAGCGAGGAAATGAAAAGAGAAATCACTAAAATCGAGGACTTTAAAACCTTTTGAACATCATGTGTACACAGTACTTCAAAATTTAATTATTCAGGACCAGCAACATCCCTATATCAACATTTAGATGACAGGTACACTTTAAGAAAATCTCAGGCTCTAGATGATCATGATTACTGTGAGGAATCATTTTGTCAGGAAAGGTGATTGTAATCAAACTAAGATGGATCTAGTGGCAAACAGCATTCAGAGAGCTCTAACTTCTAAATGTGTTGTTAAAGCAAGTTAAGGAACAAACATCAGACTCAGGGACAAGTGAAGTTTTCTATGAGGCAGTCAGTCAAGAGAATAACCAAGTCCTTGCCAGTATTGAAACTCAGCTTCAAGAAAAGAGGTCCTTACTGACAGTAAACATATCAATTTGAAGGCTTCTTGCCCTTGTGGACCAAATTACCATGATGTTCTACAGAACATCAATGAATGGAAAGATCAACGTAAATTCAAAATAACTGGAAGTAGACTGCCTGCACTCCTTGGTCTATATGGACAAGAAAAGTTCACTAAATACTAGTTAAACAAGGTTTGGAAGAAAGTGATGTTCTTAAAACAAACTTTGAGAATTTCAAGGGGGGTCACAAATTTGAGAAGGAAGCAATATCAGTATTTTCCATTTGTCCAACAGTAAAACTGAAACCTGTGGTTTCTTTGAGGATCCAAGTGATTCAAATTATGGTGCTAGTCCAGATGCACTGGCTGCATCTCCTTCCATTTTGGAAGTCAAAACAAGACCAGCTAAAACTGAGGGGCCACTTTCATCACTGAAACAGATGCCAAGTTACTACATCCAACCTCAGTTACAAATGGTGTGTACTGGTGGCCCGTATTGTATTTTAGAATCATATCACCCCGAAACACAACAATCATCATTTTTCCTTGTCAAGACAGACAGTGTTTTAATGTCAGTTATAAAGGACATCACAAAAAGTATTTTATATGACAAACCTTTGTTGAAGTGGTCACATTCAGAAAATAACTACTACAAACGTTTAGGAGAAAATGTGGCTGGACGTATTCCAGACTTTGCAAGTATCAAAACCCTAAGGTCCTACATAAATACAGTAGTAAAGTCAGTTCCTAGGGTTGAGTTCTCAAAGTAAAGTCAAATAAAACTCATTTTGACTGTCTTATTTAACTTTTGTAACAGTTGTGTTTAATAAAGCCACTACTTGGATTTACAAACCATCTACTTTTATTTGTTTTCTCTGGGACCAATAGGGGGCATTGTCAGATTAACAATATGACACAATACCTGCCAGGTGGAGAATGATAAGTCCATTCGTTGAACAGGCCAAACAGCATTCAAAATAGACCATTCTCTTACTCGCACAAAGATCTTGAACGGCAAACCCTCTGTCTGCCATTAGTTCATGTTCTGGTTGAATCCAGTGGATAACCCCGACTTTTCAGTGATTTTGTTATCTGATATAGAACCTGGGTAGATATCACTGAAAAGAAGACCCATCCCATGTGGTGCAATTCCTATGAGTGCTTTGCCTGTTATGGTATTCTTGTAATTGGAAAACATGAGAGAATTCAAATCAAGATTTGACACATGTTGAAATTTGAATTCAGTACAATCGATGATCATGTCTGTGAGTCCCTGGCCAGTCTTTACGAAAATGTCTGGCATTTTCTTTAGTAAAAAACCTGCTTCGGGCTTAAGGTCAACACAATTGAAGATTGTTTCTAGGAAAACTGTCCATGCAACGAATGTGCGTTGAACTGTGCTCTCTCCTACCTTGAGCATATAAGCCATCACACCCTGATGGAGAGAATGTCTACAGATTGTAAGAACTGCTAAAAGCTCTGTAGCTTTATCTAGAGTTTTCTCCCCATTACCTTTGCAATCAGGATAGATAATCACATGACAATAAGGCCGCACACAGTTCCTAAGAATATTGAATTGTTCAACAGATAATCCACGCAAGTACTTAAATGTATTTGGTTCCTTAATGAGGTGGAGTAGATTAATTGCTCTTGTTGTAGCATTTTTGTAGTAATTTTCAGTTCTTCATTCCGTTTAGTAGTCTTTTGCTGGTTTTTTTCTATGTTCAGCTGAATGTTTCGCATTTTAATTTTTAAACTAAGATTTTCAGTCCTAAGTTTTTTAACCATGTCCTGAACATTGGTCAGCTGCTCCGCTAACTTCTGCTTATCTTCTTCTGAAGCACGCAAACAAGTAGATAACTGTCGTTTAGATAAGTCCTTTGCCTTTTTTTGCAGCCGGTTGAAAATTGTCTCTTTCTGCTGGAGCTTTTCGTTTTCTAGAATTGCCAGACATCCCCTTGGCCAGGAAGAATTTCCTTTCGAGCTGACGAACTTTAAGTTCGTCAGCCTTTGTTGTTTTCTTCTTCAGTTGAGCTTTCGCCTTATAAGGCGAAAGTTGGGAGACTAGAACAGGAATGTCAGGTAAATCGGAACTCACACGTTCTCTGCATCTACGGCTCCAATGTTCAGCACAGATATGACCAGAATGCCAGTTTATACCCGACCTTTGAAGAATCCTCGTGTACGCAACTTGAACCTTAGGGTCACGGGGCAGACGATATAACTTAAAGGGTTCCCCTTTCGAGTTTAGGGTTCGAAGGTTGTTGTTACAAAACGCTGAGCAGCAAAACCACTTCACCATGACGGTCACGCTTTCTCACAGCTGGCCGCCATATTTGATACTTTTGTCCCTACAAGCCGCTTAACTAGTACCCAGACTTCCCGGTATGAAAGTCCCTAATGTATTGAGCGCGAGCGCTGTTGAAGAAATGTGGAGATGTATAGCGTTAGTGGGCACTTTAAAATCTATGAACGGATTTAACTCTCTTAAATGTTCGGTGACCCCATATTTTCTTTTGATAGATCACTTTCTTTGTCGATTATCTACGTTTTGTGAAAAATTAAAGAAAATCTGTGTTGTGGAAGTTTGATTTTTTCAACTTTTCTGCCTTCGCATCATCGAATTCTTCTACTATTGTAGCTGCAAGGTGTTCGCATAAGTCCATCTTAGAGAGTGAGTTTAACTAAAAGGATGACACCCGTTCCAATTATTTACTTCACAGACCCACTTAAATAAAATTTGACTAAGAAAAAGGGTCTACAGCGAATCATTTTAATATTTTCCAACTAACAAGCACTGAGGCCATGTCGAGTTACGAGAACCGATGTGTCAAAATTGGGGTAGTTTTCCACGCGCTTTATTTCGAAAACGAAGTCAGTGACCCCCCAATTTTTTGGCGTTTCTGACGTAGGTAACTCATTATCTGACTGTAGCCAAAGTATGAAAAAAAAACCTGTGTTGTAGACGTTTTTCGCGCGAACGTCCTTAAATCAGGGGCCGTTTACCTAAATAAATACTGAAGTACTGTCATTTACTGACTTAGGTGCGGTCGGATGATTGGTGTAGCGTGTCACATGAGCAAATGGCCAACAGACTTTATATTGAACGGCGTAGAAACAAGGTTATAGTTAACATCATTTGTATGACAGAATTGTTTCTTTTAAATAGAACCTGGCCCGTGTTGTAACACTGATAATTCCTTTTTTGAAATTAAGTAAAGACCGTAAATCGTAAAGTAAATGAAGCAGACAAGATTAAAAGGCGATAGAAAATTGGAGTTTTTATGGTTGTCACCGAAAATAACGTAAAGTTCCGATAATGAGCATTGGGCTTAAACCAGATGCCACGCAGCTCTTAACAACCTCTAATTTCATTGGACCTTGGTAACGAGGGCTTCTTTTTGTCCCAAGTCTTTTTTGGTGGCCTTTATTCGTGGAGGAGGGGGTGGGGGGTTATCATTGGAGGGATTCTTTCGCTTTAAAAATCAGTTCGTGGGCCAGGAGACGAAACCCTCCCCCACCCCCCTCGGGGAATTTTGGGGACATATATCGTTTTAAAGCATTGCCCGAGCGCGTTCCAAATCAGGGGCGTCAACAAAACCCGGAACATGGAACATTCCGGAACATCCCGGAACAGGGCAAATTATCACAAAATAAATGAAAAAAAAATAGTCATAAACGAAATTATGATAGTCAATAAAAGATAATAAATAAAATTAAATAGAATAAAATGAAATAAAATAAAATAAAATAAATTATTCTCTTTGCTCGCCTACACAATCTCTTCTGTTCGTTCATTATTGTGTAGACGAGCAAAGAGAATAATTAGCAGCTGGTTTGACAAAAGATCTTTAATGTTCATCCCTGCACACTTTTACTTTGGAAATCAACTTAGGGGCCGATTACATGAGGCAGGCTGGCCCGGTTAGCCGGGCTGGCTCGGTTTGCCGGGATGACTGTTCAGCCCGGTATTACATGAGGTGAGCCAGCCCGCCTGCGGCTAACTTTAGAAGCTGTCGTGTGAAAAGATGGCTAGTCTCCTTCGCAGCCGCTCGGGCCGGAGTCACGCAACGCTCCCCGTCCCACGCGGTTGCTTCAAACCGACATACATTCCTTTCCCATTGTTTGCGATATTTTTACTTGGACCAATCAGCATCTTGCTATTGTATACGCTGCACCAATCACAGCATAGCTTGGCGTCTTGATGTTTTCTTTCGCGGAAAAAACCCTTAGTGGCTTGCGACGTGTTATGGAAGAGAGAAAGAAAGAAAATCGCGGAAAGCACTAAGTGTTATATTTGTTCATTCATTTCTCTAAGTAAAAATAAGCTTTATACATTTGAAAAAACGTCCGCTGATTTAGCTGGGATCATTCGATTGTCGCTGGAAATCGACGTAAATAAACACTCTGAGGACAGCAAATTGTTTGTTTATCGAGAGTGTTTTCAGCAGTTGACGAAGTACGAAAGGGCAGCGAAGAAACTTCAAGAAATCAAACAAGAACTTCTCAGTACCTGTAGAAGTAGGGAGCAGCTGAGAGAAAAGAGACTCGCCAGGGAAGAACGATCCAGAGACGAACAACATTGGAGATGTGCCAGTTAGTGCCTCCGTGTTCTCTGAAACTTCACATGTTAATTTCGATCCTGCCGGTTGTATTTCTTATTGTTATCTAGACTTTCTCCAAAGTCCTTCGTGCTTCCGAAAAAATCCTCTGAGCTCGACTTGTGTGCTAGTCTAATTATTACCTTATTACGTGGGCTTCGTCGATGGCCAAAGCATATAATGTATTTGAATAAACAGAATTTCCAAGCATCGCTCTCCGACCTTCGATTTTGATCCATACTTCTGGGGAGCCAAAGACCACAGATACCTTTCCCTTTTCAATCAATGTCGCTCTCTTTTCAGTACAAGAGCTAATGCTCGCCGCCGTTACTTCTTTTCTTCTTAAATACGCCAATTGATCGTCCACTAGACTAAGCAATTGCAATGGAGACACAACAACACAGATGTGGCTTTGTTGTTTTTCTATATGGTCGATGACTAAAGGCAAAGCTTGAAATATCAGAGATTTTCCTAAGCCAGTCGTCAAATTACAGCCATGCTCCGTCACGCGTGAACAGGATTTTTGAAAATTTGAACGGAGTTTTTCAAGTTAACGCGTCGGTTTTGTAATTCTTCCCGAGATTCGGAATTCCCGTGAGAATTTTACCACATTTACGGAAACAAAGAGCTTCAGAATATCATTTCATTTGAAATGTTACATATCTGAACAATATTAGGTTTCTTACTAGTATGCGTGTAGCGAAGTTATTTTTCCGTTAACTCGTGACTTTCAAAGTGTTTTCCAGAGGGATCTTCAACGTTTCATTCAAATCTCAGACGTTACAAAGAAACATTCAAATGTTCACTCCAGTCTTGTGGATTACTGTTCACGCGTGACGGAGCACGGTGTAATGAAAATACCTTTCTCCCTTCAATTAACTTCGATATCGCTAACTTCTGATGCAAATTTAAAGCCGGTGTACTGAATTTTTTTGGCTACAAGATTGAACGCCAGTCTTCACGATTCGCCATTTGCTACTAAAGAACTCGGTCACTTAGCGAATAAAAGGAGCCAGGTAATTGGTGGACATTTCTGGCGCGAACCTCCGAAAGAAAATGGAAGCCGCACTGTGATTGGTTTATTCCGAGAAAGGAATGTATGTCGGTTTGAAGCAGCCGCGTGGGACGGGGAGCGTTGCGTGACTCCGGCCCGAGCGGCCGCGCTACTCCGAGCGGCTGCGAAGGAGACTAAAAGATGGCTACCTCAAAGAGAATGAATCGAGTGATTTTGTTTTCGCTAATCCATTATTTTGGTGTATTGTTTTCATTTTTGTGTAGCTTTATGGTCTGATAAACCTTTATGCGTTATTTAGAAAGAGAAATATTGATCTTCTGGTGAGCAATTTTGCTCTGAAGCGAAATTTAGTGACGAAAAAGTGTTGGCCTGGCTAGCCGGACTGGCCCGGCAATCGCGATTACGTGGAAAAGTTTCAGCCCGGCTAGCCGAGATCCCAGCATCGCGATACCGGGATCCCAGCTAGCCGGCCTGAGATTTTTCCATGTAATCGCAAAGTTGATTTTTAATGTGTTTCACAGACGTGCCGAGATCCCGGCAAAGCGAGCCATCCCGGTTAACCGGGCTGGCTCGCTTTGCTGGGATCCCGGTATCGCGATGCCGGGATCCCGGCTAGACGGGCTGAAAATTTACCATGTAAACGCGATTGCCGGGCCAGCCCTGCTAGCCGGGCCAACTGGGCCAACACTTTTTCGTCACTAAATTTCGCTTCAGAGCAAAATGGATCACCAGAAGGTCAATATTTCTCTTTCTCTTTCTTTATTAGACCATAAAGCTACATGAACCTGAAAATAATACACCAAAATAATGGATTAGCAAGAGTAAAATCACTCGATTCATTCTATTTGAGGTAGCCATCTTTTCACACGACAGCTTCTAAATTTAGCCGCAGGCGGGCGGGCTCGCCTCATGTAATACCGGGCTGAACAGTCATCTCGGCAAAGCGAGCCAGCCCGGCTAACCGGACTAGCTGACCTCATGTAATCGGCCCCTAAAGCATTAAACGTCCTTAAACAACCCAATAAACATGAAACCAGGAAACTCAAAAGCGTGCCACGAAAGTGGAACTGCGTGACTGCTTGCGCAGTCTCCTACGCAGCCGTTGTTAGGGTCGTCACGCAATGCCAAAGGAGACTACTGCGTGCGAGAAAATGCTTTAATTTTCTCATATCAAGTAAACCGTCTCTCGAAACCCAAATTAAAGCCTCAATGTTATCCGAGATATTTTTGGATTCGAGAAATGAGGCACATTTAGCCAGGCACGCCTTCGGTACCCTGGCTAAAGAGTTCGTATGTTCGTTCATTTAGTCACAGATGCATTTATTTATTTATCTATTTATTCTATACCTTTTATTTTATTTTATTTTATTTCATTTTATTTTATTTAATTTTATGTATTATCTTTAATTGACTACAAAAATTTCTTTTATTACTGTTGTTTTTTTCATTTATTTTGTGATAATTTGCCCTGTTCCGGGATGTTCCGGAGTGTTCCATGTTCCTGGTTTGTTGGTGCATGTGCACTTTTGCAGTATTAGAATATTGAATGCCATTTTTGAGTTTGTCAACAAAATTATGACATGGGTACCCTGTGGTTGTTTTGTTTAACAGAATCCCGAGTGGGACAGTGTTATAGATGTGATTTTGATAGAAAGACAACACTTTTTAGAGAGATATGTGCCTTGTCTGAGCATTTTAGGTGTACTTTTCAAAAATCACGACGTTGGTATCCTGTGGTTTTTTGCCTCACATAAAGAATGTGGCCGTACGGCCGAACGCCTCCACTTGAGAAGTGCGAACAACCTAATTTGAAACACGCTCGGGCTATGCTTCAAAACGATATATGTCCCCAAAATTCCCCGGGGTGGGGGTGGAGGGTTTCGTCTCCTGGCCCACGGACCAAATGGTTCGGCTAATATTTAGAAAGGATTTTGCGTCTGAAAATGCTGCGCCACAAAGAATGTGAATACAAGGTGGAGGAATTGAACTTCCTTGCACATACTATCTGCATTAATTCGAAACTTTATCGCAGCCCGACTCGCAGCCCTGGTATCGGGTATATGCCTACGCCGGGGTGAGCTCAGGGTATTTGACATCTCGCACGTTGCGAGTAAAACACTTTTCTTCACAAGATTTGTTTTATGTCAAGCCTGAGCTATGTACTTATGGACTATACAACATGGAATGATTGCACATCAGTTGGCGGCATTTGCTTCTAAGGTATAAATCATATTAAAAACTGGACTAGGTATATTGGATTTCTAGAATTTTGATTGGCTGAACGGAGCTAGGCTATCAGCTCATATACCTGCTGTGACCAAATATGGTCAATGAACACTCAACAACAAACTGAACAGAAGATTTTTTTCCTCGCGAGCAACCCGGCGAGAAAAACGGTCGAACAAAATCACTTGGTAGCGAATTTAAATTGAGCAGAATTTCCAACAGCGTCACTGAGACACAAATCAAAATTGTTCCGTAGTGCTTGATTTCTTAAGACAACAAGAAACTGTGTAGAAATAGAAATTTAAGCATTAAGCGTTGCCCACAATTTATTTCTTTCATCGATCGTCACGTCGATCATTAACATTGAGCAACGGTAGGTTTTATCAGGAAAGCTTTCCTCTTCAAAATATTAAGACAACTGACATAAAATATAACACAGTGAAATGGGGCAGAAGCATTTAATGAAAACTATCACACATTCACAGGCGAGTCGGTGTGAAAATCATGAGGCAATTTAAAGAAGTAAGCCTACTAAACAGACTCATTACCAAGAAGGAAGGAAGGGCGAAATTGTTTTCGGCTATAACACACAAAATTGACACTGGTTTACCTGCACTCGTTGTAGCTCTGTGTTCCAACAGGTCCAAATGTTCAGATAGAAGTCGGATGCAAAGTAAACGGAGTTATATCGCTTTCCCAGTTGTTTGAGTGTTGTTTTTACCATTCCGTCCGCAACCTCTAAACCGAGAACAACTGCGTTTTGTGCTTTGCGTTTAACAAACTATGATGGTGAATTCTGCTGTTCCTCGCTACAGTACCAGCTGAGCTGAGCTGCATAGAAATTACCTCTTCAAGTTCAAATTAGTTCTGTCTTCAGTTTGATCAAACACGCACATGATGGCTTCGTTGTGCGAACGGATTACAGACTTGTCCCTTTTCAACTCCAGCAGCGAATATGGTGAAATCGTACAGCTTCAGTCCGCTTTGAACGATGATTACCACATTGTGTCAGGAAAAATCAAACACCTACCATATTTCAGAGCTAATAATAAGAAGATTTTTTTCCAAAACTTGTACCAGCTCTTCGTTCACTTTCGAGCAGTTTCATTGATTCATTCAGCTTTGCAATGAAACGCTGCAACACTTCGCAAGGTTTTGGTGCCTTTTTCGCTGAGTCGTGTGATCGATTCTTGTTCTCTTTTTATCTCTTTTATCTCTTTTCTCGTTTTTTCCCTTTATTTCTTCATTTTTTTGAAAGTGGTTAAGTTTTTAATAAAACAATTATTCTACTCGGGCTTGCTGGATATCAAATGATTATAACCAACTCGGCGCTACGCGCCTCGTTGGTTATCTATCATTCGATATCCAGCGCGCCCTCGTAGAATAATTGTTAATTATTAAAAGTGACATGAAAAGCAAACGAGAAACGGAAGGGCAGACGTACACATAAACAAACGGACACAATAAAATTATGACGAGTGGCCATTTTCTCGTAGGTTAAAAAATCTTGGGCTGTTTTGGCATCGTGTTCATTTTCATTCACAGCTGCACTAAAAAACTGAGAGCACGGAATGATCTCAAGAGCAACCTTCGAGCTCACTGATTTTTCCTCTTAAGCTTAATTCCTTGAGATTTCTATACCAATGCTAAAAATGTTTTGAGTGAGACGTAATTAACTGCAGTTTACAAAGCGGCTTGTGGAGGCGGAGTTTGGATACGACAAAGCTGTAAACCAGCTGATTAATTTGTCAATAAATAGCGACGGCGACTCTTTTATAGCCAACCGTGATGAGCTTCCAAAGCGATCGAGATAAGAAATCAAGAAAACCTGTGGTTTTTGAGCCATTCTAAGAGCTGCTGAATTCTTAACATTTTTCTGTTTTCGAAGGAGCAAAAAATGCATATAGGAAAAATGAAAACCCGCAAGAACTTCAAACCAAACCGTATTTGCTAGAATTAAACCTCTGAATTCTCTTACATCCCTTGCATTTTCAGTATTTTACGACACAGTAAGAAATGCCTTGCGTTTTACAAAATTGCGTTAGCTGTATATTTGCGTCACTACTTGTCGAAAGGTGATCCCCAGCTAGATTCTAGCGTTTTTGTTCCCTCTTTATATGAGCTAGTTTTCAAACGGGTGAATCGAATCCGGCAAAATGCCGAAGTTTATGACAGACTTTTCATAACCAAATTAATTCATTATCATGCGTGTAATTTACTTTGGGAATTTCCCATTTGTTTTCATCTTTTAAATGGCGAAACTGATTCGTATAATGTCTAAAGGTAGGTAGGATAAGTCGCACACGAACCAAGGAGGCCCACACGGCCGGAGCTTATCCCAGTTTCTGTAGCATGAAGCAACTGAGAGTATTACTACTCCCCCCTGGATGGGATGCTAGTCCATCGCAGGGTTACCCCCAGCAGTATGTCACCAGTACCCATTTATACACCTGGGTGAAGAGAGACAATGTGGGGTAAAGTTTCTTGTCTAAGGAAACAACACGATGACAGGGTCTGGGCGTCGAACCACTGATCATGATCTTCAGATCTGAAGTCTAACACGCTAACCACTACACCACTGCGCCTCCACATAATGTCCAAAACCCTCTTAAAAATTGTTGCGTGCAACAATCGGTCGGACCACTATTTTTCAAAACATATAATTTTGATTAGCTGAAAAACTCTCTCTAGTGTCCCCTAAAGCCTCCTGAATATAAGCGTGATGGAGGCCGTTGCAATAGCCTAGCCCTGTCACCAAGAAAACCACAGACCCTCTTCCGTCCCTAACTCCCATACATCATTAAGCAACCAATCAAACACCCAGTGACCTTGAACAACCTACTACGACGAAAATTCCGTATTTCCAGTCTGAAAAAAAAGATCATCCAACAGGCCTAGAAAATGGATTAGTTTACGGTCCATATTTGCAAAGAACAAAGTCACTGCTGAATTTGTTTTCTTTCATCAGGCTTTAATCTTAGAAAGAAGCTGACAAAATTTCAAAGCGAAAAAGCTGAACTCAAAGGCTCAACTTTGCTTTTTCAAACCTTGTAAGAAAAAAAAAGAGAATTTGTTAGCAGTTTACGGAAATTTGAAAGTGTAGTTTATTGTTACAACGTCACGCGTTGTTATATTCTCGTTTGTAGGCGTTTTGTTTTGCCGAGGCCGGTCTTATGTTTCTTAATTAAGAAACAAGAAAAAGTGAGTCGTTGCTTTGCCTATTGTTTCCTGTTTGTTTGTTTGTCTTGCTTTCGGAATTTTTTCGGAAACAGAGAACATACTAGGTATGCGTATTATGTAGAGTTAATTGATGAGAGATCGTAGATTTCGCGGTTGGGAGCGTTATGATTAGAAACAGTAGCCAACGTTTAGGTTTAAAAAGTCGTTGGTCGGGTTATTTTTGGACATTAAGATCATGCTAAGTCATGTGTAGCTGGGAAAATGACTTAGCAAACCAAACGAACGACGCCAAATCACCAAAGAGGCCAGCCCAGCCCGGCTAAAGAGCCAAACAAGGTAATATTGGAGACCAGAAGAGAGTATTGTTGAATTTTTTACTTCTCCAAATTCTCTCTTTCATAAATTACTTAAGTACAAAATTACTCTTACTACATACATATGCTAATCCTATTTTGGGGTGCTAAGAGTGGAACCTAACTCCTATATATTACACAGCCTCTGGTCTGTCGTGATTTATTCCAGAATGGCCGGCATAACTTGGAAATGCCTGCTTACTCCTCTCTTGTTTCTTAGCATTTGTTCCTCTGTCAGCTGAAAGGAATAGGTGGTACTTCTTGCTAAAACTGAAAAGAAATAGTAAAAGATTTGCACAGGTAATCGTATGAGTCCGAGTGCAGTTAAGGATTCAGTGATATTTGAAAATTTAAATTCTATCAAAATTGCAGAAGTCTTCAAGGACCTTTAAGCGAGTGCAATTTGAAAGAGTTTTCAAATATCACGAGTAGTGTAATTTCCTCGGGCAATCATACAATTACTCATTTTTCATATGACTGAAAAAATTTATAGTTAAAAGTAATGGGTTTCAAAACGATCTACGTTGTATCTGGGTCATGGACTCCTCCGAGTTTTAGTCGAACTTCTTTGACCTACTTTTCCCAGGCTTCGTTTACCATAACAAATTAAGATTTTATCCTCAACGGCTAGGACTTAAATTAAATGTCAATTTAATAAATAGCCGTTACAATTTCATTTCCATATATAATTAGTATAATCTTATCTTAGACATTCGCGTTTATTCGTTAGGTCTTCGGAGGCCCTAAAACCACCAATTTTGTGTCCACGAATACAGCGCGGATACAGCATTTCCTGAACTGACACAACAGGCAGATAAACTAGGTGTATTGTAGATTGTCACAACAGAAGCAATTTTTTCAAACAGGCTTTTAACAGAATACTGAAGGGTTCAAATCTAAACAAGGACGATTTTACTCATTTAAAAGCTTACAACTTTCAAAGGAACTCGAAATCCCATGATCGGCTTCTGTTGTGACACAGTAGAGGTTTTAACTGATCAATGAATGGTAGAATCAAGAAGTGTTGTCTTCCTCACGAGGAGAAAACTTGGACACGGAGTCGCGTTTTACAAAATCGTAGCTTTTGAAGCTCAAAACATCACAAAGAAGCGCAATCTATCAAACCAAAAACAACCTTGTTGCACTTCCACCATTCTCCAAGCTCTCTGTTAAGTTTCAACGGAATCGGGTCCCAAATGTTCAAAATATAAAACTTTTTAACGTAAGACCTCCATCAAAATTTTGCCTTATTAATTTATTCATGAGCAGCTTGTCACCCGCGGCCTTAAGTTAACGCTTTCTTTTCTTTCACGTCTCACGTCCACACACCGGCCAGTCAGTTAAAACTAAAATTATATATGATTCTGCAGAAGTATTATTGTTCTCTTGCAAAAAGATATTTCTATAACTATCAATAAACTGAGTAAATTAGTTAAAAAAAAACAGTGAACCTTTAAGCACAAATGGAACTCTCCATAACGTTCTTGTTTGAAGAGCTTGCATGGAAGTTGAGAGAAATATACATTTTTGTGGTAGATAGGGGTCTGTTATTAAGCTCAAGTCCTTGGATATTACCTGGCATGTAGACGCTGGTCATCGGATTCTGCAGCCCTAGCTGCTGACAAATCAAGTTACAGTTATGGTTAGCTAAGACACGCTCCATGCCAACTACGCCCAAATCAGTTTTGCCGAAAATCATATCCACCGAGTGCACCACCGGATCGGTAAGCTTATATTCATCAGGGCACTTCACTCCTTGCAAGTCGCATACCTGTTGAGTAAATGTAAGTGACCTATAGAGCTGCCTTCAAACTGAAGAATGTAATCACATTTAATAAGATCTGGCCAATCACCACTTCTGCAAACAGGACAATTCACCAATCGGAACACGTAGTGAAGACATGTCACTGCGGCGAGGATCACATCATTTTTCCCCTGGCCATTTTTAGCACCACCTTTGAATCTGTACATCTTTGTTGCAAATTAAATAGCAGTCTTTAGGTAAAACGCTTTAAGTAAAACGATCTATCTAGTGTTAAGCACAGGGGATCTACTGCATGGACTTTTTTTGTACGCGCGCAAGCTAAAGCCATGAAACTTGGTGTCTTTCGCTATTTGGGAACAGTTTGGTATAACGTGTCGTTGTTTATCAAATCGTTCCCATCGCAATTATATTTTGGCAGGCACTATTTTCCTATTTTCGAATTTTCCTGTTTTTAATGAAAAATGCTTGAGGAAACGTTTACATTTATAGATAATTTGAGTGTTCTCTTATTGATCTTTATTATTTTTAGGTCAATTTTGGTCAATTTTTTGAAGGTTTATAATAATCAAGAAATCCAAGATGGTGGATACAAGTTGGCCGCCGTTTGCAAACATGACGTAATTGGTGTGTCACGTGACGTCATCAGGTCATGTTGTGGATCTCAAAGAAAACATTTTTGGACGTACTATCTGCCCTCCAAGTTTGGTTGTCATATTCTCAATATTCTCCAAGTTAAGGAGAGAGCAGAATCCGTCCACTGTCCTGAGATACCATTAGCAGATTAATGTCTACCAATCGCAAAATAGAGTTTCATAAAAATATTGCTGAAGAGAAAAACTACATTTGCACATTTATGACAACTCACCATGTATTTATGGCCACTGATTTCCCAAGTCCAGTGGGTAAAGGCTGGGAGTAGTGTACTGAGGTTCTGGTCCTCATACCCTCCGTTGGAGTTGAACTTTTCATAGTTCCCAGAGATGTAGGGCTCTATAGCCACGTACTCCTGTGGCATAACATATCTGCAAAATTGGTATTAAGTCGAAGCTGCATTAGATCATTACCCTAATTGAGAGCTTAAAACAGGATCGCATGGTTTAAAAGGAAATCCATGGAAGAATATGACCTCGAGGAAGACCAACACGAAACGAATTAACGACAACGAGTTTAATAACTTGATCTGTGATTTCTGCCAAAAAAAAATGTCTACCAGAGTGCTAAAGGGCGGGTGCCTATGATGTCATGAAGTCACTGGTGGCAATTTTGGAGGACGGTCGTAATCACATTGGTCACAAAATCAATAACTAGATCTTTTTAATGTTCGCTGGTTCGTTTTTGGCTTTGGCCGGATAAGCGATAAGTGCAGGTCGCAAATGATAACATTAGTCATTAGAAAAATCCTCAAATTAAGCACGTTGTTAGAGAAATGTGATTGAAACATATATATTCAAGAAGATTTCATCCTCCAACAACCACCCACAAAAAGGCCTTTCCGTTTTCAACATATTTTTAACCCTTTTAACCCTTTAAAGTTCTCCATACTGGTCTTCGTCCATTTTGTTGCGTACTAGAACTTGCTTACACTTAATCTTCAACCTAAACGGTCTCCAGTAGAGAATCAGCGAAGTCGCAATACGAAGAACAAAGCACACTAAGACACCAGGTGTAATTATTCAAACAAAACTTTTAGTCCAACGCAACCGAACTTTGCAAACTTAATTCGCGGATTAAGTTCGGTAATCGAACTCACAAACATTTTTTCGGGTCAATCAACAAAAATTAATTTTGATTAAGTTCGATTGCGTTTGATGAATTCGATAATCGAACTTCAACTGTGGAAGTTTAAAAATCTGAAAAATGTAAAAAATCTCAGCTTAAGCTATTCGCAGACGACACCCTCCTTAATGATCCTTGATCTATGGTGCTGACGACGCACATAGTCTTCAACATGACTTGGATAAGCTTGTGGCTTGGGCCCAGACCAGGCAAATAAACTTTCATCCTTGTATGGACCTTAGGGACCGTTCATTTTTTACGAAGGTAGGGGGGCTGGTGGGATTTTTGAACTGTCATTAAGAAGTTGCATGGCCCCCCTCAGTCAATAAATTTTTCCCATGCCCCCCCCCCCAATAAGGGTAAATTTTTTTGGGTGACCCCCCCCCCAAAAAAAAAGGAAAAAAAAAGAAGGCAACTTCTTCATCGTCATCGATGAAGGCAAGAATGACATCATTCGATTCGTCTCTTTCACTGCTGCTTTCGCTTCCACTGTTGTCGTCTTCATCGCTATCATCGTTATCAATGTCTAGCAAAGATTCATTTTCAGCTGAGTCTTCTTTTCTCAATCTTGTTTGTAGCAGATCAGTTCTTTTAGGATTCATTTGGAGAAGCCAGTGTCTGGCAATTACCTTAACCTTGTCATGTTTGGTGCTCTTCAGATGCTCGTCTAGTCTACGGTGCTTGAGGTATTTGTTAAGCTCTGCCACTCGAAGCTTTTGTAATTTTGTCGGATCTTCGCACAAATCTTTCCAAGCATAATCCTCATGATTTTTCTCCTTCGCCTTCTGGCTTTCCTTGGCCCTCTCCTCTGCCCTCTTCTTCTTTTTGAAATCTACCACCTCAAGATGCTTAAGGTGTTCAACAACAAACTTTGGCTTAACAATAAACTTGTCAGAAAATGCTGCTACACTTTCTGAATCTGACAAAAGTAGCCTGCCACTGCCACGCTCCTTCTTCAACTGAACACTGGGCTGCCAATCGTCTGGATTACGGCCCTCCCTTGGAGTGTTGTTGTACGGTAGGTAATGGTACTCGGGAAGACAGGAATGGTCAGGAAAAGGCTTCGGACATCTATCTATGAGTGGTCCAGAACAATTGGCTCCTACCTTTTCTCCACAAGAAAACTTTAAAAACTCCCTGTAGTTCTCCCCTTCTTCGTAATGTTCAGTTATGAACTTCTCAATCTTGTAAAAGTAGTTGTTACTAGGGACAGACTCTTTTTTTGCACCAGCGTTGTGGAAATGTGCCAGGTATGATGTGTTGTGACATCTATTGATATCGTTTGTCTTATGACTCCGTTTTGAAATGCTGCGAACTACATTTGAACTGCATTCGACCAAACGAATAAAGCATTTAATAAGCGATTACAACACAATGCACAACATCTATATAAAACGTCGTCCTTCTTTTCTGGTAGGTTACTAGTTCCTCCCCTGCTGAAGATGCGGACACCTCAAAGGGACTTCGGAAAACAAGTATTGGCTATATTGTAAATCCAAAAGGAAAGAGAGCGCAATACTACATGAGCATTTTCAAAGAGGCTCATTCCAAAATGCGAAAGAATGGCGAAAGTGACGAGTCCTTTAAGAATAGGTTCCCCACTGAACGATCCTGTCGATACGATGTTTTACAATCAAGAGGTTACCTTTCTAAGTGCGGATGGGTGTTCGAAAAGAGCAAGTGAGTTTTCCAAACCAGGATATCATTTGCAGCCCAGTGATGGAGGAAGATTGAACTTCTTCATCAAAGAGCACAGAAGCATGTTTGACAAATTGAATGGCATGGTGAAACATTTGAAAGAACATGATTCCACACTCTTCCAGCCTAATGGGCTTACCTTGAAGCAAGGAGAAGAATTTGCTCACGATTTTAATGTGGAGCAGATCAAGTGCATTGAGGCTAAGCTGCTGAAGGACAAGCAGGATATGGAAATGCTAGAAGAAAACAAGAAAAGTTTCCACACTATATATAAGGGCATACATAAAGAACATATAAGCAAGAGGCGAAGAAAGAAAGAAAACCAAAGAAAATCAAATGAAAGGAAGAAGAAGCGGGATGCAAACAACGTCCAACGAGTGTATGGCATTTGTGTTGGAAACCCGCTAGGCAATGATCTTGCAGAATGTCTTGTGTATCCTCCTTCCCTAGCCATCCCTGAAGAGTGCGTCAAAGTCGAAGATATTGCAGAATTACTGATAGACGAGATGCACCATATATTGCACAGATGTTGCAATCAAACCACTTCAGCAATGCGGCAGGAAGCAGAATAATCACAAACCTCAAGCCTGACGTTAGAGATGATGTGTACTGCTTCCTGTATCCTGAAGAGTATGCTCTGCCTGAAAGGAACGAAAGCGACTCCCACAGTGCTAGCAGCACAAACGACGAGGAAGAGCTTGAAGAAGATTAGCAGAGAGAAGCAATGTAGTAACAGCAGCTTTATTCATTCAAGATAGTTTACAGGCCTTTATAGCAGCTTGCAGGTAGCTTAGGCTATTCTGGTCGAGCTACCACTAAAAATACAGAAATGAAAATTAAGTAACTAAATAGAAAGAAAACTTTGTTGGTTTATTAAAGTTCCCTAGCTTTAAAATTGTAGTCTGTAGCTGTGGAAACGTTATTAAAAGCAGAAGGAACTTCTTTAATAGATTTTTAAATCTAATTTGTGTATTTCGGTGGGATATATTTTTTAAAAATAGTACAACATATCCCATCTTTAAGTGTTACAAAAATATTTCACGTGACCCCCCCTTTTCCTTTATTTTTTTTAGATGGCCCCCCTTTAAGGCCATTTTTTAAAGTGACTCCCCCCCCAAATCCCACCAGCCCCCCACCTCGTAAAAGATGAACGGTCCCTTACTATTCAGCAGTGTACCAAACTAAAACAAGCTATTTTGTCTACAGTTCACAACAAGAAACACACAATAGTGTTTGAAAACAAATAATAATTTGTTTGAAAACAAATAATATTTAGGGAGAGCCTGGTAAGATCCAAGCCGACCAAAAGAGTTTACAATATTTACAATGCACAGCCAACTCCCGTTATTACGGACACCTCCGGGACCGAGATTTGGTGTCCGTAATATCGAGAATCCGTAATAGCGGTGTGCGAGAAAAAAAACTCTTAAGGACGGTGCCTCCTAACACAGATGTATTTTTGCAAAGGTTATGACTATGGGGAAAAAGTAGATCTTAGCAAGGGTTATTGGAATCCAAAAAGAAAAATGTGGGTAACCACGCGTTTTTCAGAGATAATTAAGAAGCCCTAATTCTACAAATTCTAAAAAAGTGTTAAAATACAAAGAATGTATGGCAATTTCTTTCCAAATTTAAGCTCAATTATCTCTGAAAAATGCGTGGTTACCCCCAGTTTTCTTTTTGGATTCTGATAGCCCTTGCTAAGATCTGCTTTTTCCATATAGTCATAAACCACGCAAAAGTATTGTTGTATTAGTGGGCAAATTCCTTAAGAAACCCGAATATTCCGAGATGCGCAAAACGTATGCGCAGTAACAAAAGGAGGCACCGTCATAGCGGGGTGCGAGAAAAAAACTCTTAAAAGATGTATTTATGGCAAGGGAATTACATGTATTTACATCTCCATTGACTGCAGTATTAATTCCAGAGCCGCTTTTGCATGTAAAGAGCATAAATGTAACCTTTATCGATGCCTATGGTTTACTTCATTTAAGTAGTAACATTTGTTGAGGACTCATTTTCAAGGAGGTCTTTCGAGTTGGCTCTGTGTGGACCTCCTCCTCCTTCTCCATCAGCATGCAGTTCCTATTAGGGAAGATACTGGAGGCATTGCTGGCCGTATAAATATTATTACTATTATATACCATGGGTATTATCGAGAACTGCAACGTCGATTCTAAGGAGGGTAACCACAAAGCCGACCGCAGAAATTTGTCGAAAAGGAATCAACTGCGGAGAACTTGTACATACACTTTAAAATTTCTATTTTCAGAAAAATATTAGACAGGCTAGACGAGTATTCATAGGAGCAACATCGCAAAGCTGGCCTTGCGAGGAAGAGAAGAAGAAATTTAAATTGATGGCCACCAGAACAAGCCTAAATCCTTCCAAAAAGACAAAGACGACATTAAAAAACGGTTTTCATAGTTAATAGTTGTTCAAAGATGCCTCTAGATGTCCGCTATAACGAGAGTTAAAACAATAAAATTGCGTTCTAGGGTCCAAGTTAAGCGAGTGTCTGTAATTCCGTAAAAGCAAGAGACCGTTATAGTTTGTCTCTGTCAAACGTCTGTAACTTTTGACCGGGATTTAGCTGCTGTCCTTATTAGTGGGGTGTCCACAAAGCGAGAGTTGACTGTACAGCAACTCCTTGCGAATTCAATGAAAAGAATGGAACTCCTATTGAATAAAAGCGTCTTTTGTCGACATTACTTTGTAACCTACATTCCGTTCAATTACAGTAAAACGCCTACACACCTCAGTCTGTATTCATAATTCTATTTTGTTGCCCCTTTTCTTTGCGAACTATGCTATAAAGATCTACATGTGGAAGTTGTAAACTTGTTCCTGTTACTGTAGACAGTTTGGTTTTGTCAATTATCACTGAAAAAGAACGACCTAGGAAAACCGAGTCTTTTCTGAAGGATTGGATTGTAGCTGTAATAGAGCCATATTTTAATTAGCGAAACGACTGTCAAACACATTCATTTATTAGTTATATCCTATTTCGTTCAATTTCCGCAAATAATAGAACATAATCCACGGACTACGACTAAGTTCGATCAGTTCGGTTGATTGACTTGGATTAAGTTTGGTAATTGAAGTCACTGAAAGGTTTCATACTCGATTACGCTCGATTACCAAACTCAATCGAACTCTATCCACGGTTTGAGCTCGATTAAGCTCGTTGGCGTTCGATTACTGAACGTTCGATTAGTTACGTATGGGAAGACGGTAACAAACTCTTAACAGAATACAAGTCAGGCATAATTCTTTCTCGCCTGTGTAAAGGTATCTAAACCCCGGTAAATCTGCAGGGCTTCTTAAACAGAATGCTGTGAGAACTTTAAAAACGCCTGAATCGAAAAAGCCGGAAACTACAAACTTAACCGGTGGGAAAAAACCGTGGCGCGTAGATACCAGCGAACAAGCCAACCGGAAACCAAACAACATATCGAAAGCGGAAATGGCCCGGGGGAGCTCCCGTATATGAGCTATAAAGGTTCGTGCTACGGAAAAGGATTGGCCTTTGAGCTGTTTTGTGCTGAAAATGGATTATGGATTTTACCATTTCAGTCTGAAATAGGGTGCGCTATTGCCTTTGGTCTTAAATTGGGTATCTTTTTTCAAGGGAACCTTAAAATCTTATGAAAATATGGATCACTTTTCCTCCTAAAACGAAACAGAGAGAACTGATAAGCGAGCAAAAGACATCGTTTGATACAATTTCGCAATTTTCCAGTTAAGATGTTTCAGATGGGAAACCAAGACCAGCTCTGGAAAAGGGTATAGAAAATGATGTATTTTGGTCTAAAATAAGGTCAAGATTTGAAGAACCGGGCGGCACACCCCCACCCAAAAATTGGATAGTGCCCCCCCCGGGGTAAAAATGGAAACCAAAACTTAAATAGAAATGTGTCCCTACGGACCCTATGCTCTGCTCTGATCCGATCAAATTGTTGTTTATTATTATAAAGATTATTGCACAGTATTATTCTCCTTACCTTTTATCTTCAGATCCAAGTGGAACAAACCAAAGCAATTCAAACCGTGATAGTTTATCTGTCTTGGCAATAAGAGGGATTACAAAATCCAACTCTCTTTTGGCATTAATATCAAGCTTGTAAAGTTGTCTAGTATTGAAATTCTCTGCGAACATCTGAGCTTTCTTGCTTGAAGCCAAATCAGGCACCCACATGTCAAAATTCTTGGCGTATTCCTTCTTGAACACTTTGGTGACACAAGCATCGCCATTCAGTGGGCCGCTTCCTTTGTATTTACCTTTGAAAGCATAGCGAGAAACCCCCTCGCTAAAAGGCTCTGTTTCAAACTTTGCCCAGTAATGATAGCCGTCTTTGTGAGCATTTGAAGACTCGTATGTCTCGTGTGAGCTGTTTCCTCCCATGAATCAACCTTGTTAATTCTCCTTAAGAATTAGGTTTAATGGCAACTGATGAACGCAGGTTTTCCAAGAAGCAAGTGTTCAAGAACCAACAAGTATCCAGGCTTCTGATTGGAGGTAGAAAAAAAACCTTTTGTATTGCTCTGCTCAATCAGCGGCGGAGAAACTTAACACGTGGGAGTGGGAATCAGCCTTGACAACAGGTTGTCAGGTTACGGTACAAAGGTCTCTTGTCTTGGGAAAGTTATCTGTGAAAAGGCGATTCCTGTATGCTCCTACAATTTAACGAAAAGAATTCCGTTATCCGCAAAAAATTGACGAGGTTGAGGGGTAGAGCCTAATTAACAAAATAATATATGTAGCTAGGCCAGCCTAACAGCGGAGCTCCTCAAAACCCCTGCTGTAAGGAATCCTGCATTGTTGTAACATGATACGTAGTCTCTGAATAAAGTTCTAGATCAAATAATATTCAAGTGGTCGCTAACCTAGTCTTAATTTGTATCGGTATGAATTGGCATAAAGTAATACTAAAGCACGTTTAAAATTGAATTATGTTTAAACTTGAAATAAAAAAAGGTGGTGTCAATGAAATTTCAGTTTAGTTTCAGGCAATAAGATGGCCAATTTGAGGCCAATCTTCAATGACATTCACAGCTCAAATTAACGTGGAAATGCAGAGATAGAGTCATGTGATCGAGCTTTGCCAAGGCGTTTAATGAATATTTCAACTTGTACAATATTCACGGGAGCTGGCTATGATGGCATGTTGTATTTAAAGTGAGGTAACTCCTTCGTTCCGCGTGTATAGCAAACTGACTCGTTCGCGCCATTTTCTAGGGCGGGTGCCAGCGGAGAGACTGGAGACCTTAGTACAACGGACATGTCTTCCCGCCTAAATTTCCACTGTGGGAAACGTCTGAAGCAGTTTTTTTCGTGTTTAATTCGTAAGATTTATTCACGATGCAGTGGAAACATGAGCAAGGATATAGAAAATAGCGGGTGAGTGTATTTCATTTCTCTCAAATAAACGAGTTTATTATATCTCTCGGTTAGTACGCGCGCTGCAATTGGTCAATTTTGCGGGCCGTATTTTACCGCACGGACCTCAAAATTGAAAGGCCTTGAATCTCTTGTCAGCAGTAGCCTTATGCTCTGAAAAACAGAGATTGACTAACTTTCTAGTCAGGATTTCGAGTCAGGATTGGGGTACACACACAGTGAAAAGTTCATACATTCCACTTTGGGTTTAACGGTTTAATTTTATATTCCTCAGTATTCCAAGACGTTTCTGTCTTAAAACATTATGTTGACACGACCATTCGATATCAATGTTTCATTTGTGAGGTATATGAAACGATTCGTAGTCCTTTTGGAATCGGAATTGCGAATCTCGTGGTCATTGACGATTTAATACAAGAACTCAGTAATGATCCGCGACTGACCAATCTGTTGGCTAAAGGCTGCCATCAACTTCACATGCAGCGGAACAATGAAGATCGAAACGCACCAATCACAGCCGACCATCGTGACTCATATGGTGACGCGCAACCAGTCGACCTCATCGCCTGATGAAGACTAGCAGTAAGCACTCGAAACGTCGCGATCTACAACTCAAGTGACTACATCGTGAGACAAAGGAATTGTATTTACCACGATGAACCACCTTTTTTACGACATATCAAGGCTGTTACTACCACCTGTACTTGGTTAATTTTGGTTTTAGATGAATCATAGCAAACGGATGATTCTCGTCCCCGAGAACACACTGGAACGATTGCAACAACGTCAACAAATATTAACACCACCCGAAACACAACTCTAAAAACTGAAAACTGAAATGAAAGAGATCTTATCCAGCAATTGTAATAACATAGATGATGAAGAAAAAGCAAAGCTTTACAATCAAGTTTTACAGTGTTACTTGACTTAGGGACTGTGCAATAATTACCTGGAGGGGGGAGGGGGGTTGGGAAATGGGTAAAATAAGGCTCAAAATTAAGTCGCCCCCCCCTCTCACTAAGAGAAAATTAACTCTAACCTCCCCTCACCTACTGATAATACTAAGGTCAACCCCCGCTCCCCTGCTTCCTCCCCGCATTGGCTCCCTCATACCTAATTTATGTGTTGGATGTCTTCCTCAGGCACAAAATTACTTCAAATGACTCTTCAACGTATGAGTTCTCTCCATCGGAATCACTTGACTCTGATTCTGAAGTTGTGTCGTCTTCGCACGAGTTATTAAATTCTTCATCTTCCAGAACATCTCTGGCAGCCTTTATACGTACGTGGCTGAGAACTGGTTTAGTTAAATCAGCCTTACTTCCGCTTATTTTGAGACCATGTTGTTTCAAATACATTTTCAGCTGGTTGTTCGTAAGCGCTTCCACATCTTTTTCATTTTTCGAATAAATATTAGATGGAAGAGCGTTCCTTTCTCTTACACTTTTTTTTCGACTTTGCATCCAAGAACTCAAGGTGCTCTACATAACTTTTACTCACAGTCTCGTCCACGTTGTACTGGGAACAGAACTCTTGAAAAGACCTTTCTTCAGGGGAGGACAATTTTCCCTCGTTGAACAACTTCTTTGTCTGGACACTCGGGAGAACTTTATAAGCTTACTTTGCAAAGTAATCTAACTGTTTATATTTACATAGATCAATTTATTGCTGTTAAAGTCAACAGTTGGGTTTTCCATTCTCTTTAATTATGATACAATGTGGGCTATCCTACATTGGCATCTTTCTTTTTCCGTGAATAACGTCATTGTGTCACCAGGACCGTAGCCAAACGTCTCTGATAACCGAGGCAATTGCGAAAGCGCCGAAGGCGCGAGCTTTTAGGGGGGTCTGGAGGCATGTTCCCCGAGAAAATTTCGAAATCTAGACGCTCGGAAATGCCATTTTTAGCGTTTTCCTGGTGGTATTTCTCCCCAAACCTAATCAAAATCTAAACTAACTTTAACAGCATTCCTGGTGCCAATAAAATAGAGCTGTTTTAATATATAACAGAGGCATTCCTTTCCTACTACATGACAGATAGGAAAATATTAAATAATCAGCCAGTTCGGAGATCAAAGCACCTGGAGTTGATATTTTCCCGGTTTAATTCCAGTGTAAGCAAGTATAAATGTTTGAACTCTAATAGCTCTTCTACCACTTTTTCAGTTTGTGAAAAAGAGTGAAAAAAGTAATGCCCCCCCTGTAAGTATTAAATTTCACATCCAACCCCCCTCTCTATAGCTATGATTTTCCCCCATGCCCCCCCTCTGGTTTCCCAACCCCCCCATCCAGGTAATTATTGCACAGCCCCTTATTATGATCAGCGAAAGGGTCAACATCTCCACATGAAATTAACAACACCATGTGATTAACAACACTTAAGCCAGCAAACCAGAGAAAAGGGAGGATTTCGCAGAAGAAACATTAGCTGAAATAGCAGATTCTTCAGCTGTTGAAGAAGAAGTCATGAAAACTGTACCTAAAATCTACAAGACTCGAACAAGAGAGCTGTTCGATAAAATCAAAGATAATCGAGATGTGCTGCATTATTGGAATTATAAAGGGGAGCTGTTATATGAAAACAAACCGATATCTGGCTCTCACTTGGTGGATTTAGTCAACGATATAGTTCGTCATCGAAGAGGATTTAAACCAGTGGGATGGTCGGTATTCTCGAGAGGCCTAGCACGAATGAATGTACCTGAGAACCTAATGCGCAGTTCGAAAAGGCCGAGTGCCATTAGAGAATTTAAACCAAGACTTGGAGAAGAAACACCGTCAAGTGCCGCTCGTTGGCTTCCTTCCCCACCTCCTACCTCATCTCCTGCGAAAAAGCAAAGGCGAAGTGCAGCAAGTCCTCGCCCTCAAGTTGTTCGTTGGTAACGATTATAAATCACCACAAGAGACATTTTTTTCGTTGTAATCACGTCGTTATTTTTAAAAATCACTTAATGAAATCTCTAAATAGAAATTACATCATGTCTTTACTGAACTTGGTGTTGTTGTTGTTGTTGTTTTTTTTTTGCTCCTTGTTTGTTTACATGGGTATGATTGTTTGGGAGACTTAAGGGAAAATGTTTTTCAATAAAACATTTAACAAGAAAATCATTTCGTTGTTTACTGTTAGAAAAACGATGTACAATGGTATGTCATACTTACATGACGGCAGCGAAATAGCGAAAAATACAAGCCGTAATGCCCACACACCTTTGAGTCTAAGCTTTGTAATGTCCAGCTAGTGGAATTGTTCTTAAAAAACTAGTAAATGTTTCAGTAAATTGGCTTGGAGGTACTCCGTAAGAATCGAAAAATTACCCGTCGCCGTTTTTTGTGAAGTAAAACGCAACCCAGTGTGATCCCGGCTTGTCACTTGTATCCACATTGGCAATAAAAAGGGCGGGGTAGGAAGATATCCTGACAGGAAGCTTGTCTGAGGAAAAAACGCCTTGAAAATCAACGTAAGTTGAACTGTGTCCATTCCGGGTCAAGTCAAAGATGACGTTTCGGTTTACGTCAATTTCAATCACGTTTTGAAATTCAGCGTAGATGACGAGGTTGACGATGTTGCCGAGTGGTTGAGCAAAGTGAAGCTCTATGCGAAGATTACTGACCTTGTTTTATAAGATCAAAATAATAATCTCTCGGGCAGTGGTCGGGGGTTAAGTCAACATAAAACTGTGTAACCAGAACCGTAGTGGCTTCTACTGATCTGATTCCAAACATCATGTAACAACTTTCTCAGACCTGAGAAAGTACTTTGATATCCAGCTATGAAGGTTTGACTTCCAGCCTCATCAAATTTCAGGAAAAGGGGTTTTCGAGGAATCTGCCTACCATCAACATACATTCCGACTTGTCAGGGTCGTAACGAGGCATATTCTTTTCGTGACTGATCCCATTTTTTCACCCCAAATTTTGATCGAAACAAACGGATATGATACTGCCCGATTCATGGCCTCTCGTAATCGGGTTTTTGTTCTTTGCTATAATTCATTCTACTCATGTTCCTCTGTAGAGAAGGGGGTGAGGGGAGGAACAAGTGATTGTGAAAATCTAAGTACACTTTCAAGATGACAATTCATCGCTGAAAACATTTGTATTAAGTGAAAATTATTTCACAAGCGGTGAATTACTACTTTACTACAACTGCTACCACACTAGTTACCAAAAAAATTGCTAGAGATCCGTCGCCTAAATGATAATTTTTTTCTTCCGAGACAACCAGTCATCTTAATTTCAACACAGTATTCTAGAGGATCCTGTTATTAGTAACTATTCCACTTTTCAAAACCTAATTTATACGGATGGAAAAAATGGAAACTCGAAAACTTTGCTCAAAATGCAATCCTTAGATAACTTTAAATCATTGTCACACCAGATATCTTGTAACTCTCCGGCCAGATCTGCTATGCCCAGCTTCAAAGCGCGTCGGTTGATCATCCTCGTCTTCTTGATCGTCATCATCTGCTCATTCTGCATCACTACTTTCTGAATCACTTTCGTTCGAACCGTTAGCCAAGTTTTTCAGGGGCCGCTCGTCGTTTCTGCTTAGGAGGTTACTTTTCACCATCTTGGACAACCGATGCAATATCTAGTGTACACTGAGGTGGGTTCTTGTCATCCTCATCACCGACAATGTAAATGAGTGGATCTTCCTCTGACGGCTCTAGCCAGTTAATTTGCATGGTGCGTTCAAGGATACCATCATTGCTGCGATGAAGATCCTCGCGAAGGAGTGCCAGGAAAAAGGGCTCCAGATAACGTTTCCAGTTGTGTTTCACAGCAACCACATCTCCCTTTGAAAACAGTACGAGGCGAGTGTCAGTCGTCGGAGTTGCTTCTGCTTGTTCCTCGTCCAAATTTCCAAGTTCCTCGATCATGTCAGGAACAGAGTCAGTTCCAGGAGAAACAACTCGTCGCATCATGCTTAGAGCCAGAGGCAAAGTTCCAGCCCTTTCCTTCGTTTTACCCCTGACTCTCTGCTGCCGAACACCTCGCCCAAATTCTGTGGCAAATACCCGCAATTCTCTTGCTTCAGCTCGCAAAACGTCATTTTCGGTACTATCTTCTTCCCTAAAATTCTCTTGCCTTTTCTTTGTGCGGTCATAAAACCATTCAGGCTCCATTTTGTTGATTTTCCTTTCAGTGTAATGGCTCTGTGGTCCAGTATACATTGAGAAGGAAGAGTTATACACCTTCTGAACAGACTCTATAAGGCAACTTGGTCTACGAGTGGCATAATCAAGCATGTCTGGAGTCGGACGACTGGGAGTTCTCATTCCCGCAAAGAAATGTTCCACAAACAGCGTCGTAAAACTTGAAAAGCAGATGTCCTCTGCAATATGGTGCAGGTTCTTTTCACAAAGGAAGGACTTTAATTTGTGAAATGACGAATGTAGCATTTCAAACGAGTCCCTTGTAGGAGCCTTGTGGACACCTTCGCCCTGTACGAAAATACGCGTTCCTTTCAATGTCTTTCATTACATCTGCAGCCTCCTTGAGAATATTCAAACCATCTTCCAAACTAACTTGAACGCTTCACTTTCTCGATAGTTCTTCTTTAAGTTGAAAGAGTTCGATAAAGGGCCCCAATTTCTCTCCGAGAAACTTGTAGGCTTTTAAGCTTGATATTAATCTGATGGCTTGATTGCCCGTGTCGCAAACAAGGATGATTCATCATGTGAAACGAGAGCCGATGGCGACTGAAAACGAACTGTAAATCCGTCTTGCATCCCCGTGCTGCCTCCCAGTGATTGACTTATTTTGCCTTCACTGAAAACGTTTACCGAATGGTCATGAGAGTCAGAAAAACTAGCTTCTCTTTTGTTTTTGTGATGCCAAGAATAACTGAGGGATTTCTTTCAACAACATTAGTTAGTTCAAAAGAGTCACCATGGACACATCTAATTCCTTGATTGTGCATCGAAACAAGGAGCCCCTCCGGAGCATCATAAATACACAGCAGCTGGCCGTGGCTTAAAGCATACAGAATCTCCAATCGAGCGTTGTAACGCTTTTGTTGACTGTCGAAATCAAACTGAGAAACTTTGAAGATTGTCTTCTTGTCAAAGCTGAGCGAGAGAATTGAAGTGTTGATACCAAGCTGCTCATTTTCAGTTCCAGGTTTGGTAGTGAAAGAAACTAGTCGCCCAACTTCGGTCAATTCTACTGGTAACCAGAAAGACACATCGTGTACTTGCACTTTTCCAGAAGGACTGGTTTTCCGTGAAGCCTGTGCTTGATCGGGCTGAGCATCTTCGTCGTTGGCCTTGAGCTGTAAAAGTGCACGACTTTTGTTCAGCATTTGTTTAATGTCAATAATTTTCAAACCAGACTTGCCTGCGCCAACTAGTACTATCAGATGATCACCCATGATTAAAATTCCTTGGGGGTTACAAATTCCGTTTTTGGGGCCAGCAATTACAATAGTGCAGACGGGGTTGTGCAAATTTGCCGTAAATATGCTTGACTTCTTTTTGTCACATGTAAACAGAAGGCTGTATCTGGGAGAAAATGCCATCGCAGTTGGAAACTTCAGCGCGCTTTCAGCAGGATTCTGACACCAATATCGATCTTGTTCTGGAATAACTGTTGTAACTACTGGGTCGTCAAGAAATGTATTTAACAACTGTTGGCGAAAAAGGGTAACTGCGGTTGTCATGTTCTTTTGATCCTTGTTACGCAAGCAGCAACGAGGAAGCTGTCTGATTATTGGTTTGGAGATATCCTCATTAGCCTCCCCTCTGGCACTACTTAACAACTTGAGACTTATAAGATATTCACCCACGAATGTCCAGTAGTTGAACAGGGAACTTCGTACCAATTTGAAAACGGGTGGAGGATCTGGAATAGGTACTTTCTGGTTATGCTCCTGAAGGGACGACATGTGAGCTCTCTGAGCAGCTTCAGAGTCAGAGACCCAGGAGATTTCCTGCATACGCAAGAATGGAATGCCATCGAGTTGACAAAGTCTGCCTTTTCGCCGTAGCGTTTCCGTTGATTTGTAACCAACACTGCTGCATTCCTCGCAAATATCACCTTCCTCATCACATATGCTGCATGTAACAACACATTTAGATGAGCTCAAAATACAATTTTTGCAGGCTTGTAACAGTTCCTCAGTCCCGCAATCGTAAATCTTGATCTTGTTAGAACCTCCCTTGCAGGACCGATAGAAGCAGCCAACTGGAAATGAAACTAGTCCGTCAATACTTGCTATTCGAAACTCTTGCGCCTCACTGACGAAGTCGACAGATTTTAAATATTTGATGACGTCCTCGTTAGATTTACTACACAAATCCTTCAACTGGTCAATTGATAGAAATAGAGGATCTTCCAAACCTACGATTCTATGGAGCTGAGGGAATATCTCAGTGCTGGTTTAAGTTGCATCCCGTCTGTTGACGTATTTACCAGGAAGACTTGCAAGTCGGTTTTCTCTGGCTCAACTGCTTTGACTTTAAAATCCAGAAGGAGGTCAATGGCTGTCAAAATCTCCTCCTTATAGGCTGTGCTGTGGAAGGTTGGAGCGGGACTTCTCTTGGAGATGGTGTTTGGGTGTGCAAATGTTAAGTTTCGATTCTCCACATACTCTCTTAAGGAACATGACCCTTGTTTTCCTTTTCCAGCACCGCCTTTTCCCCTTAAGAGGTAGCTGCGAGACTTGCCGAATTTGAACTGTAATCTCTCTTGAAACTTGGTCAAAGTCATATTTCTCAGAAAAATTGGTCAATCTTCCCTTATTCAAAGACTCCCATAGGAAAGAATGAGTCTCTTGGTAAAAGACGTGATCTTTGCTGAGAGCGTCTGCGGCTGTGGTAAAGAAGAGAAGAACCGACACTTCATCTATGTTCTCCATTGAAGTGACCACCTCAACTCGTTTTTGCGTGTCAGCAGATTTCCACAATTCCTCATAAGAATTCCAAGGTTTAACTAACTTCTTCACGTCACCCAATAATTCACGAAACAACTCACTATCTGCAGATGGTCGTTCCGATAATAATTTTATTATGCCATCAACCTTAGACAAAATATCTTGGGGCATGCTGTAAAGTTCACGAATTGGCTCCCGGATTTCGTCATCTCCCCGGTCAGATATTCTTTCAAACGATGCCAGAAGATTTTTTTTCAGCTTTGCAACGCGGGTTCCCATTGCCCACAGATGCATGGCAAACAAATCATTTTCCTTGCAACATTTGTGCCTTTTGACATGTTCATCGACGTTGACCATTTGTAGACTCTTGTTCAATTTTATTGATTTGTTGCAGGCATAACAAAACGCTATATCTTCGTTTATAGCGATGACGTTGTTTCCATACTTGCTATGAACCCTAAACGCAAAACGTAAGATGTTTTCTTCTTTCACGTCCATGCATTGAAAAAGAATGGCAGTAGAAAAGCTTTCCAGGATGCGGTTGACCAAATCAGAAATGTGCATTGATATTGTAACTTTATTGTCAGTCTGGCCTGGTGACGATTGCTTCAAATGCGCATCAGGAGAGGGTGTCGCGACTACATATATCTTACAGAATCCTATCCAGTTTCGATAGGTCGAAAGACAACCCTTAAAATATTCAAGGCATACGCGCAAGTCGTCATCTGTGTTAAGGCACAACGTCAAACCCATCACAGTAATGCATGGCCGTAATCTTTGAAAGTGAAAAACGATCAAAAATCATTTTTTTGAAAGATTCGATACCATGTGAATACGGCCATGATGCGAAAATACTCCTTTTCGATTCGCATTAGGTGAAGTTAAATCCTCGTCGACTTCTCTACATTCCACCTTGAAAGTAACGACGTCTTCTTCCCCTTTTTCTAAAGTATCTACAACCAAAAAGTGAACCTGGTATCTCAGAAAAATATTCATCTAAGCAAATAGTATTTGAAATAGTCTTTCAGTATTTATTCATAATCTGGACACACACAAATTACGAAATCATTATAAATGCTCGTAGAAAAAAAAAATTCAATTTTACATACAGCTATCAGTGGCGTCTGTAGTAACATGAACAAACGTAAAACTTTCCTCAGTTATTATTATTTCTTTCCTTTCCATGGGTCCAGTTAGTTTTGGAGTTTTAGTAAAGGGGTAGACTGCAAAACAGTTTTTTGATCTAAATCGGCTTTTCAAGGCACGAAGCGCTCGCGTGAGATTCCCACGCCGGCGCTTGACTCTCACACACCCGTCCATTTTCACTCTCGCTCCAGACCTTTAGTTGAACCGCTTGCAAGTTCTTGGCCTACAATAAAGTACGGGCTGTTGTGCAGTCTAGTAAAGCGAAATCATATCTCAGAATAACCATCATTGTTTCTACATCTGCTCCTCTTGTACGGGATCAGATATTTTACCGAAATAGTGCTTTAAAGTACGCCCCACTCGGTTGCCTCCCAAACGGCAAGTGGTATTAACGTGTCGCTTAATATTTCCTTTCCGTCTTGGCCCGTTTAATGCACCAGTTTGGCCACACAAACACTTGAATTTATTTCCCGGCATGATTTCAACAGACGGAAACGTCTTCTTGACCCGTTCTGAGAAGTCTAAATCAGCTTTACTGGGATCATTTGCAAGCTTCCCCCCTGTGACTGGGCATGAAGGGATTGGCTGTTTCTCCAGCTCGTTACTTCGGGGAGGAGAGTTTGCTACGATGTAAAGTCTATTCATATCAAAGTGGTTGACATAGTCTGCATAATTCTTTTGAAATCTTCTCATACAAAAAGTAAAATCCTCTTCTCTCACAATGGGCATCACTTCGAACCCGTCATGGTAATAAATCTTGATTGAAGACATGCTACAGTAAGCCTTTTTGATATTTTCTGCGCATTCTTCTAAAGAGGGAGCCGTTGGTTCCAATTTCAGTTGCAAGGTTCTCTTCGCGTCAGCTGGGAACAACCCAGACACTGATGGAGGCCATTTTAGTAGCTTAATGTGCATCGTAAAAATGGTTGTTTCTGCTGCAATGACAAATATCCGCAAAATACAGTTCCTACAAGGATCCTTTGCCATTTGAATAGTTGCGGTATACGTAATATACCGTAACTTTCGCTGTGTATGTTATAGACAACTATCAGTAAAGATTTTATGGCAAACGCTTTGAGAATATGTACAGCGGGAGAAATAACCTATTTTGTTACTGAGCACTGCGATTATACAGGATTCACTTTTTATTTATAAACTGTTTTCAGTTTTGAATTACATTGTTTGAAACCCATAAATAAAAGACAATGAGTGAACCCACCTGAATCTGTTCTTGGTATTCCTTGTATTCCCTTATATGCCTCTAAGATGACGGTTTTCAATATTAGGTAATGAAGGGGGAGTTGAACTGTGAAAGATACCAAATGAATATAGAATAAATAAATAAATAAATATTATTATTATTATTATTATTGTTAAGATTATCATTATAATTATTATATTCTAGTATCATTATTATAGAGCGCTAAGTGATAATTCTACTACAATATCACAGTTTACAACTAACAGTTAGTGTACTTGTCAGCGAGGGCAATCAATACATGATCGATAGACAAATAAATCACTTGTTCATCCCTAAAAAAACAGGCTCAAGATGTAAATATACCCGGATAGTGCACACCATTGAGTACAGATACATTGAAAAAGTTTCAAAACCTTTACCCCGAAGCAGTTGATTGTTCACTCCTGCGAACAGTAAATTGCTCTATTGAACTTTGTGTATTTAACTCTGTATTTCGTCGTGTTTCCCCTTCCCTGTTTCAAAATGCACAACATATGCAGGATCAAAACGTGACTAAGGATAGGCAAAAGGGCATGCTTCGCTAATGGGCGGGGCTTGGGGGAGCTTTTATTATGTTCTATGCAGTTTAACAGAATTGAAACTGGGATTCGACAATTACAAGCTTTTTATAATATTTCAACCTGTCATGCGTAATACGTGTAATTACCTTCTCTCGGGGGAAGAACTGGACGATGACGAGGATCTAAATTCAATAGAAAGAGATATAACAGATATAAGTCTTGAAGTCTGCTACAGACAAATAGTTTACTTTGAATACCCCTTCTCCTTTCTCCAAAAAACCCTAACGCCATCACACTTTGTCCCTTTTATTTGGGATGAAAAAAAAAAAACTCTAACGAAACTAAGCCTCAAGCAATAAATTCGACTAAGTTTAGTAATTGATTGGTTCAATTACTGAAGCTCGTCATTCAAGGTCAAGTCCATCATATCTGACATATCTCGAATAATCACATGGAAATTGTCACTAAATATTGATGGGGTACGTCTATAGCAAACGAGTCTCCGACACCCAAACTAATAATGCTACTGAAATCTTTCTGTCAGGTATTGGAATAAAATGGTTCACAAATGGACAACAATATTAAATCCTAACCTTGTTCTCATTGTCCTTTCACGTGATCTGTTGACGCGATCGCGACTACGATAGCGGTGCCTTGGAGATCGTGACCTGGACAAGTACGACAAGCCAATGTCAAACAGGCGTTACTTTGCCCAGCGCGACATGAGATATAACAGATACAAATTTGTAATAAGCGTGCGCGAGAGACTATAAGCAGTCTATTCTTTGAACTTCAAAGAATAGACTGCTTATAGTCGTTTTTTCTTATAGTCTAAAGGGGAACATTTCAATAGTGGTGTAAAGAAATATGCATAACTCCTGTTGTACTAGTCTTTGTTTTCTTTTTTCAGTGAACAGACTTTGTGCTATCAAATGTCCAGACGTGATTCATTGTTATGGCATGTTATGGCTGGTCGTTCACAATTTTTCCAGAGATACTCAGTGTATTCATGTCTTATATAGTATAATATGGTCTAAAACAGAGACATCCGTGTTAAGGTGCATTCAAGAATCGTACTTACCTGCTTGGTGAGTGCCAAGAGCTTCGCTTGTGGCGCTTGGTTGACGGGGAATGGGAAAGTGGATAGTTTGTGAAATTAAATTTGGCAGAAAGTGCTTTTGATTTTCACAAGCAAAAAACGGTATATCAGAATTTAAATCGCTTTACCTTCGAAGAGAGTGATCGTCCTTCCTCTTCTTCTTTTTTCCCATGTTTGTATTAAGGAAACTACGGTGGCTCAAGTGTAGAAAACGCAGTACAAAGCGGACAGAGTCAAACGGGTCAACATGTGGGTAAAAGGCCACAGTGATCAGATAACACGATTTACTAAGCGTCAGGCAGCGTAAGACAATAGCCATTAAACCATGACCAATGCCTGCGTGACAAAAATATACTCAGCAGTACCGACTTTGTACTGACCGGTACCGGAAGCCGATTACCTGTTGGTACATGGCCAAATACTCTAAAAAAATCAAGATTCCTGTGAAAAAATAATAATATTTTTAAAATATCTGTGGGATCTAGGAGAGCCTGATCCCTGATGCCATTAAAACCACTGCTGATCCCGATCCCACGGCTTGTGATTCCGGATCCCAGGCCTGTGATCCCTGATCCCACCCCTATTTACACCTTTGATCCCTGATCCCATATACCTCGTTACGACCCTGTTACGTGGAGTGGGACAAAAGGAAAGACCCCTTGTAAGCAACTGCGTCTCGTCATGACCAAGAGTGACAGTACTTAAGTTGATAACAGCGTTGGTGTCTAGTTGAATGTTATGGTTATCGCGTCTCCAATATCTGTTAGTAGTGGACTTACGTTTACGGCGACGTCTGTGTTTGTGTGTAGGAGAAGGATGGTTGATAGAGGTAATGACAGGATCGTGCGACTAGGTTGGACGTGAACGTTATTAGCGGATGTTGTGATTGTGACTGGTGAATGTGGGCGGTTGACAGTAGATTGCTCTAGGTTACGAGAACGGTAAGGAGAAGGATGGTTGATAGAGGTAATGACAGGATCGTGCGACTAGGTTGCACGTGAACGTGATTAGCGGATGTTGTGATTGTGACTGGTGAATGTGGGCGGTTGACAGTAGATTGCTCTAGGTTACGAGAACGGTTAAGTTGGTTAGAATTATTATGACGTGTACAAGCAGAAGTAAGAGAGGCACACTCACCAGCTGAGTATAGTTTCCTACGTTGTCTAGCCTGAAGTTCACGAAATAGTTCAGCTGCAGAATCATGAAGAAAGTGTTTGATTTGTCTAAAAGTAGAAGAAGAGCATGTAGATTTAAGTTCATCCAAGGTGTCTTTGAATTCTGATCTTAATAGTCTCAAGTTCTTCTGGCATTCTGTTCTCAGGAGTTAAATTAGTTTATGAGATGTACTTGTCAGTAATCTTGTCCACTGGTGGTTAAACTGTTCGTGACCGGCTGAGTCAATACTAGGTCCGCATTTGATAAGACGTTCTTTCGGAATAACCCTGAAGACTTGACTTTGAAGATTACGTGGGCCTCTAAATTACTCTCTCTCTCTGCTTCCCAATCTGAGACTTCTGAAAGGCATTTGATTCGATCTGCCTTAATTCATTCCTGGCAAAGCTGAAGGCTTCGACATCAGACAGTAAAGTGTAATGGAGTCAGTATCAGTCTGTTTCTCCATTCGTTGTGGACTGCCTCAAGGACGTTTGTTAAAGCCCGTGCTATTTAATACATCTATAAACGTTTGACTCAAGTGGTTTGTATCTATTCTCTGCGCTTGTTTGCGGACGACATCACACTATATAACTCGAGCGAATGCCCAGCAGTTCTGGAGTACACACTCAACAAAGATGACGAAAGCCTATCTCGATCGTTCTCTGATAATTTTCTTCAAGTCAATGGCCCCATGACCCAGGCAATGATTTGGGGCAGATCGCAGTATGTCTATGATCCTAAGGCCGGTTTGTGGTATGGGAAATATCTGCGGTGCGGCGTCTCAGTCGGCTGGTGTCCACTGATACATTAGTCAGGCTCTACAAGGCTTACGTACTGCTTTACCTTGAATGCTGTAGTCCATTATTACTGGGAATTAGAAGGACATAAAACAGTAAACTGAACGGCGCAAATCATTTTGCTCTTAAAACTTTGGTCAACATACGTCATAATGCAGACTACAATACTGTTTTACGGTTAGCTGAAGGAACACCGTATATCGCTGACTTTTTCGTACAACGTGAAACGCCTCCAATGTAGAACAGAAGTGCACATATTCAAAACTCTTTCTCCCATATTACTTTAGGGACTGGAATCAATTTTCATCGTTAACAAAGTGCTTGGGCTCTCTACTCTCTGTTTTCTCTGGTTCCCAGTGTGCCAGCTGTCTATCGTACCGTTTATAGCTCTTTTTTTTTTTTAACTTTTTTGTTCTTACGTATCATTTGTTGCCCCCGCAGGGATTTTGCTTAGAGGCAAAATCCCGAGGAGGCATCCTTATAGCTCGCGCGTATATAAAGTAAAGGGAAGTAAAGTACTTACAGTTAAAATATACAAATCAAATCTCGAGTTGCCAGAACAGGGCGCGCACGGAATAAGTGGGTAATGATGACGTTTTATCACTAAACGCCTGAACGGAAAAAATGGGTAATGATGACGTTTCACACTAAACGCCCGAATGGAATAAACGGGTAGTGATGACGTAGCATCAGTATGGGTCATGTGACGGTGTCAGTGAACAAAAATCTCTATCTAGGGGGTGCACGGTATTCATAGAATACTCGTGGGTTGTTTTGCCGTCAGTCATACTGCGAGCGCTTCCTTACCGCACATGTTTACAGTATATGTAAAATCCCGAAGAGCAACTGTCTTGAAGGCGAAAGAGAAACTGTAGTTTTTATTTTCGTTTACCTCATTTTATTCCCGTAGAAAGCCAACGTAAATTGTCAGGCCATGAGAAGGGATGCCCTCGAGGTCATGGAAACACTTAAGCCCCACCACCGTGACAAAGTGCCAGTCCAACGGTTGAGACATCGACCGTTATTTTCCAGGAGGTCCTTCACCCCGGCAACCACACTTGAACAGAACCTACAAAACCATTCACACGGGTGTTCTGTCTCAAGTAATTTACATTTTTAGCCAATGACGTCACGTTAGTGACGTCATATGGCTACTGTCAGAGCCTAAAAATCAACGATAGACGTCTGTATAGCTTATAGACGTTGTACGTACGTGCGATGTCTGTCTTACGATTTGTGAGGCTGGGGGGATATTCTGTGAGACGATGGGTGGGGGTGTGCACCGGGACACTGAAAGTCTTACCTTATCAGCGGCACAAACCCATACAGCTAATGTTATGGGAGTAAGACCCCCGGGCTTTGAAGTGTTTTGCATTCGCAAGTGTGGATCTACTTCGAATGCCTGTTTTGTGTACGTGAGGTCTGGCAGGATTTTATTCGCGTTGTAGTCCTGTGTTTACTGAGCTGAAGTACATTTTTCCACAGCAGCAAATACAAGACGGACTTGCCAATTTGAGATGTTGTATGAACAGAACGTGGAAATTAACGTTACATCGATCCCTAATTAACAGTGAAAGAAACAACATTTAAAGCCCAAGTTTATAACAATAGTGAAAAGAGTAGAGTAAAACAGCATAAAATTTTTCGGGATTATCTCTCGGTAATAGCCTGCGTCGCAGACACTCTACACCGCCTGTATAGAATATCGACGGTTTCGAGTTTCGACAACGCGTGGGCCGGCTGCAACGCAGGCTACTCGGTAACAGCGAATCTAAAATTTGCAGTGTCATTTTTGTGTGCGTGTTATAAAACATGAACCCAATTAAAACTAAATCGGAAATTGCGCGGCTTGTTGCTAGCTATTCTTAAAACTGAAAAACTTGAATGAAACTAGTATTAAAATCCAAGTCACAGTGGTGATCAAGGAATTAGAGGATGGATGTAGTAAAATCTTAACAAGATACTAAACGTTATTTCGGGGTTATTCATAGCTCAAAGTGTAAAGCGTATGTTGAGAAATTTGCATAGTTGACAACTGTAATTTCAGCCTTACAAGGAATGTAACGCAACACTTGAAACATCTCGAACCGACCGAAACAGTACCGAAAGATTAACAACAACAGATATGTGACAAAGCATTCTAACAGAGACCTGTTGGATCTACTGGAAAGCGAGCTGAATTTGAACATTTTCGTACTGTTCGAAGGTAAAGCAAACGAAATTTATTCGGCTGTAGGTTGAGACTCCAAATAAACACGTGAGCTAAAAATAACTTTGTACCGTGGGAAAGTTACAAATGTAAACATACTTTGGTCGATTTGTGAAGCAAAAAAACGAAAATTATTATAGCCGACTTGATTACAAAGCAAGCAACTTCAAATAACAGGGGAAATAAATATAGTTGCAAAACTATTTCAGTCGTGTTTATAAACGCTAGTTCAAACCGATTTCGAACGAAAATATTGTGGATACAAGAAACGCCGTTTGATGGCAGACTCCTGTTTTGACAATACAATGTACTAAGAACGTAAGTGGTTGCCTGAAACGTCTGAAAGCTTACAAATTAAACAAAGTAAAGCGAGTCGCGTGTCACGCAAATCACGCAGAGCGTCAAAACGGCACCCTTTAGAAAGTTGACCGTTTATGAGCACTGAAAAGTATTGGATATTCGCCGGTAGAAGTAAGAAATTAAAAGGTTCAACTGCAACTTGCATTTATTTCTGAAGTAAAATTGTTAACTTTCCACTGATCTTTGCCTAAATTATGTATGCAATATTTTTCGACGGTGAGTTTAAGTTTAAGTTTACTTGTTTTTGTCTGTGTTCTTTGAAGAACCGTGAAACAAAGAGCTTTCTTCGTTTTTTTTTTTACTCCGCGTAGTCACGCTGCTGAATCATTACCAGGTTTTATAGTGGATAACCACAAGATCTTTTTGATGGTGGTGGTGGGGGGGGGGGGGGGGGGTGAGGGGTTAGGGTGGGACTTACCGGAGGTGTAAAGTCCCATAGGTTGTCAGGACAAATTTCACCATATTGTGAAAAAAACGTCATTGGCTCTGCGCGTATTGCGCGCCTATGTTTTTCTTTTGTTAAAGGGATAACGCTGTTTACTTCTCTTTGTCACACGCATCAAGTTGTTGACGCACTGACGTCACAGACACCACGTTACCGGTATTTAGTTGGCTTGGATGCGCGATTCTTCCTTGTCTGGTTGGCCCGATTTCCAACAGCCGTGGCAGATTTCATAATCACACGCGTCATGTTTAGGAATATAGTGCCGCAGGAATAGTGGCCTCATGAATTCACTATGCAGTAACTTTAAGACACGCTTACCTTAGGGGTCATGCAGCAGGGAAAACCTAAGTGTAAGAGCAGTTTCATTTTATTTCAACCCTATTCAGACCGGGAGTTTTTTCTGGAACGGGGGGAAGGCGGGGGGGATTAGAATATGACAGCTATGACAATGAAACTTAGAGGGAAGACAGTAAGTCCAAAACTCTTTCCTTTGAGGTCCGCAACATGAGCTGGTGACGTCATTTGACGTACGAATTGCGCCATTCTCGAACGGCGGCCATCTTGGATTTCTTGATTTTTCCAGGACCTTTGAAAAGCGCCAAAATTGACCAAAAAGTAATCAAAAACAACAAGAGAACGGAAATGATATAAAACTGTTAAACTTACCTCCAGAAAGTTATAATTTTTCATTTAAAAGGTGAAAATTTAAACTTCTGAAAAAATGGCCTGTCAAAAAGTGGTTGCCATGGTAACGTCAAACGTCTGTGCGGGCAGAATCCGCCCCCTCCCCGGTCTGAATAGTGTAAAAGGACGTAATTTAAGGGCAACCAGAAGAAAAGGAATGTTCAAGTCTTCTGAAAAATATCGCCTTGATGAACATATGACTAAAACTAAAGTGAGGAATGATTACCGTATTTTCTCGATTAAACGCCGGGGGCGTTTATTTAAAACTGGGCCTCGTAGACCCGGCGTTTATTCGGGGTCCGGCGTTTATTTATTAAATGCATTTTTCAGTATTGGAAGTTTATTGAAACAAGAACCAAAAAAAAAAAACATCACTGACAGAACCAGTGATTGAACCCTTCTCAACGTTACGTTTCTCCGTGCATGAAACACGGAGGAAGTGTATCGGTAACTGCTCGACAGCAAACGTACTGTGCAAGCAATTTTGAACAAGGTGGGGGCGAGGTTCCTTCTCCATCAGTTCCGCGGAGAAAAGCAAACTTATGGAACGATTCAATTGCAAGGAACTGCTGGAGAAACGCTGGAGAGACCCTCGAGATGATCCTTGCTTGATGTACAAGCCCGCTGAAAAGTTACCATGATTTAAAAGAGATTGACACGATATAATGGTAGAAAGAGAACTAGTATGCAGTCACGACACAATCCTGATTTAATACACCCATCTCGAATAAACGCCAGGACCTCAAATAAACGCCGGGACCCCGAATAAACGCCGGGGGCGTTTATTTTGAACTCGGCCCTGTAGACCCGGCGTTTATTTGAACCCGGCGTTTAATCGAGAAAATACGGTAATCCTTATTCCGCCCTAAAGGAGGGGATCATTATAGCTGTTGCAGGTTGTGTATCATAAGAACTAAAAAGTGGAACAAGAACTGGAATCTGCTTGTGTTGATCTTTCTTCAATAGCTTAAAATGATAGGAAAGCCGACACCAATAAGTTTGTAGAAGTCAACTTATCATGATAACCACCCGTTCATCTGTATTGTAGTGTAACGCCTTAGTGTGTGAACTTCCTGAAGTTGTAAGAAGTTAATCTTTAACAGGGTAACTGACTGGCCAATGATGGAACGGCCTTGGAGAATAATTAGATCATTGATAACCAATAGCAGTTTAGGATTAGTCGTCGAAAGATTACGTCATCTATGTAGAGGTTGGCATAAATACACGTGCCTTGTAAGTAGTTCATCGGTTACGCCCGGCCGAGCTATACTTGCCGAGGTTACACCCGTACGGTTACCCCGGTGGGTTACACCCCCAGAGGGGAGGCCGGTAACAACGATGCAGTCCTGTACGTAGTTGTATCGGTTTAATACCAAGTGGTTACGAGCTAATAAACGAGCTACTGTTGGCACAAATTCTGTTGAGTCTGACGTCCATAACGATTGTATCGCTGTAACAGATCTGACCTTCCAGCAAAGCAAGCGAGTAGCAGGCAAAGAAAAACTTATCGTAACACTTGATTGTTGTTACATTGGTGTTTGAAATATCAGCCTTTTCAGCATTATTGAACAATGCGTGTGTGTAAATCTATAAGCACAACCTCGTTTATAGTCAGTGTTTATAGTCATTGTCGTTGCTTCACTTTTGAAGTGGTCATAATAATTAAAGGACGACACTGTAAGGTAGATTTTTGATGCAACATAGAAGAGAACTATATGCATGCGCTAAATAGAAACGAGACGGTTTTAATCTTGGACTTAGTGTTTCTTGAGATCTATGGATGAATGTTATCGTGACATTCAGCATCCATTCTCACCACATTGTCAAATAACTCAACAGTAAAGAGCGCGCGTTTCATGTAGTCCATGCTTGAATACTATTTGTTTATGTGACACAATGCTATCTTTCCACAACAATCATTGGTAGTGAGAATTCGACTTCACTGCTGCAAACTTCAGTAAAGTTTAGAGCTTTTTTTACAGCTGCCTCCATATCAGAACTTTTCCATTCTCCTTCGTTCATGTGTTTTATTTTTTTAAAGTTCACTTCTTTCCTGTTCAATGCATTTTCAGCCATGCCAGGATTAAGTTTCATCTCCGACGAGTCATATGCTTCCCAAAATTCCGCAGGCGACCTGAAGAAAGAAAAATGATTAATTTTTTCAAATTGCAATCGCGCTATTGTAGTATGGACAGTATGCAACATATCGACTATTTTTCTAGGTAGAATACCAATACTAATGTAATCGACTGAGAAATCAGATAGTAACTCTGTAGTGTACGTTCAAGAGCTGAAGAGAATCTATAAATTTTCTACTGAGCATTGCCCTAGTGAAGAAATAGTGACCACACGGAATAAAGAAAATTTCCTTGATCTCGGTAGGGTTCAAAGACACAACCCCGGATTTTGATGACCGGTTCCTTTTACCGACTGAGGTACAAGGCCAGACGGGAGCAGCTGGTGGGTTAATCCAAGGGAAAAAAAATATGAAAAGTACAAGAAATGTTGCACCGCGCATGTATTTTATTAACAACAGAAATCTTGGAAAATAGAGATTAAACTCTACAGTATAAAATTATGTTTAGGAATGAACGGTCTTTGATCTCCTTTTGAGGTGAAAAGTTTTCCTTAACGTGTTTCGATACAGTTTTTTGGGGGACCATACCTAACTTTACATTTGGCTCTTAGACAGTCTTTTCCTTGTGGGATCGACGTGAAATTCGATATTTCCATGACAACAATAAACAAAAATCCTCGAAAACAGTAAAATTGAAATTTTACACGAACCAGATTTCACTCTGAAAAGGTAATACCAACATCTACTATGTCAAACAAAATATTCAAGAGTAAAAAATTTCTGTATGTTGGGTTTAAAATCAATCGCAAAAACATTAAACCTTTAGTTTTTGCATCCTAATAGTAAATGCAACGAAAAATAATCGTATCTTTGATGTGATGGCTCAAAATATTGCTATGCGTCTTCTTTTACATTCATTTGTCAGTTGTATAACTAGTGCTGAGCTGCGCAACACTTCATGTACTTCTAACATAATCAAACTACAGATTGTGGTATTCTTTATCAATATGGACACCACGTTGTGCGAGACTCGTTCAAAAGCCTGTTGCCATTATAAAGGCTAATCTTGCTATAGGTTATATTACTAGCTACAACGTGACGAAATCACTTATTAACAGAGAATCAGCGATGGAATCTCTTTAGGTTTGTTTCCGGCGCCACATTTCATGAAGTAGAAGGTGTGTTAGGCAGGCTACGAGCAGTTCCTTTTGATGCTCAGGGATAGCAGAGCGAGAAGAGGATGCAAACGCTTGCAAAGTAGGCTGGCGCGTGGCAACGTAAACCGTATACCGTAAAATCCCGCTTATAAGCCCTGGGACTGTTAAAGTTCGTAAGGGTTTTGGGTGGGCTTATATCCGGGGGGAGGGGCTTAAAAGCGGTATAAACAATTGTTTTGGAATGAGCAGATAACAAATAAATTAAGACCAACATACAGCGCTATCCAAATGCGTTTCTCGTTACGTCTTTAGGCTTTGAAGGGTCACAGTAAATCGGGAATTTAGTTCAATACCTTTATTTGGAACAAATTTAGTTCAATACTACTTGGAACACCAGTATGATTAAACTTTGTTCCGCACTCTACTTGCATTATACTTTCCTCGTTTTGAATTTTAAGTTGCAATTTGATTCGTAAAAGTACTTATGTGAAAGAAACAAGAACACATAGGGGGGGGGGGGACATAATCGGAATATAATTTTTGTTAACAGGTAGATGTACCTATAACCAGGAGGGCTTATAATCGGAGGGGGGGGTGGGGGGGGGGGCTTTAAACCAGGATTTTACGGTATGCAACAAGTTTCCACGCGGCAGCCTACGTTCGCGCGCGTTCGCGTCTTCTTCTCGCGTGACTGTCCCTGAGTAGCAGGTGGGACAGCTTGTAGTCCATGCGGTAGGTTGCTTCACTCACATTCTCATCATTGTGGAAAACTGTCCTTTGCTTGGCGCCCCTGCAGCAACATGATGAGCAGCGATCCTAACAGCAGGGTTAAAGTGTCCATTCCCTAACAGAGCTAGTTCCCAGGCTGTGGTGCTATCAGCGTTACTCAGCTCCGGGTCATTTACGTCAGACCTGAATAAGCCTGTACCCATGCTATCACTGTCGAGGAGGGCCTGCACTTTAGTGTGAGACTGGGAACAAACAAGAGTGGTGATAATAAGCACTTGTTCTGCAATACGCGAGATAAAAAGGCTCTAAAGTCATTATGCAGAGCACGAGTTAAGATAAGAAAAACTAAAGTAAGGCGTTCAGGGGAATCCATTTTGACGATTTTGTTATACGCCAGATACGTTGCTAGCTGATAGCGCATTCTTAGAGCGTCACAACCGAACTACTAAAATAGAGAATGGTTTTAGAAGTAACTGCTAAATAACAGAATCGTTCACGTCACGGCTTTGAAACTACCGCAGAAAAAAATAGCAAACAAACAAAAAAACAACAACAAACAAACAAACACCCCCCAAAACAAACAACCAAACAAACATAACAAAACACAACATAACAAAACAAAACAAACAATAACCGCTACAATAGTTTATAGCACACAAATCAAAGAGCGTTGAAAATACACCGTTCCTCGTTTGCCTTAAACGTTTTACCTGAAGAAATGACTTGACGTAGGAAAGATAGGCCAGCGCACCGTTTGCTTGCGACTGTAAGCTTACAGTACAAAGACGTTTAACAAAACCGGCCAGTCTTTGAATAGGAACCTGTGTGAATCAGCACAGACAACATTACTGAGGACAATCTACGACCATTTATGATATCTCACAATTAGATTTGTGTAATTTTGATAACAAATGCACAAAGTACACTCAAATTGGATGCGTACCCTTTGAGGCTACAGTTACAGTGTGCCATGATGACGGTGAAAGCAAGGGGGGGGGGGTCGTTTCGATGACGATGTAATTAAGGAAAATTGTCACCTGTTTCCTTCTCTTCTTCAACATTTCCTCGAGACACTGCAGCACCACAGGAACGTCTTGGCTGCTACAACCTGTTATTCAACAATTGAAAAGAAATCGAACCTCCCTTTGCGACTAACTCTTGTAAACGACCATTTTTGTTTTTCAAAATACCAAAATTTTTCCAGTCGGAACCCTTTCGTAAGCGACCGCGTTTGAAATCTTCTATTGCTTTTAACCTCCGATAAGTGACAACTGGACACATGACCCAGTCTCGCCAAGGGCGCAAATTGGATATGCGATGCCGTATAACACTGGTATCTATGACTTGTTTGTATATGCAATGTACTTCACACCAGCTTGCCGCTGTGTACGTAGGCTCAACATTTTGACCGTTTACACGTACTTTCGTGAGGTTCTCAACTACAAACTACAAAGTACAAACAATTCAGTCTGCCACGAGAAACTAGCACTGTTTGTGTTAAAAGGGCCTCAAGGACACAGAAGTACACAGTGTATGAAGCACTTACCAGCATGCACTTCAAGCAGACAAGTGTACAGCATGTTATAGAACCCTCGGGGATCAATGTTCAGAACTTCACCTGTTTATCAACAAATCAGACAAGTTCAAGAAATGAAGATTTGGGCAACCCCCTTAGAGGAAGTCGAAGAGATTCCGACTTTTTTTCTTCAATCCAAAAACGGCACGGTCATTCGCAGCTAGTGCTGTGGCAGGAAGTCACGTCAGCAAGGTGCCAAAACTGAAAAGGCTACGTTTTATTGCTACTAACCAATTCTTACAACTGTCGTCCATGTCAGTGAAAACACTCTTCTCGAGAAAGACTATTAAACTGTTCAAAACCAAGAGCAGGAAATGTCTTGTTTGTACTTAATTTCAACGTTTGCTCAATGGGTATTCTGGGGTACTGGCTATACAACGTGTAACTGGAACCAGAATATTTCTTCAGGTACAAGGCCAAAGGGGAATTTGTTTAACTGTAGTTTACCGTATATATATGTATGCATGAAAAATCTCAGTAAATGTCTTTAGAAATGAGAGAATCCCTCAACGTTAGTTTTGTCCAGATGTTTATTATAAAAAGGTGGTAACTGACTGTATAATATGCAAAACATAAAATGGCGCGCCTGCTTACATACCCTGGTGGAAATACTCAAGGAAGTTCGAAAGGATTGGAAAGGTCATGTAAACCCAAGCAGTAACCGTTATTTTGTATAAAATAAAATTATAAATGTTATGTGACGTCTTACTCGTGTTTATGTACCCTCGTATAAAAGGGCTTCGCAACCAATCAAAGCGCGGGTTCTATCAGCAAAATTTTAAAACACATTTTCTGTGCCATGTAAGGCGGACATCACGCAAGCAAATGAATTATTACCAAAACTAACCTTGACCAGACAGAATCTTAATCGCTGTCAGAACACAGTTGAGAGTTTCTCTGAGAGCCAGCTCCTACAAAGCAAGAAGACAAGAGTGAATAAGAGAGGCAAAGAGAACAGTTTCTTAGGTTCACAACTATGAAGACAACTTTCCCCAATACTGTTTACCTGTAATTTGCACAACGTTTTAATGTTGTATCATGTCATGGAATCGATTATTGTCAAAAGATCCTTTTTTTGTAAAATCTTTCAACTATAAACTGTGTTTTTAAAATCACCAAAAATAGTTTCCAGTACTTTTTGTTAAAATGATCATATATGATAGTTAACAAATTGATGGATATAAAAGCACGGCATTGTGGCCACCATGTTCGAGAAACTAACGCCACGCATGTTGTTACCTTTTGAATATATACTACAAGTAATATAGATACAAAGTTAAAAAAGGCACTACCGTAAAGTTCCGAAAGTAACGACCCCCCGAAAGTAGCGATAAAATTTCACAGGTGCTAGTAAATCCCGAAAGTAGCGACCCCTCGAATTCAACCACCCTCCGAAAGTTGCGACCTCAAAAGTAATTTCCCTTTTTAGCAAGAAATTAAACGATGTCTGTACCGTTTCTTGTGAACCTACCAATACACATTAAAGTAACGCCATAGTAGTAAAGAATAAAAATGGAAACAGCGGGCAAGAGCAAACAGTGGGTCACATGCCGGATAGAATGGCAGAAGTCCTCTACAAACCTTTAGTGGATAACAACGTCTTGGTGTCATGTCGGATAACTGGACAGAGTAGGAGAGCCCCGGGAGGTGTTTGGGTGCAAGGCAGTGGAATAGAAATTCCCTGTGCATAGGAAAATAGGATTACAACAGCTGAGGAAAGACTTGAAGGAAAGCCTGAAACGACTAATTAACTCCAACAGCTCACAATACGATTTAATATTACCGGTATTAATGGAACTGATTGCTGCTAATGTAGATTATTCAAAGACTGATTGTTTCGAATTGTTATTCAAAACAATAACATGTAATAAGTTTCTCCAAATAAAAAGTGTGTATGTTTTCACATTTTGTCACGATTTAATTAACTTCGAACAGCCCATGTACGGTACACGTTTTAGCTACCCGAAAGTAGCGACCCTCCGAAAGTAACGATAGGAAAAGGCTGCTAAATCCGAAAGTAACGAGGGTCGTTACTTTCGGAACTTTGCGGTATATACATTGGAAAAATTGTTTCTTTCGACCAAAGCTATAGTTCTTGCAAAGTCCCCAGATTCAACTAATTTAACCGGCCTTAAAAAAAAAAAACGAATGGGACGTTATGAAAATCAGGAATGTTGCAGAAAACCGGGAACTACCTTTGAATACAACCTGAGGGAGAATTTATCATTATATAAGGACTTTGTTGTAGATGCCTCGTCAACATGAGTAAAACGTAACATACGTTGTTGTCTAACAGTGTCTGAAGAGCAGCCATAAGATCACTAAAGAAGTCCACATTGATGAGATGAGCGAACTTGGCGAGTCCTTCAAGAACAGGAGATAGCAAGGGCGAATGGCCAACTGTCTTCAACACACGGAAATATGACACAAAAACAAACTTGAGGATTTCTGTTTGCTGTAGAAAGTGAGAAACAAACAAAAATAAAATGAGCATTTGAAGTGTTCTAAGTATACAACTGATGAAAACAATAAACTGAGCTTAGTGTAAGAGTCACCACAAAATTCACAGTGGCGGAAATTCTCCAAACTAACATCTAAAAGATATACGGTAACCCAACAGAATTCTTCTTTTGAACTCGACCCACTTACCATTTTTGCTCTCTTCTGTTGGCTTTCAACAGCTTCTGTTTCTTGAAGTTCTTTTTCTAGTTTTTTCATTTCTCTTTTCCTCTGAAAGACAACCAAAAAAGCAACCATCACGAAACGTTTACGGAGGCAGTAAATGAATGGCGGCTGGTGACAATTAACAACTATTCCACAACATCGAGACATGCATGTGAATAAAGCTGACGAGGCAAGTTAGCAATAAATTCATGTACCACGAGATTAAGTGGAATGATTGTTTTATATTATAGATATGTTGTAGCTTAAAATGAATTTCAGGTCAAAATGATTTCAAACTATACCGGTAGTTTGATTTGTGTTTTCTTTTGTTTCAGTTTGATGATAATGACTGTAAAACAAAAGAAGTTAACGCGAGTAATGAACGACGTTTCGACGGTTCAACGGTCATTTTCAAGTTCGGCGTTAGAATAAAATTACATGTGTAAATATAGTAAAAGCGCTAAAAATATGCGACTCGCTCCGCGCAAAGTTATTTGTTTAGTTGTTTTTAGGTATTTTTAGGTATTTTAATGTTCTTATTCCCGTCGCCTTATACGCTTTTAATTATATCTTTTACAGCTATGCATTCCATTTGCACAAAGTTATTTTTTAGCCACTTTTAGCCTTTTATTCTAATTGTCTATTGTTTGTATGTACATATTTTTAGCGCTTTTACTATATTTACACATGTAATTTTATTCTAACACCGAACTTGAAAATGACCGTTGAACGGTCGAAACGTCGTTCATTACTCGCGTTAACTTTTATTGCAAAATCAACTTCAAAGAACTTGTTGATTCGAAAACAAACGAAATACAAATTAAACTAGCTTGAAATCATTTTGACCTGAAATTCATTTTAACTTACAACAAATATACCCTGGATCTGTTTCTTTTGTTTGTTCTATTGTTTAGCGGACTAATCGTGGAAGACCTAACGACAGCTGCTACATCGCCCCCTGGATCACGGGAAATGTGAAGTGATCCAAACAAATTCTCTAGGTACAACATTCAAGTTTTGTCATCTTTTTTGTGTGCCATCTCCACTCGCAGGCTATGAGCTGACAGGCTATCAGTAATACGCCAATCAGAGCAAGGGTTGCTTGCTGATATCCAGTGACTGTTTATTTAACAATTATTCGTCGAAGGCGAAGAGAATATTGTGGAATAATCGTCGAGGGGATTATTCCAGAATATTCACTGAGCCTCAGGAGAATAATTGTTTTAGTATAATTGCTCAGGTGATTATCAGAGCAAATGCATCTTCTTTTTTCTTTTCTCCAGAAACATCAAAAATTGCGCGGTGGCCATTTTGAAAATTAGTGCTTCAGTATTATAATCACCTCGCGTGGGGTGATTATAGCAAGATATGACATAATCCTCGACCAATCAGTGCACACGCTTCTCTATAATCACCTGAGCAATTATACTAAACATGTATAGTAACAAGCCATACTGAGTCACCGACAGAATTAGACCAATAAACTGAAAGGGATGGGTACAGGCTCACAGTCATTTGCACGGATAATCCTGACATGTTTGGCCCTTGGAAATTACTTCCTTTGATGTAAACCTTGGCGATTCAGTTTACTACATCGTCTCCTGTTATCTTCTCAACAGGACAAACACCTGTGAACAACCGAATACATACTACAAGTATTGCACGGGTCTGTTAAGCCAGAGGTTAACGCTGCATGGAAAACAGGCATTTTTTGTCTGTATATTTTACTTTTTACACAGATTTGCAACGGGGAAACCTCATTGAATACAAGATGTTTGTCAAGTCTCAACTGACCGGTGAAGGTAACATTGTAAAGACGTTAATACATGTACATACCATTTACAACACATGCAATACAGTGTAATAGGTGAACGTACCTTTTTCTCTTTCTTGGACATCTTCCCTTTCAGCTTCTTTTCCATTCTATTCTTATTTTTCTCAATTTTCAGTTCCACAGCAGTTTTCTTCTCATTGTGTTGTTTAAGTGACTGTATGTCAATCTGGCTTATCCTCAAATATAGGAATGTTTCCAAAACCTACAGTGCACAACAAAATCAGAACCAAAACTGATCAATGCATGCATGACTAGGGAAACTACATTTCAGCATCCTCTTCCAGTTAATTATCATGAGCAAAGTCGTCATCATCATCATCATCATCATCATCATCATCATCATCATCATCATCATCATCATCATCAGAAACCTTAATGCCCAGTGGCATACATTTCAGTTTTTTTTAAAGCACTACTTACACCCCCTAACCCCCTCCAGTGTAACCCTTCACTGTGTGGTTTGGCCATCAAGAGGATTTTTACATGAAAGTGAAACCTGGTTTATCAGAAGTTGCATGGTGCACAGTGCATCAAATTATTAAAGAGAGTTCTATTATGTACATAACATTTATGACATTTTCCCATGGCTGTCTGTAAACAGTGTACTTACACAAGGCTGAACTCTGAATCCTTTACTCTTTACAAACTTACTCATAACTCTCACAGCCTAACAAGATCAACAACAGAAATTAGTCGGATTATAAGTTTATTGCAGTTACCATGGCGATCCAAAGTCATTATACCCTGTGAGCAGAGTCTCTTTGATCTTTCCTCGATAAGTCTTTCCCAACTTATCTCAAAGTGACTCTACTCACAAGATAAAGTCATCATACATGCACATTGTAGTTTTAAGGACATTCCTGCCAACTGTTTCTGCACATCTGTAATGCGCATGCAATTCACATGACAATGTCATGCCACAACACACATTGAGTGCCCGCACTGTTGAACAAATGTAGATATATAGTACTGGTGGGCATTTTAATCTTTTAATATCTATATATGCACGGGTTAAACTCTCCCAAATGTTCGGTGTCCCCAGATTTTTGTTTCAGAGATCACTGTCTTTATCAATTACCTATGTTTTATGAAAAATTGAAGAAAATCTGTGTTCTGGAAGTTGACTTTTTTTCACCTTTTCTGCAAACAAATCATCAAATTCCACTGTTATTATTTTTTGCTGCACAGTGCTGGTAAAAGCCCATCTTAAAGGTTGAGTTTAACTGAAAGGATGACACTGGCTCAAATTATTTACCTTAACAGACCCACTTAAATAAAATTTGGCTAAGAAAGTGGGCCTATAGCAAATCATTTTTAATATCTTTCAACTAACAACCACTGAGGCCATTTCGAGTTATGAGAAGCCATTTGTCAAAATTGGGGTAGTTTTCCATGCACCTTATTTTGAAAACAAAGTTGGTGAACCCCCAATGTTTTTGCATTTCTGCCATAGGTACAGTGTAACTCATTATCTGACTGTAGTAAAAGTACATGTATGAAAAAAACCTGTGTTGTAGAAGATTTTCGCATGAACATCTTTAAGGTACACTGTACCATGCTGGTTTACATGTTTACGGGAACATGTGTGAACATGTGTGAATCTTGTAATCAGTAAACTAATACAACTAAGGCCTCCGTCAAGCGGATTCGACATCCTTTATCACTCCAAAAAAAAAAACTTTCTTGGAACAAGGTGGCCAAACAAATTCAAAATAGCTGTTAAAAACAAGGAACAAAGGAATAGTTGAATCATGGAAGGGGGGGGGGGGGGTGGTGGAATATAATTATTTTCTAGAATAACACATTCGTTATGTACCTCCAATGAAACACTTCCAACAGCATCTTGCTTGAAAAGGGTGACAAAAGCATTGGAGCACAGCTTTGAAATCTGCCAAAAAAAACAAGTTACGAACAACACTCAGAGGAAGACAATAAGTTAGCTGGAACAAGTTTTCTTTATACTGACAAACACTAATGTTGCAAACATAAACATCTTCTTTTCCTGACCTGACCATCCAGGAATTTGTCATTCATTCTTGGTACAAGTACTGCTACCAAGTTGGTGTGAAAGTTAAAGTGAGGCAGTGATGTCAGTAAATCACACATACACTGGACTGCTACAAGCATCATACTCTGAAAGACAAAATAAAAATGATAAATGAGAAAAAGGTACTTTCGATATCTGAACTTGGTTATGGAAAGCTGAAAAAAGTTGACTATCTGGGCTGCAGTTGACACATGAATCAAGGCTAAATGCATACTAAAATACCATTATAAAAGAAAACCTTATCTAAAGGCTCATAGCTTTCTTTAATTTTCACAGTTCATAATGAATAAGAAGTTTATTTAATTGCAAGCACAAAAAAATGAGTTTCATGCACTTGGTGCACTTTAGCGAATGACATGTCTTAGGACTGACAGAAAAATAATTATATTAGGACCACATGGAACAGTTTGCACAGAGGAACAGTTTGGACGCAAAAGTACGGAAGTAAAACAAAGGGATCATTATTTTATATAATTTTAACCTGTCTTCAACATACTGACTCTTTTCAAAATTAATGTCAAGCTGGAAAAGATAAAACACTACCTGTAGAGAACAAACAACATTTTGCATGTTGATGATAAGGATCTGATGTCGATGATAAGGATCTGATTATATCCTGGTTATATTTAACTCTTACTCCACATACTCTGTTTTCTGAGTCTCCATTGGCAAAAACCATTCAACACTAATGAAATGTTTTAAAATTTGCCCACACCCACAGTTATGAGTTAGAAGAGTTTCAACTTTTTCAGGTTTAACTGTATTCAGCAGTTACCTCAGATGCAACTTTTTTCTGCAATACACCATTAGAAGCAGTCATCTTGTGATGCTTGACACACTCTGAAATAAGGAAAAAAATCATCACAGTTCAGTGACCAAAAAATCATGTGAGGCATTCATGAACAATTACCCATAAATATCATGTTGTGTTTACTGTTTCTTTTGACAGTTTTGTACACCAGCTAATGTTAGCCTAATGGGAGCATGCACTAACCAACTGATTACAGTTGAAATTTGATGTGCAGTGCTGTTTTCAAATCTTTCACAGTTTCATTTACTAAAAATAAAATGCCATGCTCTCGGTAACATTATGCAAGAAATGTAGATGGAGGTGGTGGGGTACCTTTTTGTACAATAAAGCCGCTAGCATTTGACTCCTTTTTATGTAGCATATCTGTGAGCTTGATGTGTGCAGGTAGTATGATGCTCCGTCTTTGATGCAACTGATACTTTTTATCATGATTGGCTGTTCTAGATGTTTATCCAGCCATTTTATGACATACTTCATTGGCTCCCCCACCCACCCCCCCCCCCCACCTCCTCCCTGATAATCCTACTCACTTGTACTTGGCTCCTTATCCTAGAATGCACTCCCTGGCGCCTGTTATTATAGAGTTTTAAACATACATGTATTGACTAACATTGAACAGCCAGGGGCATAGACAGGGGGTCCTGGGGTGTCTGTAACCCTTCCCTGGGAATGAAAAAAAAATAATGCGTGGTTCCAGAAATATTCATACTTCCCTCATGGATGATTTTTTAATTTGAACCCACCCCCCACCTCTCTGGAAATTCTGGTTTAACTTCATACTTTCCATTAAAAATTTGGGCCTGTGAGACCCCCCTCCCCACCTCCTTGGAATTAACAATAACCACACAATAATAATAAAGCTAACCAGCTATCTTGCAAAAAAAGTCACACTTTTTTCTTCCAATGCTTATTAACTAAAGGAAAAACTGTGTATGTCCATGACAGCATCATACTTGGGATAACACTCATGTCCAATACACCCAAACTGAGTCGAATCGTTTCAAAGCAAAGAAGATTTGAGTCAACGCGAGGATCAAAGAATCCGACTCACCGGAAGTCCGTTTAGCGGAACTCGACTTACCGGAAGTCAGGTCGCAAATAAATGCGCAGGGAGGTGAAAAATTTTGATGAATCGACTCGAATCGACTCGATTCGAGTCGATTCGTATTCCTAAAGTCGATTCGACTCAATGGAAATCAGGTTGTAAAGTCCTTCAAGTATGTGCGCGTCACACAATAAGACATAACACGGGACGCATAACATTGACATTTCTCGTTCTTAAAGCATCACTGATGTGACACTAAACAGGAAAATTGCAATGAACCTTCTTCCTTGCTTGTGTTGTCAATCTGAAGGATTTGCACACGGAACGACAAGAAGATAACATGAACCTTCCTCATTCCTAAGGCGTGATGTGACACTAAAAATAGGAATATTGCAATGAACCTTCTTCCTTGCTTGTGTTGTCCATCTAAAGGATTTGCACACGGAACGACAAGAAGATAACATGAACCTTCCTCGTTCTTAAAGCATGATGTGACACTAAATAGGAATATTGCAATGAAGCTTCTTCCTGACGCTTGTGTTGTCTGACTTTTTCTACCATCCCAGTTTGCCTTTTTGTGTGATTTTTTCTATGTGTCTCCCAAATCGACTTTCCAGTTAGTTGATTCGACAACACAACTGACAATTCGAGTCGAATCGACTCTAACCGACTCGATTCCATCACTTTTTCTACCCTCCCTGTTCGCCTTCTTGTGTGATTTTTTGTGTCTCGCAAATCGACTTCCCAGTTTAATAGTTGAATCGACTTCACGACCAACGATTCGAGTCGAATCGACTGTTCGCCTTTTTGTGTGATTTTTTCTAAGTTTCTTGCAAATCGACTTCTCAGTTAGTCGAATTGACTACACAACGGACGATTTGAGTTGAATCGACGCGAATCGAGTCGATTCCACCACTTTTACTCCCCTCCCTCTTAGCCTTCTCATGTGATTTTCTCTAAGTGTCTTGCAAATCGACTTCTGGTTATCGAATCGACTACACAACAGACGATTTGAGTCGAATCGAGACGAGTCGTCACTACCTCAGACGAATTGAGTCAGTTTGGGTGTATTGGACAACTCTCTGGGATAATAAATATAACAGTTTCATTTGATTTCATCTCTACTTGAAGTGCTCCTGCTGAATCCATATTTTTTTTACTAATAAAAAGAAAACATCAGCGGTGAGAAAATTCAGAATTGACAACGGCTTTCAATGTTACCTGTACAGTGTAGTGAGGATAGCAGTTTGGCACAAGTACATTAATTTTTTTGTACAATACCTTGTACAGTGGCCTCCAAGATTTGTAAGTATTCCTGGTAGTATTTTAGCAGCCCTTCTTCAAAGTCTCTCAGTTTTTTAACTTCTTTAGATAGCTAAACAGTACAAATAAATATACATTTATAAGTTTATGACTATACAATGTAAGTCAAATTGATTCCACCACCTTTATTAGTTTATCAGATTTTCTATTTTTGAAATGAACAGTGAGAATACATGTATATACAACAAATACGTATATGATTGAACCTTTAAGTAAGTAACGATGTAAGTGACAATGAGTTAACTTTTTTACTCTCAAGAGTGCCTTAAATCAAAATTAAAGACAAATCCCAAATTTCATCTTGTAAAATACTTAAATATAAATAGTACCATGTGAACATACTGCTGAAGAGGTTTCATTCAAATGGTCTTTCATCCAAAGACTCAAAAGTGAGTCAACTGCCTTAAATGTTTCCATAACTGACTCTGGGAGTGAAAGGGTTAAGCAACAATGTAAGGCTCATGGTAGCTCTGGAACTCAAAACAGAACGGCATGGAAATATTTGTCTTGTTTGCTTTGTGTTTGCGCATCTCAGTCTCCCAAACTTCATTCATAACTCTGTGTCAGAAACATTGAAAATGTTTTTTGCTTATCTTCACAAGTCAGCAAGTAATGCCAGGTATATATTAATAATAATAATAATAATAATAATAATAATAATAATAATAATAATAATAATAATAATAATTAAAAACAATATTATAATTATAATAAGAACCTTCCCAGAATGCTTTGCACCACAAAAATTTCAATGCAAAATAACTTAGTTAATTTGTGGTCAAAGAGAATGCTGTACCATGTGTTATTTACAGCTTTGTGAAAGTTATCCCTCATATTAATGTTAGGGTGATGACGTCATTATTCACGTGACTATGGCAAAAAATATGTTTTCGCTCACTGCAAGAACAGGCCTCCATCAATTCAAAAGCAGATAACGTGCCCTGATAGTCATTGGAATGGGCAATATGGAAATTGCCAGTTGACATCTGGCATTTGAAAGTTAAGGTGGCTCTGTACAGGAGCATTTCCCAGGGGACTGGTAAGGAGTCAGTAACTATGGTAGTTTAAGGCGGAGAGAAACAAAGCTTGGCTGGTTAATAGAACTTCGCATGAAAGTAACGATCATGATATGCTTACTGTTGTGACGTCATTGGTCACGTGACCAGAGCGCAAAGAAAATTCAAATCACTTTAAAACTGCTTTAAGCTCAATAAATTCGTAATTTCTCACAGCAATATTGCAGAAAAAATTGCAAGTTATTCAAAACGTCCATTATTATTTTTCCTTTTGAAAAAAACACGATGAAAAATGAACCTTAAACTTTTGATAATCCCGTTTTGTGAGGTTTTAATATAAATGTAAAAACGAATCAGCGTATTTGGTTTCATACTATGCTCTTTCTAACTACGTTAACAGTTTTTTTTTAAAAATTCGTTTTCATATAGCTCAGGGATGTGAATTTGCAGGCACGCCGAGTACTGGGCACCAATGTCACGGATTGCTCAGGAAGACTGGTGCACTTTTTAGGCGCGGCGCCATAGCTAGCGACAAAAGCTGAAAAATGGGGTGAAAAGGTGTTTTACAGTATTGTGGTCCATTTCTGCTAAAGAATTGTTAATGGTTTCTCGGAAAGAGGACAGCACTTCATTTTTCGCTGCATTGCTCATGTCAGGTACGTGTAATTATAGCTTTTTATTGTCTGTGGTAAACAGCTTAATATATTAGCAGGGCTTTACCGATCGATCATTATAGTTTAATGTTTCATATTTATCGTTTAATAGTCCAGTGCTTAAATAATGCATTTTCGTTCCGGTAGCAAAAAGCCGAAAGATAGACACTTAGGTTGGTAACTAAAGTTTATTAAGTTTCGTAAGTCTTAAAATAAACGTTACATGAAGTGATGTAGTTTTTGTACACTCGTCTGTGAATCGTATGTTATTTGTTGGCCAAGTAAAAGTGTAGCATCGCATCCTTTATGTTTTCAGTAACTTTAATTACAGCGTTGCTGTTAAAAATAATGTTTCAAACAGCTATTGCTTAAAGCAAGAAGGTCAGGCTATTCTCCTAATGTTGATACTGGCAGATAAGCTTAAATTCTTTTGTGTAGCATCATTTAAGCTTACTTGTTGTAAACATCTCATAACAACATAACATAACACATAACATACTTTATTTTATCTCCAACTCCATTTGTTTATTAGCTGGGCTTTTCTTCACTGCTTGCAAATTATTTATATACATCTAATGACTCACGAATGTTTCTTAGATCAAGTAAGGTTCAAAGCTATACATGTAGTTGGCATGATTTGATGACAAACAACAAATTTAAATTTTGAATTAGGTATGATCACTTTTGGGAAAATATGCTTAAGACAATCGAGTTCAAAGCAGGTGGATGTAATTTTTTTGTACATCTCATTCTCTACTTTTACTGATTAAGTTATTCCATAATTTGCAGGGTAAAAAATTAACTTCAGTGCTTGAATCATTGAATTGCAACTCGGGCCAGTATCCTTGAATTCCAACCTCGTCCCCAGGGTCTTTTCACTTGCTCGCTTAGTACAGTGGACCAGGCCATTTAGATAAAGTGGCTTTCAAAATCCTCTAGTCTAAATCAAAAAATTTAAAACCATATTTACTTGAATAGACCCCTCCCAACCCGGGTGAGAAGTAAGTCTTTTATCCAGGGATTTTCGCCAATAAACATGTGGAAAAAGTACCACATACTGTAGAACTCTAAGTAAGACTGGAGTCACATGTCAATAAAAACAAACCTCAACTTTTAGTGGCCCTGGTCAGTTTTAAATTGCTACTTGCAACCAGGAGACTGTCAATTTTTAGCCCTGAAGTTGTTGTTTTCACTGATCCTTTTTTATCTATACTAGGCATGTACATGACAGCAGTGATCAGTGATGCAGCTTTTCTTACAGTGAAGGTATGCCAGGGAAGATATCAATCATATAATTGTCCCAGGTTACATACTATCTTACTGTTCAGTAAAATGAACTGGGTCAGATGCAATGATCGGTTTAATTTGGGTTTGGTAGTTGAACACAATTAAACCAATAATATGCATACAGCAGTGTTTGATTCCAATTTCTGAACCCAGTCAAACATAATTTATAAGCACAGTTAAACAGTTTTAAAATCATTCAAATATACCAGATATTTAAACCATCTGCCTTTAAGTGTGTGAGAACAAGCACAAATTTCTGTAGTGTGGAATTTGAGCATGATCTGTTTTATATTGTCGTGTAAACACATAGAAGACTGGGTGGCTAAAACAGCCTTTTCGGAAAAAGAAAATTTGGCAATCCTAATACTCACAAAGGAAAATAAAAGTTGAACCAAGGATAAAATTAAATCACAACATTTACATGAGTGTTCCATCAAGACTTCCATTGGGGTAGGTGATGAAAACCTTATACCCACTTAAGTTACAAAAATCCATTTTTCACAGTGATGTAAGATTGATTCTTGGCGGTTAAAGGGTTAAAACTTAATGCAGAATGAATCAAACAGTTATACCATGTATGGGTTTCCGTACCACAGTGATTATTGTGACCCAGTACCACTACTGGGGCAAGCTCACACAGGTATGACTTTTACAGTTATGAGATTTTGTGCTGTAATCATTAAACAAATACAGAGAAACAAGAGGAAATCGGGAGGAACTTGTACCAGAATGAAAATCATGCTGGTATTATGTAAACACCCCCTTAGCCTAAAGTCGAGCAGCTCTTAAGAATGTTTAACATCATCCTCAGAGACCCAGGGGCAGTAACGCCCTGATTTCATGAGACCGGTGCAAACTCAGACTGGTATGATTTTGTTTACATGAGACTGGTCTGAAAGTCAGACTGGCATGAAGTGTTTACCTGAGACCAATCTAAACTCTGTTTGTGTTAATATGGTCCGCAACCATCCCATCCTTAAAAATCCAGTTTATCTATTATCCAACAGCTTGGAATGCTCCAATGCCACTTATTAAACGTGCATACCCAAAACAAATATCTCAGGCCAATTGGGACCCTGTTCATGCTTAAGTGGCTCCCCAGTCTGATTTCAAACCGTTCTGAGTCATTCATATTGGTTCAGCAGCAGTGATGAGTTAAACCAGCCTAAGGCCCTGTTTACATGAGTGACTTTATCCCCGGATGACTTTTATCCCATCCTGGGGTGACTTTCATTGCGGTGTCTGGTCATTTACCTGTAAATGTTTACATGATTTGGAGCTGAAATGTGTTCACCCCAGGACGATTTCATCCCGGTCTTCAGCACCAGGATGAAATCGTCCCGGCGTAAACACCATTTCAGCTCCAAACCAAGTAAAAACTTACAGGTAAATGACCAGACACCGATATGAAAGTCATCTCGGGATGAAATCACTCGTGTAAACACAGCCTAAGATGATAATTATTTTATACTAGCTTCATGTTTCGTACGTTTCGTGTAAACAGAGGTAAGCATTTGGAGTCGATCTGAAGTCGTACCGGCCCAAGTTGGTACCATTCTCATAGACTACGAGCAGTCTCATTTTTCTCTGGCACGTGCACACTGACTTTCCTACTATTGGTAATTGCGATAATTAAAATCTGCTTTGTTTTTCTTACAGGTTTTTATTCCATCAACCTGATGTCAGGAAAATATGGCAGGGTTTGGTTAAGTAATTTGTACTTTTAGCTATATTCCCAGACACACTTTACCAATTCAAATAAAAAATTTGAAGCGCAGTTTTGAAATAAGGTTATATATTTTTTTGTCTTTTTCTGCTTAACATTTTGATGTCATTGATTAGTTTGACTGACCCCTCAGTACTACTAAGTGGATGATGTATGAAAATGGAATGAATCCTGGAGTACACCTTTTAGGGCTCTACTTCAACATATCTGATGAGCACACCCTGCCTCATATCTTTTTTTGGGGGAGTATCCCCCCCCCCCCCGCTACTTCCCAGGAATGAAGAGTCAGACCTATTTGATTGAATTCTCTTTATGGGGAAAACTATATCGATTGACTGATTCACCACAGTCTGATCCCTTTTTGTCAGTTCATTGCCTGTTAGGTTTCAGACTATTCTGAAATGATTTAGGAAGAGGCTACTCCTTTTGTTTTTCTTTGGTACCAGATTATGGCAATCAGTAACAATGCTTATTGATGACAAATTATCAAACCAAAAAGAACTAAAGTCTCGAGATCTACTGCCATCACGGTCTGGGGTAGTAAGAGAGTGAGTCATAATCTGTGCATCAAATAAAGTCACTAGTCATTACTGGACCATTTGTTATTCGCATTGGCAACACTGAAGTCACAGATTGATTTATTTATTGATTTATTGATTGACTGATTGATTGATTGATTGATTGATTGATTTTTTAATTGGCTGATTGACTGATTTATCAGCCAGTTGGTTAATTGAGTGGTTGATTGATTGACTGATTGGTACTTAGAAAAGATGAATAAATTGATTCACCTGAATTACATGTAAGTAATTACATGCATAATGCTGCATTTCTTCGCATCTTCCTCTGGCAGTAAAATAATACCCGGCATCAGTCGAAACATAAAATAATTTTCAAGCCCCAATGTCATGACATAATTGTAAGCAAATAATTTATTTGTAATTAGCAAGTAGTAGGTAAGAAGGCGTATTAGAGAGCAGGACTATTAGAGCTTTTACAGTATTACAGTATTTATTGATATTGATTTATTGATTTATTGATTTATTGATTTATTGATTGACTGATTGATTGATTGATTGATTGATTGATTGATTTTTTAATTGGCTGATTGACTGATTTATCAGCCAGTTGGTTAATTGAGTGGTTGATTGATTGACTGATTGGTACTTAAAAAAGATGAATAAATTGATTCACCTGAATTACATGTAAGTAATTACATGCATAATGCTGCATTTCTTCGCATCTTCCTCTGGCAGTAAAATAATACCCGGCATCAGTCGAAACATAAAATAATTTTCAAGCCCCAATATCATGACATAATTGTAAGAAAATAATTCATTTGTAATTAGCAAGTAGTAGGTAAGAAGGCGTATTAGAGAGCAGGACTATTAGAGCTTTTACAGTAATTTAAATTATATTTCATATTAACTCCAGTAAGCTACTCCTTCTGAGTAACTACCACTATTGGACAGTCAAGAAAGAAAAATCAAGCAAATCATCATCATTCAACTATAGCGTCATTTTACCATATAAGGAGAAAAATATGAGTATGAGAGCGTCTTACACTGTAGAAAACGTATTGCACTACAGTATCCCGGTTTCAAATCACTTATTGAATAAAGCATTTAAATTGCTTAGATATTTGAGTTTATATTACCTACAACAGAGGCTTATTTAAAATTTATGAAACACTGGTTCTAATTTGATAAGAGGTGTATTACTAATGATTAACTAATAATTATAATATTGTTTTCCGGTCTCACTTGTAATAATAATAATAATAATAATAATAATAATAATAATAATAATAATAATAACAGAAACAGGCCAACGAGGGAAGAAAATTATTTGAACACCAGACATTCTCCATTCGTCACTCTTGTCTGTTAGTCACATCATACCAATGAACGTACATGTACAACTCTCACGTTCATAAGGGAGCTTACAAAGCAATGCACACAGTGACTATTCATTTTTAGAGATTGAGGTGTCCTACAGCAGGTATAGATAACACAAAATCAGCTTGAAATATCAAATTTGAGCCAGGCATTTATACAAAACTCGGTCTCAGTTTGGAGGTTCACAGTTTGGATGTTATCAAAAGGTCTACAGTTACAGTGCGGCTACTCCAACCATGCCAGTTGGAAGAAAACTGACCAATCGTGACGCTAATTGAAAACAACAGATAGCAAAGTTTTTTGTAAACAACTAATAACGTTGAAGCAGGCAGTCAATGCACATTGGAAAAAAATTTGACACTGTGACCTCTGATCATGACCGCTCGGGAAACTGTCATGTCTACGATTCGTTACCTTCGATCCTAAATGTGCTAAATTTTGAGCAGAACATTAAGATGTCGAAATCACAATTGATAATAAAACTTTCGCCCATAAACAAACCTTAAACAATACTTTTGCTTCAGGAGTACAGCTAATGCATGAGTTTGTTTATAGAACAAACCTTTTCCAAAACAAAATTTGGAAACACAACAAACTTGCCTGATTCTGATAAGCGTTCGCTCACTCAGCACAGCGAGAATAAACAAACACAGATCTAATGGTAAATATCGACATTTGCGGCCTATGATCGTTCAATTATAAAAATTAATGGAGGTCCCTAAATCTCCTTATTCACTAACTGCATTTTGAATCAACAGGTGCTTATCATTGATGTATTGATTCTGGATTCTGCAGCCCTTTTGCAGCAGCGGTCTCAATACTGCAAGGAAATCCAAATCCTTTATGTGAGTGTGGTGCAAGTCTGAACCGTAATCTTGTAAATTATAGCTGGGAATGTCGGCGACTGTTGCCGTATATGCCGCCCTCTCGATCCAGTCTTACTTGTATTTACTGCGCAAAAGCCATTTTATTGGAAATATTTATATTTACGATAAACTTATACAGAGAGATGTATTGTCTAGATCCTTCAATGTTATTGGTCAGTTTATGAAAAATGTGGCCTTCTTTTGTTCTCAATTAGCGTTGCGATTGGTCAATTTTCTTCCAAGTGGCCCCGTTCGAGTAGCTGCATTGTAAAGGTTTCACGTCGATTAAACCAGATCTTACCTTAACACCTTGCTCTTTTTCTGAAGTTTTTCTAATTGGATACCTAAATTTAGGATACAGAAACATTACTTTAGAAAGACTATTGTGTGGTTCCAGAAAATTATTATCCATACATGTACCTCCCCCACAGATGGTTTTTCACTTTGAAACCCCCTCACCCCTTCAGAATTCCAGTCTAGCTTCACATTTAATTCCTTTAAAAATTTTGGCCTTTGATACCCCCCACCCCCTCGGAATTTCCAGTGACCATGGATGGTCACTGGAAATTGAGCATTGGGCATTACAACCATGCCACTGTGACTATGAATTGAATTTAAGACTCAGAAAATCTCACAAGTAAAGTAGCATGTCTTTTAACATAAACACTTACTATATATATAATTTATATGACATGACAATGAGCACGTAGGGAAAACCCAATGTTTAGGGTGAGTGCTAATAAAAAAAACAGATAAGATTTTGAGCGTTCTCTGGTTAAAAATTTTAAAAGTTTGAGCTTTCGATTGCCAGTCTGCAGACTGGCAATCGAAAGCTCAAACTTTTAAAACTTTTAACCAGAGAACGCTCAAAATCTTATTATGTCTTACCCTGGTTACTCGTCCATTTTTAAAAAAAACAGATACCTGGCAAAACCCAGAACTACAATGGGTGTTGCATGTATGTTGGTTTGAGTGAAAACTGAATAACTAAGGTAAGTTGCTTAGGAAAGAGAAAAAAAGGGAAAACGACAGTATTACAAGAACTTGTTGCAACCCAGGCAGCCTGGTTAAAAAAATTAACACGATACATACTGTGTAACAAAGTATTGTTCTTTTTCTCCCAATGTAGTCAATTGTGATGTAGATTGCAATATGAGGTGATGAAGCAATGAGGTGTTTACAGGTCACCATTTGTATCAAGGCAGTTGGCCATAAATTGATTTTGATTCTTTCAGCAGTAAAAATCTGCTTCCTCATTAAATGTTTACGTGCATTTGATAGATTGCAGTGTTCAGTAGCTCTAAATAGCAGCTATTACTGATTGAATAATGAAATGTTGTGATTTCCCTGTAAATAAGTGGCTACTTTTTACTCAAAGATAACTCACAGTTCTTGCAGTGAACCTACCCTGGTATGATATCCTTAAACACAGTCAACAGAGACACCATGGCCAGCTTTTTGGTGGTTATTCTAACATCGTTATCCTTTTCATCACACAGCTTACATAGCTCATGAAGCTTGGATACCTGTACAAAACAACCAGGATAATTCTCTTACAGGAGGAAGTATACAAGTGATCATCCTGGGGTTAATTCAATAAAACATTTACAATTGTAATTTACAAGTGTAGCTATTGTTTCAGAGGTTCTAAACAATAGCTACACTTGTGAATTACACTTGTAAAGTTTTATGAAATTGACCCCTGGTGTCTCTTACATGTACAATACATGATTTTTTTGACATTAAGCCAAGATCAATTTAATTTAATGTCACACTAATAGACTGTTCATGGGGTTTATTAACCCTTTAAGCTTCAATGGTGACAAGAATCGTAAATTTCTCCTTACATTATCAGAACTTAATCAAACATAAAGGTCATGAGAATGCAGGAGATCATCACCAAATATAGATTGTCTTAATTCTGAAAAAAATTCTCCCAACTTGTACCATAAGGAATATATATGGAGAACAGTGAGGAGAATTTATTGTGGTTCAGTTTTATTCTCTGTTCAATTTTTATTTTCCTTTGTTTTTGTATACGCAATAATGTATGATAACGAGTATAAAACAAAGAAAAAGAAAAATTGAATCAAGGATAAAATTGAACCACAACAAATATACATGTATACTGATATTGGGGCTTAAAGGGTTAAGTTAACAACTGAATAGCTCAGTGGATAAATGGTGGAATTGAGAACTGGCCTTTAAATCCTGTCCACATAATCATGTTTTTATGCAACAACTAAGAATTAAATGGATTACGCCTGAAATTGCAACCTTAGCCAGACCTTTTCCGAGACTCTTTAATGAGACTGCTAGACTGCATATGGGGCATGACTGTGAGTCATCCTCTCTAATGAAAAATTGAATCACAATTAACTCACATTTTCTTGTGGGTTTTCCAAGATGCTGCTTGATAACTCAGCAATCTGGAATTTTCTTTGCATCAGCTTCTGTCTTCTCTGATTAAACAATTCAACCATACTTAATGTGGGGGGCGGGGTGGGGGACCCTCCACTTTGAAGGGCTGTTTCTGATCCTGGTTCTATTGAACTAGTTTCTTTACTGTGTAAAGAAGAATCTGAGAAAAAAGAAAAGAAACAAACAATGTTACAAAGATGGGAGGCTGAAGTACTAAATGGGAAGGCAAGGCCCTTTCAGGGCAAAGTCTGACAAGCAGCAGGGCATTGGAACAGTGACATGGACAAAGTGAAAAAATACGGTGGTGAATGAAATCGCCATGAAATTATGACTGGACAACAACAAGCAAGATCACTGGGTGAAACTGTCACAGGGACACCCAAAATTGGGATATAAAGACAACAAACATGCACACATCCAAAAAAGGTCTTAAGAGGGAGAGGAAAAGATTGTTTTCTCAACTTACGAGTGGCACGAGTTTGTTTCAGTCAAACACCAGTAACATTTGCCTGGGATTTAGCTGCTGTCTGTATTAGCAGGGTGTCCATAAGGTGAGAGTTGACTGTATCCAGGAAAGGAGACAGCCAATCCAGAATTTCACATCCATGTGTACTGTACCTGATAATCTGGTTACCAACAGGTCATGAAAATCTGGCTGCATTAATAGTGTGACCAAATTTAAGGTGTTTTTCATTTACATGTACTGGTACTTACAGCTGTAAATAAAGATGACAGTACATGCTTTTGTTTGGGCACACTCCCTTGCACACGAGAGCCAATGGCCTTCATGTGATTCTCTGAAATTCTTACCAATGTGAAATGAAAAGTGAGTCAATAGCTATGAGTAATGTACACCAAGTGTACTTAACCTGTATCCCTATGTGTACACATGCACACACCTGTTAGGGGTATTTTTTCTCTTCTCTGTATAATACTGTCTTTACTCTTGATAGGCAGTAGAACTCTCTCATTCTGATTCTGTTCAGTTGGTCCTTTTCTTGGCATTTTCTCATAACCAGCCTCTTCTTCTTCTTCATCTACTTGTTTTCTCTTCCTTTTCCTCCCACCACTGGGCACCCTAATGGCAAACAGAATAATTAATTAAAGTATTTTGTCACCAAAACATTTCAGTATCTGCTTGAGGGATAACCTGAACCACAGTTTGCCACTAAATCGATGCATCTAAAAGACAGCGTCTTGAAAACTGAGGCCCCATAAGACCCCCAGGACACAAAACTTAAAAAGAAAATTCCCTGCCCCCCCTTTGTTACTCTTCAGAAATGTTGAAACTGTTTGCACGACTTAACATGTAAGAAAAATTTCTTAACTAGCAAACAACATTATAGGCGCACCAAACAGACTTCATAAATGTTTGTATGACCCAAGGACAATTATTTACAAGTAAATCATTTACATTCTCAAAGTGGGTGAGAGAAAATATTGCCACCACGGAGGAACCCTCCCTTTCCCCATTTAACATTTTTTTCAAAATAAAGTTATTGTTGTTATAAATAAGATCAAAACATTTGAAAATGTCAAACAGCAGTAGAATTAATAAAACAATTATTCCATTGGAGAATTGTGTAAAATGAAAGGACCTGAGTAAGATGCTGGCACCCAAGGGCAATGCTCCCTGGCATGCATTCAACTCCTAGATTACATTTCCGGGAATTGACTTGAGACAAAGTACCTAATTTACTCCTCTCCCAAAATGCATGTCTTTTTCAATCACATTTTTTTCAACCATTCGCACATCTTAAGGTTTACAGAACAACATATTGAGAATACAAAGGTAGACATATTATTAATATTTTGTTACTTAAGACATTTTGGCAATTTTAACTGAGACTTTCCGATTACAATCGAAGCTCTCCTTACAAACACTTTTGTAAGCGACCATTTGTAGTTACGACCATTATTTTGAAACCCTGTTTGAATTGTGACTGAAATACTCTAGTTTATTAGAAGCTCATGTAAGTGACCATGACCACTGTTGTGAATTACTGACTGGACTTTTCCTTTGTTTTTTAATTCTCGTAAGTGACCACTCATCTGAATAAGAGATTCTGAGACGTTTTCAATCTGAATGGATATCTGACCTGTATATTACCAAGCCTCTTCTGTGACAGGTACATAAACTATTTAATATTTTTACTAGAATTAACCATTAGTAACCATTAACATACCACAAGCCTGACGCTAAAAACTCTGGTAAGCGACCACCCTCTATTGTTTCATTATAGGGTCACTTACAAGAGTCCATTCTCATAAGTGACCAGCTCTAGTTGTGCCCACTTTTCTAATTTCCCAAGATGATCACTCAAGAGAGCTTCCACTATATCACGTCCAAAGTCATACAAATAAGATTACCATATGTGGTGGAAGGTCCAAGCACATTTGGATAAGTTTTGTTTGGGTGATCTTTGTTTCAAGTTTTAGAATCTTAAATAGGTGTCAAGTTAGAAATGTTTCTGCTAAACATAATTCATTTCACATGAATGTTAGCCTTCAGGGCTGAGTATGCTCAATGGAACCTCAGTGTTAGGGGTGATATTGGCCTCTTGTTGGAATACAGTAAAAACCTGCATATAAGAACCTAGTGATCTAAAAACCTACAGGCTGAAATTTGGCATTTAAATACCCAAAAATATAAGAACCAGTTCAGCCTGGCAAAGAAAAATAGGTTCTTATACAAAAAATCACTCCAATTTTGATGGTCAAAATTCTGGATTTTAATTGTGTGAGAAACTTCAGACAAAAAGTTATTGTGTATATAAAGCAGGAGTCATGCAGGTCTGTCTACCCATTTTTAACACAAATATATATATATCCAATAATTAAGAAAATATAGAAATATAAAATACATATATACTCTAGAATGTATATGGATGTAGTCCTTAGGGCCAATGGTTACACTACGCATGACCTCGAAAATTCTAGGTTCTTATATGCGGGTTTTTACTGTAATTGACTAACAAAGTAATAACTTGGTTATGGGAGTGAGGATCAAAGGCAACAGGTTACTCAAAACTAAAAACAGCCTTAAGTCTCTAAAATCATTTTTTATCCATTGCACACAGCTGTCTCACATCTTTAATAAGAAAATTGTACGATGAGCTTAAATTTAAGCCTGAAATAGCTTACTAAAAAGCGGTAGCGTTAGCAAGATAAGTTAAGCTTACATTTGAAACGCTTCCAAGGGGGTTTATTTGTCAACAAAATCATTATTAATAGACTCACTCTGATGCTAACTCCTGCAAAAACGTAAAACCTCTGCCAGAATCCTGAAAATACTCTAAATCTTCGGGATCGAGTTCACCATTCTCGTCCATGTCATCCACACCATCTTCATTCTCGTTTGATAAATTCTCGGTGACTCTGTGAGCTTTTTTTGCCTTTTTGCTTCCCTTTCTCTTGACCATTATTGAGTTCAGTTTTTAGTTTAAGACATTAAATCAAAAGACTAAAAAATAAGTAAATAAATAAGCGAGAGCAGTAATCGGCTTGTTTCAGACTGTTAGCCGAAGCAGCACTCTATCCACCATCTTGGATATGAGCCTTACATACAACCACGTGCATTCCAGCGTACAACACTTTAGAAATTAGACCTCGTTTATATTAACCTAGAGTGTCTAAGCTACGTGGAAACATTCCAGACGGTGAGAGCTAGCGCGCTTCCATTTGAAAATTTTCCGCTAAATGGAACATTACAATTTTCCACAAACAAATCGGAACTGGACGATTACGTACCATTCAAAAGAGAGCGCTTTCCGCTCTACCAGTCGGCCTGAACCCTCTTGGACACCTTATGAGGTTTACACAATTTATTTCTTGTAGTTTTTCTACACCGACACTCGTACCAGGCCTACTCTAAGAACGACTTCCCTTCCTTACTATCCTCTTAATATATAAATTTAGCCAAGCCTAAAAGCGGAGCCGCGAAGGAAAAACTGGTGTTCGTTTCTCAAAAATAGTCCTGAAACTTTTCGGTCTGAAATATATTTCGGGGCATTTTTTGGCTCATTCGCTTTCGAAAAGTGTTTCTCAAAATGCCTGAAAGTGTTCCGAATTGTCCTCCAATATTTTGGGGATCTGTTCTGTAAAACCAAGCTCGAAAGGTCATTCTAGAGGCTGAGCACAATTTGATTATTTTACTCACGAGCCGTCTTGCTTGGTGTTGGCAATGTTTCCATATCCTGTTATTAACTGTCAAGGCTTGTGAAATCTCCTTGGATTATTGACTGTTCGCTTGAATGAACTTGAAATGGCGCTCATTTACAAAAACAAAATAAAAATTATTCGACTGTTTAAATGGGTTATCTTCATCGCGTTCGGATGTTAACAAATAACATGAACTGCCACTAAATAAAAATATTAGTCCGGTCAAAAATTTATACTGACATTTCACCGGTATTTTACTTGGACTACCCCAAAGAAAGGATCTGGGGAGCTTCGAAGCACTTGTAAATAAACTCTTAGTGCAATGTTGCTATGGCTTACGAGTCCTATGGGGATGTTTCTTCTTTTAAGCCAGTTTTTCTATAGAGTTTTTCTTTCTCTGTAAATGCTTAAGCTTCGCTCTAGAATAAAGACTTGTTAAATTCTGCAAGTTTCTGGCCTATTTTTAGTGTCTTTTGAGTTTTGGGAGGAATGTACGTTCAGAGTTTATGGGAATCATAGATTTTATATTCATATGGAGTTGCCGGGATACTCACCGCCGAAGGGCCGAGTCTCCCATATCTTATCTAGTCTAAGGCATTGTTTGCGGATGGTCCTAGTGAGAATATATTACTATTTTGTAGACAAAATAGCTCAAAAATGCGACGTTTAAGTTGTAACGGCTCAATTCAGTCACTATTTAAAAATCCTCCAAACTAAACCCACTACAAAAATACAAGAAGCAAAATTGGTCGAAAGACCGAGATATCAGGCACAGCGTGTAGAAGACGTGAAGTAGGAGTCGTGCAGGCCCTCCAACCCCATTTTATAACCGAAAATAGAAAGGGAATGTAGCTTTTTTTGTCTTTTCTAACAAGAGCTGTGTAAATAGGCTCATCCGTCTTCGATGCGTAGTGTCAGACTTCTCGCGATCTTTTCCTTCTTGACCGTTTCCTCTTCACGTACATGTTCCCGTTTACTCTCTTTTGCTTGGCTATATTTCGTCGACGCCGTTTTTGGGTGCGATATTCATCGTCAGTACTACTATCGTCCGAAAATTCAGATGAGGACGAAGAGCTACCCGTCTCAGAACTGCAGCTAGTGTCCGCCATCTTTGAATCGCTGGTATGTTCAGAAGTTGTAGTGTCATGCGTTTACAATTCAGCATTCTATTGGTTAAATTCCGGTTTCCCGCCGTTTACTGTAGAGGACATAACCCTTTCAGCTCTGCAGTGTCTTCTTTTTTTCCTTTTTAAAAATAGGTTTCTGGTTCTTTTTGTCAATGTTGTTGTTTCGCCCTTTTCAAACAAACCAATATAAAGAAAATACGCCGGGTGCGTAAAAGTCACACCAGACAGTCAAAAAACAGCTGGGTAAATTCAAAATAATCACTGGGTATGGTAAAAAAAAAATCACTGGGTCGGGTGTCACCGGGTCTGTTACAGAAGGGTGTAATTGTTGTCAGACAAGTCTAACTGAACAAAATATCAGATTTATCTTACCAATCGAGGGACAAACGTTTACAAGAGTTAGGTAAAACAGGTCTGAAATTAGTAGCTTAGCTGTCGAAGTGTTTGAATTTTAACAAACCTTATAACTTTAAGGATACTTTTTTTAAAACTGATGCTAAAAATCTGGTGGATGTTGCCAACAACTTTGTCGGCGAAAAAGCAAACAGGAAGCAGCTTTCTGGCAAATTTTCAACGAACGATGTCCCCATAAAGGTGTCCTTTTTGACGAAATCGACACAAACTGTGGCTTTGTGAACAGTAATCTATTTGCAACGCTCTCCCTCACGCTTGAAGGATAAGATATGGGAGCCACGCTGTCGCTTTCAGTTGAGAAACAAATAAGCACGAGGAAACAGGGCGGGACAAACGGTGGGTCAAAACTGACACGCAACAGCGTGGAAGCGAGAAGGAGAGCAAAGAGAGGAGGCAAAAATTGTAAGAGAAGGAACACAAAAGCACAACGCGGACACGCCGCAACAGATCGAACTGCCATCCTGGCGCGAAGAGACAAGGAGTCATGGATGCTCATCCTTATATACGCTTTGAGGGAGACCGCTGACAAATAGTAATCTATTTGCAACGCTCTCCCTCACGCTTAAAGGATGAGATATGGGAGCCAGCTGTCGCAACAGCCTGACGAAAACAATCAACGCCCGGCCTAAACCCCAACACACCCAACACTCAAAAATCCCCAAAACTAAACACCCAAAACTAAAAAGAACTAAGATTTCTACTGAAAGACACAACACTCAGAACTGAGATCTCAGTACACAAACACCCAAACTGAAGGCCCGTAAAACAGGTTGGATACCAGGAAAGAATTGAAAAGCCTAGGGCCCATGTAATTATCAAAGCACACAAATATTCGGCTAATGCTTGCGGCTCCCGCCAATGCGGCCATTAAAATACTAAAACTACAAAAACGGATATAGACGAAGACATATGCCGCATACGGCATCTCCTTTTATTTACCACTGTTAACTTACATTCCAACCACACACTACATCTATAAACATTATTAAAATTACGTTACATCACTTAAAATATCCAAATAGAAAAATGCTTTCAAAAGAGGAATTAATACCTAGTGGCACTTGGCTTGTTCAAAAAATTTGTTTTGGATAAAATATTAGGTGTACAAATTCAAATAAAACTGACGCAGTACAGAACCAATAAAACGTACAGAAAGGAGCAGGCAAATCGAATTTACCACCAATAAAACCAAGATAAAAGGATGAGAGAAGGTGAAGGCCAGACGAATCAGCTATAGTAGTTTAGCAAATGGGGCTACCAGCGCAGCGGTTAATCTTTGGTGAATCTTTGGTGAATTTTTGGGTGAATTTTTCTGCTAAATTCGAACAGAAAAGTTTTCAGTGAGAATACCAGCGCAGCGGTTAATCTTTGGTGAATCTTTGGTGAATTTTTCTGCTAAATTCGAACAGAAAACTTTTCTGTTCGGGGGCTACCAGCGCAGCGGTTAATTTTTGGAGAATCTTTTGGGGAACTTTTCAGCTGAGAATGCGAGCGCAGCGGTGAATTTAACAGAAAAGTTTTCTGTTAAATTTCAAAGTTCATTATGACCGTAAGCATAACTTGTTACACCATTTTTATGAATATATCTTTTATCATCAAAGCAGCTGAGTGATATTTTATTCACCACATAGCTACCAATTCGATGTTTTTCACTTTTAATCAGTCTCATCATGTGACGCATCTGTTTTTGGTTGAAAAGCGTATCTTTGTAATTGTCGTGTTGTATTTTTTGTTTTATCACATTCTTTTTTATTCCCTTTGCTGTGCGACCACTCTGTTTATTACCCTTGATGTAAGAATACATTTTTGACCTCAAACCAACAAACTCCACGATTGGTATTCCTGCTGCTTCGTCCTTGAATTTTCCAATAACTTTCTTGTTTGAGTTATCAAAAAACGGGCTATTCTTTGGATAATCACTGTTGTCGAATAGATGTTTATCTTTCCAAAAATCTTGATAAACATCATCTGCTTCAATTTCATATGTTAGACTGTCAGTATCTGTGAACAGCAACCGAGCTTTGTCACCGTACTGATTTTTGATGTAATTGTAATGAAAATCATACATCAATGTTTTTGATAAGTCTAGGATGCACATTCCAACATATGCCGGTCTGTTCAATTTCAAAGTTGGTCTGATTTTATGAATGGCAACTAAATCCTCATTAAATATTTTGCTGCTTATAAAACTCGGTCTGCTGGCCCACTTTGATAATTTTTCTTTATCAGTCACAAGTCTAATATCCTGTCGCTTTCTCAGATTCTCCATCGTCTTTCCGAACACCGAATTGTTCATCAACTTGAAAAAATCCTTTTCAAAAGAGTTCTTTGCCTCTGCTCTCTTTTTTGTATTAAAATCGATATAAGGTTTCAACCATGGACTCTGATTGAATTCGAGAGCTCTATGAATCTTTGTTAGTTTCAACCCCAAAGACATATAGAGTTGCAAGTTGCGATAATGCAAAACATATTTCTCTTTATTTGACAACGTCGGCACCAACTTTTCAACCAGTCCAACCTTCACTCCAAATTTTTCAGCAATTTCTCGACAATAAGGTGACAACATATCTTCAGTTACTTTGATTTTTTCTGCTGCCAGCGGATAGTCGTTGTGGAGATCGTGCAACTCCTCTGGATATTCCAAATCAACCTCCAATATCAATCCTTTTTCAGACTCATCATTATACTTGGATAAATCCACCTCTTTTTCAGTCAACCATTTGAACCCACCTGTTGGAAGATATTGAATCATTGCCCAACCATAAAGATTATTTGCATCCAGATAGACGATGTATTTTGTCGCATCCTTTGGATTGTAGTTTTCCATATACTTGTTGTTTGCCTTTCCATATCGATTGGCGATGTAACTGATTCCACCACGCATACCTTTTTCAATGAATTGAAACATATCAACATCACTTATCAACTCCAATTTAGTTTCTGTCATTTTCAACATTGCATCCCAACTCAGACCGGGTGATGTGAAATAATGAGCAGGATCCAATCCATAGTATTGTTGACATGCTTTCCGGAAATTTTCAAAAACATCAGTCAACAACAAAATATCCGATTTGAGATAGAGATCGTGATACTCTCCCATTGATGATAGACCAAATTCATTCCAAACATTCTGTGCATGTTGATACTCTTCATCTGTGATATGTTCATTATTCATAATACTGAAAAAATCTTCTTTCTTCGGCAACCTGCTGTCCTCAAACTTTTTAAAACTATTCATATAGTCATAAGGATAGACACCTTTCTTTGTCATCAAACTCAATTGTTCGCCTTGAAATACTTGTCCCGTGTGTTTGAACGCTTCAGCAGGAAGATTATTCACCAAATTACTCAATGACGAGCTCATGAATTGAAAGCTGTCGATGAACACAAGGTAGTGACCCAACATGAAGGCCATGTATTTCTCCATGTTACAGGGAATGACATTTATGCTCATCTCATATTTATTTCCTTCTTCATCAAAATACGCATTCTTTTTCACAATATTACCAATCTCTTGCATTATAAAGTGACTGTCATACCCCTTGAGATTGTGAAACACCACAGGTATTTTATCAGTCAATTTGAAATTTAGATTACAATCTCTATGTGCTGAGCCTCTGTATTTGCCGGTGACATGACAGTGATCTCTTACTTTAACATCACCTGTGATATAAGGTGTCTTGCAGATGTGACATTCTTCAGCTCTTTGGAAACTTTCCTCATCCTCGTCTGTCATTTCGAGAGGTTTTGTGAAGTGGGTTTCTACAACCTTTTGACAGTATTTAACTTCAGCCAACATGTCCTTCATGAACTTCTGAATGGCCATTTTTCCTCTGTGAATTTTGATTGGTTTTGAAAATTTATCGTCATAACAGCAAACAACTTTATAACCATATCCACAAGCCGTATGTTTTTGATATTGTTCGGTGCGGGATTTTTGTGGAGCTTTTTCACTAACTTTTTCAGTAATAGCTTCGAAATCAGCATAAATCACGAAAGGTGCTGGTAACTGTTTACGATAATTTCTAAATGCAATTTTTGATCCAGGTGCTGGCATTTTAATGGATTGTTTTCCATTAATTTCAAGACAATCAACTTTGTGTTTTTCAAGATGCTCTTTTGAGCTTAAACATTGAAGACAGTACATACAGAAATGCTTTCTTCCCTTGTGCTTCGTTTGATTGTACATAAATTTATTGAAATCCTTTAATAAACAATAATGTTTTACCTCTCCTTCGGTTATTAAGAGAAGTTCAATATGATCTTCAAACCTTTCTTTTGAAACGTAAATCGGGTACGGTTGTCTTTCCTCATAACCGAAGACATTAACATTGATACTGTTTTGTTTCTCTATTTTGTTGTATTGTTTCACAGAAACGGGAAACTCAATTCCCGAGTAATCCAATTTTTCTACATATTTTTTATCACACTTTTTTATTCTCTGTGGATCTTTTTTCTGTAGCAAGAGGTGACGAATGTGGCACCAACGAAAACATTCATCGTCATTATTTTTCATGTTTATAATCCCTTTAGCTGGGTTCTGCAGCTCTTCGGGTAAAGGAATATATGAAGAACCTCTGAGTGGTCTGTACCTTACAACATTGATGAAATGACCATTAACTGATTTAATGACCCATGCTGAGCCTTCTGAAATCCATTGCTGAATCATATTTACAATCTGTTGTTGTGTTATTTGCAACAAGTTATCAATATCTACATCATTTGTTACTGTTTGTGGCTTTGCATTGAAATAAGCTTCCTTTTCAATCGACTCATTTCCTTTCTGTTTTTCGAACGTAATCTTCAACATTTCATTGAATTTGAGACCTTTCATCTCATTCAGAACCTTTAATAGATTGTTCTTAATCACTGAACGGGTGTTCTGAAGTTGAATTAATGGGTCTTGTATGTTTGTGAGACTAATTTCATATGATCTTGTAAACCCTCGCAGGGCTTGTTCTTTCTGTGTGAAAGTTGGTCCAGTCACTTTATTAATATTTTCCAACCACTTTCTCCATTTAATATTTTTTTCATTTTGCTCTTCAATCACTTTATCAGCATTTTTCAACCACTCTTCCCAATTAATAACGTTTTCAGTCGTTTTTTGTACCACATTTGGTAGCTTATTGAGTGTTGTTTTGACAACTGTTGGTTTGAGGATGGGGACGTTAATCTCAGGTACTTCACCAAATAAGCTGGGGTGTTGTGTTGGAACTGGTTTGATGTTTTCAGACTTCCTTTTATCTAGTTTTAGAAGCAATTCGTTAAGTTTCTTCAAAGAAGCTTTGTTCATTTCTATTAATGAATCCAATATTCTTCTTTTCATTTTCTTATATATAATATTTTTTTTAGATTAATTTTTTCATTTCACGTTTCACGAAATGAAAAAGTTCAAGCAAAAAACAATCTAACCTTATTTCCATACTTATCCACAAACGCATTTCCACAATTTACGAAATAATGAACCAAACCAGAACTTTTACCCACCACTTTTGAACACTGATAGATGCTTTTGCATTTTGTGACGACCTGTGTTTCAACATTGATAATCAATACCTCCCTTGCGTTACTTGGTCTGTTATACACTTCTTCGTCAAGATTTAACGCTTTTGCCAGCTCTACTTTTGAGAGTTTGTTTGAACATTTGATTTTTTTTCCTACAGCCATTTTTCGAATTTCTTTAAGAGTCAAAATTTTTGTCATTCTTCCTTTTCTTATATACAATATTTTTTTAGATTCATTTTCACATCAGATCATTAATATCTACCCAGGAATTGAATTTTTCTGGGTAACCGCTCCACTTCACCAAAGCTTTACCTTTTCGAGCGTCTCGTCGAATCACTTTCTCAATACGGTAAACGTCTTGAACAACCTTTTGCATCTCCTGTTCATAAAAAGAACCTGATATCTCCTCACCACTGAGATCTTTGAGTCTGTAAGTGATCGGATTGGTGTATTGTATCTTGTCGACTGTAAAAACTTCTTCTGTCCAATTGGCTGTGTATCCTTTATCGAACACATTCCGTTTATACTTAGATATTCGAACCTTCTCACCAACTTTGAACTTTGGTTTTTGTCTTGATGTTTCCATATCACCATATAGATTAAAGTAGACAGTTCCTTCATTCTTCTTTTTACTTGCTTCCGTGGGTGTCATCTTTATGCTTGAATGTCTGGTATTGTTATACTGTTTCACTAATTTAGGTAGCATGTCGAGATACTGTGTATTACCTTGAACAGTAAACTGCTTCCACATCTTGGTTTTAATTGTTCTGTTCCATCTTTCACAAACTGACGACTTTTCTTCATTCTCAGTTGAGTACAAGGTTATTTTATTCTTATCAAGTAGTTCCTTAACATGTTTGTTATAATACTCTTTGCCTTTGTCTGTCCAAATATATTGTGGTTTTCTACCTTCTTTGAATATTGTTTTGAATGCTTGAGCAACAGTTTCTCCTTTCTTATCTTTTAATGGGATGATCCAACCGTATTTAGAGAATACATCTAGAACCATAAGAAGATATCTGTAGCCAGCGTTCCATCGACTGAATTTTTGCATCTCAACGATATCTGAACACCATATCTCGTCAATGTGGTTTGCAATAACTCTTCTAGTTTTAAATTTCCGTCTGATTGGTTTATGTAATTCATCGGCTAAATGTTGAGCCCAATCATCATAATTACTCAACGCCGCTTTCCGTTTTTTGGCTTCTTTTGTTTTACACCAAGACCCAGTTTCTGCTTAGTGTTAATCAATAACCGAGCGGTTTGTCCCCATTTTGGCATCTCTCCATAAGGTATTTCATCTAATGACTTAACCATTTTCTTGTCACATTCACCTTTGTTTTTCCCCATATCATAACAAATATCATGATGAGCTGCTATTTCATCCACTTTATTGTAAGGTTGTACATACCATTTGGTGACCTCTCCAGTGTTCCTATCATACTCTAACTGTTTATCGAGAGGATTGTATGGCCCCATGTATTTATACTTTCCAGGAGTCCATCCAGCTTTTGGTTTCGGTATTTTCCCAATTAGTTTATGTATATCAACACCAGCACCATCCAAATCCTTCCTGTCAGTTTTATACTTTTTATTTGGTCTTATTTTGGTTGATAATTGATCAAGAGCTTGACTTCCAACATTTTGAATCATTGGATTCAACTTATCCAAAGCATAATCGAGAGCCTTTTTCTGCAGTTTTGGGTTCCTTAGAGCTTCACTACCGTAATAACGCCCCATTTCAACTGCTTTTTTTCCAAGCCAAGGAATACCGTGTTTAATTAACATATCAGTGCCGGTCGATGCCATTGTGTCCAAAATGCCCGCCCCTTCGGACGGGCTAATTAGTTTCCCTGATTTTTCACAAATCTTGTTTTAGTTATGCCGCATTCAGCGCATGTGCAAAAGAACATTAGTCGACCGTTTTTTGCATATTTAAAGCCCGAAGGTTCAACACACTCAGTTTCTTTTCTTTGTTTCACGCAATACGTTTTCATTTACAATATGGTCATAAAATTTTTTCAAAATATCTTTCAATGAATCTCTCATTTTTCATGGTATCATGAACATCAAAAACTTGCAAAAGGTTGAAATAAGACGAACCTTTATTCATCTCATTCAAAAAGTATAAACAAAAGTATCCACAAGTCGTTGTATTCAAATCTTGTATCTGATCATTTTGATGAACCAAAGTGAGATTTTTTTTCTTTGCATGGTCCACAATTTCTTGAAATGGCAGTAACCCAAAGCTGTCGAAATAATCGATTTTTCCATTCTCAACAAATGTTGCAACCCAATGACTTCCACTCATGTATGACGGCTCAAGATTGTAAATGAAAAACGCCATTTTGTGGTTGTGTGGAACAGTTTGGTCTCTTGACAAGACGCCACCTTTGTCAATTGGAATTTTTAAATGTCGACACCATTTAATCAAATCGTAATTGCTCAATGGCACATTTTTGTGGAATTTCAAAGAATTGTTCCCAACAGTGGTATCCCATTGAATGGACTGTTTTTCCCTAGAAGCAACCCATCCCCCAACTTTTTTTTTTTTCCTCCACCTGAGTTTTCTCCTTCCCATGTTCCATAAAATGGAGGTGGTGGTTGATATACTCCCATTCTAGGAGCCGATCCACCCACCATCTTTTTGAAAGCTTCAAGAGCGAGTGGAACACCGATCGACGCAAGAAGGGTACCGAGAAAACCACCAGTTTGTTTTTTCGTGGGTTTTATATGTACACCGGAACCGGTTTGAATGGCATTGATAATATCTCTTTTCTGTTTTTCACTCAAAAGATGTTTATTTGCAACGAGTTTATTTATTTCAGAATTTGGAATGAGAAAACCGCCAGTTTGTGAACCGCCGGATATCTTTTTAACCACTTGAGATGCCCCTTCCGAAGCGACACCGGCGAGAGCTGATAATCCCAGTGTTTTTGCCAATGTCGGTCCAAAAGTTCGACCGAGTGATAAGATTGAACTCAAAAGTGAGCCACCGACCTGCTTTCTAATGTTCGTTTTGACCAGTTTTATTTCCATTCCTTTATTCATCGTGCGGTTCTTTTCCAACCTTTTAACAATCGTTGAAGGAACAAGAAGAGTATCACTTCCGTTGAGGGCATCATTTTTCAACCTAAGTGTGATTGTTTCACGGTTGTGAAAAGCTTTACTCAGTTTCTTTTTCTGATTTTCAGAAAGTGTTACATTTATTTCATATAGTTGAGTGGACATCTTATTTTATTTCAACGAAATAAAATAAATTCACAAAATTTTTCGAATCAGACAATCATTCCCAGTGTTTTTGCCAATGACGGTCCATGAGTTCGACTGAGTGACAAGATTGAACTCAAAAGTGAATCACTGATCGGCATTATAAAGTTCGTTTCGAGCAGTTTTATTTCCATTCCTTTATTCATCGCGCGGTTCTTTTCCAACCTTTTAACAATCGTTGAAGGAACAAGAAGAGTATCACTTCCGTTGAGGGCATCATTTTTCAACCTCAGTGTGATTGGTCCACGTTTGAAAAAAGCTTCACTCAGTTGCATTTTCTGATTCTCAGAAAGTGTTACATTTATTGCATGAAGTTTATCAGACATTTATTTTAACGAAATAAAATAAATTCACGAAATTTTTCGAATCAGACAATCATAAGTTCATTTCCAACCTTGTTGACAATAATCTCATTTTTGTAAAATACAATGGCATGAGCTCTCACATCGGCAGTCGGTGCCACATTCAATCTGTAGTTCAAAATCAGTTGTTTTGGATCCCGAGTGACAGACTCTTTTTGATAAGTCAGATCGAAATAAACAAGACCGTAAATGGATGCGAAATTGTGAATGTTCAACTGCGTTCCTGTGTTCAGATTATTCTTTCTGAAAGCATAAGACATTAAATCGTTGAAGATTCTCGATTTCGAATCTGCATCATACTCCAATTCAGGATAAAAAGTACTGTTTCCATACTCCAAACGACACGATGCAAGAGAGCTATTGGTATCGGCCGCATTCAGCTTGAAAGTATCAAAAATGAAAGGAGTTCTTTCAGATTCCTCATTGTTCGGACCATTGGTTCTCTGCAGATAAATGAATACATGTTCAACATTGTCGATGGCCGGACTAATTTGAAACATGTTTTGGACAGCTCTTGTATTCGCACTCTGAATATACATGTCTTTCATATACATCCATTTGGTCGGTTTGAGAAAATCTTCCACGAATTCACTGTACACACTATCTTTCGGAACTATTTTTGGAAGCCAAAGATAAAATCGATTGACGACCACTCGTCCATCATCTGCACCGGCCGCTTTGTGAATCAATTCATCGTCATCATTCAAGTCCAGTTCGAAAGTGAGCTGCATTGGAGGGAGCATTTTGTCTTCCAATTCCTCAAAGAAACTATATCTATTCAATGGAATGATCTCATTCACGCTTCTCGGTCCGCCGCCACCATTGTTCTGTTTCGCCTGAGTTAAAAGTCGCCTTTGTTCAAAACCTGAATTAGTATTCGCTGTTGAATTTTCCGTGTCAAGATACCAAAAACTATTTTTAGCAACCGATCTGCTAAAATCATCGCCGTATTCCAACAAATTTTTGACATTTACAACTCTGTGAATGTTATCACTATCATACACTATTTTACCGGCAGATTTGATGACCATATGTCTGATGAGAGAATGTGACCCATTGATCATTGAAATTCGATCTGCCGCTGCAAAACCCGATCCATCGGCTTTCTTTTGAAGCTCTTTTGTCACCTCAAAATACCCGTTGAAATAATCGAAAAGAGTGGATCTGTCCGTTATTGTGAATTTATATCCTGTTTTCTTCTGATAATTATTGTTTCCGGGTTGTTCAATAATATTATCAAGAGAGAATCTAACCATTTCATATCTCTGCACTTTATCACTTGTTCTGAAAGTCATTTATTTCAATGAAACTTTTTTTTGTTTTGTTTTTTTTTATTTTATACCCCTCTCCAGAAATCATTCTATTCAACAATACGTTGTAATCTTCTTCTTTCGGAATTTGTTTTCCGGAAACCAATCCGTCCAATATTGCATCAAAATCTTTCCCTTTTTGTTTCTTTGTCGCTTTGGGATTTTTTTTCTGAATGTCTTTTATGAAAAGATGGCCAGATTTTTCAGCAATTTTTTCAACAACTTTTTTACCAATTTTGTCGCCAGCACTTTCTATTCCCGATTTCAAAGCTTTTTTGGCGACTGGCTTCAAAACTTTATTCACAATCATTTTAACCGGTTTGAAAATATTGTCCACAATCAAACCGGATCCTTTGTGTTTGTAAACAAATCTACCAAGACTTGGGTGATAAATTCTTTCGTAATGATATGACAGCATTTTTTATAATTAACCGTTATTTTTTTTTTCTCTCAAAATCAGAGAAAATGATGTATCCGCGTCGTTCAAATCAATAATTCGTCGTTTTCCATCAGTGATATATATCCGCAGGGTGTGTATCATATATTTATTAACTGGGTAATATTGAACTCTCAATGGCTCTTTGGTGAAAGCATAAGATGGTTGTAAATCATTTGTTCCAAAGGTGTAAATAATATCCGTTTCATGTTCATCAACAAGACTCTCCGAAATAAGATCACAATGTATATTCAAAATCTCTGTATCTTGACTGAGATTCGGTGTGTAGTCGCCATCACTTGAACTGGTTAAAATTCGTTTGTTGAAACCAATCAGATCACCGAAATTCGATGTTGTCAGGTCCAGCCGGTAGTTTGTTGCGAGATTTACTGTTGTTTTGAAAGTCGTGTTGTTGAATTGCAATGTTATTGGATACGTGGTCGCGCTTGAAGTTCTTATTTTTGTCTGTTGCTTGATGAAATCATTGAAACTGACATAATTCCATGTGCCCGGTGGGAAGATTATATCTTTCCAAGTTTTTCCACCATCGGAAGAGTATTTTATTTTTTGGTTGTTCAACTCTGATGTGATATTGAACCATGTGAAAGACATGGATATAATTCGGCCTAAACCGAGTTCATATTGTCTGTTTGGATCAAGTATTATTGGTTGATTAAATCTGATTGTAAAATCGCTGGGCTTATTTTTTGTTTGTTTCTTGACGTTGTGAGAGGATAATACCAATGTCGTCTTCATTTATTCATTTAAATGAAAAAGTTTTTGTAAATTTTGTTGTATTTATCCTTGCTGATAATGTAATTTCTCAACAAAATATCGAGAATACCAACACCCGTGTTTCTGAGTTCTATGCTATTATTACCAGCATCAATCGATCCGACAATCAATCCCAATTTTTTAATGGCTTCTTCAGGATTGATGAAAACTGCGATCGATTTTCCACCTCGTTTTGTTGTTTTTCTTTTGATTCCAGAACCTTTGAAACTCTTTAACTTATTTTTGTTGAAATTGATATAATCGTTGATAACTTTTCGAGCGTCGTCGATAACCTTTCTTCTCAACTGTGCTTCAGATTGGCTTATCAAACCTTTGTTCAACTGCTTTGTAATTTGTGTTTTATAACCTGGAAGTTGCTGCCTTTTCATGACTGCATTTTGTATTTTCTTCGATAGAAAAGAATGTCTTGTTTTTTCTGTCATATCTTCTCTTTCAAGTTGTGCTTCAATATCATCATAATTGGCCAATCCAAGTTCATCTAAAGTCTCATTTATTCTATCTTCTTCAAAAATCTCATAATCTGGGACTTCATCTTCATGTTGTTGCATATACTCAGGATCAACGTATATTTTCTTTTCCCCCATTTCCAACTCTTTCAGAACATCATCATAAGATGGTGGTTTTGGGACAAGCTGTTTGGTATTTTCCGGTTCATGAAACAAATCTTCGAGATTGTAATCCGGAACTTCATCTTCTAAATTGATGCCATAATCTGGAACTTCTGCTTTTTTCCTCAATCGTCTTTTCAAAGGTTGAGGTTGCGTCAATTCCTTCAAACCCGATGTAATCGGTTTAAAAAGCTTCTCTGCTTCGACATCACTCATTGTATCGGTTATTTTCTTTTGTTTCAACGTTTCTCTGATAGTATTAACATCTCGGCCAATTTTTGATCTTTTTTCGGCCATTTCTTTCCACTTTAGCAAACTCATTTTATTGAATTGAAACATTATTTTTCTTTCAATTAAATATGAAAAAACTCGCATAGCGTGTTGCTATGCGAGTTGTTTGAAAAAAAAAATCTGTTGTGAATCAATAAATGGAAATACCAAACTATGATGTAAAAGGTTATGAAGACAGTAATTTCACCCAATTATATCCTTATATGCCGGATAGATGCTTCAGAATGTTAGTCTGCGCTCCCAGTGGAAGTGGTAAAACCAATCTTTTACTTCACATGATAAAAAAACCACTGTTATTTTATGATAAGATTCATCTGTACGCAAAAAACTTGCAACAAAACAAGTATCAGCATTTGTTGAAAGAATTTGAGCCTCTTTTGAAAAAATATGGTTATAATATCATTGAAGGGAGCAACGGTGAGATAATTCCTCTTGATGAAATGACCGATGGAAACCAAAAATTGATCATTTTCGATGATTACCTCAACACCGGGCCCAAAAATGATCGAGAAATACGAAACTATTTCACAAACTCGAGGAATAAAAATTGTAGCTGTATATATCTTTCTCAGTCTTTTTACAATACAGATAAAACCATCAGATTGAACTGTTCTCATCACTGCATTTATGATTTTCCGAGCAAGAACGAACAAAGAATGATATGCCAAGAATTGAACGTTGATAAAGATGACTATCTCTTGGCAACAAATGAACCGTATACTTTTTTATATGTTGACAAGCCGAGAAAATTTAATGCAAAAAATTTTACTGAAATAATCTGAATATTTAATAAATGAGTTTTTACAATGGAGTATTGAATTTTAATCATTCCATGAATTCGAGAGGCCTCAGAGGTTTACCTGGTATTGGATTTAAATTGGATGCTAATAATGATTATGATATGCAGAATAAAAAATTAGTGAATGTAAAACAAGGAACCAATAATAATGATGTGGTTTCAAAAAGTCAGTTAGATAGTGAAATAGCTAAGATTCCAAGTGTGGATACATCTAAATTTGTTGCAATATCTGGTGATACGATGACAGGGCCACTCATTGTCCCAAAAGACAATTATCCAGTTCATGGTAATCTCAACAAGGTTATCAATTATGGATTTCAAAGAGAGATATTCTTGTCAAAAAAGGAAGGAGGTCAAATGGAAAATACTCTTAATATGAACAACCATTTCATAACAAATATAAAGGACCCAGTCAATGTTGACCATGGAGTAAATAAGAAGTATGTTGACAATTCAGTAAAAAATAAAGCAGACCTTTCAAAGACAACAATACAGGCATTTCAAGGTAGATTACAGGTCCCTAATTTAAATTCATGGCAACAAAATGGATCTGATATCGTGAACCTTCGTTATATTAACGGTACATTTCTAAATAAAACAACGGGAGGTGTTCTTAGCAATTCGATAACATTTATCAATTCTTCACCAAACAACAAAAAACAGATTCACAACCTAGGATCACCACAATTCAACAGTAGCGCTACAAACAAACAATACGTTGACAGTGAAATAGCAAAAAATACAACACAATTCCTTAAAAAAGATGGTTCAGTTTCAATGTCGGGAGACTTGAATTTGAATAACAATAAAATTGTTGACTTGCAAACTGATTCAAAAAATTCGAAATCCGCAGTCAATGTTGAGTTAATGGAAAATAAAATAACAGATTTGAGAAATATTGTCACTCAAAAAATTCATGAATCTCATATCACTATCTCGGGGAAAAAAGATGTCTTCAGATACTTGATGGAAAACGATGACGAATCTTCAAGTGAATCAAATATTCAGGTTTTGGGTATTGTTGATTTTCCCAATTCTCCGCATCAAATCAATAAAAAAGCTTATCAACTCAAACTCCTGTTTCAAAAAAGCTCGCCAAACCAGTACCAATCACGCCTCGGTTTCAACCTTTTCAAACTTCCAGTCGGTTACTATACTTTGGCAGTTGAATGGTTTCCGCCGGAAATGAGTGAGTTGAGTGTGACAGTGCAAGGCACTACGATTTCAATCTCTAATTATGCAACAAAAACATTCCAAAACTATACCAAAACAGTTGTCAATTTTCACCGATGGGGAAGCTCACCTCCACAATTTATTTATATCAATCTACACGGTAAAGTTACTCTTCCATCACCTTCAACAATTGGACATCTTATTGTTTATGGTGTAGAAGAAACAATTTCAAACGTTGACCCAAGTGTTTTTGACACCGCTTTTGCTATTGAAAATGGAAAAATGGTGATGAAAACAGATTTGTCTTTGAACGGCCATCAATTGAGTGGTTCAATTCATTACATAAACGGGTATTTAAATACGAAAAATGGATATGCATTTTTATTAAATGGTTTGGATAGAATACTCTTTTTAAATGATGTTCAAATAATGAATATAACAGTTTTCTATCTCAGACGCAAAAATAATTATCCACTTGTTAATTTGAAAATTAGAAAACACAGTCTAAATTTAAATAATTCAACACAATTGTTCTCTTCAAAAAATGCAACTCAAACACAAAAAATAAATATTAATTTAGATGTGTCGCTTAGTTATATAATTGTGGAAATGAATGGTTTATTTCCACCAGGAGAAGAATTCTTATTATTAATGGAATACTCAAAAGTTTAATGGATAGACGCAGAAACATATTCAATTGGAACCAAAATGGTGTAACAAGTTATGCTTACGGTCATAATGAACTTTGAAATTTAACAGAAAACTTTTCTGTTAAATTCACCGCTGCGCTCGCATTCTCAGCTGAAAAGTTCCCCAAAAGATTCTCCAAAAATTAACCGCTGCGCTGGTAGCCCCCGAACAGAAAAGTTTTCTGTTCGAATTTAGCAGAAAAATTCACCAAAGATTCACCAAAGATTAACCGCTGCGCTGGTATTCTCACTGAAAACTTTTCTGTTCGAATTTAGCAGAAAAATTCACCCAAAAATTCACCAAAGATTCACCAAAGATTAACCGCTGCGCTGGTAGCCCCATTTGCTAAACTACTAGCTATATTTTGAGAAATCCAATGAAAGACTCCCAGGAAGGAGCACGCATATTTACAATTCCAAAACAAGCTATTCCAAGAGTCATTTCGCACAGACGTTGCAAGAATCTCTCTCTTTCAAGCCTTTGTTATAAAGAAAATCATCGGTGATGCAATCCGTCCAGGAAGAATTTGGATCGAAAGAGTGAGCTTTGAAGTGCCTCACGTGTACACGGAAAATGACGGCTTTCCTCCTCAGAAAGACACAGAGTTTCGTCACTTTCCCTCACACTTCAGTTGACTGTATGGCTTCATGATTTATGAGCTAAACAGGCTAAATGTTTCGAAAAATTTGAATGTAACAACAACTTTTCAGCCACATGACAGGAGTCAGATCAGGTGCGCAAAATTCTTTAAACCTCCACAAAACAGACCACATTTAATGGCAGAAATTGGTTTTGAAGCTCAAAAAGATCCTTTGTTGTATGTTTTTGTTACGGTTTTTAGCGTTGACCGTGCACAAACAACAATAGGTTTTGAATTTTGTATGAGCAGCTAAACAATAGAAGTGTTACTGTAAAGTTATTCAACCATAGTGTGTGAACCATTGTGTGTGTGAACCATAGTGTGTGTGTGTGTGTGATTGTGCATGGTTGTGGTGCTTTGAACATGTAAATTGCAGCGCCTTTGTTGTGGCCTTTGAAACTTGCAAGGTTTCATCACAAATCCATCGATTAACTTTGAACAGACACACCGCTACAATACCTCTCTCTTCCGCAGAGGCTCCTAGTAGACAACAGGGAAAGAAAAAAACAGCCTCCGCGCACTTTTTCTGAAGCGTGCAGTCAAGGCGTTGCTATGGGAGGCCTCTGCGGAGGAGAAAACTACAATACACCAAAAAGTTGGTTTAATGATTCCAGATTTAGACTGAAACGTTTCATAACTCAAAACGTTTTGAAGGACATCCAGGTCTCCAACATTATTTTACCTGACAATAACCACATTAAACACGACCTATAGATTGTTTTCACATGACGTCACAGCGGCCATATTGGTGTACCAAAGCAATGAAACAGCGGCCATGTTGGTGTACCAAGAAAATACCGTGAGGATTGAAAATTTTTCTTACGTAAAAACTTATTTTGTTTCAAGAAATTTGCATAGCTGCTGACCACGTGAGCGAAAACGATCTATAAGAAAGAGGCCCATTAGAACATCCAATGAGCGAGTTTGTTTTTATGCCATCCACAAAAAGACCTAGAACAAAATTCAGCTCTTATATCCAGTGCACAAAGACCCTTGGAGGTGAGGGATCTGCAAAACAATTTGCCCAAACCTAGTTAAAAAGAGACCAAAGAAATACTTCCATATACCATCACAATCATCATGTAAAACCTAGTTACACCTGTTAGTACTCACTTCATTTACGGGACTTATAAAATATTTCCACAGCAAACATCTTGAGGCTTCCTGTATCACAGTCATTAATCATTTCTGCCCTTTACACTCTATCCTTTTAAGATCGCAGAATAAATTACAACACGTGGAATTAACCATCATTTTCTATCACTACCATCATTTAAAAACCCTTACACATCCACTTCATCTTGAGGGACTGGAAAACAATTTCCACAGCAAATGGACTCTATCGTCACTTACTATCAGTATCATCACTTCAATAACGGTAGCTCCACTTCATTGAGACCTCCAGTATATTAACCATTAATCATTTCTGCCATTTTCAATTTACCTCACGCTCTTTACTATCCCAGTGGAGATAATTAAACGATGGAAATAATTTCGTCTACAATACCTCCAGGTGCTAAAAGCAGGGAAGGCAATACATGTACAAAGTCAATTTTGAAGCAGCTTACCTTTACGATAGTCGTTTCTCGTAAGTAAGTAAAGTCTTTATTTAACGAGGGTAGCACTAAAATAGCATAAAAAATACTAACAAACCAGTGGCCCTCTAAAATTATTTACAATAAAATATAAAAATACACTCGAATACGAATATTAAAAGTATGGATAAACTATGAGACAATATAACGAATAAAAATACAAATACGAGATAAAATATTAGAAAGGTAAAAAGAGTAAAAAGGGGTAACTAAATTACAGAATAAAATGATTTAAAAGCTGCTGTTCTTTAAAAATTCTCTTCCAAAGAGAGTTCCTAAAAGATTTAATTGTGGGTAATTACGCACAGATAGCGGTAAGCTGTTCTAGGCTTGACAGGCAGTCACGGTAAATGTTCTTCCTCCTTCAGTTTGTCGTTTCGTTTCGTTTTCGTACAAGAGTTAGCCACCTTGCTGAGCATGTGCGGAGTACAGACTCTCTGAATTCCGCTAATTTGTCAGAGCGGCTGAGGTAACTTACAACTGTAGTGGAGTTTATGCAGTCGTATAAAACTAAATTGTCAGACGACATTTTTTCATTTTCCCTGTGCCCGATTTATAGGCCTGTAAATAGTTTTTTATGGGGGAAGGGGGGGGGGGGGTGGGGGCTGAAATTTGGCATAATTGACTTGAAATTCGCAGAATGAATCAAAAGAATCAAGTTCCTGGGGCAATTCTGTGCCGCCGTCCAAGATAATAGCCGTATCGCCTGCATCCTAGCTCCTCCTACGATTAAAATTGCGTGGACTTCAGCGTCTCTCCCAACAGTAATACACAAAATGTTAGTGTTCTCCAGGAAGCCAAGCATGCTCCGAGATTGTCATTCATTGTCATTGTCATTCACACCTCAGTTTACTCTTTGCCCATAGCCTCTTCAATTCTGAAATGAATAGCTTGCATACAGGCTAACTTTGCACAGGATCATGTACCGATCAAATTGAAGCTTCAAAATCCCCCCCCGGGCATTTGACTATGCATCGTGCCCGGGGAGGGGAGAATTTAAATGAGTGGGGAGTTTGAACTGGATTTAGCTCTTGTTCTAGTGTAATATTAGCCTGTGAGTTTTTTTGGTTTTTGCGGGGTTTGAGGGATTTACAAGATAGAATTTCCCCTTTGTTAGAGAATAACTCTTCAAAAAGGTCTTTAAAAGAAGGGTGAAGGTGTCATTACGGCATATCTCTCTCTGAAAAGCATAAACAGTGTTTCATTGAAACAGAAATTTGCCTTTGAGGAGAGGTATTCAGTTCCAATTGGTGAGGCATTTGAACAGCATTTTTTGCCCTTAAGGGAGGGGATTTGAACAAGCAATCTTCAGAAGTTTAAATGCCCGGGGGGGGGGGGTGTTGAAGATTTGACTGGTACATTATTTAAACACCTGATTTGATAACACCAACTGACAATCTACATTACAAACTTTCTACTACAACAACTTATAACCAATACAAGTGCCAGTGTCAGGTACATTTATGATACAACAAAAATACAGTGGAACATTGGGTTGTTATTGTATTCTGAACATTGATTAAAAGGGTAATTTTCTTAAAGAAAAAATTAGCATTGTTCTTGAAAAGTTATATTGTTAAAAAAACAGTCACTGTTAGTCACTTACACTTTTTTAACTTTGTTTATTCTAAACAGTGATAATTCTAGGCGGTCAACAATGACAACGCACCACATACAGTATTATTCAGATTCTGTGAGGTGAAGTTTAATAAACGGTAAAGAAGGTTTGCTTAATACTGGTTGGTTTTTTGAACAGTCTGCCTAAAAAACGAAGAGTGTTAATGGGGTTCCCACTCGTTAGAAACGCTTTCTTTGTGATGTTCTGATAAAAGGAGTCTTTTTCTACAACATAGGCTATTTAAATAAAGAATTACTCACCTTGAAGTCGTCATTTTGACAGATTTTCCGAATCCTGTGAAATTCTTGGGAGAGAAAGCCGACATTTTTTATACAAAAGAACGCTCGAAAACAACGCATTTACCAACCATTATTAAGAATATTCTCTTAACTAATCAAATGAACGGAAAGAGTACATATCTCATTTCATTGTCACGAAAAAATGACAGGAAAATTCATCGCCGAGGAAAAAATATCGCCATTTTACTCACCAGCTGAACGAAACTGTCGCCGTCAATTTTGATTTTCCCGCCCGCGGGAGAAATAGGCTGTTTTTGACCTGATGTGTCGTCAATTTTCGGTGGATCATCCGACCACAAAAATAGTCCCAGGCGTAGTCAAGTGTTCTCCCCCGGCCCTGTAAGAAAATAGAAGCCTAATTTACCCTTTGGGCATTACGGAAACAAAACTGACAAGTTATTAGTTTTCACTTCAATTTCTTGCACTGCGCGCTATTGTATAACTCACTGCTAAAAATAAATACAGTCAGTCTGCCTCGTGTCCTTCGCGTGCTGCCACGTCTACACCAAATGACGTAGTATTAGGGGAAACCCCTTCTCTTGTCAGTTTGATATAAAATTCGCAGCAGACAACGACCAAAACAGACGCCACGACTCGTCTGTTCGTATACTCTCAACGTAGTCAGAGGTATCGTTGTGAAGTTTCTTGATTTCTTATGCTAGTCTCGTCATTCAAAAACCAAGGCAGACTTTTTAAAAGGGATTTCTAATTTTCCTGTCGTCCTCTCCGCAAAAACGTCGACGAATGTTCGTTTTCGTTTTCGTGTTTACTTGACGCGCGAACTACCTGTTCTAGAATCGGAAAACGCATCCGTCTGGAAGGGACCGAATTATTCTCGACAACGATGGTCAACTCACCAAATCTTTCTTTTGTGCTTGAGGCCCTTAAAGATATGCTTAATGATGCCGGTCTTTTTCGTTTTAGACACTAAACAGAAGATCGCGACAACGACTGACTGACCAGAACCTGTGATCGAGTTACATCCGAATTTCAGGTAAGGACCGCCTGCAAAAACGACTGCTTTGTTTCCATTTCCTTCAACAGGGCGTTAAGCACCAGGATGAATTTACAGAATCGATCGATTGGTTCTCGAGTTATGTCTGCTCGTGGTCTGTATAAATTTTAATTAATTTCCGGCTTCCAGCGTTCTGTTAACTAACTGAAGATGAAAGGGTGCGTTTGATATGTATTCAAATAACTAACATAGCAAATTTTTCCTTCATCCCAGAAATGTGATGATCAAGCACCTTTTACAATTAAGGGAAATTCCCTTTCGTTGTGAAGTTTAATGTTTCATGTTTTGATAATTCATAGACCTGTTTATAAAATCGGGAAAACCCCCAGGGGAAGTCCCTTCATACAAATTAATCACGAGTGCTCTAAATGATACATGGCATTAACAAAACACTTTAGTTTGGGGTTTTCCCCGGTTTATCCCATCTGGACTTTGTTCCCTTGAATGTCACTTGTTTTTTTCCACGAGTCTGTTACATAACGAAACACTTCAGTTTTTTACGTTTGGGGTTTTCGCCGGTTTATCCTATCTGAACTTTGTTCCCTTGAATGTCGATTGTTCTTTCCACGGGTGCTCTAACTGATACATAACAAAACACTTCAGTTTAGGGTTTTCCCTAGTTTATCCCATCTGAACTCTGTTCCCTTGAATGTCAATTGTTTTATGCGCTTTTTTCAGGATTGTGGATTCAAGTACCGTCGGAGCAGGTCAAGTTCTAACTACTGCAAATGACAAAATATAATTTTTCCTCCGAATTATTTTCCATTATCGAAATTTTGCCTTAAGGACGGTGCCTCCTAATACAGATGTATTTTTGCAAAGGTTATGACTATGGGGACCTATGGGGAGAAGGTAGATGTTAGCAAGGTTTATTGGAATCCAAAAAGGAAAATGTAGGTAACCACGCGTTTTTTTAGAGATAATTAAGCAATCATAATTCTGAAAAAGCGTTAAAATACAAAGAATGTATGGCAATTTCTTTCCAAATTTAAGCTCAATTATCTCTGAAAAATTCGTGGTTACCCCCAATTTTCTTTTAGGATTCTGATGGCCCTTGCTAAGATCTGCTTTTTCCGCATAGTCATAAACCGCGAAAAAGTATTGTTGTACTAGGGGGCAAATTCCCAAAGAAACCCGAATATCCCGAGATGCGCAAAACGTATGCACAGTAACAAAAGGAGGCACCGTCCTTAAAATGACCTTATTTTGCCCTCATCATTTATCCATTTCTCTATATGTTAAATTGAGGCAGTGCTGTATGTTTCGCTGGGTTGCATTTTGCTAATCAGTTTTTCTCGTCAAAGCGTACGTCTGTATGCAGGCTAGAGCATAGGCCTGACGGAAATTCAAGTATGTCATGTCTCCACTGGCGTAAAGATTCTTTTTAAAACCTCTGATAAAATGTATTTAATATACTTCAAGCACTCCAGTTGCATTCTTTTCTTTTCAGATGCTTTTGGTTGTAGATATTTTCACCAGAGTTCGTTATGATTATCACTTAATTTTCTAGTTTTAAGCCCGTTGTGGCCAATGTGCCCATTGCCTGTGTTACATACATGTATACACTCATGAACCAGCCTTGTACAAATTTTCATAATTCCATCTGAAGAAAAGTTCTTTTTAACTCATTTTTATTGCTTCTATCCACACCGATGGGTAATAAATAACAGATACTTTTCTTCAGTTTCTTCGCACACGATAGAGACAGCTGAATATCCTATAAAAGTAAAACCTATGCTCGAACAAACCTGGGCATGGCTGCCTTTCAAGAACGTTTTGCTGCCTTTAAAAGAAGACCTCACATGTTCCAACGCTTTAGAGAACCATGTTTCTAATGTTGAAATGGTGGTGCGACGAACATCAATTACGTGATCATCAGATATGTAGCCGATGCAGAGCTAAATAAGATTCACGGAAGTTGCCGGGAGAGTCTATTATATATTTTGATTTATGTACTGTTGTCTTCTTTCAGATAAGTAGGAAATGTCCATCAACCGACTTTGTAACGAAACGATTGAAGAGCTCTATAATTCCTTGGAAAGAGTTCGCACCTTAGACTGGGAAGTGTTGATGAGGAAAGGGTTTCCTTTGCTTTACACGGAAGATGACATAAACATGATTGCAAAAGAGGGGCGTCCTGCGAAGGCTTTACTGGATGATCTTGATTGTCGAGGAAAAACGCTACAAGATCTAGTGATTGCCTTGTTGCAAATTGACCACAAAAAAGCAGTTTCCATAATCGAGAAAGGTATGTGTTTCCGCTCAGTTTCGTGACTGCATACATGCATGTCATTTCGTGGTGGCTAGCGCTGTTTGGTGGTCTGAAATAAGCTTTTCCAATTACTTGCCAGATCCCGCTTTGGTATGGCCTGAGACGACTAGGGTCCCGTGATATTTGCTGTCATTGATTCCTCTCCCCTCCCCGATTCCTCCTTTGCCCATCATTCTGCCAACAAAAGAGTGCACGTTTCGACACTTCACTCCATCCATGGTATTTTCATCTCTTAATAATTATCTCTTCCGCAAAAATTCATAGCAACCCTCATCTGCCTGAAATTTAACTTGTCGTTAAGCCCATGTTAGTTCCGTATGTTTTAAGAGATTCTTTTATCGAGAGACTGGTCTTTCCTGATCGAAAACTGAGCCTAAAATAAAAGGTTTGTAAGCGGTGTAGAAAGATGTAACAGGGGCACTAGAAACGGCCTTAAATCAAAGGAGTACGGAGTACAGAGGACGAAACGTTTGATCCAATCAGTTTCACCATGCCTACGTTCAGATTTTCGTCAGCCAGCAGAATAAGGTTATGATAATGTTAGCTGGCATTCGTCATTGAATAAGCGTGTCATACTCAACAGAGTTTAATTCCGGGAAGTAAAGATCTGCAAGTGCCATATTATTACTTTTAGCGCAAACGAAGCACAAGATTCAGTTTACCACATCAACAAAGTCGAGGATTCATCCATCTTCTGTCGTTTAAAAGTAAAGACATTTTAACTACTGAAAAAAGTGCATCACTTTGAGTCTATATTAAGCACCTTGAAGGTCTTCTTGTCTCTTTTGGCAGGAGCGAAGAAGATTGGAATTGACATACGGGGCTTTGATGGTGGCCGGCCTCCTCCTGGATTTATCATTCGTCAGCCACAAGAGGTATTTTTATTAACTTGCCGACATAACAATAGTATACCATCTCGACTCTGCAAATAAATCGGTTTGTCTGACCACAGAATTGCTTATTTTAATGACCATAACCTGGCTATTATTAAACTATATTATTTATTTTAAAAACTGAATTACAGTATTTTGAAGTAACCTGACTAACAGTTGCTCTCCTTGACTAATGTAGTAAGCCAAAGGATTGACTTGCACTCAATGGTTTCTATTCAATTTTTTTTGTGTGTACTGTATCCAAGGCTGGCTGGGCAATTCTTACAACTGAATTAGATACCATGTTTCATACTATGTGATTACAGTCAAAACAGGGGACGTGTTCCTGCCAAGAATGAAAAAATAGGACTGAACTTATATAATTACAGTCTGCATAGTTAACTGAATTGCTATTTGTAATTAGCGGAATTAAAGCGGTACAATGTACATGTATTTGAAAGAAAAACATTTCCCCTTAACTTCTTCGCTTGGCCAAAGTACTCAAAAAGAATGGTCGTCAATAGGTTTGTTTTTAACTCCTGTATTCATGGCTAAATTCTTCATGTAGTTTACCTTGTTTACCTTGTGTTATATAACATATCATATCTCACTCCCTGATCAGTGTCTTCACAAGATGGCGATGCGGGTGAAATGTTTCGGCTTGTTCCCGTACTGGGGACAAGGCGAAACATTTAACCTTTGTCTGCCAATATACATGTTATGGATCAATTAAGAGAGAAGATGCGCTACACTGGCAATGCACTAGTTCTTAGTCCAATTATCTTGTTTGCAGTCCGCTACAGTAATCGTCATAGGTACATAGCTGTTGTACTTTACAGGTAGAATTGAATAATGGTGGAGTGAATATGATAAAGACAGAGTTACAAATCTAATCGTTAAAAGTAAGTCTCGTGTGCTTGCTGTAGTGTTTGTTGTAGTGTTTGTTGTAAGCTGTTTGAGCAATCAGAGTGAACATATAACGTGCTATAATTTTTCAACCAATCTAGCAAAAAAAAGAACCCATTTTGAGATTAGATCGGGTTTAGTTTTATGTTTTATCATGTGAAGTAGTAAATCATCGTAATGTTAATTATTATGCCTTTATTGTGTGAAGCGTTACATCAATTTGTATGACGTCTCTAAAAATCATTATCATCATCAACAACAGCAACAATAACAATAAACCAAAGCCGAAATGTTGAATGGCATTTAAGACTTGAAATGGAACGCGACAAATATACGTTGGTCTACAATGTTATAGCAGTCTCGAGCCGACACGGATTTCCATTGTATATTGTCCGAATACAGCAATTACCTATAGTTACCCATCGGGACTAAACGTTTTCAAACTTGGCAAGGCTAGTAATTCTGCCATGCTCTTTCATTTGATGGATCATTTAATTACAAGATTTCCGCAATATTGCAGTGTAATCTGTTTCTAGACCCCTTCTCGTTTTTAAAGTGGCGAATAGGAATGTCTGCGTTTTTTCTCTTCATTTCGGTTTTTTTTTCCATTTTTCGGTATGGTGGGGTTAATTTAAAGTGGAAATAGTTATTTGTGCTTACAGGGCCGTAGCCAGTATGAGGCAAACCGAGGCACTTGCCTCAGTCATTTACTTCGTTTTCTCGGTCATTTTTTTGTTTGTTTTTTTTTTGTTTAACACCCTAAATACCTAGGAAGAGAAATTAATCATGGACATTGCCTCAGTCATAATTTTTTTCTGGCTACGGCCCTGGCTTAACTGTATGAGGCCGTTGACAGTAATAGCGAGATGGCCGGACTAGAGGTGCTTTTATATGCAAAATTATTGATAACTGAATATTTGGGGCCAAAATGAAGTGAACGTATTAACTTGGTGAACGTTAGGCGGTTTCCTCTCCAATTAAACTAAAATCGCCGGGCGTTTGGGGGAAAGGATTCCCACCTTCTCCTGGCGTTATTGATCCTTATTTGTTAACCTAGACATAGACATAGATATAGACATAGACATAGACATAGACATAGACATAGACATAGACATAGACATAGACATAGACATAGACATAGACATAGACATAGACATAGACATAGACTAGACATTGACAGTTTATTTATCCACGAAGAGCTCAGGAGCCGTACCTCGTTAAAACGCTCTTGTGAAATAAAAAGGTCCTAAAATACAATAAGAAAAAATAAAAAAAAAGGATTAAAATAAAACATGAAATAAATATATATATATATATATATATATATATATATATAGGATAAGTACAGCAGTAGTTAAATGGTATTTACATATTTACAATTAAAAATAATTAATGAGCAGAAAGGGCATTTACAAGAGTTATCTAAAGACAAATTCAATTTAGGTAATAGTCTCTTTATATCAAAGTTAAAGGCATTTGGATACCGATAGAAGTAAACTTTCCTGGGCAAAGAAAACTGTCTGCTAAGTAATAATGACCGTTTGAGATAGGTATTAACTGTATAACTCATTAATGATCCTTACTTCGGTTTTCTTCTTCTATCCAAAACAGAATATCATGTCTCGTTCTTCCTGCACTCCGCCATTACAGTGCAGGGAACAATCCGAAACATTACGATTGCCGGTCCAGGAATCAGCAACCACTGGCCAACTGCCTCCTCGTGACTTGCAGCAACTTGATGCCTGGATTGAAATAGTTTCCAGACTGTTTCCTTGCATTTTAATGAGCACCTCAATTTAATGCAAGGACAATAACGATTTGAGAATTATTTTAAAATTACTTATTAATTAATGGTACTGCGATATAACGAACTGCCAGGGGACTTGGCAAAATGTGTTTCTTAGGCTCCGTCCATGGTAATGACCCACTAATACGTTTTCAAAACGCTGCGTTTTTGTTTCACCGAAGACGCATCAAAAGCTCCGCGTCCAAACTATCGTTTTCGCTGCGTTTTTCCCCTCCACACTAAAACGCTTGAATACGTTAATGCGAGATCACACTTCGCTTTAATATTCATCATTTCCTTCCATTCTTCAGGGACCATGTGGTCGCTCGACCCGGTCGAATCCAAAACCTTCCGGGTCTTTGATACGGTGATACGGAACTACGATGCTAGCGATATCTAGCGTTTGAAAGCACTCTATTTCTCAAAGAAGACGTTCTCCTTCTCTGGGTGATCAGTAACAGTTTAAATAGAGCGATGTTATACTTTAGGCAAGCGATTAAGCTGGAAAGCAAAGCCAAAGCACTGGTACAGGTATGTTGTCCGCCATATATCTTCCAAGGAGACTGGAACTCAGTTCACGTGATGTGAATGACGACAGCGTTTTCAAAAGCCTCCGTTTTCGCCGTCCACACTGAAAACGATGCGTATTCGAAACGACGCATTTTCACATGTCTCCATTTTGGAGAGCGTTTTCAAATGTATGCGTTTCCGATGAAAACCATAGTGTTTTTGGGTCGTTTTAGTGAGGACGCAAGGCTAAAACGCATCGAAATGTAGGCAAACGAAAACTCATTGGTGTGGACGGAGCCTTATGCCGACTGTCCATTATATCGGGATTCTTTTCTGTAACTGGGCTGAAGAATATGGTTTGTTGTACGGAATCTTCGTTATATCGGGGTTCCACTATATCAGTATCAATAAAATATTTTGTAGAAACAATAAGAGCAGAAATATTTAGGTTATGAAAAAGCAACCTTTCAGTCTGTGGATGTGAGTGCTATCTAAAATTTTTCTTTTCCGTCACATAACAAAGGGAGCATGGGTCCAAGCTAAGGAAAGCCTGGACTGAAAGATCTTTGAAAAACAATTTCATAATTAGGAATTTTTGACTTAGCCTTGTAAATAGATACTAATTAGCCAGTAGGTATCCCCTGTTATAGTTTACGCTTCTGGCGGGTTGAAATAAACACTGAAGTTCTGTCATTTAGGGAGTATATCAGGGTTTTTGCTAAGTATTTGGCTAAGAGGGACCAAACGTAAATTAGCAGAGACCGAAATGGTAGATTTGCTCTCATCGTTTGAATCCTATGTAAAAAATACCCGGGACTTGGCAATAAACAGGCAAGTAATGGTCCCTGTGTCCCTGCTCTAACAAAATCCCTGACCTGTATATATCGGTCGGGTGGTACAGGATTGACATGAGCGAGTGGCCAACAGACTGACATTTTTTAAATAAACAGCGTAGGGACAAGGATATTTGGACAACATTTTCATCACAGTACTGTTACTTTTAGATAGAACGTGGCCCGTGTTGTAACACTGATAATTCACTTTTTGTTTAAGATAAAATGGTAAATCGTAAAGTTAATGAAGTAGAGGGATTTTGCGTCCAAAAATGCTGCGTCAGAAAGAATGTGGGTCTACAAAGTAGGAGAATTGAACTTCCTTGCAAATCCTATCTACATTCGAAATTTTAACGCAGCCCGGGTATCGGGTATATGCCTACGCCGGAGCAAGCCCAGGGTATTTGACATCTGGTACGTTGTATTTCTTTGCAAGATTTGTTTTATGTCACGCTATGCAATGATGGACTATACGGAATTAAAAAATACGAACAAAACAATAAACCAGAGTCAACTATTATGTCTATTATCCGTGTAGTGTTGTCTGAGAAGTGTTTCCACCACTCGGCGGCATTTGCTTTTAGGGTTTTTTTTGATGACATAAAATCAAACAAAAAACGGAAAGGCAGACGTACGTATAAAACAAACAGACATAAAGTAATGACGAGTGGCCCTTTTTTTCGTGGGTTAAAAATTCTTGGGCTGTTTTGGCATCGTGTTTATTTTCATTACTGACAACGTTGTTTTTCCATTTGCTATGTCAGAATGTTGTCGATATCCAAAACCGACTATTGTGCGGATAGATCTATCCCAGCTCTACCATTTGCTTATCAAGAATATCTGCTGACATTTAAATTGATGACGTCACAAGTGGTACAATGAGCACGACCATTAAGTGGCCTTATATGGCTACTTGGGCGTGAAAAGGTTAAGCTTGCTCACTAATTCTTTGGGATTTCTATACCAATCTTGAAAATGTTTTGAGGGAGAAGTAATTAACAGCTTGGCAGGTTAAAAAGCAGTGTCTGGATGCAACAAAGCTATAAACCAGCAGCTTAATTGCCAGTCAATAACTGGGATGGCAAGCGCCTTTTGTAGCCAATCATGATGATTTTCCAAAGCGATCGAGATAAGAAACAAGAAAACCTGTGGTTTGTCAAAAACGGGCCCATCCAGGCTCGAGTTAATTTGTGAGCCATTAGATTCAAGAGCTACTGAATTCCTAACATGAAGTTTTTCTGTTTTAATTCGACACAATTAACTCAGTGTAGGTTCTAGCGTTTTTGTTCCCTTTTTATATGAGCCAGATTTCAAATGCGTGAATTGAATCAAAAGGCCGAACTTTATGGCAGACTTTTCACAACCAAATAAATCCATTATCATGAGTGTAATTTACTCCGGGAATTTTCCATTGTTATTACCTTTTAAATGGTGTATTTTGATCTGTATAATGTCCAATACGTCTTCAAAATTGTTGCGTACAGCAATCGGTCCACTATTTTTCAGACGATGTAATTTTAATCAACTGAAACACTGTTTCTACCCTAAAACCTCCCGACGTAAGCAAGCTGGAGGCATTGCAATAACCTAGCCCTGTCCCCGCGAAAGGCATGGTCAAAGCATGGGCCCTCTTTCCTCCCTGCCCTTATAGGACTCATAGGACATCATCAAGCAACCAATCAATCATCCAGTGACCTTGAACAACCTACTACGACGAAAATGTCATATTTAAACACTTTGACGGTACCCTACATGTTCAGCAAGTCTAGAAAATGGATCAGTTTACAGTCCAGATTTACAACAAAGGGAAGTTTTCCATCATCAGGCTTCAATATTAGAGAGAAGCTGATAAAAGCTCAACGCGGAACAGCTGATGACATTGACGGACGGTTTGACAACCTGAGCGGAATTTATCGTAAGAGTCAAGTGAATTGTAATCGCCAGCGGATGTTATGTCTCTAGTCGTTGCTCAGATTGGTCGACAAACTCTCGATTTTCTTGGTCATCTGTCAGTTTAACCGTTATTGGCTGCGAAGACTGTGAAACATGATTGGTGAGTTTAGTCCTTTTTCAGGAGGTTTAAACGTAAAAATGTTCCTTCTCCTACTAATCGGAAACGTACTTTAGGCATGGATAACACTTCGACTACCACTGGCCAGGTAGCAATCTGCAAACTCGCTCTTCTGCAGTAAAGTGTCATAAATTCAACTTCCCGATAACGAGATGCAGTTTACCAAGGGTTAATCAATCGACTTCTGCTTTTACCATTCGTCCCTTTATGATCATGAAACCAATGAACAAACAACTTAAAACCTCTCTCAGTTCCCTTCAATGAGATGCAGTTTACCAATGGTTATAAATCGTCTACTGCTTTTACCATTTGTCCCTTTGGAACCAATAGACAAACTCAGCTAAAGCTATTCGCAGATGACACCCTCCTATAAGTCTTGATCTATTGTGCCGAGGACGGCACAATAGATCAAGACTTATGTTACCATGACTTAACTTATGAATCCTTGTGGTTCCACCTGATATTTTTGCTTGGCTCAACGTACCAACCGACGTGACGAAAATTGTGACAATATTTTGCCTTTTGCGTTACCAAATGACGTAATGTTTAAAATCTGACGACTCAGCTCATCTGTCTTATCGCTTTGAACATTGAATTTTGCTGAATTAAACTAGAAAGTTAAATGTCGATATAAATTTGTCCAAAACTACTGAACATGCTTTTACCGGGGAGTTGTGAACGATGTATTTATACAATGTTGTGAACATAGCACTATCAAAACACGATTCGCGATCAAGACAAACACATCGTCAGAGGCTGGGAAATGAGCAAAAAGCGAAGTCGTCGCTCCATCTCAAACACGTTAAAACATGTCTTATGACGTAGTCGTTAAATCCAGCCCGCTCTTCCGCGACTCCCTGTAAAAGTCAAAAACTTGTCTCGAACTTTAAAATCGAGTTCAAAAATAAAAAGTAAAGCAGAAAAATTTAAAAGGACGAACTGGTATATACATTTTTTGCGTTTCGAATTTAGATAACGTTAAGGCTTTTTGGATAATTTGGGTAACGATGTCTTAGGGCCCGTTTACATGGAAGGAGGGTAACCTTCCTGCAAGGGTTACCCTCCTAGAAGGGTTACCCTTTTCTATTGTTTTTCCTGGTTTCGTTTACATGAGAGGTAGGGTCACCCTAGGAGGAGGGTTACCCTATCTGCTTGCTAGGGTAACCCTTCTAGAAGGGACAACTTTTTGTTTATTTAAGCCATGTAAAAGGTCGAGGTAGGGGGGACAAGTCTAGCGGGATCGGATTACTGTCACATTGCCGGCAGACTGTTTAAAATATAATAATAACAAATGGCTTTGCGCGCTTATAAACCTGGAGAATTATTTCGTCGATCTATGCTGGCAAGATTGAATCAAAAGGACGAATAAGAAAGTAATATTAGTTTGGAGGCTGGAATAGATCATTCTGGTGAAATCGTTCTGGTAAAAGGCGAAGGCCTTGACCTAAAAGATTCACCACACGGAATCAGCCACTGGAAAATATAAACACAAGTAATAATAAATCAAGAGACGAGTCTTCAGCCAAAAAGGCAAAGAAATGAGCATGGACTCCCGAAGCCGCTGAGGTACTTCTCAACTACGTAAACGAATTTCGAAGTGCGAAGCTGATCCGCATGATGGTTTCAGGTTTCCGCGCCTTTAGCTGGTAAGACAGCCCCAGGGATAACCCTACACATGTAAAGAAGGGCTATCTCTTGACCCTCCAAGGAGGGTAACCCTTCTAGGAGGGTTACCCTCCTTCCATGTAAACAGGCCCTTAGTGATCACCAATAGCCGCCCGCTTAAATTCGTTGCCTGAAATTGAAGGTGTACAAAGCTCTCTTACTCTTGACTGAGGACAATATAATGATCTTTGCCGAAAAGCTGGCGGGCAAATTTTCTCCCCATACACGCACAACGACTAAACTACTTATCGTTTGCGATTGTCGAAAATTTTGACATTTTATGCGTTGGCGATGCATCACTGTCATTTTATTTCTGTATCATAGTTTTCCTTGCACGTGGAGTGGTTGGTGATGCTCTCCTGGTTTGTTAAGTCTGCGTTTAACGCCATTGTTTTCTCTATTGAGTACAGTTTATTAACTCCAATAGCTGTTTTTTAAACCAAGCTTGTCTCCTGCTTGTTTCTCATTTCTTTCTTTGGGGCGTTGGCGCAGCACATACCTATCTAGATCTAGCTTATCAGATAAGTGAGTACCCCCACCCACCGGGCCAGGAAAATGTTAGTGTGATTGATGATTGAATCCTTTGATAGGCGAAAGGGAAAATTAAAGTAAGGTTTCAGAGGTAATTGTTAGTAAAAAACATATCAGTCAACATGTGATCAATATTTTAAGCCTAATAACAAGTGTACACCCAAACTTGAAGAAGAATGAATAGTACCCTAATCACAATCCTTTGCCCGAGTTTTCACAAACAGCAGTGGTTGTCTCGTGCATTTCACGTTTCGAACTTTGGCTGTTTTCAGTTTTAGTTTGATTTTTCAGAGTCAAAGCGATTCGCTGAGGTGAGTACAATTTTCAACACACTTTTGCGATTTTCATCGTCAAAGCCGAGTGTTTTCATTTTTGCGTTTCGAATTTAGATAACTATAAGGAGTTTTGGATAATTTGGGTAACGATGTCTTAATGACAACCAATGATCGCTAATAACCGCCCGCTTAAATTCGTTACCTGAAATTGAAGGTACACAAAGCTTTCTTACTCTTGACTGAGGAAGATGATCTTTTCCGAAAAGCTGGCGGGCACATTTTCTCACCATACACGCACAATGACTAAACGCGTTTGTCATATCTAAATTATATGTTCTTTCGAAATTGTATACGAAGCGTTCGAAAAGGTTTTTATAACAATTCAACGTCATTGGCCCGAATATTACACTCTTTTATTTATGATTTGGCTCACAAGCGCTTTGATTTCTTATATCAATCGGTGGATTATTGCACTGAAATTTCAAGTATCACTTTGAAATTAAAAAAGAATTGTATCAATGCAAGTCTAAAAATAATGACAAGTTTTTTTTGTGATGGAACAGGTAAATACTAACATGAATTTCGTAAATGAGTGTCTTGATTTGGCTGTGTATAGACAAGATGGAAATGGGTTGAAACTTGAACCTGAAAGGTAGTCCAAAGTTTTCAAGTTCTACCCTCGTGTCTTCTATAAAATCGGCAAAAACTGGTTGTGGCTCTTTGTTTCTTTGAAAGCCATTTGCCATTCGTCCCAATGTTGCAACTACAGTAGTATGTCTGTATGGCACAGGAATGACCGACAGGACGAAGGACTGGATGATTTATCGGAGGTAATATTTACCACAGTGTAACTTTACCGGCCGCGTGATAAATAAAACAGTCATCGCGAGATAAGAATCGAGTCGACTCCATTTCATATCTAAAATCACTGACAGTTTTGCCAACTTCAGGCATTTGTATAAAAATCTACAAATGAGAAAGCTGTGTATAAAAGTAATACAAGTAATAAAGCAAGATAAAAATTTCTACCTCAGCCACTATAGTAAGATGTTATGCAAATGAAGTTCACATGAAATTTAAAAATAGCTATACTTGTGACCCCTGAGTAAGCGATCGACAGGAGCTATGTTACGCCTTTAGGTCGTGACATTTCGATGCCAGGGCTGTATTACGAAAGGAAAATACTGCAACGGCCCCTTCAGTATAGCCCTGGTCCTGAGGAACGCTAATTTTGTTCGCCAAAATACTGCCCATTTAAGAAACCAGACCTTTGCTGTTTGACAGCCTTGCAATCAGTTTTGTTCTATTACACTTCGGGTGACGTCTGACTCTGTGGGGAGGGGGTGGGTGGGTTCTGTTTCGAGCATCTCTACGCCTGAGAGTCCAAAGGGTGGATAACACTATCCACCGGATAAATCGCTAGAAAATGACAACAAAACAAAGTACGCCACAGTTGTTTTCAAGCTTGGCCGTATGCAATTTTCATCGTCAAAGCCGAGTGTTTTCATTTTAAAATGTCTCAGTGACGACCAATAACCCCTGCTTAAATTCGTTGCATGAATAATTTAATTGTAGTTGTGCAAAGATTTCCTACTCTTGACTAGGACAATGGATCTTTGCCGAAAAGGTGGTGGGCCAGTTTTTTCACCACATAACGCGCAATGACTAAGCTGCTTTGTCAAATCTCATTTTTTTTTGTGTGTGTGTTCTCAGTTAGGCTTAAAACTTGCAATAATTTTTCACATATAGGAATGTGTTCGAAAACTGGGGCTGTTAATAGAGTGGCTGAGGCCAAGGCTGAGACGTAGTTTACACTAATGATTGAACATTTCTGTTACAGTGTAGTTCTGTTAGGCTTTGATAACACCAAGTTTTCATTTTCTTGTATTCCTTTCATACACAGCTTTCTTATTTGTAGATTTTTTTTTAAACTTGTGATACGATGAGGAGGGGGGCGTAAGGGGGGCCCGAAAACCGCAAAACCGCACAAAAAAACGTATAAATACCGCAATACCGCATTGAAATTGACCGAAATACCGAAACCGCAGTTTCAAATGTGTAGGCTAAGTTCCCCTTATCGAGTCTTTACGTCGGCCATTCCATAAGAAATAAATATGTTGATGTTAATCGAACGTGCGATCATTGAGCTCGTTACAGAATAGAAGTACTATAGTATTAGTTTATTTAGAGCTGACCTTAATGCTGGTATCTGGATCATGTACTCTGAGGAGTATCGATAAATTCCATGACTTTGTGTAACACTAATAATTAACTAAGTTCTGCGTCGGCGAAGGTCTCGAAGTTGCACCTTAAGGGGACTAACCACGTTGGGCTTAATCTGTGGAACTCTGTGTGCACGCACACGCTTGAATACTGCTGACCGTATAACGTAACGTAAAATTTTCGGTATCGAAGAGACCTCAACATTTATAACTTCCACATGGCAAATCGATCAAATTTTGTACCAAGCATGCTTTTCGTAATTTTTCTGTTAAAATTTGTCAGTTTTAGAGTTAGTTTTCAATTAGAGTTAGTTTTCAACCTCAAATATCCCGGAAACGAGCTAGGGACACCCAGTTGTTCTTGTTTGCATTTCCAATCAGCATTAAATTTCATTCAATATCTTTCCAAGACTTCTTAACAACTGGAAGTCAAGTCAACGTAACCAGTCCCCTTAAACAGTCTGATGGAGTGATTAGTAGAGCAGACGATTATTGAAACAGACAACTCTTCCGAAGCGAGTTCTTGCTCCCGGGAGAAACGTCGCAGAGCTTCCAATCTCTCCTTGGAGCAAAGTGGAATCGTCCGGACGATCTTCAACTTCTTCATCGCTGCTTTCATCATATCCGTCCGCTTCGTCGTCGTCCAATTCGGCAGTGGGTGCAGCAGCAGCAGCGTCTGCTATATTGACCCGCTCGTCAAAGGCAATGGACAGGGTCCCAAAGGGGTTTAGGGCTCCAGACTCCTGGGTAAAAAATAAAGGGCTCCAGAGCTCCAAGACAGAAAAACTGGGGCTCTAGGGCTCCAAGGCTGTACTCTAGGGCTCCATTTGGCCAGAATCAGCATTTTTGTCTGGGCTCCAAGTAGAAAAAGGCTTTGGGCTCCGGGCTCCAGGGCTCCAAGGACATCCCCTTTGAGACCCTGAATGGAGACGGGCTTATCTGAGATCTAGCATTAACACACTTTCAACAACTACACTCTGCTCCAAGTGAAGAAACCTTTTCCAAAACACAAGAGACTGTTATAGAAGAACTAAAACGTAAACAACAGTCTCTATTGCATTATAATGAACTTGACAATCCTTTTACGGAGAGTGAAATAAGAAACGGCATTAAAAAACTAAAGAACAAGAAGGCGGCTGGTACAGACCGAATACGAAATGAAATGTTAAAAAGTGGCGGTCACCTATTGATGACCTCACTGAAAAGACTCTTTAATCTTATTCTTGATGCAGGAATGTTTCCTGATTGTTGGTCCATGGGACTGATTACACCTATCTTTAAATCAGGGGAAAAGTCAAATCCAACTAATTACAGGGGCATCTGCGTGACTAGTTGCCTTGGAAAACTTTTTACAGCCCTTTTAAATAATAGACTACAAAATCTCACCAAAAACAAAAATCTATTACATCCCTCACAAATTGGTTTCATAGAGGGATTTCGGACATCGGATCACATTTTCTCTTTACGAACTCTTATTGACAAATATGTAACTAATGCAAATAAGGGAAAATTATTTTGCTGTTTTGTTGATTTTCAAAAAGCTTTTGACTCTAATGGCATGATGGTTTACTTTCAAAGCTGATTACCTATAAACTAGGTAGACACTTTTATCAACTGATTTCAGACATGTACTCTAGATCCAAATGCGCCATAAAGTGCGGAAATCGTAGGACCCAATTCTTTAATTACAACAGGGGCGTAGGACAAGGATGTATTCTGTCTCCTCTACTATTCAATCTATATTTAAACGACTTTCCTTTTACTCTAGATAACTCTCGTGATACAGACGCAATTACCCTACCAAATGGGGATCCACTTAATTGTTTATTTTATGCGGATGATCTAGTCCTTATATCTCAAAGTGCTTCAGGTCTTCAAAAGCAAATCGACACACTCCAAAATTACGTACAAAAATGGCTGTTGAAAATAAATCTTCGGAAAACAAAAGTTTTAATTTTTCAAAAGCAGAACCGTAAAAGCACCCGGGAAAAATATTCTTTCTTTTTAAATGGAAACCAGATTATTAATACCTCAGATTACACCTACCTGGGAACAATATTTAGCTCGAATGGGAGTTTCACCTCCTCAAAAAAGAGTTTAGTCGAAAAATCTAGACGTTCAGTATTTGCATTCAAAAGGTATATTGAATTCAACAAACTCTCTATATCCAAATGTAATTTCTTATTTAATGCTGTCTTTCTACCCGTTCTTTTATATGGTTCAGAAATATGGGGGGCATATGATAGCCTCAATCTTAACAAATGGGAGAAAGATCCTATCGAACGCTTTCACTCGCAATTTTACAAATCTTATCTTTGCCTTAATAGAAGAGCATCGAATGTCGCAGCAAGAAATGAAACCGGAAGACTCCCTCTCAAACTAACTATTTTCTCTAATACACTCAAGTTTTGGCTTCACTTACTAAACCTTCCGAATTCAAGCGTTGCCAGACAATGCCTTCAAATTTCAACTCAACTGGCAGACTCTGGAAAAAAATGCTTTATGCTCTCCATCTATGATATACTTAAACAATATGGTACCGATTTCTCTACTGATCTTCAAACTATGATTGATACAAAAGGAGATAGATTAAAAACTAAAAAGTGTCAATCCAAAATAATCGAAAACTTTAAAACTGGTTTAGAAAAGCATCAACATGAATTGATTAGATGTAACAAAAAACTGAAATTTTACTCTACTTTTAAAACAGATGTTACTCCCTCTAACTCACTAGAACTAATTACAAATCTTAAACATCGTCGGGCAGTAGCAAAACTTAGAGTAGGCAACCATAACCTACGAATTGAAACTGGTAGACATTCTTATCCTAAACTTCCTGAGCATCTGAGAATCTGTCAAAACTGCAGCTCAAATGAAGTTGAAAACGAAGAACATTTTGTACTTAATTGTAGTAGATATAATACAATTAGAAAATCTCTAATAGACTACATTGTTAGAAATTATTCTGATTTTAGTTCTTTAGATGCCAATCAAAAAATTATATTTCTCTTTAATAATATAGATGCCTTTCTCTGTAAAAAATTAGGTTACTTCATTTATGAAGCTTTTGCACTAAGAAATGAATCGACAATCGCAACAATCGTCAATTAAATAAATGTAAAGAAGATCCTCGCAGTTATTAACGCAACTTATGCAGTTGCGAAAAGAAAGCCTGAAAAAAAAAAATCAGGCTTGCCGGGATTCGAACCCTGATCCTATTACTTACCCTTACATATCTTTAGATGTAATTCGTATTATTATTATCATTATTTTCCTATACTTTTGCAATACCATTTGTAATTGGGAATGCAAATAAAGTGTGTTGTTGTTGTTGTTGTTGCATTGCCTTTGGTACATAAATTCTGGGAGTGTGCCATGACGTGCCATGGTGGTCTCTTGGCGTACCGTTCGTTGTCTTACGGCAGCCCCATAAGAGGACGACTAGTTTCTAAGAGCATTGCAGTCGGCTGGAGACATATTGACAATTGGTAGAGGTTTCATGACAGGAACCTGCGATAGCAACAAACCTCCCTCTGGTTTGGGATACCAAGATCGCCTGCTTGTCTGATAATAAGCTGCCCAAGTGGTAACACGCTTCACCGCCTCCTTCATTGCTAAGCCGAATGACCTGCAGTACTCTTCCTCTATCATGTTTGCCTGCTTTATATGTACGGTAGAATCTAGTGTCATACAGCTCAACAAATTCTGGAAAGTTATACAACATTGTCGACATATCATTGGATAAAACGGTTAATAATAACAAGCATTAACTGCAAAAGGCTGAAATTACAAACCACAATGCTTATTTGCGGGTCTTTGTACATTTGTGGTCACCGACTGCTGTGTAGCTCGAAAGACCTTGTAAAAATTTAAAACAAAACACCGGAAACTAGAGCGGCCTAAAATTTATAGAAACCGCAAACCGCTTAGTCTTGTAAAACCGCAATACCGTATTTTAAAATTAAAATTACCGCAATACCGCACCAAAAATAACGCAATACCGCATCACCGCAAACCCTTACTCCCCCCTCGATGAGTTTTAACTTGCACTCGCTTCTGTCATTATCTGTCATTCCTAAATACAGTGTAAATATTACCTCAGATAATGCATTAGCCTGCGAGAGCAGATGGCTTTTTCGGCTCGAGTTTCTTTTCTCGGCGGGTGAAACTCGAGCCGAAAAAGCCGTCTACTCTCGCAGGCTAATAATGCATTTATTCTTTGGAATTTCTCGGAGAAAACCCTTCTTCCTGTCGGTCATTCCTGTTATACAGACATACATCCATATACATCTATACACTAGTATAGAGCCACAATCAGTTTTTACCAATTTTATAGAAGACATCTAGATTATCACATGTTTAAGAGATAGCCTGCGCGCAGACGTCTCCTATTTCCTTTGCTTCGCGTGAAACAAAGGACTAAGGGGACGTCTGCGCGCAGGCTAATTAGGAGATTGATATCGTTTTTATTCACGAGTTTTCGAGCGAGTCTTCGAGCAAGTGAGCGATATGGTATTAAAAACTCGAGTGAATAAATATCTGTTTACTGTTCAATAAAAGCAGGAAACCACTTATCACATCAAAGTATTATTTATTACTTTGACATTTCAAAAGGAGCAAAAGGCAGGCAAATTATTGTCACAATTTTGTGTGTTAAGCATGTGATAAACAAATTTTAAATTCACTTCAAAATAACAATAACTGAGTCTATCATTATGCACTATTCTCGGCTGCTATCACTTTCAATGATATGGTGAGTAGTACTATGGGCTCAATTCCCCAAATTTTATGCAAATGAGATACAGTGAAATGAATGAGGTAACCCTAGCCCGCAAAGCGGTAACCCGCGAAGCGGGTCTAACCCTAACTTGATTTTTGTTGTTGAACCCTAACTTTATTTTTGATTTTGAACCCTAACTTTATTTTTTGGTTTTGAAGTCCGCCATTTTGGTTTCTTCTTCGTTCGCCATTTTGTTCCTTCGCCGGGAAGGTTTCTTCTCCATTTTGTTTCTTACGAAGCGAAGCTTCTAAGTCGCCATCTTGCTTCTCCCCCGTTTTAAAGTCTCTGTGTGACTGAAAGTCATCTTTGAGACTTTATCCCTAACTTATTTCTTACTTTATTTCTACTTAGAAAAAGAAAAAAGAAATTTGGTTGTTGTTGCTGGATTCGAACCTGGCAAATTTAGAAGAGTTACGACAAATTTAGAGAGTTTTTTTTGGAAAGCTGTCTACGTATAGTTGTTGTTATCTTACGCAAAAAATTCTTTTTGCTATGTATTACTCGCTTGTAAAACAAACTCTTGCAAGGTCATAAACCTTTGTCTTACGGATATCATTAGCCACCCAACCAGTTTACGGCCGCTCGCGTCGGGGCTTAACTTACGGATACCGATCACACTTAGAAATTTTTATCATCAAACTATATGATACCGATCAGACTTGGAAATTTTTTATCATCAATCTCTAAACCTCCTCCTCCTCAACATAGTTATCAAAACGAATTCACTCCTCCTCCTCAACATAGTTATCAAAACGAATTCACTCCTCCTCAACATAGTTATCAAAACGAATTCACTCCTCCTCCTCAATTTCTACCATATATTTGGTATGTAGACCCTGAGGAAAAAACAAACTTCAAATAGGTTACACAAGTTTTATTCGACAAGGAACGAAACAGATCGATTGTACTAGTAGGTTCTACAAAGGTTGTGTGAAACTGGGTGGTATACCAAACGGGTCGTATCGAGGACGCTCATTACCCTCTTCCGGACTGCGCTCGTCAGGACTTTCGTCTGGACTTTCGTCCTCTTCATCAGTGTCTTCATCGTCCATATCATCCTCTTCGTCTGTGTCGTCTTCATGGTTCTCTTCGTCGTCTTCGTCCATGTCCTCATCATCTGTGTCGGGTTCTTCCATGGGTTGGAAGACCCGATTCAACAGATACTTGCGCTGGTTCACAGCAGCTTCCACGGCTTCATTGAAATCCATATCTTCCTCTTCTTGGAATTTCTTACGGGTTTCCAAGATGGCCTCATGGATCGGATCCTCTCTAAGTACATGAACCCATTTGACATGGTCAATATAGACCTGTCTCAATGCTTTCCGTAGCTCAGGCAACATCTCATTATAGGCTCGAATTTGAGCCAATTTCTTACCAAGACCCTCTTTTCGTAGTGTTTTCATCACAACTTTAAAGTCCTTTAACTTTTCGGTCTTAACCCTTTTTCGAAACTCGTCCCAGGGGTCCATATCTGAGACTTCATCTTCCATCTTGACGGGGGATGTAGGTGATTCGGGGAATACATCCAGTGGTTTCAGACTATCGGGGGACATGGGATCTCCAAACGCGTCGTACATAAACTTCTTTCCTGTTTTTGGATTAATGTGTACTCTAGGACTCTCTAGATCTGTAGGTTCAACTGATTCAACGGGTTCAACTGTTTCTGTTGTTTCCGCTGGACTCGGCGGCTCCAAAGTTAGACTGAGTGGCTCTGCCTGTCTTGACGGAATGACTTGCTGGTTCAAAAAATGTTCTCTCTCGTTTTCTACTAAATGAGTGTTTTCGTGACGCTTTCGATTATCCGGTCGAGTAAATTGTTTCAGACAGTAACGACACGTCGTACTCATCGAGACATCTGCACGGTTTGATGATTGAACAAAAATGATCTAAAATGATCAGAATTGCGACTTATATACATTGCTCACAACATGAGGTCGAGGCTACATCAGACTGTGATAAGTCCGCTAGTACCTCTTGAAGCGCTTTTTGAATTTTTTCCAAAGCCTGATGTATGTCATCCTTCGGTTTTGATACCTTTAGCTTATGTTTCCAACAGTAATGTTTTTCGTGACGATTTCGATTCCGATTGATGTTAAAGGGTTTGTCGCAATATTGACATAGATAAGACATGTTTGCTCCATCAAGTGTTGACTCCGAATGGTATTTTAGTGTCTAGAATGACCCCTTTATAGTCAATTTTGTAACGCATGCATTACCCAAGCTAGACCCAGTCCCTACTCTTTTTCTGGAAACCTAGTAGCCATATTTACTTGGTAATCATTTCAACGAACTTCTAAAAGCTTCTAAAAGCGCTAATACTTAACGCTGATTGGTTCATTTACTTGGTGGTCAAAAGATTTTTGCTAATACTTAACGTTGATTGGTTCATTTACTTTATTGGTCAAAAGCTTCTAGTAAAAATTGGTGGTTCCTAATAGAACCGTTGGTTTGTAATCCCACACAAATTCTTTGCTGAGAAAAAAGGTTTCAAAGTTGAGACTGCATCCATCGATAAAACAAATAGGTTTCTTGTTTGGGACAGTGGTGAGTGGGTTTCTTGTGACGACCACAGGTGAATCCTTCATCCATCCCCATGAGTTTCTCTACTTTCGGACAACCAAAGTCTTCTAAATTCACACAAGGAATCTGTAGCTCGTTGAGTAGATTCTTTTCCAGACATCCACCCTTGTAAGCTACTAACCAACGCTCTGGCGTTCGACAACTTCGATACAGAGTATCCACGATGGGTTTGACCATAGGTTGTGGGTGGGCTTTTTCTTGAGATCTGGTTTGCCAAGGGAGTCCATGCACATGTCGGTAGACATAGTGACAAGTCCGTTGATCTTTCTTATCCAAGTAGAAGAACGGTAGTGGGTTGTCAAACATCCAACTGAGACGTCCATCTTTCAGACTGTAAACACCTAGTTCGCGTGCAATAAATCCTGAACGGATACGATATCCATCCAAATCAACAATCATACAGATGTGTTCCATGTCGACTAAGCTCGCTGTTAACTCAAACTGATTAAAGCTTACCTTGGATCATACCTAACAGGTCCTGACTTACCCCTTGACGTCATTGTTGTATAATGTCGCTATCTCTTTGTCGGTATGGTAGACTTATGACGTCACGTGTCACACCCTAAACATGTCCCAACATGCCCAATGACGTTACACCCAACTTGTTATAACCAATGGGTAGTCATTTCTAAAAGCAAAAAGATGGTTGGTTGTTTTCTCTATCTCTCGTCAAGTTTTACGGATTGGTTTCTTTACAAGACACATCTCTACTTGTGTAAGCAGCTCTATGAAGGACATGATTTACCAGACTCGACAGACGACCCTTTACAAGTGATTGAACTCTGTCAAGGGAATATCGGGCGTTGGATCGTGTTTATGGTTTGGTTGGAAACATGCCCAAACGCATTCTATTGTTTTCAAGAAATACGTCGACGTTACACTATTCCTTCTATTGTGACGTTGGATGGTCTGCTACGGTTAAAAGAGACAACTCAGAACCAGACAACCTAACTTCGACTATGGCTTACCTTTGCTTTCGTTGTGGCGAATTGTTTACTCAAAGAACTTATCGCAATTATCATGTTAGAGACGAAATTTGTATAAGACCTCTGGTAGAACGAAGAAGATATCAGTGTCGTTTCTGCGTATCCAAGTTCACTCGCAAAGACAATCAACAACGACACGAAAAGACTTGTAAAGAAAGACATAGATTTCCTTGTAGCTATTGCGATGCAACATTCACTACCGAGGGACAACGTCAGAGACATGAAGGTTGTTGTTTTCAAGTCCCACTAGAACCTATGGGAGGAGAACGGATGGAAGATCGATTTGAAAAATTACAGATTCTTCAACACAACCCAGAAGTTTGGCAAGGTTATGTTCATGCCTCCAATGGAACCAGCTATGGATATTGGTTGTCTCAAGACGATAGACTCTGCTATCTTGGTTTGGATCATGAAACCCTGAATAAACGGTTAGCTACGATCGAAGAATGTCAACGATGGATGTACGCTTAGGTGATACATTCAAAACAAACGAAGGAATGAAGTTTGCGCAAGACTAAAACAAACGGTTCTTTTAGGAACCACTCAATTCTAAGTAAAGTTTATGACCAACAAAGCGTAAGAAATAACAAGCCTATACTCGGAAGGTAAGCTATACTCACTCACTCACTACATGGTTTGGACTACATAAAGTCACTCACAGATACATAAAATCTTCGGAGATGAATAATTAAGGTTCAGGGTTATGTTCGGGTTGCTAGGAATAGGGTTGCTAGGTTACCTCACCGCTAATTTATTTCCTGTTGTCTCACTTCCATGTTGAACTCACTTCCGGTTAGGGTTGGCCCGCTTTGCGGGCTAGGGTTAGAGCCCTCATTAACTCCCTGCATATTCACTTCCGGTTTACGACCTCAAACCTGCCCACCTAGTGAGGTTGACTAAGAAGAACATGGAACACATCTGTATGATTGTTGATTTGGATGGGTATCGAGTGAAGCATCAATCGTATATTGTTAGAGAATTAGGTCTTTACAGTTTACAACACGGTAGTTTCAGCTGGTTTTTCGAAAACAAACTACCTTACCTCTCGTTGGAAAAGCGAGATCGTAAAACAGTCAACTATGTCTACCATCATATTTACGGCTTACGATTTGAATCAAGCAAGCAAGAAAAAGCCCTACCTCAACCTATGGTCAAACCCATCATGGAGTCAGCCTATCTACGATCCAGAACACAACAACATACCACGGTCGCCTACATTAGGGAGGATGTCTGGAAAAGAATCTACTCAACGAGCTACAGATTCCTTGTGTGAATTTAGAAGACTTTGGTTGTCCGAAAGTAGAGAAACTCATGGGGATGGATGAAGGATTCACCTGTGGTCGTCACAAGAAACCCACTCACCACTGTCCCAAACAAGAAACCTATTTGTTTTATCGATGGATGCAGTCTCAACTTTGAAACCTTTTTTCTCAGCAAAGAATTTGTGTGGGATTACAAACCAACGGTTCTATTAGGAACCACCAATTTTTACTAGAAGCTTTTGACCAATAAAGTAAATGAACCAATCAACGTTAAGTATTAGCAAAAATCTTTTGACCACCAAGTAAATGAACCAATCAGCGTTAAGTATTAGCGCTTTTAGAAGCTTTTAGAAGTTCGTTGAAATGATTACCAAGTAAATATGGCTACTAGGTTTCCAGAAAAAGAGTAGGGACTGGGTCTAGCTTGGGTAATGCATGCGTTACAAAATTGACTATAAAGGGGTCATTCTAGACACTAAAATACCATTCGGAGTCAACACTTGATGGAGCAAACATGTCTTATCTATGTCAATATTGCGACAAACCCTTTAACATCAATCGGAATCGAAATCGTCACGAAAAACATTACTGTTGGAAACATAAGCTAAAGGTATCAAAACCGAAGGATGACATACATCAGGCTTTGGAAAAAATTCAAAAAGCGCTTCAAGAGGTACTAGCGGACTTATCACAGTCTGATGTAGCCTCGACCTCATGTTGTGAGCAATGTATATAAGTCGCAATTCTGATCATTTTAGATCATTTTTGTTCAATCATCAAACCGTGCAGATGTCTCGATGAGTACGACGTGTCGTTACTGTCTGAAACAATTTACTCGACCGGATAATCGAAAGCGTCACGAAAACACTCATTTAGTAGAAAACGAGAGAGAACATTTTTTGAACCAGCAAGTCATTCCGTCAAGACAGGCAGAGCCACTCAGTCTAACTTTGGAGCCGCCGAGTCCAGCGGAAACAACAGAAACAGTTGAACCCGTTGAATCAGTTGAACCTACAGATCTAGAGAGTCCTAGAGTACACATTAATCCAAAAACAGGAAAGAAGTTTATGTACGACGCGTTTGGAGATCCCATGTCCCCCGATAGTCTGAAACCACTGGATGTATTCCCCGAATCACCTACATCCCCCGTCAAGATGGAAGATGAAGTCTCAGATATGGACCCCTGGGACGAGTTTCGAAAAAGGGTTAAGACCGAAAAGTTAAAGGACTTTAAAGTTGTGATGAAAACACTACGAAAAGAGGGTCTTGGTAAGAAATTGGCTCAAATTCGAGCCTATAATGAGATGTTGCCTGAGCTACGGAAAGCATTGAGACAGGTCTATATTGACCATGTCAAATGGGTTCATGTACTTAGAGAGGATCCGATCCATGAGGCCATCTTGGAAACCCGTAAGAAATTCCAAGAAGAGGAAGATATGGATTTCAATGAAGCCGTGGAAGCTGCTGTGAACCAGCGCAAGTATCTGTTGAATCGGGTCTTCCAACCCATGGAAGAACCCGACACAGATGATGAGGACATGGACGAAGACGACGAAGAGAACCATGAAGACGACACAGACGAAGAGGATGATATGGACGATGAAGACACTGATGAAGAGGACGAAAGTCCAGACGAAAGTCCTGACGAGCGCAGTCCGGAAGAGGGTAATGAGCGTCCTCGATACGACCCGTTTGGTATACCACCCAGTTTCACACAACCTTTGTAGAACCTACTAGTACAATCGATCTGTTTCGTTCCTTGTCGAATAAAACTTGTGTAACCTATTTGAAGTTTGTTTTTTCCTCAGGGTCTACATACCAAATATATGGTAGAAATTGAGGAGGAGGAGTGAATTCGTTTTGATAACTATGTTGAGGAGGAGTGAATTCGTTTTGATAACTATGTTGAGGAGGAGGAGTGAATTCGTTTTGATAACTATGTTGAGGAGGAGGAGGTTTAGAGATTGATGATAAAAAATTTCCAAGTCTGATCGGTATCATATAGTTTGATGATAAAAATTTCTAAGTGTGATCGGTATCCGTAAGTTAAGCCCCGACGCGAGCGGCCGTAAACTGGTTGGGTGGCTAATGATATCCGTAAGACAAAGGTTTATGACCTTGCAAGAGTTTGTTTTACAAGCGAGTAATACATAGCAAAAAGAATTTTTTGCGTAAGATAACAACAACTATACGTAGACAGCTTTCCAAAAAAAACTCTCTAAATTTGTCGTAACTCTTCTAAATTTGCCAGGTTCGAATCCAGCAACAACAACCAAATTTCTTTTTTCTTTTTCTAAGTAGAAATAAAGTAAGAAATAAGTTAGGGATAAAGTCTCAAAGATGACTTTCAGTCACACAGAGACTTTAAAACGGGGGAGAAGCAAGATGGCGACTTAGAAGCTTCGCTTCGTAAGAAACAAAATGGAGAAGAAACCTTCCCGGCGAAGGAACAAAATGGCGAACGAAGAAGAAACCAAAATGGCGGACTTCAAAACCAAAAAATAAAGTTAGGGTTCAAAATCAAAAATAAAGTTAGGGTTCAACAACAAAAATCAAGTTAGGGTTAGACCCGCTTCGCGGGTTACCGCTTTGCGGGCTAGGGTTACCTCATTCATTTCACTGTATCTCATTTGCATAAAATTTGGGGAATTGAGCCCATAGTACTACTATGGTGTTTCCTTTTAGATGGATTAGTAAAGCAAGGTTGTTTATGTTTACCTCAATGCTCTTAGCAGAAATTGTCCAGTTAGAAAGAATACTAGATAAGCTACAATTTCCAGCTGAAAAAGGAAACTGATTGCCATGACTAGGACCTGCTACTGGCTCTGAATGTGGCATTGGTTGAACCGAGAGTTCTCTGCTTTGAGATTCCGTACTGATGTTTGTACTTTAATATCGTTTGCAATTGTTAACTTCTGTATCATAGTTTCCTTGCGCGCGGAGCTTGGTTGGTGATGCTCTCCTGGTTTGTACCGCCATTGTTTTGAATTGAGTACAGTTTATTAACTCCAATGGCTGTTCTTTTGAACCAAGCTTGTGTCTCATTTCTTTCTTTGTGACGTTGTTTACAGCTACGTAAAAGGAGATTCTGCAGTATTGCAATCTTTAGCCCTCCTTCGAGCGGACTCTTTATGAAGTTGAACAGGACATCTTTCCTTGTTCAGTTTGTTTTCATATATCCTTGGTTTCACGGGACGGACAGGGTGTTCCCCGTTTGCTGATCCGTGTACTCGTATTGAAAGTCTTCACCTCCAGATACATCTTTTTAACTGAAAGTCTCTCCAAGAAAGGTCTCGGTGTTCTTTTCCTCTCCTCACGCCAAAATGGATAGTATTTTTGAACCACAATGTGTCCAGCATTGATTCTGGAGTTTCGCGTTTCAATTGGCGTTGTACAAGCCAGTCTCCCTCTACTAACTATGTACAAGTCATCTATCTTCAGGAATCCACGAGCGAGCGGGCAGCGTTTGGTTTTGCGCCTTTTCCCGAAGACTTCAACGCTTTTTGTTTTGCCTTTAAAAACTCTTGAAGAGCCTCACGCGTTCCTGCAAAATCGATTGAGTTGATGATGGAATAACCGTAGCTTTTCTTCTTTATATATAATGCTGGCGACCAAGCAGCGCAAAAAAGATGGCTCATAATCACTTCCATCATGCTTTTGCGCATAAAAATAACGTCCAACTGTAGCGGCGGCAATTCTTCTGGTTCTTTGAGTTTTTTTTTCGGTTTTTTTTTTTTAACTTAAAAATGACTTCAACAGCACCACGTCTTGAGGGTCTTTGCTCGCGGTGTTTTTGCTCTCGTTCTCTTCAACAAAGCGAGAAACTTATTTATCGGAGACAAACTGTCACTTGGCGAATGACGTCAGCTAACGTAAAACAAGCAATCTGATCGGTCCAATTACCTAATAACAAGTCATTTGATTGGACAATGCAACCCGTGAAGTGATATCACCGTTCACTGCAGTGAAGTGATATCATATCACTTCACGGCGATCTATTTTATTCACGGTTTATCAGACCGATGCCCATAGTTAATATGTAATATACGAGGGCACAGCTTGACTGACAACGTCGGTCCGCCTTTCAGTTTTCAAGTTAGAGCCCATTTCCCTTTTGTCCATGCACGTGTATTGAACTGAACCAAGAAACAAGAACTGTTGCGACAGAAAACGGATCATGATCAGTCCTGATGTGTGCGTCGCGTTTTGGCCTGTAATTTCTCGAATTACTCAGCTGGAGTACTGCACTTGCATGCAAATGTAGCTCTTCTGCGGCTGAAGCTATGCGGAAAAAGAAGGGTGCAAACTAAGGACACTAAAGTCCCGTATCCTGACGTGACTTACACAGCCAGAAATGCCGAGATCTGCGAATGTGTGATAGGGTGTGAAGTATCAGACCCTGGGACATGAACTGAAAACAGTGAATACTAATTAACTTGCCTTTCGAACAGTTCGAGGAAAAGTTATGACCGACACACTACACTGCCCTACATGTATTTGAATAATACCCTGCGCTTACACAGGCATTCGGCAATATCCCACGTCAGGAGCCCATTAGCCCACTTTCGATATGTTCTGCTGCACAGTTTAAGAACAGGATCGAGGCTGACACCAGGTCGAGGCTTTCCGGTAGACGCGCTGAGAAGCGCGAAAGACAACAGCTTTTGTGCTTGCACTTTAAAACAACCGTGACAAAATTCTCTATTCTTTGTATGTCTGTAAAAAAGGCTTAGTCTTGTGCAGTAACGATCGTATTTGTCTTTTCATGTGATTCCAAACGACCCAAAGAGAAGACAAGCTTGGAAGAAAGTTGCCGACAAGCCGACAAAGAATTTACCGTAATTCGCCATTCTATGATCTGTCAGGTTTATGGGCTCCTGGATCTGTGACCATTCGAAAACAGCAACAATATTCCCAGTCAAATCACTGATAGTTGGGAACTCTCTGATGATTTGAAATTTTCTATCATTTTAGACACCAGTGAGCATGGTGAACGACAACTTTACACATCCTGATAGGGCTAATTTGTAATTAACTGTAAAATGTTAAAATGTACACACATATTGTGTGTATGCATGTACGGTCCCTGGTACCACCTTCTATCGAACCCGCCAACGGAATCTTTGTTGAAGGCGATAGCATTAACGCCGCGTTGTGGCTTGCCTGTGATCAAGCTCAGTAGTAAGCAGTAGGGCAAAAGGCTGAAATGGCCATCCACACCGTGGAACATTTGCTCTGTTTGGAGGGGGAATGAACACGCACGATAAATGCCCTGGGAGGCAACGGCCAGGCTTGTAACTGATGGAGCCAATAGTAGCCATCTGCCGTAAGCGACCTCCTGGGCATGACATTTTCTTTGAACGAAGTCTAAGGCTTCGTAGAGAGGAATATATAGGGCGCAAGAGGCGCGGAATGGGGAAGCCCTATTCTCCTCCAAGGATCCTGTTCACAGGCTAATGCTGAGGGCAGACGGCTAAACAATCAAAACCTGATTTCTGTCGCCATTAACTGCATCCATACCACCTCCATATGGGTACATACACTCGGGAGGCATAACTCTCTGGCACAAGATTTAGTTGTCAACCATCAAAAACGGTAAGATGTACTCTTAACCGTCAAATTAAGGAAGCAGTTTTTCTTAGTCGTCAATCGGTCTAAAATTAAATCAGGCGTTCAGCAGCTCTTCTAGCTTTCAAAGAATGGTGTTAAGAAGCTAATCAGTGAGCACATCATTACAGGTGAAGTTATAAATGGAATAACTTAAAGGATTTTTTGTAGTATAAGCAAACATTGGCTTACCATATCGGGAATGATAACCCTCGATAACGAAACTACCCCTTAAACATAATAATATGTGTTAACTTTAAGATCGTCGAAGGAAGATCTTTTCACAACCGTCAACTTTCAAAATACCTACAATATAACCGTCAACCGATTAAACGAGAAGCAATATTTTGAAACGTCAACTGTCAAAGCTACTCTTCCCTTGAGACCCTCTCAGACAATCCTCAGTCTGCATTATGTGTGAGCACTGATCCTCTCTTTCTTGATTGTAAAGGCAAACGCGAAAGCATGAGCGAAACGTTAGTGAAAGATCTAAGCAACGAAGCTCGTCGGAGAATGGACATGCTTCTCCTACCGCCAAATCCAGGAAGAGATTGGAAGACACTTGCAGACAAGATGGGCTATTCTCACGAAGAAATATTGTGTTTTGAATCTCAAACTCAGCGAAGTCCAGTCATCAAATTGATTTGCAATTATGAGAGCAAAGGGAAGACAATCTCAGAACTTATATCCCTTCTGGAGGAGATGGAGCGAAACGATTTGATGGAAAACCTTGAAGATTACCTAGGTAAGCGTAGAAAGGTTTAGTATATATCGCCTTTTATGCTTCGTTTATATCAATATCCCGAAAATAGGATACATTTAGCGGGTGGAAAGTTGAAAATCTCGATTTAGATTTGCCAGAACACCCAAAACACGACGTCCTTTTGCAGAAGACGCTGAAAATTTTACCACGAATTGTAGAAAATTAATGCACACACAGAACATGTATTTTACTGCTAATTTTAATTAACAGTTTTGTCCTTTAATGTTTTTCGTGCCTTTTGTAAACCTTCGAAAATCAAGTTTTTGTCAAATTTTCTAACCACTTTCACAAACCAACTTGAAGGCGTTTTCATACCGAAATTAAAAATTGAGGTGACACTTCATAAATGCGAAACTAAAAGCCATTTCACATACAAACAGATGTAAAACGAATGTCAAGAAACTATTATGCCAAACAATAGACAAGACATTCTATAAAAGTGAATACGATCAGTTTCTTGAATAAGGGCTTCGCCTTTTGAGGAAACTAAAAAAAAATTCTAAATACATAACCCTTAGGCAGAGTGGGGTGAAGTGTGTGAGAGGCAAAGGGGCTACATGCAAGTTGGTTCAACTTTGAAATGTAACGTTTTTCGTTATATTCTTGTCGACAAAATCGGGTGGCGCACAGCAAAGTGGACGGGGCAAATTGTCTGAGAACCGCCGTTCGTGGTAAGTCTCGTCAAATGGTTGCGTGTGAAAATTAAACAGACTGAAGTAGGTTATAAATTAGAGTTCGAGTTCAAACCTGCCTAGAAACTGTTTCGGTTTGCGTAGACATTTATGAGGCGGGGCTTCAAATTTACGATATTAATAAAAACACGCTTCTTAAGGGACGGTAATAATAGAAAAAAGTAGCTTCTTCTAAAGAACCATACCCATTTCCAGACCAGATCGGCACAAACCTTAGCCTAGTTCAGACCAAATTGTCAATTGAAAATCTGTATTTGCTGTTTTAGACTATAAGACGGATCAGATAAGAGAATATCCCCACGCCCTGGGCCAGGGTAATGTTAGTATAAGGCGTTCCTGGAACTGAAACAACGTCTTGTGAAAGCCCCAGTCCTCAGCTACCCCAGATTCGACTTAGAGTACTACATTTTGAACACCGACGCGAACGATACCGGTATTGGTTCCTTCCTTTCTCAAGTACAAGATGGCCAGGAAAAAGTCATCGCTTACGCAAGCAGAACGCTTGCAAGGTTTGCCCATGGTTTCATGCAGGGGTAATTGTCAGTAAAAACATATTCAATATGTCAACAATATTTTAAGCCTAATAACAAGTGTACATTAAAAACCGAAGAAGAATGAATAGTATCCCAATCACAATCCTTTGCCCGAGTTTTCGCAAACAGCAGCAGTTGTCTCGTGCATTTGACGTTTCGAACTTTGGCTATTTTCAGTTTTACTTGGATTTTTGAGAGTCAAAGCGATTCTCTGAGGTGAGTACAATTTTAAACACAGTTAGGCAATTTTCATCGTCAAAACCGAGTGTTTTCATTTTTTGCGTTTCGAATTTAGATAACTTTAAGGCTTTCTGGATAATTTGGGTAACGATGTCTTAGTGAAAACCATTGATCACCAATAACCGCCCCCTTAAATTCGTTGCATGAAATTGTAGAGGTACAGAGATTTCTTACTCTTAACTGAAGACAATGATCTTTGCCGAAAAGCTGACGGGCACATTTTCTCACCATACACGCACAATGACTAAACTCCTTTGTCATATCTAAATTTCATTTATTTTCTTTGGAATAATGTATCACGTATTATAGGAATGCGTTCGAAAAGGTTGTTATAAAACAATTCAACGTCAGTGGCCCGAGTATCACACTCTTTCATTCATGATTTGGCTCACAAGCTCTTTGATTTCTTATTAGCCTGTTCCATGCACTATTCTTGGCTACTATTACTAGATTCAACGATATGGCGTTTCCTTTTAGGTACGGTTTAGGTAAAGCATGGTTGTCTATGTTTACCTCAATGCTCTTAGCAGAAATTGTCGAGTTAGAAAAAAATACTAGATAAGCTACAATTTCCAACTGAAAAAGGAAACTGATTGCCATGACTAGGACCTGCTACTGGCTCTGAATGTGTCATTGGTTGAACTGAGAGTTCTCTAGTTGGTGATTCAGTACTGGTGATTGTACTTATCTTTTGCAATTGTCGAAAATTTAGACTTGTTCCGCACTTGGCGGTACATCACTGTAATTTGACTTCTGTATCATAGTTTTCCTTGCGCGTGGAGTGGTTGGTGATGTCCTCCTTGTTTGTTAAGTCTGCTTTTACCGCCATTGTTTTCATTATTGAGTACAGTTTATTATAACTCCGACGGCCGTTGTTTCAACCAAGCTTGTGTCTCATTTCTTTCTTTGTGACGTTGTTACAGCTACGTAAAAAGGAAATTTAGTTTGTTACTCCCCCCTTGAGAACCTCTCAGATCGCGACAACCCCTCAGTCTGCATTATGTGTTGTGAGCAGTGTTCTTCTCTTTCTTGATTGTAAAGGCAAACGCGGAAGCATGAGCGAAAAGTTAGTGAAAGATCTAAGCTACGAAGCTCATCTGAGAATGGACATGCTTCTTCTACCGTCAAATTCAGGCAGAGATTGGAAGACACTCGCAGACAAGATGGGCTATTCTCACGAGGAAATATTGTATTTTGAATCTCAAACACAGCGAAGTCCAGTAATGGAATTGATTAGCAATTATGAGAGCAAAGGGAAGACAATCTCAGAACTTCTATCCCTTCTGGAGGAGATGGAGCGAAACGATTTGATAAAAGACCTTGAAGATTACATAGGTAAGCGTAGAAAGGTTTAGCATATATCGCCTTTCATACTTCGTTTTTCTTTGAATATCCCGAAAAGAAGATAAATTTAGCGGGTGGAAAGTTGAAAATCTCGATTTACGTTTGCTACAACACCCAAAACACGACGTCCTTTTGCAGAAGACGCTGACAAATGTATTAAGAATTATAATGCACACACAGAACAAGTATTTTACTGCTAATTAAGCTTTTTGTCCTTCAGTGTTTTTCATGCCTTTTGTAAACCTTCGAAAATCGAGTTTTTGAAAAATTCGTGCAATATTTTCTAATCACTTTCACAAACTAACTTGAAGGCATTTTCATAGGCAAATTATAAATCGAGGTGAGACTTCATAATTGCGAAACTAAACTGATAAAACCATTTCACGCGCAGACTTAAAAGAAATGTCAAGAAACTATTATGCCAAACAATAGGCGAGACATTCTATAGAAGTGAATACGATCAGTTTCTTGAATAAGGGCTTCGCCTTTTGAGGAAACTAAACAAAATTCTAAATACATAACCCTTAGGTAGAGTAGGGTGAGGTGTGTGAGAGGCAAAGGGGCTACATGCAAGTTGATTCAACTTTGAAATGTAACTTTTTCGTTATATTCTTGTCGATAAAATCGGGCGGCGCACAGCAAAGTGAACGGGGCAAATTGTTTAAGAACCGCCTGTTCGTGATAACATTCTTCAGATGGTAGCGTGCAAAAATTAAATAGGTTATAAATTAGAAAAAATAAAATACCCTACATACACATTCTCTCTCCACAGCTAAAATGCCCAACAAAGGAGAATTTAAATTGGATGATATGGACAATGGACAAAAACCAAATGGAAAGAAAAGCTACCAGTTTGACGATCTTCTGAGGATGACCGGTGGATTCGGTCTTTATCAGGCAACTCTTTCTGCCTTCCTGTGCTTGGTCTCCATCCCTGCTGGTGCTCAGATGTTCATCCAGATGTTTTTCGGTGTCTCCCCGCCCTTTTATTGCGCTGAAATGCCTGGCAATGAGTCTTCGGAACAAGAACAATGTCACCCAAACTGTAACAAGTACGAATTCAGAGGCCCATTTACGAGTGTTGCCTCAGAGGTAATTGTCGCTCAGTGTCTACGCCTTGGCAGGCACATTTTAGACCACTTTAGTGTAAAACTCTAGAATGACTTCCTTTCAACTCCCGCCCACTGTTTTCTAAATTATCAATGAGGGTACGTTTAGCTGTGAAGTAAGATACACTCTTCATGCATTTGGGTCGGAGGATGGGCAAGGTGTCAAGCTTGAGACCTGGGCCACACGCCCTCTCCAAAGGTAGTTTCATTGCTTACCCGTTTCGTTACTGAATTCAGCTTTCTCAATATTTTGCCTTCAATGCGACTTTAGTACACTGGTAATACTGAGGGAGCGCCTCGTTATGACGCCAAGCTTGCCAGGAGGCTCACTTGGTCCCCGGTGCAGCCAGCGGATGAAGAGAGATAGCGAGTAGAATGTGACGGGAAACAATGAATCGTGACTAATTTTTCTCCTCCAAAATGGAGTTCTTCTATTCTGAGGGTTCAATTGATAAAGTTCAAATTTATCTTTCTCTCTGAGTATGGTTTAATTTTGACTTTGTTCTACTTCATTTACCCCAAACAGCGAATCGCGCGAAAATGCAACAAAGACGGCCTGCCTGCGGCTAGACGAAGCACCTCGAAATCCTTGGTTGACGTAGTTGTTGTGGTTTATGTAGTCTGCTTAACCTAATTTCATTCTGATTCTGATTAAGTTCATTCATTACTACCAGAACCTGTGCCACGGAAGGGCTCCAGATCCATCAATTTGTGTTTGGTGATGGTCGATTGCGACCACATATCGGAAGCGGCCACTTTTCAAAACACCACAATTTTCTCAGTCAAATCACTATGGATGGTGCTGGAACTTCCTCTTAAGCGTCCACCTCTCGAAAGTGACGGCGATCACTTTTTGGGTTGGTGATTAGAAATGTTCTTATTGTTTTTAACCACTGGTAAGCGCCTATTTGACACAAGGACGCAAATTGGATAATACGTGTACGCTGCCTTTCAGGATTTAATTGCTGCTACTAGTGGTTAAGGTGATTCCATCGAAATAGAAGGAATATTTACAAATTTCTAAAACTTGGTCCAGTTGGTAATTATGTTTAGAACATTTTAAAAATGCAATAAAAAATAGGGGTCACCGTGCTTGTTTTTTCACAAAATGTATAGCCATTAATAGCAACTATACGACCCGCAAGGTTTTCCTGACAAACCCTAGTAATCAGAAATGAGAACTATAATTGCTTTAAAAAGTCATTGCTTGTATTGAAATATAGGACCCATTCACCAAAACAGACATTTATCTTGTATTGTATACTATTTTAGCTGAACAAGAATCAAGATTATGAAATGAATTAACAAAACTGCCGCGTGCGTACATACCCTGCTACACCTAAAGATGTGTTCTTTTCGGCATTTAAATAAAAATATCTCAAAGCAGAATTTTTAACTTTTTTTGAAATCGCGATATATTGTACTAGACCGTGTGCCATTTGAATTTATGTATTAAAAAATGGGGGTCACCGAGCTCGTTTAGGAGAAAACGACCATTTATTTCTCTGAACAGCTCAGCTTTCATAGAAAACCTATAAAGTTCCGAAGGTGCGCGCGCTCGTGTACGCGCTAATCACGCAAGAAATGATGCGCAGAAAGGATGCGTAATGCAATTGAATGGAATCACCTCAAACAAAAAAGCTTGGGTAACAAAAGATTTGCATTTAGATTAGGTAACGTATAAAGGAAACTGTTCTCTGTTAGGCATGAATCATCCTGAAAATTCTTTGGCCTTGTAGTGTTGTGTCCTATAAATAAGACGTGACACTGAACTTTGGATTTGTACAAGGATAGGACTCCGAAACTACTACAAACTAATTTCTCAAAACTAATACACCACATGGTCTGGACTCTCGTTATTGACCACCTCCCTTAAGAAATCATTTGCCGGACTTGACATTTTGTGTCATTGCATACTGAAATACCAACTGTGTTTATTTATTTAAATAGTTAGTTAGCTAGTTAGTTAGTTAGTTAGTTAGTTAGTTAGTTAGTTAGTTAGTTAGTTAATTAATCTGTTTGTTTTTAACTATTTATATTTTTATCTATTTTAATATTTTCAGTGGAATCTTATCTGTGATCGACGACATCTCAAAGCTATGACTCAAGCTGTGTTTATGGTGGGATTGTTATGTGGTTTATTTGTATTTGGGAGCATCTGGGATCATTTTGGAAGGAAATTTTCACTCTTTGTGAGCCTTGGTTTTCTAGTAAGCACCATTTCTTTTCATATACATAGTAAGATAGCGCCGATCTTATCAATTGGCAGCCTTCTGCATGCAGTTGTGCCAAGTATGTTTAGTTGTTTCTACCCCAAAGGCTGCAAGAATTATTTGAATGGGAAGCAGTACATGTATAAAATAATCCTTTAAATGGATATGTTCCTTTAAATAGCCTTTCCTTTACCCTTTTGAATCAAATTTGCGAGGGCAAACTCCCTGTGATCGAGGTTGTTCCCACCTATCACTTTTAAAAGCAAGTTACCCCATCTTGGAGATTGTATGTTCGGTGGTATTTCTCGACTGTGTGGTCTTGTACCTTTGATACAACAGTATTCAGTATGTGTGAAGAATCTCCTTTTTCCGACTGGGTTGTCGAATTTAAGAACACCCGTCGTCAACGTATCTTTTTTTAATCAACAGTCTGCCTTGGGCGTGGCATCTGCTGCAGCCAATTCGTTGACACTTTTTTCTCTGTTCCGTTTCAATGCTGGCATTGGTACTATGGGCTGTATATGCGCCCAGTTTGCGTACTTTTGGGAGATCGTGATCACTGTTCATCGATCGCACATTGGAATGATTAGCTTGTTTCTCAGCGCTGGAGGGTGTATCCTCGCCTTACTGGCCTACCTGATTCCAAACTGGCGTCATCTCATGCTGGCCGTGTCGTTACCAGGCTTTCTGCCTCTTCTCGCTTGGTGGTAAGTTTGTAATTTTACTTCCATGCCTTCTGTCGGCTATTACTTGAAATAACTTTTAACTGTTGCCCAACTATCTTTTAAAATGAAGCATTTAGCCTTTGATTATGCTTATGTGTGAACAATAGATGGAGGTACTTTGTCGTAGCTTAAGCAATTACCTGACGCTTAACCAGAACTCCAAAATGTAATACCATTGCTATAAGGTGTAAATGTTAAGACGTGAAACTAACAGAAGCATGAACAACGGTGTTACCCCGGGGTCCTCCCTAAAGTGAGCTATACAGTTAAGGGGGTTAGTTTCTAAAGAAACTGTGGTGCTGCGTCGGTGGGGACGTGAATCACAAAATTTTAATTTTCCACCAGGTTTTTATATATCTTAAATCACATGACAGAAATCAAATACGTGACTCTCTCTTCTCTCCCTCCGTCATGCGCAAAGGAGAAGAGCTCTGGGTCGAGAATGATGTTGAGGAGACAAAGGATTTCAGTTTGAGTTATCCAAGCTCTCGTCGGTAGATTATTTAAAGTTTGCCTTCAGGAAAAGGAAGCGTGAATACAGCCAAGTCTTACATGCTCACTCCACTTGCAAACTGACGCGCCGTTGGCAGTAGACCCACACTAAAAGATGTCGACTGGGGACTTTGGAACGGGTCGGTCCGTGCTCTTTACGAGAGATCAATTTACGATCGAACCAATTTACAATCGAATCATTATGATTGAACATGTCAAGAATCATGCTATATCAAATGAGTTATCTACTAACTCTAAATGTTCTGAAACGCTAACAGAATTAGCCATAAAATGGTTATGAACACAAGAGCCCTGTAAGCGTCGTAAGCGAAGAAGATACAAGAGATGCTGCCTTTATATCTCCCGAAAATCAGTTGTTTTAAAGATCAAACAAACGAGAGAACAAGTACTTCCCGCCGTGTCCAATCGATAAAAATCGATCATCGGAAACTAATCGATATAATCAATATAATCGATAAAAATCAATCGATTAATATCGATTGGTTCCATTAATCGATGAAAATCGATACTCACAATTCACGTCCTCTTAATTGTATCGATTTTGATCGATTTTATCGATTATTATCGGTTATAATAAATGAACCATTTATGAATTCTTGCAACATTTGTAAACCCAGGGTGTAAGCCGATACGTTACGCATCCTTTCACTTAGTTAGTCTTGCCGAAGTTCTGCGAGTCAAACAAAGCGCGAAATGAACGTACTAATAATAGAGGCTTTTGTGAAGGGCTACCATGAGTGCCCATTTACAGTAAAGACAGGCGAGTCTTTTTAGAGAAAGCTAATCATTTGACTGTAAACTCATACAGCGCAGTCACATTTTACTAGTTATTGTATGATGTTGAAAGGAATTTTTTTTGAGTACTTCTCTCTTTTTAGTAAAAACTTCAGTGTGGTATATAACGGTAATAGTTTATTCATATCATCGATCACGGACCTGTAGAACCAACAAGCGTCCAACACAGACATTATAGATATTTTGATATGCTATTGTATGTGTTGTCGTTTTCAAAATTTTTATCTAAACGTTACATCAGTGATATTTTACTGTTATTGTATGATGTGGAAAGCAATTTTGTATTATAAGGGACTGTTAATTTTTATTTTATTTTTTTTGGGGGGGGGGGGCTGGTGGGATGAACCCCTTTCCCTCTATACTACAAATGTCAGTTTAACTGGCATACCTTGTAGTCCTAAATATTTTAGTTGACCGGGCTGTTTAAAGGACCGTTTATTTTTATCAGGTGGGGGGACTGGTAAGAGTTGAGAGGGACAAGGCCATGGAGAAAATTTGGCTTTAAGGGGGGGGGGGGGGGGGGCAACAGAAAAGATATGGAAATTTTCTGGCTGTATGACACAGGACACCAAACCAACGATTAGGAATGCGTTCTCCTTCGTCGAACGCAATGCAATGAAGCGAAAGGGGCGGAAAATGGTAGTAGAAATTACTACACGACAATATGAGAAAGCGTGGAGCCTTTGAGTTTGTTACTCAGAAGTTATTCTGCACTTTATTCTAGACGCCATTCCACCATTCTGTAGAAAAGTCCACTGCTTTTGGTTCATCTTTGATGTTTAAGTAAGGCGTGCAAATTATGACGTGCTGTTGATAAGTATTATTAGTCTAGCAGATAGGTGAAACTATTCTGCACTTTATGATGAAAGCATGAATCTTGGCACACTAAAACTAGGTATCATAGGGAACGTTTTAAAAATTAGAGGCAATCTGGATAGGATCTGTGGCAGGCGGGAAGGGGGGGGGGTTAGCCGCCATTCAGACTATAAAGACTATTATTGGAAAAATGAAGCAAAAGTAACTTGATACAGTGTTGAATTGTCATTTTAGTTATGTTTGCCTGTTAAATGTCCCATCAAAACAAAACGTTAACATTTTTCAGGGTGATTTAACTGAATTCAGGGGATCGCTTTATTGTAGGTCAAAATTATGCAAATTAGATGTCTAATTAATTCAATTACACTGGTCGAATCGTTTAACCACAATTTCGCTCTCTCCTCAATAATTTCGGTGGCCACTTTCAAGCTTACCTGTTTAACTGTTTCATAACAGAACTATGAAGCATGTCACTACACACTCTATTCATTCTGTTATTTGTCCTTTCATTTCCCATTCGCTACGACACAAGCACAGTAATTTCCAAAACAGATTTTCGTTGGCAAATTTACTCCTTCGTCTATAGCCTTTACAGATGGCGATTGTTGGACTGGCAAGTTTAGCGCTAAAGGAGCACAAGGCCCACAAATAGCCAGCTTTTTATCCTGCCAGTGTCTAAATGAGGGGTTACGGAAGGAACTTCTGTGCAGACGAAGTAGTATGTTTTCTAACATCTTCCCTGCAAAACGTTTTTCTTGCATTATTCACATCGTTATCGACATTGGATGAAGCGATGAGCTGAAATTCTTCAAGCTTGGAAAAATTTGGAAAAAGTCTGTGTGCTACTGTGAACTGCGCGCATTGTCTGTGCAAGCATGTGTAATGCGGGCATACATGTAGCATCAATGAGAATATTCTATTGCGATCTAGCTATCTAGCTATGCACCTTCTTCTTTCCGTAAAACAGGGAATGGTGCCGCATCTAGTACATGGCACATGCACTGCACCTGTTATTGTTTGACGCACTGAACTGCGCGAGTTCCATAATGTACCCGAGTAAACGTTCCGTCCGCATTCCAGTTTGATAGTGACCCTGATAGTCGATAGCAACTTCAAACATCGCCTGGAACAAGTCACTGTCTGCGGCATGAAGTAGCATAATCCGTTAACAGTATAACTCTCTCGATAGTTTGCCAACTTTAAGCATTATTATCTCATCTAGGTGCAAACCAAGGACGCTTACCTCGTTGCAATTCTAGAATATAAAATAGCTTTTTTCTACTTCTTAACACTTCCAACAGAAGTGTCTTTTAACGACAGCTTGATCTAGCTATCCTAGGCCAGGTTGTCGAACTCCTTCCGTCTGGCAGAAATGTTATTGCAATCGTTATGGTGCGCCCTTAGTACGCGCACAACTCACGAAGCTTGGTTTCGCGCTGCGAGAATTTTGTACCTTAGATGCGGTGCCTTTTGAACTAACACATAGAGCATGAGTGCTAACCTGGTGTGCACGGAAGCTTTCCTTGGCATTCATAATGCTTTCAGGAATGAATGTGCATATGCGGTTGTAGTATGTTTTCTTATACAAGTACCGAAATGGAATCGCTGCATACAAGTATTTCCACATGCTTTTAGCAATGCAAGTGAGTAGTACATGTAGGTAACACCCACGATAGCCCCCCTGTATCAACCACATCCTCTTCAAACAGTGGAATTATTTGCAATAGGTATCTATGGCTGATTAGTTACTCTTGTGTTTTGTATAGTGGATAAACAATAAATAAAATCCAAAAATAGGACAATCAGTAGCACTTCCATCTTTTCACCGCATAAGTCAAAACGCTTTAACTAACCTAATTCAAGACAACTTTTTTTTCATTTCTGGCCATTTATCAGCCCCCAGGAAAGATAATTCAGTGTCGCATATTCTTTTACTAGTTAGAACGAACAATTTATGGTTGTCCCGTGTAAAGTTTGAGACGTTAGTAATGAAAAAATACGCTACAACCATGCAATCATCAAGTGTGAATTAATTAAATTTCTCATTTGCATAATTATGACCACAGAATTATCTTTTCAATTTTTCATTCTCAGAAACCTTCTATGCCAACTTTGATAGCATTATTGTAATCTTTAAACGTATTTCAGTAGATCATTACCATCAGACATTGTTTGAGACAATTATGCTGTATGTTTCCACACCAAAGAAGTATCGCTGGCGGCGGCCATTTTAAATAATTACTCCCACTACTTTTACCACCCTCTTCTGGCTAACAAAGAGCAAATCCCGATTGCCTCCAATCTTCAAAATGTTCTCCATGATGTCTAGTATTAACGTGCCCAGTTTGATGCTTTTATCATAATGTGCAGTACTCACCCCTTATTTGACACTTATCTGCCGGACTAAATGAATGGGTTACAATTTTTATGCAAATAAGAGTATTTTAGGCAGCGGTTTGAACCTCCGCCTGGAGCCCCGGGATGCATTTTCGTAAATCCGCCATGAGGTGTGACGAACATGACGCCAAACGAGATGAATTGTTTTTAGTGGACTCATGACTCATTTAATTGGATGATTATCGCATAGGTTTTTGGATTAAGTCCTGTTGGAACCTCATGAACCTTCTCAACTTTACCCTTTTGAATTTCCAACGAAAGGCCAGCGTCAAAGCTACAAATGCCATTTTTTGGCCGTTATCTGTCCAAATTGCAGCCAGACTGTCACAAAATAGGTTGCAACATTTAAACTAAATTTCCCATCCATGAATGTCAAGGGCAGAACTGTATATTTCTTTTGAGGCATGGGCACAATGTTTATACAGTGTGTTAAAAATTTATAGGTATTTTCTATGTATTCGTGTTTCCTATTTCTAGCTTTTTTTTACCACGAAGAAGTCTTTGTTTGGGTTGAAAGAAAGTCCAGAGTACTAGTCCACTCCTATTCTCTTATGGTTGCTAATTATAACTACCGTAACTCCCTGACTAGGCGTGTAGAATATTGTAAATCACTTATCTAAACTTTGAGCAAATGACTTCTACAGTGAGGATTCCTGTTAGGTTCCTTTACAAAGTTTGTTACTTACAGGTGGGTTCCATGCTCTCCTCGGTGGCTTATCACCAATAATCGCTTGGAAGAAGCTTTTGAGGTGTTAATGAAATATGCCACAAAAAATAATGTGACTGTGGACCCCGAGCTTCTAAAACTCGTGATCAAAGAAGTACCAAAGGAAGACTCAAGAAAGGCTTCCGATCAGGCCAGATACAAATTTCCGGAGACCGTGAAAACGCCAAGGTCACGCGAACACAGCTTAATCTTGCTCTTCAGCTGGTGAGAATATTAGTGTAATACTGTATTTACTCGAATAAGCCCCGCCCCCGAATAAGCGCCGCGGTCCCGATGCGGCGCTTGTTCGAGGAAATTCCGTATAACTAAAAAACCATTACAAAGCAACTCTAAAACAAAACAGCATTGCAATTTTTTTTCTATCAAAAGCGGTGTTCGTCAGTTCAAAGCGATTATATGTCATCGCTGTTCCTTGCTTACAATTTTAGTGACATTTTGTTAAAGTGCCGGAAGAGACGAATGGTGACAATCAAAAGACGCTTCTGTTAGTTACTGTAAAATTTTCGTACAAATAGAAAATATACCGTTAAATTAAAAGAAAAGATTTCTTTGTCACGTCCAATTTTTAAATAAGCGTCGCCCTCAAATAAGCGCCGCCCTCGAATAAGCGCCGCATTTGCGCCGCGCCGCGGTGCTTATTCGAGTAAATACTATTGTACCGGATCAATTTCCTCAGTGTCCTCAATGTTCTAGGTGACCCTGCTGAAACTACACCGAAAAGTTCGCGAATAATCGTAAAAGTTTCGGCGTGACAAACTTGTCTTATTAGGGGTGTGGAGGGTGTATATTGCCAGATAAAAGCTGCGAACTGTCCTGCATATTTTCGATGAAACAAGTGTCAGATGTTTTGTCACCTTTTAGTTTTCGTTAGAAATCTTCAGTTGAAGGTTTTGCCAAGAGCATATTTATTTAAATGCAGCAGTTGTAGGAAGCAATACAAAACCCGTCAATGCAAACTGAATAACATTCGTAAAGGACCGTTGATGCAACCAGTTTTCTATTCTAAAAAGTAAAGAAGGGGCTCGAGCGCGAAAGAAAAAAAGTCACAAACGATGCAGCTTTAGTTAATGTTTAGTTGAATGGGATGTACGTGTGAATTTATGCAGACGTCAGCTTTAAAGGTAATATGCAATTCGTCTCTTCGAGCAGGGGCCTGAGATAGGAAAACAGTCAGTTAAAGAGAAATGGGAAATGTAAGAGCATATCAGAATTTAATAGTATCCTTAGCAAACTTTGAAAATTTTGGATGAAAAGTCATCAGAGTTAAAGTACAATAATTATTTGTCACCTCATATCCAACCCCACTATTCATGCACTGAGCAATACTGTTAATAATCTCGGGCTGTATTTTCTGTCTTCCTAGGTTTGCGAACTCCTTGATTTATTGGGGAATCGTTTACGACATTGAAAACGTCCCTGGGAATGTGTACCTTAACTTCTGTATTCTGTGTGTGGTTGACTTCCCCTCCGTCGCACTCTCCCGCTTCTGCTTGCAGAGGTTAGAAACAATATCAAACAATTTAAATACAAAATTAGCGACCAAAGCTAGGAGCAACGTTTGAGTGTTTTCATCATAGCATTGCCTACTCAAGTGAACAAAAGGAAAAATTACTAGATGCGATGCGCGTATCATTATACACAATCATTTGTCTTTAATCAGTGCATGCGAGTGATTTCGCGCGCGCGGTGAGTCCTGAGTTCAGCTAGTTGAGTTCCTGAATGAAGAGGGTCTTGAATTACCTTTCAATGGCATTATGAGCTTCTAAGTCATGATATTGCATTGAAATGAAAAGCACGGTCTCGCATTTAACAACTTCTTTGAGATTCCACAGTGAAACCATGGAATTTACATACCAAAATCACTAAAAACTTTGCACTCCTCTTTATTAGTTGATTTCAACCACTTACTCTCTTAACCTGTTAGATGTGTGTTCAACAAAGCCTAAGTCATTCACAATTTTAAGCTCATTGACATCATGTCTTATTGCGATAAATGCATCAAAACAGAGTTGAAACGAAAGACTGCATCAGGAGCGGCAATTAGTTTAAGGACGGACAGCGGTCAAGTTACCATGAATTTCTTGCAAAAACACGTTTAGACGAGCATTATACTGAAAATTGTACTGAATGAATTTTAGTGAAAGCACTTTGGTACACATTTTAGTAAGGGAAACAAAACTTCATGTACTGAAACCCAATTAATTTCGAAGTGCATTTCAGAGATGATTATTTGAACTGAGGAAACAGACCAAAACTAAGAGGACGTTCTCTTTTCAGCATAGGCGTACGGGCCGGGGGGGCGGGGGGGGCTGCAGCCCCCCCAGTTGCGAAAATTTTCGGGCAAAACGCTTGTGATTCGGGCAAGCACTTGGGATAAAATATTTATTGATTAAAATATTTATTTATCTACTTATTTTATACATTGATTAAAATATGTATCTATTTATTGAGTCCAGCTTCTACAACACGACCAAACGGTCCATCTTGAAACGTTTGAATGGCTTTGCTGCCGATCTGCCGATCGCTAGCAGCCTGGCATTTGCTGCAGTTCGCGCCAACGTTCGCGCCAATTCACATAAGGCGGGAGAACGCGTACGCTTTGTGAATCGCGTGCTGCTCAGATGTAGTTGAGTTTCGGTTGAGGCTTTCGTGGAGTCAAAGCAAACGTTGTTTAAGAAGAAAAAAAGTTCAAATTCAAGATCAAGAAAAGAGTTCAAGTTCAAGATCAAGTAGAAAGTGCCTTAAGGTCAAGCCGTCGACAAGACGAAAGGTAAATGATTGGTAATTAAGTCAAGGCATTTTGTCGGCTTGTACTAACTACCAAAGCGTGGAGATAAAGATTTGCAAAAATAGCTCTTCGGGTTTTTGCCCGAGTGTTTTTATTTTTTCTTTGGTGTAATCTTAATTAAACGGATTTATCTTAAGCGTTAAACCTGGTCGAACTGTCCGTCATTGTCAAGCTAGGTGAAAAATTTTGGAAAACTCTCCAAATTTGCGTGAATGGAGATTAAAAGCAACAACGTGAGCGCGTTGCAAATTTGACAGTTGATTTTAGATTAGAAGAAACGCTAATTCCAATTTTACCAAAACGGCATAAGTTGGGTGTTTTTGTTCGATTTTGGTAGGGTGCACTGTAGCGTGTTAAAAGGCGAAATTACTTCTCATTCAGTGAAAGCTTATATATTTTTGGACCACTGCATAAATGATCTATTATGTATAGCAAAATGCCGGCCACGTGTGCAAAAGCTGTGTTTTATCTTAGTTTTATCGTGTACAGTCCCGTGCGATTTGCATTAGAAATACATGAAAAATTTTTGGCAAAAAGAAATCCTTGAATCAAAACTTATAATCTTGAATTTTTAATAAACATTACTAATCAGTACGTATAAAAACATCACACTGCACTATGCTCCGCAACTTAGTTTTATTATGGAATGCGTTACGGTCTTTTTGTCACGCTTGAAATGGTAAGAACAGCATCCGATGCTTCAACTTCATAATTTAAAGCGATTTATTCAGAAAGTAAACGGATACCTTAAAGTACCATTCAACGTCCCATTTTTAGACTGCAGATCGAGAGGTAGAGGTGAACCTTGAATTATGACGGATCAAGAGCCTGATAGAGGAAAAAGAAAACGCCCTTATCGCCAGCGCGTTATTTGTGGTGTATGTAAGAAGGAACTCGATTCCGATTATAAAGATAATCATGCCAAAACTGTGCACAAAGGACAGAAAGTTGCTTTCACTATGGTACGTGAGCGTAATCAGAGTCAGCTTGCTTTTTTCACCAAGAGCTCCGCGGAGTGGCGGCCGTCACAGAAGCTCTTCAGATCAGACAAAAAGACTGACGCACATGACCAAGACAACACTGGTTCCTGTTCCAATGTACAAACTGATGGCATTGAAAGAGTTGAAATCTCGCTTGTGTCGGTGGTTCTGGAACTGCAGGTCCCTATTCGTTCCTATTCGATCTCATCATCTTCGGAAACTCGTGGTTCCCCACATACAATTTTTCTTAAACTTTACGTCCATAAAGATCTTTATTTAAAGAAACTTCTTAGCTAATTTCAACGCTTCCTTCGAATTCTAGGCTTTTGTAATTGTCCTGAAACCATTTGAATTTCGCGGTAATAGCTTTTTATCCAATGAGAAAGCTAATTTAAGGCTTATTAACACGTTTCCTCACGGTAGGAAATAACGGCTCCCATTGCCGCGGTCTATAACTTTTTAATTTTAACAAGATTGATCGCATGAGTAGACTTGTCAATAGAGTTAATATAGTATGCGAGGTTTGAAAACAACTGTTTTTGGAGTTATAACAGTTTCAGTAGACGTGAGAATTGTGAACGTTTTTGTTTTTCTTGCAATTTAAGTTCGTTTATATCCAAACTTCATCGGTTACACATTCGGGCATTGTGTAATTTTTTCGGGCAAGAAGATCACCGCCCCCCCAAGTCCGAATGTGCCCGTACGCCTATGCTTTTCAGAAACTGAATCAGTACATCATACATAAAGACGTTCTAATTCTACTCTGTAACGTTACGTTAAGGACAAAATTTGGCATGACTTGTTGAGTTGTTCTAACCAACTCTAATTGAGTTCATCAGGTTTGGTCCCCGTTTGACGTACGCGTTACTGATGCCATTTTGCGGTGTGGCCTGTCGTCTGGCGTTAGCACTGCCAAGTGGAAATAGTAAGTTTAAAATTAATTTATGACTACAGTCAATTATTTTTAAGGCGGGCGCCCTCGAGACCAGCTCGCTGCCTTACAGAAGTAAGTCGACCTGAGAGAGGTGTCCGCCTTAGAAAAGTGTCCATCTTAGAGAAGTGTCTGCATTAGACAGGTGACACGCTAGGGAGGTGTCCCCACAAGAAGAAATGTCCGGGAGGTGTCCACGTTACAACAGTAGGTGCCTGCCTTTCAGAGAGAGGCGTCCACCGTAGACAGATGTCCGCCTTAGAAAGGTGTCCACCTTTTGAAGTGTCCGCCTTGAGAGAGATGTCAGCCTTAGAGAGAGATTGGTTAAAGACAAACATTTAAATTCGCTCAGGGCTAGCCAACATGACAGTGTCCACCTACAATAGGTGCCTACCTTACAATGATGCTCAATCAATAGTTGAGAACGTCCACTGTATCGTACTTATGATGCTCTATACAGATCAGTGAGCCCTGATTGGAATGAGGACAAACGCAATAAACATGTACAAGACATTCGTTGAAGAACTGAAACTTAACCAATTCTTTCACCGCAATTCTTTGACCATGCTTCTCTGGAATCGGTTTTTGTTTTCGGAGAGTTTCATTTACAGGTGAAAAAGCGTCATCTCAAAGTCAACGCACGTTGACTTTGAGAGTGTCAAATAAAAGCGAAGTTTAAGGCCCCTTGGATGCAATGTATGATGTCTGAAAATCATCTGGGCCTCAAAACAGCGCTTTTCTGCTGTATCCCTAACGCCAGTGCGGATGACAGACACAGCATATCTTCAGTGATGTGATCTGATGTTGCTCCACGTTATCAGCTTTAAAATAATACATAGATTGCGGTGCTTTGCTATTAACCTGAGCGCTTACAGGGCTTTAATTTGTAGGCAACACGGTAAAAAATGTTGAGTGTAACCTTAATATAAGGGAAGTTACGTTTTTTCTTGGGGGGCGGGGGAGGGCTGGGGCCTCAGAGGGGAGGGTCATCAGTGAAAGTGAGCACCAAAAGGGGAGGGCCATACCTCATGTGAGCTATTCAAGAGAGGGTCACACATCTCGGCAGAATTTTTTAATGAGAATTTTTGTGATGTTGCTTTCCATTTTTCTTACAGATTAAGTTTTTCTTTTCACCTACTTTGATTTAGTTTGGCGTTTTATTATAGGTACTAGGTTACATGTCTACATGTATATTATGCCATGGCATGGTTTTTCTCGGAGGGCTCGTGTCCTTTTCCGTCCGTATCGAGAAGTACTTGAGTCAGGTATCGTTTCTTCAGCTTCTTGCTGTTGGCTATCCGCTGCGTGATCTCCTGAGTCGTTTAGTTCTGAAGAGTTACTAGTAGATCCAACAATGCGCTCTACCCTGTCAGAAATGTAGGAAATATTTGTTTTTGAGAGGCTGATTTCGCATGCTAAACAAATAAACCTTTCTGTTAAAATTACCAACAGCAATGCCGGCTAGTCGGAGAAAGAAGCGTGTTTATTTTCCCTTAGATATTTTATACTCAAAACTTTTATAGTACTCAAATACTTCCATATTCAAACTTCAGGTATAAAACGTAAATATCCCACACCGATTGTTCGTATTTTCCTTGTTTCAGCGCGCAAACATTCAATATCGACATATATTCATATTCAAACACTTTGCGTTCACAAGCAAAACGTTCTGAGGTTTTTTACAGCATGGAACATACCATGTAGTAGTGAGGGGAGGGTCGCACTTTTGTTAGTCACCTAAAGGTGGAGGGTCAAGAGCTTTTTTCATTAAAACGCAAGGGAGGGCCAACACTTTTTTTGGGAAAAAAATACCAAAATTCCCCAGCTCCCCCCCCCCCCCTCAAGAAAAAACGTACCTTTCCTATAAGGAAAATAAAAAAGGAAGTAGAGTTGGTGTTTTTAAAGTAGTCTACACCACAAAGTTCTGGATATGGGTTAATAGAGCAAGCTTTGAAAACCGAATCCAACTTTGTATTTTTGCTGTCTATTTCAGAATTTCAGGTCATCCTTATAATGGTTGCAAGATTCTTGAGCTGCACCACCTTAAACGCAGTGCAAGTGTACACTGCTGGGTTTGATCCAGCTTTGATGATAAGGTGGGAGATGTTGTTCATCGTTGGTCTTGCAAAATACTAGGTTTATGTTTTTTTGGCTAGGTTAGGCTGGGCGGGATAGTTCTCGAGAGTTTGTTTGGTGGTGTGCAGCCCGGAACTCGAAGCACAAAAAACAAAAAAGATATTACGAAGCGATTTTTCTAATAATAGTTTTTTTTCTGTCATAATCTGTTTTAATCTAAAAAAAATGTTATTTGCTTACAGGAACAACGGTGTCGGAGCGGCGTTTCTAATGGATCGATTTGTTGGAATTGTTGCGCCATACATCATCTTTTTGGTAAAATTATTTTTGTCTTTACCACATGCAGATTTGGAGTATTTGCTCTTAAGTTAGTAGTGGCCGCCTGATAACTTTACAGAAGCAACATAAAAAGTAAAGACTGACTTGTACCTGTCTGTAAAAGTTGCGATGGGATGGTTACGCTGTCGCATAACATTTACTTCTTATTGTCTTGGTTGGCCCCAAGAGATCCCCTTTAGTAACACTGGATAAAAAATATCAACACAACTCACAAAATAAACTCCATTTAAAATTCCTCGTCTCCTCTCTTCCGTAGACAGGAAAATAAGCCACAACATGATGGTAACCTTTAAGCCTTTTCTTAAAGAGAGGAAAAATTAATTGTTTTAATATTGCCTTACTACTGATCTCCGCTTGTAATCATGGTAAATACTCTGCAGCGGTCCTACCCTGGAGGGTTAGGAGTCTCAATGTGATCAACGCTGGCAGTTCCAGGTCCAAGACTACCCTCACTCGAATGATTTCTCTCGACAGATCACACTAGACAGTCTAATTTGTTTATCGGTTACCTCGGTTACAGCACATTTATTGGTTGTTTTATTTCCTCAGGCCGATCGACTAAATCTGGTCGAAACGTTCCCGTTGATGATATTTGGTGTTCTGGGAGGGACTGCTGGTGTAATGGCACTCTTGTTACCAGACACTTCAACAAAGACCGTGGAACAAGCGGAGGCATGGGACGAGGATTAGACCATCTGATAGTTGCAAAGCCTCGGATCCACGTTCATGCTCCACGCAGGCTGGCAGTGGAAGCAGACAAAACTAAAAATTATCTTTAGTCTTGAGCTGAGAACGTTTATTTACAAACGAAAAACATGCTGCAGCCAGACTTTTCTGATAACCGAGGCAATTCCGAAAGCGCTGAAGGCGCGAGCTTTTAGGGGGGCCTGCTCCCCCAGTAAATTTCGAAATCTAGACACTCGAAAATGCCATTTTTAGCGTTTCCCTGGTGGTATTTTCCCCCAAACATAATCAAAATCCAAACCAACTTTAACAGCATTTATGTTTGTTATCAGTTCTTCTCTTTAAGTTTTCCACAGTTTCATTCAGAAGTGAAATTTTAAAAGCTCTGAAATGTTATTTCAGCATTCGTGACGAAAAAATATCAGTTTCATTCTTCAAGTGCACCAGTTCAAGTGTACTAGTGCTGAAGTGTACTCTCTCCTTAAGGTCTTGCTTTTATTTGGAGAAAGCTAAAGCATACAATTCTTCTATGATCACTGGCATCTCATTTTTGCAATATGTGCAACGGCTCTGCAGTGATGTCGTGAATGTATGCAGAGTAAGACCTCTGGGGCAGTCTGTGTCCGTTATTGATTTTGGAGGCTGCGGTATACCCTGACCCACTGGAGAAACTGGTGGGCTCGCGACTAGCACATAAGTGGAGTATTAACTGAGGTTGTCAAACTTTAGGGTACCGTTGGCGTAGTTTACTGCCAGGAACATGTTCTACTATTTAATAATTTATTTTTCTATTTAAGTTTTTAACAAAAAGGGAAAAGTTTTACCGAGGCAACTGCCTCAGTTGCCTCAATACTGGCTACGAGCCTGAATTCTAAAGTACGAAACAGCATCAATTTTTGTGGGATCTTGTGTTTACTTTTCACAGTTATAATTATGTCATACTGATACTGGTAGCAAATGGTATCTCGCAGACCTAATAAGTATTTGCAGGTACGTTCAAGCTTAATGATTATTCTGCAAGGTGACTTAATAAAACCCAGTCTATCTATCTATCCATCCATCCATCTATCCATCTGTCTATCTTATGATTCGGGAAACCTGATGTCCCTATAAGTCAAAGGCAACCTCGTCCCCAGGGCCTTCTCCTCGTTCAAAATGAAGGATCGGAGAAACCCCATTCTCGTTCCCAGAGCCTACGATATGTTCCGTCAGCGGGTGGGATCGCAAGGCTCTGGTATCAGCCATTACCGGATGTCGTGAAATCCGCGACATCCGGTAGCGCATGTCTAATTCGTTGAGGCGCTATTGCGCCTGCTTCATTCTCGTCCGTGGAGCTCGAACTCTGAGCATGCAAATTCTGGTAGCAACCGAGAAGTTTGAATTCCTATCGATGGATCGATGGAGTCATTTTGTAAATGCTGTTCAGGACTCTCTAAATCTCCTGCAATTAGAGGAAACCTTTCGTGCCGTAGTAGTTCAGAAGAACGATTGTCCCTGCATTTTGCTCACGGGTCTTGGACTTGTATCTTGCTTGACCATTGTGCGAGGTGCGAGCAAGGAGTGAATTAATTGCTTGTGCTTTGTTGGATAAGCTCAAAAGGATCCGTGAAGATTACCAGTTATTAGCTGTTGCTTTCTCCTCCAATATGGTCAACTGGGTGACAGATATCACTATTTATGTCTCTACTTGAAATGGTCGAAGATCGCACATCATTGTTCCAGTTAATTGTCCATTGTCCTGTGCATTTAAAAACAACTCAAGGAAGAATTCGAGGAAGCGATTTTTGAATACATTGCCTACAATCATCAACAACATCCTCGGGTAAACACATGATACAACTCGCTGAATCTCGTCTTTAGCAACAAATTTGAATCGATTATCGGTACCTGACAATTAACAATATATTACGGCGATGTCGCAACTGCGATTTATTTGAATCAAGTAGGACTGCACAAGCCGACGAGCTGTTCTTCAACTGAGCGATCATCGATGTACTTCGAGGACAATCAGACCCTTCATTTGGGCAAACTTTCGAGGAAACTCTAGCGAATTTCATTGCAATAAAGTGTAGCGTAGGCAAAACCTTTCAGCTGAACACTAAATTCTTCCATTGATACGCAGTAGTTCTGTACTAGACCAGACGCGTTATTACGAAACAGAGTATTCTGCGTTGTAACACGTTACAAAAGAAGCTGCCGCCATTTGAGTGAAACTCATTCCATCGATCCCTGAAGAGACTGATGACGTCACTTCAGATTTTGATAATATAGTTGGAATGCAAAGGATTGTGGGATACTATTCATTCTTCTTCTGTTGCTTGACTAAAGGTATTGCATTGCGATACTGAATTGCGGATAGTTATTTCATTACATTCGTCTGGTTTCTGGTGTGTGAGAATGTCAACTGTGTACTTGTCGTTTCGCCACTAAACGCTACACTGTACTACGTTTCACCACATCGAAAATTGAAGTCCAGAGGCATTTGGCGCCCAAATTTTTAAACATCGACATCAAGAGATCGTTACAAAAGTTGATGAGACAGTTACATGTAACTTTATTTATAGACAGCCTAAAGTTTTGCGGAAAATAACGTAGCGAGAAAAGAATCGCTGACATTTAGTGACAATCTCTAACACTTTGAAATGTAGCAGGTGCATGTGCTTAACCAAACAGCAAAATTTGGTCGCTTAATCTGCCCTAAGCTTAATTCTTTGCGTGGAAATTGATCGAGTCAATATATTAAATAATGCCCTGATTAATTTAATCGGAAATTTAACGCCATGCGTAGAAGCCAAACAATTTTAACGTTATTGCGCATACAGTTTGAATCGACCAATAAAAAAAATTGGCCGTTACCAGAGCTACACGAGACGAGACGGGGGCGAGAATGGAGAAACCTCAGGTCAAGGCTGCCGAAATACTCCAAGAATCGGGGAGTATTTTGTCACGCGACACATGATGAAATGGCTTTTTCGGATGTTGTTTCCAGCGTCGGGCGGCCCTGTTTGTTCTCTGCAATCTAAAACCATTGTTCAAACGAAACGAAGACATTTCATCGTTTACGTGACAAAATTCTAATGAATTTTTGGTGTCATTTTGACAGCCTTGGCCAGGGGTATCTCTGATCCACCGTTTTAAACAAGGAGAAGGCCCTGGGGACGAGGTTGAGACAAAGGTTGTCAAGTTTCGTTCAGTTTGTCGATCGGGGGAAGTTATAGGAAATGTATGAGAATACCAGAGGATCGTGTTGTTGCGGTTTCCAATAACACGCGCCCTTCAACGATTTTTTTCCTAACGGCTAAATGTGTTTCTGGATGATGTCAATCATCTGTTTCTATGACAATTTTTACAATGATAAAAGAAAATTGTGCCAGGGTGTTTTCAAGAAATCGCGCGCTGAATGAAGAACATAATCCGACAAAAAATTTAGCGCTGAGTGAAGTAATGAAAAAATGTCGCAAGAAGTACCACACTTTGACGATTTTGTGTATTTGTATTAAACCGACAGCTAAATGCACCAGATTCTGAATTATTACCTGAAAAGTACCAAAACATATCGCTCAGCAAAGGTGTTGTCCGGCAAATTCATTGAATTGAACATGGCTTCACAAGTGTATTCAAAATACGCACAGCAAACTTGTTTTAACAAAAGAAAACTTCGGAAGCAAATTTGCATAAAACTGACCTTTATTCCGTTCGAAGAAATGCTCAGATCCACTGAATTACTTCTCTGACTTCGCCGCAGTCGAAACCGATTCTCGCCGTTCAAAAATTTTCGCTATCAGACTATCACAACTAATCTCTTCTTTTTGCATGCCTCACAGTTGGTTTATGAGACGTTCAGTCAATTAAAAGTCAAATTTTAGACATAACCGATTGTGTGAATGAATGAATGAAAACCTTTATTTAACCACGATCTGTTTTAAAGCAAATACATGCTTGAGGGGTCGTGTGTACGTGTGTCTAACTACCTACCTAAGAAAAATTAATATTACATTGTAATAAACTAAAATAAACGATATTATGTTTTAATAAGATTAAGATTTAAAATTGAAAATCACACATGTGTTTCGGAGTCGTCTGGATCGACAAACTGCCAAAATTAAGTTTTTTAAATATGGGGTCCATTCTCACTTTTTTGCAAAACTGCTTGTGGTTGGTAGCGTTATTAAAATAGCTTGACACAAAATTCCATAAGACTGCACCTCTGTAGCGGATTGAGTTCTTTAAAAACGACGTTGAAAATCGTGGGACAACCGCTTTTAGGTGTCCTCTTAGGTTGTAGGGTCCGTGTCTCCACGTTACCAAATCTGAAATCGTTTTAGGAATCTTTTCGATTACAATATTGTAAAACAGCTTAATAAGACTGAGTTTGAATATTGCCAGACTAGCTGTTGTTCTGTCACAAACATTTTAAGAACCTGCAGGGCAAAATCTATTTACTGCCCCAGACAGGGTTGTGTTACATATGACAACAATAGGCAAGAACCAATCAACGCGCGAGAATTCCCAGATTAAACAGTTGATTGACATCCACCAAAAACACATTTGGCTGTTGAGAAAAATCCTTTATTGGTAACCGCCATAACACGAACTATTGCGAGGAATATTGACATTTTAAGATAAAAATAAATGTAAACTTACCTTAAATGCTATGTTCTGTAGGCATAGTTGATCAAACGAAATTTGGCAATTCTGAAACTTCAAGCTGCGATTCTAAAAGTTCTAGCTGTACAAGCAGTACTCACAGACTAAAAGAACGTGAATCGGTGCTTTTAAAGTATACAGAACAGTATGATTGCAACAAACAAAAGATACGCGATACCTGCCGATATCGGTTTATCGAACATTTTGTTTGAAATTTTATTTATAACATGTGTTTCGATATCATAACAGGGTAGCTTGGAAACGTCGGAATGACGAAATTCGAAATTCAGAATTCGTCAGTAATATAACAGAAAGGAGAAAACTCCACCCTGTTCCGAAGAATTGTGATCACCGATTTATTCCGAGGAATTGAAATCGTCCGAAAGTTTCCCAATAAGAAGAGCCCGGAATTAAACAAGAAAACTTGTGGTTTATCAAAGAACGGCCCCTGAAGGGGCCGTTCATGAGCTACATCAATTCTTAACATTTTTCTGTATGTAATACGGCATATTTCGAAAATATGTTCATCATCAGAGATGTAAACTCTGATATGCCTATCTATATATTAACAGAACAAATGTCGGAATCAATGGTAATCAATGTTTCCTTTGTAGCAAATATTCGACTCACTCCACTGTGGTTGCCTCGGTAGCTCAGTGGTTAGAGCACCTTCCATGAGATCGGGGTGTCGTGGGTTGGAATCCCGCTCGGGGCATTTGATTTTTGCCGACATTTGTTCTGTTAATATATAGATAGGCATATCGAGTTTACCTCTCCGATGATAACATTTTTCTGTTTTCGAAATTGCAAAAAATACACATACCAAAAATGAAAACTCGCGAGAACTTCAAACCAAACCGCAGTTGCTAGAATTAAACCGCTGATTTCTCCTATAGCCCTCGCATTTTCACATTTTGTTACCTCTATACATTGTATTTGCTTGACTACTTGTCGAAAGGCGATCGCCAACTAAACGCCTGGGGTTGAAGGTTGAATTAGCTTTTTGTATTACTGCATTTGATTGAGGTCTTAGCTTGTTTTTACCAGTGTACATTCTAGGGCTTTTGCTACCTGAATTTAGTTTTTTTTGTTTGCTTCATGCATCTTGCGACTTTGAAGAAACCATTTTGTTGGCTGTTCTCAATAACGGTGTCGTTTAACAAGGGCGTCTTACACCTTTTCAGTTTTCATCTTTTCTTCATAAAAATTGAAAACTGAACATTGAAATGGACTTAATTTCCCATTAAGTAAACACTTTTTATGATCAAGCGATTTTTGATCGATAAATTTGGATTTTGTTTACTTCAAATTTAAATTTGTCATCAAACCTCCACGACTTTGTTTCCCCTCTTGGCATGGGGATTCCCATCAATGAGGGATAGGCCAATTCATATAATAGCTGATGGCAGATTTTGGTTTCCTTTGACGGCGGACCCCCAATACCCTCTAACCCAACAATACTTAGGCGGTCGAATTCACCTATTTGAAAATGTGGGTTTCACAACTGCATATTTTCAAGCTTGTCTAAATTTTTAAGCCTTATTATTTACCACTGAAGTAAGGTTTTCTTTTAATTGTATACTAGTCGAGGTTACTTCACACCAAATTTGTTTTCTGTGCAGCTCATTAATAAAATTAATTTCACTCTTGATGGTAAGAAGTGAAGTCTAGTTGTTCTCGTAATTTGAAGGGTGGTAAGATAATTTAAAACCAACATAGTGGTAGAATTGTTATTTTTTCCACAAATCTATTTTAATAAGTCTTTTATAAGTTACCAGTATACTCTCTCTCGTGTACAATTTTCTCTGAGATCGAGTTCCCCCCTTCAAATAAGCACCTTGCGTGTGTAACGAAACCTAGAAGGAACAATTACTTCCCTCCCTAAGGAACAGTCATTCAGAAGGACTTTCGCTGGACCATCACTTGAAAAGCAAATTGCTATTAGTTTTCCACAATTAAGATTCTTTTTTTCAAAGGTCACAATTAAGGAAACCCTAGCTAGACTTGTAATAAACACCCCAGTAGTTGACTCATGGAAATCAGTATGATGTTTGTAAATGAGGGAGGCTTGAAAATTGCACAGTTCTGCATTGATATTTTCCAAATTATATTTGGTGAACAAAGCATTAAATATTGTTTGGATCTTGGCTATTCAGGGCTCTTTCCTTTTGCTGTCAGGCTGGAGGATGATTTTACATGAACATTTCTTTTTTTACTCTCACAGATTCAGCAGAAATAGAAATATGTTGAGGTATAATTGTGTTTATGAAGCAATCCTTTCAATAAAACTGGTACACAACATTTGTTGTTAACCTGTGCAGAGAGAATAGGGCTTTGATAATTTCATTTGGTTACAATTTTGTTACATTAAGGGGCCTTTGATATATTACGTTTTAGCCACGGGCAACTTTTTTAGTCTTGTGCAAGAGTTAAAATTGAACTTTTCAAGTGGCTGGCTTAGCCACAACCCACAAATACACAGCTTAAGGGTTGATTGAAAACTAGTCGGAGGGACAATACTCTGCATATAGGACATATCACCAGGTCATATTCCAGAATATTTGTCGTCAGCAGAAAATTTGTTCACCATGGTCAAATCACTTCAAAGCACTTCTCAGTCAAAACAACATGTAAACCTGAGCTCCTTTTCCAAAGACCCATGCTTACATTATTTAAGGGAAAAAAAAGGACTCAAAGGCTTTCATCTCCTTGGTGACAACTTGAGAACCGGAAGCGTTGGCTGGCGTTTTAAGACAGTGCACACGAGAGTCCACAGGAGAAAGGGCGGGCAGAGTTACTATCGGCCGCCTGTAAATTCTTCAGAATCTCTTGTTGTTTTCATTTTCGTCGTCGTAAGTCACTTGTCTCAGTCCTCTTGTGTCGCGCGGCCAACAGACACAACTGCACATCAGGCTGACGAAGTGAATAGATTACGTCATTATCTTGTTGAAGCTCGTTCCTAAGTTCAGAAGTGAGAGTGGAAATACGAAAATTGACTTATTTTGCTAGCTTTGAATCTCCAAGACAATTTTCTCTTTTTTACCGTCCATTTTCTCGATTTCTGGAAAGAAGTCACTGACTTAGCTTAGCTAATTAAATATTCAAAATTAAACTGCTACCCCTGCCGGGCCAATGGACCTTTGGACGACAATGGCATTGCTGTTATAACAGGAAGCTGCAAGTAGCCTGCACTCGTGCCTTTAAGATCCAAATGGAACCCTTGCCTGTTAAAGCTGAAAATTCAAAACGACAATCGACAATCGACTGCACACGTACATGTAGTTATCACATAATTATAATATTTTGACAGTAACAATAAGCAGCATGCTACCGAATTTAATTTCCTACCCCTCCAAGCTCTCTACAGGCCACATAGGCGATCAGTGTCTTATTTTTGGTTCACTAGTTACATTAAATTAATGCATGCACCACGCTATGAAAGCTCAAGTATCGAGGGTAACACAAAAATAATCCGTGCGTCATTCAGGGTCATTTCATCGCCACGCTATGAAAGGTCAAGTATCGTGGGCTCAAAAAATCTCTTATCTTGTGCACGATAGCGACACGAAAAAAAATAAAAGAAAAAGAAAAAGAAAAACAGCTGTTATTCCTTGACTCGTCGCCGTATACACGGCACGACGTAATCAGTTACATTTTTACTTAACACACTGTAAAAACCGATTTTACCAGTTTTCAAAACAATCTGTCAAATACCGGACATATATTCTCCTCGTGAATAGTCACGATTTTGATCACGCAGCGCACAACTCACTATCTGTCACCGGTAAGGGTAGCTGGTAAGAGGCCTTCCGAACGAAAACACGGTTTGTGAAATCTTTATATTATAAAAATCATAAATTTAAATACATTTTAAAATTCGTTACATACTGGAAGTGCAAACTGTCCATAACAGGTCACCGGAAACCAAGAACTCCCCCCTCCCCTTTTCCCCTAGCGGGGGATGGGGGGTTGAAAGACTATCAGCCCCCTGTAAATTCTTTAGAATTTCTTGTTGGCCATTACAATCCATTACAATGTGTAGGAAATTTGTGGCGTTTATCTAACAGATGTTTGCAAACATCGTGATCTACAAAACAATGCTTGGCATGCTACCTCCAGGTCCTGCTGATAGTAAATTTGGTGGACAAATTTCACTCGATTGATCGATCCTTTATATTAATTTAATCGGAATTTAATCGAAATCATGAATTATTTATCTTGTTAACTTTATTTCTTGTTTTCTAGCTAGGCCGCATTCTTTAAAGGAAGGTTTCATAAACCTCCAGGGGACGGTTTCTCGAAAGCCCTGAAAACTTTCGAACCCGAAAAACCATTTGTAAAAATATGAACTACTCATTCTACAAAGCTGTTATTTTAACATGTCTTTAAGATAAAAAAAAAGTTAAATGTTTAGTAAGGTTTCATACTAAGCATAGGCGTACGGGCACATTCGGACTTGGGGGGGCGGTGATCTTCTTGCCCGAAAAAATTACACAATGCCCGAATGTGTAACCGATGAAGTTTGGATATAAACGAACTTAAATTGCAAGAAAAACAAAAACGTTCACAATTCTCACGTCTACTGAAACTGTTATAACTCCAAAAACAGTTGTTTTCAAACCTCGCATACTATATTAACTCTATTGACAAGTCTACTCATGCGATCAATCTTGTTAAAATTAAAAAGTTATAGACCGCGGCAATGGGAGCCGTTATTTCCTACCGTGAGGAAACGTGTTAATAAGCCTTAAATTAGCTTTCTCATTGGATAAAAAGCTATTACCGCGAAATTCAAATGGTTTCAGGACAATTACAAAAGCCTAGAATTCGAAGGAAGCGTTGAAATTAGCTAAGAAGTTTCTTTAAATAAAGATCTTTATGGACGTAAAGTTTAAGAAAAATTGTATGTGGGGAACCACGAGTTTCCGAAGATGATGAGATCGAATAGGAACGAATAGGGACCTGCAGTTCCAGAACCACCGACACAAGCGAGATTTCAACTCTTTCAATGCCATCAGTTTGTACATTGGAACAGGAACCAGTGTTGTCTTGGTCATGTGCGTCAGTCTTTTTGTCTGATCTGAAGAGCTTCTGTGACGGCCGCCACTCCGCGGAGCTCTTGGTGAAAAAAGCAAGCTGACTCTGATTACGCTCACGTACCATAGTGAAAGCAACTTTCTGTCCTTTGTGCACAGTTTTGGCATGATTATCTTTATAATCGGAATCGAGTTCCTTCTTACATACACCACAAATAACGCGCTGGCGATAAGGGCGTTTTCTTTTTCCTCTATCAGGCTCTTGATCCGTCATAATTCAAGGTTCACCTCTACCTCTCGATCTGCAGTCTAAAAATGGGACGTTGAATGGTACTTTAAGGTATCCGTTTACTTTCTGAATAAATCGCTTTAAATTATGAAGTTGAAGCATCGGATGCTGTTCTTACCATTTCAAGCGTGACAAAAAGACCGTAACGCATTCCATAATAAAACTAAGTTGCGGAGCATAGTGCAGTGTGATGTTTTTATACGTACTGATTAGTAATGTTTATTAAAAATTCAAGATTATAAGTTTTGATTCAAGGATTTCTTTTTGCCAAAAATTTTTCATGTATTTCTAATGCAAATCGCACGGGACTGTACACGATAAAACTAAGATAAAACACAGCTTTTGCACACGTGGCCGGCATTTTGCTATACATAATAGATCATTTATGCAGTGGTCCAAAAATATATAAGCTTTCACTGAATGAGAAGTAATTTCGCCTTTTAACACGCTACAGTGCACCCTACCAAAATCGAACAAAAACACCCAACTTATGCCGTTTTGGTAAAATTGGAATTAGCGTTTCTTCTAATCTAAAATCAACTGTCAAATTTGCAACGCGCTCACGTTGTTGCTTTTAATCTCCATTCACGCAAATTTGGAGAGTTTTCCAAAATTTTTCACCTAGCTTGACAATGACGGACAGTTCGACCAGGTTTAACGCTTAAGATAAATCCGTTTAATTAAGATTACACCAAAGAAAAAATAAAAACACTCGGGCAAAAACCCGAAGAGCTATTTTTGCAAATCTTTATCTCCACGCTTTGGTAGTTAGTACAAGCCGACAAAATGCCTTGACTTAATTACCAATCATTTACCTTTCGTCTTGTCGACGGCTTGACCTTAAGGCACTTTCTACTTGATCTTGAACTTGAACTCTTTTCTTGATCTTGAATTTGAACTTTTTTTCTTCTTAAACAACGTTTGCTTTGACTCCACGAAAGCCTCAACCGAAACTCAACTACATCTGAGCAGCACGCGATTCACAAAGCGTACGCGTTCTCCCGCCTTATGTGAATTGGCGCGAACGTTGGCGCGAACTGCAGCAAATGCCAGGCTGCTAGCGATCGGCAGATCGGCAGCAAAGCCATTCAAACGTTTCAAGATGGACCGTTTGGTCGTGTTGTAGAAGCTGGACTCAATAAATAGATACATATTTTAATCAATGTATAAAATAAGTAGATAAATAAATATTTTAATCAATAAATATTTTATCCCAAGTGCTTGCCCGAATCACAAGCGTTTTGCCCGAAAATTTTCGCAACTGGGGGGGCTGCAGCCCCCCCCGCCCCCCCGGCCCGTACGCCTATGATACTAAGAAATGTCTTTATTTTCAAGGTAGATTGTAAAATATCGTGCCTGAAATCGGCCGGAAACGTATCGCGGCTTTCGCGGAAACGCGCGCCAGATCCGAAGTTCAGCACCTAGTCGATGAGCTATACATGCAATTGCTAAAAGAGAATTGCAAATTTTTAAACGTACCGTTTATCAAACTTTATTTTCTATGCCTAATTATTGTGGCCAAAAACTAAAATAACACAGGAAGATAATTACGAAGACGGACTAAAGACAAACAATATAAATGTAACAAGAAACTTACATCCGATTATTGACTCCGAGTTTTAAGAAAACGATTTGTGGGTAGGAGGGTAATCTGACTCCCCTAAAAAAAACTGCAGGGAGGCTAGTACTCGGCCGGAAATTACGGTACTTCCGATTTTACTTTTGTTACTTCACATTACAAGTTGTTTACAAAGTATTTCTGCTTCGCAGCCGAACACATTAAGTTTAAATTGGCTAAAAGGTTATAAGGTGCCAAGAGGAACACGATCAGACACGATCAGAAGAGAATTGAATTGGTCTGCAATCCTGTGTCTGGTCCTTTTCCTCAGTCTCGATTGAAGATATTCAAGATATTTCGAGGAATCAACGTCACTCTCTAATAAGAACAGTCGATTTTCGGTTTTGATTACATAATCAGAGATCTTGTATGGTGCAATGTTTTATTTTGCTGATCTGACGTGAAATTCTGTCTTGGAACATTCAATTCATTCAATTCACCCGTGCAAAGCCATTGTGCTCTTTAAGCCAATTGTTTTGTGAAGTTCTCGTTTCTCTCACTGAGCTATATAATTACCTAGTTAACTAATCATTATTAGATCTGTTAGATTTGTAGTTGTTTCTTTCGGCTACTTTAATTTTATATATTGTATTTACTTTTAAATGTTTTCAACATTTTTTTTCAGTTGGCTTGATATCCACAGATGGATTTTACCGACGTAATAAAATGTAGATGTAGATGTAAATGTAGATGTAAATTCGTTAGACAACCATCGAATGACCAAAATCTTCAGTTGGACTGAACAAGTCTTTTTGCTCCAAATTTCCTTTTTCTCAACATTTTAGTTAAGTTAAGAAAAAAGGGATATTCAGTTTGTCACGTGCGTAGGACAAAGAAAAAATCTGAGTCCCTAACAGGAATCGAACCCATGACGTTCCGTACATGACGCTCTAACCACTGAGATACTGGGAGACTCGTAGCAAGCGAACGAGCGGCCCAACTCCATCCCAGTCTGCCTAGTCTGACCAAGTGGCCACATCGCGAGTCTCCAAGCTAATAAAGGGAAAGGGCTAGATTGCAAAATACCACGATGTTCATTTGCGTCTCGTTGAATAAATAGAACAATGAGGATCGAAGCCCACCAATCACAACAGACCATCGTGATCTATATGGTGATGGTAACCAGTCGTCCTCATCTCCTGATGAAGAGCAACAGTAAGCAGTCCAAACGTTGCGATCTACATCTCAAGTTACCACATTGTGAGACAAACTATATACACTTTATCATTGTTGTGTTTACCACGGTAAACAATAAACGTCTTTTTTACGACAATGATGCCTATTATATTTGACTCCGTTTCATAAAGGGTTCCGACACGTTAAGTGGGGGTTGTAGGGTATTCTGCAATCGTTCCGAGTTAGGTTTGTGAAAGCCAGTTGCAAGATTTTGCAAACCCTTGAACTTGATTTGGGAAGGTAGGCAAAAGGTAAAAAAAAATGCGATCGAAAAAGCTAGCAGTAAAATGCACGCTTTACACATGGATTACAATGGTTCTGGTCTCGTATACCAACCCCACAGAGGCAACAACAAAACAATCATGATACAGGTGTTGCGGGAAGTGTGAATCATGCAGGGTCCAAAATCTTCTTTTCATTCTTATCTAAATATCCAAATAAAGCAAATAATGACAGTCGATGTAACTTGTCTCATTAAAAGAACTGCGGTTATAGCTCATGTGGAGAAATTTTGGACATTAAGAGGCGGGGTCTATTTTGGGCGATTTCGTGCCGTGCCAATCAGGGGTGAAAAAAATCTAGCCTACCGTTGGCTGGAATTAACAACTTGGTCGCTTAATCGAGTGACACAAGAAACTACTCAGTCTTTTTTGGCAGTAAATGGGACTAAAGCTTGTTGGGTGCACACTGTAATAAAACTAGGGTGGCAGCAACACACCCTGCCAAATGTAAAACCAAGGGGTGGTAGCAACACACCCTGAAAATGATGATAAGGGTGGCAGCAGCGCACCCTGCAAATGTAATGATAAGGGTGGCAGCAACGCACCCTGTAAGTAATGGATGAGCCAGCGAATGTGGCGCATGCCACACCCGGATAGATAGCCATAAATGTGGGGATGAGCCAACGAGTGTGGCGCATGCAACACCCGGCATATCTAAGAGCTAAGGTGGGGCAAGAGCCCCACCCAGCCTGCTACGTGCGACGCTAAGTGGCAGGTGTGCACCCAAATTACATCCCAAATACTACCGAATAAACAAATAATTATGTGCTAGAGTCCATGGTACAGCGTCCCTGAACAGGGTTCCAGATTCCTTGATCGGATGTACTCGCTGTGGCTAGCATGCTAGGCACCTTCTGAAGAATAGATCGTGGGGTCCTGATGTAGAGGGTGAAGCAGTTGCTTGACCACCTTCTTAGTGTCTGAATCAGCCATGGGGGTAGACCAGCTTCTGCTGCCGTAGTAGCTGCACCGATCCTAAAGCTGTGCGATGCATAGAGCTCCGTGGGAATATTGAGACGCTGTAGAAGGGTGAAGAGGACTGTTGTGACTTTATCCCTGGTGAGGTAAAGCCCTGAAGAGAAGACGTAGAGGGGTGCGGAGCCAGTGACAATGCGGATGGAGAGAGATTTGCGAAGGGCCCGTACAGCGCAGACAGAATGTTGTGATGGGGCGATCAAAAGCGAGCAGCCCTGGCGATAAGGGTCAGTCTTCGAGGACTTCAGATGGAGGCGGAGGCAGCCTTCGACGGTAAAAGAAACATCGGTGAGACACAGATGCACCAATGGGTTAAATTGAGTTGTAGATGGTGATGTAAATTCACTGGAGCGCAGAAAGCCATAGAAGGCCAAGGTGAAGGCTGACCACAGCATTAGTTTGTCTTGTGGGGAGATACCTGGAGCATTACTTAACTCCCCTTTAAGTTGGCGAAGGAGGGTCATGGTGATAGGGAGGCGGCGTTGTGAAGAGAGTCCTATGCTGCGCTTGATACCACGGGAAAGGAGATGTAGAAGTGGTGCATCCTGAAAGGGGTCTGGCAGACTGTTCTCAATGTGAGCATAGCGAATACCCGCCATGTACAACTTAATGGTCTTAAAAGCGACCTGAGTAGACAGATGGGCGGCAAAATAACGCAGCTTGGTCTCTGTTGCTGGGAAACTTGTCCGTTGCTTGGAGGAGCAGAAGGCAGTGTAACGGCGAAGGCCAGCCAGGTAAGAGCGGCGGGTAGAGTCCGCGATTGCCTGTGATTGTAGGAACGCTAGACGATCTGCCAGAGGGTCTCCACGGGCGGGGGGACTGGGGTAGGATCCAAGTCTGCCGCTGGTGCTAGTTGACGGAACCGAGTGATCTGCAAACAGGACAGAGAGTCAGCAATAGAGTTATTAGTGCCAGCAATGTGGGCCACAAGGACTGTAAAGTGGTGAGTGGCACCGCTAAAAAATATAGAGCGAACAAGGTGCATGATCAAGGGGTCCCGGGAAGTGCCAGAGGCCCAAATGTCCACTACTGACTGGTTGTCACAGTGGAAGAGGAGTTTCTTTCCAGACCACTGGTGGCCCCATAGAAGACAAGCAACAGCAATGGGGTAGAGCTCCTTCCATTGGATGGAGCGGTCTTGTAATATGGGAGGCCAGGAGTTAGCAATCCAGTGACCCATGTAGTAGATGCCATAACCCAGAGCGCCAGAAGCGTCGGTGAACAGTTCCAGGTCCGCTGATTTGGTCCAGAAGGGGTCAGAAATAATGGCACGGCCATTCCAGGAGGGGAGAAACTTGAGCCACCAAGCGATGTCTTGACGGGCTTCCTGGTTCATTGTGATATGATGATGGGGAAGCCGAGCTGTGGTACTCAAGTCAATGAGGCGACGAAGAAATATGCGACCAGCCGGAATAACACGACATGCAAAGTTAAGTTTGCCAATCAAGGAAAGCAGTTCCCGCTTTTGACATTTTTTACGTGAAGACAGAGACTGGAGTTCAACAAGCAGCCCACAAAGTTTGTCGGCCGGTAGGGATGTTTCCATGCGAATGGTGTCAATCGTGATGCCCAGGAAAACCAGAGATGTAGTGGGGCCTTCCAGCTTATCTGGAGCAAGTGGGATACCCAGGTCGGAGGCCACACGCACAATGGTGAAGACGTTGTTTGCACAGAGGGATGAGTTAGCAGGACCAACTGTGAAGTAATCGTCCAGGTAATGCATCAGGTCGTGGATGTGGTAATTGTGTATTAGAATCCATTGGAAGGCATCGGCCAAGCGATTAAAGAGGTAGGGTGAGGACCGCAAGCCGAAGGGTAGGCGGAGGTCAACGTAAAAGTGGTCATTCCAGTGAATACCAAGCAGTTCGCGATCCTCCAGGCGTATTGGGCAGAGACGAAATGCGTGTTTAATGTCTAGTTTGGCCATAAGGGCATTTTGGCCATGTCTGGCAACGAGAGTAAGAGCGTGGTCAAAGGTCGTGTAGTGCAGTGTGTAGTCATCCTTGGAAATGTGGTCATTAATGGATGAACCACGAGGGGAGGAAAGATCCATGATTATGCGCCAGGTACCGTCCTTTTTGGGTACTACCCCCAAGGGGGAACATTGGAGGTTTGGAAGGGGCGGTGATGGAAAGGGCCCTGCAGTGTGGCCACGAGAGAGCTCTTTTGCCAGGGCCTCGGAAACTGCCTCGGGATGGAGAAGTGCTGATTGTAAATTAGGTGTGATCCTAGCTGAGCGCGGGCCACTGTAGCCAATGTTGCAGCCAAAACGGAGGTCGTGGAGGAGACCCTGAGCAAACTGTTGGTCAGGGTGGTGCTGGAGTTCTGCAGAAAGTTGTGAGATATTGACAGGGGTGGAAGGAGGTTGGAGAGAAGTGGCAGGAAAACTAGGCTCAAGATGATTTGGGACACTGGAAGCCAGGGTGGGCACCTCCGCAATCCGTCTTGTTGCAGATGTGTTGGAACTGACAGTTGGGGCGGCGGCAGATGCGGCGATTGTAGTCACGGCAAATGGCAGATGACTGCGGCTGCTGGACACGTGTTGGGTGGGGGGTAGCAAGGGATGGGGGTGTGTCAGGCGAGTGAGTGACAGTGGCAGCTGATAAGGGACGAAAGGACTGGGTTGGCTTGGCTCGTGCAGCGCAGGCAAGGGTGCGATGACCATAGTTGTGACAGCTGACACAATAAGGTAAAGTCTCCTCTTTGAGGATGTCATTATAGAGCTGCTCGTTCAGTTTGGACCAGGCAAGGGAGGAATTGGAAGCAGCCATGTAACGAAATGCAGTGTCGTACATGAGCCAGGCAGAGGCTTTAAATTTACGGCTGAACTTCCATATCTGGTCTTGATAAGCTAGGAGGTCTGGGGCGAGCTGTGGAAAATGTGAAAGGAGTGTGCGTAGAAAGACATTCCAAGCCTCCAGCCAGGAGGATAAGCCATCAATGCGGCGTTTCCGTCGATGAGAGGGGACAAAGGTTAAGGAAGTAGAATCCTGGGGGTTGATTGCCAGGGTGAAGTTGCTTTGAGATGAGGCGTAAGCGGGGTGAGGATACATATTATCCGACAAAAGCTCGTTAAAGTCAACGTACTCACGTTTTAGAATCCTGGAACGGAGTTTCTCCGGAAGCGGTGGCAAATAGAAGTCGCCTTGAGGCGTAGCTCCTTGCAGCAAAGGCTCGTTGTTCTGGCGAGCGAGTGAGGGACTGGGTTCTAGTTGTTGCTGTTGTTGTTGAGGCCGAGGAGAGGCGCCATCTTGGATTTGGAGACGGGGAGATGGCTCGGTGAATGGTTCCAGACCGCTGTTCGCGTGAGGTGAAATGACATGCAGCCCGCTAGCGGGGGAAAGAGGAGGAACTTCGACTGAAGAATTAACCAACTGAAGACTGCCAGAGCGTTGCGACGAAACGGCTTCGTTGACCAGGTCCCGAAGTTGACTTAGCTGGGCGGCCGAGAAGTGTGTGTCCAGTTGCTGCTCACGTTGTGGAACCGTAGGCGGATTGTTGAGAGTGCGAGTGTTAGCGTGAGCGCCGTTATTCTTGTTGTGTTCGTGTTCGAACACACGTTGAGCCAGCAGATTTTTCGTGCCGGTCGTCACGAGATTGCGTGCCGAGGCCATCAAGATGAGGGAATTCCTTGGCAAGGCCTGCAATTCCGCTACGGACATAACTTCTGGGTTGGGTCTGGCCGGTCCGTTTCGGCGATTCGAGCGACGAGGCATATTGAAAGCAAGAGAGATCAATAAAGCAATCTACAAAAACTGGAGAAAGTCACAAGTTGTACTCCATGCAATGTGTAACATGAAATGGGAACAAAGCGTGCACTTACGACTGAACCACGAAAGGCATAACTTGATATCAATTACAGAAAGATAACAATATAGCTTATTGTTCATTTTGGCATAACCGTGCAGGAATTGCAGTTCATGGGTAAGCTAGTCAACAGAAAAGCTATTGTACTACTGCAAAGTCACGCCAAGTCCATAGTGTACATGTGAAATATTATAAGCCGCTTACAAAAAAGTTTAGTAAACACAACATTGTAATGTGAGATCATTTCGTGACCCATACGTGGTGATGAGAACTACTTAACAGATGCACACGCCAAAGTGCTTTAGCCAGTACAAATAAACGAGTACAAAAGCTCTAAGTAGTTAACTCTATTTTACAAGTAAAATTACCATTCGATAGCCATGTCACAGTAAGATGGCGGACAATCACGAAAGAACTGACTTTTGTGCAGAGACTCTTCCGAAGGCTCCTTGATCGTGTTTTCTCAGCGGACGTATCCCAAAAAATAAACAAATGAAGGTACGATAATTGATGCAGGTAGGAGCGACCCATAACAAGCCGGGAATGACTTTTTGACTGTGCGGTTCGAATTCGTGCCAAAACAAATAACTTATTTTTTATTTTGTATTTGCCGCTTTAAAATTTCCAGTTCACCTTAATTGTAGAGGCTGTAAGCCACAAGAAAGCCTGGGAACTACAAGAAGCGGTTATAAAGGCTGTTTCAAAATAAACATGGAGCCCAGAGGTTGAGAAAATGAGGTTCAAGATGACATTTGTTCGCCGAGTTTTTGCTTTGTATCAAGCTTTAAGAAATAAGCCGAAAATATATCCCAAAACCGGCAGAGGGATATCTATGTAAACTTTTTGGATTTTGAGAAGGCCTTTGGCAGCGTCCACAGAACCAGCTTGTGGAAAATACTCCGGCAGTACGGAATTCCTCAGAAGTTCGTCAACATTATCACCCTTTTTTTACAACAATTTTCGACCTGTTGTGTACAAAATTCCAGCTCAGGCTTTGATGCCAACTCGGGTGTTCGCCAGGGTTGCGTTATGTCCTCCTATCTATTCATACGGATTATTGATTGGATTATGAAGAATGGCACAAAGCAGGATAGAACTGGCATTAGGTGGACCCTGCTTACGAAGAGAAGGCCCTCCACGCTCTTTTTAGTCTTAGAAAACATACAAATATAAGCAAATTGTCTCCAGTCCTTGCAAATAAAATCTTTGACATGATGATCTCTCCAATTTTCACATATAACAGCGAAATCTGTGGTGTATATGTAAAACATGATTTCAAGTCTTGGGACAGTTCGCAGATTGAAAATACTCATCTTCAGTTCTGCAAACGTTTTCTAGAAGTCAGTAATAAAGCATCAAATATGGCATGTAGAGCTGAACTTGGAAGATTTCCTCTTAATATAGCTATTAATCAGAAAATAATTAATTACTTTTTATATCTTCATAATAAGGGGAATGACTCCGTTGTTAAACAGATCTTTTTAATGTCGGCAGATCTTCATTCCTCTGGTAAAAGTAGTTTCTACTCTAGTGTTATGAGGATGTCTGAATACTATACTTTGCCTGATTGTGACCCCAATGTCTTAAATAAATCTAAGATCAAACACTATATAAGCCTAATGCAACACAAATATATCCTACACTGGCAACATCCTATTCAACACTCAAAGAAACTAGAATTTTATAACACTTTAAAAACGAATACACACCTTCTTGTTATCTAGAACTTGCAAGCAAGTAAAATAAAAGGAAAGAATTAGTGATATTCAGAATAGGCAACCACAAACTAATGATTGAAACTGGTAGATGTAGTCAAATCCCCGCGAGAGTTAATAGACTTTGCCCTACTTGCGGATCTAATCAAATTGAGGATGAAATTCACTTACCTTTTCACTGTCCTTAGTACTCAATTTTTAGAGACAGGTTTTACAGGAAACTAGAGTATTACCTAACCATATATAAAACGATTGTCTACATTGGAAGCTACAAAAGAATTAATGACTTCTGATAATTATTATGTAAACATTCAATTGCTGAGATTCATTCTATCATGCTTAAATTTAAGCAATAATTTATTATCAATTCAGACTGATGTAACTTAATTCTTATTATATAATTTTTGTTGAGTTGTATGCTGTTGCAATAGTGTAATAACTTATAGTCATGTTGTTGTTGTTGTTGAAGTTGGAAGACCTCGACTTTGCGCGCTAATGATATTGTTCTAATATCACATACACGGTCTCGTTTACAACAGAAAAGTGTAAGGATCAACAAATTAGCAGAAGCTGTTGGCCTGAAGATCAATATAGACAAGACTAAAGTTATGTCTAACGAAACAACCAAGGAGCCGGTTTTCATCAATCATTGGACTATACGGATCAGTTCACCTACCTTGGTAGCGTAGTAAACATCAGTGGAAGAGGACGTTACAGCACGCCTTGGGAAGCAAGATCTGCCTTCGCACGGTTGAAGCCTGTGTGGAAATACAATGCTTACAGCCTCGCAACCAAGCTCAGGATATACAAAAGCAACGTCCTACCCGTGCTATTATATGGAGCCAAATGCTGGAGAATGTCTGCAAAAGATCACAGTAAACTAGGCACCTTCCATGCCGCCTGCTTGCGACGAATTATGCAGGGTTTTCTGGCCGAAAATACCAGAATAGCCTTAACATGGACACCAGAGGGTAAAAGAAAGAGAGGGCGTCCACGTAGCACATGGAGGAGGACGATGTTGGGGGAATTGAAAGAAGCTGGAATGGTGTGGACAGCAGCAGTGAAAAAGAGCATGAAGAGGATGAGTGAGTTAGAATATCCCAAAACTGTGGCAGACTTTCGGAAGCAGAGAGCAGATGCAACTTCTTGGGTATGTCTCCAAATAACGATGGAAATTTGGTTAGAAGTGATATAATCCCGATGATGTAATCTTAATGATCTAATCTTAGGGGACCGATCGTTTGTTACGTCCAGGAGGGAGGGGGGTGGTTTTGGAGGGGGGCCCAATTTTCAAACGTGCTCCATTTTGGGGGATAAATTTTTTCCCTTGTACAAAACATGAGGGGCCAGGTCAAAATTTTAAGACACAGCAATGGCAGTCTAAAAAATACTAAACGATATTATAATTGGAACCAATTCGTGTTTCCTTTCAATAGCAGAAAAAATCCTCGCTAGGGTCTGCAAGCAGCCAAAATTCTATCTGGAATGTATGATTGAGCCCCCTGTATCAGATGATCAGTACTGTAATCGAATCACCACCACAGTCTGGCTTTCGTGGCAGCCTGGTTACTCAGCAAGTAAAAATGGTATCTTTTGGAATGAGTGGCGATTGTGAAGAGCTTCAGATCATGAATATGGATGAAGAAATCGAGGGGAAAATGCGAGCAATAGTTTGTGTTGTAGTTTTAATGTGTGGTTGAAAGAAATTAACTTGCTGGAGTATTCAGTAGATTTCTTCGAGAATGGCCACGATGACCTCGTTCAGTTGCAGTAATTCCTCGGGCTGTATAGTTCTGTGTCCCTTCTTTTGACCTCTGAAGAACAGACTCTAACAATAACCAAACATCGTTATTATCAAGGCACTATAATTGCGAAGGAGGGGTATAATTCTCATATGAAGTTATTTTGGGGGTACACCCTGAGGATGGAACCATCCGCTCATGCCAGAATAGCCTTAACATGGACACCAGAGGGTAGAAGAAAGAGAGGGCGTCCACGTAGCACATGGAGGAGGACGATGTTGGGGGAATTGAAAGAAGCTGGAATGGTGTGGTCAGCAGCAGCGAAAAGAGCCCAGGACAGAGATGACTAGAGAAACCTAGTAGAGGCCTTATGTGCCACTCGGCATAAAGAGGATGAGTGAGTGAGTGAGTGAGTGAGTGAGTTTCGAGACACCACGCTTTTTTGAAAACCAACCCCCCCCCCCCCTCCCGGGGACGTAATAAACGATCATTCCCTAGACACTAATTAGAATACGGAGAATAATTCAGCCACTTGTTGCTTAAAGCATGTCTTCGGTCGGAGGAGGATGAGTGAGTGAGTGAGTGAGCTTGGAGACACCACGCTTTTTTGAAAACCACCCCCCCCCCTCCCGGGGACGTAATAAACGGTCATTCCCTGGACACTAATTAGAATACAGAGAATAAGTCAGCCATTTGTTGCTTAAAGCATGTCTTCGGTCGGGCTTAAAACCGTGGCGATTACGTAGTCTAAGGTAACTTAGTCGTTTCATGTTGTTGCTGTGCGGAGAGCTGAAAAACGGCCGGAGCCAAAATTTGTATAGTCTGCGCAAAGCCATTGAGCTCATTAAACCGACTGGTTTGGAAGTTCTCGTTCCCGTCATCTTCGTGGGTGGTCTAAGTCCCTAAATGCGTTAGAAAACCGTCAAAATTTCATTCTTGACAAGGTTTTAGTTACAGGAGATTTGCGAACGGCACAACTTCGTCCCATTCTGACCCAGGTCATCTCCAGCACTCTGGAGCAGAGAGAAATACTTTGCAGGCTTAGATAAATTTTTCGTCGAGAAAACTGTGATGAGACTTATAGTTAGCCATACTGGAACAAACAAAATGTAAGTAACCACTCCACCGAAACGGCAGATGTTTATTGTGTTTTCTATGAAAGAAGTTAAAAGTAATTTTTTCTCTTAAACTAAAACTTTGGGGCGCCATTGCCCTTAAATATTTACGTTGCACATTAGCTTGCATTGAAGTAAGGCTGTAATTAGTGCTACATACACATGTCCCTTGAATAAATCTCTAGTGGGGCCACCAGAAACTCATACGAGCTATACTGAATCGCCCTGAAACGATAACGGCAGCAGTTGCACAGTAGGTCACGCTCATTTCGAACAGTTTTTAGAGGGCAGCATCGTGGTAGATTTACATGTAAGTACCTCGCTCATACATGAATTGTTTCTAGACCACCAAGAGGATGCAGTTTTTACCGATTTCAACTAAAGCTTGCTTGCGATGGTGATGCGATTTTTTTTAAATTGTCGCGTCGCCAGCGCGCGGCGAAAATCGCAAGTGTAGCCACCCTCTGACAAAGACCGTGATTTTGTCGCAAAAAAATTCAACTCATTGAATTTCTCGCGATTTTTTTCTGCGATTTTTTCATCTGTCGTATCATCTGTGCGAGGGTGGCTACACATGCAATTTTCACCGAGCGCTGGCGACACGACAATTTTCCAAAAAATCGCATCACCATCGCAAGCAAAAAATCGCTCGTGTAGCCGCGGCTTAAGATACTGGAGGACAGAACTTGAAAAGTTGGCCCGATCAATTTTTCTTTCTAGCAACAAACACGCTTAAATTAATTAATTGACAGTTTTTTGTCTACTAGAATAGCTATTTGCAAGAGAACTGGATTATTACTTTTTGGCTTAAATTGACTGCAAATGTGTGTTTTGAATTTTCAAAATGGTGCCAAAAATAAATGACACAGTAACTTTAAAGTCTAATTTTAAGACCATAAGTACAAGATAAAACACATTGTTTCTTATGAGCGATAAATACCTTACATTCCCTCACTAATTATCTCTGGTATTTTAAAATTTCGCGAAATCGACGCACCCGTATTTCGTGAGACCAATTTCAGGAGGAAGGGGGCTTAAAGGTTTCCAAATTTTGCCACACTACGGCCTCATTCCGAGAGCAAGTTAGCTCAATGAAGATAAAAAAATATCAAAGATTCAACTTCAACCGCATTATTTGCAAAGTTTGTCTGAATTTCAAGCAGTTTTTAAATTCCAGCCTAAGACCAAAAAATGTAAAGCACACAGCAATTGTACATTGTATTTTATGAGACTTTATTTTTGCCATTCAGTTTCAGCGGGAAAAGGACTCAAAAGCTTTCAAATTTTTTGAAAAACTATCGCCTTTATTTTAACGTTTCTTTTTACATCGTAAAGGTCGTGAATATCAAGACCCGAAAATAAATGAAGGTAGCCCTACAGCGATCAAAATAACAAAGACGCCCGTTGAAATATTTATTTTAGAAATAGACTTAAATAACCCATCCATCTGCCGTCAACTGTGGTCATTTACTATGGAAATTGCCAAACTGTCGAATTTTAGCATAATTTAATAATAAAAAGAAACTATTTTGGCTTCTGTTCCCGCCATGATCTTGATTAATCCATTCAACAAATGGCCCAGTCGGCTTCATGGTTTAAGCAAATTCAACATATTGTTTTAATTCAACATCATCTCGACGGGATCAAAAATGAAGTTTGGAGAAAAGTAATTATTTCTTATGAGTTATGCTATTTCCGATACCTTGTCATAAAATATTTTTATCGCTCTGGCAACTCTCTCTCTCTCTCTCTCTCTCTCTCTCTCTCTCTCTCTCTCTCTCTCTCTCTCTCTCTCTCTCTCTCTCTCTCTCTCTCTCTATATATATATATATATATATTTTTTTTTGCCGTGTATTATTCATAAATCCGTCTGGAAAGATGGACATTTTGTTTTTGTATTCATTCACTTATTTATTAATCTCGCACACGTTCACTCAGTGAAAGTACAGCAGGATATCTTCCCGACATTACTTTTCTTAGTCTTCAGCGATACAAAGAAAATCGCATCCGTCTGAAAAAGTGTTGAGGTTAAAAATGTGGTACTTAAAATCCTGACAAACCGGCTTTTTATGCATACCGCCGCTAACATCACAAAGTTTACTTGCACGCAAACATCGCTAAAAAATCTCAGTATATATTCAAGCTTGCTTTTCTTGAAGATGACCTACCGCGGGAATATTCTGTTCAACTAAACTTGCAGATGCTAGGACTGTAGGGATGTTTAATGCCAGAGGACTAACGATACGGCTTTGTCGTCGAAACATCCTACAAGTCCTGCTCTCAACCACGCGCAAAGCTTGCCTGTACTGAGGAATTCTCCAAGCGTAGAGAAATGGGTTTAAGGCACAACTAATACACAACATTGGTACTGAAAGCGCTCTAGTTGTGAGAAAACTTGACTCACCGCTACATCGGCCAGTGTCTTCCTTGTAGCAGTGATCTATTAAGTTGTTCGCGATTAAATACGGCAGCAGCGATATGAAAAGCACAATGATGATTAGAACAACTGTGGAAACTATCTTCTTTTCAAGATTAATGTTTCGCACAAAAACGCGCGATCTTCCGCCCATGTTAGCTTGCACAAAAATAACGTTTCTTGAATAACGGCGAAATTCAACAAAAGTGGCGGTGTAGACAACGCACATTATTGTCAGTGGAACTGTTGTTTGAAGATGAAGATCAATTACATGGAATATTTCTTCAGATTTACTCGTAGAATGCGAACCTTCAAATATCGCACAGAAGAGCCAGATTAAAACGTTGCAAACAATGACTTTTCGCCCTGTTATGAGGGTTTTGTACTTCCATGAAAGTTTCACAGCTAAATACCTGTCCAGCGATAAGGCGACCACTGTAAGAATTGATATCTTGGTGCTCACATGGGAGAAAATGAGCGAAATGTCACACAGGTTGTGCTGCTCAGTTCCAGCTGCAATGCTAAACATGCATGCTGCATATAAGGGTTGTACAAAAACACCTCCAAGAAAATCACTTAGCGAGAGGCTTGCCACGAAATAGGTGGTCGCGCGAGCTTTGAAATATTTGTACGGATCTTTGTAGAGTGTAAATAAAAGTACGCTGTTTGTTAAAACTGTAACAAAACCAAACAACAGGCTTAAAACTCCTGCCATAAGGGCAACAGTTGCTGTTGGTTTTCCTTCGTGATGTTCATGGTCATCGTTGTATAATTCGATGGTTTCGTTCATTACTGAGACAAGATGAAACCCTTCAAGCTTTCCGGCGACACTCTTTACCTTGAAAAATGATTGCTTGAGACTAATGAATTACCTTGGCTACATGAATAAGAAATTTTGTTAAAATTGATTTTCATCGATTCGTCGTTTAGTTTTTCTACCATGTGTTTCTGTAGTTTGATCCAAATAAACCGTGTAAAAACAATCCGTCTTTTTCTTTGAAACTCTTCTCGAAGTGAAGCACAGCTAAATAATTTTCTCCTGTCGATTATCACCAATCTATCTCTCGCTCTTGCTTACAGTACGTTTGACAAGCTTTATGGTGAAACAATGAATGATTGTTATTCTACAGCATTTAGTTAATGACGAAACCTGCCATCACGTGACAAATAAAATTTACAAAATCTGCCGTCAGGAAACAACCATTGTCGGACAGTGTCAATAAACCACCTGACGAAGACAGCCGTTCATGATTAAATCTTCGACTAAAAGTCAAAACTGCTTTAATCAGTCGACAATCTGGCAAACACGTAATGGCTTTAGACTAGAATTTTGACTTATACTAGGGTTGAATCTTGCTTTTATCTACTAAACAATTGAATATTTGAGTTTGAAAAGGCGAATTTTGGTAAATGAAAAAACAAAGAAAATTGGCTTAAGAATATTTTTTATGATATATCGCCAAAACATTTGTATATGCTAAAGCTAATTGAATATCCCAGCATGTAGCTTTGGACCCATTTTAACCAACGACCATCCAAAATTACTCCGAATTCCCTATCACATATGAGCTTCGATAACAAACATTCAGTAGTAAAATTAAAAGAATAGTAAACTCCTTTCATACAGGATGATGGCCTATGACTGGATACAATTGTCTCTCTTCGTACTACCTTACTTTATTATTACGACCGAACGAGCAATAATTACTTACCCTGAAGTTTCAACCCAGCTCCGTCGCAGCAAATAATTCTGTAATAAACAAGGTCAACACAGGAAGAATAAGCCAAAAGTCAATTGTCGTAAAATCATAAAAACTGAAAGATCACCAAATTATTTCATCTCAACTATCTTCTTTGGCTATGAATATATCATATATATTTCATACTTATGTATCACACACAGGCATATTAACCTATTCTTCATTTTTGTGACAAAAATACACATTAACCCTTCCTGTTGTTACAATCAGTATGGACGCGCCAAAGTTAAAAAGTAAATATCTATCAAACCTAATAAATGTGAAAGTTTTTATCTTTTTAATTTCTCCTACGTTAGTAAAAATTAAAACCCCTTACTACCAATAGCCAATTTTTATTTTATTTTTGTTCTTCTTGTTGGTTTTAAATCACTGTCAAAATCTGGAGACATTCCTGTTTAATAATTTCCTTTATTTTCATTACATGGCTTCGCATTATCTCTCCACATTTTGAGGAGAAATTAAATGTCGATCAGTTTTGTGGCTTTAGCATTTATATTCGGAGAATTATTTCTAATGGCCTCCAAAAGATTTGAAACTGAGATTCGAGTCAAGTTGTCACAGAGGGGCCATTCAAATTTAGGACAGTTTTGGAAATTTCCAAACGGAACAGTCCAATTGTCGAGTTATAGGCACAAAGATAATCTACAGAGGTTAAATTAAAACGTGTACAGGGCAAATTTTTTGCGTGATAATGGTTTTGCCTGAAAATTCGAGATAATAATATTCCCCTAAGTTTTCTTTTATGCATTCTTTGAAATTTGTAACGATCGGTAATAAAACAATGGCTGGTACCCTTATAACAACAAATCAAACACGCACACCGGACTATAAATAATGATTAGGAAACTTCAGCACAGACGTTTGTGAGCCACGGAGAACAAGCAGAAGTTGAATGGCTTCCTTTTGACGTATTTTGAACTTTAATGGAAAACTACAGACGCCAACACAAACGTTCTCGAGCCTTTGGTGAGGAGCAAAAACAAGCCGCCAAGGGGAAATTTCCCTAATATTGTTTTAGTTTAATATTAATTATATTAATATCTAATAGTAAGTCTTTAATTGAAGTTCCCTAATATTGTTTTAAACGAGTGATTTTGTAACTGGGAATCCGGAAAATGTGTAATTGGTGATTACTTTGGTTTCGGAAATTGCTTACCTTGGTTGTCAAGATTTCGGACAATGAAACGACAGAAAAAAAAATACAGCAACATATAACGCGTTTGCTTCTCACAACTCAAACGCGGTTATCTAAGACCCAACTTTGTCTTAAAGACTTTCTTCACGTTCACAAAATGGCCTTTCCGAACGTAGGGAAGGCCGCGGTGGGGGGCGAGGTTGTCAGTAGGTCTTCGTTATGTAGTTCGAAAATTCCTCACGCAAAACCGTGGCATCGAAAACTAAAGGTTAACATTTGGTTTATTATTTTTTCTTGCAAAGAGCATTGGCTGTGAATGAAGTATTTCCTATTTCCGCGTCCAAACATCGCTGCCTAGTATCAGCATGTTACTGGCGACCCTTAGTTCCAAAGAGGGGGAACAGGACTGAGCACGAAAACCACTTCAGATTTCAAACCACACTTAATTTTACTGATGGCCCTCGATCTCCGTCTCTGTTGCTGACACATGAAGAAGGAGTCTCTCGTTCTCCACCCCAGATCCCTAAGCGCACGTAAAAAGCCCAGAACCAGACTGGTATGACACACGATAATCCCAGGCATGCGCACTAGGTGTGAAAATTTCGTTCGTACTTAATTGCGTACTCGCAGTCCGATGCTGACGTCCCTACCTTTATATGAAAGGTCCGAAAGGAGGCGTCTGTCAATTACTCTTCATGTAAAGTTTTGCTTGTCTGTCACATCTCCTTTCCCTAGAAAACACCGGTTTTTCTGAATGCCATGACTATGTTAAATATCTTGATATGGTAGGATAAAACATTTTTATTTAAACACGGTAAGTCCTTCCTGCATTGGTGACTGACAGAAAACTCGTTTGGAAACATCCCATTGACCATATAGATTTCAAAATTAGTACGATTGTAGGTTTAATTACGAAATTGAGGTACTTTTTTCCAACCTAGACTCTACTTCATATCTAAAATTGGTTCACCGGCATCTTAGTTATGGTATATATAATTGCCTGGGGACAAGCTTCTAAAGCTCAATTGCTTGATCTGTTAAAATTGCAAAACAGGCTCGCCGTTTTATATACTTCAAAACTAAAACTGAACATGTAATTCCAATAACATCCCGCCTATTGATACACTCTACATAGCTTCTGTCTTTCTTGTCTCTGATTTAGTAAATTAATGCATGATGTTGTAAACTGTTTGTAGGCGGCTCCTTTAAACATCCGAAATCTACTCAACAACATCGTTTCCCAGATACATCAATACAACACTAGATCGTCATCAAAAAACGAAATTTTATATAAAACCCCGAGATAAGAGATACAAAAAAGTCATTTTCAAGATTTAGTGCTAAGCTGTGGGACGTTATACCACCCGAATTTAAAAACTTAATAAAATGCTTTTATAAAGGAACTTCGTGATTTTGTGCATAAAATATTAGTAAGAGAAGATGAGTACATTGATGCGCCGTTGATTATAGACAGGCTTGTCTCAATCACCGTATAATGATATCCTGTATATACTGTAAACATTTGTGCGATCTTTCTGTTACTTTATTATTAAATTTCCTGCGATTTTATTATTGTTTATTCCAAACTTTCTCAGTGCTATTAAAGATGTGTTTATTGTTCATCATGGTGTAAGATAGGCAAGATGAACGTTTATTCGTTTGTCTCACGATGGAATCGCTTTGAGTTGTTCATCCATGAATAAAAGATTGAAGTTTGCTTACCTTTGTTGTACGCGTGTGTTTAATCGGGAATGGGGGCCATTTTGAAAAATTCCGACGCGGTCATCTTTTCGAGGTCTGGGGCGCGTAAAGAAGATCGAATGTTTTTCGGATTTTCCGATCGCGCGCAGAGAATAATTAGAGTTTACGAACGGTTTCCGAAGGTTTGTTGGCCCCAGGCCTTCAGAAGTTGACCGCGCCGGAATTATTTAAAAAGGCCGCCATTCCCGATCAAACACACGCGTACAACAAAGGTAAGCAAAGTTTAATCTTTTATTCATGTATACTTATTTGTTGTGAGGGCCCCCTGTCGTTGATCGCGACGTTTCGACTGGAATACTTCTAGTCTGCATCAGGCGATGAGGTCGATTGTTTACGTGTCGCTATTTGTAGCATGTTGGTTCGCTGCTATTGGTGCATTTCGATCCTCATGATCCTCATCAACATGCTACAAATAGCGACACGTAAACAATCGACCACATCGCCTGATGAAGACTAGCAGTATTGCAGTCGAAACGTCGCGATCAACAACTCAAAGCGATTCCATCGTGAAACAAACAAATAAATGTTCACCTTGCCTTTCTCAATGCTGTTTTCTTTTCTTTATTAAAGGGGTAATAGACAGCTAATTTGGGGATAGAAGCACAAATCTTCCATGTTTGTAGTCAAGTCTTGAATAAATATGTCACTTTTATAACGCGGTAATTTACTGCAAATACAAGGACTATATCAATCGCTTCCCGGCCCCTCCCCAGATCGCGCCTTACTAAGGATCCTGTTGGGAGGCTGTTATATATTTAACTGACACATGGTAAAATTATTCTTAAGATGTGAAAAATCTGTTGGCATATGTCTGCTTTGATTTTCCCAGTCTGGCCCGCTCTCTTTCTTCCGTTCTTATGCAAGGAAAACAAAGAGTATTGCACAAACGTCGCTTTTATTTCTCTCCTACTTCTTATCTTTAGTTGAACCTGCAATTTTCTATATTTCGTCTTGAGTAAGTGTACTCCCTGTGATAAAGCTTTATCGACCGACAACTTTCAATCACTTTTCTATAAGATTTAAATTTCTGCACTGATTTTTGTCCCAAAAGCTTGCCATGTTTTGGTAAGTCCTTGGCGGTGTGTTAAGGCTTTTGTTATGAAGTTGTTTGCACAAAGCACAAACACGCTTGGGTATTATGCGTTGATACCGTTTCTTCCAACTAAAATATTCTCTATAGGCAGTGTCGTTGCGATCGAGGTAAAGGAGGTATTTAGCAAGTTGTTTAGGAGAAGCAAAATCTTGCACATTAATGTACGAATTTGGAATTGCAAGCGCTTTATAATCCGCACCGCCCATTACTATGGGCACAATGTCGTTGTCAATTGCATTTTCCCAGTATTTCTCTGTAATATAATCAGGACAGTTACCGTTCTCGAATGCCAGGTAAAACTTGTGTCTCCTTAGCAACGCGTTACATACGGGCGAGTGGCGTTTCAAGGGACAACTTTTACTGTCCCCGCATTTACCATATGTGGAAACATTAATATAGTTTTGTAATTCCATAACGTACTCCCTTCGTTCAGACGCATAGCAGTTGCTGACTAACCAAGCCACTTGTTTATCTTTATCATTCTTGTCTTTATTGTCAAATTCCTTTTCAGTCTCCTTTAATAATATATAATCCCCATAAGGTGTATAAATCTCCGATTCTTTTCTGTACGACATTGTCCAGTTGAAAACGTCCGCGTACCCATTACGGTCTATAAAAACGTTTAAAGGATTCTCCAGCACGTAATAAAACCAGATTTGGCGCCAAGATCGGCGTTTTGGAAGAGTATGGGGCATGTCTCTGGCGTGAAATCCAACAGCGTCGGCTTCCAGTAGCTTACTTTTGTTGTATGTTAACACACATGAAGACACCTCGCAATCCCTAAACGTCGAGTCTCCTTCCACGAGTGGCACACGATCCTGCCCAAAAGTCGAGTAATCGGTCCAATTTTCACCAAAAAACGGCGTGTAAAGTAAAATTAACTTATTTCCCTGGTGCTTTCTTGCAACACGGCGTTCAATAGACATGTTTAGAAAATAAGTCTCTTCGAACATAAACACGTCTTTGTATAAAACACTGTAAAAGACAAAACTAATTCCTGCGCATAAAAAAATAATATGAACGTTCGGATAAAATCGACACAAAAAGTTTCTCAAACATTTTAACCTAAAAAACGCCATTTCAGCGTTAGTTGCAATATATCAGCGAAGATTAAACAGTCAAATAGCGCATTAATAAAAGCTTTGAGGTTAACTAGAGAGGCTTCTAGCAGGTAAAGGTAAAACAAAGAAACCCGCTACAGGTGATAAGAACCCGTCGATTGAAAACAAAGCATCTTAAACTTCAGACTATAGTGTCAATTTTAACGCTATTATAAGATCGGTGATGACATTTTGCATCCAATCCGAAATGTTATTAATCGAAAAAAATTCCGCTTTAGTTGATCATGAAGCACACGGTGACCGCGGAAAGATGATCCATAAAAATCATCAACAATTGAGCAGTTTCTATTGGGTAAGGCTTGGCTTACATGGGAAGCAAAAACTGACATGCATTCTTGTTTTTACAGCGCCGAGATTCCCTCAAAATTAGCAAATAAAAAACTTTTAATCGCTTTTCATAGTGCCTTGTAACCAAGTAACCAAGTAAACAAGTTGCTTTTAAAACTTTCTTACCAGCTTTATCAGAAACAAAAGTCTTTTGTGAATTTTGCGCTCACTATTCGAACAGACTAATTTAACCGGAAAATTATCTTTGGTTTTCGAAAGACAGGTTTGGCAGTCTTTTGCATTACCCATACGCACTTTGGGGTACAAAAATAAATGGGAAATTGTATCATAAATTTTGATATCAGATAAAGCTGTGCTCTGTTGGTTTGAAATAGCGGGGCATTTGAGATAACCAACAAGTATTCGAGATACTGTGGGATTTTGAATAACCAGGTTTGTGGATCGCAGGGAATTTGAGGTACCCGGGGTTCGAGATGGTGGGCGATTTGAGACAACCGGGCTGGGGCTCTAGATAACGAAGAATTTGAGATTACCGCGGGTTTTTAGAGAGCGAAGGTCTACTGTGAGGAGGTAGAGAGGACTGATAAGCGTTATGAAAAAATTCTGTGTTGTTGTCTGAAGTGGGAGCAACAAAACCTGAACACACAATTCCAATATGTAAAAACACGAGATTTCAAGTTTTTCTGTCGTAATAAATTGCAGAGAGAAAATCCTTATAAATATCCCATCTGTAACATTCTTTCATTTTATTTTTAAATAGCACTTTCATTAAAATTTCTTTCCCAGCACGAGACCACAGCTAACGGAAAAATCATGCCAACAAGTTCATCCGTAGTCTGCTTTGATCCAAAGAACTCTGGCAAGTTCTGGGTTTTCTCCTTTTAAAGCCTGGGTAAAAAGGAAGGACAACAAAATTTATCAGTATTTTAAATTAAAAGAAAGGCTATATTGATTACTCTGATTACTCTCCAAAACAAAAATTACTACTATATTGAAGGCATTATAGATAACTTTTCAAGAAATAAGACGTTATTCAAGAAAGCAACAAGAGAGGGATGAAGATTTTTTTTACACACGTGACCAATTAATCGCTATTAAAATTAACCACGTAACAGCACTTCAGGCCCCAGTTGTTTAAAGGTTGAACAACTTTATCCACTAGATAAATCACTATTCAACGGATAAGCTGTGCTGATTGTATTTAACAATTTTCACCGAAGTGGAGGTGAATAACGTGCAGATATTACCCCGAGTTTGAGTAGCCAATCAGAGCACACGAAAAACACTATCCACTGCTTTGGTATTTACTAATACCTTTTATCCCCTGGATGTCCAGTGGATAAAGTTATCCGCCCTTTGAACAACTAGAGTGAGTTTGATAGAAGACTGTTTTGATCCGTTTTGGTGCTCAGCTATTAATTGTTAACTTTAAAATTTGATTTTTAGTCACCTTCAATTTTTTTATATTTACAGATTTCCCAAAATTCCATCCGTTCACCCTTTGTTCATTTAATGTCTTTAGAGTAGCGATATAGCCGAAGTAATTTGCAATGTCGAGGTTGTTAGGAATGCAAATGATGTCTGGAATGATCCTGGCACGGTAGAATATTACGTTTATGTAATGAGAATTGTGTGACATTTAAATACCGTCAGTTTCTTGACAATGCGCTTGTATTTTCTTTTACTGACGTCATCTTCAACATTCCTGAAGTAATCTGATATCCCAATGTGCACCTCAATGCGCTCCAACCTTGGACAGGCGCCTAAGAATGAACACTTAAAACTTTAGAAATCCCCTTTCCCCAAAATAACTAATAACTCAAAAGTTCGATTTTCTTTTAAAATTGCTGATTCAGATATATACGTATATATCCTTTTTTTTCTTTTTCTTTTTTTTTACCTAGAAGCTCCTTAATTGCGCCGGGAGAGACTGGGGTGAAGGTAAAGGAAATCGTTTCCAGTCCCCGTAACCCACACAGGCACATGGCGTGAGCGATTTCTTCGGTGATCATAATTGTACGATCGAGTTCCAGCTCTTGAAGCCTCAAGCAGCCTTTGGCTGCAAGTGAAAAATAAAACGAGAATTAACAAACTGATAGCACTCCATTGCCGGCTGCACAGCTGCAGTGTTCCAGTGAAACGAATAGTCTAGTTTGCTTTTTATTCCTATTGAAGTTGAGATGGCCGAAGAATAAGAGTGTTAACGATTTAAATCACTAAGCAAAAGGCTAGACAATTTTTGTAGATCAAGGTAAGGTCTTTAGATACTAAAACTGTTGCACCGAACTGCACTGGTTATACAACTGAGAGGTAAAATGCTGAACTGAACGCATTAATTTTCTACTGAGCACAATTCTAGTAGGGAAACGTGGTCCACCCCAGATTCGACTGACAGCTCAGTCAGTAGAGTATTGACGGTCAATATCCGACGACCGTGGGCTTCAATCCCATCAAGGTTAGATAAATGTTCTTTATTTTGCGCGGTGCACATTTTGTCACTAGGGCAACACTCAGTGGGAAATTAATGGACTCACTTCTGCACTTAAACTAAATAACCAAGTTTTAACTCGAGTGTTAAAATTCGTAGCCTGAGATAACAGCCGACGTTTCGCGAGGTCGCCGCTTGAGCCCTCGCAAAACGACGTCTGAGTAACGAGCGCAAAAATTCCATACTGATGACGTGCACTACCCAGATCTTGGTAGTGCTTCTGATTGGTTGAAAGAAAATTCCCTCGCGGCACAACCAATCAGAGGCGCTACCCAGTGGCGACCTAGCGAATCGACGGCTGTTTTCTCAGGCTATAAAATTCCCGGATTAAAATTAAAATTCCCTGGTTTCTCAATCCTTTACTGAGATACTTTCTTGGTGTAAGAAATATATATATATTTTTAATTCTTCAAAACGATTTGTGCATAAGAGTTTTTTGTGAGTAAATCGCGTTTCAAAACGACAGGAACTATCAGCATTGGATCAGGGACACCCAAGGAGAAAATTTTAACAAAATACTTGAAATGTCATTTTCCGCTTTCTTAGATTGTTTCAGAGCTTCTTAAAGGCATATTTGTGTAAGCTAATACAAATTGATCTGTTCAGATTTTTTAGCTGAAAATTTAGGCCGCAGAAAATTTAGGAAACAGAATCCTTTCTGCCGAATTTCCCGGCTGTTGATGGCTCTCCGAAAATGCTAACTGGCCTTATATTTCACTCCAAACGACGTATTTGTCCCTCCAAAAACAATAGAAACTAATACATCCTCTTGTTACAAAAGTTCGACGTGATGTTTCGCCGAAGAAATCTCTAGCTTTCACTGCAATTAAATCCGAAAATCTCAGGCGATTATAGGCCTTCCGAACAGATATTACCCGAAACGAACCGTCGGGTGCCCCTGTTGGATTTTATGTGAGACTGCAGAAAGAAAACACAAAGTTTTTAGCCAAATTTGCTAAAGTCTCACAAGGTAACGTTAAAGGTCTTAGAAGATAGGGAGGGTTTCTAGAGTTTTCTGACTTATTATAGATTACTGACTTATTATCTGAGATAGGTAACGTGCATGCAGAGTAAAATCCAGTAGGAGAAAATATCGTCAGCAACGTCGTTGGTCTTTACCAATCTGAATAAGTCCTGCTGACGTGACACTGGGCCCCCCTACTGACAGATGGCGCAAGTTGGGCCAGCAGTTTGATATCGTTTCCAGGCTCTTGTCGTTGAATCGTCCAGAGTGGTCACTGGTGAAAAAAAAATTAATTGCATGACTTTTCTATAGCTTGACATCGAATTCCAATCACTTTCCTCCGTTTCTTTGAAACATAAAACGTGCTCGAATGACAGTTTCCTGACAACAGCAACTTTGAAATGAAGTGGGCCTTAGCAAATAGCAATAACGAAGACGTAACGGGGCAGCGTGGCCAAGGGGTTATGGTTCGGAGGTTCTGAGTTCAAGTCCCGCTTTGATTACTAACTGGAACTGGTTCTTATCTCGCTGAGTAGACCCTAATTCAACTCCTCGCCCTTACTTGTAAATAGTCAATTGGAATGGTCTGCCTTCCGCTAATTTGAGTTCTCAAATTTGTTATATTCAATGTGCATCATGTTTTATTGTCCCTGAAATTTGTATATTCTGCAACAGTCCTAAAAGATGGGCTAAAAGTCACACACTAGCTAAGGAGGCCCACAAGGCCAGAGCTTAACAAGGTTTTTGTAGCATAAAGCGACTGAGAGTATTGCTACTCCCCCCTGGATGGGATGCTAGTCCATCGCAGGGATACCCCTAGCAGTATGTCGCCGGTACCCACTTTTTTCACTTGGATGGAGAGAGACAACGTGGGGTAAAGTTTCATGTCTAAGGAAACAACACGATGGCAGGGACTGAGCCAAAAAGATGGCGTACCGCCCCAATATCCTGAAGTTCTCCGTTCAATGGAGTCTCAACTTACCATGGAAACATTGGCGACACGCGAAGGGTGACAAGCTGTCGACACGGCCACATAGCCCATAATGCCTCAGGACAGGCGGGAAATGAATCACTGATATAAACTATTTCTTGTAATTCCTTACAATGACACCCTGCCAAGGCCAAACACCTGCGCAAAAAAAGGTACACGCACTCTTGTTGTTGTTGTAATGTATGTAAAGAAGGGTCACTTAATTAAAGTTATTAAATTGAATCCTTTTTTCTTCCGTATTACGAGGTAGCAATGCGCGGCTTTGATTTCTTTCCCAGTGACTCTTACAGTGTCCATAACGCCAGCGAAATCATTTACTTCCGGCCTTATTTTTTAGAGCCCTTCTCTTTTAAATTATTCAGTATGTCTTTCGAGACACGCCATAACCTGCTCAAGGGTTAAACTGCCATTGTGAAAGCAAAAGCCTACTGTTTGACATTTATAATATCAGTGGGCTTATATTGCATTTTAATTACGCTTAATCTGCTAGCAATGTTGTAACATGTATGTTTGTGCCCTTACGTAAATCCAAAATCCTCAGAAATCTGTTGGCTTGTATAGATAACAAAACAATTATCATGATTATTCATTCAGAGTTCAGCTGTAATATCCGCAATAATCTGGATGTCACAAAAAAGTTTCAGAAGTCGAATTGAATTTATGAAAACCTGTTCCATAGCAGTTAACGCACCTGTCTGTTATAAAGACACCGCAGTCCTGAATGTGCAGGCTCACCATGTTGGAACCAGCTGCCTTCAGAAGGAACTCCATCCCTCTCTCTAGATAACAACTTTCAACAAAACACATAAGACGAAAGGTTAACAAACCAATGACTCGCCATCGTTATCTGGCAAAGATTATGGATCTACGTGAAATTTGACTAATTTGCGCAATGTAAATTATATTTATTGTTAATAATCTCTTTTTTAATATAACAGCGTGAAGATTCCTATGTTGGGGAAACGTCGTACAGGCAATTATTCTTAAACACCAACAAAACAAATGGAAAGTTCGTCAGAGCTCTCTGGACTCATTTAAGTCCCTTTGGCAATGATATGAGTAGTGTTTTGCGGCCTAGTTTTAGTGATGAGGCTGCAAGATCGCTCTGCAGATCGAGGGGAGGTGGTAGCCCGATTACTGTTCATGGCCGACTGGTGCTGGTGGATGTAGATGACATCGAAGATTTTGCGTGACAGTACGTGGTTGTCTGGGTTAAAAACGATATTGCGAGAACTGCTAGGTAGGCCCGCAAAGAACTTGGAGGGAAAGTGGAGGGAGAAGCAGAAGGAGTCATACTTCATGCTACGGCAGAGGCTTTTCTGGATTTTAGTGCTAGCCTGATGAGGCCCTTGGCAGTCGAAAACAGACTTAACCTGCTACGCAGCACAATAAAAAGAATAGTTGTTTCTTTTGTACTTTCACAGCCTCACCTCATATCTTCTGTGTTCGCAGTTTGCTTTTTCTCTGGGCTTGCTTTTATCTTTTTCAGCCCTGAAATTTCAAGAATAGATTCTCTATTTCACTGAAAACTCACGGCAATTGCAGACTGGGTTGCACCCTATACCTAGCCCTGGTTTTCTTGCTAACAAACCTTCAATAATTCGAAAATGGTAGTCTTTCTCTTGTGATCGTCCAAGAGAAGAGAAGTCCTTGAAATTGACTGATGTGTCGAAAACCTGGGCAACAGCTAAGTAACTTTTACTCTGAAGATGATTCAATAAGCCAAAAGTCAGTAACTCGTGACTCAGACTCCGAAAAGAGTGAGACGCGAGTCGATGAAATTAGGGCAGCGACCACATCAACAAGGACATCAGCAGATAGCCCAAAGGACCCTGAAAGGAGTTTCTGATGTATAGAAAACAAAAGCCAAAAGCAAAAAGACTTTCAAGGAGTAATGAAATACCTTTGAGGGTTAAGAATTGCATGGAGTTGCACCTTCTGGAAACGGCCTGTAGCGTCTGGAACAACAAAAATGATAAGTAACAACGATAGAATTTTCGACCTTTATTTGACTCCGGTTTTTCAGACTTGACAGATTTTAGGCACGCCTACCCACCATGTTATTCAGCGGTATATTTTCCAAAGTCACGTGCTTCCAAAGCACGGGATGCTTGCTCATTTCGCGCCATTCGTGGCAAACTCGGGCCAGGCCACACAGTTCAATAGGATTCAAGTGTTGAAATATAAGAAGCAAACAAGCTCTCCTCCGTCGGTCCCTTATGCGTCTTAACTGGCTAGACTCGTCACCTGCCAAAAACAAAGGGGGCCTCTCTAATTACCATTTTTCTTCTTCTTGACAGAAAGGACAGTGTGCTGTTTATTTTTGTAGTCTCCCGCCAATTTGGTTCTCAGTTAGAAGATCAAGATTAGACCGCTGAAATTTGATTACCATCGTTTATTTCAAAATAGGCTTCATTGATCGTTTATTTGAATTCAGCGATCGTTTCCAAAAAAGCGGTTTGTTTTATCGAGATAAGGTTTTACCTTTGTACCTAGGAGTCGACGTCTTCATGGAGGATGGACACCTCCCCCCGTCGAAAGACTCGTTAATTAATCCTCCTGTGTCCTCTGTGTCACTGTTCAGTGGGGTCACCGTCCGAAAACTGTCTGAGGCGCTGCTCGCTGTACCGACTGAATTCTTTCGTCTTCTTCTTCTCATTAACGAGAGTTTCCTTTGAAAGAGTCCCTTTTTAGCATGTCTTAGACTTTCCACATCAACATGCGAACCTGTTTGGATACAAGAAGTATATGCTGACGTTTATCATCCGTGGATGTAATGGTCTTTACAAAAAATATCGTTCTGACTAAACTGTGTAACCAGATAAACTGTTGAATATCACAAAGTTTCACTAGGATTTCATTAGTTTTACCTAGTACAATAGACTGACACAAGTTTGTGATATCCAATTTCTGCGAATTTTTACGCGCAACTCTTTAGTCTTATGCTTTTGACACAAGTGTGAAAAAAAAACAGCTCCCAAAGCACAAAACATTAACAAATTGCTAAGGAAACTAAAGTTGTCTTGTTCATGTTTTTAAACTGATTTTTAGTCTGTTAGCAAACTAAATCGGGGAACACTATTTATCACTCTCTGGTTGCAAAGAACAAGTGACTTTAGCATCTTTATCAAGGTGATGTCCAATGTGCATATGAAAACAAGTTTCCATTCACATGCAAATAGAACACATTTTTAATATGAATGGTTGTGCATTAGGCCTCAATTTGATAGAAAGGCCTGGTACATGAGACTCAAGTCCCTACCTGAGCCTGTCTTTTCTTTGCTGAATTTTCTTCTCAGGTTAGTAAAACTGAATTTGTGACTTTTCTCAGGAGGAACCGGGGAATTTTTCAAGCTTTCACCAAGTCCAGAATCTTGCCGCTGATTATTCAAGACATTCGGTCCTTTTGCCTTATATAGAGATGTCACGCTAGGAAGTTCTCTAGCTGGTTCTTCCCTAACAGTATCCGCCTTGGCTAAAGTAATTTCTTCTCCACTAGGGACTGAAGGAAGTCGCCGGTTTGATGCCCCACGTGATCCTCTACGTAATTCTGCTTTATCACGTGATACTTGCGATTCAAGTGATGTAATCGACAGAGTTTCGTCTGAAGGCGTCACTGCGCTGTCCGTACTTTCTATGCTCATCCTTCTTGCAACTTCTGGAAGCTTTCGTCTTTTCCCAGAGCTAGTTTTCCTTGGTGGACGTTTGGGGACTCTCGAGTCTCCCAGATTAGTTTCTCTAGGAGCATGTGGATTAACAAATCCTTCTATCGTAGTTATTTTAGCCATGCGTAAGTTTTCCGGTTGAACAAAATGGCCAGTAAAAGATTGAAAACAACTGCTTAGGTTTAAATCTTGCTGCCCTTCAGTTGCTTCAAATGGATCGTTATCACTGAGCTCTAGAAGACCACCGTCTTCATCGAAATCAGAAGTAGAGCTTTTTAAGTAATGCTCAAAACTAACACTCTCTGATTGGTACTGCTCAGCCAGTTGGCTTGAAACTTGAAAACCATCTCTCGAATCAGTTTTTTCACGGTCATAAGTCTGTACACCTTGAGAGGAGCATGGGTCTGAGTTTCTATCCGGTTCGTTTATCGAGACGGTCCGGTCCCTTTTAACTTTGTGTAGCTGTCGCTCAAGCATTTGAACATAATAAGCTATTTCTTTCCTGGCTTCCAGTTGTTGTTGGTTGCTGTCTTGTACGTAATCATTCATGGACTTTACAATACTGAAAAAAAAAAGAGCCATAAGAAAACACGGAGTATACACGTTGTAATTGAACTACGTTGTTATGATGATAAACGCAATTTTCGATGGCTTGCAGTCGACGGGAAAACACCCAGTCCCTTTTTCACAACAAAAAGCTTGCAAACAAGAAGAAGTTAATTGTTTTTATCATTCACGTTATTTTATCCGGCGTTTCAATTGGCCGAGAGACCATTACGTCACTGCAAATAACTGCCTACGAATAATTGTCTGCTCATGCGCATTACTGTGCGAAGCTGTTTTGCTGCGAATAATTCTGCTCGTGCGCAGTTGAGTCGCCTGTTTAGAGCTCAAACTCAAACGCCGGCAAGTAAGCCATTAAAGTGCGGAACTTCTGCGATTTTTGACTAAGAATTTTAAAGAAAAAAGTGTGAATCTTCCTTTTGAACGTTGTACTTTTTGGCAAATCAGTTGATGTATTCGTTTTAAAGCAACTAATTATTGGCGAAAGCGGAATTTACTAATTTTGTATTTTTTGTGCAGAATATTAAAGTTTTGAACGGAATAAAAGCGCGCACTTGGCGTAGGGATAAATAATTGTGAAACAAGCGTGCTGGTTAAATGCATAAACACATTGTCTTGTTGAATGATAAAACAATTATTGAACTCGATTTCGCAAAATATCGTGATTTGTCAGTGTCTCGCAGATCAATTATTTGCCTCTGCCTTCGGCATCGGCAAATAATTGATCCGCTCGCCACTGACAAATCACGATACTTTGCTCAACCTCGTCCAATAATTGTTTATTAGTTTACGTACTTCAGTGTTCGTTTCAGGAAATCAAGTGCACCAGTCTCTGCCATTTTAGAAATCGATCAATTAAGTGTTTTTACGGAGATAGAAAACCACCAGGTGTGTGCTTGTCACATGCGCACATGAAAAGCGCCGGTGAATAGGTCACTGTCAACCGGTATTTAATGAAAGATCCTTGAACTCTCATTAGTGAAAAACATGACACGTAACTTCTAATTGGACGGTTAGTTTCGTTTACACCTGATATATAAAGCGATACAAGTAATTTGATTTGTTAACACCAATGTGAGCAACACAAATTTTTAATTAGTAAATCTTCCAGTAACTTCAGTTTGCATGTGACAAAAGCGCTTTTCCCACAAACATTCTGTTGTTGTTGCTTTAAAAAGGTGGGGGGGGGGTTGTCCGCTGTTAATTTCGTGTTGCATTGACGTATGTTACTCTCGTAGGCTGTTTTTGTTCCCAATATTTATAAGCTTGTTCTGACTTCTATGAAACTGAATCTGAATCACGCTGTTTTAATCTTCTTCATATCACTTTCAATGTCAAAAATGCTTTAAAAGTCATCACTGAGGTCACTGAGACCAGAATGTAAGAATGAGATATAAAAGGCGTCAGCATATTTGTAAGCCAGAAAACGTTCTTCCTGCATGCTTATGTTTTATACAGTAGGCTGTTGATCAATGTTTGCAAAAACTACTTCTTGTATAGTATTCCTTTTAATCTGCATATTTTGGGATTGTTGATTTGTACTCGATGATTTTTGACGTGTTAAGTTCTATATAATGTGTTCGGATCAGTTTGGGTACGCTTTATTCAGAGATCACTGCATACTAAGATTTTTGTTGTTGTTGAAATAACCACTTCTAATGAAATCAGTCTTCGTTTTTAAAAGCCTTTTCTGAGACAAGTGATATTAATCATCAATATTGAAATGTTAAATTCGGGTCTTTTAGTGGCCCTGACTGAATATACAGTAGCACCCCGTTAGTAGGTTTTTATTGTGGGAGTAAGTGCATCATGGGTAATCGGGACAAAAAAAAGGACTAAAATTCGAAGCTATAAAGAGTCTATGAAGACTGTTCATAAGTTTATATTTTTGGGACCTTCTCTATGAAAAGCCTAACAAATGAATACAAAGATGCAACAGAATACACTTGCAGATTCTCGTCATTTTTTAGAAATCCATTTTTTCCCTCTCCCATACATTTTTTGAAGTTTTTCTACCGAGAATGTATGAAGAAGCTACGTTTTAACTGACAGAATTCCAAAAACAAATATGATCACCAAATTTATTCTTTTAGTCCTTTGAAATTATATGTTGAGTTTACAACAGAGAAATTTCCCAAAATATAAATTTATGAACAATTTTCATAGCGCTGAATTTCTATACAACCCTTCGAATTTCGCGCTATGTTGCCCCGATTATTCAAGACGCATTTTTTACCGTGAAAAGGTTTTTCGTATCCTGGCCACCGAATAAAAGGGGTTTTTTACAGGTGGAAATGGAGAAAATGACTGGTTGAGCTTTTGCACAGGCGAAACGAAAGTGTTTGCAATAACGAGGTAGCCTTAAGGCAAGATTCCACTGAAATGAAATTTACATTTTATGTCTGGGTTTGATACTCTCTGTTACAGTAATATTCAAATGTTTTCTTTTCAGTTGGTCTTGAGAAAAACCCCAAATCGTTTAGCTTGTTATCACATGCGCTGTATATCTCTTTACGTCTCGGACAGTCAATATTCACCCATTAACCAATATTAAAAGAGCAATATTCTGACGAGATCATGTTAATAAACACGAATTTAATTTCTACAAAGTTTTACGACAACTTAGAGTCAACTTAAAACAGTGAATTTTAAAGAATCACCTTCTTCAATGTCTTTATGAACATTTTACAAAAAAGTGGTGTTTCAAGTGTTTTGACATATAAAACAGGTGTCACCCCTTTAAGAAAATTAAAATTCAATTAAAGCGCAACAATAACTCAATAACGCGAATTTTCTCTTCGATGCCCAAATTTTCACTTAACAGACAACATTGCATTTTTTCCGAAACAGACCAAAATATTGAAATATATATAATCAAGCAACGGCTGTGATTTTCGTCGAGTCTTCATTAAAGCAATATCTATTGTATTTAGAAACATTTCAAAACAAGATCAATCTAGCTGTGAATGAATTAGTTTTAAGAGCGGAAAAGTTGATATTGTGTATCACCACAGAGAAATTCATTATCTAAATTTTATACAAACCTTTCCCATTCGTTCAGCTTGGAACTCAATTCATGAATGACTTTCAAGTCTTGGTTGTGCCTTGACTGAAGATATCGCAGTTCCTTTTCAAGTCTTGATTCTTCCTTGGAGGGTTGTAATCCGTTTGGGTTTACGTCTTTTTCATTCGAATCGAAAGTTTCAATTGTGAGCGTGTGACCTGCATTCTTCTTTAAATGCTTTGTATTTTCCTCTTTATAAAGTAAAAGATTTTGAAGTTTTTCTGTTAGGGTTTCTATCTCTCGCTCGCTCCGAATCACGGCTTCTCGCAAGCTATTTTTCTCGTCACGAATTTTCTCAGTTTCCTCGTCTTTAGCTTTTATTTGTTCCTCTAAAGAAAACAACTTTTCTTGAACGGATAATATTTTGGCATCTTTTTCCTTGATATTAGCTGCTAAATCGTTAATGTGGTTCTGAGAAAGCTCCAACTCTCTTTCGCGATGATCGCTTGTAAGCATTACTAGCCTCCGGTCATTCTCGCTTCTATCAAGTTTTTCTTTCAGTCTGTCTCGTTCTTCAATCATTACTCGCAAATCTTCTCTCGTTTTTACCGCTTCCTCTCTCCTTAGAGCAAGCTGAAGCTCGATAATTTTGCCGTCAGGTAATGACAAGCTTTCATTAAAACCGTTTGTGCCAGAGTGTTTGCTAGTACAGCTTGACAAGATTGCGTTTAGTCGTTGCTCTCGCAAACGAAGATTCTTGATATCTTGGTAGGCCTTTCCTAAAGCGTCCACTACTTCCCAGTTGCTTCTCTTCGCTTTTAGCAACTCGTTGTTTAGTCTAATGATCGCAGAATTGTCATTGCGACGGGAAACAAATGAAGACGAAGGCGATTCACTGTTGAGACATTTAACGAGTGTGATTGCGGAGTCCGCCTCTGTATCAGACGCGGAGCAACGTTCATCTTGAAATTCCATGCTTTCAACCGAGGAGTTTTCTTCCGTTGCTGTCGAATTTTGAGAGAGTTTTAATAAAGAACAAGATGAACCACTATTGAGCAATATCGAATTGCTTAAAGGCTCTTCAATCTCTTGACTGACCGGGCTCATAGCCTCGTCAGACATTGATCTGTCTTGCGGCCCACAAAATTCAAATCGTTTTCTTTCGCTCCGCACGTTTTCCCTGGCTAGGAAAACGTCATAATGCGACATTTCTACGACACCAGCTCTGCGCGCGCTTGTCCATAAAATTTAAATGTTGCAATCCGAGTTGATGTCGAAAGCCATTTGTATTTCAAAATTGGTTGATTCAGCTGAACTCAAATTATTCATGACCCAGCCAAGTTTGTTGACGAACACATTGCATGCCACTCGAACAAACTAAAAACCTTGGTTACAGTAAATACATTCCTCGAGCGCGTGCCAAAAAACAGTGACAGTTTGCTAAGGGAGGAAAAACGTTTTTGTTTTGAACGTCAGCTCAATATACACTTATTTGCTAAGTGCTTGTTTTGAAAGGTGGAAAAGAAAATTTTAGCATAGTAAGTTACGGTAGCAAGGAATCAAAGTCTAAAGAATGAGAACCTTATCATGTACCAAGTTGATATTTTAATAATATTTCTTGGGGTGTGAATTTAGTCGAATTTATGACTCGTCGTATTTAAGATACAAGCAAAAATTTCGTTTTTATGACCGTCTTAAAATGATCTTGACTAATACGTTTGCGAACGTGCCCCTGGCCATAAGATTCTTTTCAGTCAGTTATAATTTTGCCTAGGGGAGATTACTTTCCTGAAAAAACTGTACACCCCGAGGGGACGCATACAGTAACGCTGTTGACTTCAATTGTGCTTCATATTTTGAGGCAGATACCGTATATTAGGTAATTGAGAAATCAAATTTAACGGGAATTGTTTGGCATCGGATTTTAGTATCACACCAAATATTGCGTACCTTTTTGCAGAAGAAGAAATGCTAAGTTGGCTTGGTCAGTCCAACATTGCAAATTGACTGCATCGTTTACCTCATTTTAGGCAAAAAATGTCGTTTGAATAATAATAAGAAAAATAACTAAAATTTCATGGATAAAAATGAGGCTTAGGGACTTATTTCAAAGGCCCATTTGAAGCGTTTTTCCTTGAAACGTCTTTTGATAACAAACTCCCATCATCTCACTGCAACTCGTTACTAATAATGTACATCAATATTTATTTATTGATTAAATGTTTCTGTACACGCTGGCGGCTCTGCAAACTGTGAAAGCTCAAAGATGTGGTTAGAGCCAAAAAGAGCTCCGTAAAAATACAAAACTAAAATAATAAAGTACAGCAATAAAATGATAAGTTATAGTAGAACTTTGCAAGTAAAAGGAAATGATCAATTATATTACAAAGTAAACTTCTGCTTACAGTAAAGTTTCTGCAAAAATTGACTTTTTTAAATTTGGTTGGACAGATGAAATGAAATATACGAATGGACTTACACTAGAAATCAGATAACATTACAACAAACTTAACCCATTTTTACTGAATTCGAAGTATATGAAATCAGAGTTTAAGAAGGAATTCGTTCCGTCCCGGTATTTTAGACGGGCTGGCAAAACCAGTTAACATTCTTATAACACATAACCTCGCGATATTAAAAGAGAGTTTCTAAAGTTCACCAGTATTGAAAGCAAAAAGCAAAACTTTATTAATTACTGCGTTTTTCAGAAAAGGAAGTCCATCTAATTGTTCAGAACATCTTTCGGCGTTTTGCCAATTCGTTGGAAGGTGAGTACAAGTATTGTAACACTAAAGCGTAGTACACTAAAAAGCGTCAAACGAAACGTAAAAAAAAAAAATACGTAAAAAATACAATACAATATGCGCTTCTCCAACTGGGCAGTCATTTTTTGTTTTCATGGTTTAGGTAACACTGTTAAAAGAGTTCTTTGCGAGTCTTTTTCGATTCACTCTTATAGCGGTTCATTAAAATCTTTTTCTGAGAACCCGCATGAAGGTCAGTTCTTTTTGCGCAGGATCTGTGTCCTTGCACAGCCCATTTCGTCTGGACGAATAATCATTATCGTTGTTTCCAAACTGAATGGCAACCCGGCGGCCAGCCCTCGCTTGGGTCATATCCATCATCACAACTCTGCTACCTTTGGATGGCATGGTCATTTGCCCATCCCTTGCCTTCCTCTGGGGTTTATCAGTTATTTGGTGGCCTCCATTGTTGTCTGCGGTTCTTCCTGGAAGCATGACAATGGCCACATGACCATTTCCACTTACAGGACCTGGTTCCATTTGTTGATCCAGACCAGGGCGTCTGTTCCATTGAATATGGGTGAGAGTCTCTCCTTTGTTCTTGCCTCTCTCTTCAATATCGAGATGTCGCGCCAAGGGTGGTTTGGTCAACTTTCTTGTCATGAATTGCTGGGTGGTTCTTCGTTGTTCTTGGTGAGTAGACTGTAAAACATGGGGCTGTGTTAGCTTGCTCGCTCGCTGGGTTTTTCTCTGATCGCTTTGATTTGCGTGCTGAGTAAAAATTTGAGTCTTAACGCTTGAATACCGACTCCATTCGGCTTTCCTCTGTTGAGCAACATTGGCATGGACAGTGTGCTGTTTGGTTATCCGCCTGGCCGGGCTTTTTCTTCGTAGCCCTTGGTTGCTAGCCTTTAGGGCAATTTTCGGCTGTGCTTGGTTTGAGTGCAGAGTCAATCCTACCGCTTTACTTGGCTTAGGAACATTTCGTTTCACAATGGAATCCTTGGTTATCGTTCTGACATGCTTGGATGGTCCTTCGTTGTCTGCTACATCTTCACACTGTGTGTTTGAATTGGGAAGGGACTTGGCCCACCTAATTTGTGAGTGTCTGGTTTCTCGAATACCGATGGATGTGAAATCATCTGAACTTTCCTGCAACAACGAATGTTCACCGTTCTCTGATGATGAACACCTAGCGACATCTAGTGGGCGTTGATGTTCGGCTGCCGATGGCTGTGCCACTACGCCAAAAATGCGTCTTTCTCGATCTTGAAAAATCCCACATAACTCCATGATGGACAATTCCTTATCTTCTGTGCTCATTTTGGAGAAAAAATTACCCGGCACGTCTTCGTTGTGTGAAATTTGGCACTGTAGCATGGTGCTGATCGCATTTATATATTTTATTGCTCGTGGCACAATAAGAAGACTAAGAAGTTCATAAAAACCGGTCGGATGAAATCAGTGACGTTATTAAACAAACAATCAGACGAACGAAATAATGCAACCATTTTTAACGACCATTTCAAACGGGAAAGTTGCAGTTTCGAAATAAAGCTGACCTCAAATCATCATCATGATCTATCTTTAATCTGATGTACCTAGTCATTTTAGACTTTAATGTTATCTAGCTACGTTAAAGTTTAGTTTTCAGTTAATTACAATGTTACCATATGACATCTCTTAGCAACGTTTTGTTTATTTTCCGACGTCCAAAAATCAACAAATAGATATTAGTCCTCTCGGTTAGTTTGTATTCCAGCGTCACAGTGGATTTTCCCTTTGCAAGGCTGTGCAATTTTATTGGATAACGTTGCCTTCGATCTTTTTATCCCACGGCAACGCTTTGTTTGTATTTCGTCTCTCCCTCTCGTTTATTTCCCAGCGATAGTTGGATTTCCCTTTGCAGAGCTCTGCAATTGAATTGGGTAATGTTGCTATCGCTAAGCAAAGCTTTGTTTATTTCTTTAAGTTAGAATTCACCAAACACACTTCGTTCTTTTTTTCACCTGTCCAACAAACACACTTTGATCTCTTCCGCCCGTCCGTTTTCATCGACCGTTTAATAAAAGCTGAAGTCTTATTGGATAACGTTGCCTTCGATCTTTTTATCCCTTAGCAACGCTTTGTTTGTTTTTCTCTTCCTCTTGTTTATTTCCCAACCATAGTTGGATTTTCCTTGCAGCGCAGAGCTCTACGATTGAGTTGGAAAATGTTGTTATCGCTAAGCAAGGATTTGTTTGTTTACTCTGAAGTGAGAAGTCAACAAACACTGTTCTTTTTTCACCTGTCCATTTTGAAGGTTCTTTGGAAGCTCTGCAATTCTAACAAATATTGTTGCTTTCTTTTATCCCTTGGTAACGATTTGTTTACTTGTTGACGTTAGATAATCAACAAACACACTTTGTTCTCTTCCGCCTTTCTATTTTCATCGACCGTTTAATAAAAGCTGCAGTTTTATTGGATAATGTTGTTCTCCTTTTAACTCTTGGCAACGCTTTATTTTTTCAATGATGCAAAAGAATCATCAAACACACTCTTTGTTTTAACACACGATACACGACACAGTTTGTTACAAAAAAAAATGAGAGAGAGAAAAGAAAAAATAACTGTGAACGTGGATTTGGCTTTTACAAATCTTTGCAATTTCATTGGTTGATGCTGTTGTCTTTTATCTCTTGGTAACGCTATGACGCAAGAGAAAGAAGTAAGGCAGCGTGAGCCTGGGTTCAAGTCCTCTCATCTGATTTCTAGTTGGGCTGTAGTACCGGATTAAAACCTCGGCAACGGTTATGTAATTAATGAACTGGTCAACTTTCCACCACTGGGGATTCTTAACAAAGTAAATTTTCAGTCTGTGATATTTCCTTCTGCGATTTTGATCGATCTTCATTACTGATTGGCACTGTATAGTGCTCATCAGTACATAGCAAACCAATGGATAGTGTTTTTAGCGCACTCTGATTGGCTACTCAAACTCGGGATAGACATTTATCTCCACTTTGGTGAATACTATTCAACAATTGAATTGTTAAATATTCCAACACTGAAAAGAGTGATTCATTTAAAGTGTGTCATTCAATTTACACGGTATTCTTTTATCACCTCCACTGTTAATTTTCGAATAGACGCATTTGGTTTTTTTCCAAGGGCAATTTTCTGTACGATGGTTTTTCCCCATCATTTTGCGACTCCCGTTTATTGACCTAGCTTTATCTATGTTGCTACAACTCAGTGATTAATTGCTGTCTGCACACACTTTATCTTGGTGTAAAGAGGAAAGAGCCAGAACGATTATCTGGACTCAGTGGGAATACTGAAATAGTCCGTTTTTTATTGAGACTCGATCTGGATAGTCCAGTAGAATGACTACTGTTGTGAGAAAAACACATGCAGTACTGGTCTATCATCTGATACCCATCATCCAATTTTGTACCACACAAAGTGTTTCATTCAATGAGGGTGCACTGAAATTAATCAGTGTGTTTTCTTGATAAAATGTAACTTGGTGAAGTTGAAAACTGCTATGCAGTAAATGTTCCTCATGACTCAGAATGAAACTTTTTTCTTTCTGCAATTTTCTCATCCCAGTCCTTCCAATATCTCTCCTTCATCCTGTCACAATAACCAACCAAATTCGTAAAATCACTGTGCACCATAGCATGTTGAGGGGAATTTTCATCTTGCCATACAACTTGCGCCAGATAACCAAACACTGATGCATCTACTAGAGTAGGTTCCTGACCCATAACAAACGGCTTAGCCTCCAGATAATCAGACAATGAGTGCAAGTCCTTTCTGGCAATGGCATAAACTTCAGCTTTACTGTGGCGACCTATACCATGTCCATCCAATGCTCGTTTCACACTTCTCTGGAGGATTGAGAACATGAAGTCACGTTTTCTGTGTGACAGTTTTGGAAAGAAAAGGTCTTGTGTATATGGTGTATCATCAATCCAGCGATAGTAAACCATTGTCCTGGAATACAGTCAAAAGAGAATATTAATGAATATTGGCCACAAAGAAAGATTTATTGCACAAAGTAAACACTAAGGCTAAAAAGGTAGTGTCACATTAGGGCCTGCATTAGATTCTGTAGCACGAAGAAGTGTAGCTTTTGAAGCATTTCTTGTACTCTCTTAGCTTAAAATTTTCCTCCAATGAGTCACTGCCATGCATTTGAGAGAAAAGTACAGTCTCAGGCTAGGATTTCTAAACTGTGGTCAAGGTGTCTTGGTGAGTCTAGGATTTTACCATTCTACACTCTTAAATAGGCTCACCCTGCGTCCTCTCTAGCTTTATTTATTTATTAACTTTTTTGAAATTTGCTCTATGATGTAATGCAGAAATGATGATGTTTACAGGAAAAGCATGCTAACATGCACATTTGTCATGCACAATGAACCAGTCATGCAAGAAAAAAGAAATGTACTAGTCACACAAAACGTGACTTGTCAAGATTGGCCATTGAAGCTTTTTCTTTCTGATATGATTTTTAACATAATTATCATAATTAATTTTTTACAAGTCACACTTCGTACTAGATTTGAAACAATTTTGTAAGTTCCAATATACATATGTACTTCTGTAGTATCCTGATAACTTGAACCATTAGGTAAAACACATATAAAACATTTAGAAATATTGAGTTATCTGTGTAAATGAAAGAAAAAATAAGGACAAATGCTTTGATTTGAGTTAGTGAGAAGTTTGAGAGTTGTCGAGATTCTACTTTATTACATTTGAGTAAGAATGACCACATGTCAACCAACACGTCCCGCCACACGTAACTTTTTGAAAGGTTTTGGCGTTTATGAACTGTGAAAACCTGTACTTTCTGAACTTTTTTAAAATAGCAATCAAAGTGTTTTGTATCTATAATAGTGGAGCACCATGGGTAAGGAAATTTGGAAACCTATTTATCCAAGAAATTTTGGTTTTGATGTCAGCATACGCCCACCTGTCTGCCCATACAGACTCTGGGGGAGGGGGAAGGGAGTCCCAAGGCAACTCAACGGAGGGAGGATAATTGCTTTCTTTTCTTGGTGTAAAACTGCGTAGTGGTTTGGGGCAACCAACGTTTTTCTTGGTGGGAAGGTGCACAACCATCATCATTTTTGAAAAATAGGTTTCCTTAAAAGCTTAAGCTTCTTCGACTTCATCTTTGTCACTGTTCTGCTGCGAACTCGGTCAGCACATCGCTTGAAAAAAAAAGCATTTGGCAGCAGCCTGATGCCAAATATAGCAGAGCTAGTGCCTTCTGGTTTTTTCTGTCCACAACCATGGTTTTACAGCATTCCAAACACACTTTCCCACGAAAAACACCTCCGTGTTTATCTTGATCAAGCTGTGATCAATAAACAGTCATATAAGTATCAAACACGGAGCAATCCTATAACAGGGCAGACTCCACCCCCTTGAAATGCTTGGTTGGTTCCAATCTAATTTTGTAATGGTAGATGCTGATGGAAAGGTCACCCAGTTGATATCAAGTAGAATGTTCGTTTGTTTATCCGGACAAAAAATGAATAAACCTAGAATAAAATAAGCTGTAGATACTAAATATATAGTGTACAAATACAAGTAAGCCACCAAATCTCATTTAACTCTGAAACGATGCTATTTATATGTGAGTCTGAGGTTCTCAACTGGAGTTGAAAAACTCGAGATAAACATTGATAAACTCGAGACTAATAATTAAAATTCTGTGGAGTTACCAAAACAGCTTCCTCACAGCTAAACTATTAACAAACCAAAGTCAAAGACTTATACACAAATTTATTGCAAGACTTGAAGTTGAATATCAGATGTTATTTGCTGGGACAATTTTCAAACGCCGCCCCAATTGCAGTTGGTTTATAATCTGCTGCCGGACTCTATGATTTATTTTGTTCATAATACTCTCACCCTTTGGGTTTCTTTCATCGGCTCGCTCTTATTATAAACCATTATACAGAAGCAATAGTTTCCCCAAACAATCTGTGAAGAGTTAGACTGCTATTTGGTTTATTATTTTATAACTTGTTTTGTTTTGCAAAAGCTGTATTCATACAGATCGAGTTGTTTATTATTTATTGGTTTTGCTTTGCTTTTATCGTGTTCACAGCGCCTGGTATTGCACCTCTTGACTCTTTTCGTCTTCAGAAAATTGTCATTGCAAAAATTCGGGGTGAACATACACGATATTTCCATTTGTGCGATTATCGAAGAATTATCCACCCATTTCGCGGAAGATTAACTAATTTTTTACCCGGCGTAGCCAATCTATAAAAATCGATGCCGATTTATCCATCGATAAATCGATATAAATCGTTATAATTGATTAATGATTGATATCGATTTTATCCATCAATCAGTAAAAATTGATATCACTCACATTTTTTAAATCGATTTTTCTTGATTGTTAACGATTTTATCGATTTTTAGCTTTTATGAAAAAATCGAAGAAACCGTATCACCAGTTCGAAAGGAGATGGGTGTATATCTTGAACAATATGCTGCGTTTTGGCTGGAGCAGGATGGACTTCAAATTGGAAAAATTGCTCGCCTTTTTAATAATCCATCAGTGAAATCAGCATATCCTATATTTGAATGGACAAAAACTTCAAAAAGCGATAAATCACTGCTTTAATTGACGTAGCCCATGTCGCATCTCGGGAGGATACAACTTGGTCACTAGAACTTAAAAAGAGATATATTTGGTGCCAATCAAATCACTCATCATGACACAGGAAACAAATACAGTGAACGGATCAGACTGTATTAAGGAGGAAGATGTCACCAAAATTAAGGAAATGTTGCCGTGACTGGAATCTCTAGAAAAGGAAAGACAAATTCAAGAGAGCAGGGAAAAAAAGAGGGCAAGACGAGAAAGGAAAGATGGTCCTGCTGAGAGTATGACAGTTGTGTTGCTTAAGGAGCTCCTTCGAGAAAGGAACGTAACATTTAAATCCAATTTACCCAAGAAAAAACTAATTCAGAAAGTCAAGGAGGCCCGTCAAAAGCTTGGAGATCGATCAGAATGTGTGCAAAATCCCCACCCATTCCACCAATCAAATGCCCACCCGGACACTTTTCAATAAAGACAATGACCTTCTTATTTTGACTGATCTGGAAAGTGAAAAAAAAGAGATGTTACCGGCTTTTTATTATTTTGTTGTCTTACCTGATTATTATTTACGGTCCACCAGTTGATGCTTTGCAATATATTGATCGACTCATTTGGTCTTTATTGCGTTTTCGTTATAATTATGAATGTCACCTTGGCAGAAATTTTACTTGAAGTAATTTTATTTGTTTACTGAGTGCTGCTTGCATCGCTTTAGCTCTTTCTTTTCAACTAGCCTGCGTTTGTCTTGAGGAGAACATGACTCAGTATTTGCAGTTTAATATTTTTTCATAACTTTGAAGTTTCTCCTGTGGGACGTTAACGTTATTGTTCAGCATCATTGTGACCAGAAGCATGCAACCGAATGATTTTTCATATTAAAATGTGTTACGTTATTAAGAAAAACTGCTCGTTGTTGGCTTTTATGGGTTTCTCAAAGTGCGCTATGGCCTCTTTATCCTTTTAGAGTAACAAATACTAAGATTTTTCCCGGATTTATGCAGAGATATAACTTAAAATATTTAACATTAAAAATCGATAAAATCATAAAAAATCAATAATATCGATTTATCACTCCCCGAATTTTTAACGATTTCTACTGATTTCAGTTAAAAATTGATAAAAATCACTTGATTTCTATCGATTTTTAACAGTATCGATTTTTATCAGTTGGCTACTCCGGGTTATTTATCTTGTTCATCAGCTACCAATTACATGTAAAGTGATGCAAGACTTGAAAGCATGTTCCTTTTGGTCTGGCAAGTGAGCCAATCAAATGCCTCGACAGCATCCCTTGGGATTTGTGATTGACAGGCTGAACACCTCAGCCTCCCTTTTGTAGGTTCGCCGCATGTTTAAAATCAACAAGGATTTAGACAACATGTTAGCTTAACTCAATGGACATTGCACATAGCCCTGACACAAAAGGTACGGAGTTCGATTCTCAGAGTTGGGGTAGAAAATAAAAGTATTATTGGTCTGAGATGGGGAAGGGTTTCTAGAGGCCCTGCCTTATCTCTAGGACACCCTCAACCCTACCCGAGCAGGATACCTTGACTCGACTCAAGTACTTTCAAGTACCCCTTCCACTAGTACCTCTTCAACTAGTACCCCTTCCAGTAGCCTCCAACGCAGACATTCTTTGAACTCGTCACGCATTCCTCCCCGATTGCGTGACGACACTAAGGACGTCTGCGTTGGAGGCTACCCTTCCACTAGTTTTCTCCCACTCTCTTCCTGTTTTTCTCCTCTCCCTAACCTTTTGTCCTGGGAACCTTGTCCCAGTACTCTTCTCCACAAACTGGTTCTATTTTAAGCCAGAAGTAAGATTAAAGTATCTCACAGAATAGTGTACTAAATCGAGTTTAATACTTACCAATAGGTATTCTCTTCTACCATGGTCTTGATGGCGTGAGAAACAGCCTTCTCTGTCTTGCTGAGCTTGTCGTCAAGGGTCACCTTAAATTCCTCGTTCAGAAAATTAATACAGAAGTTAGAATCTGCAGTCTTCTTTCCATTGTATTCAATCCAAGGTATTTTGCCCTTGGAGGAGTTCTTGGGTACAAAGGAGTTCTCGTACGGAATCTCCGCCATTCGAAGGTACGTTTCTAACTTCAGCGCAAAGTTAGAAATCATAGGAACTCTTTCAGAGATGGGAGGCTGATGTAGCAACACAACGCCGTTAGGAACAGTAACTTTTGGAGCATTATATCCGGCAATCACATCCTTCAAGAAAACACGGATCACAAATGATCTCAATCGTGCCGCCATTTTTTGTTTGTGTGTGCTTTCGCGTGAGACAGCTGGCTGGCATACTAGCAGGTTCACTGATTACTGGGAGGAGGCCCCGGGTTGTTCAAGGTCACTGGTAGGTGGGTAGGTAGGTAGGTAAAACTTTATTTATACACGCTTGCCCCGTCAACTAAAATATAAGACTAAAAGTTGATTTCTGCAAGGGGTTTGTGGTTACAATAAAAAGATTAGAACTGTTTAAAATTACGCCAGTTCCAAGGTTAATGATGGATGGGGGTGGGGAGGGAAGAAGGCTGAATTCGAAAAAGCGCAATAAGTTTCAAGAGGGTATTGGACATTATACGGATCAAACAGGACAAAATACGCCATTTAAAAAGCGAAAACAAATGGGAAAGCTCTAGAAGACTCGATCCAAATGGGTCGGACACTGGAGTACACTGAATGGCTCAAAGCAACTACCGGTAATTATTTGCTGTAATTGTTCCAGGATCATAAAGCATTTTCCTCAAATATAAGGTTCATCCAGGAGCCCAGTTCATTCGAATTTCAGCAACTGAGAAATGAGGCATACATTTGGGGTCTTGAACTTCCTGGGGATTTAAAAGCCTTTTCTGGATAAAACAACAAAGTAAATTCCCGGAGTTAATTACACACATGATAATGAATTTATTTGGTCATGAAAAGTCCGTCTTTAACTCAAATAGATTATTTCAATTCACGCATTTGAAATCTACAGAATCTAGCCCATATAAAGAGGAACAAAGACGTTAGAATCTACACTGGTCAATTTTGTCGAATCCAAACATTTAGCGGTGAAAACAAGCTATCTGGACTAAATGCAATACCTTATTCTTACTAAATCTCGCGAGTACTTAATTCGCGAAAATTCAAGAGCCGTATTTCGCGAATATTTATTTTCGCGATTCAAGAAAAAAACCTGAACGAAAGCGTATTTAATTTCGCGCTTTTTTGTTGCAATGGACCATATGTCAGGGAACAAGGAAATACTGGAGAGATACAAAGGCATGGCTAAATGTTACTAAAAAGAGCCTACAAATGGAAAATTTGATGACTGTACCAAAGAAAATTGGCTGATTTACAGGCTGAAGTTAACGGTAAATTAAAGGAAGAGTGCAAGTCAAAAACAAGACTCCAGAAAGATATATTTTCTAGGCAAGAAAGTATTATAAAGTTTTAATTGAGAGCCATTACCGGTCATTACCAGCAAGCCCATGACTCACAACAGTTTTAAAAAATTCATGAATTATTTGATTATATAATACGGTATTAAATTTCGCGTATTTAGTTTTCGCAATGTTTTTCAAAACGCGAAAATCGCGAAATTAAATACGCGCGAAATTAGTTCGAAACGGTTAATCCCAGGCGTTTGGTTGGCGATCACTTCGACAAGTAGTCACACAAATGACCGGTAACGCAGTTTCATAAATCTTACTGTATTGTAAAATACTGAAAGTGTGAGGAGAGTTCAGAGGTTTAATTCTAGCAACCACGGTTTGGTTTGAAGTTCTTGCGGGTTTTCATTTTTGCTATGAGTGTATTTTTTGCAATTTCGAAAACATGAACATAAACCTCAACCTCAAAATGGCGGTCGGAGAAACCCCTGGCCAAGGCTGCCAAAATACCCCACGAATCGTGGAGTATTTTGGCACGTGACACATGGTGAAATGGCTTTTTCGGAGGTTGTTTCCAGCGTCTGGCGGGCCTGTTTGTTTTCTGCAATCGGAAACCGTTATTCAAACAAAACGAAACGAAGACATTTCATCGTGTTTGCGTGACGAAATTCTAATGAACCTTTGGAGCCACTTTGGCAGACTTGGCCAGGGGAAGGAGTCGGGGGTTTCTCCGACTGCCATTTTGAACGAGAAGAAGGCCCTGGGGACGAGGTTGTTTAAACCTAGTTGCTCCCAAATTAACTCCAGCTTGTAGGGGCCCGTAGGGGTCCGTCTTGATAAGGCACAGCTTTGTTGTTAACCAAATGTTGAAAACTGCTAACCATAGCTCTCTTGTCAAATGGCCCATACCAGCCTGTGTCACAGCGGATTTGGAGCCCCTCTCGCGGAGTTGGAACCCCTTCAATTAAGCAATATTTATAACGAGGAATATAGATCTTATTTTTGGTTTCAAGCGCAGCAGCTTTTTAATAAATTAGCTTGCCGTGTGTATAGCACGATTATCTGCTGTTTACAATCACCGTGTTTTGAAACCCAAAAGAAATGGTTTGCTGCATGGCAAGGCTAAAAAGCGAAAGAGTCATTCGGTGGTTTATATCAGTACAAATAGCCAGATTTTCTTCGGGGGGGGGGGGGGTACAAATCCGCTAGGACTCCGGCGCTAAACTCGGTTTCTGAAGAAAAGCAACTGGCTCCACAGCGTATCGAAACTGTCTTACAAGGCTTTTCCTGACGCATGGTATGGTTATCTTTATTTAAGAGCTACAAGGGAGAAACAGAGCAACCGAGGAAAATTGTCTCCTCAAGTAAAATCAAGTTGAAAAAATAAACAGTCGTTTAAGTCCATTCACAAAAACCATTTTATTTACATTCTGTACATATACTGAACTTGTAAATTAATTAAACAATAGCAGGATTTCATAATTCTCTTAATTACAATTTCCTATTTGATACATATTTATTTGTGTTACTCTAAATATCCCCACTTCCTTAGTACCCTGCTAATGCCACTTGAATGGTCAAATATGCAAAGCAACTTTTCATAGAATGGAATATTTAATGTAAAATATAAAATACCTTAATTGCTCGTTTTCTTAGCCAGCACTAGCATTTACTCATTTTAACTGGAATAGCTTGCTGGTACGCTCGTGGAAGTCAGAACGCGCCAGCGTAATTAATAAGCTGAAAGATAGGAGACAGGAGACGGTCAGACTATCTCTACAATTTGGACAACCGACAGCAACAGTAAAAGAAAAGGTTTACTGTTAACTACCGTAACACCCAGTGAGAACCAGAACTCAAAGCAAACACGGGAAAACACCAGTAAGCCCAGATGGAATCCGTTTCCCTCCTAACTGATTAAAAAACAAAATACGTACTCTAATTTGTTCGAGCACATTACACGGGTTTTACAGGGCCAGGGAAAATTTCTTTTTCACAAGAAAGTGTAAACCGACCTGTCTCATAAATAATGTTCCATAGTGCCAATTTGTTCGCCTTTTATGGTCTGTTCCCTCAACGTCTTTTACCTACAATAAACCGGTTTCCGTCTGACTATTGAATTTAAACGACATAAATATCTTTCCTCTCTCCCTTATTAATTAAATGAAGACAGTCGAACCTATCCCTACGGACACCTTTCAGATACGGACAGTTCCCTCTGTCCAGAAGAGAGCAAAACTCAAATAAGCTCTACCTCTACCTACAGACTCCTCCACACTACGGAAACTCGCCTCCCCCCCCCCCCCTCCCCCTTTTGGAGTCCGTATTAAGGAGATTAAACTGTGCACGTTAAATTTCCCCTTCACTACTTCAAGTAACATGTTCTGGACACGCTTATTCCACATTGTCTATATAGATGCTGCTTCGTCACAATTAGTTGAACCTCAACTAAACCTGAGTACTCTTCTTGGTTCAAATCTTCGAACCGGGTTTATTACCAACAATGGACATCCGTGTGAAAGTAAAGAAACTCCAACAACTACTTTTGACGAGTGAAAAATCCCTACTAGATAGTTTCGTGATTGATGTGCGTAACTCAATAACCATGTTGGAAGACGCTAATTGAGTTCTCCAGAGGACAGGGCTAAAGTAGATTCCAGTTTCATCAACAGTGGGTGCATTTTTCCGTTTGTCTGCCTCATCAAACCAAGCCGACAATGTTATGTCTTCTGCAATATTCAACAACTTATGACCTTCTGCTTCTCTTCAATGTTTGAAGTTCTGCGTTTAGTCTTGTAATTTCGTCCCCCAATGTATCGAGGTTTTCCTGTCGAGAAACAAAGAATCTGTCAGCAACTGAAAAACGATAAAAAGAGCAACCAAGAATGGGAAATTACTAGAACAGTTTCAAAGCACAAAATACTGTGGAAGAAAACCAAAAGTTCTTGCTAAAAGACTTAACCACTGGATTATGTCGCCAAGAAGCCCAAAAAATCGAGGAGAATCAGTCTCATTAATACAGTAAAATCAGAAGTAGCCTGAGTAACTGTTTTCGTTACCTTTAGAGTGATGTTTTTAAGAATCGTATCCTCCAGTACAGCTTGTAGCTTCCTGTTGATCTCAAGGGACAATTCAAGGGTCATGTCTGGATCCACGGCCTTGGATGAGTAAACAGACGCCATGATTCCCCCATGACGGGCCACCTGGGCCTAAAATACAACGCACACAGACGCTATACATTACTTCTTATGCTAAAAACGGAAAACCTCGCAACGAGGTCTTGCCAAAAGGTTTATCAACAGTTCAGTACTCAAATGAAAGGTCATTTCAGTGTACCACGTCAACAAACTACTTAGATTTTGCAAGCGCCAGTTTCAGTACTTAGCAATAGTATTAAGCAGTGTTTTAGAATTTGGCGTTTAGTAACAATTTAGAATTTAGAACAAAGCTATGTTTTTAGCCGGGATGACGGAACGATTTAAAGTTGAAAAATGTTTTACTTTACGCATTTACACATTTATTAAAAAAAAAAAAAACTCAAACACTTCCAGTCGGTAATACCAACAAAATCTGCGATTGTTAAGGTAAGGAAAACCATATTAACAAGACCATTACAAAATCACCATTTTTTCTAACTGCGCGCAAAAGTTAAAATAAAATCATCTTGACTTTCTACGAAAGCATACATAGTGGAACTGGCACTATTTATGCGCGATTTTTCTAACTTCTTTACTAAAGCGTTAAATGTGCAGGTAGCGACAGAAGCACCTGTGAATTATTCCGCGCGAGGAATGGGGAGGAGGGGCGCAAACAGGATCCACGCTTGTCAGCCTTTTAAGGAAGAGACACGGGGAAAGAGAGAGAAAGAACAAGTATTTAGTGCATCATTATTCTACTGTGCATTTACAAATTACATTATATTTCTAATTATTTGAGATTTTCTTGCTTGGATTGCTATTCATTTAAACAAACAACAAACAAACATAACTTTGACTGTACACTTTGTTTTAGTTTGTCGTGCAATGTTTATCGCATAGAGGGAAGACTGCGGCAAACCAAATTACGGCGATCGTACAACATCATGTGGGCACCAAGTTTAGTGTTAAAAGTAATGACAATTAATACGAAAGTTCTTTGTTTAATTTCACCTTGATAGGTTACACATTTCACAGGTTAATCTATGCAGTTCAGCACCTAAAAGAAACTCTTCCTGCATTGTAAATAGCCCTTTTTCAGGGAAAATAACTTCATGTACGTTTTCCCGCGTTAAATTGAAGCATCATTCATGGAAAGATAGTCGATGCAGTGGAAACAAACGTTTAGCAGAAATCACTTCCTTTACTGGCATATCAACTCGCAGTGCTTTCTGTAGCTTACCTTGTTTATATCTGATTTGGGTGGGGCCAGCGTGCCAGCTTGCTCTCGTAACACATAAAATTGGATAATTCTGAAGAAAAGCACAAATAAATGACGTCTAACAAAATTACACTTGGTACGCAAATAAACTTTATAATCCGTACGTATTACTTTTTCTCACTGCGACAGGGCTGAGAAGCTCACAAATTGGTTAGTCATACAAGACGCATTTTTTTAAAAAAAAGGGAGGCCATTTTCCAACTGGAAAACAGCAACTAATGTAAGATGCTTCAGATTTTTTTTTTTTGGCCTTTTAACATGGCTGGATGTATTTCTTTCCTAAATTATTTTCAGGACAAAATCTGAAAGCGTTTTCATGACCCAGTATGAAGCTGACCTAAGCCCACTTCAGACACTGGAATACGTGCGACTTCTTTTGCTCAAACACTAAAACGAGAACGCACACAGTTCTTGTTATCTAATTCAAACAAAGTTCAAGCTTGGTGAATAACAGCCGCCACATCAACTCGTACCGAGGGTCCCCAGGCTTCTTGGTCAGCGGGTGGCCGCCGGGAGAGACTCCAGAAGCCTGAGGACTCTGGGCCCGACATTGCCGCCACACCAGCGTGAGCCTAGGTCATATCATGCCGCTTAGCAACACCACTAACATTGCGGGCTCAGCCGTACTAGAAAAAGACTGGATCCTGACGGAAATGGCTCGTTATAAAACCAGGTGTGGGAACATACCTGCTTTTCTTTTGTATTTCTTCTACAAGAGCAGCTACATGTCCCTCCATGAATTCCAGCTTTTCGTTCTTTTTGGCGTGGATTTTTTGCAGTCTACAGATGCGTTCAACAAGTAAAGCCTTGTTAGGTTCGAGTTCCGTGCTTACTCTGTGATCCTTTTGGCTCTGAGGTAAAATCTGCACATTGTCGCCATTGGATGGTTCAAATGAGCCCTGCAAAGAAAGTAAAAACGTTATTTGAGGAGGCTGTGCCGTAAATAACCACGAACGATGACAATCAAATGAGAGAATTCACTTTGCTGCTAAGCGAATTGCCTTTCACTTTGTTCAAGTAACGTTCCTTCTGATGCGTTTTTCTTACTGCACCAATCGTGATTATGACAACAATCAAACGGCTGTGAAAAGTTGACACCAGCAACATGGACTGAAACCCACCAATCACAGCACACTTTCAAACCTACTTACTAACTTCTTTTTTTGTTCAAACGTCCACTAAAATGGTGAACAGCGCAGTAAAGGACTTCATAAGGGCTACAAAAATAAGGCTCCCTAATTACTGTATTGAGATAGCATCAGAACAACGAGAATACGTGCTAGGGCTTCTGAACGGAAGGAAAACTGGGATCAGTAAATCCCTTTACTTTGATTTGTCCAGGAAACGTACAAAATGTGCATGAAACAATCAAAGAGCTGAGAAAATGGATAAAATGCGCAAATGCAACCTGCTGTTGACAGTACTGGAATAGACTTTGGTTAACAATAAACTAAATGAAATTATGAATATATGAAATTCATATATTTGAACTGCGGAATGAAGAAATAAATGTAAAGAAGATCCTCGCAGTTATTAACGCAACTTATTCAGTTGCGAAAAGAAAGCCTGAAAAAATCAGGCTTGCCGGGATTCGAACCCTGACCTCTGCGATACCGGTGCAGCGCTCTAACCAATTTAGCTAACAAGCCAACTGGGAGCTGGTCATTAAATTGGTTCGTAATATACCCGGGAAAGATGAAGATGAAATTATGAATATATGAAATTCATATATTTGAACTGCGGAATGAAGAAATAAATGTAAAGAAGATCCTCGCAGTTATTACCACCATTTTCACTACTACGCGACTTTTCTTTTCAAAACACCTCTGAGCACTTTGCAATACGCTTCCGTCAATCATACCTTATATGGAAAGTGTGTGATGTTACCGCAATTGAATTGAGCTCGAAGGAATAAAGATAGCGCCAAATTATCCCGTAAATTTGCGCTGGCGAGTCATATATTGACTAGTAAGAGGCTTTAGAGTCGTTGATGTTGCAAGAATACTTCACGTTTGGCAGATATTTGCAAAGAAATTTCGACATTTCTTCAGAATTAAATACCCGCTCGGTGGATTATCCTATGCGGTTGATGGTAAGCTTGCGTTTAACTCGTGAATAAGCTAAACCGAAGTGTGAAGTAAAAATTCTAGCTTTTCTGACCTGAAAATAGCATACGACATGTTATTCACCACGAGTATAAATCTGGCAATATCCCGAAGTGTACGAGGACGAAATTCAGGAGTGGATAGAGTATGCAACGGGAAAACGAATCATGATCGGCGTGCGATCAACCGATTCGTGAAGAAAATGGGTTTTACAAGAAGAAAGGTACGTATGACTAGCTGCATGTCGAAATTTCTTTACAAATATCTGCCAAACGTGAAGTATTCTTGCAACATCAACGACTCTAAAGCCTCTTACAAGTCAATATATGACTCGCCAGCGCAAATTTACGGGATAATTTGGCGCCATCCTTACTCCTTGGAGCTCAATTCAATTGCGGTAACATCACACACTTCCCAAATAAGGTATGATTGACGGAAGCGTATTGCAAAGTGCTCAGAGGTGTTTTGAACAGAAAAGTCGCGTAGTAGTGAAAATGGTGGTAACGCAACTTATGCAGTTGCGCAAAGAAAACCTGAAAAAATCAGGCTTGCCGGGATTCGAACCCTGACCTCTGCGATACCGGTGCAACTGCATAACATAAATTTTATAGTAGTTATAGACCATACTTATGTAGCCCATCTTATGCAATTTCGTGGAAGTCATTTTTACAGTGTAAAAGATTACTTGTAGTATAAGTAACAGAGCACTTTCCATTTGAGTGTGGAATTTGATTCCCATTTGCTTTGTGTTTTCTTTGCTATGATTTGTGACTGGTTTGAAAAACCAGTGTCACATTCTTAACCAATCAGAATGAAACTTATTTTTCCACTTGGCTCAAGTCACGTGCATTTGCTCTGAGTTTTGATTGGTTTATTGAGTTGCCTGGATTTATTGTGGTTGTAAAGAGTGATTGTTTTGGTTCTTCAAATCTCAATTAAAACTAAGAACACCAAACAGAGTTCAACAGTACATACACCATATCATTCAACACAAGCTTTGTAGAAATCCAGAGCAATCTTGCTATGGTATGTCACTATAAAAATGATACAACATCATAAAAACAAATGTTGTGATCATTTCATGTTTCAAACTGCCTAACAACATACCCCACCATCCGTGGCTGATGTGCCTGAGCTGGGTGATGACACTGATGTGGGACTGGTACAGGCACTGCCTATTTTATCCAGTGAATTAGTAGATGATGATTTAGACTCCTCGCTCAGATTCTCCTTGGATCCAAGGCCATTTGATTCTAGTTTCTCCACTTGTCTGAAAGAGATCAAAACACAAGGCGCAAAGAAGTCACATCTCGCTGTAATTCTGGCTATTCTCACTGTGAAAATTGATCTTGTGGATACGAGCGTGACCGAACAAGGTGTCATGCAATCTTGTAACGGTCTGGTGAAATTTTGTCCTCAAGCAGAAAGCAGCAAACAGCAATGACATGGTGAAATAAACTGGAACTACGATACCAGAGCTCCAAGGAAACAGAAGAAATAACCTGTGATTTCTGTTTCCTAAATAAAAAGGAAAATTGGCTAGCTATATCCTACCAGATGGAAAAAAATTTCATGCAATGGGAATTTTATTTTGTGGATTGATGACGTTTTGCAAGTTTTGCAGGATCAAGTTTTTGTGATTTACAAAGACTAGATTATAACAGCTAATCACGTAAAAAAGAACTCTACTACAAGAACTGCGTAAAAAATCGTAATATCATAAACCACAGTGGTGCTCATGGACACAACTACATATGTACAAGCCATTGTTACGTTTGCTTGAAGCAAGCGTTGTGATAATCATTTAGTAGGCTGTATAGTGGAGTAACTTTTTGTGAGAAAATATTTTTGAGGACATTTTAAATTGCAGGGTCAATTTTATGACGATCATAACAAAATCCAGAAAAAATAAAGGAAAGCCCTTAAAAACCTCATGCCATAAGGAGGAAATTCTGTGCAAACACCATTACATCTGTATTGTACTCATTCTTTAGTGTAGTTAACATGGATCTCTTACTTACTTTCTAGTTTGCTGCAACTGCCTGGTTAAGTCCTAAAAATGCAAATGAAAAAATTTACTGATTAAAAAAGTTTGTTGCTGTTTCAAAGCTTGTACATGATTTGTTTTAAAAGAAAGTACAATATATCCATATTTCCTCAAATATATCATGATCACAGGCAATAATTCTTTCTTTGAGACCAAAATGGGGATGATAATAGGACGATTATTCAAGGACGATTATTCAAGGGTAATTATACCTAGGTTCTCCTTGTCTAAATATAGGTTGGGGGATGGAGAGGAGGCAGTTATTTGCGTTATTTGGTTCATTCACTGGTGTGATTATCTGAATAATGTGATATATTTGAATTTATGTTTAAAAACTGCAAAAATGTACCAGACTTTCTATCACACCAATTTTCTAATCAACTCTGAACCTTAGAACAGCTATTGGTGTGCCATGCCACTAGTTTTAAACATCTTTTGGAAACAGTTTCTTTTCAATGAACAATGCAAAATTTTAGGTAATTGTTTCAGATATTTGTAAAGTAAACAAGTTTCTTTTTTTTCTCTCTCTCTCTTTGTTTTCACGTTTTTTGTTGCACGGAGATGTTAGCCTTTCTGGCTACTCAAAATTCGTGTGTAAATAAAGTTCATGTTATGTTATGTTATGTTATGTTAAGTTATGGTTTATGTAACAGCTATTGGTGTGCCATGGTTTATGTAACTGGAAAGAATAAGCCTACAACCTTCATATGCAATAATTACAGTTCTTAATAAATCTCAGTCTTGTAATCATGAGTAATTTGGTATTGTGTTAACGTTGGATTTGTTATCACCTCTTTGGCAGCATTCTGATACATCAGTAAGCTGTGCTTTAGAGTTGTTCTATCATGTTTGAAGAAACTGGGTGTGTCACTAACCTTTATGTGAGCTGTGTTTTTTCTCTTCAGCACTTGAAGCTCATCTTGTGACTCCTCCAACGAAGATGTCAGTTCAGACACTACAATAATAATAATAAACATTTCTATAGTGCTTTATCCTGAAGTTCTAAGGTGCTTCAGACCGCTCTTAAAAGTACGCAGATTTGAACTACATTTCATGTGCTCAGGAAGTTTGTTCCACAGTTTAGGAGTACAAGTTACGGAAAAAGCACAATTGCCATAAAATTTTAACCTTGATTGAGGAGTCACTAACATTTTCATGCTTGATGATCGTAAACTCCCAACAGGCTTGTAAGTTTGTAAAAAAATCACGAATATAGCTGTAAAATACAGTAAATAACTACACAAAAACTAACAACAAAAGCAATAAACAACAAACACAAGCGAAGGTTCTCTTTTTGCACTTACTGGCTTTTGATTTCTCTTCTAGACGAGTGTTTAAGGACTGAATTTCATTTTCAAACTGCAACGTTTTCTCTTTCATCTCTTCCTCCTAAAACGCAAGTAAGTCCCAACATTTATTTAAAGCACACCACGTAATTTATTACAATCAATGCTAAGTACTACCTTAAATGCAATTTCAGGGCTATAATTTTGACAGTTAATTTTTCCCCTTCTCTCCCTTCTCAGTGTTGTTAAAATGCCACCGTGAAGAAGATTTCATTGGATAACCAAACCTTCAAGACAATGAGTTAGGGAAGTGGTTGGAAAAGCATTTCTGCTATCTTGTCTTTGTTTTTGTTTGCAGAAATAGAGACATAACGCATTTGTCTCAACCAGTTTTTGGTCAAGATTGAGGTCAATTTCAAGTAATTACATGACAATTCCATGCAAAGTGATTTGCTACTTACAAGTCTCTTTCTTGCTGTTTCCACTAGCTCATACTGTTCTTCCAGCTTGGATTTATCAAGAAGAATTGCATCAAGCTATTCACACATTAAAAAGAACAACATAACATAAGAAGGAATTTTAGCATATTTTTAGTCTGTAACACATCACTAGTGCCATAGAAAGCTTCATGATTACAACTTAATAATTGGAACTTAATAATTTATCAAGAACATCATTACACATGACAGACTTGTGTAAGTGTGGTATTAATTAGCCTAGATTTTTATGATTCTGTTTCTTTGTTTTCTCTTTGTTTAGTGACTTGTTTGAGAGAGCTATATTAAACCTTCAGAAGAGAGTTTCATTGAGATATGCAACGTCTTGAATTTCATCCAAAAGTATGCTTCTCTATGTCTTTTCATTCTCATTAAGGACTGTGGCTCTTTCTCATGTTTGATATATTACATCAGATCCCAGCTGAAAGACGTTGATGGCTCACTAAAAAAAAAAAAAGCTAGTAACTCCTAACAAACTAAGAATAATTTTATCACACAATAAATACAGCCATGTACCTTAGATAGGTTGCCGCTAGCCTCAGACTGAAGCTGAGCATTCTTAGCTGTCATTTTTTCAGAGAACACCAGCAATTCTGCTTCTTTACTGTGACAAGCCTGTATATCAGCCTCTAGGTCAGATATAGTCCTCTTCTGTTCATTCTCCACAGACTGCAGGTGCTTTACCATCTCTGCTTCACTGGATATTATGAAAATTGCAGCAATGGGGATGTGAGAACAAATTGACTGAATTTCAACTGAACCAATGGTTTCATTTCACAAAATAATCCACCAATTATCTAGGGAAGCAAGCAATTTGTGTATTTCAATCCATTCTGTTTGCTTCCATTTCTCATGGGTCATTGGTTGGTCATGGGTTGGTCATTAGCTGTGATCAGTCATGGGTCATTGGTTGGTCACTGGTCATTGGTTGCTGTTGTAATTACCAGTAAGATCAATGGCAGGGTAAAATGAAGATGACAGATTATCAGAGTATATTGATTTTTTGTTCAGCTTAGGATGTTAAGTTTTCTAACCTTTCATACTTTGCCTTGAACACCTGACACTCATCAAGCTCCTTCCTGAGATTCTGCTGTTCCTTCATATGTATTAATGCATTTTTCTCATGTTCTGCTACCTTCAGGGCATACTGTGTGATCTTCTCTTCCAGTGAACTTATCTGTTGTTACAACAGATAATTTTTGATAAAAATAAATAATTTATCTATAAATTATGCCTGAGTTCTAAACCACTAGTTAGTTTTTGAGGCAGTGGTTGGAGCAATCAATTTGCCTTAAGAAATTTGAATCACAGTCTAGGCCTCATAAGTGGGTTGAGTTTGTTGTTAGTTCTCATCCTTAACTAGGTGTTTTCTTTTCTGGTTACATTTGATTTTCTTCCCCCATAAAATTCAACATTTCTAACTTCAATTGTGAAGCAGAATCTAGGAGCTACAGGTTTGTCACTGATACTTTTAAACAGTGAGAGTAGATTTACTTAATGTTATCATTATAAAGATAAATCAGATATGAACACAATCCACTGAAAGTGGCTTGGAGACACATATCTCATTCTTCTTCCCAGGGTTAACTGCAGGTGTTAAGAAAGCGCTTGGTAAGGGAAGGGAAGGTGACTTTCAGAGACAACTAAGACAAAGAAATACAATTTTTTACCTTGGCCTTCAAAGTTTTCACTTCTTCTTGACTTTTCCTGAACTGGTCCTTGTATTGCTCTAGCTCCTGAACTTTCATTCTGTGAACCTGGGAGGTCAATGACAAGGAACATTATTATGTAAAAGTGATAACTGCGTCAATCATGCCAAATGTACATAAACATATTGAAAGAGTGACCACCAGACATAGCTGACAAATTAAAAACTAAAGTTGGTTTGTGTCACAAAAGGACCTGGAGATAGCTGCTGGAGTTAACTCTAGTCCAAAGAGATTGGGATTAAAACCTAAAGATCTTAATTATTACAATCTGTAGGTTTCAATCCCAATCTCTCTGGACTGGAGTTCAAATACAGTATTATTTTTCTTCCTGTGTCAGTGTACAAGTAGAGCATGCTTGGTATAAAGCAAAAAGAGTACTGGTAACTTTGTTTTGCTTCTGAAGGTGCAAAAAAAAAAACAGTTAGATGTACTTTTTTAAAAGGATTGTTTTCACTACAGAAAGTTTTAAACTTGGCCTTCTTTCCTTTTCTAGTGACCCTCATACCTCATCTTGATCTGCAATTTCTTGTTCATGCCTCTTAAGTTCAACTTCCTTTGCTCTGAGTTTACTGTCAAGTGAATTTGACTTCATTTCTTCCGATTCCTTGAAAAAGTAAAACGCTGTCAGTTCTTGTACCTGCTGCCTCTATGAAGCTGTAGACTGGCCCTCTCAAAATATTTCATAGAAGCAGATGCAGTTTAAAAGTAATACAAAGCAAAGTCCCCTTGCCTAATGGGAAAATGTGGGGAGGGGGGGGGGGTGGGTGGATGGAAAGGGCCCTTGTGAAGTAAGCGACAATGACACATTTTGAGAAGCTGGTCCAGATACCAAGAACACGTATTATACTTGTAATAAGCATGATGTGAATGTAAGATGTGTTTAAGTTGAATGTCCACAAAAGTAACCAAATGTTGTTTTGTTTCATTATAAAAATTAAACACATGCCATTTGTATTAACAGCAACGTTATACCGTTAAGGGGTAAGAGGAGAATCTAACAGTTAGCACAAACAATTTGTGTATAAAACCCTGAATCAGATAGAACTTTCTAACCTGATACTGTTTAATCATAGCCTGGCAGTCAGCCCTGATCTGAAGGCCCTCTTCTCTAGCTTCTTTCAATTTCTGAGTCACTTGTGCCAGCTTGGACTTGGTTTCCTACGCAATTATTAAAAGAATGCAAAATGTAGCATTCACGACAGACCAACCAAAGACACAATTTTTAAACTTTAAGTTGTATATGATTTATGTTAATTGAAGAAAACATAAAATGCAACTATGTAACAAAACAACAAAAAGGTATCAGGTTCAAGTGATATATTTTTAGAGCGGACAAAACAGAGTTAACATGATTTGTCAGGCAAGACTGGGAGCTTTCGTACAGCTTTAATAAAGATTCTCATCTCCAGAAACCATTGTGGATGCCAAGTCTTCTGTCTTTAAAATCATTTTTAAGTGACTGAAATAGAGCCTATGGTAGTTAATGCCACTCTTTCTTGTATAACTCATCACATGGTTAGTAAATGTTTGTAAGTCACAATTTTTGTCTTTCTTTCTTATTGTACTAAAGAGATGGCTATCCTTGCATGTTCAACCAAAATTAGTGTTGATGGATTTAAAACTGAAAACATGTTTTTGTATATACCTTGTGAGTTTCCAGTTCTGTTTTGAGTTTGTTTTGTGCCCATTTGACTTTCACAGCTTGAGAATTCACCTCCTCAACCAACTTTTCTGAGTCCCTAGTAGCTGCAACAAGTTCTTTTCCCTACAAATGAAATTCAAAGAACTTTACTACATGTTTGAAAGAAAACTCGTAGGTAGAGTTTACAAATTCCATGCTGATGCATCGTGCTTAACTGCATCCAACATTTCTAGCACTTGGTTCAAGTGAAACAGGAGCAATTAGAAAGTTCTGAATAACATTCAAACAGATAAAAGATCTACTTGTAAAGTGGCCACAGTACACCGTACATTAGAGTACATCACTTCAAAAGGGCTTACATCAGTGAGAACCTGTAAAACTCACACATGACGTAAGACAGAAGAAGTGAAACATTTTAAAAAATAGAGTACAGCAAAACAACAGCTTACAAAACAAAGAAAACCTTGTCAGGTTCTTACATGGGGGTAGGTCCTTCAAAAGGATAACAAGAGATTAGGAAAAGTGTTCAAAACACAAGGTCGTAGATTTCTGGTGTGGTTAATAGCCATTCATTTAGCTTAGGAATCATGAGTAAGAAGTGAAGTTCAAATGCAGTAATGACAGTGAAACTTGGACAGGGATGAAACAGGTAATTACCATAACCAACAATACAAAGAGACAAAATAAATTTGCTGTGGTGGCATCTTACCCTTTCATCATATGCTGTCTGGAGCTTGCTGTGATCTGCCTGGACAGTCTTGAGCTTCTGTCGAAACTTATCTATTTCCTTGAAAAAGGGGGTGGGAAATTTGTTGTTTTTGTGGTGCAATTTCTCTCCTACTTAGAATATTTATATATAACCCACTGATACTTTTAATTGGCTCATTCAATGCATTGGATGGTACAGTAACAATCTCTTTTTAACCCCTTCCCTACCGGGGCCTTGTACACCCACCAACCGGCGGCCATCTTGGATTCTTCACGTTCGCATTCGTCGGGCGAATCTTAGACCTTTGTTGTCAGGCATTTCTTCCTTTGAAGACTCTTCTGGATCGCTTGGCTCGTAAAAATCACTTTCTTCATCTAAATCACTTAAGTCCAAGTCCCTATCGGCTAGGATTTCCACAAGACCCCTCGAGGGACAGCTGACATTTTGAAAGTCTTGCGAATGAAAACAAAAATATTCTTAGGCAATACACCTGGTCAGCAGTCTTCATAAATTAGTGCCAGACTTTCCTCAACTACCGGAGTGAATGAACTCAAGCAATATTGAACGACCGGACTCTGAGCGATACCATTTGTACGAGGACGTATATATACGTCCTTGGTTGTTGAGTGACACTCGGGAGGACGTATATATACGTCCTTGGTAGGGAAGGGGTTAATCATGAGGAAATGTTGTACTATCTTGCATCCTTCTAGTCAGATACTTAATATCCCCCAAACATTCAGGCATATTTTTTCATAGGATAACATTTTAAAAGGTTTGGCTGCAAACATTGTCCCTTCTCTCTGTTCAAAAAGAAGTGAGATATGACCCTGGCAAATAGCAGGTCACACGTTTTCAAACACATGGAGATTGTAATTAATTCAACAAGGTGGAAGGCTTGCTACTGGCTATTAACTATTGTTCTTGACAGGGCTTCTGAAATTTCGCGCGGTCGCGGAGCCGCGAAATTCAGGTATATCCGCGAAATCCCGCGAAATTGACAAAAACACGTGAAATACCGCGAAATTCGCTAGAAATTCTACCAAATACATGTCGGTACAACATATTTGAAACTTATCTTGGCTATTGGAGCTGTTTACTTGCCGTAAACTTGCAAATTTATCTTTAAATTTCGTCACTGCCACGGGTAAACATCGTACCAAAACTACCAGGCGTTCTTAGATTAATGTTGCGAAAACCTGGCGACTGGAAAAATAAAAGAGAAGACTTTTCGTTGACACTATACGGAGTGTGAAAGGAAACTGCTGTCTGTAGTAATGCAGGCACACGTTTAATCGTACACGAATGAAGACACAAGAATGTTTTGACTTCACAGATGGATTTAAACCTTTGATCTAGAACAATCTTGCCTTTTAAACTGCAAAGCAACACAAGAGAGTCATGAGGGGAAAGAAGTTTATTGCATTGCTGTTTTCAGCTCTAAATTGCAGCTGAAAAAGGAGGTTAACCGGCCAAGCGTTTCGGTAAAGCTTTATATGTTTTTGTTGTCGCTCGAAACAAGTACAGTTGCCTTCAGAACTGTGTTGGATGAACTTTTGTGTTTCTTTCTTTCCCTGAATTTGACATCCTTCCAATATTTTTGTCAGGAATCTTTCTTTTTGCTTTCTTGTTTGCCTTTCAACGAAAATTTGCCCTGAAAATTCCCGCGAAAATCCCGCGAAATCGGCCGTTTTCTCCGCGAATTTGTCTCGTCAAATGCCGTGAAATTTCACTTTTTTTCCCGCAAATTATCAGAAGCCCTGTCTTGAGATCATGTGATCTACTGTTTGTCTAGCTCATCTACACATTGTTGCCAATTTTAAGTACTTAGAGAGAAGACCCCAGGGATGAGGTTGGTTTGGCTATCCACGGGATTTTAAGAGGTTCTTTTTCTACCTAAATGCTTGGTGATTTGTTAAGCTGCCTGTTTCCACAGGGTTACAAACACAGAAAGTACCATAACCCGTAGATCATACTTACTCTTCCATTTTCAGATACTTTTTTGACTAACAGCTCATTCTCTCGGGCCATTTTCTTCTTTTCTTCCTCTCCTTGAACTAATTTAATTCCCAGATTTTCCTTCTCCTTGATCACATCTTCATACATCTTTGTCACCTTAAAAGAACAAATACAATGCATTAACAGAGTCACAGTAGGATCTGATAGGATTTGATAATGTATACGTGAAACAAATCACACATGTGAGGAAAGGACGAAAGAATAAATGACTGGATATCATCCTTGCAACTGTGTAAGAGGTTCAGGGATGCTGAATAAGAAAAAAGGATTTTGGCCCATCCATGGATGCCTGTGTCCTTTGGTCATGGATTGGACTGGCGGGTAAGAGAACTGAATGAAAAAAAAAAATACACAGAGAGGTGCAACGACGCACACCAAAAATGTAATGTAGGATCTCATGACATCAAGTAATTCCACCCAAATATGTAGCTTTGTAACAACATGCTATGCTGAAAAGAAGCAAAACATATCTATATCACACAGATTGACGTTACAGAAGTTACCAATCACACATGACCCTTAGAGCAAGAAGTCCAGACCAAAATGTCGTTTGACTGGATGTGAATCATCTCCCCCTCTTTGCCAAAAGCTACATGAAAATCTACTCTGTAGTTCTCAGTTGTCTCCAAACTCAATGATATATTAAACATTCACATTTCAGGTGGCCTGATAAACGCAGTTGTTGAGTCAGAGCAAGGGAATTCTTCTAAATCATGTTCTCTTTGTAATGGCATTTCTTCAAATCGAAGACATTCTAAAATGATTATTTTGCCACGTGATCCCTAAGGCTTTATATTGTCACAAACAGGATCACACCAAAAAAACCCTGGAACCTCACTTTAGCCAGTCCACTAAAAATTATCCTTCTTATTAAGGACATGTATGACTAGTAATTGCTCAGTAATTACAAACAAGGGATTCAATATATTCCTATCCTTCGAATTTATAACTTTTAGATGAATTTTGTCAGGTTCCTCAACAGCCATTTGCATGCATGAATGACAACCAAAACATCTACTTCCACCAAATTATTTTTGCATGTGTTTTATTTGGGTTAAGGAAAAGAAAACATAATTCTGTAACCTAAACTACAAGTTTTGAACACAGAGGATTTTAAAGTGTGCTTGAGACAGGATACAACTAAGTGCTCAATAGTGTTAAAACTCTAGAACAGGAGGCAGAGAGGATTGACATACTTTATTACACCAAAACTCAACTTTTTATCAAGACTTTTTCATGGTAATGACAACTGCTATAACAACAGAATGAGTTAAGGAGAACTCAGACAACTGTGTGAACCCAAGCTGCAGACAAGCCAGGTTTACACAAACATCTTTGGCTTCTCCAAAACCCTTGTTAGTGTTTGTGCCTCGTACACAAAAAGTACACGAAGGAAGGTGATACAGTTGTAACAGTTGTGACATCTTGACTGTGCTTACAAAGCCTAGTGTAATACAAAAAAATGTCTAGACCCACTCCAATAATTATCACAGTGCTTGTTGTATAACACAGTCTATCACGTCACAACATACGTGAATTTTACTGAACCTATTTGACTTACTCTTCTTGAAGCTAACTATTCTTTGCAACAGTCTCTTTGAAAGAGACATTGCTAATTACTAACCTGGTCAACTCTTAGTGCCATCTCCTTCTGCAAAGCTGCAATGGCTTTCTTCGCTGCTTGATCATGAGACTGAAGTTTCTCTTTTGTTTCGTCAAGCTCTTTTGTCCTTTCTTGAAGTTTATCTTCCAACTCCTGATTACTATTTTTGAGTGTTTCATTTTCCTCACTTCCAACCAATTGTAATTTTGATATCTCAGCATTTAGATTGTCCCGTTCTTTTTCGAGTTCATTATCAGATTTCTTTATCCTGCGATCAAGCAAAAAATTCAATGTTCATAAGAAATACAAAGTAATTACTTGTTGTAGATGAAGAAAGCAATTATTTAGACTGATTTTCAGCATTCTTTCAAAAGAACAACATATAGAAAAACATAACATATTAACCCATTGACTCCTGGACATTTTGCCAAAAAATGCCTTTTGAAGCGAGTCAAGCCATTTTTAGGTCGCTGTCTAGCCAAAAAGAATCCAAACTGTCCAAAACGTTGTTTACAAGTCGAGCACTGAACTAGCTTTTATTCCTGATGCCAAATTACAGCTTTCAACGTTCGGGCCTGCGCAGAAAGCAAAATTTCGAGATAGTTTTTTTCCGAGAAAGTTTCGCTGCCCTTTCGTCTTTTACCTTTTGCTTTCTCCCCTCCCCGCTTCTTTTGCTTTTCTTTTCCCCTTTTTTTCTTTTGTGGGGCATTTACTAGGCTTCCTTTTGGTGGGAAAAGATTTTGCAAAACGTTCGAGGATCGTGAATTTTTTTTGAAGGAAGTACCAGTGGGTAGTTGGACAAGATTTGCATTGGAATTTTCTGGTCAAAGTTTCACGGTTTTTTACGTCTTTCTCTGGTCTGTTTGACTGAATCACGCTCATTTGGGTATGGCTTGAAAGATCTCAGCTCCCTGCACAAGGTAGTTGTCAAAGTTGTCCAGGACCGTTAAAACTGATGACATCACAAGTGGTACAAGGGACGTGGTTAGGAAGGGCGGTTACGGGCGGTTACGGGGTCAATGTGTTAAAGAAGTGCTTATTCATTTGAAAAACTAATCAAATAATAATTTTTTACTTGCGTTTATATGTTGCCCTTTTAAAAAGAAAAAAACCAGCATGAATTTTTTGGACAATTATTTTACTTGGCATAAACTTGGAGTGCTGGTAAATTTCATCTTCTCTTACTTCATGCATCCTTCCTAGCTGACTTTCAGTGCAAGGTTTTTCAGTTGTGAACATGTAATGGCATAAGAGTGCCTAATTGAGGAAATACAGCACTGAGGATACAGTAATATGTGAATGAATATGAGTAAATGAATGAACGAACGAATGGCTCAGTAACTGACTGAATGAATGAGTGTTCATGAGTGTATGAACAGATGAACAAATACACTAATGAATGATTGAATGAACAAACTAGCATGTGCATGAAATGATAACTGAATTTAAGGCTGAATCAGTGAATATTGAAATGAACAAATGAATGAATGCACCCTGATGTAGGAAGGTAAGAAGAAATCATATTATTGTCAGACTCAATAAACTGATAGCAATAGTGAGATGAGCATTGGATACAGCTGAAAACATAATCCATAAGAACACAATATCTAGCTCAATAGAAGCAGAAGACCTAGATGTGTGGTACCATGAAGAAAAAAACTCATGGTTGTTATTATTTCAATAAACATAAAAAAAATAGACTTAAGCCCACAAACTGGTGAAAATGGCAATGCTGTTTGCAGCACCCAGAAGCTCATTTATTCAGTTTATGTTCAGTTTGAGTGAAAGTTGTCATGATGATATTAGATCAAGTTAAGGTATCTGGGCTACAAAAACACAACAAAATATTATGCAAAAACGACCAGAGAAAAACAATATATAATGTCTATGCTCTTTCCTCTATTCTCTCAAAATAATAGATGGCAGAATTAATTGTGTAATTTAAAGCTGTGATCTTTTGATCTGGTTAATGGTGAAACAGGGACATAACAGGTCTTCACAATCATAATATAAAACCATAGTACATGACTGTGCTGTACAGCAGGTGCAATGCAACTACACAAAGCAATGCAACATTGCTCTATGACTGTTTTGTTTTCAATATTACTTGACTGTCAGTGATTCGAAGATTAGAAAACTGTGTTTGATTTAAGATTGCGAGCACCTTTTAAATTCATTTGGAATGCTACACATCAAGATCTTTTGTGTTTAAGGATAACTGAAAATGTTTAAGTTAGAGGTGTTAACAGACATCCAGAAACCAGCAAGGACGAGAAGTCACAAAAAAAGAACTAAAAAATCAAAATGAGATCAACATTAAGAAAAAAATCTCGGCTTCTTCAATCTAATACTAAGCTTATATAGCTGGAAATATAATATCGCTTCAGTACGTATGCAGCGAAAGCAACACAGAGAATTTGTGCATTTCCACCACCTGCCATATTGAATATTATGTGTACTGTCATGTCTGTACAATAATCTACAAAAATCTGCTAGATGACATACCTTGTAAGCTCCTCTTTTGCAGATTTTAAATCCTCTAGCACAGAGTCCAAATAAGTTTTTAAGTTTTCGTTCACCCGGCTCAATTCATTCACACTCTTGTCCTCTTCTTGCAGTTTTTCACACAAACTCTTTTCACGTTCCACGGACAATTTGTAATCCGTTTGCAATTTGGAGAGTTCGCTTTTAGTGTGCTCATATTCGGCTAAAATAAACTTAATCTCCTGATCACTGTCGCGTTTGATTCCATTTAAAGGCGAAGATAAATTAGCAGCTTTATTAATCAAGCTGCCTTCTTGTTCATCGTGTGCATCGCCGTTCAAATTTTCATGCCCCACACATCCATCGCCATTGACAAGAACTTCCTCCTCGCTGCATTTCGTATCCGAGTCCTTTTTGGAGAGTTCGCTTTTAGTGTGCTCATATTCGGCTAAAATAAACTTAATCTCCTGATCACTGTCGCGTTTGATTCCATTTAAAGGCGAAGATAAATTAGCAGCTTTATTAATCAAGCTGCCTTCTTGTTCATCGTGTGCATCGCCGTTCAAATTTTCATGCCCCACACATCCATCGCCATTGACAAGAACTTCCTCCTCGCTGCATTTCGTATCCGAGTCCTTTTCCTCAAGATCACTGGTGATGTTATAGTTTCCGTCAACTTCATCTACTGTGGAAGACATCGGAGATAACTCCTGAATTTTTTTAAGCAAGAGGCGAAATAAGAATCGCCACGAAAGATCATTTCTTGAACTCGGAAGTTCTTTCACTATCAACAAACGCCATTTTGTTCGTTTCGCAGCGCCATGCCATTCTCTTCTCCGGTGGAGATTTCAATTCAGGCACTCAATTCAACCGTATAAACAAGATGGCTTGTTTTAAAGTGTTCCTTTTTTAAACTGCCACTAGTTACTCGAACCGTTTAAAACTCAATGAACAGAATCATAAGATAACGCGCTACAAAGTGCAAGTTCTACCGGCGAGAGAGGAAAGAATTCCACGGCCTGAATGGAATTTTCCTTCTTCTTCTCACGAAATCTAGCTCAGGTGAGCTGTTAAATATCGCGTTAGGGGAGAAAGAATCTAATCGCAAGGTTTGGAGTGAAATTCACGTCAAAAAGGAACGAAGAATTTCTTCCGATGTTTTGGAGGTCGGTAGATTCCAAAATGGCAACTAATCACTGACTACGTCATCATTGAACACGTGACGAAAACCAACTGAAAATTTGCTGGAAGAATAATATTGTTATTCTAAGATTCTACATTATTTGTACAGCTGACGTTGCTGCAACGCAGACTTCTAGATGATACTCTAGAACTAATAGAAATTAATTCGCCCACATTTTGGAAGGAAAGAATGAAAAGATAAATCCTGGATAAATCGTTGTTTCCCAGATTCATAACAATTCCATAATTTGGGAGGGGAGGAAGAGAGCATCCTTCCATCTTCCATGCCCTTTGCTCCTAGTTGGGGATCTAGTTACTCCCCTTTGTAGTTTTGTTGTTGCAATATACTGTTAAAATGTTGCCAATTGATGTCTTTATTTATTTATCCTCATTTCATTATATATATTTAGCTATTTTTATTCAACCATTAAGTTCGAAGGGCCTCTGCTCGCAGGGTACCATTGGACAGTTGGATGGACTGCTGTACCTTTGTAGCTCTGCCTGCCTCGATTAGCTTCTGCTATTTGCGGGCCGAACCGAATCTTCACTTTTGAGTATTTAGTACTTAATAATTCTTGCATTTAATAATAATTATTAACCTTTTTTTTAAATTTGTTGTGAATATCTGATGTTTGTTTGAGGACTCCTGTGGCTTTATGCCTGTTTGTAATTCTCAGTAAAATTTGACCCTTGATTGTCTGTTCAATATTGCAAATTTAATTAAACCATTTCTCTAGGAAACAAAGAACGAGGTCACACTAGGGACAAGATTGTCAGGCTTTTAAACAATTATGGGGGGACATCAGCCTTTCGTGGGTGATGTACTTCTAAATCACAAACGTAAAGCAGGGGGATATAGGCAGTATTGCATCATAGCTCATAGGCTGGTACATGCTGTGTGAATTACTCGGTACCTGGGATTTTACTTCTACATTGTATTTCTGCATGCTAGTAAAAGTACAGTCACATTTCATATAAATAGACAATACCAAGCTTTGAGCTCAGTTGCTCAATCGCATAGCTAACTAGAGCTTGCAGTACTTTTGGCATTTCAGTAGGCTGTTTTCCCTCCCCTCCCTCCCGGGTTTTCTACTTATTTTATAGTCACTTTGGTTAGTGTTCTTTTTACCTTCGACAGCCTTTTTTTTCATAGGGTTGTTTATCAGTGGTTCTAAGTGTAATTTTTAAGTTGTATTGTTGTTCTCTTGTCTTGAGTGTAATTAGTTCTTTCGAATTCTATTCTATGCATATTTGTGAACTTAGTTAATTATTAATCTTGTTGTAATAAAGGCTGTCTTTGTCCCAAACCTGGTCTGCAGTCATGTTTTGTCATTTAGAAAGTTTTTCATTAGTTTTGCAAATTATACAGGAAGAACCAAAATGACAAATGCGGATTCTGGCATGTACTTTTTTTATTTTAAATCCCCAAGACATACAGCAGAAGTACAGACTGAGGTATACCAGTAACAGTGCGTATTTATTTTGTGCACAGTTAAGTGTTAACCACTTTCGGTCTATTTGCATAGTTTTCCAGAGATAATTAAATCAGAATTTAACCTAGACAGGTATGAGGTAGTTAGGAAGCAAGCCAACAAGGAGACTGGGGCAGTTTCACCCCCCCATCCCACCCCAGTATACATCCTTGCTGGATTGGTCCCAAACATGAGCATTCAGGTGCTCTCTTCGCGTCGCATCTCCTCGAACTTTCGCGCGCACGTGTATATTGCCCGTCCCACAATCACAATCGCCAAAATTAGAGACTACTCGCAGTCTAAGGTTAATTAGAATTTTTGCACAGCTGCTAATTCAAGTAAGTCAAGTTCACTTGTGAACTTCTGTTTGTTCCCTAGAGGCCATACTTAGAAATTCTGGTTGGGTGGCAGATCTTGGAAACATATTCACAAGAAAAATAGACAAACAAGAAATACTTGCTTTTGTTTCCTCTACATGCTGAGGAACCAAAGGAAAACAATCAACAATAAACTTGAGACTTATCTACTTGTACACAAAAACAAAGTATTTTGTGTACCTTATACAATGTTCATTCTGTGATGTTATGATTGTGTGGTTCCAGAAAATATTCATACACTGGAGATTCCAAGGGATGGGGCACAAAAGCCAACATTTTTATAGGAAAGAAGCTAAACTGGAAAATCCAGAGGGTGAGGAAGGGGTTCAAACCCGAAAAAAAAAAACCAACAACTGTGGGGAAGGTATGGATATTTTGTGGAATAACACATTGTTACAGGGGCTCTCTTCATAAAAAAAGCTTTCTTGAGAGCTCCTGTCCAACTCTGTTAAAAAATAATCATAATTAAAGGACACATTATTTTCTTGTTTTCATCACAGAAGGGCAAAAAGCTTCTTCATTGTTTGCTTAGTTCCCTCTTTCCTCTTTGCTTTTTTAAGCTCCAGAGTAGCACATAGAAATGCCAGAACTTGGACAAAAACTAGTAGCTGTTTCCAAGAGTTTCCTATTAAAATTATCCTGTGAAGATCAGCTCATTAACAGCACAAACCTTGTGCCCCTTGCTGCCTATACTTTGGTTGACCATCCCTACAACGTTAAGACTTTAACAACATATTTGAAGATTATGAAATAATTCCACTTTTATGTCTATGTCTTGAAACGTTTTCTATCAAAGCCCTTATGTCCTTTAAAGTGCCTAGACTTATTAAAGACACTGATCAATAGATTTCAAACAGTATCGAGTGGCTTTCAATTAAGTGCTGCTTCCTTTGATGTTACCTTATATTGCTCTGTGATAATAACAGTCAGAAAACAAGCCACTTAAGCAAACAATTATGGTCAAACCTCTCCTTACAAGAACCTCCTCGATACGGACAACTCTCTGGTAAGGAGAGTTTGCTTGGTCTGAAAGAGACCAAAATTCATGTAAACCCTTATCCCTGTAATATGCACACCTGCATAAAATTGAAATTCATCACAGTGACTTTGGTATTCACACAACAGAGGTTTGACTGTAGAGGAAAAACTAGAACCTAATGACCTCCTTGTATGTGTTACTCGTTTCCTTCATTTTCCTGCTGGTATTTTTCACAGTCCTCTGTAGATAAGTGCTCTTATTATCTTTGTCATTAAACACTAATTATTTATTACAATTTTCTACGAACTAGTAAGAGCACTTGCAACTAAAGCTTAAAACATAGCAATTAGTCAACAGATGTAAAGTCAGTCTTGGAAGTCATCGGCAAAATAATCCGTAACCTGTGTCCAAGCCTGCTTTCTTTGTGCTTGATCGGTGGATGATTTTGGCAGCTGCTCCACTCGGGAAGGCAAAAATGGGATTGGTTGAGGAGGGGGTGGGTTCATTTCTTTTTCAATCTGACCTGACAACTTTACAGGCGGAAGAAAGGATTCCTTGGTGGCAGTGACGATAGTGTTTCTCTTAGGTTCTTGATCATAACTTTTACTGGAACAGTTATAAAATACAGTAAGCTCATGGATAAGTCGTCTCTGGTTTGAGTTCATCGGTGGAAATGAATGCGATCTCTGTGGAACACACACCTTCAGGGTGGTTTGTACTAGTTTCTCAAGAGCATCTTCCACAGACTTGACAAATGCTAACTGCTGCTTTGCTTCAGCCACAAGAAATGGTGAAAATCGCATTTTTCCATGGGGAGACAGATCAGCGTTTTCTATATTAAGTGCCTCAGCCAAGCGTTTATTTCTTTCATAGAGTTCACAATCATCATTGCATTCAAGCTGTCTTGCCTTTTTATCATCTGTGTTAACAATGCTGCTTATGTCAACGGACTGCCCAGACTGCAAATCCTTCATCTTATTAGCTAGTGTTTCAGTGGCAATGCGCTGATATGCCTGGGTAACAGCCATTTTCTCACCTCCCTGTAGACAGGGAAAATTTTCCGAGCGTCGCCCGCATTTGCAGTACACAGTCACCCTAGCTTCACATGGAAATGATGGACACTCCTTGCCAGGATGGCAAGGAGCAGCACAGGGGTGGCAGCATTCCTTGCGTAGCAGATTGCATGGCTGAACACAAGCTTCTTCGTCACCTAAGCATGGTGGCCTATGACAAGTCTTCATGCATTTATGCCCACATTTTAAAAGTTTTCCACAAACCTTTCCACAAGAAACATCGTTCACATGACATGGAATGTTGTGGCGGACTTCGTGGTCTCCCATACACTTCTTCTTGGTCAAGTAAGTACAAGGAGGGCACTCTTCCTCACTATGACAAGTATGATTTACTGGATGGGAACATGGATGAGTCCTTGAGCAAGGCTTGTCACATTCAGGAGGACGTGTTCCACATGGGATGGGAGGGTACAACACTGTTGCACCACAACGGCATGTCAGCTCTTCAAACCCTGACATCAGGCAAGGTGGGCAGTAACCAGGGTGACAGGGCTCCCAACACTTGTGGTATCCACAACGCAACTTTTTCCCACAGATCAAATCACACCTGTGCTCTGCATCCACACAACATTTTTGATTGCACCTATGTCGTCCACATTTCTTCTTCTTGTTGCAACGTTGTTCACATCTGTATTCTTCTAAGTTTCTCTCTACACAAAAAATCTCCTTCATATTTGTACCACATCTGCACCTGACCTTAGTTATCCCATCACATGCACCACATTCACCAAGATGGCACTTGTTTTTGCAACGATGCTCTTCATTAGAAAAGTCTGCTTTGCCTTCAGCTATCTGAGGACTGCATGGAAGAATCTTGTCACATATTGACTCGCATGTGGGCACAGGATCAAGGCATGATTTTCTGTCACCACCAAGTAACTCAGAAACCAGAGTTTTGCCACAGGGACAGTGGGAAATAAGTGAAGGTTTCAAACAACATTCACTGCATGTCCCTGGGTGACAAATCTTTTGGCACTTGTGATTTCCACAGTCAAGAGTTTTTTTACACTTGTCTTGACATGAAAAGTATCCTGATTTTCCATCTTTGTTATTACCAGCTGCTTCCCCTGTTCCACAAAGCGCATCTCGCTGCTGTTTTCCACAGTAGCAAGTTTGCTGCACTTTAAGCTGACAGTCTTCACAGGGGTCTAGATGACAAATTCTTGTACATCTATGATTGAAACAGTTGAGAACTTTGTTACATACTTGTTTACACAAGACCGTAGTCGCCTGGCCACATCTCACTCGACTGCTTGTTTTTCCGCATGCACACTGCTTTGTTATCATCACAGGGCAGCTTGGGCAGGGTCCAGGATGGCACAACTGATTGCACCGATGTGGGCACGAGGAGTCAGCTCTCTGTTTCCCACAAAGTTCTCCACAACTATGTGGAGTCAGTCCCTCATGACGCCTCCATTCGGGATCAACGACTTTCCCACAAAAGCACTTGTAAACAGTTGGGATGTCTTGAGTGATATTCTGACATCCTGGGCATCGCCATCCACCATTTTCGCTTTCTACAGTAGCAGCAGGGGACCTGGCCCACTTTCTAACACAACCTAAGTGAAACACATGATAGCAGCTAAGACAGCTCCATACAGCAGCATTGCATCGCACATGTTCACAGCAAACCATACACTCATAAGTTTCATTTCTTAGCTGCTCTATTAGGGCACTAGCTTGTGATGACTGAACTGGATTAAGGTGGCTGAGGGCACGAATGACATCCTCCTTCTGGCTTCTGCAGTCTTTTCTGTTACCTTTTTTGGCAGAGGAGGTTTGTCCTTTGAATCCTCTGTATCTCATGTCTGTGCTAGGAGTTTTGTTTCTTTCTGTATACTCAAAATTATCAAATTGTTCACCATAATAATGCTGTTTTGAAGCCCAGAGATGGTGTGTAAAAGGATCTCCACCTCCATATACAGCGCTAAAATCAGTATTATCTCGAGTTCTTTCAATTTGTTGATACTGGCCTCTGCCGTTTTCACTTTGCTCATACTGTCGTCTAATACCATGTGGTAAGTATCTTCCTCTTCTTTGTCCCTTTGCTTTCTCCTGCGAGACCTGTTCAGAATTTTGTCCTCTTGATTCACCACCTTTAATGGGATCTTTTGAACCTCTTGATTGAAGTCCAGAATCTTTAAAGCTTGGAAACTGTTTGGTACCACTACTATCATCAGTGACTGTTCCCTGAAATCTTTCTTTCCTACCAGTGAACCTTGCATCTGGTACAGCAACTGAATGTGGCTCCTGAACAGGCATTGAGGCAGTGTCTCCACTGTAAGATGCCCCTTGTGTGGTGTCTATGTTTTTCTCACAGTCTTGGCTATTCTTCTTGTAATGAGCTCTGTCCTGACCCCTGTTGGTAGCATGTTTTTTACCACCTCTGGGATGAGCATAACCACCTCTTACGTCCCTAGTAGCAGCATGTTTTCGTCTATCTTGCTGGTTGTGGTTGTTAACTCTTGCTCTATTTGCCCTTCTTCCTTGTTCACGTTCACCTGCTGATCATAAAAAATAAGTGTTCTGAGTTATTAGTACGGCAGTGCTAATCGAGGACACTGTTAATCACTGAAAAATATTTCATTAGCATTTTGTCTCTACCCTGACTTAGGACGTGTTATACAAGATTTGGCAATCAAAGAAAATTTAATAAGCACAATGCTTGAAATAAATGGTTGTGTTGGTATTCTTCATCAAGCACTGGAGGTAAAAGCCAAAGAACAAAGTGTATGATATTTACCACATTTTCTTGACTAAGTTCCCTATCTTGAAAAAGTGCCCCCTTGATGTCATAAGACTGAAATATATATCTTATTAACCAAGAGCGAAGGCCGCACTAGGAAAATATCAGCCCAAGGTCCACTATGCTTACCTGTGCTTTTCCCAAAAATTATTTTGTTTTGAATTTATTTTGCAAACCTTTTACTGACAATATCATTAACATATAACAGAAATTCCACTGAGTAACTGTAAAGGTGTAAAACACTGAAGTTTTGGACATTTTATCGCGTTTACCACGGAGTAAGTCTAAGTATATTTCTGAACTCCTTTCTTCTCCTCACTCCCGCTCCGAGTCAAGTTTTGGTCTCCCGAAGATGATGTCGCACTTTTCTCACTACATTTCACTGCCACCATGATGTAAATTGCAATTACTTTTAAATTCTGGATGGTCATTAACAACACTACTTTGTTAAGCAACGGAAAGGCAGCCATGAATTGATTGCTCTTCAGATGCAAAGATGCATTAGGTGGTGGGGAATCATTTGCGACATTACCCAGTCCAATACTTAGCAATAAAGTAATCCAAAGTAATCTGATTGGCTGATTTTGGTTACTGGCCCTCTGACTGCCTTAGGTGTGTAATTTTTGTTTCATTGGACTAAGTAATAGTGATTTTGCTCTAACCGGCTAGATTAGCCTTTGCTGTTAACGGGTAGAGCAGTATATGTAAATTCATCGGAGCAATTTCAGAATGCCCGGCCACTTCATTTACATGTGCCGCAATACTTTAACCCTATTCTGCCCGGGCTTTTTTTGAGTTTCTGACCCCCTATAGATCTCGAAAAGTATTAAAGCTCTTGCAATGAAACTTGGCACGTTTTTAGTACGTCATTAGTTTAACAGTTTGGGCTCATGACGTGTCAATTATCACGTGTCGTGACGTCACAATAATGTCACAAACCCGCCATTTTGAATTTGAGGCCGCCATCTTGAATCCCAAGCCTGCAGTCATACAGCTGACAATGATGTCACCCAAAAGTATATGATTTTGTTCTAAGAAACATGCTAAGTCGAAACAAGCACACAAAAGTAAAAAATTATTTTCTTAAAACGAAGGTGAAAAAAACTGAAAAAAGACTTAAAAAAGACAGAAAATAGTCAAAATACACTTCTGAGTAGACAGTTGCTATGGAAACATCAATCATCATAGACAAGTCATTGATACAGGAAAATTTTCTCTGATAAATTTTAGGAAAAGTTACGAGATTTGGTGATTATTGATCTAGCCATTTAAAAGTTATAATTCGTTTAAGTCAGCGGGGGCACAAACGAAGGTGAAAAAAAACTGAAAAAAGACAAAAAAAGACAGAAAATAGTCAAAATACACTTCTGAGTAGACAGTTGCTATGGAAACATCAATCATCATAGACACGTCATGGATACAGGAAAATTTTCTCTGATAAATTTTAGGAAAATTTACGAGATTTGGTGATAATTGATCTAGCCATTTAAAAGTTATAATTCGTTTAAGTCAGCGGGGGCACAATTTGTCCCCCCCCCCCCAGGCTAAATAGGGTTAAAGACCGAGCCATAACACAATAGGCACTTTTGTTAGTAAATGAGATGGAAATAAGTGGCTGGGTATTCTGAAATTTAGCCAATTTATCCTTTAAAGTTGATAAATTTTAGGAAAATTTACGAGATTTGGTGATTATTGAACTAGCCATTTAAAAGTTATAATTCGTTTGAGTCAGCGGGGGCACAATTTGTCCCCCCCCCCCAGGCTAAATAGGGTTAAAGAACGAGGCATAACACAATAGGCACTTTTGTTATTAAATGAGATGGAAATAAGTGGCTGGGTATTCTGAAATTTAGCCAATTTATCCTTTAAAGTTGATTTGCAGTCCGTACTGTGCAGGCTAGCCCCAAATTGTTTGTGAGCCTCGCATGATGGAATGTTGTCTTTGCAACAATAAAAAACATAGATAATTTATGAAATAGAGTGCATGTTTGAGCTGTACAAAAATTTTTCCACATGGGAAAAATAAATAGACTTTAATACCTTGTCATTTTCAGAACAATCTTCCTGCAACACACTGTGTGTTCATCCACAGGCTTACGGTTCCTCATGCTCAATGGCAACTGGACGTGCAGAACTGCTGGGCACTACGACACAGGCAGGCATTTCTTCCTGTTTCTCGTAAACAAAACCCATGTACACACCGAGATATTATCTCGTACTGGCCGCACGGCCACCTCAAAGTCTCTTTCTTCAATTTCACCGAGAGTAAAGCTCACATCCATGATGGCAGGAGACAAAAATTGTAATTTCACTTAATGTAAGACATCACGAATTGGTACATTTGATAAAGTCGCACATGACGTAAGTAGTTTTCAAAAACAAAAAACCAAATCAAACCGTTAATCGCACAGTACAGACTGGAAATAAACTTTAATGTTGTTGAATAAATTGAAATTGAAATTGAAATAATAGGCCACACACCGCTCAAAAAGGGGGCAACAAATAATCGAAAATTCAAGCCATTTTATTTAGGTTGAAACAACATAAACAGGGTTAAAACTTGGCGGTCGCACGGTCGCCCGTGGCGATTAAAAAGTGTCCAGGGCCACTAAAAGTTGAGGTTTGATCGCCCAAAGGGCGAGTACAATTTGAGAAGTACGAAAAGAGTAGCAATAACAATAAAATAAAATGTTCTTTCATTGGAGTACCTTTCTTTTCTTTCCTTTCTTTCCTCAACTCTAAGTTCATCAATTGCAGTAAAAGTTTAGTTCTAAAGCACAAAATTCAAAGTCGTTCGTGATTGAGTTTTTAGACCGCTCTGATATGTAGATGCCATTTTGAATTTACTGACACGAGAATCCACACATACCCAGAGTTCAATGCAGTACGTTTTCAAACATGAATATCCGCAAAATCACTCAATGCTGTGCGATATAATAGACTTACTTTTCACCTGAATTCAAAAGCAATAGAAAGAAACTGAGAATCGTGATACTGAACTTTATAGATTTTGACAAGAGCGTTTTGTCCGTATTTGGAAAATAATGGTCCAGTTTTTCTTTGGGAGTTTAAGGACTAAGTCAGAACCTATAGGTGAAGAGCAAACAAGAACGAGACGAATGATCCCCACCACAGATCGAACAGAGTTTCTATTAAATGTAAAGAAGATCCTCGCAGTTATTAACACAACTTATGCAGTTGCGAAAAGAAAGCCTGAAAAAATCAGGCTTAAAAAATCATTCCGCAGTTCAAATATATGAATTTCATATATTCATAATTTCAAAGTTTCTATTATTATAACAATTTTAGCAATTTCTCGACAGTACATTGGCAAATGTGAGCTTTCAAGACAAAGTTAAGATCAAGCAAATTTCTTTTGGCGTTTCAGTTGAACACCCTACTAAAAACCACGGGCACAAACAGTCGTGAGGCATTTATTCGAGTAAAAATGGTTTAATTTTTTTGTGTGTTAGCAGAGGAAATTTGAGGGCTACTTTATTTTGACCTGGGCCAATAAGAATTCAGGGATACTGGCCCGAGTGGCGACCAAGCACTGAGGTTAATTTTTAGCCCTGCATAAATACCTAGTTGGAAATAAGTGCCCAGGCGCCTGTTCAAGGAAGTGCAGTAAGTGTATAGGTCTGCATAAGATTAACGATTATATCACATAACGTGGCCGATTTGCTTTACGGTCGTTTCGCCTACGAGTCGTTTCGCCAACGGCCAGTTGGTTAACCTAAAACAAGCTTTAAGAACGAGAAAGAATATATATTGCATTTTCTTTTCCTAGGGCAACACGCTTTAAGAACGAGAAATGAACGGGGCTTCCTTGATTCAGTGAGCAAGACTTGAACCAGGGGACTCTGGATTACAAGTGAGCATTTCTAATCACTCTCCCATGCTGTCTCCTTGAACCTTGTCCTTAGAACGCTTTAATTAACTACAGTTTACGGTTTATACCTTCTCCGGTTGCTACTGCCCCGGACTTTTGTGCTGACTCCACAGACGACCCTGTACCAGAACTTTCTTCTGACATGATCTCTACACCCACGAAGGAATACGGGTTTCTCCTTTTACTCCGAGACTTCTGTTACCCTTTTTAATACCGTTTATCTGCACGTGTTCGACATTCAGTTCCTTGCAGTTTCGTCTTGTTGTCGCAATCCCAAGATGGCGAAATTAGACCTCGTCCCCAGGGCCTTCTCCTCATTCGAAATGGAGGATCCGGAGAATGGCTCCAAAAATTCGTGACGATTTCGTCACGTAAGCACGATGAAACGTCTTCGTTTCGTTTGAACAACGGTCTCAGATTGCAAGAGAAAAACAGGGCCGCCAGACGCTGGAAATAACCTCCAAGAAAGCCATTTCATCATGTGTCACGTGACAAAATACCAAGTTCAACATCCTTTTGAACGAAGAGAAGGCCCTGGGAACGAGTTGGCATAATAATTCCGTGTTCAAGTACACTAATGCAAAAATTCAATTTCATTTCTTTACGTGACATATGACTTTATGTCACCGGCCATCGACCAACGTAACCACATATCACCCCAAATCACTTCATAACATTAGTCATCACTACCCATCGTTACCTATCAGTGCACATCACAACCCATTACTACACATCACGGCAAGAACGTCATGCTAGCCCACATATAAGGCACTTATAACAGTACAATCCTTTATGAATATATACACTAACTGATTAACGCAACTACCTCCACTAACACACACTTTCCTTCATTTGCACTCACTTTCCTTCATTTGTTCTCACTTCCCTTCACTTGACTCACTTACCTTCACATTAGTGCCTTATATGTGGGCTAGCATGACGTTCTTGCCCTCTTTTCTTTCATTCGCCCCATGTAAGGTAATCCGGAATCTGGAATCCAGGTAATTTTAGACTGTGGAATCCGGAATCCACGACTTTGGAGTCCGGAATCCAGCTCAAGGAATCGGGAATCGAACCACTAGAATCCAGAATCCAGCCTGCTGTGATTTTTCCTGGACCACTTTTCTTCTGAAAAGCGACTATTGTGTGAAAAACTCGAGCTGTGAGGAGGCGCACTAGCGATACCAGGCGTGTTTCACCCATGTGTTTCACCCATCCCTGAGTCATGCTTAGATATCGGTCGATATCGGGTACCGATTTTAAACGATGAATTCAACGACGTGACATTATCGTATCCTGATCCTGCGGTGCGTGAAACAAAGGCGCAACATTTTTTAAAAGAACAACTATTGAACGGCACACAGCAACGTATCTTGTCAACCTGTCTTGTTATCCGACCGGTTTCGTCTGATCACACAGACTTCATTAGGGAGTTTAACAAGATAATAAAAGGGAACTAGTTTTATACCTATGCTTTACAGTACAAATCACGTTCCAGTAAGGGTGTGAACAGCAAAAACACCCACAGAAACTTACGTGCAGGATATGACTAAAATCCTGCGTTACAAAATATGCAATATTTAAGGTGATTCCATCGAAAAAGAAGTTGCAATGAGAATTTGTTGAAACTTTGCAAAGTTATTTATTACACCTAATACATTAAAAAAAAACAAAGTTAAAAGAGAGAGTCACCGTGTCTGATTTCACGCTACAGGGCTGTAGTATATAGGTACTTTACCAGCTTTCGACAGCAATATTAAAAAACCTATCCTTGTCCCAGAGACTCCCATTACTTTAGCAAATTTAATACTGGCAATGAACTATAAGCATTATTTTTATGGTAGAAGAACAATATTAGAGTAAAACGTCTAAAAATTGCCGTAAAAAATGAAACCAATGAAATAATGGGCAAATCGAGCGTCTTCACGGTTCCGGTGAAACACCTAAAATCTCTCTGTAATAGTGAATTAACCGGAATATTTCAAAATTGAATAATGAAAAATTCTTCAAATTTGAAGGGGTCACCGAGTTCGTCTCGGGAGAAAACGACCATTTATTTCTCTGAACAGCTGAGCTTTCATAGAAAACCTACCAAGTTCCGAACGCACGCGCACTCGTGCCCGCCCTAATCACGCAAAAGATGATGCACTGAAAGGATGCGCAATGCAATTGAACGGAATCACCTTAAGGTAGCTCCCTAGAGTTTCTACAAAAGTGACTATACGAACAGGCAAGATTTACAACCCTAGTTCTGTTGTCTTACAATCTTTATTCCTGAATTTTACCAGAATTGTACCAGTAACATAACTGCCCTTATTTTTCAGTTTTTGCTTCTCAGGCATAGGCCGTTGTCATGGCAACAAAACATCTAAAGAACGACAAATATTTTCCATTGATTCGTCTTTTTTCTTAAATATTTTGATTTTCCCTCGGTGAAACTTTTTCATACTTTCCTATTTTGTGAAAATGATTTTGATTAACATTTTGCAGGGGAAAAATATGGGTCGTTCAGACGGATTCACCGATATCACGTGATTTCTTATTTTTAACCATTAAACTGAACTGCTCTGACAGAATTTTTCCAAAAACTAGTATGTGAAAGGTAGCGTTAGTATCTCAAAATGTGCAAAAATTGAAAAAAAAATCACCGGAGGAAACGTGAGAAAATTCACTGTTAACTTTGCTTGTTTTGGCTATGCTGACGTCATAAAATATCAGGAAAAACCTACAATTTCATGTGAGCGCGCAGATTTCTACAGCTCGCATCATCACATTCTCGTCCCCAGAGCCCACGATCCTTTTGGTCTGCGCCAAGGATCGAGACCTCTGGCAGGGTCCAGGTAACGCGCAAGCGCAATAGGTGCCCATTTTTGTAACCGATAGTAACCGTTATTGTTTCAAATTTCTGAGGCTGCGCACAAAAGCCGGAAGTCCGTGATTCGCGGACTTCCTGCTGCGGTCCCTGCCAGAGGTCTCGATCCTTGGCGCAGACCAAAAGGATCGTGGGCTCTGGGGACGAGAATGGCATCATCAGCGCGCGCGCGGTCATAAAACTATAGGGAGCCACCTTAATTTTGGGGCTTACGGATTAAGGACGTTCGCGCCTGTAGGGTATTTGCGAATTGTCTTGTGCCTCTTTCTCAAAGCGAGGCCTCGTGCAAAACCTTTCATATGAAAGTGAGTTTTATCTGCATGTGAATGGAAACTCATTAACCGGCCGTCGCTATGGCGACCGCCGGTTTATAAAATGGGCACGGTTTTGTCGTGATAGTCAGTTGGCTTAACATGCGAACAAAGTGCTGTAAAGCTTGTGGTACGGGTACTCAAGAGCGGTACTGTCTTGTATAAGACGCATGCGCATATTAGTCTGCTGAATGTTACCTTCGTGTGTTCTTGTCTTTTAATTTACAGTATTTAAGATATCAACGACGAAGGGTTGTTAAGTGTTTTGTATTTGTCTTGTATAACGCATGCGCAATTGAGTAAAGCAGCTAATAGGATGGAATGCGAAATTGGCTGTGTTGTCTGATCTAGCTAGTGGTTATGGTGAAAATTTTTTGAGCGCAGGAGTTTTTTTATTGGGATTGACATTTAATTTTGAGGGTGTAAAAATGTGGGAGTCAGAAGGATTTGTGAATGTCAGGAGCATATCACGCTTCTGTGAATGTGATTTGCTTTGAAAGTTGCGTTTTGTATAGGAGCGGTGTAATATTGTGCTGCGTGAGAGGGGGTTTCCCTTGCCGTTTTATGGGGGGGGGGGGGGGTGGTTTGCGAAGTGGATTGTAAGGCTTTCGCAGCGGACAAAATTGCCGGCGTGGGCTAGGAAGAGAAGGAATTGGTACTAGTATGATGATGCAATATTAGTGGATTGCACCATCAGTACATGATAGTTCTGACTTGTGAACGGAGAGAGATCAGTGTTTATTTGAGGCGAGAAGTTGATACCAAGGAATCGTCATTGATAAGGAGATCAATTAATAGGGTAGGTGTTACGAGTCTTTTTGCATTGAAAGAACGAAAATATCTGAATATTATCAACGGATTTGTGTGGTTTGCGTGTGGTGTACGCTAAGGGCTACGAGCAGTCTCTCTTTCCGTTCAGAGATAGTGAAGGAAAAGAAAAACAAGCGAGTGAGCGCGAAATCGATTGCGGCTCGACAGGCGCATTAGCTTTCAAAGACGTGGGCGACTTTCGTCCCCGCTCGCTTGTTTACTTTTGGAAGGGGATTCCCGGGTTAGCAAACCGGATTTAAACATCACGTCATGAGAAATGCCTTGACGTGCCCATACTCTGACGATCTGCTCGAGCTCGTGTTTATCAAGCGTTATATTTTGATTCTACTGCTATGTTCACTGTTTGTATTTAAGGTCTAGGCACAACAGACAACTTCGTCGTCGCTGTGTGAGCATTCTCAGTTGTGGACGAATTTATATCGACATTCAACGTTTGAGTGAATTTGCGTTTTTCAGCACAAATAAAAGCGATAAAAAAGATAAGCTGAGTCATCAGAGTTTAAACATTACGTCATCCAGTAACGCTATAGTAAAAATATTGTGTCACACAATCACACTTTTCGTCACGCCGGTTCGTATAAATAGAGGATCGCGCTAACGTTTGTGAAACCTAGGGGTGGGGAGGGTCAGAATGGCCGGTTAAAATGCCCAATAGGCTTTCTTGTTTTCATATGAAAGGCTATGCACCAAGACTCGCTTTGAGAAAGAGGCACAAGGCAACTCGGAAATGGCCTATTTTTTGTGCGCGTCCTTTCTGCGCACTTAAAGGGACTATGTCACCCCAGGTGCATGCGCAAGTTGACGAGAAGCACTTTGAAATCGTTGGCCCAACTTTTTCAAATACCGTCAGAGAGTTCAAGAGGCTGTTATATCGCATTGGGTGTAAATGTAAACATATATCGACTGATTTTGAAAAATTGTCTATATTCTACAGAAAGTGATTCTGGTTGTAGAAATCAAGCAAGTCTACGTAGAAATACTCCTCTTAAAGAGCGACCAACCGGACTCTACTGTGCATGTGCCCCAGCTGACATAGTCCCTTTAATTCACTTCGCAATGTCACGCCACGTCATGCATCGAGCGTTCGCGCTGAGTAAGAAATACCGACAAATACAGTGGTGGTGGGTATTTTTATATCTGTAAACGTGCTAAACTCTTTTAAATGCACGGTGACCCATTTTGTTTCGATAAATCACTACCTTTACTGGTTTCTATGCGTTTTATCCAAAAACAAAAACAAAAAATCTGAACGTTAGAAGTGTTAATTTTATTGCTATATCTACTCAAATACGATCAATTTTCCTTCTGTGAGACTAATTTCACCCCAAGAAACGACATTACCTGCAAAAATGTACTAAATAAGCCTATTTGCGATGAAATCCATAAATCAGCACTATCTAGAGTCCTAAACGTAACTTATTTTTTCCTTGTAGCAAGAAAGCCGACTTCGCCTTACATAACCAAAGCTTCTAAAAACACAACGTTTCCAATACGCTTTATCTGCAAACGAGCACAGTGAACAGTGAACCCCCCCCCCCCCAAAGTTTTTGCTTTTCTTACATGAGTTGGTCATTATCTAACTACAGCAAACGTTTGGGAAAAAATCTAAACATGGGAAGATTTTGGGCGCGAAAAAGTCATTTCGTTTGGAAGAAACGTAGGAAACCAGAAGCTGGAATCCAGCTACTTTTGGACCGTGGAATCCGGAATCCACAGCGTGGAATCCAGAATCCAAGGTTCTCTTGGATTACCTTACATGGGTTACTCTCTCGGCGTAGTTTACAGGAGCGTAGAGGAAGTTCCAAGACAAATATCTTGCACAAAAGTTCACTTGTTCGTTTTAGTTTAAAGCTTACCAAGCTCAAGTTTTAATTATCCGAATAAAAACTTTTAAAAATAACCCTGGAAAAATTAACAAGCCATATAAAGGCCAGTGTACCTCCCCCCCCCCGCCCCCTTCTCTATGAACCCGGGAGGAAGAAGGATTTTTTTCCTCCCTCCCTCTCCCCCTCCCTTTCCCCGCCGGAAAAAAAAACGCCTGGTCGCCGGTAAGGATCTGATGGAAACTCCATGCAAAGATTGGTTAGATGGGTTCGAAACACAATTTGAATAATAAAGGAACAGCTGAAGAATCCTTTCTTGTCGTTCTTCATTCACGATGTTGAATAATGCATTAGACAATTACAACAGTGCCCTTCTGACCTCGAGCGTTAGAAGTTGGGGGGCAATCTTTTACATTGTCCGTTTACGGGACCAGGCACTGATTAGCTGGTAAGGTTATCAACAAAAAGGCGAGAAATTTGTGACAAACTGGTCACCTAGAAAGGAAGACATAATGTGATGACAGATCCACAAAACAGTCACTTGATACTGAGAATTTTTTTGTGTACCATGGAGCGTTTGAACATCTCGTTTGTCCGTATCATATAGGGCGTATGAACAGCTCGTTTGTTGGTACCAGGGGGGGAGGGGGTGATCATGAAGAGCTCGTTTGTCCGTACCAAGGGGGATTTGAACATCTCGTTTGTTCGTATCATGGGTCGTTTAAACAGCTCGTTTGTTCGCACCAGGGCGAGTTTAAACATATCGTGGAGCTTTTCCAATTTGTTTGTTTGTTTGTTGTTTTTTTTTACAAATAATGATGCCCAGGGATTGACCCGGGGGATGGACATTGCTGGAATTTTCTGATGCATAGTTATACTTAAAAATGATTTCCATGGCACATGTAGCCTAAATGAAAGTTTTGTAGCACTAGATAAAACGTGATAAAACGTCTGCCGGAAAAAAACTGCACACATTCCATGACGAAGGAGAGCTGAATCACCGGCGCTACGTCACAAGTATCTCAGGTATCTGACCGTTGCAATCGTTTTCGTTTTAGGTGCAATTTTCACGAGTGAAAACAGCAGCAACACTAAACAACATCTAATGTCGCAGCGGGTTAGAGAACGTGAGGAGGTAAAGCTTCAGTGGTTAAACAAAAACAGCAACTACAAGAAATTTAATAAATGTCCTCGTTTTATTTACAAGATTTATTACAAATACAGCTGTGAAAGCGTATCGTATAAATCGTACAAGGTACCGGCACCCATTTGTACAACTATTTTATGTATATTCTCAATATTATTTACAAATGTACATGTATTACGCAGCTAGTCACGAGAAACCAAATATTGGATGCCTTCTTTTACAACACTCCATCAAACAGTTCAACTAGCGAACAACAGAACAACAGATAGAGTAAAGTAGTCGTTTTATCTCATTTTCAAAATCGAAGCAAGTTTATCCCGGGCAACAAATAATATTATTTACGTGAGAAAACTAGTAAATAGGATTTCATATATATTTTTGAGCGTTTTGGTTTCACGTTTTAGCTTATATAATATACTTGGTACCTTAATTCGTCAACGAAAACGCACTTAAGCAGAAACTAAACGAAGTTTCAAAAGCTGTAGAACACCTGTAGCAAACATTTATTCACCAGCCATGATGCACTGAGCCTGAAGACTTCGCTCTTGAGTGCTCAGTGTGGACGCTGCTGCCAGTAACTCACCGCACCTTGAGAAAATAAGAAAAACAACTTCTTAGTTTAACTACTGTACTGTTCATAGAACAGAATTTGTAAACATTTTCACCCGATGAAAAATTGAAAACGCGCAACACCACAGGAAAGTATTGCCCAGTAGCTATCACAGAAATGGCCGGGTCACAGTTGAGGAATTCATCTACAGACCCAAAATGTAGAGACATCTTGCACAGAATCTTGTACAAACATTTTGTACAAAACAATCTCGTATAGAATAATAGACGGTACCACAGGGAATTCCTGCTCAATAGCTTTTATATGAATGTCGTCCAATCGCTGATTTCATCAACAGACTCAAAAGTTAGAACCAGCTTGTACAGAATAATAAACAGCACCACAGGAAAGAACTGCTCAGTAACTTTCAATTGAGTGGTCACACCTATAGGAGACAGACTCAAAAGTTACAACAACTTTGTACAGTAGTACTCAGTACCACTTTGTACAGTAGTACTCAGTACTACAGGAAAGTATTGCTCAATAGCTTTCATTTGAATTCCGGTCAAACACTCCACAAACACTCCCAAACAGGAACGCGCCAAAATGCGCAACTAACGTTTGACTTTCGAACAAGTTACGATTATGCATCAAACACATGAAGAGGGTGTGCCTCTGTTTACCAACAGCGAAAATGCAGTGCACTCAGCAAGGTACTAAATGAAGAACCGTTTAAAAACAAAGGCATAGCTCGCAAATATGGAAAAATCTACAGAAGAAGAAGCTGCTAAGAAATTCAAAATAAACGTTTTCAGGGCGACTTGAAAAATCTAAATCGTCTCGACAAGCCGGGACAGCCAAACAAGGATACTCCAATTATTTTCTCATTGCGGTGACTCCATCGTCAAAACGAAACCAGAATCTCACCTTTTCTGTTCTTGAATTTCCGATTCAACAGTTTTAGACAGTCCCTCCATCTCCGAAGCAAATGAATGAACCTGAGGGATTTTAAAACAAATATCACACATTACATTTCATTCGATTGAACAGTACTTCTCGCTTTTGTTATATAAATGCATTGGGTAAGTTTAGCTTATTTAGTACTCACTTTTGGCTGTTTTTGCTTGGTTAGCTCATCAATTTCGCCCAGCAATCTTTCACTTTCATCAAGCACAGCAAACAGTTCATCTAAAAAACGGGGGGAGGGGTGAGGTGTAAACGTATGGAAACGATTACTTACAAAACTACAGACTTTCATCCTGAAACCATCAGACTATTACGATAAAACGCCTTATTTTAATCTGACAATTTGTTAATCACTTAATCATCATTATCTAGTGACACAATTCAAAGAAGATCACAACTCAAAGAAAATCAACAACGACAACAGCAACAACAAATGTGCTATTCTGATGGCAAGCGCAGGGAAGTCAACGAGCCAAATCACCTTTGGCTTTGCATCTAGGGGACTAAAAAAGACAATATCATCCGTCTGATTTCAGTTGCTTAGCTCAGCAAACCCTGAAAACAAAGAGTTTATGTCTTCATGTTAGCCGTCATACCATGATTAGCAGGTATAAACACTCCATTGACTGACATGTGATGCCTAGTGGTGTCCAGTGCAGCAGCTAGTTTACTGAACTCTAATATCAACTTCAGCATGTTGGATCCAATTGGCTTTAGTCCTGACATCTGCAAAACACAAATTACAAACAAATCACTGGATAATTGAATGCAGGGCATGGTAAATGGTGTCATGTGCAATCCTGACAGAGAAGGAAAAAAAAACACTGCAATGCTGCTGACCAACACCTTCATTCATTCACATCTTCATTCACTGACAATAAAAAAAAATACTAGAAAACCTTACTTGAAGCTGAATCTGTTGATCTAGTTCAGCAACCTTTGTTTTCATTTTTAGTTGTAACTCCAGGTTGGCTACTTCACGCTGCAGTTTCTCCTTCTCTTGCCACACAGAGTACATCTGAGTCTTAATATTAACGGGGGACATAAAGACACATTACTATTAATATAGAGATTCTCCTAACTGCACCTTGTATATTTGATGTCATTCCACTCAAGAGAATTTGGTTGAAATCAACGTTTTTCCCAGAATAATCAGGAACTTGGCTCTCTTAACTGGCCCTTTTGGATTTGCACCTAGTCTCAATGCTGGAGGCTACAGGTTTTGAAACAACAGATAATTGATCACAGGTTAAAGGGATTATTCTCCTACAAAGTGGATTTATTTACAGCTGTAACAAGTCTGTATTGGAGTACAAGTAACCAAGTGAGCTGTTATTATGTATCTGTTGTGGTTCAAATCTTCGGTTTGAAAATTTTCAAACCAGTTTCATTTTTATTTTCCTTTGTCTCAGATTATGGTTATGAATCTGAGACAAAGGAAAATAAAAACTTAACTGGTTTGAAAACTTTTAGACCAAAAAAAATTTAAACCACAACATTTTTAATTGACTTGTTTAATATCATCTATGTGTTTTCAGGGTTTTCTACTAACAAATACCAGTATAAGCAATTATTACTTTTTTAAGACCAGAATGACAATAAATTGTGTGCAGTCAGTACCTGGGCATCCTTCTCCTTTTGAGCAAAGGAATGTTTTAGCTAAAGGCAAAAAAAAAAAGTTGTTAAAGCATGAAATAGATTAACAAATGTGTGGTACACATGTATATCAGTAGGTCCCTGAAGCTGTCTCAACACAACTTCAACAAATACATGCAATAACTAAGGTTGTAAAAAGTAAAAAATGTTTACCCTTGAGTACAAAAATGCCGCTTGTACAACTCTTGAGTACTGTAGTTCAAGCTGACGTTGTGAGACATCAGTTTCTTCTGATGATGTATGTCCTGCACCCTATTAACACACCAGATAGGTTTAATTAGTTTCCCAATCAGTTAGTTGCCCAAAAGGCAAGATCATAGTAATTTTCATAGTCTCAATATACCATCATTTGAGGAGAAACTAGACACAGATCACTGTAGGATCTTACCTCAGTTGGTAAAGGTGGTTTTGCCATCACATGGGGTGCTTGCACTGCAGCCTGAGATGGACCTTAAAGCAGACAACAGGTAAGTGTCACTGAGGTTTTCAAAGTAAGCCAGCTCTGCATGAGAGAAGCAGCCTTCAGCTGGCATATAAATCCATGAGACTACAACCAGCTAGTTCATCAATGTCTAAAGCATATTCTGTAGAAGTTACAACCTAACAGTTTTATTTGCTACCAGCTGAAGACAGCCAAGAAAGTACAGTGATCATTGCTTTTAATTTGGTTGGCACATTGAAGGTGTGTGATGGATGGGTTCTGCCACTGTGAGACAGTCAAGAAACTAAACCCTCTCCATTCAGATGTATGATAAAATGGGTAAACTAATTCACTAAAATGCTGAGGTGCTGTAAGGCTGCCCTCCCTTATTTTGCTGTGTGGGGACAGAGGTTTTGACATCATGATGTTGATGACTGTCAGTGTGATGGACTACCATTCCATCCAAAGGGAAGTTCACAAATTTGTTATTGAATGATTTACCTGTTGTTCTAATGACTTGTTTCTTTGACACAAGAGCCTGTGTTTTAATCTTATCACGAGGAGTCTTCTTAACCGCACCAGCACCTCCAACAGCACCTTGCACCCTTGTAGATGTTGCAATTCCCTGGGGTAAAATGGGAGTGGGAGCTGCCATGTGAGGAGGAGGTTCAACACTAACCAAGCCATCAGCTGGAGTTGATGTTACTATGCCTTTTTGCTGTGATGTGTGCCGGATAAAGGGTGTAATGACATCTAGGTTCAATGTACTGTCATTGGACTGGCCAGGATGAAGCAAAGACTGATCTTTGGATTTAGATGTTGCTGAAGGAGCTTTGACTTTCTTCTTTGTTGGAAGTGGAACCTCCTGAAAAAAAGTTTGAAGTTGATAAATGCCATATTTATAATTCAGTAAGTGTGCCTAACCAATCCCATCTAGTTTATAGGCACCCTTCTAAAAAAACCAGAAACAACTAAATACAAATTCAACACAACAGTTTAAAAATCTCCAAGCGTGATTGATGAGTTGAACTAAGGTCTACCATGAAATAACTACAGCTAGTGGTCAGAGCGGGACTTTAACCTGGGACCTCCAGATTTCAAATCCAGTGCCCTACTCATTTGGCCACAAAATTTAGCTGAAAATAAACACACAATACTTATTGTACACCTTGTCACCTCTTCAGTGAATTATTTTCTCACAAGACTAAGAACAAGCAGTCTCTCTTTCTGCTCAGGGATGGTTGAGGAAAACAAACAAGTGAGCAAGTGCGAAAATCACCTCACCTTTGCTGGTACCTTTTTTGTGACCTTGGCTTTTTCCATGTATCTGGAGGGGACAATACGAGCTGAAAATGGAAGTTCATAAAAATATGAGAGCCACATGTAGCAGGTTAGTGCAACTTGAAGTCAATTTCTTCATGCTAGCAAAGGAAATGGAATACAGCAGAGCCTACCAGTCTTTTGTTTCTTTTTCTTTAGTTTTAAATTCTGTTTTTCGTCACTAGGTAATCTGGAAAAAAAGACACCAGTGAATAATAAATGATAAGAATATGCATAATATGCCATTCAACAACACTCAAAATTTAAAGTTCCAGAGTGTACCAATGTTTGCATTATTTTTACTGCTGCCTCTTCATCATAGTAGAAGTCCAAAAAAAAGTTCAGTTAAACAGTTTTTACTGCTGCCTCTTCATCATAGTAGAAGTCCAAAAAAAAGTTCAGTTAAACAGTTTTATAATTAAAATGTCATGCACTGTGGGTGACAAATTTGGGCTTACTTTGTCAACTTGTTTTCATTGGTCAGTTGTATGTTGACATAATCAAATCAGTGGAAGTAAAAAATGAAATTATTATTTGCATTTTGATGTTCAGAGTCCTTTTTATTGAAAGGCACAAATGCAATTACAAAGACAAAACCTGTCAGTGCTTTGAGGCCTAGTCTCTGCCACTGTATTGTTTTCTTAGACAAGAAACTTCACCATACATTGTCTCTTTTCACCCAGGGGCATAAATGGGTACCGGTGATACACTGCTGGGGGAAACCCTGAGATAGATTAGCATTCTAGCCAGGGGAGAGTAGCAATACTCTCAGGTGCTTCATGCTACAGAAAACTGGTAAAGGTCTGGTAAACTGGGCTCCCTGTGGTTCATGTGCAACTCTACCTACCTACCTTACCTGTTATGTTAATTATTTGTTGACTTACTTGGATTCATCACCATCTCCAGCTTGTGAATGAGAATCTGCAAAGGAAATAACATTACTTCCAAGCAAAAATACCTATAGCAAAGAGGGACTTAAACGTAAAGAGCTTTGAAGCCTCAAATTCATTACAAACAGCATGTTTGTGACCTAGTGCTCATGACCGAGACCTGACTCAAGGAAACACAGATATGTCATCAACATGCCAGAAAAATTGACCTGAGTTTAACTCTACAGAGTTGCTAGCTGTTCTTCTGGTATGCTTGTCACAAATTTTTTTCATAAAACCATACAAGGCTTCTGTGGTACAAAGTTGTACTGCTACTCAATAAAATCACAGCTCATTATTATGTCTATTGTTACTTTGCCCTCCTTTTGGCTCGTTAGTATTTATGTTACCAAATACCTGTGTTGCTTCTGGGGCTTCTGGGGCTTCTGGATTATTGGGGTACATCAATGGAAATCACAGGTACACATGTAGCATATGAAAAATCAAGCCTCAAAGGGGCAGTATCATGGTGATTTGGCTCGCATTTGTGACACTTTGAAAAAGCCAATAGTCACATTTACAAAAAAAAAAAAAAAACCTAAAAATAACGGTCCATTTCCTGTTCAGACACCGTTATTCAATGAAACTATTACTGGAGTAATACAGTTAACTCGAACTTCTGATAACTCAAAGCTTTTATGATTTCCCTTGAACTGAAGGTTTCAGTTATCGGGAGTCAACTGTTAGTGTCTTTGGCCAGGGATGGCCAGGATGGAAATGGATTACAGCTTGAAAATGTTTGATGACTGGCATTTGAGCTTGAGCAAAGGCATTTTATCATATTTTAGCGAAGTTTTGATCAAATGTGAGCAAACTCCCCTAAGACAGCCCGGCCACTAAACCATGCACATCAAAGTGCAGTATACTGTACCCAATGAGAAGTCAAAAAGTTGTTGCTTTATTTCTGATGTTGACAAGTTGGATGACAGGGGTGGGGCATGGTATCCCTCCTCTCCTAAAAAGCTCTTGAACTGATCAACAGTTTCCCTTTTTTGTTTTGACTCTTTCCTTCCTTCAGTATCATGCATCTCAAGATTGCTTGGGCCCTCCCCAGTGAAGTGTTCACTTGCCAGATTATCTGAGATAAAAAACAAACAAAGTAAGTAAGCAAATTCAGCCAGAACTCTTGAAAAGTGTGAAGCTAAGCTGGGATTTCTAGAGGAATGGGACTGTGGGGGCTTCAAAGAAAAATCTTCAGTGAAGGGTCAAAATGCCAAATACCATACATTTTTAAAGAAGGAAAACAGGAATCAGTCTTAACAAGAGTCCTAATTTGTTATTTGCAAAATATCAAAAAGTTACAAAATAAGGTGACAATGAAAAAAGTTGGGTATTCAACATGTCAAGAGTGTGGGACAAAGAAAAAATCTGAGTCCCCGACAGGAATTGAAACCATGACCTTCCGTCGGTTAGAAGCTCTAACTACTGAGCTACTGGAAGACTCGTGGTGAGCAATAGGTCATAGTTACTGAGTTTGTGATGACACATGCCCTGCATACTGCTAGGATCAGCAATGTCGAAGTGATAAACAAAGACAGATGGTGAGTTTTAAGTTTGGAGAAGAAATGAGAAAAGATGGAACAATCAACATGTCGGGAGTGTGGGACAAAGAAAAAATCTGAGTCCCCGACGGGAATCAAACTTATGACCTTCTGTACACTGGACGGGCGCTCTAACCACTGAGCTACTGGAAGACCTCATGGTGAGCAATAGGTCATAGTTACTGAGTTCATGATGACACATGCCCTGCATACTGCTAGGATCAGCAATGTTGAGGTGATAAATAAAGAAAGATGGTGAGTTTTAAGCTTGGAGAAGAAATAAGAAAAGATGGAATGGCGGGAGTGTGGGACAAAGCAACAATGTGAGTCCCCTATGGGAATCAAACCCATGACCTCCTATACAATGTGACAATGATTTGCATTTGTTATGTAAGTTAATCAGTGAGCAAATCTACAAAAATTAACTCAAACCTGAGTTAACATGTCCTGGTGAAGCATCCTTCTTCCTTGTACTGGAGTTCAGTATATTTACACTTGGCACACTTGACACCTTAACCTTTCTTCCTGTCTCTAAATGTCCAGTTACATTAGTTCTATCATCTGATCTTTGAACAGTGACTGAGTTTTCTAATCTGTTCCTTCCTACACTTCGAGGTGAATGGCACACAACTCTCACAGGTGACTGGATAATGCCTGTAACAACTGGGACCTCAGCGAGATCAGGGCTCTTGTGATGGCCAGAGGCATCCACCAAAAGAACTGGGGAGGTCTGTTCAGATTGTCTTTGTTCAGGGTAAGTTAAATCAGGGACATGTCTGAAAAAAAAGCAGAAGGAGGGATTGCAAAATATGCTGCAACTCCCATGTGAATTGTCAGAATCCTTTGAAAATGGGGTGAAAGAATAGCCACCATTAATATTCAATGAGATGCAAATGAACTGCAGAGAATCCTGCAATCTAGCTGAGCACAAGACAAGAGAGGAAGACTAAGCCTACATACACCTTATTCCAAAATAGCAGAAAATATGTTATTCTTTTGTCTCCACGTTAATCGGCCCTTGTTGCCTCATTTTAAGTCAAATATTCCTTTGAATTCTGCAGATGGGATTGAGGCAACAAGGGCCAATTAACAAATACACAAAAGAGTATTGTATTTTTCACCATTTTGGAAGAAGGTGTATTAACTTGACTCGACAGATTGAAACTAGAGAAACTTGAATTCCAGCCTGCTCAAGCAACTCCCACAATTGTCCTAGCAATGAGCAAGAAAAATTAATTGGATGACTACAAAATCTACTTGTCCCAGACAACCAGACAGGACCTTTGTCATCCCCAACCCTGCAATAAATTTACGGAATTATCACTATTTATAAAGTACAAGACAAGTATGAGTTGGCAAAACTATTTTTAAGTGCCAGGCTAAACTACAGAATACAGGGCCTCTTATTAGCACTCCACTGAATGACAACAGTGCCTATTGTGTTATGCCTTGTTCTACAAAGAGTTCTGACACATGAAAATGAGGTGGACCAAAGTGGCCCTGCATTCTGTGGTTGCTTTCCCAAATGCACAGCAACTAGATCTTTGATCTTTGATCTTAAATTCCAAAGAGAATTTAATTAGACTACTTAGAATCCAAAAACGGTGTGCACGATTAATACTTGATGCCAAGTTTTCTGATAACTCTGTGAAGTTATTTACCAAATTAGGTTGGCTCCCCATTGACAATATTATATGTAGCAGAAAGCTTTATCTATTACATAAGATCAGTTATGGGCACTGCCCAGACTATTTTATTACATATATATATTATCTAAAGGACACTCATGACTACAACACTAAGGCTACCACTAAGAACAACCTAGTTCTGCCTAAGTACAAGAGAGTTTCAGGTTGCAGGACATTCCATACAAGTGCAATTCGCCTTTGGAATAATGTTGATGTTTCCATTCGTAACATAACATCACATAAACAATTTATAGGAAAAATACGGCAGAAGCTACTAAACCAAAATGCTGCCTTAGAACACTTTGAAATTAGCAGCCTTTTTTAGATCTTATTACTATAATGTTCAATTTTTTGTTATTATTATTAGTCATTAGAATATAGTATGTAGTTAATTAGGTTCTGGTTTTAATCGCGTCAAACATCTTTTCTTTTTTCTTTTTTATGTAAAATTAGGGAGGACCATATCGTAAACTACCGGGGCAACCAGTAAATTATGTTACCCTCATTAAATAAAGTATTATTATTATTATTATTATTGATCCTGTGGATAAGTTTAAGTAAACCAACTTTAAACAATACATTAAAAGCCAGGTGGTGTGTTATTCATGAACAAACACTCAAATTACTCACGTCGCAGCCGCCGAGCTTGCCAAGTTTCCAAAACCAGTAGTTGTGCCAGTGGCAGGTTCGGAGTCAAGAACTCCTTGTGCAAGCGACTTCCTGACGATTAAACACACACAGAAACACATGAAATCGAATGAATGGCACGACTAGATTTAACAAAGAGACATTTAGTACCTGATCTGAGGCGGTGGAGTTTGTGAAGGAGCTGGATTGTACAAACTTCGCTTCGAACTCGCCGCCATTTTGGATATCGCGCCCGATTCGAACCCAAGCTTCGTAACCACCTCGGTCAAAGCTCAGACCACGCGCGACGCGTGGAATTCGCGGGAAACGTGAGAAAACCGGAAAAACGTGATTTGTGGTGTAACTGCGCATGATCGAATTAAGCTCTAAATTTTCCAGAAGCGAGAGAGTCGAGCAGATACTCATGAAGGCGTTATCTGGTGGGGTTCGTATACTGAAGAATTCAAAGCTTAAAACTCGTACAGGATCAAGGAAAAAGGCCGAAATGACTTCGGAGGTGTCTAAAGATAAAAATGAAGAGTTTCTAAGTGGGGTAGTCGAAGGTTAGTGGTGTTTATTTCGGTCAACTTGAATGAAAGCAGACGCAGCGCAGTCCATCCTTGCGGGCTTTTCAACTCCGAAGGCATGCTTTAAAGTGAAGATTTATTAGCATTTTCCCCCTTTTATTTCGTGACAGGTTTCTATGGAAGACCGTGGACTTACGAACAAAGAAAAGAACTGTTTTTCAGGTAGTATAAAAGGCACAGTATTAGATCGAAATTCAGTGACCATAGACAAAACAAAAATCGCGTTATTCACCTATCTGTCGACCTTGTACATGCCTCGTCTGGTTTTGAAGTTTTTAAGCTCATTTTAATATTAATATTTCCAAAATTGTAAAAAAAAAACTTAAACTAGTATATTTTTTTGGACGATTGCCAGTTATCATTTCAAGTTTTGAAAAATTCAAGATTTATGCTTTGGAATCATTTCATTGATGTTGTGTTGTTGAATGGGGCGACTTGTATTCTAACAAGTACTTAAAATTGTGTGTTTTGTGAATTGCAACATAGACTAACAACACACTGTGTGATAGAAGATTAGAAGAAGTCTGTTTTGCTAGGTTCACATTCATACACCTGTCATTGTCCACCAGGAATGAATTGAACAATAGTTTCTGTTGTAGACTCCAAACAAAAGGAGACATGACAATTAGGGAATCAGGAAAGACTAGTTTTTTTCTTGAAGTGAAGTTCTTGCTGAGAAATAAAGAGTACATACATGTAGGGGAAGTCCGTGAATTTCACAGAGACAATAAATATGCATTCAACAATACAAATGTAGTATTTTATTAGTTGATGCTTATATCTATTTTGGTTCACTTTGGCAGTGTGTAAGGTGTGTGGTTAAACAATGGTTTGTATTTTGACAAGACACAGGTGGACCGAAATGTCCATGGCCTGATATACGTGCCAGAATTACACGATTAGGCATTTTATGTGCTCATATGTCATATGTCTTAATTCAAATGAGATTTTCGTCGTCATAAATTGTTTTTGTGCCCACTGTCACTTAGCCCTGAACAAAAGGTTTCCATGGTGGCCTGCTTTTCAGTGTTTTTGTTACAATTTGCCATTAGTGAGTCCCTGGGACTGATCCCATGAGAAACAATGGGTTCCTGACCAAAACCAATGAGTCCCATCTATCAAGTGCTTGAACTCAGTACTTTGTTGTTTTGTATTGTTGTTTTCGCCTCAGCTATTATCGTAAATGGCAGGCTTTGTCAAGCTTTGCACTGTGTGTGCTTTATTCCAGATTTGATACGACCTCATTCCCAGGGTCATCTCAACATCAAATTATGTAACCACTTGATCACAAACAAACATGGCAGCATTTGGAAAAGGTCAAATTTATTAATAATGCAAGTAAAGGCTTGAACTTTTTTCTCTGAGAAATTACTTCTAGATATATTTTAGCACCAACCATTATTTTTCTTTTGAAGTAAGTTGTGTTATAGATTCTAAATTACACATGTTGCATTTGTGCATCCTTAACCCTTTGACCCCTGAAGACGCTTTTAGGTGCGCTTTCAGGTTTTGCCCCTAAAAAGGCACGCGGGGGCTGTTCTTAGTTCCCAGGCCCCCTCAAATAAGGCCATAAACAACATGATTCAAAATGGTGGCCATTTGAAGCGGATTTGCAATATTTCCTGGGTTTTTTTGCAGTTCTCCACACCAAGTTTCAAATTTGCTTACATCGGGATTTAAAGATGGTGAACTTTTGTACAGACATTGAAGAAATTCACTGTATTTGCTTCGACAATCGTGAAGATATCGACTGATCGCTTGATAACCGGGAATGACACGATTGAAGAAGGTGTCTCACTCATCCGAAACCAAAGTACGCCCAGGATTAGGATTGCATCTTTTATGAATTTTATGCATCAGAGTTGTAGTACGCAGGGGTAACAAAATCACTGGCTTTTGGCTAGCCGTATTTCAGCCCAACTCCTCTAACAGAGCTTTCCTTGGGGCATTGGTTGTTCTAACATTCCAGCATGCAGCCCCTTGCAACTTTTCCAAACTGTCCATGACGTTGTAGTATATCAGCTGATTTCTGGGTACAGTATAGTGGCTGACCACTGTCTATTATTTTGTAGGCTGAAGAGTTTAGGAATGAATGCATATTTGTATGCTCCCAAAGATGACCTCAAACACAGAGCTTTGTGGAGGGACCTTTACAGCCCAGAAGAAATAGGTAATTTTTGCCATACTGATTTGATACATGTAAGTAAGAGTGTTGATACTGCGGTAATTGATGTGACTTGTTTTAAGGTACTAACCACTGCCTATTGCTGAACACTCTAAGTACACATTTTACAAGTTTGGTAAACATATTTTTATCCATTATGTTACTTGCTTTTGAAGGGAGTTTTTGAATAAGTGTGCTGTACTTGTAAGTTGAATCTGTCATGGATGCAGATTATATTCCAAACCCATAGAAAATGTTGCTGAAAACTTGATTTCCTTGTTCAGTGATCTGATGGTATCCTACTCTCATCTGTTGGAAAGCTACACAGTATGTCCATACAGCCCTGCATCCTGCATCTTTGGTCTGATGGTTTTGGTCTGGGACTCATTATTCTTCATGTGGTGGGTCCCAGGCACTCACTATTGGCAAATTGTAACAAAATCTCTGGTGCAGTGTAGCAATATGTATTTTTGGGAAGACATTAATTATTTTGATGTGTATGACAAACAGTAAGCCAAATTAAACAAATTTACATTTTTGTCCAATAGAAAACTTAAAGCAGCTGATAACATCTTCAAATGAATGTGGAATTACATTCTACTATGCCTTGTCCCCTGGTCTGGACATTCAGTTTTCAAGCACCAAAGACATTCAGCTGCTCAAAAGAAAAATGGACCAGGCAAGTCATTAATTTTGTACCTTAAAAACTCCTGTGTAAACTGCTCACGTTTGCTGAAATTTTGGGTTCAAAATCAAGGCTGCAGCTAACAGTACCGGTCAGCTGACAGTCCCTCACGTCTCCATCCTCGCGTCTCGAGACTCGATTCTCAAAAATTTCAAGAATCAAGTCTCGAGTCGAGTTTCAAGAATTTCAAGGATTGAGAATTAAGTTTCAGTCGAGAAACTAATGAGCTTGTCACTTGAGTGATCTCTCGAGAATTAAATCGGACAAATGGACCGAACTCGAGCGTTATTGTTTACAGATCCAACAAGTGCTTCGAAAAATGAGGTGCAAGAGTCACCGTTTTATGTGATCAAATAATGACAAATGGCACACATGCGTTTAGAATTCGCTGCTCCTTTTCTCAGAGGGTAATTATCCACTTTAAATTTGTAATGTTAAGGAAATTGTTGCCATAATTCTCAAAACGGCTATTTGACAAACGCTCGAACGTAAAGTCGCTCGAAAACTACAACTCAAGCTTTTCCCAGTTGTCCGTAAAACAGGCATTTCACGGGCTCAGCGTAGTGATAAGCTTTGTATAAGCGATGCTAAATTTCCGAATATTTTGAAATTTCACATTTACAGGTGAAACAGAAAGGCAAAACGTCTGCCGAGAGCAATAGCGAGAGTTTGAGTTGCCAAAAACGTAGTTGCATTACACATTGTGTGAGGTTTCAAATTTCGCTTTTAACGTATACAAATTAATGTGCATAAGCTAACAAATAAATCACTTCTTATTTCTTGCTGAAAGCACAACAATGTATATTAAACTTCGAAACTGTGATATTTTATATCAGTTTCATTCATGACTTTTTCTTTTTATGACAGATTCTGTGTATTATTCGTGTAGTTTGGCAAATAAACAAATGCCACTTCACATGCATAGCATCGAAATGGCTTCGCGGCTTAAAAGATTTGTGAAATTCGCATTCACTTCTAACGTTTCACCGGTTTGGTCACTAACTTCTAAAGATAGATGTACATCTGCAAATAGAAACGTAATTTTAACGTATAGATCTATACTTATTTGCAAAAACTCAAGATTGAACTGCATGATGGGCTTTGATAGGCGAATGTGTATCGAGGCCATTCACACGTGTGATAACAACAGTTCAGTGAGGTTCTTTTCTCGCTTTTAAACGTTCACCGTCTTTTGAAAATGGATTTCTGTTAGTATATATGTAAAGGGAACTTGAGGCATATTCACAAATACCAAGCAGACTCGATGTACTGAATTTTAAGATTTATAGATATCCAGATATTGCTATCGTTCGTTCATGTTGTTTCATGTGTATACGCAAGTTGACATCGTATGTGCTGAGAGTTGATGTTTATTAAATCTTCGTGCGAACGGCTATTATTCATCCTTCAAGAAATAAATCCTTTTCTCGAAGTTCTTTTCGAGTTTGCATATTCAAAAACTCCTTGTTTCTTGATTCTCGATTCGCGATCCTCAATTCTTGCATCTCGAAACTCGAAGGCCTTGACTTTCAAGACACGAGAATCGAGTTTTCGAAGATCGAGTTGAGACTGTCAACTTACATTTGACCGGTACTGTACCTCTAAGACTATTAGCTTACCATCGCACAATTCTTCAAACACCGTCTTAAATTTTAAATTTGTTCAGGGCAGTAGGTACGTAATCATCAACTACAGCACAATTTGTTTGCAAGTGCATTCCCCTATACAGACATTTTAAGTATTTTTCCACAATGACTGCAAAGTATTCAGTCCAACTCTGAAATATGTTGTGAGGCTTACCCTTGCAACAAGCACCTTGACTAGCAAGTAGCTCTTTTACAGGTCTTGTACAACTGTAGATGCTTCAGTCTCTGGTTAACTCTTAAACTTTTTTTCTAATCTTCTCACTGTTGACGTCTCTTCTTAGGTACGGAAGCTTGGTTGTGATGCATTTGCCTTGTTATTTGATGATATTGATCCACAGTTACATGGCCCTGATCTTGATGTGTATTCCTCATTTGGAGATGCCCAGGTGGAAATAACCAATAACGTTTATAAGCATTTAGGATGTCCAAGCTTCCTCTTTTGTCCAACAGGTAATTACTGAGTGTGCTTGTGTAATATTATGCATGTAGGTATCTACACAGTTATGTAGATGATATTTCCAGTCTTTGCTTAAATACATGTATGTGACTTTTTAAGGGCACATAGACCTTTAGATTGTCTGAATAACAGATCGTTATTATTTTAACCTCTTCCTTTACTGCCATTGCTTTGTTGTACAGGGTTGCTTGATGAAGAGGATTTTTGACCCATTTTATCCTGTACCACTTGTAGTGACCCGTATTTTCTTCCCCTTCCCAGGGCTAAAAATTGGCAGTTGCCTGGTCACCAGAGAAGACTTAAAACTGACCAGGTCCACTAAAAGTTGAGGTTTGATTGCCCGATCTGTGACTATGATACCATGCAGGGTGGGGTGGGGGGGTGTTTTTTTATTAACCTAAAGGAAACTGAAGGCCACTTCAGATTCCTCTGGGCCTCTGACAATTCAAGGAAACAGGCCTGACTGGCCACCATGCACTGGAGTTAATTTTTAGCCCTTCCTTCCTCTAATAAGGAGGAATTCTTTCCATAGTGCTGCAATAGTTTTCAGGGAAGAACAAACAATCCAAGTTCAAGTCTTCTACGTGGTTTGTTCTCACTTGTGTTTTACTAAAATCTCTGCATTGCAATGTATCTTAAAAATTGTCTTTCAGAGATGTTTTGGGCGCAATTCTTGATTAGTAGTCATCCTAGAATTAAGTGTAAGTTGTTTTTGGTAGGCCGTGTGCAGTCTTTACTGTATGCACGATGAGTTGTTTATAAGTGTTTGGTAATTTTGTTTATAACTGATAAATAGTCTGGGAGTGGCTTGGCTGAGCAGGTTGTAACAGATGTTTACTCAATTATTACATACACTTATATTTTGTCTTTAGAGTACTGTGGTACAAGAGCTGTTCCAAATGTCGAGACTTCGGAATACTTAACTACTTTGGGGAATAAACTTAACCCGAAGATCAACATTATGTGGACAGGTAAACTACATTTCATGTTATTATTTGTCCTTTGTCTTTTGTTTTGATTTATTATTTTGTGAATTTTGGTATTGTTGTCAACATGTGCTGTTTCATTTAGCAGTGATGGGGAAGGACATTCCTGATTCTTCTATGCTTGGTTGAAGGTACAGTTGCATCTTAGTTTTTTCTTTCCCACCAGCAGGCCAGCCACCCTTTCAAAGTCATCCAAACTCCAGATATTCATGGTTTCATGTGTAATTTTCATAACTTCAATTCCATTCAGCAGTTTAAAGTTCTTCTGATACCAGTACTGGATATTATCAGAGGAATTTTGAACTAGGTGACACCAAAATGATATTCATGAAGTCCATAAACTTGTAGCTAAAAAAAATAAGCTCAAAGTAAACAAAATAAACAAATTAACCAACTCAGAAATTTTTTTTCCATAAAAATAAACTTGTTAAACCAATAGTGTGCTTGCAGGACTACCTCTACCTGTTTTATTCTACAGAACTGTACTTTCCAGATTTTTGTGAATGTGAACCATTGTTTGATTTGAGGTGAAAACATGAAAGTTGGTTGAGCCATAACTGGGTTGATTCAACATGTAAGTGCTTTTCATGGAACAGCAGATGTGGAAATATCAAGTTTAAAATATTGATACAAAAACTTGGATAAAGAATAGCTTGCACAGCTGTTATTCCTTTCATCTCCCAGAGAACATGAATTTGAGTTTTGATTTTGATTTAGTTTTGGATATCATTTACTGAAAAAACAGGAAATGTATTCTTGTGAGCATGTTGTAAATGTGCTAAATGATTATTGAGCACAGCGTTGTATATTCCAGGTTTGGTTTGTACTTTGCAGTCTAACAGACTCTAAATTCTTCCTTTTTTGCCGAATTGTGTGTTATTCATTTACTATGTAATGTGGTCAGAACAGCAAAATGAAAATGCAATTGAAAAAATCTGTTAAACCTTTAGACAAAACCTTCATTCTTTGCAAAGTCTAAACAGATCTTTCAACTAAATATACTGCATGAATTACCTTAAAATTAAAACATGAACACTCATGCTTTTCCTGCTTCATCCATATCATTGTATCGGACTGCTGATGTTTTTTGCAGTTGTTGTAAATCTTACAGATCTTGAATTTTCAATTGGCTGATTACTTCAAGACAAGAAGGACTAGTTTGTTTTGAAAGTGATGCTTTCTCTCCAAATCCACTGAGAGTTAATTGGATTATTCTATAAAACTCTTCACTCAACTGTGTGAAGATCATCTAACTGCAAAGTAACATGTGGTAACCTACAGTTGTACTGGCAGTCAAATGGAAAGTTTCTTGTAACATTTAAGAGGAATTTCTTGACATAATTAAATGAAACCATTCTCCCATTGACTTAACAAATCTGAATGGTCCATCTTCAAACTAATACTACATTCCCTGTAAAATACTGTTCTTTTCATATTGTGGCAAACACATGTACACTGGTAACAAGTTGTCAATGCTAAAGCATTTCTGTTTCTGATGGAGTGGTTTTATTTAATGTGAAAAAGAGAGCTCTTCTTAAATGTTGTGAGTTACCTGAAGCAAAATTTAATTTTCAGTTTTTGTTCTTTCTTGAGAGGTGGAAATAAAGACATGCTCAGTTGCTGTTCTCCCTTTCTAATTTTTATGTTGTAGTGACAAATACACAGAAACAAAGGTAGAAACTAATCAAAGCAAAACTTGCTTGTCCGTACACATGTACTTTGCTCCACTTAAATTCCTCTTGGTGTCAACGGAAATGAACTCTTTGATTTAGGAAGTTGCCGTATCAAAACTGCAAAGAAAGGAAAGCTTGGAATTCTGACAACTGACCTTGGCTATGTTTCCACGTAGAAAAGAAGACCAAAGATTGAAAATGAATTATTGCATTTATGTTATAAGGCCATGAGCACTTTCCTACATTGTAATACTAGTTTACAGAAAAAGAAGCGATGTTTATTTTGGACCAGCAAATCCCAAAAAACCTTTATTGCAATGGGATTGCTTTGCCTAATGGCCTTGTACATTTTTCTGTCATGTGTTGTAACCGTTTTAAGCGTTGTGGTTGTTATTGTGCTGTTAGTGAGAAGTGTTTAGCTGTTTTGTTTAGTGAATGGTGTTAAACATCTTAGCCCAGGAGACCAAAAACAGAAACATAGTTTTGCATGAAAAAAGGTTTTATTTTTGTGTGTCTCATTAATTGCTCAGATTTCCTCCCCAGGAGCAGTCGAGGTTAGTGCCAAACTAACAGAGTGAAGGTTTTGTCCTCTCCTATCTCAAATTCAGATTAAAAAATTATTTCATTCCATTTCATGCAAAGCTTTTCTTAGTTAACTGATAAACTTAATTTGATTGAGATTAAAGAGGTTCAGACTGCATTTTACCTGACCCAACTTTGAATATCTTCAACAAAATGAATTCCACTTGTCTCTGACACAGCAAGGTAAGGCTTAAGATCAATGGACTTTGTCAGCCTGGCCACAAAGCCAATTTTCAGCCAGTTATCCTGTATTTGGGCTCTTTACATCTGAATGCAAATTAAAACCGTCACATTTGTATGTACATTTTGACAGGAACAAACTCCATTGATTTTGTGCTTTACCTCCAAGTTTGTGCTGCAATCTGTTTGCATGGATTGGATCGAGTTGGTTAGTTTTTTATTACTTCCATTTTCCAACAATCAGTATTCCATTTCAACACGAATATTTGCTGGCTTTGGGAAGGAAAGACTAGACGTGCCTGTATATAGCAGCCTGTGTGTCTGTGTTCTGTGTGTTATCGCACCCATCACAGCATTCCCCTCATCTTGTTGCTTCCCTTTGTTTTTAGGTCCAAAGGTAGTTTCCAAAGTGATCACAACTCAAACTATTGAGGCCTTAACAAAAGTGCTTAAACGGAGACCTGTTATTTGGGACAACATTCATGCAAACGACTATGATCAGAGGAGAGTCTTCTTGGGCCCTTATGATGGCAGGCCAGTTGAGCTTTACCCAAAGTTAAATGGAGTTCTAACAAACCCTAATTGTGAATTTGAAAGTAACTTTATAGCTGTCCACACTCTTGCTTCATGGCTGAGAGATGCCTCATTAGTTACTGTAGAAGAACCCATGAGTATTGATCCCAAGTCTAGTAGCTCTGCTGAACCAATGGAGGAAGACATGCTGGCTAGTGGTGAAAGTCATGGTAAAGACACAACGGATGGTAAAACTGATCAGGAAGCTTCTCAAGATATCAGTGCGAGTGAAAGTAGTGACAGTGAAGCAGTCAAAGTTGAAGGTGAAATGGACACGGAGAGCGGTACATCATTGAGTGAATGTAAGGGTGCCACAGCTCGTATACCATATGATCCTCAAAATGCTTTGCGAGAGGCTGTTTCTGCCTGGCTGGAAGAATTTTCTAAAGTGAAGAATGCTTCATCAAGAACCTATGCCAAGAGTGGTGCCTACACTGTGGCACCTGAAGCCGTGCCTGTCTCAGTGCAAGCACCCATGGCAACATGCATCAGGTCAACTAAAAGTGCTGCTACTCCTGTGTGTTCACCTGTGGTGACAACTCCTTCACCTATAAAGGTTGCAAAGGAAAACAGCAGGAAAAAGCTGAGCAGCTCTTCATCACCAGGTACCCTTAACAGAGAGTACTCTCATTATTTTGTTATTGTCAGAGCCTTTAAAAACTATTACAAGGAAGGGGAGCAGCTCTTTCTTGTTTCAGTGAACTCTCTCCCGTGGTAACAGAGAAGTGAAGGGAAAAGATCTCTTCACTTTAGTTAGTCCTATGATGTTTGTGCATTTTGGTCTGAAGCCTAGTAGCTCCACTTTCTGTTGCTTCAGCTAACTGCCAAATGTGTGTGCATTTTCATTTTGGTTATAAACCGTAATGTGTGCATGCATTTTCAGTTAACCCCATAATGTGCGTGCATGTTGAGTAGTGGTGAGGTAATTTTACCATCACCTCTCTCTAAGGCAGACAGTGTTGAGACCAGCACCTACTCTCTGTTTTAGAGGGATGCCCATCTAAAAAGGATGTCGGTTAACTGAAGTGAAAAGAAAGTGCTCCTTGCAGTTATTCAGCAGCTAAAGATGTTCCTAATAGAGGCAAAAAAATCAGGCTCCAAGGGGATTCAAAGCCACAACCTTTGCGATACTGGTGCAAATGCATACCATAAGGAATTAAACCATTGACAGTGGGAGCTAATTATATTTCCATGTGATAAAAGTGGCCCATTTGCAATTCTTTTGATTGATAATAATTAAAGGGCTGGGTGGAAAAACGGCATATGTGACCATTTGGCCTTGAAATCCAGATCAAACCGATTTAACTCCACTTTGGCATGCAGGCTGCTCATCACATAAGAAACGTAGTTCTGTGTTTATTTCTTGAACTGAGAGATTAAACTTGAAGAATTGACCCATTACTTTTGTTTAAAACTGAAGCAAATAAAACCACAGGGTAGCTCATGCTTGGTTGATTTCTATGTTTTAATTCAAAGAGAGAACAAAGGAAATCATTCATGCTACACTTAAGTGGAAAAAAGTTACATGAAGACCTGCCAGTGTGCCAAAGTGGAGCTTAATTAGTTCTAACAATTTAGATTTTGAGGTCAAATTTTTGCTTTTGCTCTCTTTCCACCTATCCCTTCAATTAAAAAAAAAAGAGCTGAGATCCTAATGTTTTATGTAATTAAAAATTGTAGAAGAGAAAGTTGAAGAAGCTGCAAAGAAAGAGCAAGAGATGCCGATGGATATAACTGAATTGAAGGAGAAGCCTCCCACAACTCCACTTTGTGCTGAAGACCTACTGCTGTTGGTGGATTTATTCTACCTGCCATATAACCATGGACAGAAGGCCAAACAGATCATTTCTGATTTTAAATGGCTAAAGTTCAACGCCATAAAGGAGGATTCACAAGAGTTTATGGAGCTCACCGAGCAAGAGCAAAAATCTAAGGTAAATTTCATCTCTAGTAATTTGTTAAGGTATTCCTGGAGGCTAAAGTGACCCTTTTCAAATCGGTTCACTTTTAAGCAGTTTGAAGCTTATCACAAAATATGTTTGCAAATTTTCAGTTCGAGGGAATTTGCATTTAGCGAGATATAAGCAACTGAAGTTTCATCTCCAAGGCAAATTTTGCGGGAAAATTACCACAACAAACGGCTCAAATTGTAATTTGAGGTTTACAAAAACATTCCCTACGGTAAGTGAACTTGACAGTTCTTGCAATCTCCGGTTTCAATTGCAAAATTGTCACATGTCACAGACTTTGCTTGGTACAGCTTATTCACGCTAGTTTAAATAGAGGATTACAAGTTACCTTTCTCTTTAAAAATGCCATAGTTTTCCGGTGGTAGAAGCGTACTGAAATCTATTTTTTGTACGAAGACAGCGCAATGCAAGCTTTGTTATGTGACATTGAAATACTAGCCATTGTCTTCTTCTTCTTACAGGTCGCCGAAATCGCAATCTTGTCCTTTGCAAAATACAATTAGTGTTCACAAATATCTGTGGAAGCTTCATTTCACCATAAAAAGCCAAGGTTTCCATTTTATTTCATAGGATAACTCTGATATTTGCAACGCGAATCAACTAAATCAGTCAACGCTGTGCGCCACGAGATCGGTTACCAAGGAAAGGTGTCATTGTTTATGCTGGCGCTTCTGATTGGTTTCGCGGGAAAATAAACTCTCTTTATAAGGGCAAAAAGACCTTATATAGAGCAAATTTTTGTTATTTACCACTGGAATTATGCATTGCTGGCTAGGAAAACATGGCAGCAAGGCAGAACTCATGCAAGGATCGATCGGGGAAGGAGTTGCGAAAAATTATGGTGCATTTTGAACAATTTGGAAGCTTTTGACACAAACATGCACTCATTGTAGATAGAATATCTCCTGTACAACTTAACATTGTGCTACCAAACTTGGCAGGCTTCAAATACGTGTAATTACGAAAGTTTGTGTGGGAGTACATCATGAAGGGTTCGATGCTGTTTGCGTGACAAGGTAATGTCTTCACTACAAATCAAAATTTTAATTTTTGTTGCTAAAATCGTTACATTTTAACTTCCTGTGATGTACTCCCAGAAAACGTTTTGTAATTGTGTATTATGTGTTTGATCAAATTCTTGTCACAAATGTTCGAACCCTCTTTCAGTTATGACCAATTTATGTTAAAATGGCAGTCACAATGGCACCCTTAAATTCCTCAAATTCCACGAATTCCTTGCACTAAATGAAAAAAACTGTTCAGATTTTCAGAATCCTCATAAAATATTCTATAAGCTGTGGTAATTTTGTTGTGTTTGAATTGATATGTGTCCTATTTTGATCTCAGCGAAAAGGGACTAAAAATCACTAAATTAGCCTCCAGGAATACCTTAAGACATCACGATAAACAATATTGTAGCAAAGGTAGTTTTGATTGAGTATTCTTTGGAATTTAAAGGGTTGAGTTTTAGTTTTCCGGTTCTTCTGGAGTACTACTTGAAAAGGCTAGAACAGTTTTACTGGGATTTGCATTGAGGGTGGCGGGTTTGTAACAGCAGTGATGAGATTAAATTGAAAATATTAAATGTGATTACACATATATACGCTAATCTGAGCTGTTGCATTTGCTAGAATCCGTTTTGTGATGACAGTTCTCTAAGTTAGATACGTTCTCAGTTCTTGGAAATATCTTGTGTTGTCATTAATTTTGCAGATGACAGAGTGGAATGAGAGAGCTGAGAAGTTTCATGAAATCCGCCGGTCAGTAGAAGAGATGTTTGTGAGGCTAACAGAGACATCAAACAGAGCATTGCTGTATGATTTGTATCCATATGTGTGGGACATTAAAGAAGTGCTACAGTTGCTGGACACATTTGTGAACTGGCTGAGCACCAAGAACAAGAGGAAGAAGCAGAAAGGACAAAGCTTTTATCCTGAAGATCCAGAACCATGGGTGTTCAGAGGAGGATTGTGTGGGGAGCTTCAGGTATGTTGGGCATGCAACCAGTCAGAAAGCTTGGCACATACCCTGTATGTTATACGAACATACATCTCTATGTTCAATCTACATTTAAGTAACGAGTGTTCAAAATAAACAGTGTTACATGAGTGGCGTAGTTGCATTGCAGTTACATCTTGTTTCAAGTGATATATTGGTATGTCTGAACAAAAAATTGAGTATTGGGAGCACCTGCACAGTACCCTACTACCTCTTCATGTGTGTACAAGTCTTGATAATAAGACTTGGATTCAGTCCAAGATGATTGTAACTTGCATTTGGCATTAGGTATTAAAACCAGATAATAAGAGGTAACCACAGATGTTGAGGAGACCTGTATATAAAAGAAAATAATAAATTTGGCTACTGCTGTTAATATTTTTTTAGCGGCTTTTACCTATTGATGGTGGGCATGAAGTTTTCAACTTGAGAGCTCCTGAGGTCCCTACTACATGCATCTACACAATCAGACCATACCAGCCTGAGGATGAGGTACCAATCATTCTTGCCTTATTTCAACTCCATAGTAGTTTTTATCCTGTAAAGCAGTTGGGTGCAATTAGTGTGTTTTCAGTGCACTTAATACATCTATATTGCATTCTGTATATGCCTTGTTGCCAATAATTATTGATGCTTTTTGTGATGAATTGTTGTGATTAGTTTTTAGGTTAAAAACGTGCTTTGCTACAACTTGCTTCTTCTGTTTAATTACAAGTACCCTTTAAAAGGAGACAACTTTAGTAGGATGCGTGCAAATCTGTTTTCCAACTTATGTGCCATTTGACCACTGTTTTTTCACACTCATTATGAATATGTTTTGTTATTTCTTTAAAACAGAGGTCACTGTATGAAATTTGTGTGTCAACATGTGATGATTGGCAAGATGGACATGATTTATTTCCTTGTAAACAATTTAACATGGCAGGAGACAGGTGAGGATTTTGACTTTAGTTTTGGTAAAACTCTTTTAGTAATACTGGCAGGTTATAGAAAAAAAAGGAGTGTGATCACTATTGAAAACACTGCACAAGTTACATGCCTTGTTGGTTATGTCCTACTGTTTTCTATGTGTTAGTTTGCACACTAGTCACCTGGCTTATTTTCTTGTTGTTCATGTAGGTTTGTTGGTCCATATCTGAAGATCTGCCCTGAACATGTGTTTGTTGTGGAGGATGGTGATGGCCTCTGCGGTTTTGCAGTAGCAACATCTGACTCAAAACATTTTTATGAGCAGTTTAAGAAACACTGGCTTCCAGAGGTATGTATGATTTATGTGGAACAGAAATATTTTTACCCAAATATTGAGGTACCCCACAGTGCTAGTGGAGCTACCAGCTGATGGTACCCGGTGGAAATACGTCTGGATCCTTGTACGTACGAGTTCTTTAACATAACGTGTGCAGCAAAGTCAAAGTTGTCATTGAAGACGAAATTTGTCTTTGAGGAGATGTAGTTCAGTACTAATTGGTGGGGCATTTGAACGGCTTTTTTGCCCCGAGGGGAGGGAATTTGAACAAGCCAATCTTCAAAAGTCCAAATGCCCCAGGGGGGATGTTGAACTGTCGAATTGATCGACGCATTATAACGGGAGTTTGTTATGAACGAAGCCCCGTTAAAACGAATTTATGGGAAAACGACCACATCTTGATTAGATCAGGGTTTGGCAAGTTATTATTTTGCCTTGAAATTAAACAATGTTACTCGGTTTAATCCGGCGTGTAACTACTATCCAAGTTTGTGAGCCTTTTCGGTTTGCCTGCCCCTTGGTTGATCTGTTACGTATTCAACTCCAGTCGCGTGGTGACATTCATTCGTTTAACTTTCGGTTTCTGTTAGTTTGGGCTCTGTTCCATTCATTTTACTGTAACTTTGACCGTACTAAAGAATGTCAGTCGATAAAGCGGGGACTTTGTTATAAAGGGGTTTGTTTTGCTTACATAACTTCGGCACACGGTTGCAAATACTTGTAACAAGTTGGCTGTATTTCATTGATCAGTTAGGCTTTTCAGCTGATATTTTACTTGCCATGGAATGTGAGTTTTAATATTTAGGTCTTTTCTTAGGTGTGTAAGAAATACAAAAAACCAGCGGGAAATTCGTCGGAATGGACCTATGCGGAACAACTTGCCAGCAATTTCCACAACCCAAGTATATTTCTTCCTCCGGACTTGTATACACAGTTTAGTGCTCATGTTCAGATCTACCTTCTGCCTCGTGCTCAGGTAAGTTAGATAAACGTGATCTGTTTGGATTCATGTATTTTTATCTCCCAGATCTCAAGTGTTGGCAGAGAAACAATCTCTAAGCAGTTTTTGATCTGTTTGTGGTTGGGACTCGGACAACAGTCTTCAGAGAAGAAAAGGCTAGTTCCGATTGAAGTAAAAAATGGAGGCAGTGGTTCTTTGTTTGGCAGGGACCACTGCCAAGTCTGTGGGTACAGATAGGCAGGAAACAGCCTGTAGGTAGGCTGGCTGAAATTGTTTATCTTTTTTAATGCCCTTTTCATGTGTACTCATGTGAATCTCTTTCTTTCTCTTGTGACAGGACCTTGGTTTGGGTAAGCGCCTGTTAGCGTGTGTTCTCTCTGCACTGAAAGCTGAAGATTGCACCGGCGTCCACTGTGAAATTGCTCCTACTAACAACAACGCACTGGACTTCTATACCAAACTAGGATTCTACAGTATTCCGCTTAAAGAGAAAGCACCCCCAGACATTGTGTTTTTTGGCAGGACGTTTTAAAAAGTTCTTTGTGTTTGAAGTTAAATGTGGTGTAGTTTAGTTTAATCAGTGTGTTAGGTGCATCTGGTTGTCGTATATATATTTTTGGTGGTTCGTGTTGTAGGTTTTATTACAGTTATTGGAAACCTTCAGATCGCACTACGAGTACAAGATTGAGCATGAGTGCGACTTTTTAAACCTTCTTCGCTAGACTGTGATCAGGCCTTACTTTCATTGAAGGATAGCAGTGGGTGCGCGATCCGAGCAGGGAAGCTGAAAATAACGACTGCTCGCACTCCACTACTTCGGATGCTTTAGACTGTTATCTGTCACGGCAATTTCATTCCTAGAGCGACCTTCTCCATTGTTCAACAACAGGGTCGAGAAGGGGATCTGGAATCAGGGTTCTGGAGCGAGGCGTTGTGAGAACGTAACAAGCAAGGGGGGTTAGTTTGTAAAGAAACTGTGGTGCTGCGTCGGTGGGGACGTGAAACAAAAAATTTTGGTTTTATCAACTAAGTTGATAAGGTAAATTAGCCCGCACCGTAAAGAGATTGAAAGCGTTAACACTGATTCGCTCTGACGAAGGGCTAACTCTTGAAACGTCAGCTTTCAATCTCTTTACGGTGGCCAATTTACCTTATCAACTCAGTTGATAAATCCAAAATTTTGTTTTGTGAGAACGTGGCTGGTTTGTAATTTTAAAGTCAGTCGTGCTCGTACTCAACCTCGTACTCTTAGTGTAATCTGAAGTTCGTTATTGTTAGATGTCTAGCTTTCACAGTGACAAAAGTCACTTTAAAAATGCTCTGTGTAAACTATTAGACTATTGTAAAAAGAAGAATTGACAAGAAATGAATTCAAAAATCTATAGAGTTGAGGACAAAACACAACCATAGCCAAATCATGGTTCGTCCTATGAAAGTGCCGCGCCGCCCTTCCGAATCTTCCGTTTTTGTCTTTGTTTGTTTGTTTGTTTGTTTCTTTGCTGGGAGGGAAAAAGCTGCGTTTTTCATAATAATGATCCTGGGTTGGTAAACGTAGATTTTCGGCTATAAAAGAGTGTAGATTTGTCCCTGATTGGAGAGCGACTGTTCAAGCCATTGAAATATATATCGGCCTTTTTTGGCTAACAAAAAGTAACAAAAGATAGAAAAATGTTTGCAAACAACAAAGAAAAAGTATTGAGTTAAACGATTTCAAGATTTATGCTGTCTTGAATTTTGAAGATAATAGAAATGCCTGACTACAAGAACTCTTGTAGAACAAGAAATGTCAAGCGATAAGGGTGATTAAGCAGCCACGCTAGAAGCGAAAAGAACTGCGTTTGTCCCGCCTATACCTCTTTTAACGTCTTTCTGTTCCAGTAGTGTGGCCCTGTCTGTCCGAACAGGTTGTTGATGCTCAAGTGCCGACAGGCTAGGAATACTTTGCCTTTAAGTTAGTAAGAGGTAGATATAACTTTGTTAACGGCGATTTTGAATATTCTAGCTAGAGTAGTGATCTACAATATATGAGGTGTTCGAGAAAAAAAGCCGAGACCAAATCAAGAGGTGTCGATAAATTCCTAGTTTCTGTTTGCCGTAGTTTAAAAACGATAGCTGGTGCTTGGTATTGGGGTGAGATAAATTACGGATTCACTGGAATTGATCAAGTAGTCAATATATATTTTGGGAACCTCTTGAGCATGTAATTTTTTTTTCATGACCAGAGATATCGATCTCTTTTTGCTTGAAATAGTTTCTAGCTACTGGAAGGTTTTGGAGGGCTTCTGTGGAGCTTTCCTAAAACCGTATCTAGCAGGCACGAAGTATTTCGGTTAGGGAAACGGTGCATCTGCTTATCAGTCGATGTGCAGTAGAATTTCGATAGCTCGAATTCCTTGATCTCCAGGCGAAAGCAGTTTCTTTTGGTCTATCCCCTCGTTAATTCCCCGATAACTCGGGCAGTGTTAGCTCTGTCTGTATTTTCCCTGTTGTTTTGAGTGGTAGAGATTCTACTGTTAAAGGATCACTTGTTTAGACGAAGCGGTTCTGTGTAAGAGCGGATGGTGAAACGAATAAAGATGTCGTTTTCAAAATTGGAAATGTTTCTGGCTGGTGTTCTTTCCGTACCGGGTACGTTTCTACGCAAGATAGTTAACTTACACGAAAAGGATAGTTCACCTTTATCCCATGAAGAATGGGGGGAGTCCCATGTAAGACAGACGGGGATGCTCGTCGGAAAGTTTCAATTAAAGCCGTAAATGAGCGCAATGTGAGCATGCCATTCTAAAACAGACGGACATGCGAGACGACGAGCATCCCCGCGCCTTTCACATGGGAGTGCTCCCCTGGGTATTTTGTCTCCACTGTGTGCACCATTCAGATTGAGGCTACTATGCTAAGAGTACGTTCTACAGATGAAAAAGCTGCATGGTTATAATCCTCTCACTGAAGCTGAAGGTCTAGCCTCCAGGTCCACCTTAGCTAATCGGCCATGTTGAATGTACATGGGGACGGATAAGATCAGCGCAAATGTATGCTTTTAGACTTTTCTTCTCGAATATTATATTTTGAGTAAAGGGTTGGTGTGGTAATTATCCCGCCGTCAGGACGGGGTCTAGTAATACCCAATTTTTTTGCGTTGTTTTTTTTTTGGTGGTCACTTGCCCCAGACCTCCGGTTTTCGCTCGGCCAAACAAATACTCGTCGTGTCTTTCGCTACACAGGCAAGGGCTTTTATCTTGAGTGACCGTAACATATTTTACACCCCCCGGGGGGGGGGGAGAACAACGGCGGGGTCTAATGCCCCTGGGGCTTTTCTTGTTTCCAATATAAACGGTCCACACGCGGACGTGGGATGAGCGTAAACCTTTTTAACAAGTTCTGGAAATATTGAAGATACAAAATACTTTGATTGCTATTTAAAACATAGGCACGCAGTGCGTGGAGAGCCGATGACGTTTGTTTGTTTGTTTGTTTGTTTTTTGACCTTGTCGCAATTTAACTGTTGTAAAAATTTCCCAACAGTGTTGCAACAGGCCTTGAAACAACAAAGCCTAGCGCGTTACAACTGTTTTTCGCCCCTACCCGAGCCCCCTTAGGTACAATGAAGTTAGCGCGACCCGACATATAATGGGTGTGACAAACGGCGTGAACGTGCAAGTTTATATCGCTTGAGTTCGCAGAATTCTCGAGCGATCCCGGAGAGTGGCTCAGGCTTTTCTCTATCCACAACAATTTCCCCCCGTCCGGAGTTAGTGCAGGCCTGCGAAGTTGGAGATACGGGTTGTTTGTTTGTTTGCTTTGTTGTTTTTTCCACGCCTTTCACGAACTTCGTACATCTAAAATGCAAGAAACAGACGAGTTGGAAAGTAAATTTAATCAGCAATACAAAAAGTGTCATGAAGAATGTACTTCATTCTCTATCTTTGCAAGTTTTTCGACCACGATAATTTAACCCGGGTTGGGCAAACCAAAAAGGGCTCAACACTTTCAAACTACCTTTCATCGGCCCATTTTCCCGCGTAACCCAAGGCAGAATTACGGTTATTACTAAAACATATTGTAAGGATTTGGATATTAGATTAGTTTTTACATCCTTTAAGTTAACAAACATGTTTGTTGTCAAGGATACAGTACCTTCTCTGTGTTTCTTTGGGGTTTTTCAAATTTTCATGCGTAGGCTGTGGCGCCTGTTATGTCGGTGAGACCGCCAGACATTTTTCCACTAGGGTTCGGGAACGTTTATTTTCAGATCGCAATTCCCATATTTACAAACATTTAAAGGATTCTGAGACCTGTATGTATCTCTGTTCGGAGGCTTGCTTTTCCATCTTAGACTCGGCCCCTACAGTTTTTCAACTTAAGATAAAGGAAGCCTTACACATTAATTGGGAGCGGCCCTCGCTGAATAAGCAGCTCAAACATTTAAACTTAACACTTTTGTTGTAATGTTTCGCTCGTTATCACCGTTAACTTATATTTTTTTTTCTTTCGCCTTCTCTACTTAGTCATCATTTACTTTGTAATCAACACTGTTTTGTTATAATTTTCTTATATAGAGAAAGTTACAATTGTGCTATGTTCTGTAGAACTGATGATGGATGTTGAACATCCGAAACATGTCTTCCACAAAACCAAAACGTGTCGTCTTTCTTAACTACGTGATCTCGTTGCTGCTAGTAAGAAACTTCGGTAATTCTTCAAAAGTAGACAAAGAATTATTCTTTCTGCTATTCTACTGCCAAGCAGAAACGCTATGTAACCTAGAAGCCGTGTGGAGACGGCTCAACCAGCAGAACACATGGATCAACTCGAGGCCCTATTTTTTAATAAAGTGCAAGAGATTGCACATGGGGTATCGTGAACATTCCAGAGAAAAAACTAACACAGGCCACCTTTTCAGTGATGTACATGTAGTTCAGCACAAAATGACATGTCTAGCCTTTGCTAGCTGTGTTTACGACATTTGCTTAAGTGCTTTTTTTGGTGTGATCGAAATTACACATTTTCTATACTGTCATGGTTAACAAATCAGTCAGCCCGGGCAGATGTATTACATAGACAAAATGGACGAGACAGAGGAAAAACGCCATCACCACTGGAGGGAAAACTGAGTTGAACTTTTCAGATAGGAACAGAGAATAGCCAGAGCAAGGAGTCCTCCACAAATTGGACAGAAGGTTGCTTGCAGCCATGAATATCTTCTTGTGACTTGATGGTAATCTCCAGAACAAAGCATTGCGTGTGTGTAACGGAGAAAAATACATTTGCATAAATGAACAGTTACATTACTTACAAAAAATTTCGAACGATTTTAATTTCGGACAAAAATAGTGTCGAAAATAAAACCGTCCCAGATTTTTAAGGGTCCGAAATTTTAAGCGTCCGAAGTTTTTACATTACAGTATAAAACTTTAAAGTGCTTTCTTGGGGGATGCCATCACATATTCAAGGCCAATATACATGATAATGCTAGAATTTGGATTAGACTTTGTTCAGATGTCATTCTTTTTATCACTGGAAATTAAAAGCTTTGTTTCCTTTAAGAAAGACAAAAGCAAAGATAAATTCAATTTTGCAGTTGCTATTTCAATCTTCGATCCAAGCCCAAGCTTCATCATCAATCAACACAATTGAAGGTCCTCTTCATTGTCACTAGCATGTGGTTCTTCTTCTTCATCTGTACCCGTCGGTGACTGAGGTGATTGAGCAAGAAGCTCAAAATTCTTTTGAATAAGCTATTAGACGAAGAAGAAGAAACAGCTTGCTGTCGTCAATTTTAAACGTAGCTCGGAGAACTATCCCAAGCCCTCCCTTTGCAGTTGGAGAAGGCCCATACTTTTCATCCTTAACTGCTGTGTCGATACTGCCAAACTCTACTGAACTCTAGTTGAGACACTGCTTGAGTCATAAGCTTGATTGAATTTGTGTTACAGAATATTCTCGTCGGTGTATCCGTAAAACCTTGAGGGGGGCAGTAAAACTTTCATTTTAACGTATTTTATTTCAGTCTAATTCATGTTTTGCATGCGTAAGTTTTCTTTAGGCATGTTTCAGCAAAGTGTCCGAAATTTTTGTCCGAAATTTGTCCGAAATGAGAGAAAAAGTGCCCGAAAATTAAACGTCTGAAATAAAACGTCCCAATTTTTAACATCCGAAATTTTTTGGAAGTAATGTATCCCGTCTTCTCAATCTACATCTAACGGTAAAATTTTATTGTATTGTTTACTTGTCTGGAAAAACTTTTTGTCGATTATTCTGTCTGTTTTAACTGATAAGCAATGTTTTGTAGACACGGTATAATTTGCATAAATGGGTTGAAATTTGGTATACAAAGTTTAATTTACGCGAAAGACGTAAAAACACGAAGGAACAGTTCGTCAATTTTTAGAACGCGGTTTATTTCTCTGCTTGTACTTGTAGTGCTTTATTAATATAGCCGGGTAAATACGGTACCTCAAAATACTTCTGCTTTGCTTTCGGACAGACCGAAATATTTATGTTCAGCTAACTTCTTCAAGCGTAAATAAATGGCAAAAACCGCTTGTTTCTCAGCTAGGGATTCTTATCATTATATCTTTCTTTAATCTTTAATTGTGATTCCACAAGAAAACTTAAAACATTTGTCTCCTATTGGAATTGACTCCGTCAAGCTGGTTGGAAGTCAAAATGTTATCCTGCGAAAACTAACAATTCCGCTTGGAAATTGATAAAGGAAAACAGAAACAGACTACATGAGCGAAGCAAGTCGAGCTGGTTCGTTGCGGTTACGATGTAGTCTCCTACGCAGCCGTTTTTTACACTTCAAACGGCTGCGTAGGAGACTAGTTACGATGTTAAAATCTCAAATTGACGCGTCCGTCTTATGTTCGTTGCAATGGAAATTTATACCACGGCCAAGTAAAGGCAGGACTACAACGCCAATAAACGTCAAGTATACAAAACAGTGCATTCGAAGTAAAATTAATGATAAAGTTCCGGTTGATCGAGACTCGCGAATGCAAACACTTCAAAGCCCGGGGGTCGTACTCTCATCTATGACCGTGATGGAATGTGTTCGTTGACATGTGGTCGTGCTTGCTCAAACGTAATAAAGTTAAATCCCGACAACTCGAACCCTGGCATCTCGAAATTCGTCGTGCATGTCAAATGTGCCTTTTGCATTACGTCTTGGAGCAAAGTGTCAAGAAAATAAAAAGGTAAATAAAGCCGGAGACACCGCGCGTGCGGATGACATAGGGTGAGCCGTGCTTCCCATCACGCTCATCCAAAAAACATTGATATAAACATAGGCGCGCAATACGCGCAGAGCCAATGACGTTTTTTTTCACAATATGGTGAAATTTGTCCTGACAACCTATGGGACTTTACACCTCCGGTAAGTCCCACCCTAACCCCTCAGCCCCCCCCCCCCCCCACCACCACCATCAAAAAGATCTTGTGGTTATCCACTATAAAGCTCTTTGTTTCACGGTTCTTCAAAGAACACAGACAAAAACAAGTAAACTTAAACTTAAACTCACCGTCGAAAAATATTGCATACATAATTTAGGCAAAGATCAGTGGAAAGTTAACAATTTTACTTCAGAAATAAATGCAAGTTGCAGTTGAACCTTTTAATTTCTTACTTCTACCGGCGAATAGCCAATACTTTTCAGTACTCATAAACGGTCAACTTTCTAAAGGGTGCCGTTTTGACGCTCCGCGTGATTCTCGTGACACGCGACTCGCTTTACTTTGTTTAATTTGTAAGGTTTCAGACGTTTCAGGCAACCACTTACGTTCTTAGTACATTGTATTGTCAAAACAGGAGTCTGCCATCAAACGGCGTTTCTTGTATCCACAATATTTTCGTTCGAAATCGGTTTGAACTAGCGTTTATAAACACGACTGAAATAGTTTTGCAACTATATTTATTTCCCCTGTTATTTGAAGTTGCTTGCTTTGTAATCAAGTCGGCTATAATAACTTATGTCTTTTTGCTTCACAAATCGACCAAAGTAGATTTACATTTGTAACTTTCCCACGGTACAAAGTTATTTTTAGCTCACGTGTTTATTTGGAGTCTCAACCTACAGCCGAATAAATTTCGTTTGCTTTACCTTCGAACAGTACGAAAATGTTCAAATTCAGCTCGCTTTCCAGTAGATCCAACAGGTCTCTGTTAGAATGCTTTGTCACATATCTGTTGTTGTTAATCTTTCGGTACTGTTTCGGTCGGTTCGAGATGTTTCAAGTGTTGCGTTACATTCCTTGTAAGGCTGAAATTACAGCTGTCAACTATGCAAATTTCTCAACATACGCTTTACACTTTGAGCTATGAATAACCCCGAAATAACGTTTAGTATCTTGTTAAGATTTTACTACATCCATCCTCTAATTCCTTGATCACCACTGTGACTTGGATTTTAATACTAGTTTCATTCAAGTTTTTCAGTTTTAAGAATAGCTAGCAACAAGCCGCGCAATTTCCGATTTAGTTTTAATTGGGTTCATGTTTTATAACACGCACACAAAAATGACACTGCAAATTTTAGATTCGCTGTTACCGAGAGATAATCCCGAAAAATTTTATGCTGTTTTACTCTACTCTTTTCACTATCGTTATAAACTTGGGCTTTAAATATTGTTTCTTTCACTGTTAATTAGGGATCGATGTAACGTTAATTTCCACGTTCTGTTCATACAACATCTCAAATTGGCAAGTCCGTCTTGTATTTGCTGCTGTGGAAAAATGTACTTCAGCTCAGTAAACACAGGACTACAACGCGAATAAAATCCTGCCAGACCTCACGTACACAAAACAGGCATTCGAAGTAGATCCACACTTGCGAATGCAAAACACTTCAAAGCCCGGGGGTCTTACTCCCATAACATTAGCTGTATGGGTTTGTGCCGCTGATAAGGTAAGACTTTCAGTGTCCCGGTGCACACCCCCACCCATTGTCTCACAGAATATCCCCCCAGCCTCACAAATCGTAAGACAGACAGACATCGCACGCACGTACGTACAACGTCTATCCAGACGTCTATCGTTGATTTTTTGGCTCTGACAGTAGCCATATGACGTCACTAACGTGACGTCATTGGCTAATGACGTCACTAACGTGACGTCATTTTCTAAAAAGGCAGGTGATGTTGAACTTTGTCCAGGTCAACGGTAAAACGTGACAGTTAAAAATAGACTTGTTTACGACAAATTGTAATTTAATTTGTTCTTTTATGATAGGCTTAATGCAATTAGTGGTCAGTGTTTGAGTGAAACAGCTGTTTTGGTTATGTATCTTTGAGCAAAATTTTGGTTGAAAATATTCTATCTGTGCTTGATATAAATGATCGTGATTGAACTTTACAGGGTTTATAAAACAGTTTTGTTTGGTAATTTAAAGTTTATAGCGACATGTTTTAAGGGTAGATTTACTGGATAATTTAATTTTGAAGAAGGTGACCTTTGGTCAGAGCGGATCGTCAATTTGCATGGAGTGATTGGAGGCTCGGTAAAGCAGTACGTAATCTTGTAAATGCAAACGTCCATGGTTATCATTAAGTTGAGCAACATTTTCGCCAATTTTGACCAAAGAAGCTTTTCTCTTTTAACGAAAGAAACACTTATTATGCGAGGCATGTGTGATTGATGGCCCACGTGACAGGCTCGTGGATTTTGGAGGTACGAGCATGAAGGGTGCAAGTGGACAAGTGGGGTCTATCATTTGTTGACGAGGTGGAAAGCATTTAGAGGGACAGTTTCTGCGAATTTATCTGAATCTTCAGGTGTCTTGTATGAACATAGGTTTAAGTATGGTTGACAGTCATTCGACTTATAAAAAGTATGGTGTACAACGCTCATCTGATTACAGCGCACATACCGTCAACGATAGGCCCAACAAAATTTTTAGTTGAGTGTGTGTTTTGGTGGGGCCATTTTTGCTGTCAGATACGAGCAAGGTACGAGCAAGGTTCAATGCACATGAATACAAGTGATATTTCATTGTTTAAAAGTGGCCAGCACTTTAGAGGGCAATACCACGAAGGCGAATGGATATGTTTGGGTTTATGAAGAGTGGTAGAAGTGATAAGCAATACCTTATCGAACCGTGTGTGAATTTGTTTCTGAGTTCAATGTTTTCAACCATTTCGTAAGTTTGTGGTTGTTGTATTTGATGTTAGGTCGATGGTGTTTGTTGATTGTGGAAAGACACAAGATTGTGAATTGAAACTAAACGGAGAATGTTTCGACGGTGGACTACATTTGTTGGGGGATTTCGGTAAAATTAGGTCAAGATTCTATGTTTTTAAAGTAGCATGGGAACGAGATTTGCAGAATTGTGTGCATGTAGAGATTTTGGCAGGAAAAGGAGTCGACACATGGTCGAGGGAACCTTCGACAATCAGTATTAAAATCAAAGGTGCTATGGTAAAAAGTAAAGAAGATACGTTTATTTCAGTTATTTAAAACAAAAGTGGTTGGTCGTCTAGACTCTTTATTGTTAGTAAAAGAAGTTTTTATCGTCCGGAGCAGGTGTGTTTTAAATATTTCTTTAGTTCAAAGCGAAAGGAAACACTTTTTTTACCACGTGAAATATAAGTCTCCAATTTGCATAAATTAGTTTGTTCAACCAAGCGTGTCTATAGGTTTTTGGACCCCTTTTCTCTTCCCATAATGCGGCTAAGTTTTAGTTTAAAAGGTTGTGTCCGTGATTTATATCATTTATATACACAGATTTTCCAGCTAACATAAAAACATAGGCACGCAGAGCGTGCGTGAGCTATTTTGTAGCTGTCAATGAGAGGTAAGGAAATGGTTATTGAATGAACGTGCGAGTAAGAAGGTACACTATTGTGCTATTGTTTATTTGAGTTGCGTTGAGCATTTGAAAAGTTTTGGTTTACCTTAGAAGTGGAGCTGTGTCCAATATTGTGCAGCCTCATTCCCAGGGCTTTTCCAGATTTGAGGGTGATCAAAGATCAATGTTGAGTCAGCCAATGGAAGTTATGTTAGTGTTTGCGTACACGTGATTGATAAAAAAAATAAAAAATAAAAATATATAATAATAATAATAATAATAATAATAATAATAATAATAATAATAATAAGAAGAAGAAGAAGAAGAAGAACATATTTATCCAGGATAACTGCAACAGTTTTAGAAAAAACTGCTATCAATGCAGGTCCTGCTGTTAAAAACTAAAAAGAATAAAAAGACTGACAATACTCTTTACAAGTTAAAAAAAGATAAATGCAAGTGCTTAATGTATACATTATGATTTAAGACTTGTTAAGATTATTAAAAATCCGTGCCCCTTTATAAAAGAAAGATTGCTGTGTGCACTTAAGATTCACTTTTTCCAGAAAAAGATTTGTTTTGCTTCTTGTGTTATAGTTATGAATGTGGAAGTTGCGTAACTTAAAGTAATTCTTAAAATAACTAGGTACATCGTTGTTAATGCATTTCCTAACAAGAGAAACGACGTGGGCTTCTCTACCCTTGGTATGATCAGTGGTCAGATCAGTGGTTGTGTTCAGCGAATAAGTTTTGTTTTGATCAGCCTTCTGATGTGGAAGTAAGATGCGAAATTGGGCGAAAACAGTGTTAAGGGATGTTTTTGTTATGTAGAGAGGTGGAAATGGGGAAATGAACCGTTGGAATTTTAAATGAGCGAATTTGAGAATAATGGAGGGTTTCGCTCGTGTGGTAACAACGTGAATTTTATCACATTGAAAACATGTGATCAGGTGAAGGTCAAATTTTGCTTTATTGTATATTTGGCTGTTTACGGTGAAACGGAAGTGAAAAATTGAAGGAGGACGTCTGATACATACAAGGTTATGATATTTTGGTTAAAATATAGATAGTAATTCAAAGTTGTAATAGGAGATGGTAGAAAACATTTAGCTTGTGGTAAAAAGAGTAAAATTTTATCACATGGGCAGGCAGTCATGTGATAATGTTTAGTGTGGGTCGTTTCACGTGTAAAGAACGTGTTATGTTGGTCAGCGGGAGATCAGGTTACTATTTTGTGTAACAAAGTGGTGTTTTGTCACGTACAAACATGTGATGAGACAAAGGTCAACGGCGAGTCACGAGACTTTCATGAGACTGTCATAAGTTCGTTTTCGGCGCTTTTTATTGGCCTGCGTGACAGCTGTAGTTGGAGGTTACACAAAGGAAGAAATTTAAGGAAGCGAGGAATGAGTAAAGCGTTTTTTGTAATCTGAAAAATGATAGCCAATTTTTGTGTCTATAAACTGTGAAACGAGTCTTGCGTGGAGCTATTGCGTGTTGTTATTCGTACTGGAGATGATAATTGTTTTGATTTGCTCCTTGTCATGCTGCTCTTTCCGCAAACTTCGCACAAAAAACCCGCCACCTCCACGCAGCCTAACCAGAACCCCATTCCTCTGGTACGTCGCCTCTAACTTTGCGCCTAGCTAGTCGCCCATAAGAGCAACGCTTATGCCACCTAGGGATGCACTCTTTTTCCTTGTTGACCTTGTGCCTTTGACAGACCTAGTGAACGAGTGGGCATTAGTTTTAAAACCGTCCGAAAGGTGCGAACAATAATTCGTTGCAGTGCGAAATTTACGTTTCTGCCCTTTTTATACCCTTAAGCTATTTACCATCTATTTACTATCATTTACTACGGGACATTCTTGCACAGAAGTCACGTTATTTCTCACACTCTATTAAAAGTTGAACCATATGACACCAAACGGACTTTATATGCATGCGTACAAAGGATTTGTCCTAATTCTCATCTACCAAAACAAACGAGGCTGAAAAAATATTTCCTAGACCGAACATCATGAATATCAGACAACATACGAATTATTTACTACACCCGCTTTCCGCTTACCCGTAAACCAGGTTTGTGCTCAAGTTTCGTTCTCCGTGGAAGTCTACCACAGGGAAGCCAGCCACTCCTATTTGATATATAAATACCCAACGTCACGCAAGTGAAATGCGGACACTCTGGTCGTGTTCTTTTCGGGAAAATTCGACAGTCTTCGGGAATGCCGAACATGGTCCAATCAACCAACCAACCAAAGAACCAACCTTCCCAGAAACTTGAGACGGCATGACGACTATGAGGCTATTTTGTAGACAAAATAGCTCAAAAATGATTTCTCTCTTGGTTTTAACATATACAGGAACGTATAGCGTGAAAGGTTGTTTAAAAAACAATGACCTTTGCCCTCTGTCGGTCTTCAATTTGCATAAATAAATTTGTGCAACAAGGAGTGCCCGTGGCTTTCCTCTCCTCAAATTATTTTCTCATACACTTGTTTCTTTCACCTCTTGTTTTGACCTCGAATTAATATCATTCAGTAATATGTAGACAATTATTAGTTGATCTTAATTGAGGTTTCGATTTAATTTGCAATTTGTTTGCAGTTGTTTTGTTCGAGCGTCAGTTTGACCTTTTAGTTTTTGGTCTACTGGCCCGATGATTTCTGTATCTTCCGATTTTGGGCCGACTTGGGTTTTAGCACGATTTTATCGTGCATTCCTAGGGTATTGCTCAGTAAAAGGTAAAGATGTTTTCAAAACAGTGACTTTCCATCAGTACTCATATGACGTCCAACACGTGAGTGGAGAGGAGCGTACATGCAACCAACTATAGTGGAGGGAGAAATGCTCACAACAAATTTAGTGATGTCGATGGAAAGCTATTTACGAGAATAATCGCGAATGTTGTTTTTTCCTCAGATTATGTCTTAAAAATCGCAAATAAGCTAGAATAAGACTTGCCATTTCAACATAGGTCAAGCACGCAAAGTGTGCCTTTGTTATTTTCGGGGTCAGGCGTGGAGTGGGTGGTGAAGGGGATAGTCGTTTGTGGATGTTTTTTTAATGATGTTAGCCGGCGCCTTTCTCATTTCCTCTTTCTCCCCTCCCCCTCAGGTTAATACATACAACAAAGCTCATACTTCTGAGTATTAGAGTAACCTGAGTTTTTATTCGGTTAAACATCAATGTGCTCCAACAGGTTACAACTTATGTATTGAATATGCTTTGTTTACACTTCTATGGCTTGTTACTAAAATAAAACTTCAATTTACACCATCATCCAAGAAATGAAAACTATCATTAACTTTTAAGCTATGTTTGCTAACGGCTTCGTGCAAATAGTAATAGCTCTTTGAGACATAACTGAGGAATTGTCTGTATCTACCAAGAACCATGGAGTACAATCACGACAGAAGTCACCTGACACTAGAGTTTTATAATTAATTTCCTAATTTGCGGGCAAATGTCGGAAATTGTCAGTTTAATCTACGTCGTCCACTGTGGGTTCATTGGATGACCTGCAAGACTGCTGCGGCTGCTGCTGACCATGTAGTTTGGCCATTATGGGAGAACACACACGCTTCAGATCTTCCTCTTTCTCTTCATATTCTTCTTTCTCTGCCAGTGAATTCCCGTCCAACCAAGCGATTACCTCCTGTGTCTTACTCTTCACCGTCTCCAGATCAGCAGCATTCAGCTTGCCCTCTACATTTGGGTCTTCTGCCGATTGCTTGACGCTGTACGCGTAGCTCTCCAGCCTGTTTCTCGCAGCAATCTTTTCTCGCTGCATTTCGTCTTCTTTCTTGTACTTCTCGGCGTCAGCCATCATGCGATCGATGTCTGCTTTGGAGAGCCTTCCTGTGTCGTTTGTGATGGTGATGGCATTGCTTCTGCCAGTGCTCTGATCCTTGGCGGAGACATTTAAGATCCCATTGGCGTCAATATCAAAGGAGACTTCAATCCTGGGCACGCAGCGTGGTGCAGGGGGGATTCCTGTCAGCTCAAATCGTCCCAGGAGATTATTGTCTTTAGTCATGACTCTCTCTCCTTCATACACTTGAATAGTGACAGCTGGTTGATTATCTGAGTAGGTAGTGAACTCTTTTGACGTCTTGGTCGGAATACGACTGTTACGCTCGATCAGAGTGGTCATTACTCCACCAGCGGTCTCTATCCCGAGACTTAAGGGTGCAACATCAACCAACAGAACATCCTTGATATCAGCACTTCGGTCCCCAGATAAAATAGCCGCCTGGATTGCAGCACCATACGCCACCGCCTCGTCAGGGTTGATAGACTTGTTCAACTGTTTTCCCCCGAAGAACTCTTCCAGAAGCTGCTGTACCTTTGGGATTCTCGTGGAACCTCCAACAAGAACCACCTCATGGATCTGTGACTTTTCAAGCTTAGCATCTCTGAGCGCCTTTTCCACAGGTCCCAGGCACGAACGAAAGAGATCATTACACAGTTCTTCAAATTTCGCACGGGTGATCTTGGTGTAGAAATCAATTCCCTCAGCCAGTGAATCGATTTCAATACTTGCTTGTGTGCTGTTTGACAAGAATCTCTTGGCTCCTTCGCAGGCGGTCCTCAGGCGACGTAAGGCTCTCGGGTCCCCTTTGACATCTTTCTTGAACTCGCGTTTGAATTCAGCCACAAAGTGATCCACCATACGACTGTCGAAATCCTCACCGCCGAGGTGCGTGTCTCCGGCTGTTGATCGTACCTCGAACAGCGATCCTTCATCGATTGTCAGTATAGAGACATCAAAAGTTCCTCCTCCCAGGTCAAATATCAGCACATTCTTTTCTCCTTGGAGGTTTTTGTCCAAGCCGTAAGCGAGAGCGGCAGCCGTGGGTTCATTGATGATTCTTTTCACATTCAATCCTGCTATGATTCCAGCATCTTTAGTGGCCTGTCTCTGAGAGTCATTGAAATACGCGGGCACTGTAATGACTGCATCCTTGACTGTCTGTCCTAGGTAAGCTTCAGCTGTTTCTTTCATTTTTGTCAGTACCATAGAGCTTATCTCCTCTGGAGTGAAGGTTTTCCATCCTTCCTTGCTCTGCACGCGGAGTTTAGGCTTACCATATTCATTGATAACTTGAAAAGGCCAGTTTTTGCGGTCAGACTGTACTGAAGAATCGTCAAATTTCCTTCCGATCAGTCTCTTTGCATCAAAGATAGTGTTGCTTGGATTTAGCGTTGCTTGGTTCTTGGCTGCATCTCCGATCAGGCGTTCTGTTTCAGTGAAAGCAACGTAGCTTGACGTTGTACGATTGCCTTGATCATTTGCGATAATCTCAACTTTACCATGTTGAAAAACTCCAACACAGGAGTAAGTTGTTCCAAGATCGATTCCTATCGCAGGAGCTAACTTGACTGGCATCTTCTTGGCTTGTGATAAATTTCTTTGTGTTCTTCTTAGTGCTCTTGTTCTCGCAGAGGGAGCTTTGTTTTTGGCAAAATTTGACTGCGTTGTGAATCTGGCGCTTATTTATAGCCCTTGTTCTAAAAGCCCCTTACAACAGATTTCTAAAAATACAACATGCTGACTCATTTTATTCGGGATTACGTTGCTGTTGATCATGTTGCCAATTATGTTGCTTTTATTTTGGCAATTAAGACCCTGGACTTTCCAGAAATTGTGTTCTAGGGCAATTTATTGTATCAAAAACTATTCTAGGTAGTGCTAGAATATCCTCGATTGTGGAGCTAGCAATAACTATGCAGTTAGTTGAGCAGTATCCGTCCACGTCAATTTGAAAAGGCTTTATTTCCCCTCACTCGGGAGAAAGAGTTCTGAAACTTAGCCTTGACAGAGCAAATTTAGTTTCAAATATGACGTTAAAATGGTGACGTTTCCAGTTTAATATCCGTTGCCCAATTTAAATTTTTGCAAAGTTCATACGTTGCCCAGTATCCGTACACCGGGCCCAGTTTCCGACGATGGCAATAAGTTTGTTATCCACAGAACATTTCAAAACCCAAGCAACGTTTACTTTACTTTTAAGTTCACTCAAGTAGTTAGGTGTTCGAATCGGAAATAGAATTGAGTTTGCAGAGTCTTAAAACCTCACACAAGCGTCGTGATAAATAGTTGTTGCTTTAGTCCCCGTATCCATTTTCGTTTGAAAACGCAACTTTTTCTTTGCGGATTAGCCTTCCTTCCATGCGTATCCGGTGAAAACGGTGACCGGAAACGCACTTTCCGAAAACACTCCCCAGACTGTAAATTTTTGAAAACGCTGTTTTCGTGTTTTCGTGTAGACAGTGAAAAAACGATGACGTCACAGTTTTGGATCCAGCCTAAAAAAATAACGCAAAAGATCCACAATATCAGATTACTTTGTTTGGCATGATTCCCAATCGGCATTTTCCGAGGTCTTTGTAGAGACTTTACTTTCAATTGTAACTTGAAGAAGCAGCTCCACTTCGTCATCTGGCCAAACAAACGAGTCAGGTTGCTCTTGCCCTTAGATCTATCCGATTTTTGTCCTGACTGCGACATCTTTAAACTATTTCTTTGCAAATTTCAAGTTCCTAACGAAGACAGACACGCAAAACGCGTCAAACGATTCGCGAAAAGAGAATAGACAAAGAAAATGGCGCCACTTGCTGTCTTGCGGGCTCATTTTGCTGGTAAATGAGCTTAAATGTGTATGCAGTCAGCGGTATTAGCGTTTTCGCGTGGACGGGCGAAAATGATTCGAAAACCTTACGCGTGGACGCGGATTTTTTTGATAACGGAGGAAAAAAAATCGTTTTCAAACGAAAACGGATACGTGTGGACGGGACCTTAAATCAACCGTCACCATCTCCAACTCTTCCCATACTGATGGCCATTTGCGCAGATTCAACTATATCAGTTTAAGGTAATTTTTTAAAGTTGAGCGAAAGTCGTTTAGATAGGAAGAAGTAACATTCTAGTCTAAATTAATACATGTAACAAACTTTAGTAACTTTCTCGTGTCCATTATGAACTGTTTTTGACTGTAAATGCCTTCAATTTTCGGGTCTATGCTTTATGTAGACATCTTACCCTCGCGAACAGGTAACAAGAAAGCCTAATGGGCATTTTAACCGGCTGTTCTGACCCACCCCTCCCCCAGGTTAACAAATGTTAGCGCGATCCACGAACTCTCGTGACCGAAAGTGTGACTGTGTGACACAATATTTTGACTATAGCGTTGCTGTATGACGTAATGTTTTAAATCTGATGACTCAGCTTATCTTTGTTATCGCTTTTTCGTTATTCTGCTGAAAAAAGCAAACTTAGCTCAAACGTTGAACGTCGGTATAAATTCTTACACAGAGACGAGAAAATATTTACTGTTGTGCCTAGACCTTGAATACAAATAGTGAGGATAGCAGTAAAATCAAAATATAATGGTTGATAAACATGGGCAGATCATCAGAGGTCTAGGGAAAATGAAACCGCCACTTTAAGGTCAAACGCGTTCAGTCATATCTCATGACATGATGCTTAAATCCGGATTGCTAACCCGGGAATCCCCTTGCAAAAATAAACAAGTTAACTCGGAATTCGTAACGATTAGTTAAATTGAAAATCGAAGGGATCTTTTCTAAAAACAAACAAAAGGTTTGGAAACGAAAAAAGGTAAAACGAAACACACTAAATATGTGCATCAGACAATGACTTCCTTGAATGATGAGAAGGAGCTTGGTCTTCCACATGCGTCGTAAACAAACCCGAAGGTGTAATGTAGGAACCCGAAACAGATTTTTAGCGGTGCTTGATATGCAAAGTTTCCTTTTCCACTGGGAATTTTTAATTTTTTTTATTGTTTCTACAGAAGAAACCAAAATGTTCGAAATTTGAATGACACTGAAGTGGTCCGAATTGTCCGACTTGACGCCGATCAAATTTTCGTGACCTGATGTTAAACGTGATTTTCCTAACTGTCAAACACACGGAAATATGGTTTGCGTCGGATAATAACTAAAGCCACTTTTCACAGACTTTTCTGTGGTTAGCCATTTTAATAATAGTTTTGAGATCAGTTGAGGTAAGGGAATTAATTTTGTATAAAACTTATAAAATAATTTTGGACATCAACAAAAAACTGGTCGGATACTAGGCACCCTAGCTTTTAGTGAAAACATTTTTAAATGTTTCTAATCCATTAATTTCTAAACTCCTATTTTCCTAAAACTAATTGAATCTAATTAGAAATTCAATAAGACTCTGAACACTTGATCTGTATACAGTAATTCTAATAACGCCAAATCTCTTGGTTTTTCCTTGAAAATATCGCATGCAGAAGACCCTCATTTGAACGACGGTAATTTCACTGCACAGTGAACAACGTGAAATTTACCCCTGGAGGGACAGAGGTCTCTCTCCTTTCCCTCATATTTGTCTCGCTGTGAGAGACCTCTGTCAGCTGGGAAGGAGCATGCAACTTCCATGCTGAGTCTGTCAATCGGCGTTTTCACGAGTAAATTTACTTTTAGATAGGAGGTGCATGTAAAGCGATCGATTAAAATCACTGATCGCTTTACATGCACCTCCGCAAATGTTATCTAATGCAGAACTAAACTTAGACAAATAAGAAAGTTCACCTTTGTCCCATGAAGAATTTCGAATCCCTTTTATTTTCGGGGTCGGCGTGGGGGAGGGGGCAGTCGTTTATGAATGTTTTCTATTGATGTTATTTGACACCTTTCTCCTTTGCTCCCCCTCCTCTCCCCTTCAGGTTAATACGTACAACAAAGCACATACTTCTGCGTATTACAATAACCCGAGTCTTTACTCCGTTCAACATCAAGACGCTCCAACAGGCTACAACTTGTATACTGAAATATGCTTCGTTTACACTTAAACAAAATGTTACTTTTAAATTTCTATGGCTAGTTACCAAAATAGAACTTGAATTAACACAATCATCCAAATAATGAAAACTCTCAGTCAACTTCTAAACTGTAAGTTTGCTAACGACTTCGTCGGTAAATGATAGCTCTTTGAGACATAACTTAAGGAATTGTCTGCACCAGGAAACATCGACAAAGTCATCTAACAAGGAAGTTTTAAAACTCAGATTCCTAATTTCCTTGCAAATGTCGAAGATTGTCAGTTTAATCTACTTCCTCCACCGTGGGTCCATTGGATGAGCTGTAAGACTGCTGATGCTCCTGCTGCTGCTGCTGCTGCTGCTGCTGCTGCTGCTGACCTTGTAATTTTGCCATTATAGGAGAACACACGCGCTGCAGATCTTTCTCTTTCTCGTCATATTCTTCTTTCTCAGCCAGTGAATTCCCGTCCAACCAAGCGATAATCTCCTGTGTCTTGCTCTTCACCGTCTCCAGATCAGCAGCATTAGCTTGCTCTCTACATTTGGGTGTTCTGCCGATTGTTTGACGCTGTACGGATAGCTCTCCCGCCTGTTTCTCGCAGCAATCTTTTCTCGCTGCATTTCGTCTTCTTTCTTGTACTTTTCAGCGTCAGCCATCATGCGATCGATGTCCGCTTTGGACAGCCTTCCTGTGTCGTTTGTGATGGTGATGGCATTCGTTCTTCCAGTGCTGCGATCCTTGGCGGAGACAGTTAAGCTCCCATTGGCGTCAATATCAAAGGAGACTTCAATCTTGGGCACACCTCGTGGTGCAGGGGGGATTCCTGTCAGCTCAAATCGTCCCAGGAGATTATTGTCTTTAGTCATGACTCTCTCTCTCTCCTTCAAACACTTGAATAGTGACAGATGGTTGATTATCTGAGTAGGTAGTGAACTCTTTTGAAGTCTTGGTTGGAATCCGACTGTTACGCTCGATCAGAGTGGTCATTACTCCACCAGCGGTCTCTATCCCGAGACTTAAGGGTGCAACAACATCAACCAGCAGAACATCCTTGATCTCAGCACTTCGATCCCCAGATAAAATAGCCGCCTGGATTGCAGCACCATACGCCACAGCCTTGTCAGGGTTGATGGACTTGTTCAACTGTTTTCCCCCGAAGAACTCTTCCAGACGCTGCTGTACCTTTGGGATTCTCGTGGAACCTCCAACAAGAACCACCTCATGGATCTGTGACTTTTCAAGCTTAGCATCTCTGAGCGCCTTTTCCACAGGTCCCAGGCACGAACGAAAGAGATCATTACACAGTTCTTCAAATTTCGCACGGGTGATCTTGGTGTAGAAAACAATTCCTTCAGTCAGTGAATCGATTTCAATACTTGCTTGTGTGCTGGTTGACAGGGAACTTTTGCCTCGTTCGCAGGCGGTCCTCAGGCGACGTAAGGCTCTCGAGTTCCCTCTGAGATCTCTCTCTCTCAGCCACAAAGTGATCCACCATACGACTGTCGAAATCCTCACCGCCGAGGTGCGTGTCTCCGGCTGTTGATCGTACCTCGAACAGCGATCCTTCATCGATTGTCAGTATAGAGACATCAAAAGTTCCTCCTCCCAGGTCAAATATCAGCACATTCTTTTCTCCTTGGAGGTTTTTGTCCAAGCCGTAAGCGAGAGCGGCAGCCGTGGGTTCATTGATGATTCTTTTCACATTCAATCCTGCTGTTAGTGGCCTGTCTCTGAGAGTCATTGAAATACGCGGGCACTGTAATGACTGCATCCTTGACTGTCTGTCCTAGGTAAGCTTCAGCTGTTTCTTTCATTTTTGTCAGTACCATAGAGCTTATCTCCTCTGGAGTGAAGGTTTTCCATCCTTCCTTGCTCTGCACGCGGAGTTTAGGCTTACCATATTCATTGATAACTTGAAAAGGCCAGTTTTTGCGGTCAGACTGTACTGAAGAATCGTCAAATTTCCTTCCGATCAGTCTCTTTGCATCAAAGATAGTGTTGCTTGGATTTAGCGTTGCTTGGTTTTTGGCTGCATCTCCGATCAGGCGTTCTGTTTCAGTGAAAGCAACGTAGCTTGGCGTTGTACGATTGCCTTGATCATTTGCGATAATCTCAACTTTACCATGTTGAGAAACTCCAACACAGGAGTAAGTTGTTCCAAGGCAGATTCCTATCGCAGGAGCTAACTTGACTGGCATCTTCTTGGCTTGTGATAAATTTCTTTGTCTTCTTCTTAGTGCTCTTGTTTTTGGAGAATGAGCTTTGTTTTTGGCAAAATTTGACTGCGTTGTGAATCTGGCGCTTATTTATACCCCAAAATTTCCTTCCGATCAGTCTCTTTGCATCAAAGATAGTGGTGCTTGGATTTAGCGTTGCTTGGTTCTTGGCTGCATCTCCGATCAGGCGTTCTGTTTCAGTGAAAGCAACGTAGCTTGGCGTTGTACGATTGCCTTGATCATTTGCGATAATCTCAACTTTACCATGTTGAAAAACTCCAACACAGGAGTAAGTTGTTCCAAGGTCGATTCCTATCGCAGGAGCTAACTTGACTGGCATCTTCTTGGCTTGTGATAAATTTCTTTGTCTTCTTCTTAGTGCTCTTGTTCTCGTAGAGTGAGCTTTGTTTTTGGTAAAATTTGACTGCGTTGTAAAACTGGCGCGTATTTATCCCCCCTTTTCCAAAAGCTCCTTACATCAGATTTCTAAAAATACAACCCTAACTATCTTAGAAATTTATTAGCTGAGTTAGCGCCAAATTTCGTAACCCTAACCAAAGTAACCAACCGCGTGGCTCGTTTCGATGCGGACACAGCTGCTTGACATGCAACTCTGATATAACAGACGGACTCACTAGCTATACATTTTATTCTACGGGCGAAACAAGACCCATTCATCATCACATTGACTGTAACTCTAAAAACGTTATTTACATGGTACAACGCAATCGTTGTCACAAACAATACATAGGAGAAACCAAACGACGACTCAAGGACCGCTTCAACGAACATCGTAGACCTGTTGACAAACGAACTAACATTTCTAAACCTACTGCAGTCTCAGAACATTTTCTTTCTAACGACCATAATGCTAATGACATGCAACTTATTCCTCTTGAACTAATGAAATCTAACCGTGACAGTGTACGTGGAGCTAGAGAGGCATACCTCATCGATAGAGGTCAAACCTTGGAACCACTAGGTTTGAATAGGAGAGATGAAATATGACACTTTGTTTTTCCGGTTTTTCATCCTCCGTGTTTGTTTGTATTTTCAGTTGTATTTTTTTTTTATATTTGTTTGGTATTTTCCACTTTCTTATTTCGAATTTAAATGTATTTAGAGTTTAACGCGGTACGTTATCCCTATCACTTAAGCTTCTGTTATTATAGTATCACGTATCCTACTTATGTTATATATTTTTAGAATTTTAAATCGTAACGTTTTTAGTTTTTTCGCCAGTTTTTTAACGTTGTAATATTAGCTCCTTTAAATATAAATTTCAAATCGTAACGTTTTTATTTTTTACCCAGTTTTTAAACGTTGTAATACAAGCTGCTTTAGTTGTTATTTTAGTATCATATTTTATACCCTTAGTTTAAATTGTAATGTTTTTGCCCTTAGAGTCATTCTTTGTAAGACCCTGAAGAAGAAAGGCTGTGCCTTTTGAAATATTGGTAAATATACAGTTTCCCTACCGTTGAATCAGCATTGCTTTTTTATCGTACTTGGTTCTTTATTTTTTGCTGGTTAGATCCTTTACTACAGGATCCGGTACTTTCATTTTGTTACGGTGGTCCATGCAAAGTTTACTGTTTCTGACTCATTTTAGTCGGGATTAGCCAATTACGTTGCTTTTATTTTGGGCAATTAAGGTCCTGAATGTTCCAGAAATTGTGTTTTAGAACATTTTATTGTTTCAAAACTGTTCTAAATACTGCTAGAATCCTCTCGATCAGGAGCCCATTACCCTGCTCGATGGTGGAACCAGCAAAAACTACGCCCTTCTCGACTTTTCTCGAAGTTTCTTTCTGCTCCAGTCTCCCTCTGCCTTTGTCTGACTTTTTCGTGCCGATCAGCATGTTCCGTACATGAAGTACCTACCACTCAATTCAAGATGGCGGCAGCGAAGTTGTCTCTGCTAGTTCTTGGAATATTAGTCCATATAATTTATCTAGCCTCCATATTCGACATTTATTTCACGTCTCCTCTTGTTCATGGCATGACGCCTTATAAATCAAATTTGAAACCGCCAGCGAAAAGGCTGGTTTTGTTCGTCGCGGACGGTTTGAGAGCGGACAAATTTTTTGAATTTGATGAACACGGAAAGACTCGTGCGCCATATCTCAGAGATTTGATAGAGAAGGGGAAAGCCAGCTGGGGTGTTTCACACACCAGAGTTCCTACAGAATCTCGCCCTGGGCATGTTGCTCTTATAGCTGGATTTTATGAGGATGTGAGCGCTGTGGCCAAAGGTTTGTGAGCGACTCAATATATGGCTTGGATTCCTTCACAATAATTAATACACTCTACTCTACATTGCCAGCAGGGTTCTACCTAGGAATTATCGTTTGGGGAAGAAGTCCTGAGTGACTGAAGGCTTCGAGCTTCCTAAGGGGGTCTGGGGGCATGAGCCCCCGGAATTTTTTGGAGATGAATATGCGCTGAGATGCAATCTGGTGCATTTTGAGACAATTTTGTTACAGTGGCATTTTATTTTATTTGTCCTTCGACAGTGAAAACTTACTTCATGTGCACTGACCTTGTCGCGTCTGGATGGTCTTTCCCATATTGTTACTTATATGCTGTAATGATAACAATAGTTTTGGGGCTGAAGCTGGGCATTTTTCGGGGAAGCTTCTACTCCTCAAATACCCTAGATAGAACCCTGGCCAGGATAATATCCTGTTTCCGGTTAAACTTTAGAATGCCCGTCCCCTTATTTGCATGTCATTGAACAACAATTATTATTGCCTTGTTCTTCAACGCATTAAGAGATATGTAAGTAAGGGGACAGGTATTCTAAAGTTACTCTGGGAAAGAATATTTTTTAGTGTAGCTGAACTTAATGTCTTACTTCTTTCATGTATTTTTGTCTTGAGTTCATGTTGTAGCCTGGGAGAATTATGGCATTTATTTCCTGCCTATGTTGAGGGCTCTGTAGCTTTCATGGCACAGCACTGGTTTAAGGGTGTTGGTGCCAAACACTTTGTGCACATCCTTAGACTAAACTTTAGTATGCCCAGCCATTTGTTTGCATGTCAATGAGTAAGAATGGGTCCTTTTGTTTTGATAGACCTTCTTCTACAAAATCACCCCCGCTCTTACTGTGTATACAATTCCTGTCACCATGTTACAACATGTCTTGCATCGACCACTCGTAATAAGGGAGAAATGTAGACAAATATAACACTTGAAGTCCAGCAGCTTAGTGTCAAATTAGGGTCAAATCATGCACTTCATGGGCAGACCAGCAAAATTTGGTTGTATCCAACAAAACAAATCAAATTGAGGACTGGAAAAGCTACAGACACAGGAGTATGTTTGCCAGCGAAAATCCGCTCAGGGTGTTACTCTGCTTATGTGGTTACTGTAGATGACTGAAACTGATGAGAATGGGAAACAAAGAATACTAAGAATAACATATTAATAGCATGTGTAGTGAGGTGCTCCTGCATTTTATAAGTGTATGGTAGGTCCACTGTAAAATTTTAAAACAGGTAAGCTTGAAAGTGTACACTGAAATTATGGTTAAATAATTAAACACATGAAAATGAATTAAGTAGAGATTCTAATTTGCATAATTTTGATCCCCAACTTGTAAAATAATTCCTCAAATTCAATTTAATTTCCCGAATATGTTAATATTTTGTTTTGATGAGAAATTCAACAAGTACTTAGATATAGTTAAAATGACATTTCAACCCTTAAATTATGCTACATGTTCCTAATAATTATTAATAGTGAAATAGTCTGACTGGCAGGCGCATTGGAAAATCCCCCCCCCCCCCCCACCCTCCCTAGGTGCCACAGAGTATATCCAGATTGCCTGTAATCTTGCAAAAGTACATGTTCTATATGATACCTAGTATTTGGGGCCGATTACAGCCCGGGCTGAAATTTCGGACCGCCCACCAGGCTGAAATTTTGTTCGATTACATGGCAAATTTCAGGCCAGGTGCAATGTTTAAAATTGGGTGGAAAAATTAGCAGGAAAGCGTTTCACATGCTTTTTCTTATGCACAATTAAAGAGGTGCACTTGCCCAAGTTCATATTTCAGCCCGGGCTGAAATTTAAATGCGACTACATGAGGCTTTTCAGCCCAGTTGACCGGGCTGAAATTTCCAGCCCGGTTTATTTCAGCCTGGTTAGCCGGGCTGAAATTTACCATGTAATTGGCCCCTTAGTGTGCCGAGGTTCATTAAAAGTGCACGGTAGTTTCACCTATCCCCTAGGCTCTTGGGTGAATTGCATATTTTATTTATTTTAACAGTATTTTTGGTTCCCTTTCAAGGCTGGAAAGAAAACCCTGTAGAGTATGATTCTACATTCAATGAAAGCCGATACACATGGGCCTGGGGAAGCCCTGACATTCTACCAATGTTTGCCAAGGGAGCCAGTGGGGACCATGTGTTCACCTCCATGTACAAAAATGTTGCAGAGGACTTTGCAGATGAAGATGCTTCTAAACTGGATACCTGGGTGTTTAATGAAGTCCAAAAGTTTTTCGATGGTGCAAGGAATAATGAGACATTGAAGAAGATGCTTTCTCAAGATCAAATTGTGTTTTTTCTTCACCTCTTAGGTAAGTTCTCAAACCTCAAAACCTGGATGAGGAAGTCTGATGAGAAATTTATTTTAGGTAGTTTTATTATGTATGTCCTACAATTATGTAGCCTGAGAAAACAGCTGACGTTTTGGAAGGTCGCCACTTGAGTCCTCGCAAAAGACATCTGAGTAAGGAACGCAGAAATTCCATACTGATGACGTGTACTACCCAGATCTTGGTAGTGCTACTGATTGGTTGAAAGAAGGTTCCCTCGCGGCGCAACCAATCAGAAGCACTACCAAGATCTGGGTAGTGCACGTCATCAGTATGGAATTTCTACGCTCATTACTTGGACGTTGTTTTACGAGGACTCAAGTGGCGACCTCGCGAAACGTGGGCTGTTTTCTCAAGCTAATAATTATACAAAACCAAACAAGTTTCTTTTTAAATTACTTGCCTTCTGAGAAACAGTGTTAACCTTGCTTTGTTATACTTCAATTAGAGTTTGTTTGAAAAAAAAAAGTTCACTTCAGTCTGTATTGTTGTACTGTTCACAGGCTCTCCCTACCACTCCATATTGAGTCAAATAATTTTGGTCATTGCAAGTTATAGATATCAACACTGGGGACTGAGATGGACAGGGAAAGTGTTTCAACAAATGTCATGATGTGGGGAGGGGCACGTTTTCTTCCATTACTCAGGTTTTCCTTTCTTAAAAATATGCATTTCTAAATAATTTCCAGTACAATCTGGAAACAGTACAAAGAAAAGCTATTGTGAAGATTTCCACTTCAGTTCCACGTTATTATTTTGTTACTTTTTATCAACAAAGTAAAATGATATACAAATGGAAGGCTAACAGTTTCTGCATGCAGTGTGTAAAGATGAGAGATATAAACCCCTGGGCCTGTTTGTTAAAAGCAAGATTAAGTTAAGCCAGGATTCGTGTCAATTTTTAATTCAGTCATATATAATCAGTGACGATTCCTGCAAATCCTTTTTGCTCTATGTTTAGAGTTTGGTTGCTTTCAAACGGGTGGAAAAAATCAGCTGACTGTGAAAACTCTCTTTAACAAGAGAAATACAAACCTTGGTTAATTTTAATCCCAGGTTAACACTAACTGGCTTTCAAACAACCAGGCCCTGAAGTGGTAGGTCTCCTAAAATCCTTCAAGTAGTTTTCTGTATTTTATTTGCAACTGGGATGTTATGGGAGCATCAGATGTTACTGAGTTGCTAAGTATGCAGTCATCATATGCTCGTGGTGATTTCAAGGTCACTTAATCAATTAATAGCAGTCATAAAAAAACTTCTTTCAACCAGGAATTGACACTAACGGCCATGCTCACAGACCTACCTCACAAGAATATCTAAAAAATATTGCTGTTGTTGATGAAGGAATAAAAGAAATGGAGAAACTGATTGAGGAGTTTTACAACCATGATGGAAAAACGGCATATATAATGACTGCTGATCATGGAATGACAAACTGGGGATCCCATGGGGCGGGGCATCCTCATGAGACACTGACACCGTTAGTGGCCTGGGGAGCTGGTATATGGGAACCCTTGGCTCCGGAGCACCGTGTTCACGTGCCAGCTGAGATGTATGAGTGGAAGCTCGAACATCTAAGGAGAACAGATGTCAACCAAGCTGATATTGCACCCCTGATGACTTCTCTGATTGGTAGGTTTGAGAATGACAAACTTGTTAACAGGTGTTCCACTTGGAAAGAGAGTCTTCTTGCGCACTATAATATGTGACATAACCAGATGAGATATGTCAGAAATAATTTTAATGACCTTTTGGTGATAAAAAAGGCATGTTTTCAATTTTTCTGGACAATCTTTTTCCACTTCCCCTTTTCTGCCGTTTTGGCAAATCATTTGGGTACAATATTGATAGTAGAATGCTGACTTAGAAAGAAGCTGCAGCTGAGAAGTTTAGTGCCACAGTAAAGTATGACAGAAATGAAAAGGACCTAGCTACACAATCTGCAAAACAGACAGCTTACAGGAAAGAACCAGTTAATAACATTCACTTGAGAGGTCACACTAGTACAGTGCAACAGCTTTCAGTTGAATAGTCACAGTCTAGGATTTCATCCACAGACTTGAATCCTAGAACCATCCTGAACAGCACGCTAAACAGCATCACAGGAAAGCACTGCTCAGTAGCTTTCATTTGAAGAGTCAGACTCTAGAGTTTCTTCCAGAGTCAAAACTTAGAACCACTCTGTGCAGCATAAGAAACATCCTTAGCTGGCAGTCGCCAATATGGCAACAACTGGCTCTAGTAATACCCTTTTTTTTTTGTTTTGTTTTTACTGAGCAACTTGCCCTGGTCTTCCGGTGTTTGCTCAGCCAAACAAACTCTGGTTCTTAACTTCCCATTTATGTTGTGTGGGCTTGTGTGTTGAGTGATGCCAATATCTTTTTACGCTAGAGGTTCGGGGTAGGTATGGTGGCCAGGTTTAATGTCCCTATTTATCTACTTTGTACTTTGTAAAATTATCCATAATTCAGCCCATTTGCTGCCAAGGATGCTTAATAAACTCTATCTAGGGCTTTTCTTGTTAGTTGAAAGCACTTCTCAGAAGCTTTCAATAATATAGCCACTCCCCAAGATTTCATCCACAACAACACCAGAGTCAAGTGCCTGCGAGTAGCTTGTATCTGAGAGTTTCACCCACAGACTCCCATTAGAACCTAATCTCTTCTAACCCAAAGGGTGCTAGTATCTGGGTACGAGATTAATAATAATAATAACAAGAAAGCCCATTGGGCATTTTAACCGGCCATTCTGACCCTCCCCACCCCTAGGTTTCACAAATGTTACCGCGATCCTTTTTTTTTACGAACCGACGTGACGAAAAGTGTGATTGTGTGACACAATATTTTGACTATAGCGGTACTGGATGACGTAATGTTTAAACTCTGATGACTCAGCTTATCTTTCTTATCGCTTTATTTGTGCTGAAAAACGCAAAATCACTCAAACGTTGAATGTCGATATGAATTCGTCCACAACTGAGAATGCTCACACAGGGACGACGAAGTATTTACTGTTGTGCCTAGACCTTAAATACAAACAGTGAACATAGCAGTAGAATCAAAATATAACGCTTGATAAACACGAGCTCGAGCAGATCGTCAGAGTATGGGGCACGTCAAGGCATATCTCATGACGTGATTTTTAAATCCAGTTTGCTAACCCGGTAATCCCCTTGCAAAAGTAAACAAGCGAGCGGGGACGAAAGTCGCCCACGTCTTTGAAAGCTAAAGCGCCTGTCGAGCCGCAATCGATTTCGCGCTTACTCGCCTGTTTTTCTTTTCCTTCACTATGTATCTCTGAACGGAAAGTGAGACTGCTCGTAGCCTTTAGCGAACACCACACGCAAACCACACAAATCCGTCGATAATATTCAGATATTTTCGTTCTTTCAATGCAAAAAGACTCGTAACACCTGCCTTATTAATTAATCTCCTTATTAATGACGATTCCTTCGTATCAACTTCTCGCCTCAAAAAAACACTCATTTCCCTCCGTTCACAAGAACTATCATGTACTGATGGTGCAATCAACTAATATTGCATCATCATACTAGTACCAATTCCTTCTCTTCCTAGCCCACGCCGGCAAAACGCAACTGTCCTTTTTGTCCGCTGCGAAATACAAGTTAGCCAATCAGAAACCTTACAATCCACTTCGCAAACCACCCCCCCCCCTCCCCCCATAAAACGCCAAGGGAAACTGCCTCTCACGCAAAACGCAACTTTCAAAGCAAATCACATTCACAGAAGCGTGATATGCTCCTGACATTCACAAATCCTTCTGACTCCCGCATTTTTACACCCCTCAAAATGTCAATCCCAATAAAAAAAACTCCTGCGCTAAAAAAATTTTCACCATAACCACTAAATAGATCAGACAACACAGCCAATTTCGCATTCAATCCTATTTTCGCATTCAATCCTATCAAAAATAATGCACGCGCAAGAAGTGGCACAAGAAGTTCTTGCGCCGCAAGAACACGCAAGCCCGCGCAAGAAGTGAAAGTGCTAGGTTTTTGCAGTTTACCTGCAAGAACATTCGAAACGCAAGAAGTTGAAAATCTAGCCGCAAGAAGTTACTAATGTTACCGCAAGCCGCAAGAAGGCGCAAGAAGTACTGAGGGTCCAGCCGAAGAAACTTGTAGTGCTCGTGTTAGTGTGAGGTATTGCAAAAGTAATGAGAACGAATCTCGCGCTCTATTCTCTTTGAAATATCACCGAGCTTTCGAGCGATTTTTCGCCGTGTTGGCGTGTTGGCGTGTTGGCGCGACAATTCGCCAAGTCAAGCGAAAGTTCACAAGGCTAATCAAAAAATCAAGGAAGCAAATGTTCGAACAACCGAAGTATCGAAGAAAATTCACATCACGAAATGGAATATCCGCCAGCTTTCCGACTGCAAGATAAACACCCGGTAAACATGATCTCCGGCACATGACACAACATGAACAATTTTTTTAAGCGTGTCTCAGATACAGTGACATGGGTTCAACTCAGAACTGACTCAATTCAGTTTTTTATTCCATCCAAGAAATAGAAACAAAAAGGTCCAAAAGCTATAATTGTGGCAAACTGCGCGAACTCTTCTTTGACAGGCAAGACGAGAAAAGACTTACACATGCAGGAGGTCATGCCATCTCGTGGGTGAAGTCATCAAGAATCCCTGCATCTTTACCAGTTTAATTTCCCAGCAAAAAAGGGATACTCGAAGAAATAGCATAGACATATGATTTCAACTACACATTCGCCTTTCGACACAGCTTGCTGCCCGGGGCTTGCTGTCTTGACGGCTTAGAGAACTGCTCATGCATTGCGTTACAAAATGTCATTCAAGCAAATCATACCAAATTTGCATACGGCAGATTTGTGTTTACTCAGGTTAGAATTGACGTGCCGAATTTCTTTCAGATCGCGGAGTTTTAGTTTCCTTCAGACTTTTTTGGTTTACTTCGAAGATTTAAAATGTGATATCGACTTCAGCGTAATGAGTGGAACTATTTTTACAAACATAATGTGTTTTTCCAATTAAGACTTCGGGTATTATTTCTTCTCATCTCAGTGACCATGTTCATTTCTCACACGTGTGAGCGCAACTAATTAAAAGTATTTGTCCGAGTTTAATATGTTGGTGGAAGTACAGCAACACTGAACAGGTGAATGTCGGTTCTTTAATAATGTGACTGATGGACTGTGCTTTGCCATTGTTCCTCATTTAAGTGAAATAAATCGAGCGAAATCTTTCGCGCCGCTAAGCGTACCGCATGTCTGGGACTCCGGGACCCATAAACAATAACATACGCGTCCTTCGTTTGAGTCTCGTTTCTCCCTAGCCGTTAAAAAATAACATAGAAGGCGACCAGTGTCAAATTCAGAACCTGGTGAACTCTTTATCGGATAAAAAATTCTAAACAGAAGGAAAAAACTTACAAGGGACCAAATAAACAACTGATTGCAAGTTACAAAGGCAGCCAATTTCGAACGTGCCTTGCGCTACAAAGTGGTCTCTTTTTTACCTTCTCCGGGTTCCGGGTTTTTAAGATGTTAGCGCAAAGACGTTCTTGCGCTTACTTACGGTCCAGATATCTTACCACAAAGAAGTTCTTGCGGTTTTAACTTCTAAACGCAAAGACGTTCTTGCGGCTTGCAGTATTCAAGTGCAGGCATCCTGCAAGTAGCCGCAAGAAGTTCTCGGCTTGCGGACGCAAAAAGAAGTTCTTGCGCGTGCATTATTTTTGGGCTGTACTGTACAAAAAACCCCAAACTTAAACAACCCTTCGCCGTTCATATCTTAAATACTGTAAATTAAAAGACAAAAACATAGGAAGGTAACATTCAGAAGACTAACATGCGCATGCGTCTTATATAAGACAGTACCGCTCTTGAGTACCCGTACCACAAGCTTTACAGCGCTTTCTTCGTATGTTAAGCCAACTTGCTTTCACGAAAAACCGTGTCCATTTTATAAACCGGCGGTCGCCATCATGGCGACGGCCGGTTAATAATCATAATAATAATGATGGCCAAAATAAAAATTCAAGATAAATCCCAAATTTCTATTTTTTTTTCAAATTCTGCAAAACAAAAAGTACCATGCAAAAGTACTGTCAAAGAGGTTTCTTTTTAATGGTCACACTTTAGGATTTCGTCCACAGACTCAAAAGTTAAAACTACATTACATGTCTCCATAATTGACTCTGGGAGTAAGAGGGTTAAAGCCACTTTACTTGCATCGTAAACAGTCATTTTTCTTTGTTATACTACCTGTGAAGAAGACGAAGAAGAGAAAAAACTGCAATAACTGTTTGCAGTTTATACTTTACAAGACTGAAGATTTGACTTCGACAGTCACTTGTTAACCTTTTTTTTTCTCAGGTGTCCCATTTCCTTTGAACTCGGTGGGTGTTTTACCTGTGGAATATCTGGACAGTACAGATCGAGAGCAGTACGTTGCAGAAAATCTGTTCATGAATGCACAACAGATTCTAGCTCAGTATGAGGTGAAAGAACAGTTTAGGAAAGAAACGTCCCTGTGGTTTCGTCCTTTCACTATGTTAGCAGGTATTCTAGCTGTCATATTCTTTGATGACTATTTTAGCTGCAGTCCAAGGCCGCTGCATAAAAAGACAAAACGCACTTTTGTACAGGGTTAGTCTCAATTTGAAATGAAGTATTCACAAAAACTAGTGTGAAGGTGAACTATTCACAACGCTGTGTATTGTTTAATTTTAGAATTCAGCAATTTCCTAATGTGTTTGCATATTTTCCTTCAGATTGAGACTAACTTGTGTATAAACTTATATACTTTAGTGAATATTTGCCAGGAGAGGGTGTGGTTTTCCAACTGTTAAGTGGTTAAGAAATGAAATACCGTGTGGCATGAAGTTTTCGCGGAAGTTTAATTTCGCGAATTGTCGATTTTTTTGTTTCACGGGAACAGATTTTCGCAAATTTCGATTCCAGACTTTACCACAGGGAACAAATTTTCGCGGATTTCTTGCAAGTTTCTCTCTGGTATTTGACGTAACTTGTATAGAGCAACAAGAGATGTAATATTGTCTTGTTTGTTCTACCTGTTATAACTCAACGCTACCCGGAAAGGTGTAATTTTGTATGGTATCAGGGCTGGGCAGGGTTCGCACGCGCCTTAAAAATCCTTGAAAGTCCTTGAATTTCAAAATAAGAATTCAAGGCCTTGAAAGTCCTTGAAAATTGCAGTCGGTGCTGGAAAATCCTTTAAATTTGTTGCTAACTTCATCCAACCCAGATTCTCAAGTGCCTAATACGAAAATAAATGTTACTGGCAGAAAAGTAGTAACACAATAGTAGAAAACAAGTGAACAAAACAATTATCACGCCTTAATGATCGTTCACCAAGCGCTTATTAAGTGTCCCTGTTTGATTATAATCAGCGCCCTAATTGGTTAAGTATCTACAGCGCTAAGAGCCAATGAAATGTTTTGTACTATTCCCTTTTTCTCCAATTGGGCGAGCGCGAAAAGGCATGTGCTTTCTTTTTTGCGTGAGTGTCGCATGGTTTCACAAGTAGAAGGTTTACAACGATGGGCAAGTGTGTTTTTAGCCAGTTGTGGTTACAAAATCCACTGAGTAAAGAGTGGCTGCGAGAAGTAAACGGTGACAAGCACAAGACCTGATGCACCTTGTGCATGAAGGATGAAGCATGGGAGAGTCTGCTCTCACAAGTCATATGAAAGGGAAGAAACAAAACATTTGCATCACAGAAAAAGTCATTAGCAAGCGTTTCGGGATTTTTTGGCATTTCTTCACAACAACCAGCCACTGCTAGTGATAATGCCAAAGTAGCTTCGAAATCTGCTCCATCTGACTGTAGGGAAGACAATAACTCCCCGAAATCCGTCGCTGCGAGAGCATCGGTCAGGGGCACCCAAGGAGAAAATTTTAGCAAGCACTTGAGATATCATTTTCTGCTTTCTTAGATTGTTTCAGAGCTTTTTAAAGGCATATTTGTGTAAGCTATTACAGACTGATCTGTTCGGAATTTTTGGCTGAAAATTTTAGGAAACAGAATCCTATCCGACAAATTTCCGAGCTGCTGATGGCTCTCCGAAAATGCTAGCTGGCCTTATTTTACACTCTAAACGACATATTTGTCCCTCCGAAAACAATAGGAACTAATAAGTCCTAAGGTTACGAAAGTCTGACGTGTGGTTTCCCCAAGGAGAATCCCTTGCTTTCACTGCAATTAAATCCGAAAATCTCAGGCGATTTTAGTCCTTCCGAACAGATGTTCCCCGAAACGAACTGACCGGTGATGGAAAGAACTATCACTCGTGATGAGACGTTGAAGGCAGAAGTCTCATTACTCCTACAAATCACGTAAAGGTACGAGCAAATTATTTCAAGCGACGTTTCCTGACAGTAGCATTGCAAGTCCGTTTTTATGTGGAGAAAAGAAATGTGCATACTTGGTCTGTTTTGGCCTTGCTCTTCGTTTCAAACAACTTTTGAACGACGCTGAGAAGAAAGAAGAGGCTTATGTACTTAGGTTTGACGAGAGCCTTAATTGCGTGAGCCAGTCAAAGGCATTATATTTGGCTTGATTTTACACTGCATGGAGTCGCAATGGGAAATGTGTCCGTGAAAAAGTCCTTGAAAAGTCCTTGAATTTTTGGTCCAAAAAAGGTACGAACCCTGGCTGGGAGAAACACACAATGAACTATTTTTTGCTCTTTGGCAGGAGATGGTCTCGGCTATGGTTGTTATCAGATTTACGCAGATAATACAGACTATTCGTTACGTTGCGGTTGTAAAAAGAGGGTCGTAATATTCTTTTCTCAGTCAACTCGACTGAAATTCAGTGACCTAAACACATGGAGTAAATTTTCGCGGATGATTTTTTAGCGGACGTTTATTTTGGAGACGATCAAATTTTCGCGGATCGATGGGAAATTTGCGAAAATTAAATCCCGCGAAAATTTCATGCCACACGGTAGATCTTCTGTTGTTTCTTACTCAATGTATTTTTGTTTCCTTTATAGGTGCTAAGAAAACAGGAATGATTCGTGACATAAAGCAGTTGTTGCGAATCCAGAATTACGTGAATTACAGAGAAGCAGTCAGCCAAAGTAGGGAACTAATCAAGCTTGCATTAGAAGGACTCAATTATTACCAGAACTACGATCGAGTTTTCCTGAATTTGGTTGTTACGCTTGGTTTTCTTGGCTGGATATTCTGTATCGTGCTACAGATTATTGAAGATCACAGTGACATTGTGAAAGAAACTTCCAAACTTAAGAAAAAACGCTGCGACCCTTTGATAAAAGCGTCACTTGTGGACAATACATCCCTTGCTCTAGCTTGTCTTGTTGCTTTATTGCTGCTAATCGAGAAAGCACCGTGGATGTATTACAGCTACTGTTTAATGCCCTTGGTGTTTTGGAACCGAATTGCGAAAAGACTGCACATAATTCAAGCCATGCTGGACTATATCCGTATCAAGAAATTACAACGAAGAGTATTGTTTACAGTGTTGTTTGGCGCATTCTCGGTGGAGATTCTTGTAATGAGTTTCTTCAGGCGTGAAATTCTCTCTGTTGGCTTGGTATGCCTGGCTGTTTGGCCTTTCACCACATCTCTGTTCACAAGCTGCAAACCATCCCTAGCGTGCTGGTTGGTACTTAGTTTTGCTCTCTCTGTGTTCCCTGTTCTTCCTGTGGTCGGACGTGAAGCGAATTACTTCTTGGTATCGACAGCGGGAGTATTAACTTTGCTCTTCTTTGCCCTTATGTTGCTTTATTTCTCCAATATCTCGCAGCTGATACAGACAGAAATAACAAAATCCTGGAAAATACTGCTTGCTCAATTGCTGCTTGTGCCCCTTGCCGTATACATCGTGAACAGTACATCGTCAAGTCTGCGGCTAAAACTTGGTCTGCCATTCATCAACCAGCTTGGAAGCTGGGCTGTTCTTCTTTCATCCTTTTTGTTACCGCTTATTAATTCCAGCAATTTGGCCATCAGATTGTCGAGTATCGCCATTTGCTTTTCCTCGGTGTACTTGCTGATGAGTACTGCCTATGAAGGCTTGTTTTTGCTTGTACTCTCGCTTCTCATGGGTGCGTGGCTGTTATGTGAGCAAAGACTGTCCGGAAAAACACTAAACACGCTGATAGAAACACATCTGAGCAGTGAAAACTCAACAACAACACACCAGCCAGCATGGAAGGTTCTCACACAAGGCCTCAATACACCACTTGTTAGAAAGCTCACTTTAGAAGATCTCCGCTGCGCTTATTTCTTCGTCTTCTTCATCATTGTAGCTTTCTTTGGAACAGGTAACATTGCAAGTATCAACAGTTTTGATCCAGCCTCAGTGTATTGTTTTCTGACCGTGTTTTCACCATTTGTCATGGGTAGCTTACTGCTTTGCAAGGTTCTTATTCCATTTGTGATCGTAGCATGCGCGTTTGATGCCATACACGTGGTGTTATCGATTCCAGTTCAGAGTCTAGTGTTGGTTGTCTTGGTGATGACGGATCTTATGGGACTGCATTTCTTTTACCTTGTGCAGGATTCGGGCAGCTGGCTCGATATTGGAACAAGTATCAGTCATTATGTAATTATGATGGCATTCATCATATTTCTGCTTCCTATCTTTGGTTTAGCACGTCTCTTTACAGGAGCCTCTTTGTCCTTAAGGGCGAGCAAGAAAATAGCTTGATTCCTTACACTGTCCTCCTCCAATGATAAAAACGCTAAGCTTTTACAACGTAATTTCAACTTCTTTGAATGTTCACATTGTTTAAGGATGACACCCACAGACTTAAAAGTTCTCTAAACCACCTTGCACAGTACAATAAAGAGCTTCACGGGAAAATTCAAGACTTTCGGTTAAAAGGTCACATTTACTATTTCAATCGCAGACTCAGAAGTTTCAACCACCTTTTACAAAAAGAGCACCCAGCGGATTCAAGTACAGGTCAAAACAGACAATGTAAAGACGGAATTTTTAATTTTTATCTGCCTCGAATAGCTTCTGCCTACTTGCGGCCGGGTGAAACTGTATCGTTCTTATATTTTAAATGTGGTGAAATAAACTCAATGTTCACTTCAAGTTCCGTTCAACAGTGTTTAATGAATGATTGCACTTTAGGGCTAATTTCCCTTTCACAAGTCGGTGACCCCTTGTGTTTTTCAGGTAAATTAACAGTTTTACTAGTAATATAAGTATTTAAGCGTACTTTTTACGTTCCGCTGGTACAGGTAGTTTAGAATTGTCATTAGGAAAATATTTTGCGAAGTAGGACTACAAAACTAACTTTTTTAATGGGAGAGTCGAAAAGCTATCATCTTAACTAGCTCTGCGGCGTAGAATTGATTTGAATTCGACGGTCCGCTGTGGATTGATTAAACATTGGTTATTTGTTTCATTTTTTTTTCCCGGTAACACATTTATCAGCCGCGATCTTGAAGTGGGCATAAAAAACAATTCCCTGGGAGTTAGGGACTCAGACAGTTCGTCGAAACTTTGGAAATAATATCAGGACTTACTACAGAACACACCAATATTGCGTTTTGTGGGTGTGACTGTAATTCATTTTCACCCCTAAGAGGTACCCGTACCAGCGGGCGCAGTTATTAAAAGTCCCTCGAACTTCAACCCCTAAAAGGTACTAAGTCATTACGTGAAACGTAGTAGAACATCTTGAGCAGCTTTGCAGCTTTTTCAACCAACCACGAGACCTCAAACGTATAAGAATAAGAAATCTCTGAACGCCATAGCGATTTCTGACCCTTTCAGTCTTGTTCGGTCATGACCATCCATGGTGCGTATTTCTTGAAGTTGATTTTCCACTAAAGCATGACGTGACTTGGTTGAGGGGGATATGGGGGGAGGGGTGGAAAAAAAAAGCAATAAAGGAAAACGTTACAACTGAGCTTTGTTGGGGCAATAGATGTATTTCTAATAAGTTATAAATATATTAGTACATAAAATTGACGTAATATATTGTTTGTAGATTACTCTTTTATTGTCATTAAAGATGTGTTTATCGTTCATCGTGCTGTAAGATACGCAAGATGAACGTTTATTCGTTTGTCTCACGATGGAATCGCTTTGAGTTGTTGATCGCGACGTTTCGACTGCAATACTGCTAGTCTTCATCAGGCAATGAGGTCGATTGTTTAGGTGTCGCTATTTGTAGCATGTTGGTTCGCTGCTATTGGTGCATTTCGATCCTCATCATTATTCCGACGATTAGATGTTGTTCCCTCACAAGTCCGCTTTGTGGTTGATCTGTTGTTGTGCTTTTTGATCGTAGGTATTCAAGCTTCAGGAATTTCGATTCCACTATCTCTATTGATGTTATTAGGATGAAGTCTTACATGGATAGCCCCTTTGACCCTACGTTTGTACCAGTGAGGGTCACGATCAATAAACTTAACTTCTTTCCAAATAGGAAGATGCCCCGTTTCGTTAGCGTGTTCCGAAACTGCGGAGGTTTGCGTACGAGCAAGCCGTATGTCTCTGTCGTGTTCTTTTATCCTGTCTTGCACCGCTCTCCCTGTTTCCCCGATGTATACTTTGCCGCACTCACATGGAATCTTATAGACGACACCATCTTGTTTAGTTGGTTCAAGGGCGTCTTTCGGTCGCACTAAGTGAGACCTAAGAGTTGTGTCTGATTTGAAGACGGTGCGTACACCTTGTTGTTGTAGGCAGCGGCGAAGAACCTCTATACACCTTTTATGTAAGGTAGAACCGCAGAAGATTTAAATTCCTGCGTAGGTTCTTTGTTGGCTGTTGGTCTTGTTGTTTTTGTGAGCTTCCGTACAAATGAAGAAGGATATCCGTTCGAAACAAGTACCAATGATAAATGTTTCTTTTCTTCAGAGATAGCTGATGGCTTTGAGGTGTTTGGCTCGGTCGTATAGACACTCAACAATACCACGCTTCACTGAGGATGGTGTGAATCATAGGTAACTTAAGGTAAGGTAAGGTAAGGTAAGGTAAGGTAACTTTATTTAAACACGGTATTTCCTTCAGGTATACATTTACATTAGAGTATAGGAAAAACTAACCTCCTAACTAATCTGAAAACTAAGATAAAAGAAACTAAAATAATAAAGATGAAAAGAAAACACCTGCTTTTCAAGGAGGCCGTGTGTAAAAACAGAATATCGCTAGTTAAATTATTTGTCAATCGAAATTTATGTCTCTTAATTTTCCCTTAAATATACTAGGGGATGTCAATTGCCGCACCTCCAGAGGCAAGCCGTTCCATAACACACTACCGCTGTAAGAAAGACTTCTTTTGTAAAATTCAGTACGGGGTTGCGGAACAGTAAGCTTGTATTCATTCTCTCTAAGGTTATAACTAGTTAAATCACAGCGACGAACAAAACGGGAAGTCAGATATTCTGGAGCAGTGTTATTTACAATGCTATGCATCATTATTGCTTTACTAACTGCGCGCTGATGGACAAGTTTCGACCACTTTAAATTTTGAAATAATTCACTGGTACTGCAGTCATAATTAGAGAAAGTCAGAACGCGAGCGGCGCGATTCTACAATTTTTGCAATTTAGAAGATAGGTTCTTAGAACAGTTTCCCCATACTACACTACAGTAATCAAAGTGTGGCTGTACCAGTGAATTATATACGTTAAGTAGAATATCAAAAGGGAGAAAATACCTAATACGCTTAATCGCACTTATGCCAGAAGCAATCTTCTTAGAGATTTCGTTAATATGACACTCCCAAGAAAGATTTCCATCGATGTGAACACCTAGGGATTTTGAAGTCGAAACGTGTTTAATCGGAAACTTGTTAATTTCAATTATGGGATTCCTTTCTAGCATTGACAGTCTTTGCCTAGACCCAATTAATAGAAATTCTGTCTTAGTCGTGTTTAGTGTAAGTTTGTTCGCTGCAAGCCATATACGGCTTATAAGGCCATATAAGGCTAGGTATTGGTCAGTGTGGGTGGGCTTTTTGTAAACACGGGTGGTGAGAAGACCGTTAGAATCCCTTAAAACTGACGTGTCGAGAAAGGGGATAGTGTTATCTTTCTCGATTTCCATGGTAAAACGAACAGTAGGCTGTTGACTGTTAAGATGTTGTAAAAAGCCGTCTACATAGCCTTTACCTAAGATTGTAAACTTTGTCTTAAGATCCACGTATTTCCAATATAACGGGTCGATTTATGAACAAAAAGACGGAGCAGCCATGGGGAGCCCTGTCTCTGCGGTTATTGCTAACCTTTACATGGAAGAGTTGGAGGAACGGGCGATAGCAACAGCGACCTACAAACCTAAGATCTGGAAACGATATGTACATGACACTTTTACTGATGAAGACTAGCAGTATTGCAGTCGAAACGTCGCGATCAACAACTCAAAGCGATTCCATCGTGAGACAAACGAATAAACGTTCATCTTGCCTACTCTTTTATTATACAGCAGAAGAGTCCGATCACTGGTCAAAGTGTTTTGTTTTGCAGGAAGATGAAGTCTCCGGCACCCAGGGTATGGTCGCCTGGGGTAAGGGGGGGGGGACACCCTCCTCACAGTAAGGGAGGTGTCTTTGGAAAATTTGAAGGGAACCAACAAGGTCCCAATTTCTTGTTTAATCGGTGTGACTCCAGGAGATAGCATGGCAAAATATAACCTGGCAATTTTACAATTTTTAAAGGTGGCAGGGGCTATTGTGTTGAACACCTTCCACTAGCACATGTTTGAAAAGTAGGCATAAATCTCTTTTTCATTTCCCCTAAAAAGTGCTGTACTCTACAACTGTTGATAATTTTTGGAAAGTGAAACCTGCATTTTTTCACCCCAAGGCCATTCCCGTAAAATGTTCTGTTTCCCATTGCCTAACCAACCAAAGTTTTTCAGAAAGCAAAGGAAATAGGAGATGTCTATGTGTAGGCTACTGAATTCATTGCTCACTTCCTTTTTTTATTTGCTATTTAAGCATCTGAAAGTAACTCTGACATTTGAGACAGCCCTTACAACAGCATGGAACACATGAATTATTTCTTAATAAATTTGTCAATTTCTTTTCTCTGCCTATCTTTTTTAACCAACTGACCGACCCACACTTATAAGATAGAGGGCAATGGGAAATGACACATTTTGTGGGGATGGACTAATAGGTACAACCTGTAGATGTCTGTGTTATTGCAACTTATACAGCAAATTCCCTCCCTTTTCCAAAAAGAAGACCCTTAGTCACACTTGAGTTATGTTTTGAAATGCATCCCACAAACTTCTCTCACATAAAAGCAGTGACTAAAGTATTAATTCATCTGAGAGATTAAGAGGTTGTTTAATTTCTTATCAGTATGTGACTTTCTCTTCCCAAAGTAATTACTACTACAGGACTCTATGGTTTGCTATTTGTCTAAAACACTATTTTTTAATGTATATTCTGTTACCCTTAGGAAGTATCCTAAATAAGAGCATATCACATAGGTAATAGAAATGCATAAAGGGCTTTGTTTTGCTGAAAACAAAATACTGTTGATACTATTGTAAGACATTCAATAAACCAAAACACTATGGATTTTAAAAGGTTTATTTTTTGTCCCCATGGGTAAAAAGGCATTTTCAACTTCTGTGAGGGAAAGAGCAAGTGCACAACCTGAGCTACTAAATAACCATTATTCTCTGCAAGAACTTAATTATAAATTCTCTAAGAAAATAGTAATTTTACCATATATAACTGGGTGAAGTATGATCATGTGGGTGAGTGTAATCCATAGAGGGATTGTTTGTGATGACATTGACTGATGTTTTGACAACCTGAGTGGAAGTCATCATCAGAGTTGACTCCCCAGGTTTCTGAAACACCAGTCAATGTCATCACAAACAGTCCCTCTCAGAATTACACTTACCCAGATGACCATACTTAATCAACTTATGATGCGACTCCCACGTTCAATCCATTTACAGTGCTGTATTAATTTCACTATTGTCAAAGTGATTTTGTCACAACAGGATGTACTGCTTTAATCTCTCTCACAGTCATGGGCAACAAATGATCATGTTCATCAATGTGCTTGGTTGGTGTAATAGCACAGTACGGCATGTGACAGTGTGGTCTGTTTAGGGCAGGGTAATACTGCCGGTAACAAAGATATGCAAAGAACATGCCTGGAACAACAAAGAATGAACAGGAAGCAAAAAATTAGAACATTTTAGCAATAAAAAATTTTTCCCTGTAGTGTTACCTGCTCCAAGATTTCAGATGGTGGGAAAAAGCAAAAATAACATGTATTGGGCTACTTAGAGGGGGTGGGACATTTATTGTTTGCATTAGCCCTTTCTGTTCCATTTTGCGCTCATGTTTCGCACTTGCTTATCTTCCCACTACCTCCTCTTTTAGTGCCTGACATACAGGCTGTGTTTGCATTTCCCCTTCTTTTTCACTAATGCCCAGTGGCCAAAATCCTTGAACATGATGGTTCACTGGCTTCCTGGAGGCTAGAATTCTATGGTGCAGGTGTCTATTAAATTAATGCTGTTGAGCAGTTCTGTTCCATTGATGTCCAATTTTTGTCAAGTGCATAGAACTACAAATTGATACAGCTGTTAAGGGAGTTTTTATGGAAATGCCAAAACTCTTTTCCCTTACTCTTTTAATCACAACTGGTAATCAGTGCAAGGGATGAAAAAAAAAAATTAGCATCACCATCAGTTCCTTCTCCCCCTGTGGGGGATGGGGCAGAAAAACATGAGCAAAAGGGATTTGATTCCTAGAGGCAAAAAGAGAAGCGAAGGACTTTGAAAAAGTGTATCAACTTACCTATTATTGAACCAACAGTAATATCTGCAAAGAGAAGAATAATAGAAAGAAAAAATAATTATAAATAAGTAAGACTTGATAACCACTCCCTGAGAAATGTTTCATACTCTAGATAGAAACAACACACTCTCTACAATAGCAACATAGCATGGACTCAAACAATTCATAAATATCCATTACTAACTTCTATAAGTAGAATACATGTACCTTGCCAATGATGCCGGTAATCTGAGTATCTGGTGAGTGTAAGAGATAGTGCACATGTCAATGGAGCTAAAGCAAGGCACAGTTTCCAACCTTGACCTCTTCCCCGTGCTTGGAAGCAGTGCAACTTTCCCGCAAGATAGAGTGAGATAAAACCCAGGCCACAAAATGCAACTGCAATGTGTGAACAAAATAATATAATTAATAATAAGAAATAAAGTGTCAATAATTTTTAAAAATGTCATTTTGCTGCACCCCAGTTAAAGACATAACTGTAAACACCACTGTACAAGTAGCACTTGCAAATAAGCCACACCCCAAGATTAGACACTCAAATACTGCAGTGAAAATTTTCTTTGTCTGGTGACCTTCAGTTGCCCCTGCCAGAAAGGTGACTTTAAATTTCTAAAATTACAAAAAAGATCTGTAAACAATGGCAATTGAAAAAAAAAACAGCTAAAATGAAGAACCTTTCTGTTGGACTTACTAAATTGCAAAACAGTGACCAGTTCTTATTCTCTTATTTTCATGAAGTATTTATCACTGCTTAGCACAAATGGACAATAGATTTTCCTGAAACTAATGGTACTTTATGTTCCATTTTTGAGTGATATGTTTTGGCTATAAAAGTGTGGGTTATATGCCAGTGTTTACAGTGTTTGTGACTGAAACTTACAGGATGCGTGACCACTGGGAAAGCTCTTTCTGCCCGCTTGAATCTCATCTGGATTACCATCACACTTCATGCTTGGGGGAATAGATCCATTAGGATAACAGCGCCAGAAGTAATCAGGTCGAGGCCTGCAACAATAACCACAGGTTTCTGAGGAGAGGGGGCTTATGATACTATGTAAACATACAAGACAATTAACTGTCAGATTCTTTTAAAATTTTAAAAATTTCAAGAGGGTGGGTTAATTGGATGGAAGGTTGAAAGTCAGATAGGGAACTTGAGCAGTTTTTTTTTCTCATAATCGGGGGAAGGGTTTTTCATTGAAGTTTAGATCAAGTGGGTGGCAAAATTTGTGTAAAAATGTAACTGGTGAAGTACAAATTATTAATTACAAGTATGTTGTATTGATTACTGAAGTAGGAAGCAATTACAGGTGAATTTTACACACCATCGTCTCAGTCTGCGATTTAGCCGTGCCAGCATTTGTATATTGCTTTGATTTTTTGGTGAATAATAATTTTTGAGCTGCAAGGACTGCCTGTATTAATAGGCCATTTCCAAAATGCTTTTACCCTCTTTGTTACAATGAGGTCTTGTACACCCGGGGTGGCTCCGGGGTGGATAGGGTGGCTAGCCATCCCCCTCTTTGGGATCATTTTAACTTGAAATTAAGAAAGGGAACAAAACTCTCACTGAAGCGATTTTGTCTCGGATTGTTCTGATATCATTCTGTCAGGTCAGCCAACCCCACCCCCCACCCCTTCCCTTGAAAAATCCTAGATCTGCCACTGCACACAGGGCTCTTTTCATATAAAAGTGAGTTTTCATTAATTTCACATGCAAATAAAGCTTTTATATGAAAGGCTATGCACCAGGCCTCACTTTGAAAAAAGAGGACAAAGGTTTTTATAAATTCAAACAACTTTCAAACTTAGTTATAACTGACAATGATGTGAGTCACATTGAAACATGTCTTTAAACTTAAAAAGTGTTCTTCGATTTTCAGCGAGGGTAGAGGCATTTTGGAAATGGCCTATAACATTATGTAGCAAACCTGAATCTTAAGCTAAGCTTACAAAATTAAAATTGAAGCAAACTCCCCAACATCTGTCAATTCCCCCTATCAAACCCCAGTATTCCAATATGTCGTTTTTACCTACCTGCCTACAAGAACTTTAATTATATTTGTTACATCTCCATTTAGTCCAAGGGTTAACGTCAAAGCTGGAAGGTATAAGATAAGAATCATATCAACTGTGAAAAAAAGGAAATTACACAAATGATGAAGCATTGTTCTTACCAAGGAGTGCTTGTATGCCATCAACTTTGTCATTTCGTAAAGTGGCCAGAACAATGATTATAAGAGTTGGAACAACTGCAGAAATTACCTATCAACAAAAGATACCAAATTGATTATTTATACCAAATTAACTTCATGACTAAGTGACTTGGGATAATATGCAAATATCGTTATGTGGTGCTCACTTTGTCTGATGTTTGGTCAAACATTGTTTGCCTGTTTAACCACCAAACGTTTTATGTGACAAACAAGATGTTGGATGAAAAAGTTTGATCGTTCATTTGGTCCTTTCGACAAGGAATTTAATCCTAAATTTTCTTTCTCTTCTTACCATGAAATTATTAGGGATTCCTATAAAAATACCAGTGGGGGGGGGGGGGGGAGGTGGGTTGCAATAGACTAGCATGCTATCCTACAAGGGAGAAGTACTAAAATCAATTCATGCTACAGGAGCTGAATTTAAGCACTGGCTTTAGAAGCCATCTGGCTTATTCAGTCTAGGGGATTGGACACAAGACTTGACCAACTGGTTTGCAGAGACGCAGCTTTGGGTTCTGTCCAATCTGTATTTTTTCCCAAACATTTGTTTGTAACTGTTAAGGTAATAAAATCACTGTAATTATCTAGTATATATCATCTACAACATTCAATTTTATAAATTCCCTTTTAGAATAAATTATTTAGATTGTGATTCTAGGACTTTTAGGGTCTTATAGCTTGTTGATGATGGCTTGGTTTTATTTTAATAACCACCAACTTAAAACATAAAAGTGAAATATGACTAAGGTAGGTGAAACTTACAAATAGCATTTCAGTAGAAACTGTGTTCTGGGACCTGGGATTTTTGTACAACCACATCTCTTCCTCGTGAATGACACGTTTAAATGCTGGTGTAAACTCCAATGCTCTGAAGAACAAACACACAATGCATCTTAAAATTTCAGAGTACGGTACAGATTTGCCGGTCAAACCTTACAAAACAGTAGTGGTGCAAATCAGTGTTCAGCTTGCCAATGGTCATATTTGCCAGTACTAGTAAACCAATGTATTGAGTCCATTTCCTTCAGGATCCAAGAATAGGCTTCTGCAATCCTGGTCCCAATGATTCAATTTTTTTTATTCCGTTAACCCAGCTGGCACCACCTTGGTAAAAATTCTGCCCAGGATCCTAATAAGATCCTAATAGGATCCTAACAGGATCCTGTAGGATCTTAACCAGGATCCTGATAAGATCCTATATAAGATCCTGTAGGATCCTGTAGGATCCTATAGGATCCTGTTAGGATCCTATAGGATCCTGTTTAAGATCCTATAGGATCCTACAGGATCCTGTAGGATCCTACAGGATCCTAAGCAGGATCCTATAGGATCCTACAGGATCCTAAACAAGATCCTACAGGATCCTAAACAGGATCCTGGACAATCTTAAGCAGGATCCTGAAAGACTTTACAGGATCCTGAGTAGGATCCTAAACAACATGGTGCCATTTAGGATCCTGGGTAGGATCCTGTGTGAACTTACAGGATCCTGTAGGATCCTGTAGGATACTATAGGATCCTAGAAAATCCTGTAGGATCCTGTATAGGATTTCTACCAGGGCAGTAAGAACCCTCATCCCAATTCTGTTTTCCCAGAAAAAGACTTGAGTCTAACATCCTGCTTTCCATCATGATATTTTCATTGTGTAGACACTGCACCTTCAAAATATCTAGCATAACACCCCCCCTACCACCACCACCATTACCTGGGGAGCTCCTAGATTTTTAAGTCTCATTTTGTATTCCGCTATACTTTATATGTTTATTTTGGACCCTACTGTGCCACAGTTGTACAAGACTGATGACAAACTCAGTCATTTACTTGGCTCATACCTGAACTGTGTTCTGCACATTACCAGGATCAGTGATGACCCCGGGGGGGAGGGGTACTCTATTCATATTTGGGTATAGGTGAGCCGCTGATGGTTTGAAACCCTGACCCTGTTTAGGACAAAAAAATCCTAAAATACATACCCCGTTTAGGACAACAAGCTAAATTTTATTACCCTGTTTAGGACATGCAACACCCTTTTTATAATTAGGACAGACTCCCGCGAAATTATATACCCTGTTTAGGACAGACACATGAAATCACATACCCTGCTTAGGACAGAGAGGCCAAAAACCATACCCTGTCCAGTGGCACATCCCCATATAGGCCATATAAGGGAGTACCCCCCCAGGGTGATGACAAAGGCGTCAGCACACTTGCTGTATACAATTTCGTTATAATGATTCCTAATCATCCCACTGACCCTACCGATGCCATCAATGAAAGGACTCAGATTTTGTCTTCACTTATGCTGCTCACTTTAGTTCCAACTTTCAATGATACCTGGAAACTATTTGATCATCAAGCTCGCTCATCCAACCTCCTGTCTTGCCGAAGGAGTGCAAACCTTTACATATTAGAACGGTACATGTAGGTGTTCATTTGGGTGGGTAATATCTGGGTACATTAAGGACGGTGCCCCCTTTTGTCACTGTGTATACCTTCTGCGCATCTTGGGATGGTCCCAGATATTCCAGTTTCTTAAGGAATTTGCCTACTAATACAACGGTTTTTTTGTGTGGTTCATGACCATGCGGAAAAAGCAGATCTTTGCAAGGGCTATCAGAATCAGAGATGAGAAACCTATCTTATAATGCTTTTAGAATATCATTACATAATAGGTTTAAATTTTAAAATAGCTTTCCATTTTCTTCAACTTTTAAGTAGAACTTAGGTGTTTAATCCCTCTTAATTTTTCTAATATTTAAATTAGCATTTTAGTATTTTAGTTAAATTTTATCTTGTTATATTTTCACAGTGCCCTATTGAAAACCACCTTGTGTGATATAGGCCATCTGTATAAAGAATTGCATTATTATTATTATTATTATTATTATTATTATTATTAATCCAAAAAGAAAACTGGGGATAACCACGCATTTTTCAGGGATAATCTAGCTTAAATTTGGAAAGAAAACTTCATACATTCTTTGTATTTTGAAGCTTTTTCAGAATTATGGTTGCTTAATTATCTCTGAAAAATGCTTGGTTACCCACATTTTTCTTTTTGGATTCCAATAACCCTTGCTAAGATCTGCTTTTTTCCCAGTCATAACTTTTGCAAAAATACCTCTGTATTGAGATCCACTGTCCTCAAATCACAAAATTACTCCTGATTACCCCGGCCCGTTTAACAGGCTTTCGTTACTTTTAGGGGACTCGCGCTATATAGAGAAAAAATTGTCTGAATGCACGCGCAAAAATGACGAATTTAATTCACTCGCAAAAATGACGAATTCAATTGATTATACAAAGTTTAGAAATAACTAAACTCAACAATAACAAAGCTTTTTTTTTTTTTTTTTTTTTTTAATTAATTTATTTATTTTTTCTTTTAATTAATGACTTGCAAGTACAAAAAAGAAAACAACGCATACAATACAAACACTAAAGCACATAACTAAACAATACAGCAGAGTAAAAAGTAAGTGATCCTAATTACAATGGTTTAGGCGCATTACCAAAATTACCAAGAGTTAGTCAGTCGAGGGGAGGGGAAGTAACATTTTGAAAGTTATTTGGGTTTGCCATAGTTACATACATATACAAAATATACTTAAACAATATTTTCTAAATATGAGCATAACAGTCCTTCAGTCAGGGGGACAGGAGATAAACTCTTTATAAACATTCTGCAAAAGGAATCCATTTTTTTGTGTCACCCGCTTTTGTCTCTAATACATATCTTGATTTAACAAGACGTAGAAAAGATGTGAAATTTGGTGAGGTTTCCTCTAATCTGGCTTGCCATATATGATACCGCGCTAGCAACAAGATATAGTTTAATTGAAGTGAAACAATAACAAAGCTAACCGTCGTAGAATCAGTGCTTAACCCTAAACAGAAGTATAGATGAGTTCTTGGGCCTAATCACTATCGATTAGTGCTTAACCCTAAATACTGTAGATGAGTGTTTAACCGTTTTTCATTTTGTTTTCATTTGTTTTTCTCGCTAATAAACGCTCGTCATCAAATTTGTCACTCGTCATTTTTGCGCGTGCATTCAAACAGTTTTTCACTGGTTTTTTTCCTATGTAGCGCGAGTCCCCTAAAAGTAACGATAGCCGTTTAACACGTCAACTCTTTACCGAATGAACGCGGAACAAGATGCTAATAAGTAACTGAAATGAGGAAAAATATATTCTCAATGGAATAAAATATAATTTGACACGACCTACTTACATAAATATTGTAAACAGGACTATTCGTGCTCCAACTTCGGCCAGTAAATTACAGTAACCATTACTCAATTTTGCCGCCATCTTGCCGGTCATCTTCAGGAAAAATTTTCGTTTGGTTTGTACATACATGAAGTGACTATCTCTTGTTTGAATTACCGCGGACAAACCTTCGGCTGTAGGCTCAGTTCGAAAAACTGGCGTCTGATTGGACAAAATTTGTCACGTGGAGGGAAGGCCTGTCTGCCATTTTGCATTTTGAATCTGATCTTCATGATTCTTCCACTGAATTTCGTGTAAATTTAGTTCGATCTGCAACTATGGATCAGTTTGACGTGATAGCAAATCAACCCATAGTTATCGACAACGTAAGATTCATTTCTGGCACCGATATTTAGCACGCAAAATGTGGACAACTTTTTCTCTTTGTATCGAGTCTTGTATCAACAAATATAAGACCTAAATTTTGGGTGGCTAACTTTAGGAAAGTCAAGCTTTATTCTCTTGACTTTTGTGTTAACAGGGATCAGGAGTTATCAAAGCTGGTTTTGCTGGAGATCAGATTCCCAAATACCATTTTCCAAACTTGTGAGTATGGTTATCGTGTGTTGTTGGGTGGTCCTTCCATTACAGTCTATTTCTTACTTATGCTCGAGTAAATAATATTAAGCCCAGTAATTTATTTTTAAAATTTTAATAGCTCATTTGCAAAAAATTAGTTTAATTTAAAAGAAATTTGATGTGATCGTGGTTGTATCATAATTGTCTCTCCAAAATACAGAAAGATCAATTATAAACGCAATTTTCTAATTATCTTGTCCCCTGCCGAGAATTTTCAAAAGGCTTGAACTTAATTTATTTTTAGGGTACTGTTCAGTGCGTATCTTGGTGGTGAGAACATGCACTGTACTATAGGTTGCTATAGGTTAATTGAAGCCTACTTATCAACAGTATTCATGTACTTACTTTGTTTGTAAATTGGTTCCAAAAAACCCTTGTGAATGGACTAATAAAATATATTTACACTTTTATTTATTTTTTGGGGCTCACCACACGACAAAAATACAGTAAGTGATTTAACAAACACCCAGTGCATTTAAAAAATTGGGGGGATTTTGTGGGGGCATTTATTAGATATTAGAGAGAGGCATTAAATAAAATTACATTTTCTCAAACAAGTATTAAAACAAAGGTACAACGTTTCTTAAATTCAAAGGCTGCTGTATAATAAAAGTGAAAAATACTCTTCATTGCATCATACTTCTCAATATCTGTAGCACTTTATTGCATTAAATTGCACTGTCTTCATCAATATTAGAATGAATATTAGGATGATTTCATGGGATTAGCTTGTTTGGTTCAACTTGCTCTTTGCAAAAGGCATTTACTTGATAAGAGGTGCTTATTAGAGAGGGGCAGAAGGTGTTTAGTAGATAAGAGGGGTTATTAGAGAGGGGCATTTACCTCAAAATGCCTACAATTTCAGAGAGTCATTTATTGGGTATGAGGAGTTTCTAAGAGAGTTGGCATCGAAAAGATCATTTACAGTAGAAGGAAGAATACCAGGGAAAAAAAGTAAAAGCAATAAAATTTAAAATAGGTTTAAACCAAGGCAAGGGTCACCAGCAGGGTTCACATCCCCCAGTTGAAAGATGACCTGTATTAATAAAAGGAGGAAAAGCTACAATTAAACAGTTGTTGGGTAACTGAAGGAGAAAAATGGAAGGGAAAAACAAGTTTGTCATATTTATATACCACAACTACTCTTAGTGCAAAATAAGAAAATGTGCAATAGGGTTATGGTGGCTGATATTTCAGAAGTTTGTCGTGGTAAAGGTTGAACAAACTAAGCTTGAATGAGCCTAAGGGTGAGCAGGACTTGCAGACAAAGGCAATGCATTCCACAGGGCAATAGCTCTAGAAAAGAAGGAGAAATGTGTTGTATGTACTGTATTGTACTTTTGAGACTTTATCTGCTGACTTGTGAAAAGTGTGATATGATTGTCTTTACTTTCCTCGGTGCAGACTTCTGAATTCGTGAACAGTTGCGGTTAGAAAGAGCACCTGTTGACGAATTTCATATTCTGTGGTGAGAAAACAAAACAAGTTTCATGTGTGTTGTAATATAAACCTTTTGTACATCAGGGTTATGAAAAGCAAAACAGTCACAAGCAAACATAAGGGGAGATTAAGACAATATGACTTTTGCTTACAACTGTTGATTGTGACTTTTCTAGTGTGCACTTCTTGTGTCATGCCAAAAATCTAAATTCTTGCCATTTAGTATTATCTCTGGATACTATTGTTGTAGGCCTTTGAAACAAGTTTGAAAATTATATGGCATTTTATGTGTTGTACACAACTGTCATAAGCCACTTGTAGGTTGTAGATTGTACATGAAGTTATGGGTTTGATTTTTTTCCTGTGGCTATGACTTGTCATACATGTGGGCTTTTATTAAATTAAAATTCAAAGTCGTACATTATTTTTTGTGTCATACACAACAATCGCAAGGAACTGTTAATGGTTTGAACCCAGGATCCATATCATAGGTCAGTAAATTATGATCATCCAAGTGATTGTGGTCCTGAGAAGGACTGTTTGTGATGACATTGAGTGATGTTTTGACAACCTGAGCGGAAGGTTTGATTAACATAAAACAATTTGTATTGTGCCCTCACTTGAAACATGTCTCTTACAGCAAAGTTGTATCATCTAAATTGGCCTTTAGGTGCATAGATGTAGCTTCTTGGTTTTATATGGGTATTGGCATCATGATAAATATGAGTAAAAACTTATAAGATATCAACTGACATCTCTGTTGTAGGTTAAAATGAATTTCAGGTCAAAATGATTTCAAATTAGTTTGATTTGTATTTTCCTTTGTTTCAGTTTGATGATAATGACTATAAAACAAAGGAAAATACAAATCAAACTAGTTTGAAATCATTTTGACCTGAAATCATTTTAACCTACAACATCTCCACTACTGCAACAATGATTGATCAAAAATGGCAATGTCTGGTATGTCAGATATTGGCAATTAATTTGCTGGCAACATAATTACCATTTGCCATCATTTCTCTCTTTTGCCCCATCCTTTGATAAAATAGGGAATTGCCAACTTATTCAACAAGTCAGTTTCCGTGATCTCAACAGAGTAAATTTCAAAATTGCAGCTTTTATGACCAGTGCTTTGTTCATGTTCACCAGAAAAATGCCAAGTTTGCCTGTATCATGCAGTAACAAACTTTGCTTTTGATTTCAAAAGCAATTCATTGGTGATCAAATCTTTCATTCTGAATGTCTAAAATTGCCTTGTGAGATGCTTGCTTCAATAACAGTAGCCAACGTAATGTAAATCAAACACTGATAATTGGCTGCATCCCTTACGTCGTAATGATATCTAATATAGCCAAGTTGTTAAGTTCAACTTATTTGTGGGTGTGAAAGACCTGGGTACAAAGATTTTCTTTTGCACTTTCATGGCAGAGAACTGTCACAAGATCAATCAACAATCAGTAAAGTTACTTTTTTCCTGTGGCTTTTCGTGTGTAGGAGAATCCTCTGTAGCCAGCAGGGTTGGCATACCTGCCAACTTCTTACAGCTGAAATCATGAATATTTTATGCATGCAGCAAAGGAGTCAAGACTTACAACCCAAACAGCTGAAAAGCTTCTGTTGCATATTGATTTCAGTTTGTATATTTTTTACAAGTGGTGCATTTAAACCAGACATAACGAAGAAACATTTATTCTGTTGAATCTTTTTAGTGTCCACCATCACCACCAGGAAAGATCATTGATTAAGAAAGAAGCTCACTTAATGTTTATTTCTGTTGCCTGATTTTTTGTTCGTGTTTTGGTATCATATGGTATTTTGTTTAAACTGTAAAGCACCTTAGGCAATTAGTGAACGTCAGTGCCATAATCTTGTGATTATTATTATCAATCAGTACTGTGAATGCAGTGTTCTCCTTATCAGGCGGTAACCGGTAAAATTTACCGCTTGTAGCACCGCTTGTTACCGGTTAGCCGCAACTACAATTAGAAACATTACCCACGCGTTTGTACAATATTAGATGAAGCCTTATCATCTCAATATTTCTAAGTTCGTTAGATAATGGTCTCATCTTCTCTAAGTTTCTCCACACGTTTCTACCTTAGTAACATGTTGGTTGTATCTTTTTTAATGTTTCTCCGTATGCTAGTACATTCCTAGGGTATAAGTCTTCTCAATATTTTCCGTGCGATAGTATGTTTGTCAGTGTTGTAAGGTCTTATCTTCTCAACTGTCAACAATCCTCGGTACGTTAGAATATTCGAGAAATATTATTGTTATCTTCTCGACGTTTGTTCATGTGCTAGTAAATTTGTCATTAAAATGCTGTTAGTTGTATCCCCTTAACATTTCTCCGTACATTAGCATAGTCGTAAGATGTCAGTGTTATCTTCTTGACGTCTACAATGTATATCGGTACATTGGCTTGTTCAGGTTTGTTCGTAAGGTCCTTTTTTGTATTGTCTTCTCGACGTTCTTTGTTTGCGCCTTTGTAAGGAGTACAATGTATGTCTTAATCTTTTAGGCGTTTCTCCGTACGTTTTTTAGCTCGCTGTAAGCTTTTCCTTCTCGACGTTACGTTAATACGTTCCTTGTAACAGGAATCGCAAACGTCAAGCGTTTTTTAAGGGTTTTCGAAGCGTGTGTGAGCCCAGTGTCATGCCGGCAACATTACGGGTCTCATAACGACAATTCCACTCCAGGGTAGAAGAAAGATTTTCAACAGAGCTGCTTTACCGGTCCAAAAAACTGACTTACCTGTTACCCTGAAAACTAGGGAGAACACTGTGAATGGGGATTTCCCAATGATGGTTGCTGAGGGAAGATGGTCTGTTTTACAAAACTGATTACTCAAAGAGATTTGACTGCATGTGGGTGACAAACAATTTGAACCTTGGGTAACAGAATATCAGCATGCAGGTTAAAGTTTTTTTTTCTTTGAAGTGTTGGTCGTCCTAAACATGTACGAGTCATGGCAGGTGCCTTGGAGGGGGATATTTTTATTGGACCTAAAGCTGAGGTGTGTGTAACTTCTGGTTAACATTACATACTTCTTTTCAGTTCGGACGTTCGAAGTACTTGTGTTAATTTTATTTTGTTATTAACTCAATTTCAGGAACACAGAGGCCTGCTAAATATCAGATATCCTATGGAAGTAAGTGAAGAATATACATACATGTGTTCACTGGTCTCCCACAAGGGACTTAACACAGCTGTAGGCAAATCACAGATTGTCTAATTTTTGCCTAACTGAATTAAGTTTCTAAACTTTAGAGCAGTTTTCAACTGAGTGTCGTAAAACCAAAACCAAGGTAATCACAACAGCCGCAGACAATCAACCAATCAGAACTCAAAGCAAACACATGAAGCTGGCACCAAGGGCGGGGAAATGGGTGCGAGCAAGTCACAAAGGGATTTGGTTTTGTTTCTGATTGGTTAAGACACTGGTGCGGGATTTTTAACAATCACAAAGTGTAGTAATGCAAAACCAAAGCAATCGCGGAATTACTTTCGACACTCAGTTGAAAACCGCTCTACAGGACAATGAATTGATCCAAAATGAGCTTGCCATTGGCCAATTAATCCCAAAGATGATAGTCATTTCAATGCAATAGCAATACAAATTATTGAAACAGGATGCGATACAAAGAAATTCATGAACTAAGATTATAAAAATTCACTGTAAATCATTTGAACCCAGGAGTTGTATGATAAGTCGGGGAAGTATGATTGTCCAGGTGAGTGTAGTCCTGAGAAGCACTGTTTACAAGGACTACACTCACCTGGACGATCATACTTAATTGACTTATGATAATAAAAATAGTTTGAAAATTAGTGCTCAGCTTATCTTTCATGTATGGTTAATGCTAAGGGCATGTGGTTTATTTTCAGCATGGTGTTGTACGAGATTGGAATGATATGGAAAGAATATGGCAGGTAAGAATTTAAATCTCCAAAGATTTCATTGACTTTAAATGTTTTGTATTATGTTATGGACTAATGCCTGAGATTTCTTTTCTTCTTCTTCAAGTACATTTATTCAAAGGATCAGCTTCAAACATTTTCAGAAGAGGTAAACATTATTTCACAGTCTTATTAAACTCACTCTTCTGTTTTGACATGAGACTTTGGCTCATTTTGTATTCTTTGTTTGCTGTTAGCATCCCGTTTTACTGACAGAAGCACCTCTCAATCCACGGAGAAACAGAGAGAAAGCTGCAGAGGTCAGTAGTAAAACAATCATGTAAGTGTTCAAGAAGGATACGGGGATAAAACATGTACAGTTGTATTTCAGATTGATAGGAGGTGGTGAAAATCTAAAGTTGTGAATACACAGTGGTTTTCAGTTGCTATGTTGTCTAAGTGATTCTATTTGATGGATAACTGAATCTCAATTTTTCACACTAACTCTCAGTTTTACTGTTTGAAATCCTAGATATTCTTTGAGACATTTAATGTACCTGCCTTGTTCATATCTATGCAAGCAGTGCTCAGTCTGTAAGTATCAGTTGCTCATTTTGCACTTTGAATTCCATATCATTTGATACCACCTGTGTATGTTGTAGGCTTAAATGATTTTCAGGTCAAAATGATTTCAGACTAGTTTGTTTTGTATTTCCTGCATTTTATAGTCATTATCATAAGACTCAGTTAGTTCTAACTTCACTGGCAGGCACATTTGCATTGCATTACCTTACAATGATCTTTAGGTTATTATTTGTAAACAAATTTAGGGCCCATTTACAGGGCTTGAAATAACGGCCGGTCAACGGACAATGTCCGGTCAAAAATAGGTTTTGTCCGGTCAAATCCTTGGATGGCCGGACAATTTGTCCGGTCGTTTACGCTTGTAAAGAAAAATTCAATGCGGATCTTCAGGTTTTAAATTTTTATAGGTTCAACATTATTGGCGTTTGTGAATAAAAAGGGGAAAAGACAGAGATACTACCAGACCAAGAACTTTTAAAAAATGATTCATAATAGTGGTTGTAAAATTTCCGGTGGTTGCAAATCTTCGCTTTGTCGTTCATCAAGCCGTCACCGCAAATTAGCGGGTCTTCCGGAGTAGCGTGTGTAGCAGTATGAATTACTATATTCTTATAATATATAGTCCGCTTGGATTTTGTAAACGTGACGTGAGAAGCATAACAATGCCTCTCAGATTCTCGGGCAACACTCAGCGAGAACACCCTTAGCCACCTGATAAGAGTTAAAATGGAAGGTCCCCCTTTTCAAGGTTACGACACTACACCAGCCATTCACTTGTGGGTAACGAGCGCCACTCGCCCTCCGAACCAAAGCAAGAGGAAATCGTACAAGGCCCGAGAGTTTGCGAAAAGGGGAATGGTCTTGATTGATTGTTCTTCAACTGAAGAAGATTCCGATTCAGATAATGAGGACGAATTAGAAGACAGAGCAATAGATTTAATAAAAGACACAGGAGTGGATCAGTAGGCTCCCGAACATTGTATATATTTTTGGCGTTGATATGTTTTTGTTTCACTTAAAACCACAACAAAGTGCTTTCATTTCCTTAATTGCACAACGTTGATGTAATTCCAGTAATTCCAAATGGCCAAATAGTCATCCATAAAAGTTGTGATTCATATCGTCTCTAAAAACGCTGAAACGGAACAAATCATTCATCACTTCCGGCACGCCCCTGATAAATACTTGGTTACCAAGCTTTTTGGTGATTATTGGATTCACGGGCATTACTTCGCAAGGCAATGTTTTCCTCAGGCAGTATAGACTTGAAATTGACAACGAGTAGCAAAATTAGGTTGCCATTCAAGTATTCCAAATGAAAAAAGAGAGTTGCCTGTTGGTATCATTTCCCCGACCCCTTTTAATAAGATATAGTACTGAAACATTTCAAGATTCAAGCTAATTCATTCTAAGCTTACTTTGTAGCAAATCAGTGGATATGGATTCTGCTTGTAAGAGTTTCTTGTTGTATATTCACATCAGTTAGCTTGTATTATTATGAGGATCAACTAGATCGCAGGCTTCAATTTCATCAACTTCATAGCTTTAGTAGGTATCAAAATTTAACGGTATAGAAGACATAGAACTGAAGCGATAGATGCATGCACAAATGTAATATTGATTTTGCCGAACGTTGTGGCTGTACCATGCATTCCACTTTTCCTGCAATGAGTTCGAGGCTCCATGTACAATAAAGGCTTAGAAAATGTACTTGTTTGATATGTAAACATCATGCTGCAGGGGGAGGGGGGGAATTTTGTAGAGATATGGCGTAATGGAGATTTGTCCGGCCAAAAATGGGTGGTGTCCGAGCAAAAATAGGTTTGACCGGACAACTTGACCGGCGCCAGCCGGGAAATTATTTCAAGCCCTGATTTAGGTGGTACAACTCACTTACCACCACTTTCTTGCATGTGTCATGCCGAAATGTCTATCATTGTTCTCAGCTATGAGGTGTGAAAGGTGTTTTTAGTTGTGGAACATGTTTTAAAAGACTACAACATTTTTCTTGTTGCATGTGATGATAATGTGAAACAAAATTGTTAGTTTTATTTCATAAAACCGTTCATATTGATCATTATCATGCTGTAAGGTAGTTGTAATCAAAAGCTGTACCATCTAAATCGCCTGACTTTATTTTGTTAGCTTTAGTCCCACAGCACATTCATTACAGAATCGCGCCTACTGAAACGTGTCGATCGCTAATGCAAATGAGCTCAATTTTTTCTGTCAATCATGGAACTTCTTTATGTTTGGGTATTGTCATGGTGAAAATTATTGGAACATATCAATTGAACGAGGGACAATAGAAGAACAATAAACAGCACCAGAATTGAAAGTGAAGCTAATTGCGTGAGTGGCGTGCTTAAAATATAGACTATAGTGCGTGGTAAAATTAAACTATTTTTTCTACCAACGTTGCTGAAATAAAACTGTCCTTGAACATATTCGACGATAAAATGTAAGTTCTTTATTAGAACGAACATTGTAGTGGAAATTTCATGGGGAATTTGCACTAAAATGCGGGAAAACGACTTCCTGCAACATGAAAATAATTTGCATATACACAATGTAAACGAACCACCACTAACGTAACTTTTGATACGAAGTGCGCTTTCTCAGACGCATTTCTTATCATTAGAAGCAAGAGTTTTCAAATAGATAGTCAATTACTTGAATTCAATTCGAAATCAATCGAGTTAAATCACAAAAGCGGCTATTTTTGGTTAATGTGCTGAATCTTCATAATCGCCCAAAATATCTTGTAATGTTATCTAAAAGCTTATAAATAATAAGGTCGCAGCTCGACTTGCCAGCATACAAAAACTGAAAAATTTGACCTAGAAATTTCACGAAAAATTCTTTTTTTCCATGAGCTTTTCCTAAAGTCAAATGCTAGAGTTCTTGCGAGTTAAAAAACGTAACTGATGTCTGTAATAATCTTCCATGCGACTGAAACTTGCAATTCAATAGCGTTGTTCATTGCCTCTATTCAATTTCTTTTGTCTTTGGTAAACAATAGCTCAATACTCTCGAGCATTCTCATGCTGAGATTCAAAAGAGACTGCAACATGTGGAAGTCTTTGTGGGCGTGCAAAGCATCAAGGGTACCCCACTTTTTTCGGCCGACATGTTTCAATAGGAGCAATTCCATAATGTTCATATATAGGAAGCTTAACTATGTTGAATTGTGTTGTTTGTGTTTAGATACGCAACTGGTCGCACTACAGGTGTGGTATTAGATGCTGGTGATGGAGTGTCTCATTCAGTGCCTATCTATGAAGGCTTTGCTATGCCACATTCTATAATGAGAACAGATATTGCTGGAAGGTCAGTGCTCTTACTGTTTCTGTGTAGAACGTTTTAATTGACTGTTAAGTGTTTCCATTTGTACTGTTTTGCACTTGATGAGCTCTGAAGTTAGGGTCCAAAAGAAGTTTTTCAAATTCCACATGGAAAAATTTCCCCCATTTGCAGTGTTCCAGATAAGAGAGGGGTCTCGGGTCAAAAACTCTACAAAATAAATGTTCAACTTGGGAAGATTTGAAGAGATCCACATCTATTGAACCCTCAAAATTCTTTAGTGACCCTCTGCCTTTATAAGTAATCTGGAACACTGCATTTGGCCATCCAACAGAACCTCTTTCCAATTCTGATTTGCTGTAGTGCACATATTGTGCAGCATTGTGGGTCTATGCATGTATTTATGCATAGATTAGTCATACCTAACTACCATAGGCTGAGGACCTGAAAATTAGATCCCATGTGGTCTCACCTCTCATAAGAGACCACTTACGCTTGACAATATGGGTGGTCACTTACGGGAGGTATGACTGTAGTTTTTTTCTTAATGTTTGCAATGTTTATATCAACAGAGATGTAACAGCCTTTCTAAGACTGCTTTTGAGGAAGGAAGGCTTCAACTTTCACTCTTCTTCAGAAATGGAAATAGTAAGAACTATTAAAGAGGTAGGGAATAATTTGTATGTTTCTTACATTTGTTTCACCTAAAAGATATGTTTGCAAATAAATTAATTCAATCAACAGTGCTGTGTGCCATTGCACTTCATGTAGATGTTGATTTGTTTCTGGCAACAGATGAACTGGCCGGTTATTAATTGAATGATAGAGTTGCCATCCCTGCCACAACCATTTTATTTGTCAGTTGAAACACATTTGTCATGATAAAGTTTTCAGTAAAGATTTCAAAAAGTGCTCAAAAACTATTAAGGTTTGTGACAATGGTTTGTTACACAGCATGGTTGTAAATTAAGTAAAAACAGTGTTCACATGGACTTAACAGTCAGGCCACTTTTGTTCCCCCATGATACCCACCTCTGTGTTTTTGTGTGAGAAATGAGTGGAAATTTTGATGTTTGTTTGTATTCCTTATTACTTTTCCCTTTCATTTCAGCGCGCTTGTTACCTGGCATTAAACCCACAGAAAGAGGTGAGAGATTGTTCTGGCACTTACTGAAATTTTTACTTACTTGAAATTTTTAAGTTGTGCTTTCATTTGTATTATTTATTGAAAGGGAATTAACATTGAATTGTAAAAATTAACAGGAGTCAATAGAAGGTGAAAGAATGCAGTATGTACTACCAGATGGAAGCATGTTGGAGGTATTCTACAGTAATTTACAAATTTTGCTTTCTTTTAAACAAACTGTCTCTGTCTGAAGCACACAAGATGGCAGAAGACTGCTACAGTGTACAAGGATTTCTGAAGCAAAGTTGTCAGTGAGTTAAACTACAGCTGATGGTGTATTTCATATCACAGTATGATAGTGACTGTACATTATCTGTAACATTGCCTGATAATTTAAATTGAAATTTCTTGTTTAAGTGAATACTATAATGATGAGATAGTGGTCAGTTTGCAAAAGATGAACAAACTAGTTTATCGTGTGTGTTATGCCCAGGTTGGTCCAGCACGTTTCAGAGCACCAGAGCTTCTATTCAGACCTGACCTGGTAGGAGAGGAGTGTGAAGGAATTCATGAGGTAAGGAACATAGTTTATTATTTGCATGCAAGTTCTTCTGTCAAACTGTAATTTGGCGGCAGATAGAGTAACCTTGCGGTTAATGTGTGGTTAAATTCAAACCTTTGTCATTTCCCCAGTGACTTGTTCTTAGATAATATCTAATGCATACTAGTAGCAGCTTAAGGTGGACTTATATGCAATCCAAGATGTTACATGTCAAGATTATATCAAGAATGAAATCTGTAAATGACACCCAAATTTAGTAAAATGTAAGGAAAGGTCCAGGACACTCATTTCTCAATTTTTGGTCAAAATCTCTGCAAAGGTAGCCTTATATTAACATTTAACTAGCCCAGTTTTTCTTCTTAGTCTAGTCAAACATTAAAACTAAAGGAAGATATATATATGGTGTTTTATCTGTACACAGGTTCTAGCATTTGCTATTCAAAAATCAGACATGGATCTTAGACGAGTTCTTTACTCAAATATTGTACTGTCTGGTGGTTCAACACTGTTTAAAGGTGATGATAGCATTAATAAACTTGCCATTTTGTATTTTTGCTGGTAGATTTGGATTGTTGATTATTGTTAATTATAAGACATTTTTCCCTGACTTTCTCTAAGAATATTGTTTTTTTCTTTGTGCAGGTTTTGGAGATCGACTGTTGAGTGAAGTGAAGAAACTAGCACCAAAAGACATCAAAATTAGGGTATGATAATTATACTATTATTTACACCAACCCATTTGCAGGGCTAGTTTTAAAATGTTGTTATTCTGCATTATGCAGAGAAATGTTTTGAAAGAATCATGAAACATAGGAATTGCCAATTTTTACAATCAACTATTGAACGTGTCAGTTGGGAGATTAAAGAGCCTTAAAGTTTTTAAACTTGAAACCCCTTTTTTTTTCTTTTGTGCTGTGTTACAGTTATTTGCTTTAAAAAGGCCATTTTGTGAGATTGTCTAAGCAGTTATTGAAATTGATCATTGTACTCATTGAGTGCCATTAGTTTTTTTTCTGATTTAACAAGAAAACAATCTTGGGAGCTAATAATTCTGGACATGCTCTACCTCCACCTTTGTCAAATAGCAGATTTTACCCAACTGTAGTTTAGCTGAGGATTTAGAGATCAGTTGCAACAACCAGTTGTTTATTTTACCTCTTTAGATTTCTGCTCCTCAAGAAAGACTTTACTCAACATGGATTGGGTGAGTTAACGTGCTACTTTTATTTTTGTATAATGTCATGATGCTTTCTCCTTGATTTGTCTAGTTGAACATTGTTTACCCTGGCCAGCCTAATTATGTCAATCTTTCTGTTATTTAGTAAAACTAAACGTTGGAGCAGGTGCATTGTAATTGATTCCTAATTACCAACAATCCTGGAGAAAACTGTTGAGACACTTTGAAGTGAATGAGAACTTGTACTGTGAAAACCTCTTACCACAACAAATCTTCCCCCCCTCTCACCCTTGTCAATGTTGTTTTGCCACCAAAAAACCCCCTGATGAATCCTCAGTCCTTCCAAACTACATTGAGTGATGGGAGGGCAGAGGGAAAGCATTTCTGCAATCTTGTCAGTGTTTCCTTACAGAGAAACAGAGAAGTATGTGTGCTAATTGTATAATGCTACCAAGCACAAAACCATGAATGGCTAGGAGTTGTAGATCAAGATGCTAATTACTTTTCTTCTTATCTGTTTTTCAGTGGCTCCATTTTAGCTTCTCTAGACACTTTTAAGAAGATGTGGGTTTCTAAAAAAGAGTATGACGATGAAGGAGCAAGAGCCATACATCGGAAGACCTTCTAACTTATCTGATGTTGAACTCGTTAGTTGAAATTATGTAGATCAGACAGAAAAATTCCAGCAAGCTGGACTGAAGCTGTATATATGGGCTGTTGTTGCTTCTGGTTTGGTTTATGGGGACACATTCTGGATAATTTGAAATGTTATGAATAACTTAAAAATCACTGCTTCTACAGTAGTTATTAATTTTTTCTTGCATGTTGCTGGAAACAACATCAATTTTCATTGTTTTGAAATTTCCAGAATATGTTTCTCTAAAACATGTCCCAAGTTGGGTTCAGGGGCCCGTTTCTTGAAAGTCCTGGTAACTTTTCGGGCCTGGAGCTATATTTTAAAATCAAAATCTATAGAACGTTGGCGTAGTTTCTAGCCCGCATATCAGTCCGACTTGTTTGATCAACTTAGAATTTTATTGCTCAGCTTTCAAAATCAACAAAATTTGAGTCTTTAAAACAAACATCACGCACATAAAATAGCTTTCCGGGCCCGAAAGGTTATCGGAAGTTTCGAAAAACGACCACCAGGATAGGGCTGAGAAAAGTTATATGACCTTAAATTGCAGTTAAGGAAAATGACTTCCAAGCAAATTCAAATGGTGTTTGTATTTGTGACAGATTTGAGAGAAGTCCTGATTGGAATAAGAGATCTAATCTTGAAACAAAGTGTTTCCCAGAGAATTAATGAATACAATTGCCTTTCCTGAGCAAAGCTTAGTAGCTGTTATAGAGATGGTGTACAGTAGATGTTTAACTTTATGTCCAAGAAACAGCTATGGGAAGTTGAAACTTTTTTTTGCTGGGATTGCAAGGGTTTTAGAAATGTTTGCTGTTGTTAAGGAGATTATGGTTTAAGTGACCTTATAGGATTGCATAGCATATCAAGGTTGGAGTTACTTGTTAATGGGGTTTTATCTTAACTGTAGCTGTTAAACCTCATAATGTTTACAACTTGTGGACATGTTTGTGTATGTGTTGTGGTCCAAGTTTGGTTTTGGTTCAATTTTTATTTTCTGTTGTCTTGCTTTTGTTTCAGATTTTGCCGGAAAATGTATGAAAATAAGTGCCGTTATAAGACAAAGGAAAGTAAAAATTAAACCAAATTTGAACCTTAGCTTTTACTTATGCTTTTTTTTTATGATGATGATAACTAAACAGAAGTAAATTTTCCATACCACTGAAGAAATCTGAAAAGTCTGAAATCTGAACAGACCAAACTGTTCTACTCACAATGTATTTCTTTCTTCTTCACGGGGCTCCACGTGAATGTTGTGAGGGGAATCCCGAGTGAACTACACTGTAAGTGTAGCAGGGTGAGAGCTGCCTGCTCGACTGATGTCCTGTCTTTTTTTTTTTTGCCTGCCCTTGTCCTGCACAGCAAATCCATCCAAATTTTTTACCAAACCTCTATGGAGGAGAGAGGGGTGAGTGTGCCACATTTGGGTGATAATTTTTGTTTCTCATGTGCACAGGCAGGTTCCTCTCATAATTCCTGGCTTTGATTAGCTGGCCATGGGAAGCAGGCTATTATGAACCATGGCTGTATTTGTAGGCTGACGTATTGGACTGTTACAGGCTTACCATCTGCTTAGAGAGTGACTTTTGACTGTATATTAATTCTCCAGGTCTTCTGAAGTTTTTATTTATAAATAACATTGCACAGGCCACTTTCTGTTCAAGAACATGTTGTGTGATTACACCATTACTGGTTATGCCATTATTTTGAACAGTGGCCTGTGCAAAAATGTTCATTGTATGGAGGAGTAGATAATAATAAAGACATATATAAATGCCATGGTAGTAGCATATCATGTGCAGTAGAATGGGTATTGGTAATGGTAAAGGGATAAAAAGATAGCGGGACAAGACTACAGATGGCAGGCTCCTAGCTGAGATCATAGGGTCCATAGTGGCTGTCCTCGACACCTTGTGTCAGTTCAGATGATTGCCTCTTTGGGCAGTGATGTTAAGTTATTGGCGTTGTCCCCTACTCGTGATCGTACCCAATTATTAGGAGATGTTAGAGAACTCACATACTCCTGATAACCTGTCTTGTATTCTGGAGATGTAATGGTTCATGAGAAGGGCCATTTTTTATCCTTGCCTTGTTGCTTATTTATATCACTCTTTGTATGAAGTCCTCCTGTTGTTTTGTCCCCGCTCCTCCTTCCCTCCTCAATATTTACCCTTCCCCAATCCTATCAAGTCAGTGTCATGGTGTGGTTGCTTGAGTTCAGGTAACAAAGCAAGCCTATTTTTCATGTATTTTATTTCTTTTATTTGTTTGTTTGTTTGTTTATTTACTTATTTCTTTGCTATTACTAGACTGGACACTTGCCTCTGGACATCCTCGACCCCAACTTGACTAGGCATGATGCTGTCATTTTTTTAATACTTACAAAACGATACTTTCATTACTTACAATATGAGGCTTACACTACTATACAGGCAATACGTTATTTACACTACCCACAATACAATGCTTTGCACTAATTACAATATGATACACTACTAAAAAAACGCTTACAGGATACAACTTGACTAGGCATGGCGCAGTCATGCACTAAAGAGAAAAGCTCTTAGGTTGAGAATGTTCCCATTGCAAATTGCTTTGAAACGTTGCTTCTTAAACCTGTAAAACATCTCTGAAAGTTTGGTAAAACAGCTGGATTACGAGTCTCGTAATTATTCGTTTAAAACAGGCTTCTATCTCTCCCCGAAAAAAATGGCCAATGGAAAGTTTCAGTCTGCGTCTTTTGATAGTTTTAGAAACAGTCGTTTTTAACCACGCCCGAGTGATCGTGCGAGTATCGAGTTAACGCGCGAGTGTACCGCGACTGAGTAGTGCCCAGTTTCCTGCGACCCAACTGATGACTCGGTCACATGGTAGAAACATGGCGGATTCTTTGTAGTGGGTTTCGTAGTATTTTTCGAGCTTGCTTCTTTTCTTTTTGGATTTTTTCAAAAATGGTACGTCAGAGAAAAGGAAAACACGTCGTAGATTCTTCAAAAGATCACGTCGATAGGTCTAAATTCACTCGACGCCGAGGGAAGGAATCCTCTTTCAGTCCATTTTTTCTCCTGGCAGCTGTTTTTGCCATCCCTTTGTGTTTATTTGGAGCGTACAAACTATGGATTTACAGATTATCCATGCGTCTTTACACGCCAATTAACGCGCCGTTAGTTGTAAACAAGACTGAGAGTGATATGAGCCGCTTCTGGGGAACTTATCGCTCAAACTTGTACTTTGGATTGAGGTGAGTAAGCTTAAGCTTAAATCTGAAGCCCAAGCTTAATTTAAGCTTTGTTTAAGCTTAATTAAATAATTAACTTGTAGGTGCAGGTGTCGATTTGTTAAGTTTAAACTGACTTAAATAAAAAAACGTGCTAAGAGAAGACAACACTCCTTCAAAGTAAGTGGAAGAGTGTTGAAACTGTATTTGCATTTTGCACATTGGCCTTTTGATCGGTCATTGTACCCAAAAAAAATTGGCGGGCTACCAAGCCATTCAATCAGTCACTCCTTTTGAAAGAAAATTTTGTTGGAGTCTGTTACTTCCCAGCAAATTTACTTGGCTAAAACTTTTGACACAAATAAGAATACTACATATACAGTGACAGTAATACAAAACTCAGTAGTGAAGTGTGGGGAGGATGAGAGGGGGGTGGAGATGAGGTGGCATAGCCTGGGAGAAGAGGGGGAGTATGTGAGAGTCAGGAACTCAGCGAACTGTGAAGTTTATACCTCCTTTCCCCCTCATATTAGGTAGAAAGGTAGGTAGGTTATAGAACTTTAAACATGCTAGCCCTTATTGTAGACATGAAGTATTTTATCTTGCTTTCCATCCCACTCACTGTTGTTTTTCAATTTGTAACCACCACATGCTTGAAAAGGAAAAAAAAAATGCCAAAGCAAGGGAGTTTGACCTGATTTGACTGATGTATTTGGTCCCGGGGTGGGGCATTTCCATGAATCTACGATATGTTTATGGTTGAGGCAACAGAGATCAGAATACAAAAGAGTTGAGCAGTTGAAATAGAAGTATGGCAGATATATGGTCAATCTTGAAGGCTATCCAGACATTTAAATCCCTAGTCAGGCATCTTATCATCCTGGGAGACCGAGGGGCAGATATTATTTTGACACGTGGGAAAGTCAAGATGGGGCAAAAAAAAACCCAGTGATGGTTTAAGACAGCACATTAGGCTCTAAATGTGTGGCACATTAGTATAGCATGCAAATAAATATGGCCCCAAAATAAAGAACTCCAACTTCAGTTTTCCACAAAAAAAGTATATTTCTAATATAAAATCCAACACTGATCAACAGCTGTGCAAACTGTGTATTGTTTAGCATACAAGGCAAATTGGTAGACAGTACCAATACAGGTAAAAAGTGTTGATGGGTCTGTGTGACTCCTGCAGTTCCTAGTGAACTTTTTAAAGCCTTCGAAGTTTAAATACGGGGCAGTTTAATTGTTTTCTGGTAGGTCTCAAGGATGCCAGATTGCTTTCTCCTGGTGAATGTGTCATTTAACACCTAGTCCTTTTCAAACCCAGGAATACTTCCTGCACATCTTTTCCCCACCTTGAAACCCAAGCTTCCCATGTTTGGCTCTTTTGTGTTTATTCCCGACAAGGGCAATCGATAAAATCGATAATCGATAACATTCGATAACAATCAATAAAATTAGTTGATTGTATGGGAAATCGATAAAAATGGACAAACGCATTTGTTGTGAGAAAACGATAATTATAGATTTTTCAATCAGTTTTATCGATTTTATCAAAAACTTTCGATTTTATCGGTAACATTTTTTGTGTCGAAATATGTGAGCTTTAATAATAACGACAACCTCTATAACCAGCTCTAATATCAGGTTAAACAAAAGATTGCCGTTGCTTCCACTCAAAACATTTTCCTTGGCGGTTGCTTAGATAGGTAAATAGCTGAGATGTCACTTTTGCAGATACTTGGGTCGATACAGGACAGTTATCCTGCCAGCTTAATAAACCACATTTACTGAAATGCAAAATACAGTTTTATTCGTGAACAAAGCCACCGCAATCATTTTACCACGATTAAATGTCTTTAAATACAAAATCAATGTCGTTATTTTTAAAAACACAACAACACTCTTCAGCTTTCGGAACATGTTTCAATGTTTCAAACATCATCAGGGAGAGTTTTCCTATCGAACGTTAAACCCCGAACTCAACAAACAAGTTGAGCATGTCAATTTAATGTATCTATTACAGCTTAGTGGTTTTTAATATTGTTCTTTTTAAATTTTTATTGGTTAGTTTAAATAAGTTTGCATTTTACGTATATTTGAATTTGTAAAGGCTCATTGTATAGGCTGTTACATATATGGATAACGATCATTCTGTAAACCTTAGTATATATTTATTGTGGCTGATGATGATGTTTGAAACATCGAAACATGTTCCGAAAGCTGAAGAGCGTTGTTGTGTTTATAAAAATAATTACAACACTTGTGCTATCAACACCATTTGGTAAAATCAATGTCAGAAATTAAAGACATGTAGGACCGACATTCATCGATAAAATCGATAACATCGGTAACAGTAATACCAGAAGAGTTGTGAGTATCGATTTTTATCGATTGATCGATACAATCGATAACGTTTACATGATTGATATCGATAGTTATCGATTTATCGAACGGTTTTCCAATATCGATTTTTATCGGTTGCCCACGTCGGGGTTCATTAGGTTTTGATTCATCGATAAGTTGACGTGTTGAGCCTGGTAATACCCCCTCCCCCACTGGGGACAGGGACAACTGCTTTTTCTTAAGCAAACACACAATCAATAATATTGACAAATTCTGTTTCTGAGGATAAGAGGTATATAATCAGTATTATCGGTAGTATAATTTTAATGCTATATTCACCGTGCTACCTGGTGAATATAGCATTTGGATCGAGGCGTGGCTGCTAAGCAAAGTTACTTTTTTTCATGTGTTCTTTGTCAAGTTTTGGCCCCTTTTTTACTTTTTGATGTCCACATCTCAAAATTATACCAAAACAATTATTCGCCTCAGGTTCAGTAAATATTGGCCAATATTTACTTTGCCTTCAGCGAATAATTGTGAAATATAAGGCATCAATATGTTTACTGTAAAATATGAGGGTAGGTCAAACTAAAATTCTGGTAAATAAAAAGTTCAATTAACATATTATCAAGACCAAAAGTATTGTAAATTTCTTAAAATTTGCTGTTGTTGGTGGCATTGATAAATTTTCTCCATTTCATTGTTGTTACAGAACACGCAGTCCTCAGTCACTCATGACGGGGCTCATGTGGTTTCCTCAGTTTGCACCTGATGGACAACTAACCATTCGCCACACCTGTGAACAGTCTGATGGACTTCGCAAGTATGGCTGGCTTAAACACGACGGCACCAACTTTGGATCTCAGGAGATAGTTGACAAAGATTTTATATTGGTTACAGACTTTGTCAAGAGATTGGGCGGAGAACATGGAGGGGACTGGACTGCAAGAATTTCTGGAAAGGAAATGGTTGGTGTATTGTTTTACGATTAATTACTCAATAATATTATCAACTTTGTTACATCCATATTGTGAAGGCATGCCTCATTTTGGTCACTTTAGTTGACAAGCTACATGTATATTCATGTATGATGAAACTCTTGCAAAAATAATGGTTCCAGTCCAGTGTTCTCCTTATCAGGCGGTAACCGGTAAAATTTACCGCTTGTAGCACCGCTTGTTACCGGTTAGCCGGAACCAGACAAAGGCCTGGCTTAGAAACATCCAACAGTTTGGGATCGTGAAAGGTTTATTATCGGATTGAATTATGAAAAGATTTATGTCCGTCGTACTGCGTACCTATCCTGTGGCGCAGACGGAATGACCGTTAGATTACGTCTGCAGCGCAGGCTACTGCGTACCACGTAAGTCTAGTTTAATTAGTAACCTTTCTCATTGTCCATGCGTTTGTACAATATTAGACGTAGTCTTATCATCTCGACATTTCTAAGTTCGTTAGATAATAGTCTCATCTTCTCTACGTTTCTCCGCACGTTTCTACCTTTAGTTAGTAAGATGTTAGTCGTATCTTTTTAATGTTTCTCCGTATGCTAGTACATTCCTATAAAGGTATTAGTCTTCTCGACGTTTTCCATGGGATAGTGTGTTCGTCACTGGTGTAAGGTCTTATCTTCTCGACTGTCGACATTTCTCTGTACGTTAAAACATTTGAAAAATATTATTGTTATCTTCTCAACGTTTGTCCGTGTGCTAGTATATTCGTAATTTAGATGTTGTTAGTTGTATCTCCTTAACATTTCTCCGTACGTTAGCATTGTCGTAAGATACTAGACAAGTGATATCTTCTTGACGTCTATATCCGTAGGTTGGTTTGCTCAGGTTTGTTCGTAAGGTACTCTTAGTATTGTCTGCTCCTCGAAGTTCTTCGTTTGTGCCTTTGTAAGGAGTATGTCTCATCTTCTAGGCGTTTCTCAGTACGTTTTTTAGGTTGCTTTTCTTCTCGACGTTTATCTGTACGCTAATACGTTCCAGGTGACAGGAATTACAAACGTCAACCATTCTGAAGGGTTTTCGAGACATGTGTTAGCCTAGTGTCAAGTCTAAGTGTCATGCCAGCAACATTATGGGTCTCATGACAACAATTCCACTCCAGGGTAGAAAAAGATTTTCAACCGAGAGCTGCTTTACCGGTCTGAAAAACTGACTTACCTGTTTCCCTGAAAACTAGGGAGAACACTGCAGTCAGTTAGGAGGTACAGACTGAAGTAATATCACTGTGATTAAGCCCATTTGCAAAATGAGGAGGGTAAAAGAACAAACAACAAACAGAAGACCTTTTTTTATATTTTGTAGGGTAACCCATCGCAAGTGGTTTCACTGCTGTTCTATGCCACACATGAAGGACAAGCTAATCTGCAACCCATCACCCAGAAGAACACACTTACAGCACTGCGAGGCAACTCACCTGAGCTTGGTTCGTTCACGCTACACTTTGCTCGGCCTCCAAAAGTAATTTATTCATCATTTCTGGCCGCTCACACACCAAACGTGCACTCGGTTAAGGATGTTGTGATGCAAAACATCCGAATGGCAAAACTCAAAGGTGCTAGAAACATGCAGGTTCTGTCCTTAGCTGGTCACGTGACCAGTCGTGACCAGGAAGGACGGGAATTACCAGTGAACTTATTTGTCCAGCAATGGACGCTTGAGCTTCCATTCGAAGTGGAGGTTGCATTCGAGTCTGGAAGTTTTCAAGCTCGAAGGGAAAGATTACTGGGGTCTTCGTTTGCAAATCTTAGAGACCACTACAGCTCTCAGTTTGACAGGAAGTTTGAAGAGAAGTTTTCGTTGACAGCCCAAGGTTATAGCAAGGAAGAGGTTCAATTCGCCCAGGCAGCGCTGAGTAACATGGTGGGAGGCATTGGGTATTTCTATGGCAGCTCTAGAGTGATCTCTCGATATTTTAAGGAGCCGACAGATTACTGGAACAGCGCTTTGTACACCGCAGTTCCTTCGCGTCCATTCTTTCCTCGTGGATTCCTGTGGGATGAGGGCTTCCATCAGCTCCTCATCAGCCAGTGGGACGAAAGTATCAGTAAGGACATCATTGGCCATTGGTTGGATTTGATCAACATCGAAGGCTGGATTCCGAGAGAGCAGATTCTCGGCGACGAAGCTCGCACGAAGGTGCCTTCGGATTTTGTCGTGCAGCACAACGAGAATGCCAACCCGCCAACTTTGATTCTTCCGATCAAATCGATGGTGGACAAAGGCGTCTTAGATGAGACATATCTACGAAAGATCTTTCCGCGATTAAAGGCTTGGTTCAACTGGTTTAACACCACGCAGTTAGGAAATCTGCCATCCACCTACAGATGGCACGGACGAGATGCCAAGACTGACAAGGAGCTGAACCCCAAGACACTCACTTCCGGGTTGGATGATTATCCGCGCGCTTCACACCCCTCAGATGACGAGAGGCACGTGGATTTGAGATGCTGGATGGCATTTGCTGCTGGTTTGATGGCCGACATTGCTGAAGCTGTCGGCGAGAAAGCGGATGCTTTGCTTTATAGATCCACGAGTGATTATCTCTCTGACAATAAACTGCTGGACAAGTATCATTGGTCCTCGAAGGCGGAGTCGTACAGTGATTATGGAAATCACACAAAGTTTGTGAAGCTTGTCCAACGTGCTATTCAACCATCTCAACCAGGCAGTCCAAAGAAAACGGTTCGTATTGTGACCTCCAAGCAAGGCCCTACCCTCAAGTATGTCAACGCAGTCGGGTATGTAAGCCTCTTTCCTTTCTTGTTACAAATCTTGGATCCTGCCTCACTTAAGCTTGAAAAAGTCCTTAAGGAATTGAAAGACCCTGAGCGGCTCTGGAGCGAGTTTGGTTTAAGGTCTCTATCAAAGAGTGATCCAATCTACAAGAAGTACAACACTGAACACGATGCGCCTTACTGGAGAGGAGCTATCTGGATCAACATCAACTACTTAGCAGTTAGAGCTCTGAATTACTATGCCACTACCACCGGGCCTTATCAGAGCAAGGCTAAAGCGATTTACACGGACTTGCGGAACAATTTGATTAACAATATGTACAATGAGTACCGGAGATCTGGGTTTATATGGGAACAGTATGATGATAATACGGGACACGGGAAAGGATCACATCCATTCACGGGATGGTCCTCGCTTGTGGTTCTCATGATGTCAGAACATTTTTGATACTTAGCTCTTGAGCAGTGTACCTCACGATATGCTTATTGCGAGGAAAATGTTGTCTAATAGAATAGGTAGGTTTAATTCCTTAAATTATAATAAAAAGTATCTGGAAAATGCACAGTCTACTGACTCTTGCTCCAAGGTAAAGTCGAACTCGTGCCACAGACCACCCACACCACTGCCGCTCATAGCGTGAAGTATCTAGGAGTATTACCAGGGTTATCTCCAACATTTTTTAGGTTTCCCTGATAAGCCTCTGATAACCATTGATACACGTGATAGAGATAGACTGGAACAAAGTTTCTTGTCTAAAGAAACAAAACAACACGATCCAGAGCCCACGACTAACGCCTCTCGGTCAAACGGCTTTTCGTTACGTTGAATTTTACTATTAACTGTTTATCTTTTCCCCTTTTATTATCTCTCCTGCATGTAAAGTTTTTATAGCCGAATTAAAATCCACTGGAAAGAAATTCAGTTTTGTATTATCGTGGTAAACGAAATTTCCAGTAAACTTTTAGCGTAAAAAGATTCGTAGATAAGCAGACGTCACCCACTGAACGAGTACTATTGTTAACATTTTCTAATCATCGCAGCTTGGGTTTAACTTGGGTCTCTTTTTTCAACGTATGTTTGTTCGCCGTGAAAGACAAATACATCATACATACATACATCACCTTTATTTCACCTCGGATTTATGCTAATTTTAGCTAATTTCTCCGAGAAAGAAAAGACGAAGAAAAAAAAAAATAAAATAGTATTAATAGTTAGTAGTTGTTAGTCAGGTCGTCTTAAATAAAAGAAGTGTTTCTCATTGAGAAGTTGTATTTTATTGGTCATCGATTATACAAAGGCTAACGAAACCAACAAACACGGCAACAAATCCCGTGACTTTTCAGTTAATCAACATCGCGTACCACACAGAAATGGCGCTTAAAAATTATATATTTTTATTTTTGCTCTGTCATGTTGAGTTAAATGTACAATGTTCTTTATAACTAGAAGGGTGAAAATATTCTGTTCAAGGTTCTCTGACGGTGGGAATGAAAAACAGAATGCGAACGTGAAAATAAAACGCATGAAGACTGAGTTCAGAGGACAGGGAGCATCCATTCTCTCCCCAGTCCCCATGCCTTTTACTTTGCGTTTCCCTTTCCCACTACTGTTGGTTTTGTTCCTCATCAACTCACCACAGGACTACTGGGTAAAGGATTACAACAAAGATCAATAGGAACAATTTAAAACCAATCGAAACTTAACAATGTACCAAAAGAAGTTTGTGATTTTAGAAATAATAGTAGTTAAAAAAATTCCTCACTATATAACACTTCCGGTTTAAAGCGTAGCGCTCGTGCAGTTTTAAACCACTCGGTCGCGATGAACAAACAGGGAAAAGCTACACGACTTAACTGCTCCAAGCATGTGGAGCAGACACAAGTGTTCTGTTGAGCGCGATTTCGGGAACCGGGAACACGTAAGGGAAACGTGCGAGGGGAGAGGGAGGTTTTTGAGAAGGCGGAAAAGAAATTGCACCCAGCACAATTCTTGCGCCTACTAGGCAAGAACCTTACTCCCGTAGAAATAATTTTATCGATCTTTAAAAAAATCGAAGGACAACTTTCACAACCGTATGCTTAAATAGTTTTACAGTTGACTGTTTGTCAGGCCAGCGATTGTTTAAACCAAACAAACGACAGATTTTTCTGCGCATGATAGTAAAAGTCACCTTTAGCCTCGCATGTCTTTTTCTGGGCTTTTCTGAGTTTTAACAACTCGTAACTGACTTCATTGTCTCTCCTACGACTGTCCGTAGCTACTGACACTGTGATCAATTTGTGTTTTCTTCCACTAGATTTAAAAAATCGCTGGAAGCGATTGTAAGGCAACATATCTTCCGTCTTCAGTGAAAGAGTAAACGCCCGAGTGATCCAACAAAGCATTGCGAATGTCGTGCGAGGCGAGTCCATGTTTCCTTCCGTCCTCTGTTCCTTTTATTCTTGAGTATTGGCCTCCTTACCGCATCCTTGTTCTGTTCCACGGGTCATGACTACTTAAACTAGAAAAAAATCAAGAATTGTTCATAAAAACGTTCAGCGTACTTCCAGAACTTTTTCTTAAGAATAAACTGAGCCTGCGATGGTTCAATGCCAGTTGAGTTGCTGCGAAAAAAGCAACGTTAACATACGAAAGGAAAAAGAACGATTTTGTATGACATAGAACCTTTGAGCACCTATATAAAGAGTACACCTCCTTTTGCTTACATTTGGGAAGAAGCATCGTGATTTGAGCCCCGGCTTAAGAGTGAAACTTTCTCGTCCGACGTCTCAGTGTTGTTCGGTCGTCGTATGAACTGTATAAACAATCAAACTTGTTGGACACGCAAACTATTGCTTTACCGGTAAGCTGGTGGGGAGGTACGAACATCAGTAGAGCGGTGGTATATCACGAAGCCCCCCCCCCTCCCCCCCCAAAAAAAATCACATGGTTTCAGGTAGGTCCTTTGTTCCTTTTAATTTGTCAATTTTTTGCTACTCTGTAAGACCCGTTTGTAACAAAAGAAAGCAATGTTCATTGCGGGCGAGGGCCTTTCTCGGGAGAACTAACGGTAAAACTAGAACACAAATTTAAACTACAAATTGTTCTTGAGACGTATTTTTGAAAAAAGGAAGGGCCAGTCGGATACCAAGTAGTGAATGAGTGAAAAACGTGACATGACGTTTTTAAACGATGAAGGCTCACACAGATCAAGATAAACTTACCAGGTCAACCTCTTGACTTTTCTCCTGTTTCTCTGGGAAGTAGTGTCTACGTCGCTCGTCTATCAAAAAAAAAAAAAAAAAAAAGACGAAAAGAATATTTGTGGTCACTGTCGATAAAACTTAGCACACACGCTTCACTATCGTTCAACATTTGTTGAGTAACGACAAATTTTTGCCTTCTTTGGTTGGTTTTCTTTCTGTCATTCAACAAGGCGGGATTGAACCTGGGTTGACTCCATTTACCAAACGTTAGGAGCCACAGTCAAACGTGCAAGTGTCTGTGTCGCTGTGGGCTTCCAGGCTTCTGTAGCTTAACAGCATTGCACTAAATAAAGAGCATTTTAGTTTCTTTTTAATATTAGGTCAATTAGGAACACGGCTAATTTGAAAACCAATTTATTGAAATTATAACCGTGTATAAATCAAGTTAATTATTATCTGTTGCATGGGCGATTTCAACTTTCAACATCAGCAAAGTGTTAAACATTCAATCATCAACAAAGTGACCCTTCACAACTTACCGAGAACTGACAAGTCTTTAAAAAGAATGTCTAGACGCCTCCTAAGGTACAAAAAGCAAAATAAGCAATTAATGACCAAGGTTTACTGATCAAGAGGGGTAGCTATTCATGTTTGTTATAAAGCAGTAATGATAATTCGGTAAATTATGATGGTCCGGGTGAGTGTAGTCCTGAGAAGGACTGTTTGAGGTGACATTGACTGACGTTTCGACAACCTTAGCGGCAGTCATCATCAGAGTCAAGTGAATTGTGAATCGTCAGTAGATGTTTTAAGTCTCTGGTCGTTGTCCTGATTGGTCGACGATCTTGTGATGTTATTGGTCGTCTGTTAGTAATGATTGCCTGTTTCTCAAACGTTTCCCCGATGAGACGCCAGCATTGATTATTCAGCAAACAGACTTGCGCCTGGTGCTGCAAGTTTTCCCGCGCTTAGTCCCACGCTTGGCACCGGGTGTATGTTTTTGCTTCGTGTTCTGATTGGTTCATTAAGTTACTTTGGTTTGTTATGATTGGCCAATTGTGATTGTTCAGCTTTTGAACTGTTCTTACACGATTCCAAAATTTTACCTTTCAGAGATAGGAAGCTTGCATCCATCATAGATTGCCAATCGTCTCTTCCTGTTTAAGTTGTACCCATACTTGGCCATCATTTCAAAAACGTTCTGTGAACAAACAAAAACCATAAAAATTGCTTTGGAATTGTCCAAAATAAAAACGCAACAAAGACATGCAAGCAAACAACTTCCACGTAATATGATCGTATTAATATCAACATTGTGTCATATTAAAATGTTCTAATTTTTCACTCTGTTAAGACGAAATCCTAAAGTGTGACCATTCAAATCAAAGCTATTGAGCAGTTCTTTCCTGTGGTACCGTTAATTATGCTGTACAAGGTGGTTCTAAGTTTTGAGTCCGTGGGTGAAATCCTAAAGTGTGACTATTCAAATGAAAGATACTGAGCAGTACTTTCCTGTGGTACTGTTTACTTGTGCTGCATAAGGTGGTTTTAACTTTGAGTTAATCTCTTATAAGTGTGACTGTTTAGTTGAAAGCTTTTTTGAGCAGCACTTTCAGGTAGCGCTGTTTATTACGCTGAATTCCACTGCACTTTGGAGTGTGAAGATGAATTCTTAAGTGTGACCATTCAACTGAAATCTACTGAGCATTTTTCTCCAGTAATGCTCCAACATCAGTGCTGCCAACCATCGCTACAAATGAATAGACTCACCACTACTTTGAACTCGTCCTTATCATGTTTAGCCTTAAGTAAAATGTCATTAAGAGCGGAGTATCTGGAAACAAAAAGCATCAGGTTACTTTATCGTTAGTTTATTTTACAGTCTAATCATTTAGAAGAGCTCGCCTGTCTAAAAACCCTACAGATTTTGGGCGTCCATCCTCACAGAAGCCTTTTTTTTTTCTTGTTAAAGCTCCACATTAGCTGTGGTTACACACACCATGGTGTGCCGAGGTGGTAGCAGTCACAATCGCGTTGGTTTATTCAATGGCGCATAAAACGGGAATTCATGGCAAACACCTCAGTAACTCTCAAATACTTCTGCTCTTTTAAACGTAGTAAAGTAGCCCAGTGTAACCGCACCTATTGTCTCTCTCTCTTCTGTTCTCACTGTTGTATCCTGTTATGTAATGCTGGCATAATACTGAGGGAAATCCCCAGGTTGTAGTGGAATTATGGGATTCAAATAGTCACGTGACACAAGAGCACGAGGAGCGAGAGGGAGAGGAATCGAAGTTTGGGGATCGAGATTGTCAGTCTTGTCAGCGTTTACCTTGTTTACAGTTTACAGTTATAAAGTTGTGTTAGTTCATTCCGCTGTGGTCACTCTTTATTCCCCCGCAAATCCGTCTACAAGTGGTGGAGAACCCAAAATTTCGTCGGACTCATCATGCCAGCTACAATTGAAGAATTGCAAGGCATCGTGGCTGGACTTGTCAGCGTTGTGAAAGACTTAACGACAAATGTAACTCAAGTAAACCAAACAGTCGGCAACATGGCCGAGGCCGTTCCAGCACCAGTTCAACACGAAAATACACAAGGTCTTCGTATGCCTTCCATCCAGCTTCCTTCGTTTCGTCGAGATAGTGTGGTACAAGACGATATCTCGGAATTTCTCGAGCGGTTCAATCAACAAACCTCACATCTTCCCGCCGGAACACGTTTCTCCCTTCTTGAACAACAGTGTGTTGGCGACTGGCCAAGATCTGTGTTGTCAATAGCTAAAACCACAGAGGGCTACGCAGATAAAGCGGTAGAAGACCAACTTAACATTTGCATCGAACGATTACGTGCAGAATTCGGTGAATCGAAAGAAGACAAGTGCCGCCGATTAGCAGCCGAGTTAAGCGCCATTCAACAAGAGCATGGCGAGTCAGTGGAACAGTTTGCGTTCAAATACAAGAAACTACTGCATCAATTGGAGAAACTTGGCGAAAAGATTGCGAAGGATTGTCCTACCTTTGTCATATCACAGTTTATTTCTAAAGTCCAGCCTAGTATTGCTCAGCAGCTCGTTGTGAAAGCATCAGAATTTGAAACACTCGATAAGGCAGTCGAAGCGGCTCGTCGTGTTGAGTTGTCATTTCAAACTTCGCCCACCGCCTCGAAACCAAATCAGTCGCTCGATGAATGGAAAGTTACACCACCGAATGCGTTTGTTTCCTCGACCTCGGTGAAGTCTCAATATCAGCACTCCCAACGACAGCAGAGGGCTTGTTACACTTGCGGAGAAACTACTCATCTGTCAAGGTACTGTCCAAAATACCGCAAAGACACTCCAAAACAACCGGAGATATGCAGAAATTACAATCGATTTCCCAAATCTAATTGCGAGGAAGACGGCAACAAATGCTCTTATGGCCGACAACACAAGTGCCAACGCTGTAACAAGTGGGGCTGTAAAGCTATCAAACACTCGGAAAATCGCCCATCAAGCACATCTCGCAGCACTGTTCCATCTGATGAGGTAAATTCTCTTAGACAGCAACTCGTAGTCTTATCTACTCGTCTGGAAAAATACGAAGCTCAGTGTACGGAGAAATCCTCGACTTCCATTCCTGCAGGGTCTGAAAACCAAACATCACCCTCCGCTTCACGACCACCACCTCCAGCTTCATTTGATCAGCCATCGACATCTACTCCATTATTTGGATTACCTGCCGTTACCATCCCAGCACATTCAGGAAAGCCACAAACTCAGTTATGTCAGCGTAATATCTTGTGGACCTCTGTTACATCTGCAGGTGAACCACTGCCCTTGCCATTGGATAGTTGCTGTTCTGTATCCCTTGTGAGCAAAGTACATGCTGATTGTGTTGCATCCAATCGACCTGACCTCAAGTATTGTGCCCTTGAAGAACCCATTTCTGTTACCTCTGCCGATTCAAAGTCTGATCTTAAAGCAGTTGCCACTATGCAAATCCCCATCACATGGGAAAACCAAACAGAAACTGTCTTTACTATGCTCGTAGTTCCAGGTCTCGTATGGCCAATGCTCTTTGGAGAGAACCACCTTCATGCGACTCAAGCATTGGTTGATCATTATGCTCCGTCCATCACCTTTCGCCATCCGAGTATGCAGTTTCGGGTCCAGTGCTCTCTTGACAATCCACTTCAAGGCTTCGCAAACATCTCTGTACCCAATAGCTCCTCATCATGTGAAAGTGGATCAACAGCGCAGAAGCCTCATGTTAGTATTACATGCCTTCTTACCGGAGCACCGCCACTGGGTGTTAACAAGCATTCACAATCCCTTCACCGTGGCCTTAATTTTGTTACAGTCTGTGTCACCCTTTCTGCAGCTTTAATGGGATACCAAGTAATCCGTCAACCACTTTGGATTGAGGGTAAAGACATTCAACCAGGCGTCAAGGTTGTCAGTGGTCCCTTTGATCTCAGCCAAATTTCAAGTAATGTGACACCTGAAACAGCACGCCCTAGCAGTGATCCATGCCACAATGCTCAGCTCATAGACCTTGCTGAAACACCAGAATCAGTTCTAACAGAAGAAACTCCTGACATGCACATCACATACTGCACAACACTGGCAGTGGAATCTAAGTTGAAGAAGACAAGTATCCCTGAGAATGTCATTCTAGGAAATGTTAGAGACATGACAAAGGATGATGATGCTGTTCTTGAAGAAGCAGCTGACACTACTGCAAAACAACTTGCAGATGGATGGCTTACTTGGGCAAATACTCAGCAGCCACCTCCTTCATTGCAAACTCCAAAGGACACTGAACATAAACGTTGTGACTTAGACTTTTGTGCTCCAAAGCAATGGCAACTTTCAGTCCAAGTGAAAGAAATGGAAGATTCTGGTCTCAACTCATCCATATTGTCTCCTTTCTGTGATGCGCTACCAGAATTTGACTGTCAAGGTCCTGAGTTTCCTCCAGCAGAGGAGCTAAGCTGTGACCCTTACGCATCTGCTTACAGTGATGCTATATTTCATGCCTTGGATTTAGATGGCCCAGAGTATTTTAATGTTGATGAAGATATCATGAAGAGATTTAAGGAACTTATCCGTCAGTATCCTACTGCATTTGTCCTCCCTGGTAGTCCACTTGGAGCAGTAAAGGGGTTTGAGCACAGAATTGACACAGCTGATGCCCCTCCCATCTATCGTCACCCGTACAAGAAAAGCCCAGAGGAACTCAGAGCAATCAAAACAGAAATCGAGCGGATGCTTAAGCTCAAGATAATACAACCAAGTCATTCAGAATGGGGTTCCCCATGCATCCTGGTCCGCAAACCTCCAGAAAAGGGTACACTGCAACCTCCAAGATTTGTGGTGGACTATCGCCGCCTCAACAGTGTGACACAAGGGGATGGTTACCCTATCCCCTCTATCTCTAGCGTTCTTGATGCTGTTAGCCAAGGAAAAGTATTTGCGAAATGTGACTTGGTCAGTGGTTACTGGCAAATTCCTATCCGGAAATCGGATCAACAAAAAACTGCATTTTGTACACACCTGGGACTGTATGAGTTTCTCAGGCTCCCCTTCGGATTGAAAACAGCACCAAACACCTTTCAGCGGATTTTAAACACTGTATTTGCAGATTACTTGCACAAGTGGCTGGTTGTTTATGTGGATGACATAATTCAGTGGGCAACGACAGACGAGGAGGCCCTTGAACATTATTCATTGTTGTTTCAGAGATTGGTTAAAGTTGGTATGCAACTAAAACCTACCAAGTGTACATTCTTCGCAAAGGAAATCGAAATACTGGGACATCGGATCACACAAGAAGGTCGAACACCAATAAGCAAAGGAGTAGAAGCAATCTTATCTATGCCCACACCAACTAACACTTCTGCAGTCAAGCGTTTTCTTGGACTTTGTGGATATTTTAGAGACTTTATTCCATGCATGTCTACCCGAACACAAGCCTTGCGATCTCTTCTCAAGAAGGATGTGTCATTTCAGTGGACCGAAGAAACAGCAAGAGAGTTTCAAGACTTGAAGCAAGCAATCACTGGCTCAGATGTTATGTTATTCCATCCTGATTGGAATGCTCAGTTTGAATTACATGTGGATGCTAGCAAGCTAGGATGTGGTGCAATGTTGGCTCAAGAGAAGGATGGCATACTTCGCCCTGTAAGATTTGCATCCCGAGCATTTACACAAGCTGAATCACGTTGGACAACGATGCACCAGGAACTCTTTGCGGTGAAATGGGGACTTGAACAGTTTCGCTCTTACATACTAGGCCGAAGAGTGAAAGTTGTAACCGATCATGCGAATCTTAAATGGTTGACTACCATGGCACCACAACAGGCAAAAGTTGCAAGATGGTGCATGAGCATGGCTGAGTTTGACTTTTTCATCGAACACAGAAAAGGGGAAAGAAATGTTGTTCCTGATGTTCTCAGCCGTCACCCTGTAAAAGAGAACATTCCTGAAGACAATGTTGTTATACCTCCAGAGAACAGTGTTATCGCATTTATGATCATTGCAACCTCAGTTGATGTTCCGTACCACACCCCTGAACTTGTTCATGGAACATTTAACAATACCATGGCTTGTTTACACAATGCATGCCTTATACCTCAAGCTCATTGCCTCGACCCAGTTTGTCTGGCTATTGCCGCAAAGAGAAACAAATGTGCGAAGGAAACTCAAAGCAAAACTTCAGTTACTAACCAGACCAAGACTCCTCAAGTTGGTACATCTCAACAAAGTCCATCTTTAGACTGCGACTTTCAAGACTTCGAAAATTTGGAATCTTTAAACCGGAATCGATCAAAGTTTGCTAAGAGACAGCTACAGGATTACTGGTTAAATCTGCTAATCAAGTTTCACAGCTCAAATCAAGATCTTTCTGCATTTAAGAACATTCCTAAGGAACACTTGCAATGGGTTAAACAAATGGCAAAGCGCTCAGCTGTTATTGACGGTTTGTTAATGTATCGAGATGAATTTATGGAGGACCCAAATCACTATCGTATTATGGTTCCCAATGACATTCAACTTCAACGTCACCTCTTACGTGTATATCATGATTCACCTGTGGGAATGCATCGTGGACGCGAAGCTACTTATGGATCTCTTTCTTATGACTTTTATTGGCGAAATATGACTAAGCATGTGAGGAACTGGATCAGGCGTTGCCCTGCCTGTATCAAATTTAAGTCAGCTGATCCCAAACATGGACCAATGCAAATTCGCATATACGACCGTCCCTTCAGCACCATTGGTATTGACTATGTTGGACAATTGCCTTCTACCCCAGCTGGTAACAAATGGATTCTGACTGCTGTTTGTCCCTACTCTAATTTCTTGCGGGCAATTCCGGTCCCAGACAAACAAGCAACTACTGCAGCACGAGCTTTGTTTAATGATGTTTTCCTGCAATACGGATTTCCAGCAGTCTTACAAAGCGATCAAGGAGGAGAATGGCTTAATGCGGTATTACGCCAACTAACAAAACTTCTCTCAATTGAACACATTGTTACAACAAGTTACCGTCCACGCCTAAATGGAAGTACAGAACGTGTTCACCGATGGCTGAATGCAGCAATAGCAATTTATTGTGAGAAACACCAGGAACGCTGGGAAGAATTCCTGCAGCCAGCTGTATATGCTCACAATGTATCTCCAATTCCTGGTACGGGTCAAATTAGTCCATTCTTCTTGGTATTTGGCCGCAACGCACCATCGCCTGAAGTCATTTCTCTTGACTTACCTGGAGAAAGCCTCTCAAGAAGCACCTATGCAGAGCAGCTTGTGTCTCGTATGCGTGAAGCACAAAAACAGTTCAACAGCATCAAAGCAGACATGAAGAGGACTCAAAGAGAATATTATGATAAATCATCCAGGGAACTTAACATTGCAGAAGGAAAGCAAGTTTATGTTAGAAGACCACCTCCAAGTTCACAACCAAAAGGATCAGCCACACGGTTCATTCGTCGATTTGATGGTCCTTACACTGTTATTGGACATGTCCATGGTCGCCAGGATCTATTGCGACTTCGACACAAATTCACTCAGGATGAGATTAAAACAGTAAACATTGAAAAGATTATTGTTGTGCCAGATGAACTTTCAGAAGAAGTAGATTATGATCTCAGAAATAATGAAGAACCACCATCTAACACAGAGACAGTTACCCCTCCTGAATTACCCACTCTAAAGAGTGCAGCGATTGACCCTGATTTGGCAAAGTTAGCATTTGCTTTTGGACATTATTTGAACAGTCTACCAGGTGCAAAGGCATATGCATCAGAAGCCTGCAAAGTGGTGTACCAGCAGATTCCAGATGCCCAGGAAATTTTGAAACGTTGCGGAAAACTTAAAGGACTGATTTCAAAGTGCCCTTATCTATCCATGTCTGGAGGCTCACATGGAGGAACTTACTTGTTAAAACTTGACAAAGACATGTTTGCAACTTTAGTTTCGGAAAACTAAAATCCCTTTTAAGAAGGGGTGGACTCATGTGGATTATAGACTGTTAAGATTTTCTTGTTAACTTCGTTTCAAATTTATTCACTATGTACATTGTTAGCTTTTGTCGTAAGTTACTCCCTTTAAGAAGGTGTGGACTGTAGTGGAATTATGGGATTCAAATAGTCACGTGACACAAGAGCACGAGGAGCGAGAGGGAGAGGAATCGAAGTTTGGGGATCGAGATTGTCAGTCTTGTCAGCGTTTACCTTGTTTACAGTTTACAGTTATAAAGTTGTGTTAGTTCATTCCGCTGTGGTCACTCTTTATTCCCCCGCAAATCCGTCTACAAGGTTGCGGGGGGGGGGGGGAACTCAGGTCTATTGCATGACCGGGAAGTGCGAAGGCCTTTTTTGGGTTAGAAATTTTCAGTCTGGTGGTCTTTTTTGGGTAGAGAGATTTTCGCAGGACTGTTTTTAATTAGGTCCAATAACAAGCGTTGCGTACCTCCGGGTTCTCAATTTTATATCAAAGAACTGCATCAGTATCATTTACAACTCAGAAGAATCTTTTTCATGCGAATAGAAAGGACTTTTCTTAGGATACTTTCTGTTCCGTTGAACTTTTTTGGGTTCAGTCTGAGCCTAATGGGACCTTTTTGGGGTATAAAAATTTGGCGTGATTTTGCATCTCCCTGTCATTAATAAACCTGGGTAGCCCCTAGGGGTAATCTAGTAATAAACTAGCATCCCATCTAGAGGGGGAGTAAAAACGCCGGCGCCTAAAGAAAACGCCAGCGCGTCGGTGCCCTGTGGCGCAAGTCTGACTTTGATCTTAAAGTGCCACTGAGACGAAAATTCGTAGATTTATTTCGGCCAAATTCTGTCGCAGAATATCGTGTTGTGTCTATATTTATCCAGAAAACTGAACAAGAAACCGTCCATCCTAATATTTTTAGCTCCGAAGTTGCGTAAAATGTGTCCACCATTACTGAAAACGTGTTCCTGGGTGATTGCGCAATTTAATAGCTTATGACGTCAGAGGCTCACCTCGGTCGCGTTTCGTTGTGTTTTGACTCAAGATGCCTACCATCGACTGCGAAACCTCCGAAGAGTATTTCTACGATTCAGAACAGTCTTTAGCTTCCGGAGCTTCAGGGGATTCATTTCATTAGGTAAATGAAGAATTTTTCTTACCGTACGATGTAAGAACTGATGTCAGGAGATTTCAGCTTATAAGCTTGTAAACAAACTGTTCAAAGTTGTTTTTCTCGCCGTATTGGCGGGAGTTCAAAATATGCGCGAAATAATGCTTATACAGTGATTACAATTCAGGGACAAGTTGCTCGATGAGCGGACAACTCTTATCTAACGGATAAATCGCTTTCCAGCCATTCGAAAAACTGATGTTTTAAGCGTTGGAAATTTAGACAAAACATCTATAAAAACTCTAGAATTTGATGCTCGCGAATTCTCAAGCATTGGTCGATTGATTTTATTTTTGTTGGCTTCGTTGGAGAAATAAAAGAACCTATATTTTGTCTGCCGTTGTTTATATTCATTACATATTGTAAAGCATTGAGATTTTTGGCCATTCTTAGCAAAGTAGAGGAAACTTTCTTGAAGAGCCGTAATGCTGTAGCCATCTGGCAGTCAGCTGATGAAGCTTACCGTGTCCACCATAGTACAGTGGTCGCTTAACGCATTGAAACACAAGTGTTTGGCGTTTCTAAATATTTTGAACAGTTTTTGTAGAATTCTTAACTTGAGCCGAAAAAGTGAAATAAACCAAAATCTTTTTTTAAGAACTGGAGGCCTTGTGTGACCGGAATCTAAATATTTGTAGTGCAAATCAAAGCCACAAGGAAAATTTTCTGCTGCTCAACAACATGCGGACCGCCGAGGAAACGAAGCTTTCACTTGCTTTTTTCATTGCGTAAAAATAATATCTTGATATCTAATCATTTTTCTTGGTAGTTCATTTATTAAGATTGCTGTGACAGTTAAAAGAAATAACATTGTAAACCCCCTAGACAAATAGTGGCGTGAGATATTTTTCCCAACTTAAATTTCCACGAGCCCACCTGTTGAAGCCTTTATATATTTCGAACAATAATGTCAATCGACTCTTCACCGACAGGGAATAAGGAGAAATGTTTCTCGACATTCAGGATGGTATGCTATAAAATAAATAACCATGCTTAGAACTAAGCGATTACTGCTTTGAAATTAACACACGCGGAATTAAAAAAAAGAAAAAAGCTAAGCAATACAAACTATTGACTTAATCGCGGCGGTCCTGCATTCGCCCAGGATGCAGTTTATGAGGACTACGCCGAAGATCTGCGCGCTAGCAGACGGCAGGACTGAAAGGGTTTTCCACAAGCAAAATAAATTTTAAAATACGTTAAAAGAAAATAAATTTTGCACAATGGTGGATGCGTTGAAAAAGAAACAAACTATCACTTCAACTGCGTTAAGATTAGGTACCTTTCGTCGCGTTCTTTCCGGATCTTTTTTTCCCTATAGCTGGAATGGACAATGGAATAATCGACCTCTGGGACCCTTCGACATGAACAGCCCTCTGGAAACACTCGTCCGTGAAGTGATCAGAACAGCCGACAAAAATACCTCTCGGGTTGAAATTTGCACTGTGTTGAGTACGAACATTATCCATTCTTCCATTGCGGGTCCGCTCGCAAGGCTTTGATGAAGCGAAATACCAGCTCGGTGGTTGGATTTATTGTTGTAGCATTGTACAACACAAGTAATACCCTTTATAACTGCTGCAGCAACGAAAATTTCAAGGCCGTACAGCAAACAGTTGGCAGGAAATCTTCCCTCGACGACAGTTAAATTTCCCGCGGCAAGTACGGTAACCGTATGAAGGTACTAGGTTTGAGGTGAGCCTCTAACGTCACTTCCGCTAATTCGCAAGCCAGCTTCCGGAACAAGGGCCAGTAATGGCGGCCGTAAAATCTCGACAAAAACCGTCCGAAAAAAGCGACTTCCAGTCGTCGTAATGAGTTGAAATTTGGCATGGTGACTAGCAACCACAGACTATTTTCGAAAATGCAAATGGAATACCAAAATTCTGGTCCCAGTGGCACTTTAAAAGTGCATCAAATGAAAGTTGATGACAAATGAATATTTTTTCGAAATACTTACGTTGGAATGGGGACTTTGATGTCCTTAAACATATCTAACGCTTTCCTGAAAAAAGATGAATTAACCACTTTCTTGAGCCCTTCATATTAATACCTTCACTGAAGTTGTTAATTTTAATTTTGGCTCCAGCAGCTCAGAAATGCAAGATGCTTATACCCTAATCTTTGTCACTTTGTTACCTGTCTTGACAAGTTATGAGGAGAGGTAGGGTCTATTTACATGGTAATAGATTAATTGTCGCAGGTAGGTTAATTTTACACTCTCAAGTTCAATCTTGTCGATCATCAACAGAGTGAGAACCGCCAGATAATGCCAAAATCTATTCCCCTCTTCAATCAAAGAATCGTCATTTTATAACACTAAAAATGCTGTCGCGGGTAAATTCGACGTTTTCAGCAAATAAACTGAAAAAAATCTGGCACTAGCTCGAAATTAACCCTTCATCCGTCGACCATTTACACGAGAAACGTTAACGTACCATAATGCTGTCGAACAACACCATGTTGGACGAAAATGGTTGATCGTTTGGCCGGGCCTTAAGATCTAAGTTTTGTTCATGTTGGATTGTCCAAAGAGACACATTTAAAACCTAACTGTCAACAGCATCTAATTTCTTGTTACAATTTCTTTTTTCAAGAATAAAGGAAATGATCGCCAAAGATAAAATTTCTTGATGTTTAAGCAAATTCTCTCAACTAGTACCATACAAAATACATGGAAAAAAGTAAAGAGAACATGCGTATTGATATTGCAGCTTAGAGGGTTAAAACTCACCAGGCTTCCTCAAGCTGGTCGTTTCTACAGTACATCCTAATGAGCTGGGTGATGATAACATGACTAATCCTACAATGTACAGTATATTATTGGTTAGTGTGCTTGCAATTCTCAAATCCTATAAAACGTTTGCCAATGTAGCCTATACCAGGTACTCGGTTCGTGGTGAGCGTTGTAGAGCCAGTGCAACAAGAGAAAGTAAGGACAGTTACATTGGAATTGAGATTTGAAGATTGAGTATGAGTACGACTAATAAAACCTACTGTGCTTGCTTTAGATTATCACGTGTTACACCAATTACGATCGTAAAGCTAAAAGCCTTCTTCTCTAGTGATCAGTGACAAGAACAAGCGAGGGCGTTAGGCCCTCTCACCGCTTCGTAGCTCCGTTGTTATCGCAGTTTTGCGCCTTAGTTTTATTTGAGAAGAAGAAAACCTTTGGGAGCAGGGCAGAAGCTGTCTAAGACGTGGCGATAGCGGTAAAGAATGTTGCACAAACAATGACACTGACCGGCTTGTACTTAGTTTTAGCAGCAAGGGAATAATACAATTTCCTTTACATAAAGGTTTCCGATCACAGAGTTTGCTACAATTTACACATCGCTTTTTTTAGGGAGTTTTGTTTTTAGTGAACGAAACACTGCGCGCTGGTAGTATGGCATGTCACCTTGAGCTTTTTCAGATGCACGAACCCATCACCCCAAAAATATCCGATCCTCCAATCAGAAAAAGCTGCTGCTCCAAGAATAGTCCAAACAAGAGTTTTGAATACAACATAAAAGGCAAAGGGAAAAATGCTGTATGTAGCTATGGCTCAAGAATTATGAAAATTTCAAAACAGTCTTCATTGTTGCACACTAAAACACCGTATAATACTAGATGTTGAACAAGTGGATGATTTTATCCATTGACTAAATCCTTTCACAGCAGACAAAATGTACACAAATGGACACATTTTATCCGTTGGATAACACCATCCACTTTTTGAATACTATGCGGCCAGCTATGTTGCTGATTGTTTCCTTCACAACGTAAATAAGAAAATACTTACTCTACACGATACATCTTCATCCAACGTAGAACATCAAGCATGGTGTTAAGGTTTGACTGAATGTGCTAAAATAGGAACATACAATAGGAACATACTAGAACCGATCTTCACTTCGCTCGAATGTGAGGTGTCAAAAGTAAAGAGAATTAAAGTACTTCAATTTTTGTGTGCCAGCAATCATATTTCACCGGTCAGCAAGGTTGTTCAGCAACTGAAACTGAGCGAGCCTTCATCACGTGTAACGAGATAAGTTGTCAAGTAAACTAAATACAATGACCACTACGTCGCAGACTACAGGAAAGCAATTTGGCTAATTTTGGTAAAGTGAGCGACGTGTGGCTGTGCAAAAGTGGAGATCAGAAACTCAGGATCCCGGTTGTGACTGGAGAACAGCCAAATAACAAACAACAATGGGAGGTGTGCGCATGAGAATCATAGCTTGTCCCAGAGATTACTTTGGATGTGACACACACACTTTAGGGACCACATTTAGTTTCTTTAAATCTTTCAACGCACATCTTTAGAAACGTTGATACATGCAAGGTTGCTCTAACTTTTGAGTCTGTGGATGAAATTCCGAAGTGTGACGATTCACAAAAACGCTAGTGTGGTGTGTGTGTGTGTGTGTGTGTGTGTGTTTGTGTGTGTGTGTGTGTGTGTGTGTGTGTTTGTGTTGTTGTTGTTGTCGTTGAAATTCCTGTTGATTTTTTAAATCTTTACGACACAAAATCTGGGATTTTTCTTTAAAATATTGATTTTAAGCAACTCTTAAGAGTAAGAACACGTCCAATTAATTATTCTGTCCTGACTCCACAGAACTTCACTTTTTCTCCGTAAAAACCGCAACGCGTGGTACTCAGCATTTTGGGGTCCTTGAATCCATTTCAAGGATAGCAACACTTCCGTGCAGTAAACTATATTTCATGACAGGAAACAACCGACCTTCTGCTCTGTGGCTCCACCCAGTGCTCTGAACAAAGCTGTCGCTACTGTTGTTGTCAACTGCACTCGGTGTGTGCGCATGTCTGTTTAGGGATAAAGACATACACTTAATAACACTAGGGTGGACCGAAGCAGGGAGTGATAGGCGGACAGAGGGATGGACTTATGGACAAACTGATTGATTGTTCAATTTTTAAGGATTTTTGCAACACTGCATAATTATAATTAAAGTAAAGTTTTGCGTAAGTAGTTGAGGACAAGAAATATTTTTTTCAGCAAGCAACGTGAAAGGGGAAAGAAAAGTAAGATTTTCAGATTGCTTTGATACAATACATTTTAAAAATAACCAGAAGTAAATGAAATGATTTCTTATGATAGTTACCTTCATAGAATCTGTTGACAACTCCCGCGTTGTTAGTCCTGGATGCCAAGTTGAACAACGAGGTGTAGACATGCTCCTTTGGTTTAAATTTCTACGGGACAAAGGGCTTTGTTACAAACCAATACAATAATGTGTATTCTGTACTAAAACGACACTAAATAACCAGACTTACAGCAGGTACAATCTCTTTATAATAGTCGTACAAGAGAGAGAAATCTGCTTCAGCTGTTGTGAGAGTCAGAAGGAATGATGAGCTGCAAAAAAAATAATAATAAAAATAAAAATGTCACCATAGTGTCACTGTAAATCAGCTGGAGCAGATGGTGCAATGGCTGCCAACTTGATCTCACCAAGGTTGCCAAGGTTCAAAGTCCCAACTAGACACTATCTGTGGGCTGAGATTGTTTTTGGTTCTCGTCCTAGACACTATCTGTGGGCTGAGATTGTTTTTGGTTCTCGTCCTTGACACTATCTGTGGGCTGAGATTGTTTTTGGTTCTCGTCCTTGACACTATCTGTGGGCTGAGATTGTTTTTGGTTCTCGTCCTAGGCACTATCTGTGGGCTGAGATTGTTTTTGGTTCTCGTCCTTGACACTATCTGTGGGCTGAGATTGTTTTTGGTTCTCGTCCTTGACACTATCTGTGGGCTGAGATTGTTTTTGGTTCTCGTCCTAGACACTATCTGTGGGCTGAGATTGTTTTTGGTTCTCGTCCTTGACACTATCTGTGGGCTGAGATTGTTTTTGGTTCTCGTCCTTGACACTATCTGTGGGCTGAGATTGTTTTTGGTTCTCGTCCTTGACACTATCTGTGGGCTGAGATTGTTTTTGGTTCTCGTCCTTGACACTATCTGTGGGCTGAGATTGTTTTTGGTTCTCGTCCTTGACACTATCTGTGGGCTGAGATTGTTTTTGGTTCTCGTCCTTGACACTATCTGTGGGCTGAGATTGTTTTTGGTTCTCGTCCTTGACACTATCTGTGGGCTGAGATTGTTTTTGGTTCTCGTCCTTGACACTATCTGTGGGCTGAGATTGTTTTTGGTTCTCGTCCTTGACACTATCTGTGGGCTGAGATTGTTTTTGGTTCTCGTCCTTGACACTATCTGTGGGCTGAGATTGTTTTTGGTTCTCGTCCTTGACACTATCTGTGGGCTGAGATTGTTTTTGGTTCTCGTCCTTGACACTATCTGTGGGCTGAGATTGTTTTTGGTTCTCGTCCTAGACACTATCTGTGGGCTGAGATTGTTTTTGGTTCTCGTCCTAGACACTATCTGTGGGCTGAGATTGTTTTTGGTTCTCGTCCTAGACACTATCTGTGGGCTGAGATTGTTTTTGGTTCTCGTCCTAGGCACTATCTGTGGGCTGAGATTGTTTTTGGTTCTCGTCCTAGGCACTATCTGTGGGCTGAGATTGTTTTTGGTTCTCGTCCTAGACACTATCTGTGGGCTGAGATTGTTTTTGGTTCTCGTCCTAGACACTATCTGTGGGCTGAGATTGTTTTTGGTTCTCGTCCTAGACACTATCTGTGGGCTGAGATTGTTTTTGGTTCTCGTCCTAGACACTATCTGTGGGCTGAGATTGTTTTTGGTTCTCGTCCTAGACACTATCTGTGGGCTGAGATTGTTTTTGGTTCTCGTCCTAGACACTATCTGTGGGCTGAGATTGTTTTTGGTTCTCGTCCTAGACACTATCTGTGGGCTGAGATTGTTTTTGGTTCCCGTCCTAGACACTATCTGTGGGCTGAGATTGTTTTTGGTTCTCGTCCTAGGCACTATCTGTGGGCTGAGATTGTTTTTGGTTCTCGTCCTAGGCACTATCTGTGGGCTGAGATTGTTTTTGGTTCTCGTCCTAGACACTATCTGTGGGCTGAGATTGTTTTTGGTTCTCGTCCTTGACACTATCTGTGGGCTGAGATTGTTTTTGGTTCTCGTCCTTGACACTATCTGTGGGCTGAGATTGTTTTTGGTTCTCGTCCTTGACACTATCTGTGGGCTGAGATTGTTTTTGGTTCTCGTCCTAGGCACTATCTGTGGGCTGAGATTGTTTTTGGTTCTCGTCCTTGACACTATCTGTGGGCTGAGATTGTTTTTGGTTCTCGTCCTTGACACTATCTGTGGGCTGAGATTGTTTTTGGTTCTCGTCCTAGACACTATCTGTGGGCTGAGATTGTTTTTGGTTCTCGTCCTTGACACTATCTGTGGGCTGAGATTGTTTTTGGTTCTCGTCCTAGACACTATCTGTGGGCTGAGATTGTTTTTGGTTCTCGTCCTTGACACTATCTGTGAGCTGAGATTGTTTTTGGTTCTCGTCCTTGACACTATCTGTGGGCTGAGATTGTTTTTGGTTCTCGTCCTTGACACTATCTGTGGGCTGAGATTGTTTTTGGTTCTCGTCCTTGACACTATCTGTGGGCTGAGATTGTTTTTGGTTCTCGTCCTAGACACTATCTGTGGGCTGAGATTGTTTTTGGTTCTCGTCCTAGACACTATCTGTGGGCTGAGATTGTTTTTGGTTCTCGTCCTAGACACTATCTGTGGGCTGAGATTGTTTTTGGTTCTCGTCCTAGGCACTATCTGTGGGCTGAGATTGTTTTTGGTTCTCGTCCTAGGCACTATATGTGGGCTGAGATTGTTTTTGGTTCTCGTCCTAGACACTATATGTGGGCTGAGATTGTTTTTGGTTCTCGTCCTAGACACTATCTGTGGGCTGAGATTGTTTTTGGTTCTCGTCCTAGACACTATCTGTGGGCTGAGATTGTTTTTGGTTCTCGTCCTAGACACTATCTGTGGGCTGAGATTGTTTTTGGTTCTCGTCCTAGACACTATCTGTGGGCTGAGATTGTTTTTGGTTCTCGTCCTAGACACTATCTGTGGGCTGAGATTGTTTTTGGTTCTCGTCCTAGACACTATCTGTGGGCTGAGATTGTTTTTGGTTCTCGTCCTAGACACTATCTGTGGGCTGAGATTGTTTTTGGTTCTCGTCCTAGGCACTATCTGTGGGCTGAGATTGTTTTTGGTTCTCGTCCTAGGCACTATCTGTGGGCTGAGATTGTTTTTGGTTCTCGTCCTAGACACTATCTGTGGGCTGAGATTGTTTTTGGTTCTCGTCCTAGGCACTATCTGTGGGCTGAGATTGTTTTTGGTTCTCGTCCTAGACACTATCTGTGGGCTGAGATTGTTTTTGGTTCTCGTCCTAGGCACTATCTGTGGGCTGAGATTGTTTTTGGTTCTCGTCCTAGGCACTATCTGTGGGCTGAGATTGTTTTTGGTTCTCGTCCTAGACACTATCTGTGGGCTGAGATTGTTTTTGGTTCTCGTCCTAGACACTATCTGTGGGCTGAGATTGTTTTTGGTTCTCGTCCTAGGCACTATCTGTGGGCTGAGATTGTTTTTGGTTCTCGTCCTAGGCACTATCTGTGGGCTGAGATTGTTTTTGGTTCTCGTCCTAGACACTATCTGTGGGCTGAGATTGTTTTTGGTTCTCGTCCTAGACACTATCTGTGGGCTGAGATTGTTTTTGGTTCTCGTCCTAGGCACTATCTGTGGGCTGAGATTGTTTTTGGTTCTCGTCCTAGACACTATCTGTGGGCTGAGATTGTTTTTGGTTCTCGTCCTTTTTTGCCCTAAAGATTTCTTTCTGGGTTTTCTGTTTTTTCCCTTCCAGTAAAAAGAAAAAAATTCTAAGTTCGTGGCCAGCCTTAAAATTCCATCTGATCTGGAAACAGTGGAAAGAAGAGACACTGCAATTCCCGTTTGTTTTATATGATTTTTCTGTGTTATTTGGTTTCTTTTTCTTAGTGCGTAATCTGCTGTTGCAAAACAGACATGGAAACAGAAATTTGTACATAGCTTCGTGGTTAGCTGTAATTAGAGGAGCTGTATCTCGCGAATTAAATATAGTCCTTTCATTGGTCCATTGCGGTATTGCTCAGCCTGATGTTACAACGAGAATTCGTGACCTGCGTGACACCGGTACGCTGCTCTACCCACTGATCTCTGAAGTCTTGACATGTTGGGAGCAAGTCAATTGTGGGTTCTAGTATCCTATCAGTGCCTTGAGTCACTGCTGGTAGAGTTTGTTAAAAATATACAAGTGAGTTCGTCAAGAAAGGCTTCCGTAATTCGGAATGCCTGTGAGATTTCCAACTGTACTTTGTCACAACATTAAAAGTAGTGCAAGAGTACATAAACACAAGCTGGCACAAATACAAAGAGGCAGTACAAAGATTTCTTCTTACAAGCGTATTATGTCATACTTACTAGAAAGGAGCCTGTTTTTCACCCAGATAAGCCGTGTTGTTTTGTTTCTTAAACAAGTTGTAAATGCGTATTGCTAGTTTAACGTCATGGCAAAGAAGAGCCTTGAAAAAAAAAACACCCGAAATTAGTGGGAACTGCATAAGAGCGACTTACTCTCAGTGGTAGAAGGGAGTTAACTCTCTTTTCATAGCACAAGAACTTTTAGGTGTTACACGTCTCGTCAGTGAAAATGTAATGAGAACTTGGTCCCCGGAAGACTCGTATTAGACTTGGAACAAAACAAAGCAACAGCTCAAGAAGAAACTTCTAAGTCCATGAGAGCGCAATTCTTACTAACATCTGAGCAAATTCAAGGTCCATGAGAGACAAAAAGGGCGCCTTAGATTTGGCAGACAAAAGAGAGGGGGGCTGTATCAACTCTTGTCGTTTTTCGTTCTCAGTTCAGCGACCTCAATTTACTAAACACAAACTGTAATAGTGGTGTATAAATTTAACTGTGATTTACTGCACAGAGGTACGTGTAATGTAATGTGGCTCACAAAAATGTATGCAAGACCAAGACTTACTGCGCTCATTGCTGTGCGGAAAAAGAAGCCTGTACGGACAAAGAAAGGAAACAAAAGTTAGCAAGAACGAAGAATTCCGTCATTTAATAACCAGCCCTTTGACGCATTGGCAATTTGAATTGGGGAGATGTACACAGGCTACAATCTGCCGTGTCATAAGTAATTGGGACTATGCATTTTCCAGTCGCTTTTAAGAGGAGCAACAGTGTTGCCTCAGATTTCCTAGCCTGCGTAGCTGGCGGGATTGTTTGCGCGAAGTCTGAGCAGCGCAGCCGCGAAGAGAATGGGCCCAGCTTGATGGGAAAAGCTTGATGAGTTCTAATCGAAAATATTATCTGACTTTACATCTGTATGCAGACGACACTACAGTTGTGAGACTTCCTTGATCAGACTGACAGAGGATTGGAGGTGCAGTCTTGACAAAAAAAGAAATTGTCGCCGTGATATCGATGGATTTGTCAAAGGCTTTTGTCACGATACCGCATGCGCTTTAACTGGCTAAACTGAAGGCATACGGGCAATAGTTGTACAAGTCTTGCAGATTACTTGAAGTTGAAGAGAAGGATGCAGCGTGTGAAGATGGGTGACGCGTTCTCAGAGTGGCAGTTGGTGACGCGAGGAGGGCCACAAGGCAGCGTTCTCGGACCGATGCTTTATTAATATTTTTATAAAAGATTTATACCTACAAATAAAAACTGTGGAATTAAAGACATATGCGGATGATGGGCAACTCTACACTTCTGATACAGATCTAGCCTGTCTGGAAAAACGCATTGTCGACAGCTAAATGCATGTCTATTCTGTGAAGGCCCTTAGTTACTTGGCGGCCAAATGCTGGAATGCACTCGCCCATAATTATAGGACTTCTGTAGAGTTCAATCAATTCTGTAAATTTATTACGTCTTATTTTATAAATTTCCATCTTAGGAATCCTTCTACTTTATTTGGTATTTTTGGTTTAGTTATTAGTCTTTCGTTCGGAGATGTTAGCATTTCGATGCTAAAGTGTAACTAAAGTTTGCTGTTGTTGTTGTTGTTGGGCTGCTCGTGGCATACACCGCAAATGGCGGCTCTACCGCCAACACTTACCTTCGCAGACAATACCGCCAGCTACGCAGGCTACAGTACTTGACCCTGTTGTTCAAAGCAGGGTTAAGCTAGCCAGGATTAGAGCCAATTTTTAATTGACTTTTAAGCCATAACGACGTCGATTCTGGTGAATTATTTTCACTGCAGTTTTTTGTCGGTGGACAATCGCCACAACAGAAGCACAGGAAAACATGCAACTATTGGGAAGTGTAGTCTGCATGCGTAGGTGGCGGTATTCTCTGCGAAGGTAAAGTGCTGGCGGCGAGAGTCACGAGAAAATACCATTCCCATTCCCATTCCCTTGGCGTTCCGCCGCTCAAAGTTCGCGCAAACAGTCCCGCCAGCTACGCAGGCTAAGTACTGTGAAAGCCTGGCATTTTGTTAGTGTCTGAGACAGAATAAGACATGCCCTGACAGCCAAAGTTAATTAAATAATGTTTACCATCCTCTATGTCTTGCAGGGGCGGCAGGCTGGGTAATGATTCCAGGTGTGTTATGACTTGGTTTAGTATCACAGGACTTGCCACCTTCCTTGTCTTCATCTGCCAATCTGAAAAAGGCAACGACAGACAATGTGTTCTGGAAACTGACTCACTGGGTGAGAAATTTCTAATTTGGTCACTTGGTAATTTATTTGACTGAAATCTTAATAAAGCAATGCTACATTTGTCAGGAGTTCACGTTTGACTCACAATGCCAATATTGATGATTAAATAAAAATTATAAAAGCCTTGTGCCTGTGGTTGATCTAAAAATAACTTTTTGAAATAAAGCATGCTTATGTGGATAGAATCTTGCTTTCATGTTCTAATTGCAACAAAAATTGATGTCACTCCTCCTAGAAAGGACGCAAAACGACCTCCCAGCATATTTGACCGGTTTCCCTTACATTCAATAGCTAACATGTATACAGCTACGTAGACCTGTTCCAAGTCGCTCGTTTTGCTTGAGAACGCGCGCGAATGGCGGCGTGAATCAAAATGGCGCCTGGTTCTGCAAAACGTCTCACTTACATTCCGAGCGTTTCTTATACAATCATCTGAACATCTCTTTCGCATCGTGCGCGAACAGCCACCTAAACGTCTCTTTTGTCTCCAAGAATAAACGAGTGGCTTAGAGGAAGTCTAACACCTTCATGGAGATTGAAGAGAGGAGTTGCAGAGGTATGAGTCTTGCCAAATCAACGCAGCATTAATTTTACCCCCCTGTATGTATAACTCCAACCCCCCATCCAGCCCGACTCACCATCACTCAATCGCAGTCTTTTCTTTTCTTCCCAGTATGGCATATACTCTGCTCGTAGCACTTGATTGTAAGATTCCAATGTTGGCTCTAAAATAAGAACATTAATCAATACAATAGCTTTTTATTCATGTCAAAATCCAAGGCTACATAGGAGATTTTTCTTGCATGTTTGGGTGGAGTTATCTTGAAACCAACGGCCAGTTTACAAGCAGCGTAAATAATACGAATAATAAAGGCAATAAAAAAGGTAATTTTTTTAAGGTGACGTTTCGTTCACATCGCCGCCACATCTCCATAAAACAAGACGGTAGATAAGCGAACAAGAAAAGAACCTGGCTTCCGGTGAAAACAGTCAACAGTCTGGTAAAACAATTCCAAAGACCAAGAGAACGTTGAGGACTCAGATTGTTTTCTTTGCAGTCCCAGTTACATGGTGGCAACCTTGCATGAACATACTTAGGTTAAGTCCCCACATAATTGTAAAGCAGAGACACTGTATCGACGGATCCTGGGTCATAAAAGAAAAAGGTAACTAAGTACAGACCATGTTTTTAGGGTAACTCTCCAACTCACCTAGTCCAGCAGCTTTCATGTCTCTGATGACCCCCAGTGCGAGCTCTGTAGCAGATGTTTCTTCCTCAGAGCTGGCAACAGCTACCTTCATTAGGGCATTGTATGTTTCTATAATTTAACCAACATAAGCATGACTGGGCTGAGACTTTTAATAAAGCAAAGCATGAGCTGAACTCTTTTACTTGCATCTGTCTAACAGTTAGACTGCGAGGCCGAGTTTTCCATGAGGAAACAGTCAAGTTAACTATGCAGTCACAGGAAATGCGGGTGGTTTAATTGAAAGCTAAGGGATTGTAATCAGAAATCAACCATATGGAGGATGTCTTTGCAAAAACAATGCAAACAAGGTTTACTTCCCAAGCGACAGAACACATACAGACTGTTGTCTCTCACCAAATGATAGAGAGAGGCGTTATTTAATAAAGGTGATATTTAGTTACTGGTGATCAAGTGGTAATGGCCTTCCCCCTCGAACTACAAAAAAAACAAACAACAACAACAACAACATGAAAAAATACTGACACAGTGGTCGTTAATAAGTGTACATTTAGACAATAGAGTCAAAGAGACTCGAGTGTTTGCAATGGACCACAGCGATTCTACTGCTTAGATACACACTTAAGGAATATTTTGCTTGCAAAAGCTCCAACTTGCAAAATTTCTTTTCAGTTGCCACTGTGCCTGTGGTTGCAACGGACATGAGAGTTTTCAAAATGTAGTGTAATTTAACACAACAAAATTTTCTCTTGGAGAAGGTGAAGCTATTAATAACAGCAAAAGCCAAAACTTCCTGAATAATAATGGCGTAAAAAAAGGCCTTCTGATCAATTATACTAATTACATTAAATGTGGCTAAATGCAATTCAGGCAAGGTTAATCTCAAGCCAATGCAGCCAGCGATCTTTGCGATAAGTGTTTGTGATCTGTGGGGTGGTTGCAGGGGTCACTTGCATATCATGTGATGTTCATTTCCTTTGCTATGTGCATTGAGCTGATCGTTGTGGATCTCTGGCCTTTTGGGTTTTTGTTTAATTTTCACTTGTTCAAGCGGATTCTGGTCTTATCCCCTCCCAACCCCTTTTACAGTGGTTTTTTCCACTGATACTCCTTCAGTGTGACAGTGCCCATTGGCGACTACTTGCAGGGGTGGTTCCCACTCATAGGGTTGCCACGGTTACCTCCCTGCTGCACTTGAATTGCTTAGGCCAACCTAAAGGCACCAGTTCCTGAGCTCATCAATTGGCAATGAGTTTAAACCATACGTATTACTGTAAATTGTAACAGAGTCTGTGATGCTTTGTTTCATGCTCATGTCATTCACTGGTTTTTCTCCAAATCAACACTATTGAAGGACCTAGAGCATAAGACACATGTTTCACTTTGAAAACTAAAGTATGTCAAATTACATGTAAAGCTCGAAATCGGCACACAGACTAACTATCGCGTATTTATTTTTTTTTTGATTAGCTACATTGATATTATATAATATTATCTAATTGCTCAAAACCTCTTTACTTACTTATATTAGGTAAGACAACAGGCTCTTCACTCATACTCTTTACTAATTCCTGGCCAAAAAAATTTCAGGAAAAAAGATGAAGTTAAAAATACTAACTGCAAATTTCACATGCTATGAGATACATATAAAACTGCTTGCTGCGAGATGCTTTGCTTCTGTTGAAATGGTTTTTATCACCAACAAGATGAGCATTGGATAATGATACATAGCTTGATATCAGATATTAACCTTATTACAGGAAATTTTCACAACTTGATTATTTTGCTAACTCAGAAGGGCAGTACATGTATATCAAAACGCTAAAGTTTTGCAAATCTGGAGAATTTGTTCAAAATGTCTTAAACTAAACAGGAAAGCTTATTTCACACATGACTTGTTTGTACCATTTTCTCTTTCTCTAACCAACCTTTGCAATTGCCCATTTTGAATCAATATACTGTGATCTTGAAATTGCCTTGAACAACAAGTTGTAAGTGAATACAGAAGCTGCAAAAGAAAAAAAAACAGATCAAAGTCCCACAACAAACTCATACTTTTAAAACTGCTGATTTCTAAGGAAGGGAACAGATCAGGGTTTTAGAGTAACAGAGGCATAAAGGATTTTTTTGGGTTAGATATTAGCAATCTAGGGTGGTGGATAGACAATGCTGACAAGAACATAAGCAAGACATTTAAATAGCGTGGAAAATGATAAGGCATTTTAGAGGGCTGTCATGATAGAGCAAATTTAGGGAAGCAGGATTGAAAAACCCACCTTGGTGTCCGTGCTCATGCATTTCATTGAAGAGGTTATATGCATCACGATAACTTCGATACTGTAAATAAAAAGCTTAGTTTAATAACGATTGCATAAACAAAGAAGCAACATAACAGGTGTTACCAATAAATAGAATTTGCATTCTTGTTAACTTTAATGACATGTGGTTTGGAATTTTTCAAGAAATGTTTGATCACATCAAAACAGCACAAGAGTTGCCTTGCAAATAATTTACACACAAAACAAACTTGTACTCAAATGGGCAAAACATTTTCAATGATCAGGTTAATTTAATAAAACATCTCTAGAAGGGCCATCTATCCCAACCTGCCAATTTTTATTTAAAACCAGACTAAGGCCCGGTTCAAATGTCGAACTTTACATGTGCTGAACCTAATGCAAATGAGCAAAATTTATTGTTGGGTGGTGTAGTGGTTAGCGCGTTGGACTTCAGATCTGAAGGGCGGTAGTTCGAGGCCCAGTCCCTGCAGCCGTGTTGTTTCCTTAGACAAGGTACTTTGCCCTACATTGTCTCTCTTCACCCAGGTGTATAAATGGGTACCGGCGACATACTGCTGGGGGGTAACTCTGCGATGGACTAGCATCCCGTCCAGGGGAGAGTAGCAATACTCTCAGTTGCTTCATGCTACAGAAACCGGGATAAGCTCTGGCTGTGTGGGCCTCCTTGGCTCGAGTGCGACTTTATCTTTTTATCTTTTCTGCACGTGTAAAGTTTGACGTTTGATGAGGGCCTAAGTCTGTAAGACACAAAATGAAATCAATTCACTACTCTCATTCTAATAAAACCAAATACCGAACTGTCGACATACCAACATATTTGACAGACTATAAGTTCACAGAATATTTTATACACCAGTGGAAGAAAATGACATCTTACCTTTATAAAACCAAGGACCATTATCTCATAGGTTCTGGCATTTTTAGTGATCATGCTTTCAAACATTTGTGAGGCATAGTTGTCACACCTACATGGATTAACATACATTTTGCAAAGCATTTACATAAAAAATTATGTAACTTGGCATATGAAAAATTGCATTTTAAAAATTAATTAAAAGCAAGAATAGTGTAAAACAGAGTGTAATGAAAATGCTAAATAAATAATATTGTAATTCAGTTGTGATTCATTACCTCCATTCAGGGGTTACAGGTGTGTCTGTCTTGTTTGTCCTACTTTCATTCTATAAGAAGTGTAAGTACAAGTTAATGATTGTTCACCAATAAAAACACAATTAAGTTGTCAATCAGTCTTGGTACACCTGACCTTATTACAGCCATCTTCAAATTTGCTACATGGCTGAAACTAATAAACTAAAACTACTGATCTAAAATGGTTGAGGAAGAATTTGCATTTGCCTAACTCCCAATTGAAATGATAATAGTTATTCAAGCAATTTAATTAAGCATGCTCAATCAGCTCTTGTTCATGACTTCCATCATGTTGGCTCACACCTGTGACTATGTGTAAACATGCCAAACAGTCATATTTTATCATTCAAAGGATTCAATTAAAGGATCGTCACATTAATTTCCTGATAAATATATCCACCTTTATCACAAAAATCCAAGTACAGTTGGAATGTAATGAAATCAGTTGTGCTAACAATTTAAACTTAGGCCTGCTTATACTGCACATTGAAAGATGGTTTGTCAAAAGATATTAGTTGCTATGCATGCAACACTGAACTCAAAACTACTGAGAAATAACTCAAGATACATGTACTGTTCAGAGTGGGACTTCAACAGGGGACCTTGGGATTTCAAGTCCAGTGCCCTATTCACTCTTTTGTGCTGCCTCCTTTTCGAATGTCAAACATCTTCTGGACTTTCTATGTAGCTCCAAAGATCACATTAGCTTGTAAGGAGAAAATGTCTACAGAGGTGCACTTTGGAAAGGGCTGGGGTTCTCATTATGAAGAAAGATGCCGAATTGAGACCTTTTAGTGTTAATGTCATTGCAAATACCTCTTGATCTGAATCTGAATCAACTGAGTCTTCTTCAGCACTCCTTGACTTATTTTCTTCAACGTCCATTGTCTATAAAAATGAAGTCAATGATGACAATAACCACGGGTATAAAAAATTTTAGAGAGTCAATTTAATTGCAGGGTAAATGTTTTAATTAAATCTGTAACAAGAGCATGCCAACTGTGTGATGTAAAATAAAATAAAATTATTTCACACACACACACACACACCTTTAGCAGGGACAAATTAGCTTTGTGTCTGTTAATCACCTCTAATTTTTTCATGTCTGTATCTGCCATCATTATTTTGTTACATTGAAATTAAAGAGCACAACATTATACATGTGTACAGTCTTCTGTGCCTTGTCTTTGGATGTGCAAACACTATCTCACATAGTACCTTGTCAGTCTTAATGAACCTAGTCCTTAGGTTCAACCAAACTGGATAAATTCTGGTCTTCTACATCGGGTGGAACCTCTTGTAAGTCAATCAACACCCCTGGGACAACTTTCAAGTGTTTGCTTAGGAGAAGTGTCTGCTCTTGAGAGGTTAATGGTGCAGTGTTTGTATGTGGTTGGGACCTCTATCTAATGCCTCCTTATTAGAGCTGACTGGCTGTGGGAGGTGTCCCTTAAAGGAGATTAAAATTTACATTGTGCTGCAAAAAGAGTCCCCGGTAGCGCACTAGTGTTAATTGCAACAACATATTTCACCTACCTCATCAGATGTCAACATTAATTTTGCAGGAATGTTTCCCAAATGTTGAGCAGCAAGATCAAGCAAGTCATTCTGAGTATCCAGGGATACTTCAATTCCTGAAAAATATGTTCTACATATAACTCAAGGCTTTCAATTTGAACAGCCTCATAGCATTTGAACCATCTGTGCTTCAGTCAATATGAAATAAAACTTATGATTTTTGGGATGGTAAAACTTTGTGAGCAATGTTTACATGTAAGGCAAGTGCTAAATCAGGCACAGGGATACCAACCACGTGCACATTAGCAGTTTGAAACATTTCTTCACCGTAAATTTTGTTCAATTTCAACTTGACTGACATACAATGTACATGTACAGTCAAAATTGAAAACAATTTTGAGTAATTACATTGCCTATTAAAATCCTTAATGGTTTTTAAACTGAACATCCGTACGAAGTATCTTGAATGTAAGTTGCCAGTCATCAGTCATCATTACAACTGTAACACTTTGTCAAAAAAGTCCTTAGAATATAATTTATTTCACAGTGCTCAACCTTCTTTCTTGAGTCTTTCATAGGCCAGAATAGCATTCTTGGCATCACGTGTCTTGATAAAATCTAAAATAAAACAAAAAAACATCCAAACTCGAACAGAAAAGCTGAGTAGCATGATTATAAGCCCACTTAAAACTTAAGGCCCGGATGATCAGCATGTTTTATTATGATAATATTGCTTGAGCAGTCAGTGGTTAAATTATGAAGAAAACATCAGCAAAGCAACATGGATTTCCCATGGGCACACACATTGTTGCTATGCTTGGCATTCACACCCTCTATAGGGTTCATGTTCACTTCATAAATTATGGTGATTTTGCACTGGTGAGTTCATTTGCAGTTTTTTCTCTGAATCTCTGAATTAATTACGTCATTTTCCTCTGTTTAGCTATCCATCCAGCTTAATCACCTCAAGTCTTCTACTTGTTTTTTTGAGACAATGACGAGTGTAGTGTGTTCTGTACAAACTTCCTCTGCACAGACTATGGTTTGACCAGGGCTTAATTAACCTGCGATCAGGCTCTATTTTCGTTTCGCTAAGTGAAACATTCAGGCGGCAAGGGCGAAACAAAAAATAGAGCCTGATACAACTCTTTTATGGAACGTTTACCGCCCACTTTTTTGACTGATTGACATTCAACAAAACAGCAAATCAAAATTTCTTCTGCTTGCACGATCCTCGGTATGCAAATTTCCCATAACAGCAATTCGCAATGTCGGCAAAAATAAGAAAATAATAGGCTATGATATATCTTCTAGGCACTAGCAGTCAAATTTACATGTTTACTAACTTGAAGGTTCCGTATTATACATGGTTGCTCTGTCTCAGTTGAAACTGAATGAAAATTCAAAACACGACGAGGTTGTCATGTACCAAAATATGCTGCACACTCGAATCCTTTCCCATTTCAGGTGGTATCCGGAAATATTCTCTACGCATTTGTCACCAATTTTCTGCGTAAAAAACCTTGGGAAATTATGAGAAATACCCTCAGTTTCATTCTTTAGAATAAAGATATAAATAAAACCGTTTATAAACAAATGAGTATTTTGTAATTTAATTAAGTTCCAGAAGTGATAAATATTTGAGATTAGCAGCGAATTTTATCTCTAAACAGCAATGAATTTTCAAACGAAGAACATTTATTATAACACTAGTCAGATCCTTTGATATCAATGTCAGAGATCAATAAAACGACATTAGTATTAAACACTGAATGAATAAACTGAAAATCTTTATTACTTAGGTAAAAACAAATACAGCATCTCGCTGATTGCGGCTCTCGCTAAACACCGAATTATCGGTTAACTTGTTGATCATTCTTGGCAAAAGATACTAGTCCCTCTGCTGTTTGTTTTGTTTCGTAAAATGCGGAAACAACTGCCCTGCTTATATTTTTAATACTAACTGAAAGCCTTCAAATGAAAATTTCAAGACACAATTTGATAAAACGGGATACATACCGGTACTTCACTGTTGCTGTACTTCTCTGCTCCTACGAGAGACAGCTTGCGTCAAACCGAACACCATTCTCAAGAGAGAAAGAAATGATGACAATTCTCCTAGAACTACGAGAATTTCTTAGAGCGACACATTTACTTCTGCAGACTTGTTCCTTGGCGATGGCGATTGGATCGAAATTGTGAGCGAGTCTTGTAAACAATTTACTTCCGTTGACAGCTCTATTGTTAAAGGGCCAATCAGATTGCGAGATTCGCACGGCCAAAATTTGGCCTCTGGCATAAGGTCCTGTGAGAGATTGTATCAGGCCCAATTTTAGCAAGCGACCAACATAACAGAATATGAGAGCGATGCTAAAATTCGGCCTGATCGCAGGTTAAGGCTTAATGTGCTAGCAAACATTGTGAGAGATATTTTTTCTATAAATGAAGGTGGCTGGGCTCAATGGCTGGTCAGCTTCCACAGATTGCCCCCAGTCCACCTGTACATGTACATGTATGGTGTTTACAATGGCAAATGTCTTCTATTTGGCTGAGCACAATGTTAGACAATATGGAGAACCAGTTAAAATCTATGAAATTTCAATGTATTCACAAACTAGCAAAATGATCTAAGCTTCAGCTATCAACTCACATTTTAGATCCTTTTCAGTTTTAACCTCAGCAGCATTAATAACTGTATCCTCGCTAATCCATCTCTAACACAGAAACAAAAAAAAGTCAGTCCCCAGTTCACTAAAATGTATTATTTAACAATTACTCGCTGAAGGCGAAGCGAATATTGTGGAATAATCCCCTCGACTTCGTCTCGGGATTATTATTCGCTGAGCCTGAGGAGGATAATTGTTTTAGTATAATCGCTCAGGTGATTATCAGAGCAAATGCATTTTCTTTTTTCTTTTCTCTACAAACATCAAATATCGCACGGTGTCCATTTTGAAAATTAGTGCTTCAGTATTATAATCACCTCGTGTGGGGTGATTATAGGAAGATATGACATAATCCTTGACCAATCAGAGCGTGCCCTTCTCTATAATCACCTAAGCAATTATACTGAATTTTTATAATGTGAGCTACAACTTTTGTCGCAGGATTTTAATAATTACAGAGTAGACATTTTAATGTCTAAAAGTGTTCTCCCAATGACAATAATAAGTACTATAATTAAGAAAATTATTTACTGTATTTTCTCGATTAAAAGCTGGGTGTAAATAAATGCCGGGTCCACACGGCCAAATTTTAAATAAATGCCCCTGGTGTTTATTTGAGGTGCGGGCATTCCAAGGTCCGGCGTTTATTTGAAACTAAACCTTTACAGTGTATTTTACTGATTTTCATCAACAATTAGTTAAAGCAATTTTAAAAAGGTTCATGAACCAATAGAGTACTTCAGTTCAATTTATTGTGCTCACTCCAACTAAAGGAGGTTGGCGTAATGTACTCTACATGCTACTGACCATCCAATTTTCTGCCATGTTTTGAATTTTATCGACTACAGACGAAATCAGTGACTTTTAATTTCTGTTCTACTTATGTTAAGCTATACTTCGCTGTTGTTATTGAAATGTGAACTTTTCAACATATATATGACCAACAAAATAAGGCCACCAAAAAAGATGAAAGGATACCCCATTTTAATAAATGCCAGGCCCCGAATAAACACTGGGTTCAAATAAATGCCAGGTTTATGAGGTCTACTTTTAAATATGCTCCTGGCATTTACTCCAGAAAATACGGTAATTCTGTAGTAACGAAGAAGTTTAATGATGTAATTTAGTGTATAAACTGCCAAGGGGGAGCTTCCACATGAAGGGATTGGGATGATTTTAGGGGTAGAAATTACAGATTTGGTAATGCTTAGAGTGTCCAGCACAGAACACCAATATTTTTAGCCATCAATGTATCACTTAGAAATAAATTAAAAAGACTGTTTTAACTCTATATAGGTGTACAAAAATTTTACTCTCTTTTTTCTTTTTAATTAATTTTAAAGAAACATACATATTTCATTTTCATTATAATGATTTTTTTAAAAAAAGACTTAAGTAAAATAAGCAGTAAACTAGAGATTCATTTGTATTGTTTTTAAGACAAAATAATGCATGTAATTATTTGATCTATTTATATATTTTTAGTTAGTTTTGGTTAGTTATAGTGTTTTTTTTTGTAATACACATTTGATCATGTACTTTAAGTATGTTAATTTGCACAATATTAAGTAATAGCGGAGCCTACGGGCAAAGATCGCCAGCGGAGCTCCATTGCTAAGGAAATTTGGTAATGTATCGATACGAAAAATTTTGGCTGTGACGTCAGCGTACGTCCGTCCATCCGTCCGTACAGACTCTGGGGGAGGGGGAGGGAAGTCCCAAGGCAACCCGACCGGGAGTGGAGAATGCCATCTTTTCTTGGCGGGAAATCGCGCAGTGCTTTTGGGCAACCGGGGTTTTTCTTGGCTGGAAATCGCATGACCATCGTCGCTTTTGAAAAAGAGGTTTCTTTAAAAAGCTTAAGTTTATTTAGCAAAACGATTGTTCGACGGTACTGTAGTTTTAAACTTGAGAAAAAAACATTTAATACCCATAAATGGAAAGAAAAAGTTCAAAAGAATACTGGTAGTAGGCGAAAACTTCAAGTTACGAAAGCTGCCTTCAAAGGACCTCATCACTTTGTTTTCTTCACGGCGGAGAGCTTGCCTTGTTCTGAAACACAACCGAGTAAGTGAAGTTTTAAGGTGCATGATTTTGAGTATTTATTACGGTCAAAGAAATTACATTTTGAATTGAATTTATGTCATTAGAAATGTGTCATTTACTTTTGACTTCAAAAAATTATTAGAAAACGAGCTCAGATTTGTGACAGATGTAGTCTTAGAATGTTTTGCCATGCTGGAAGTGTAATGCGAATTGATTAAGTATAAACTTACGGGTTTTCGAATAAACTTTTTCAAAAATGATTTCTCTGTTTATTATTTTGTGTTTGTTTATTCATAACAGTAGGTCAAAGCACAGTCGCAAGGCAACTGCACAAGCATCACTTACGGCGAATAATTGCTTTCAATTTTAACTGTCGGATCGGTTTGTGCAATTGTCGATTTTCTTGTCCTAGAACTTTTCAATAGTAAGTGAAGCAGTTGTCGGTTTAAGACTATTTTATCCGAAAAGCTTCCGAAAAACAAGTTTTTTTGCGTTCCTCAAAGCGCCTAACTTTAAATGGGCTTACTTTGCATCCACAAAACTTATGCCATAATTTAAAGCGTGTTTGGTGTTTGCTCGTTTTCAACCTTGATGGTATAAATTTTGACCAGACTAATAGGGGCAGTTATTTGTTAACTGAACATCCGAACGCGATGAAGATAACCCATTTACTTCAGAATAAGTTTTATTTTGTTGTTGTACATGAGCGCCGTTTCAAGTTCAATCAAGCCAACAGCCAATAATCCAAGGAGATTTGACAAGCCTTGACAGTTAATGACAGGATATGGAAACATTTAAAAAACTAAGCAAGACTGCTCCTGAGTAAAATATGTGTTCAGTTTGATGCCCGAAAAAAAAAATTAAGCTGTGCTCAGCCTCTAGAATGACCTTTCGAGCTTGGTTTTACAGAACAGATCCTCAAAATCTTGGAGGACAATTCGGAACACTTTCGGGCTTTTTGAGAAACACTTTTCGAAAGGGAAGGAGCCAAAGAAAGCCCCGAAATATATTTCAGAGCGAAAAGTTTCAGGACTATTTTTAAGAAACGAGCACCAGTTTATTCCTTGGAGGCTCCGCTTTTAGGCATGGCTAAATCTATATATTAAATATTATTATTATTAATTATTATTATTATTATTATTATTATTATTATTATTATTATTATACTGTGTTGGTAGTCTAGAGCAAAAAAATGGTATCTTTCAGAGTTTGCATGAAGCCTGAGCCATGCCCAGATTGATCTCCTTTAAAGCTTCAATTCAAATTTTCTGATGAGCATCCTTGCCCAATCCACAGGGGAGCCCCCATTCCCCCACAGATATCTCTACAAATATGTTTATGTCTCAGTCTATTTTAAAATAACAGCAAACTTACAGGATTTGGTTCTCTGAGAGGAAAAATTCCAGGACATCTTGACATCACAAATTCAGCTGCTTCACGTCCAGACTGTTTGGCTGCTAAACAAGCCTCCTGTATATACAACCAAGAAATACATTTGACTAAGTTTTATAACAAAATCAAACTAACATGATGATAGCAATCATTCTACACTGGCTTAAATAATTTTGTTATTTTTTGCTCCATGTTCCAAAACTGCCATTATAGCCTCACTTTTTTACTCACTCTGAATTAGGGGGAGTGGCTTATCAGGAAGAACATCTGAAAGTAGTTCCATAATTGAAGGGCCGGTGGAAAAAGGGCGTAAGTGATGATTTGAGGTTAAAATTGAAATTGCTCCTATTTAGCTGAGCATTAGCACACAGGCTGGTTTTCATGTGAGGAACCCTGTTGTAAACTTATTTCTTGACCTGAGATCTAAAATTTGAAGAATTAGCATATTACTTTTGCGTGAAAAGTTTTGTTGAACTGAACTCGCTCAAGTGATGCGTGAAAGATTTCTTTTGTTCTCTGCCTGAACTAAAACAAAAGGAATTCAACCTAGAATCCGCGGTCCTGTTGTTTTCTTTGTGTCAGTTTTAAGCAAAAGTAATACGCTAATTCTTCAAATTGAAGCTCTCAGGTCAAGAAATAACTGCACAACAATGTTCCTTACAGGAAAACCAGCCTGTGTGCCAATGTTCAGCTAAATAGCAGCAATTTCGATTTTAACCTCAAATCATCACTTACGCCCTTTTTCCACCGGGCCCTTCAATTATAATTTGTCATTAAGACTGTACAAACTGTTTCAATCAGTTCCTACTGTATTTTCAACTATCCATCTACAGCCAGATTAACTTAAGATTAACTTTTACTGATCTACTGTAAAAAGGAAGCATCATTCTATAAGCCTTAAGGCTTCTCTTTAGGCTTCCAATCTGTGTTTAAATTGTAACTTTAATTGGGGGGTGTGGTGTGGTGAATAAGCTTCAATTCAAAGTCCAGTCCAGTTTTATCCCTTCCAATCACATGCCTGGCTACTAAGTTTTTCTTTGTGACAAACCAAATGTTTTGTTTATAAGTTTACTGTAAAATTAACTTTACTGATAAAAGATAATAGAAGGATCTATTGTGCTCCAGTACAGTCTGTACACATGACATCCCAGCTATCTCAAAGGCATAATTGTGTCCAAAACTTGCATACATTTCTCCAGTTTAACAATCAATATCACGGGAGCATATCTGCTGGTATTTACAGTAATTACCCGCACAATGACAACCAATGAACCCTGACAGAAAGACACAAAATGATCAAAATCTGCCAAACACAACCAGCAAAATGTGACTTTCTATCAATTCACTGGGCTAAACTTTTTGACTTCTTTTAAAAGATGTACTTGCTTCTTTACATTGAAATACCTAGTCTTCATTGTAAATTTGCTTAAGGGAGGACGTCTGATGAATTTTGATGAAATAGGATACTACCATTCGCCAGCTACCGTGAACGGCTAACTCTTTTCTGCATTTGTTCAAGTGTGAAACATGCCAGTTTGTCTAGACAAACCGTCACGTTAGTTACATGAACCAATTAACATTTAGACCATGAAAATAACAAGTTTTGACAGCCCTGCCTTTGTGTTTCTGCACGTGCAATGCAGGTTTAGAAAACATTGCATCAAGTTTCATTTCATGATGAAATTCGAATACTTGCCTACATAATATGCCAGAGTACATTTGCAAATAAGCGAGAACCTATTACTCGGATTTTCCTTGATGCAGATTGTTTGTATTAATCTTTTGTACTATCCCATGAAAAAATCTTGGACAGTCGGCTGTCAAAAACAACAGCCTAACTGGGAGGCATGCACAGGGGCGAAGGTCATGACTGCAAATGTTATGGTTGCCCTGTAGTTGCCATTGGCACGGGCGTGCATTGGTAAGCCATATTGCTCTTTCAAATCAAAGTCACATATTCCTATTACTCTACAGAAGGGGCCACTCCAATTTTTGTGAGCGAAGAAGAGTTGTTAGAACTAGATTATGATACATTTACTTGGAAAATTATACAGGAATTTTGAATTGCATCGCGAAATAAAACTTGATGCAATGTTTCCTAAACCTGTGTTGCACTTGCAGAAACACAAAGGCGGACCTGTCAAAACTTGTCATTTTCACGATCTAAACATTAATTGGTTCATGTGACAAACGTGATGGTTTGTCTGGACAAACTTGCATGTTTTATGCTTGAATAAACACGGAAAAAGTTAGCCGTTCACGGTAGCTCGCAAATGGTATTATGATTTATTATTTCAACAAACCTGCTTAGCTTTTGATCTTGGAAACAAGGACATGTCTTCAACAAACTCAGGATTTGGTAAATGATGAGGGACCTGAAATTGAGAACAATCTCCTGTTAGCTATTAAGTAGAAATGCAAATAGCAGGTAACATGGGAACTATGAGGACCATTATGTGGGGAGATAGTAGACCGTTAGGGGTGCATATAAAAACAAAATAATTATGACATACCCTGTTTTGCTACAAGCATTGCAAAGCTCACAGACATCAAATATTGAACCTGAGGATGTCCTTGAAGCACTGACAACAGATGACCACCCAGACAATCACCAAGTAAAGGTGGCTCTACTTAATCAGGGCCATAGCTAGCATGAGGAAAGATGAGGCACTTGCCTCATCTAAGTTTTATGCCAACATTAAAAAAAAAGACAACTTTTGGAAAAATAATATCTAATGAATTTGCCACTAGGTGATAAAAGATTAACCCATGTGCAAAAGACTCAAATGGTTTGCACTGCTGCTCGTGATATAACAGTGACAGGCTGGGTGACACCAATCTTGTGCGGAGTGCTACGACTACAGGCAGCTGACTTAAAGGATCATGGCTTATAATAGACAAAATTTTAAGGGAACAGCATCCCACATTTTCTTGAGCTACTTTGCCACATTTTTTGGCATATGTTGTCTAAAAAAACTGTTAAATCATTTATAATTTTGCCTCTGTATTCTGTCTTTGAATAAACACAAATCAACAGGGACAGGATCTGCATAAATCATCAATTCAAAATCTAAAATTAATGATCACAAAGCTGGTACTTTTGTGATGGCTCCTAAAAGAGCCTTTTGCTGGCTCAGTAGAGCCATTTCAAAGATTTGCAATGAGTTTCCGTAAAAGGTCTTTCTCTGGGAAATTCATGCTGTAAACTGTGTTAACTAGTCTCTCAGGCCACAGTGGAGTTCTACAGTTAGCAAGGGAGCAGAAGGCAGGCTAGGGGTGGGGGTGTATAAGAGAAATACAAAATTCGCGATAACTTGGTGCCAATATTACATGCCCTAGTAGCAGTGGGTATAAGAAGTTTTAAAAGGACTGAAAAACAATGGCATTTTACACTAGCACGAGTTTGAATTTTGAAGAAAAATCTCACGAAAAATGCTGAAAATAGCATTTCAGAGAGAGTGGATTTTAAAATTTCCTTGGGGGGGGGGGGCATGCCCCCAGACCCCCTTGGGGCTCGTGCAGTTGAGCGACATTTGCCTCATCTGTTGTGAAAGTCTGGCTACGGCCCTGTTAATTAATAAAAAAGCATTCTCCCACCTTCAACCAAGATGGCAGGGGAGGGAGGGGGGGCTGGACCCATCACCGGTATAGTGTGCTAGAATGATCAAGTCGTCATAGTCCTTACGACCAATAGGCTAGCACACATGTCTAATGAAGACTTTGGGATGACGCTGAAATAATGTGCAGTCGAATTTTACCTTCTCTGAGTCCATAAAATGCATTTTAGCAGGAAACAATGATATTTTACTTTAAATGGTAAAACACTATAATTATACCTGAGACAGCATAAATCAAAATAAAATTTACTTACAGGTTTCACGGTTGTTGCCAGGGCTTTAAGTACAGCCATAGGATCTCTTCAATAAAACAAACAGTCAATTTTTTAAAAACCCAAAATAAAAAATAATGAATTATTCATGCACCAACAAAGCTGCTTAGATCCAGAGTAAATTACATTGCAATCTGTTGGTTTGTGTGGCAAAAAAAAAGAAACGAAGAGGAAAGGGAAGAACCTTGTTTTTGCCATATTTTTTGTGTAACTTCTCTACTCACAGGATATTTAACAATAAAATTATTCTGGAGGTGACTAGTGATGGATATTTGCCAATTAACAATAAAATTATTCTGGAGGTGACTAGTGATGGATATTTGCCGAGGCATGAAGCAGCGAGGTAACTATCTACCACTCTTCACCAATGCTAAATAGTAATAATTATACAAAACCAGTGGATAGCCAACACCAAATACATGTTGTTTTTTTTTCTGAGAAATAAGGGAAAACTTGTATGCAAAATCCAGAAAAATGCTGGAGGTGAATATCAGATACCATCCCGCGTTTGAGTAGCCAATCAGAGTGTGCCAAAAACACTTTCCACTGGCTTGGTATAATTATATGTTGTACATGTAGGTTATTTCAAATGAATTTCAGGTCAAAATGATTTCAAACTAGTTTGTTTTGTACTTTCCTTTGCTTCAGTTTGATGAGAATGGCTCTAAAACAAAGGAAATACTAATCAAACTGGTTTGAAATCATTTTGACCTGAAAACCATTTTAACCCACAACACATACTAATAGCTGATGGCCAATCACTAAACAGCCAATAAGGTGATGAGATTGCTCACGTCCAGGGGCTGTCTTTGTTAATAATAAAAATTAATATTTTATTAAAAAGTGAAATAATAACTTACCTTTTCTTGGCATATGTTGACTCAATACCTGTAACTGTGAGAACATTTTGATTGTTTCAAGTGCATGTATAGATAGTTTTACAGAATAATGGTTTAATGTAGTAACATGGTCAAAACCAACTTTGTATATTACCGGTATTCTGTTCACTGTAAGAGGTCAGTCCTTCTATCGAACTATGTCTCTTTTATCGTCCGTGCCAGCCTGAGCCGGCCTTGATTTTGCACGTGTATGCTTTTGGCCCCAGCCTCCCCTAGAAAGGCTTTTTTGTTCCCCTTTTGTCCTAGTTGTCTTTGGGAATGTTCAACCAATCAGAATCCACTTACTGCGCATATATTTGAAGGCTTGAGGGGGGTCCTAGAAGGGAAGACTTCTTGTCACTCTCCGCTCAAAAAACACACGGCCGGTAATGGGTTAAAATTAAGAATGTAGTTCTCTTTCATACCCTAAAACCATAGTATAACGCATGTTCCCCTCAGTCCAGTTTTGGCCAACTTAACGACCACTTACCAGTTGTGCCCTGCACATGAGAGAATTTTAAAGAACTCTGTAGATTGGTACTCTAGTTGATACAAGTATTAGTAGAGGAACTTTCTCCAATTAACCCTCATGTTTACGTGACACTTCATAAATATAATTAAACAAGAGTGTATTGTAATTGTGCGTGTTTTTGTTTGTGCCTTGATGCAAAATAAAAAAAAAAAAGAGTGTAGCAGGAAGAAGCTAACATAGAGGGTTCCAAATCACAGCAAGGTTTATTGATTGCCTGTGCTTGGGGAGGAGTAGACATTCTAATGCACAATGCACGGCTTGAAATAATTTCCCGGCTACCACCAGTCAAGTTGTCCGGTCAAACCTATCTTTGCTCGGACACAACCCATTTTTGGCCGGACAAATATCCATTACGTCATATCTCTATAACATTATCCCCCCCCCCCCCACACACACAATGTTCACATATCAAACAAGTACATTTTCTACCCCTTTATTGTACATGCAGCCTCGAACTCAATGCAGGAAAAGTGGAACGCACCGTACAGCCGCAACGTTCGGCAAAATCAATATTACATTTGTGCACACAACTATCGCTTCAGTTCCGTGTCTTCAATACGGTTAAATTTTAATACCTACTAAAGTTATGAAGTTGATGAAATTGAAGCTTGTGAGCTAGTTGATTCTTATAATAATACAAGCTAACTGATGCGAATGTACAACAAGAAACACTTAAAAGTAGAATCCATATCCACTGATTTGATACAACGTAAGCTTGTGTCAGTACTATATCTTATTAAAAGGGGCCGGGGAAATGATACCGTATTTATTTGCCTATAGGCCGAGCGATTTTTACACAAAGTCAACCCAAGTTTAGGTAAAGTTTAGGCCAGAGAAGGGGGTTCAGCTTATAGCCGAGAGTTTTTACTAAACAAAACTTTCTCCAACATTAGGAAATTGGCATTTATTCACGTATAAGCCAAGCGAATGTCTACACTGAAGTTTGGTTATTGACTTCTGTAATGTTGAAGATTGTTACGAGTGGATGCTGCATTCGCTGTCTGGCAGCTACCACAAAGCGGTTGTTCGTTTGGAATGGCGCCGCTTCCAGTTTTGATACCATCCGAGGGAGGCCTTGAATTCTGGGTCATTTGCCAGTTACTTCGCTTTCAGACGTAACATTAATCAGCGATACCTGAAAGGACACAAGCAATAACATGAATTCACCGTTGAAAATATAAATCGAGCAAGCCGAACGTAAACTTTGTTTTGACAGCATTGTTTTGACTCCGCAAGATTGCAACCAATCAGAAGTGTTGGTTCCCACGAGTGAGTTGAAATGTGATGCTATGGAAACAATGCTCGCAGTCAAAAAGTTGCGTGACAAATTCATTTCAGTTTGGTTTCATCCAAAAAAAACACAGACATGACAAATGAATTCTCACCTTGACTTCTTTGCTCCGTAAACCACTCGAACAACTGTTGATCGAGCTCAGGATATTTTGGGATGTAGCAGCCCATCATCTTTTGTCTGGCAGACATCTTCAGCTCGCCGTTGAATAGGACTCCTTGGTCACGTCTCCAGCGACGGACCATTGACTCGCTAATGCCGTAATCTCTTGTGATTTTGGAGTCATTTTCTACAGCCTCTGTGATGACTTTTAAAGGCAAGAATGTATGAGGTACGACGTGCCTTCAGCATTATGAACGCAAACTATCTTTGAGATTTGGAGTGATGTATCAGTACAGTACTATGGTAACTGTTGATAGTTCTGTTCTTATTACGGAGTTTTATACTTTGATTAGGATCAATTAATATTCCTTTACACACTGATTCATTCAAACGGCAACTTTGGAAAGGTTTCGTAAGAGGTTAGCATTTCGATCATGTTTATTAATCAGCAACTTTGGAAGTTTCCTAGGAAATTTGCGCAATATTTTTTGTGTTTTATTCCAGTAGATTGCTCAATTTTTGGGTCTGGGCTTACAGCCGAGAGTTTCCTGAATTTTTTTTGTCAACACTGGGTCAGTATTCTGTGTTACCAGTTTAGGGTCTCGGCTTATAGCTGGGATCGGCTTATAGGCGAATAAATATGGTATTAACACGAAACTCTCCTTTTACATTTAGAATACTCGAAAGCTAAAAATATTTGCAACCACCGAAAATTTTACAAGCACTATTATGAATCATTTATTAAAAGTTCTTGGTCTGGTAGTATCTCATTCTGTCTTTTCCCCTTTTTATTCACAAACGCCAACAATGTTGAACCTTTAAAAATTTAAAACCTGAAGCTCTGCATTAGATTTTTCTTTCAGTACGCATAAACGACCAGACACATTGTCCGGCCATCCAAGGATTTCACCAGACAAAACCTATTTTTGACCGGACATTGTCCGTTGACCGGCTGTTATTTCAAGCCCTGCAATGTACATGTATTAGTCAATTCTAGAGTCATAGAGATTTGATTCGATGAGGTAAAAATGACCAAGCCATCAAAGACCCTAATGCAGCCTACAGCTGCTGCCAAAAAATCAAGATAAAAATAATAGATAACAAAAGCACTCTCAGGATTACAACACCACCAAATGCCCCTTAAGTGTCTGGTAGGGGAATTGCCATTGATTGTTAGAGTAGGTACTAATCTGTATACCCTACGAGCAGAGTCCCCTTCAATCTCCCTAGTAAAACCCAGAAGAGGGAGACTCGCTCTCCCTCTTCCCAGTTCCAAGGGGTCTCTGCTCGTAAGGTACGAATTGTATAGCTGGCATCATCCTTCCAATCCCTGTTAAGTCTGACAAAGAGACTCATCCAGAAGCTACTGTTTACATCTTAATCGCGAACTGCACAGAACACGTGCAGCAAAATGTTCTTCAGCAACAACAATGATAAATTATTAGGCAAATTATAGCTTAACTTACGTTGATCTCCATCAACTTCAAATGATGGCGACTTGGATGTTGCCGCACATAATGATCTGAATGTAAGTTAAATAAAATGCCATGAGAACGAAGAAACGCGTAGCTTTTTCATAAGCTTAAGGCTTTAGCTGACGACACAGTCTGCAAGCCTCGAGTTCAGTACACAGTTGCAACTGGTAAACTTAAAACATGTTTAATGGCAGTATTCTTCATCACCAAAATGTTGTTTCTCCTAAATATGAGGGCCTTGATAGGTATACTAGTATTAGAAAAGCATTTTACCTTGCTGACGAGTGCCAAGAAATGCGAAAATGTTGTAGTTTTCTCGCACATCGACCACACATGGCCGCCATCTTGACTGAGCAAAGCCCGCGATATGTACTGGTTAGTCACCAGTTTTCCTCTATCAGTATTTGAACGCCTGTCATGATCTGTCATGATCAGTTTCTGAGAAGTGAGGATACCTGAGATAGATGAGGGGGTTATGAGTTTTAACGTGTTTTCATGAATGAATTTAAGATGGAGGTTTGTATAGATTCAGTGCAATCTGCCTTGAATGCCGAAAAAGGCGGTAAGAGCTTTTTATATTATTATTATATTATTATTATTACGGAGCCTATATATTGTATCTTCGGAATGTGAAAGCGTCACTTTATTGCACAGGTAGCTCAAGCTCCAAAGGGAGCCGTCATCATGACATTGCGTAACAGCGTTATATTTATAAGAGTTTGTGTGGGAATAGAACCGTCGTAAAAAATAGTTCAAAATAAGGGAAAGAGATTTAATAAAATCGACTTACCGTCCCATCTTCTGTGTATAACTTGTGTTTCTACGGCATTCTGAGGCGTTTCAAAGCGATTCCAGTGGAGAGGAAAACAGACAACCTAAGACCCACTGGAATCGCTTTGAAACGCCTCCGAATGCCGTAGAAACACAAGTTATACACAGAAGATGGGAGGGTAAGTCGATTTTATTAAATCTCTTTCCCCTATTTTGAACTATTTTTTACAACCGTTCTATTCCCATACAAACTCTTATAAATATAACGCTGTTACGCAATGTCATGTTGACGGCTCCCTCTGGAGCTTGGGCTACCTGTGATTTTACTTCTTGGAACGGTAATTTTGCTACGCATTGCTCGCTGCAGCTCATTTACAGAGCATTGCACAATGTTCGAGGCTAGAGCTGAAATGAATTTGAACAATGCCCACAAAACACAAACGTAAAGCTTCTTTAAGAATTTCTTTCAGATCACTCCTGCCAATTTTACGTGAACAGTTCAAAAGAGGCTTTTTCAATGTTGCAACCCGCCACTATAGTGTATGTTTGGCCCTATCCCGCCACTTCCAGAAACTTTTCCCCGATCCCAACTGGCTTAGCTCAGGTTTCTATGTGTAGCATCTCAATTTTTATTTATTAACCCACCAGAACTTAGGGCAACCAAGAAACCCGATCTGCTTGCAGGGTAATTTCTGGTGTGCATGGTTCATGAAAAATGATCACCTGTGAATTGCAATAACTACAGATAAAAGTTTAAATCCCCATCCCCCCCCCCCTTTAAACCCATGTTGGACCCTCTGCCACAAGATCCTCTGTGTGGAGGAACAGGGGTGTAGTGGATTTTGTATCACACTTTCTGTAGAATGTTTAAGGGGAGGGCAGAAGGTTGGTTGTTTAGGGCTTTGTCCCTGCATTGAGTCATGCTGTTTCCCTAAACCAGTGACACACTCGGTGATTTTTTGCGCTAGTCGCAGCGAATTTGATCGTCAGTGATCCCTGACAATTTTCACGGGAGTCGGCACACTAGGAAATTGCCAGCAATTTTTGCAGAATTGCTGCAAAGTTTAATCGCCGATATCTGACATGTTCAATGGCCATGGTGGTGATCAAAATCACTGGAAACTCCTCTTGGGAATGGGGACACTTGGTGACTTTTGCTGGCAAACAAAACTTGCCACGATGAGCAAATAAAATCACCTAGTGTTGTCACTGGCTTCAAACAAGAAACCTCACTCCACTTTGTCTCTCTCCACCCAGGCCCCAGCTGTTCAGAAGTTGGATAGCGCTATCTACCGGATAAATCTCTATCCAGTGGATAACGCAATTGGTTTCCCTAACACTTATCCACTGGATAGTGATTTATCTGGTGGATAGTGCTGTCCAACTTTTGAACAACTGGGGCCAGGTGTATAAATGGTTGCAAGCAAAATGTTATGGAATCCTCAAAATGCTCGATTGACTGACATCCCTTCCAGGGGGGAGTAGTTCTGCTCCTCATCTCTTCATGCTGCAGAAACCGTAGTTAGGTACTCAGGCCTTGATGGGCCATCTGGCTTATTCAATCCAGGGTACTAGGTACAATATTTACTTAACCTTTTTTACCTTCACTTTTATAATATGGAAGCTTCCTCCAGAATTCCTCTCAATCAGTTTGCTTGCTTATTTGCTTTACCATCCTTCTCATGGCTGTCAATTTTTCTTTTCTTGTGCTTTTGTTCACATCCACATCACACTTGTACCCACTTGTTACTCTTACAGGTGCCATTCGAGTAGAGCTCTGCTCCAATCTGATGGAAGGTGGAACCACACCATCTTTAGGCAGGTCATTTTATCTTAGTTTTCCCTGAGCTTATGCCTGTTGTTCAGATTTAACATCCTCTTGTAATTAGAAGCTCAGTACGTTCTCCTTTATTAAAAAGAGGCATTTTTGTTTTCTTCTTTGTTATCATTTAGCATGAAGAAGGAAATTCCCCCTTTTAACTCATTTCATTTTTTATTCTTGAGCTGGCCTAGTGTGGGACCTACTGTAGAGTCTGTAAGCTTACCCCATACCATGCTCATTTGTTTTATGTTTTTGTTTGAATTTGTATTTAAAATTTTTTTCTGTTTACTTGCACATTGTACATTGACTGGTAAGTGAGCTGCTGGAAGCTTCAAGAATTAAAAAATATATATAACAGTAACATCAACATCCGCTGTCACCTTATCTGTTCTGTTCTGTTCATTCTATGTGCAGAAGTCCTTGCGGACGCAATAAGAAATGACAACATCAAAGGTATAACAGTTGATGGACAGGAAATTAAAATCAGTTTATATGCAGACGATGCAACTCTTATTCTAGATGGATCTAGGGCATCTTTCAAAAATTCACTGCAGGTATTAGAGTCTTTTAGTTTGATATCAGGTCTCCGATTAAATTATGAAAAAACAGAAGTGCTGTGGATTGGTGCCAATGTGGGTAGCGAAGAAAAATTGTGTCCTGAACATGATTTGAAATGGATGAAAAATAAAGTCAAAACTCCTAGGTGTATGGCTCTCAACAGACCCAATAATAATGATGAAAGCTAACTATGATGAAAAGTTAACAAAACTCAAGGCAAGCTTGAGCTGCTGGGAACTGCGAAGATTAAGTCTACTTGGAAAAATCACAGTGTTAAAAAGCTTAATTCTTTCTCAGCTCACGTATATTTTGTCACCTTTGCCAACAAACCAGTGTGCTGTTGATGAGGTCAACACCCTTTTCTTCAAGTTTTTGTGGAATGGTAAAGGTGACAAGATCAAGCGTGACGTAATGATCAGTGAATACGAAGATGGAGGACTAAAGATGATTGATATAAGACTTTTCACCCAAGCCTTAAAACTAAACTGGGTGAAAAAGTACCTTGACACAGGAAATCATGCAAAATGGAAGCTGTTTTTCAATTTACAATTAAGAGACTTAGGAGGCGGTACTATCTTTAAAGGTAATCTGCACAAAAAGGATTTACTAGCATACTTCAAGGTATCAGATGTTTTCTTGCAAGAAATTTTGCAAACCTGGTCAAATATTAACTACGAAGATAATATTTCTTCAAAGGAACAGTTACTTTCACAGTATCTCTGGCTAAACTCTCTCATGCGAGTCAATAATAAACCAATACACTATGCAGCATGGTCTTCTCAAGGAATACAGAGTATTGGTCATTTGATGGAGAATGAGACTAGATTTCTATCCTTCTCTGAATTCAAAGAGCGTTATAATATCAAGACAAACTTTCTATCTTTCTGTGGAGTAATATCAGCCATAAAACATTTGGTCATAACCTTTAAGAAAAACGCCTCTCAAGAAAACACCAACTATGAAAGTTTTCTTGATAAGTTTTTAAAGGCAAAAAATCCAAATAGAGCTGCATACAAAAAACTTGTAGATCAGAAACGAAAGCAGCCCGTTAACAGCCAAACGAAATGGTCGGTGGACTGCATGATAGAAGAAAATGAAACTATTGACTGGAAGACTGCTTACAAGTTACCTTTTCAATGTACGAAAATATCAAAACTTCTTGTTTTTCAATTTAAACTCTTCCACAGGAGACTGGCCACTAATAATTTCTTAAAAAAAATAAATCTAAACGACAACGACCTTTGCAGTTTCTGCCAACTCGAAGAGGAAACTCTTATCCATCTTTTCTGGAACTGTACGGTAACTTCCTCCTTTTGGGATAATTTTAAGCAATGGCTGCTCATTAATGAAACTTCTCTACGTTCGCTTGAGTTAACGCCTTCCTTGGTTATAGGTTTAAAGCCCCACCCATTTCTTCGCAAGTATTTCTACTTTTTATTCTTAGTCGCAAGACTTTACATTTGGACCTGTAGAACACGATGTACTCGTCCTACGATAGACAATTTTCCCCTTTTCCTCTCACATTAAATCTTTCAGAAAGATATTTTTTCCTGCCTTTTGCGGATTGAGGACCACGTATGTGGAATGGTAGCTAGTCAGGGTACATGTAGTTCGAAAAGATAGCATAATAAGTTCAGTTTTTTTGGGGGGTTAATGTAAGCTAGTATTGTTGAAAGTAACGAATGTTATGTAATAACTATATGCTGTATTTTCTACTCTGTTGTACTGCTATATAGCATTTTCCGCTGCTTACTATCAATAAATTTATTTTAAAAATGTAAGTAAAATATAGTATGTAGGTATGGTATGTCAGTATTATGTAAGTGTTATGTTATCTATTAAGTTATTATGTTAAACTAATGTTCTTTAAGTGAAGTGTAGTATGTATGGCATGTATTATGTAAATATGATGTCATGTAAGTTAGTATGTAAATATTATGTAAGTTATGTCTGTAAGTAAGTATGTTAGACGTTATGCAAGTAAATAAAGTGTAATTAAAAAAACATCAACTTCATCAACAAAAAATATTAAGTAATGCAGGAAGTAGGGCACATGACTTTAGAAATATAGGGCTAATTGTTGTTTACAAAATCAATTTGCAATATGAGGCTTGTAGAAACCTTGTGAACATAAGTAGAAGTTAGTAAAATTTAAGCTCCAGCTGGTACTTCCTGGCTAACAATACTATGAGGAAGGACAGTCTTCCCTAGTACAACCCTGTGTACTTTATGTCAAGTATCATAGTCTCACAACATCAAAGCCAAGAGAGATGGTAGCTAATATTTACAAACTCAAAGGTTTGAACCACCTTACAGAAAGAAAATAATGGGCAAGACCAAAGGAAAGTAATTATTGCTTTACAGCTTCAGTTAGCAACTGAAGAGTTTTATCTGCAGATTCAAAAGTTGAAACTCTCTTGTGCAGCATAATAAACAACACAACAGACGTTTTGCTTAGTAGCATCCATTTGAATTGTCACACTTAAGGATATTCATAAACTTAAAACTCATAAACGTGTTATACAGCATTCTAAACAACACCACAGGAAAGGTTTGCTCAGTAGCATTCCTTTGAATGATCTCTATTTTAGGATTTCATCTACAGGCTTAAAAGTTAGAACCACCCATTTTGTATTAAACAAAAAATCGTTGTAATAGGAAACAATTTTTAATGTCTAGATGATGTGAATTAATTTTGTTTGACCATGGGTATTTCATTGTTAAACAGGAATGCTGAGAATTATCAAACAACGATCACCAGTTCCAGTGTTTGTGATGATAAGACCGAGAGGGGGTGACTTCCTGTATTCTGAAGCAGAGTTTGAAGTCATGAAAGAGGATGTCAAAGTGCTAAAGGAAGCTGGAGCTGATGGAATGGTGTTTGGAATCCTTACAAGGTTGTAAGAGTTTATTCTTCCTAATGAAACATAACTTTGTCTAGTGCCTTGAAGATTACCAGTTGAAAACAAACAAAAATAATGCAAATAAAGGACTTTTAGTCAGAAGAAGGCATACAAGTTGATATTTAAAGGCATCCTCACTGTATACATGGTTAAGACTTAAGTGATCAGGAACTAATTATGAAATTTAATTTCAAGTTAGCATACTAAAAAATCTTTTCTTTTTTCAGGGAAGGTGAAGTGGATGTTGCAAGATGTCAAGAACTTATAGGTAGGTATGTATTCCTTACAGACTGTCTCACATATTATTTCCTCCCCAAGCCCTCTAAAAATGTCTGGCAAATATTAGAAAAGATATACAATAAGACATCAACACTGCTGGCCAAGTGCAGATATCATCAAGTGCTTCATGCAAGTAAAGCAAAGCCAAAACGTTGATCTTTGTAAAGTCCTAAATGTATGTTGCAAGAATGCCATTTTCAGTCTCTTTTTTACCCTCTTTCTCTACCCTAACTTGCTTTGCTGGCCAGGCTTTCTTATCACATCATTGCCTACCAGATAGCCTGTTACTTGACAAGTTGATGTCACCTTATTTATTAGTAGTAATCCAAAAGGTTAATAAATTAGCCTAGAGAAGTCTACTGTCAATGTAGTCACAATATGCAAACTGTTGTTGCATAGGGTACATGTACCTGAGTAAACTAATATTGTTGTTTCATGAAGACTCATTTAAGTTTTTTTTTTCAGAGTTGGCAAGACCACTACCAGTGACTTTCCACAGAGGTAGTGTAAGTTCAAGTTATGCACTAATTCTCCTTTCATGGTTTTTGTCCTCATGTTTGTGAACATCTTTGCAACATTTTTCTGTCTATCCATATGCCATAGAAGCGAGTGGGTTCAAACTAGCGCTCTTTCTCTTCGAGTGAAATTGCAGTGTTTTCTTATTTAAGATTTCACATCTTGTTGCTTGGACAATGTTCCCCAAAGAAGCTGGCTTCATGGTGCTACGAAAGTCCTCCTATGACCTCCTCTTATGACTTGACTGAGTGACCTACAAGCCACAGTATCTAATTTATTTACTAAATTCTCAATCTTGTTTATGGAATTTCTAGATAGCGAATTTCTAGCAGACTTTCAGCGAATGGAGTGTTCGTTTCTAAAGAAACTGTTGTGCTACGTCGGTGGGGATGTGAAACACGAAAATCTGGATTTATCAACTGAGTTGATAAGGGAAATTGTCCACCGTAAGGAAATTGAAAGCTTCGCTCTGACGAAGGGATAAAGCTTGAAATGCCAGGTTTTAATTTCCTTACGGTGGCCAATTTACCAGTCCAAATCAGTCCAAATCAGTCCAAATATTCGTGTATCAGCAAATAGTCCTGCTTCTTTCCTTGTAAGGAATTTGGATGATATTTTAGGTGCCTTGGAGTTAAAAAGTTTTCACTGTCAAGCAAAAGTTTTGTTAAAAAATATGGCAAAAAATTTAGCAACGATAACCGAATTTGAGAATCTTATAAAACAATTATTTTTCTTGTCGGACGGAAAGGGTACGAAAACCGGCTGGAATGGAGCCCTCAGGGCAAGAGAAACGGGAGACGCCGTGTTCCCGTTTGGCAGAACTAAATGGCAAGGGCATCACATGAACACATTGCAAAGCGAACAACCCAGAGCAGGAACAAAGGGAAAGCCACGGTCTTGGACTTACGTTCCGTAAACAACTGAGAATCGGAGTGAGAATTCGAGAAAATAGTTAACTCTCGCACTCTCGCTTGTTGGATCTGAGATTATAATATTAGAACCAACTCAGAGTTACGCGCCTCTTTGGTTATTTATCATGCAACTCATATCCAACGCATGCTCGTTGAATAATTGTTGAACTTCTCTATTATTTGACTCATAAATCCGGCCACCCTATTTCATAAAAATCCAGCTGTAATACCTGCGTAAAATAGCTTCATGAATCGGGCCCGTTATTGTTTTCTTGTTGAAAGAAATACGTTACTGTCGCAAAGTCCAATCAGCAATGCGCTAACTAAGTGACCAACACACTTCTAATATAGGGACACTTTAGAGAAGACAGAGTCAGTTCCACAGACGATGTAAGCAGAATATTACAAACTAATACGTTGTTTTCTTTTCACAGCATTTGACATGGTAAAGGATCCATACACGTCTTTAGAAATTATCATTCAGTTGGGGTTTGAACGTATTTTGACCAGCGGACAAGATTCCTCAGCACTGGAAGGGTTACTAACTATAAAATATCTAATTGAAAAGGTAAATATAGTACTTAGCGTACTTTTAAAAAGCTCTTACTCGACTTGAAGGCCACAGACAAACCTGAAATTTGAGTAGATTTTTTTATTTTGCTTCCCGTGGATTTAAAAATCACTGTTGAACAACGAATTGCAAAAAAAAACAAACAAACAAACAAAAAAACGTATTTAAACAAGGAGATAAATTTAAACAAACCTAAATACACCTAATTATGTAATTAAAAAAACACGTTTTGGGGAAAAAACGATAAAACATGAAGATACGACTCAGTGGTTTCTTGGAAGCGTAAAAACCTGCGTCCACTTTCAGGTTCTTTGCACCTCAGCCACAATAATACAACTAACCTAAATCTTCTTTAAAACTTCATGGGCATGAAAATAAACTCGCAAGTGCCATCTTCCCAGAGATCCATTGTGTCGCATCATTTACGTTTTGCACTTCTTACCTGATAACATTTTATCAGTTAGGTGTACAAATTAAGAATTTTAAGCTCGGTCGGTCATGAAAAAAGAAAGAAGTAGTATTCAGCATGACAGAAGTGTGAGACAAAAAAACACTGAGTCCCCGACGGGAATCGAATCATCACCTTCGGTACACCAGTCGGGCCTTCTAATCTCTGTGCTACTTGGAGACTCGTAGCGAGGTAGGCCATATACAGGTACTGTATTTACTAAGTTATGGTGACACGCGCCCTGCATACAGTGTACTGCTGTATGTAGGATTAGTAATTTCCAAGCGTGTCAAGTGATGACAAAGAAAAAAAATAAAAATGGTAAGTAAAATTATGTTTATCTGTTTCTTGGTTGTTTAGGCAAAGGAAAGAATTATTATTGTCCCTGGTAAGTTTTAACATTATATCTGGTATTAATGACTAACAACAAGAGCAGCAAGAAGCCTTATTTAAAATTGACGAAAAGAAGAAAAGAAACCACTTGCAAGCCCGTATTTAGCATAACAGCTATTCGAGGTGAAAGCTAATCAACACAAAACGCTGGCGAAGCTATGTATCTCATATTTAAAAGAGTCCTTCTCGGTTAAATTTTGTTATTTCAGTGAAGTTATTCTTTTAAAAAGAACGAAAAGTTGGAAACTGTCACAGCAATGTCCTAAAGAAGTTGCTGACGCTTTTTCCGGATTGAATTTACCGTGATTTAAGAAACTGGGCGCGTACATTAACCATAACCCCAGGGTCTTTCTTCAGGTACCGGAGCACATTGTCTTTCTTTTGTTTGCGAGACATTGTAATTTGGTTATATTTTGGAGTTGAATTGTTTTACGTCTTTTGTTTCTTTTGTTTTACGTCATTCGTTCCCCGGTACTCACAGAAGGAACCTAACCCCAGTGGCCAAAGCCCCAAACGTAAAAATGTCAACGTAACTTTCAAACACGCCATACATTTCACGGCTGCGTCTCGGCTGGAAATTTTGCGACCAGTATTTCCGAAAGATGGACCTTATCGCTTCCAGTGGCTATATCTCTCTGCAAATGAACAATGTCACATCACGTGATCAATTTAAACCAATCACACTAGGAGAAAATTTAGTGTTCAACATAATTTAGGCAAATAAATTTAGGCCTAAATAATTGTTTTAGTGTACACCAAATCAGTGGATGGTGTTTTCCGCGCGCTCTGATTGGCTACTCCAATTCGGGATAGTATTTCCCACACAACCGGGGAAGAAGTAGGGGAGCGAGAACCCGGGAGAAAAAATGGGGCCTCTCCCCTACTTCCTCCCCGTTTACGCCTGCTACGCAGGCTACACATCTCCCGGCATTGTTCTGGGTTTAGCACAGGAGTTTTGCCTAATTTCTTGGGGAAAAAATCTATTTGGTGTTGGCTATCCACTGGATTTGTATATACTATAACAGTTATTCACCTCAGTATCGGTGAAGAGTGGGAGATATTTACCTCGCCGCTTTGCGTGGCTCGGCAAATGTACCTCCACTTCGGTGAATACTTGTTTAAAAATATTGAATGGTGTTGAACAAAAATTGACTGCCATCAAACATTCGTACAACAAAGTGGTATTTAGCAATGTTGGATGATTTGAACCCGCTTGACCGGAGCCTTATAACAGCTGGTAGTCCCACGACAGAACACTCTTGTTTAAGGTAGTCACAAACTGACCACGATCCCGTTTCTGTTTCACATTTCGTCAATCTTACGACAAGATAACTTTGTTTTATCAGCTAACAGGGGAATATCACCTGTTATTTTCTTAGGTGGTGGAATAACTGAACGCAACCTGGAACGTATTTTGCGCGGATCTGGTGCCAAGGAATTTCACTGTTCTGCGCGACACTCTGTTCCATCTTTTATGGTCTATAAAAACACGAACACTTCTATGGGAGGGACCCTTTGTCCCCCTGAATTTGTTAACAAAGTGGCAAGCTACGAGAAAGTGAAAAACTTTGTTTTTGTTGCAAGATCAGTGCTGGCGTAACGAGTAGTTGACTGATAAAGATATGGAGGCTGATTTCACTGGAAGTGGCCTTCATGAAAAGACCATTACGATATGCGCATACAATTAAATCCATAGTATTTCGTGAAAGAATTCTTTAAACCAATTTTTTTGCAGTTAAAACGATGCCACTGACGCCATTTCACACTCGATGCACCATACAATTTCACTCGTAAAAGAACCATTCCATTAGGTGGTGATCCTAGAAAGACATTATCCATCATAGCTTCATGGTCGGCCGGTCATATACCCAGAAGTATCCTCTAGAATAGGGAAGAACATACTCTGCTGTATACCAGAAATTTTGAATTTCTTCTGTTTAAAATAACTGTTATACCAAATACCCTTATGTCCGTGCAAAAAAATACTGTATACCCAATTTCAATATCCCGTGTAATGTATTCCCGCAAAGCCACTGGCCAACCCTGTAGCTTTGTAATTGTGTTTTACGTAGCGCTGAGTCGCTGCTAAAAGGCTAGACATGTTTCATCTGCTTTTGAACAACTGAGATACATGCAGGTATTCTGCTTTCTCTCTGATGATGGGCTTTTGTCATCACACTGTTTTCTCTTTGAAGTACTCGGCGACGCGACATGAGTAGACGTAATTCGTCAGCAAGAGAGACGCTGACGACATATTATGACGACACTAAGGGTGCATTTCTTTGGGAAAATCCAAATCCAGATTCTTGTATCCAAAAACGGATTCTGCGTCTCTTTACCTAAATCCGAAAATGGATTAATCAGGGATTAGTGATCTGAAGAATCCACACTCCGAGTGGATACATCAGATTAAATCTAAATCCGGATTTTTAGGATTCATGATCCGTGCGTTTCTTTGGGGGACGGATCCGAAAATAGTACATCTGTCAAGCGGTCTTCCATGCAAATTTACTGGTCTCGCCATATTTTCTCTCGATCTTGCATGACAAAACATTCGATCGTAAAAAGGAAAAATTCAGGTGATGATTCCGTTCCGTATATTTGAAAAGTTTTCTCCAAAAGTACAGACAGAAGCATTGACACGTCAGGATAACTTCATTTGTGTACCATTTCTGTAATTCAGGGACCAGATTTTGCTAATTGTGAACGCAATAACCAGTCCGGGATCGTTATCAATTTTGATAACCATGTTACGTCACAACATGGCGGCCATTTCAGAAATCGCGGATTTTCGTATTCGGTCCGCTTTATTCGTTATTTGTTCGGTAATACTCGGGCTATCTACCCATAGTTCTATTGGAGGAAGGCAGGGACGGAATGAACTCCACGTGTGCCAAAGATGGCGGATGAAGGCAAACGATGAAGGAGCGAATTTTAATCGCAAAGAGAAAGAACACTTCAAATTCTGCGTCCAAAGCAGGTATGTTTTTCCACTTTGCCGTTAAATTTGAGTTGTTTAAAGAATTTTGTAGCATCCACAAAAATTATGTCGTATTCTTTAAGGCCTTGCGCACAGTGTTGCCTATCACTCGATTTTTTCCGTACCGGCGTTTGTTTTACTCCATTTTGATAGCTATAGAAACCTCCTGTTTTCGTGCCTTGCTCTTTGATGTTTGTTCAAAGAATAAGCCCTTTTATTTTTTGCTAGCTAGAAGCATATTTAATTGAACAGTGAGTAGTTTCAGAAAATACAAAACTGAGAAACCTAAAAAATTCCTACTTCCGGCGTAACAAACAAGTGAGTCGTGCCCTTTCGTGCCTTTTGTGCAGCGCCTCCACATATCGTGCCATTCGTGCCCTGGACCGTTCCAATGTTGCTCAACCGTTCCTCTTTTCGTTCCTTATCGTTCCCATTCCTATACAGATCGTGCCTTGCCATTTCCTTGTATTTCGTGCCTTTTTATCGTTCCTTTGACAGTGCTTCTTCCGTGCTCGTTCTTTTCGCGCAACCATCGCGTGCACGTAGTTGTGGTGAAATACTACCTTCATGGCAGAACAAGATAGTGAAATAAAAAATAATCTATTACAGATCACAACTCATCGTTTTCTCTCTGTAATCTAATTCACTAATTTCGCAGTTAAAGGGGCTATGTTACGCTACTTTAGTATCTTTTTGAAAAGCTAAAAAGTGTCTTGGCATTGATTGAATTCCAAAAATAATGGTCTAGTTTTGTTATTGAAGACTATCTTACAGCACTGAAACTGTTTCCTGTCGTCTGTTGCTACCGATGGCAAGGATGGAATTGGATTGAAACTTGAAAAAATTGGGCCAATTTTTTCAAGTTTTGATGCTGTGTTCTCAAAAATCACCAAAAAAATTATTATAGTTAGCTTTCCCTGAGAAAATTCATTTGATTTCTTCCTCGTAGTTTAAAATGAGCATTTTGTGTATGAGTAAGGCACTAGGTTGTGATTTTAGCACAGAATTGACCTAAAATAGCAAAATCCTCGTGACACAACCCCTTTAATGCATGTAACGCGTGACTATTAATTTTTGGTGCCGAGGTTTGGATAATTTTCGTACCGCATGGCGACGTAAACAACGAAGCTAATAAAAATGTGCAGAGTTGAAATTGCGTTCGCCAGACTCAAACCTGTTGTCAAAAGCGAAACTGTTGAATGTAACTTATACTTAAAATCGAAGGTTATGATGTTAGAAAGATAATTAGAGTAAAATGTCAAACGTTTTTCCTGGGATTATCTTTACTTCACAGTGGACTCAATTTGCAAACTATGAGTCTCAAAATAAACCCGGGAAATAAATTGCGCGAGCGAGCAAATCGAACCTCCCACACTTTATCATTCGAATAAAACTGAATTAGTGAATGAAGCTCACATTAAAACACAAAGTCAATGACAACTGTAAAAGGATTTTTAAGAAATAGCAAATATAGTCCGAAGTTTTAGCCCATCAAATTTGCATAACGCGTGAAATTGACCTTTCAATGAGCGTCGCACGGTATGCAAAACACTACACACTTTCTCGGTGATATCCCGTGAAAAGGGGCTGAAAACCCTTTGCTGCGACTTACAGTATTGCATTCGAGCGAAAAAATCAAAGAAATTTATGAAGACATGATTTCAAGCTTACGATCGCTTTTGTAATCGTTCTACTGGTAAGTGTACGGCTTATCAGTCGTTCGGATGATGATCCGCGATTTGATGATGGCCCGAGCAACCTAAAGGCAGACATTAATTGTCCACATCGTTCCAGAACGATACTCACGAAGAACGATCGAGGAAGAATCAAGAAACGATCAAGGAACGATCAAGGCTCGATATGCTAATTAGGGAACGATAAGGGGAACGATAAGAGTCACGTGGGGCACGATCGGAACGGGCACGAAATGGCACGAAATTCACCTTTAAGACAAGATTTTTCGAGGTAAATCCAAGTGACATTGTATTCGGTGTTTTTTCTTTGCTACCTTGAACGCACACGGAGAAAACTGAATCAATAAAGCGAGAATAAAAAATGTGCATTTAAGTTTTCTCATTATCTTTGTATATTTCCTCTGATAGGAGACAAGAAAGCCAATAGCCCTTTTCACGGTTACCTTTTCTCATTTGCATTACAATGTTTTTGAACTTGGAAGTGAGGCAATTTCGGGCAATTTTACAGTTTTTGCCCGAAATTGCCTCACATCCAGGTGCAAATATATTGTAATGCAAATGAGAAGAGTTAACTGTGAAAAGGGCTATTAAGCGAAGTCCGTTTTTTTCTGAAAGAACAATTATTTCCAACCCTGTTTTCTTCATTATGATATCTTGATTTTCCCATGAGTTACATGGAAGATAACTTTATCTATGGGATGCACCGTAACTAAATACTACTTTTTACAACTTTTCTTTAAAGTGTGAATTTATCTGAAGTGAGAAATGAGATTTTTCTAATGTCACTCGAAATGTTACGCGCGTGGTAACCAACACCGTGCGCAAGGCCTTAACCTTATTCCTTTCGATGTATGGTTTGTTTATCGTTGTGCACGATTTATTAAAAAAGTGCACTGGAGTATTTTGATTTGCAGTCCGATTGCATCACTAACCGCCATTTTGTGTTTCTATTGACTGAGTCACTTGATCCTTCGTGTCTAAGATGCTTCGTTTTAGATTTTTGTGGTTATCACCAGATGTTGTTACGCAGATGCTTTTGAATTTCTGACAAATTTTTATGCTTTTCTTACTTCTTTAAATTGGGATTACAGGACCTGCACGACTCCTACTTTGATATCTTTGTAAGCCGCGCCTGATATATCTCTGTCTTTCGACCAATTTTGCTTCTTGTACCTTTGTAGTGGGTTTAGTTTGGAGGATGTTTTTAAAAATGATGACTGAATTGAGCCGTTTATAACTTTAGGCGTCACATTTTTAAAGGCCCGTTTACACAGGCAATTTTTGTCGCGCAACTCAATGCAATTTTTGTCGCGCTGAAGCTGCAACTTCAATATCGCACATGTAAACCAGCTGCGATTTCAGCGCGATTTTAGTGCGATTTATTGTGCGATCATGTGCGATTTATCGCCGCGATTTACCAAACGCGGTAACTTTGAGCAGCAGTTTCGCTACAGCGCAGGCGCACACGTTTTGTTTTGGTTTGATGTGTTTCATTTTCTTTTGTTTTGCTTCATTCCCGTTTTGTTTTGTTTTACAACTCGGCAAAGACCTCGGCAAATGTAAATAAGCTGAAAAAGCATGGATGACGAGGAGGACGTTGCTGTTGCTTGTTTGTGTATTCTTAATGCGGTTGCCATTGCCCGACGAAGAAGAGGTCAACGACGAAGATGAATGTGGGTGAAGCCATGGATTGCAAATAGAGAATCAGAAGGATCATTCCGTAAACTTATGAAAGAACTAGAACAAGACCCGGAACATTATAAGAACTATATGAGGATGGATCTTTATACATTTGAAGAGCTAGTCACACAATTAGAGCCTCTACTGAAGAAATGCGACACTCCAATGCGAAACGCTATTTCTCCGTCGGAACAACTAGCCGTCACACTTCGCTTTCTTGCGACCGGTGAGTCTTACACTAGTTTACAGTATCAGTTCAGGATTAACAAGGGCACCATCTCCCAGATTATTCCACGAGTATGCAAAGCAATTTCGGAAACACTGTCGCACGAATTCATTAAGTGCCCAACTAGTGAGGAAGAATGGGAACAGATTGCTCACGAATTTTGGGTGAAGTGGCAGCTTCCGAATTGCTTGGGAGCAATAGACGGCAAACATGTACGCATTTTGCACCCCCCTGGATCTGGATCGGACTATTTCAATTACAAGGGGTTCTTCAGCGTCGTTCTCTTGGCTGTTGTCGGGGCAAGGTCCGAGTTTGTCTATGCAGATGTTGGGTGCCAGGGCAGGATAAGTGACGGAGGTGTGTTTAGAAATACTGACTTCTTCAAAGCTCTTGAAAGAAAGAAGCTCAATATTCCTCAGCCCTCGGAACTACCGGTTGATGATGTGAACTATCAAGACTGGAGGCCTGTGATTCCTTACTATTTTGTTGGAGACGATGCCTTCAGCCTGTCTGAAAACCTGATGAAGCCATACCCAAACAGAGGTCAAACTGAAGAACAGCGTATACTGAATTACCGTTTTTCCAGAGCACGCAGAGTGAGTGAAAGTGCTTTTGGAATCTTGAGTTCAAAATTTAGGGTGTTTCTGTCAACTCTTTGTGTCAAACCAGAAAATGCCACCATCATTGTCCATGCGGCATTAGCTTTACACAACTACCTTCTCTGCAAATGCCCCAATGTGTATACTCCTTCTGGTTCTATGGATGCACAAAATGGTGATGGTGACATCATTGATGGAGACTGGCGAAAGACTGCTGATCATGAGCTGTGCATCATTCAAAACATTACTATCCGTGGTAGTAACTAAACAAGAAATGCAGCAGCTGTTCGAGATTGCCTTTGTGAATATGTCAATGGACCAGGCCAGGTGCCATGGCAATGGAAAATCCTCCTTCCTTAGAAGCCTTATTTTTTCATTTACAGTTAAAACAACTGAAAAACCTGATTCATTGTAAGGGAGGGTTCATTATTTACGTAGAGGGTGGTATGATGATTTTGAGGGCGGGGGAGAGTCATGATTTTCTCAGTACATTTTTTTTGGGGGGGGGGGGGCTTTGGAAAATTTCCCCAAAAGTAAGACAAGATTTAAGGGTGACCATCAAAGAGTTCTAGTTTGTTCGTCACTTATTAAATCTGTACACAACAGTTGTTTATACTGTTGTGTGTATTTTTTGGTAACTCAAACAAAAGAAAGTAAAACAGCCTTTTCAATAAATAACAAACTCGCAGTGATAATCACTCTATCTCCCGGAACTTCTTTTTTATTCCGTGTTGCACTTGTAACTGGTTTCACAAAAGCAAATGTAATGAAATGTCAAAAGTTGAGACTTCTGTCAGCCATTTTGGAGGAGGAGGAGGTCATGGTTTTAATACCGTGGCTTTTAGGGAACCCCATGAGGGGGGCCAGAATAAAATTTACTTAGGCCATCATGGGGGGGGGAGGCTTCTAAAAATATAAGGAAAAAGATTAGAAATCATCATACCCTCCCCCCCCCCCACCTAGGTAAACTATGAACCCTCCTTAAATAATGACTAGAGCTTTCATCACAGGCAGCCCAAATATACTTCATGTGAGGGAATAGCACAATAGAAAATTAATTTGACAGAGGGGTGCTAGAAATTAAAATAATTATTTTACAGTCCAGGTACACGCATTACAGAAAATTGGCAAAATGGTATTTAAGCTAGAAGACACAGAGGGACATTGCAATCAAGGTGAGAATCAATGCTTTATGGCCTTTATTTATATGACAATGGTCATGAAAATGACATTTATTATCATTTATATATGGTCCACGTGAGTGCTCAAACTTCCAGACAAGTGACGTATGTATTGTATTCGTAGTATGCTTGTGCTGCCTCTGCTTTCAAAGTAGCTCAGCCCATCCCTGTGAACCAGACAAAATTACCATTAGAGTTGACTGAAATTTGCATACCGTAAATGACCAAATAAGCCCCCGTCCCATTGCAATATTAGCCCCCCCCCCCCCACTAGCCACAAGATCAACCTTTGAATAAACATGCTAACTCAAGTAAAATACAGTACATACTGTTTCATTTTGTTTCCAGTTTTGGAATATAAAGCCTCCCTGCTCGAATAAGCCTCTTGTCTACAGGTCAGTTTTGGAATAAGCCCCCCCCCCCCCCTTCATTTATGGTATTTGACAGTTTTGCAATAGCATTCGTCCAATCAGATGTACATAAGTTATGCAAGGGTCACATGCAAATTTTGGTCCACTCTGGTATTTGTCTAGTTCAAATAAAAAGCCATATCAGTCTTGTAAACAAAACCATTTTTTATCAAATCAGTCAATTTGCACTTCCAGATTTAATGCATGAACCCAAGAGTGAGGCATTGTCTTGTTTGACTGAAAAAGTCCCATTAGGCTAAAGCTAAATCCCAAAAAGTTCAACGGTCCAAAACATAATCACCAAAGTCAATTTAATTTTCTCTGCCAAAAAAAGTTAAATTTATGTTTTCATTATTTTATTGACCGAAGGATATCCAGAGAAAACTACATGTACAATAAAAAACATACCAAACTGCAGCCATCTGAAGTTGCAGTCTTTGCCATGGGGTTACTCAAGTGTATCAGTGACAGTGGTGTGAAAGGAGTTTGAAAGTGGTGAAAATTTTGGATGAGTAATTTTCAAGTGTATTTTTATGGGTTAAAATATTTTGGTAGGGATATCTTTCAGGGTTGATAAAAAGCATGCCACAGCATTCTCTTGATGTACATTGCTTTAATATTTAATGCCACTTGCATTTAAAAGCCATATTTATTGAATCAAAATAACTCCATGTGAATATTTTCAATTGAGTATATTAATTATCTGTAACTGTAAATATTCTTTAATATGTAAATCAGCTTTATTTTTAAAACTGAAAGAACCCATATTTATTCAAATTGTGTAAATAAATTAATATGAATATTTCAATAAAGTATTTATAATTGTATTATTTATACCAAATGGTACCTCAAATATAATAAATATCTGAAATAAATTACTGACAAGGATCTGATCTCTTCAATGGTATCATTTTGTAAAATTTTGTTAAAACATCACCATTTCAACTTAAATTTCCGGAATATTTAAGAAAACAAAAACTTCAGCTAAGCTTGGTAATATGTTGAGCTGCAAGGTGATTGAGCATATGGATTATTTGACTGCTGGGTAAAGACACCAAACTCAGCATCAAAGAGTACTTGCTGAATCTTCATCTTTGCAAGCTCTCTGCTCCGTTTGTCTGTAATTGTTCTTAGTGATTTGGCAACATGCCTTCCAAAACACTCCTCTCCATCGTCATCAAGTGGGCGCTTCCGATTTGTTGCACTCTCAAGCAGCACAAGTGACTTGGACAGAATTTCAGTTTCCAGGTCCTTGGTATGATTTTTGTTTTGTTTGGTTAACTGGGATGGCAATTTCCTTGTGCCCAGTAAGTCACCTTCTTCCTCATCCACACCTGTATCTGATTTTGGCTCTACATTCTCTTCATCTCCTTCATCAATGGATACCACAGGAACACCTGGTGTTGGTTTAGTCTTCACAGGGCTTATACTGTCCCTAAGAAAATCAAGTGCTGTGAACCACTTCCATGTAGGCATGTATACACCTCCAGTTCCTGTACCACTTACTTTAGAGGATTTCACCTTCCCCATTTCTTTCCCAAATTGGGTCCAGAGATTTCTCATCTTTGTTTTAATGTCATCTTCTGCAAATTAAAATGAAGCAACTTTTTACAGCAACAATCGTATGGTTTATTTAAGTCTAATTGCAATTGTTTTTAACTACTTTGAATTGTGACTAAAATAATATTGTACTTAAAGATTATAACAATATCAAACAATAAGTGTGAATCAGCAAACCAAACTAAACCTTTGCCTTTTCATTTTGCGTGAATTGTGTAGTTGACTCGTTTGAGTCAAGAAGGTTCAAAACGTCTCCTCGTGAATACATAAAGATAGTCGTGAAACGTGTATTGTTGTGGAAGACTAAGCTTAATTTGATATTTTTAGACCTTATATAGATCGTCTGTAAGTCTAGTTAAGTTTAGCAATACGTCTGTGTTGATGTATTAATTGTTATACAGTGTAAATGAATGGCCATAAAAGATTATGTGAAAACGTGAAAACTTTGATAAGAACATAGCGAACTGTTGACTACGTGTAATAGTTGAATAAGCTTAAAATAAAAATTTTAAGACTTGAAGTTAAAATTTCAATATGGTGGAATTTGTAAGAACGAGCGCACGTCAAAACACTGTATTGATATAAACAAATGAATATTTACGCGTTAAATTAGGCTTGATACCAAAACAAAAAGAATTTAAAAGGTTTAATGGAGTCTAGATTCTCTTGAGTCTGGCATAATAAGAATACAGACTGTCAGCATACCAGTAAAGGGCTCCTCCGTGAACTGTTCTTCGAGGCTTCTTCGGATTTCTTCCATAGCTGCCGCTTTCTTGTCGCTCCTCTTATAATCTTTTGAGCTAGTCTGATACAGGCATGTGTACTTTGGCCACAGCTGAATAAGGAATTCTTCCTCTGGGTAACTCCATACTCGGTTTTTAGTACGTTTTTCGTCCTTGTTTACGCTCATGGCTGTACAAATTGCGAGCTACAAAACCTCCCGAGGGATCCCTTCTGATTCATGATTGTGACATTAGGGAGCTTACGAATCGACGACTTTCGCACGACGACGCCGTTGGATTGCGTGACATGCCTACTGCGCATGCTTTTGTAGGCAGTTGCCGGCGTCGAGCCAAAGTCGACGACGTTGTTTTGAGCAAATTTACGGCGTCGCCGAAACAGAAGAACGTGAGGTGAGTTTTCGAAGTTTTCTCTCGATACTTCTGGGGATTCTGCCAGATAATTCAAGAATCACATCAGGGATATGTTCTTGACATAATTGTTTCTGACTTTTTGTCTGTTTTCATTCAAGTAACGCCCCAAAATACCCTGAGTAGAAGCATGGCAAGTGAGACAAGTGAAACGCCAAGTGACACGAAAAAGTAAGGATGAGATTGCTGAATGAAAACTCATTTATGTTAATTACACCTTGTTGAAGGATAAGACATTTGCTTTTGTTTAACGAATTTTGAAAGAAATTAAAAGGGGTGTATATTTTATAGTCGGGTCTATAATAAAATAGGAAAATATTTTACTGGAAGCCGGGACTGAAAGCAATACACGCTGCTAGATTTCAAAAAGTTAAGCTTGTAATTCGATGAGGTTCTTTATTCTTGTCCTGAGTCATCTTTTAGCCAGCCTGAAGTTGTAGAAACACAAATTTGTCTCGGCTTTTCTGCTATGCGAGCGAGCAGATGATCTGTATCACATTTGACATCTTACATAGGCTTGTAAATGTTGGGCAATTTTCGTTTTCTAAGCTTTGTCTATTTTTGGTCGCTTCGGCTGTTAAGTCTGCCGTAGATATTTCGCATTTTAAACAATTCACTTGCCCAGCTGTCCAAGAGATCCAACACCGCCCAACGATTTGTGGCTGTGGCCGGTCTCAGAGGACGTTATTGCCGATTTTTTAAAAAATTATATTTGCTGTACATTATCTTATTTAAAAGTTGTATTTATATTTTTTAAATCATCTTTTAACAGAATGCCTAAAATGAAATGGACAGTTAAACATGACTCCTTGCTTGGTTGTGAGATCCATAGTTGGGAGCTCTGGAAGTTTCGTGCAGGCACTAGAGAGCGGGGCAACTGCTTAGAGGAGATTTGTAAAATCCTAAACAACATCAAAGAGCCCAAATTTTTCGTGTCGCCAAAGAGTTTGAGGGATCGCTGGAAGATACTTGAACGAGATGCAAAGGCCAGGAAAAGGGAGGCTGAGAGGGGCTCGGGAATTTCGCCCGAATTCAGAGAGATAGACCAGGCAATGGAGGACTATCTAAAGAGAAGAGACGAGGAAGAAGCTAAGCACACCAAAGAATCAGTTGAGGATCAGAAAAAGAACGACCAGGATAAGGCAACAGGCGAGGAGATGAGGGAGAGCGCCATGGAGCGGTTAGCTCAGACTATAAGCGAACTGGAAAGGACGAGCCGCGAAAGAAGCGCCAAAAAAGCACTGACACGCTTGACTATCTAAGAGAGGCAGCAGAAAAGTCAGAGCAGTCAAGGAAGGAAGAGCTGGAGGCAAAGAGAAAACATGATGAAGCTGGCATGACTACTCAGCAGGCACTGTTCACTCAGTTGCGAGATCAACAGCAGTTACAGATGCAGCAACAGCAACAGCAACAACAGCAGTTTATGCAGATGATGCAGATGATGTTTAACAGCCAGCAAGCACAATCACAGGCAGTTATTGAACTTTTAAAAAAGGAAAAATAGTTTTGCAGCAGTTGTTGTTGACGTAAAAAATATTTTGTGCGTCTCAGCATTCATAAATAGCTGTTGGTTCTTTGTACGTTGTGTTTGATTTTGACGTTGAAATCTTGCATTGAGTTATTGAGCTTCAAAGAAGGGGCAATAATTTTGAAGTAGTTGTTTTTCTATGATATTCTGTACACCTTAGCATTCGTAAAGAGTTGTTGATTTTTACACTTTATTGTATTTCCTTATTTCACTGCTAGGTGTTTTTCTATTTTGAACTTGAATGCTTGTATATTTCGAAAATTTCAAGCAGTCAGAGTTTTCATGTTGTATAACTAGAGTACTATTACAAGTGCATCTCAAGAACATTGCATCAAATAAAGTATTCCTCTAAGGATGGCGGATCTAGACCAAAATACTCAGAGGTGACAGAACCATATAAAATACTTCGTGCATTCTGCATTAACGCACACGTTACATACATTTTACCCACAGCACTCAAACCGATTTTAAGGTTCTTTTTAAAATCTAAGAATTTAAAATAGTTAACGATGTCCCCAAATATCCACTCCACGGAAGAGCGGACTGTGCTCATCGAGGTGTTGAAATCTTGTTGAGCTGGGGTCAACACTGCGCCCTTGTAGGGCCTTTGTAGGTGTGCTCGTATCGGGTAGGCGGGGTCTCCGTACACACAAAGAGGGCGGCCTGTTACGGGGCAGTTGGAAAACCTCTGCAAGTCTTGCAAAAATCCCGAGGCAGCTAGCATAAAACTGTCATGACGTCTTCCCTCAATTGGGCCGAACAGGTTCCCCACTAATCCATTAGGTAAAGCGACAGCCTGAAACTTGATGGAGTGAACTCGTTTATGGCCATTGTAAATGACTCTCTGGTTTTCGTTAGGCCTGCAAACTGGACGTACAGTTCCATCCACGAATCCCCAGCAGTTATCAAGGGCAGCTCCTGCCTGTTGTATTACATTAGCATATTGAAGAAGCTTGGGAGGGGAGAGCAAATCGTGGTTATATCTTGTAAGGAGATGATGCCACCGACCGTAAATTAAGTCCCATCATGTGGGGCCATTCCATTTAATATCCACACCCCCCCGATGGAAGATATTTTCTGAGGGGGTGCTTGAACGTCATTTCTGAGGGGGTCTCTGCGTCGGCGCCTTTGATCTTTTAAATATTTCCGAGGGGTTTGGAAAAAAATTGCCTTTTTTCTGAAGGGAAAAGAAAGTTTAGGCAATTTCTGATGGGGGGGCACGTGTCGGCACTTTTGATCTTTGATTCTTAGGGGGTAAATTTTGATTGACCTCTTCCATAGGGGGGGTGTGGATATAAAATGGAATGGCCCGTGGTTTGTTATGATGGAAAGCTCAGGAACCGGTCTAGCAAAATGACAAACCAAATCTCCATATCGGCAAGGATAAGCAAAGCGTTTAAGATACATGCATAATGCAGGCACCGAGGCTACAACTAAACCATTGTAAGTTGTTATTTCGTCAGGTAACTGCAGCTGTTCAGCAAGTTTATAAATGTCCTTCCTGTCGAAACGAAACTCGGCCTTGCATTCGTCGTTCGTTTTCTCGTCTAAATCGAATCTTTCGTAGTTCCAGTACGGAAAGTCTGGATTTGTTGACTTGTAAGCATCGTATAAAAGTACAAACTCTTGCTCGTTTATAAATCTGTTTCCATAAGCGTATGCAATACATGCTCTTATTTCTCTGAAGTTGGACATTTTGGTTTGCATAACACTGCTTTAATCGCGAAAAGAAGAAAACAAACTTCAGAAACGGCGGGAAAATAAGCCTGACGCGCGCCAACCAACGTCGTCGTCTTCAATAAAATCGTAAATTCAAATTTCTGCAGGACGGCGACGCGGGACTATGACGGGACCCAACGGCGTCGTCGTGCGAAAGTCGTCAATTCGTAAGCTCCCTATTTTCATCAAAAATCGCGGCAAAATTGCATCAAGTTTCGAACAGGTTCGAAACTCCTGCGATATCGCGGCGAGAAAATCGCGCTGAAATTGCAGCTGGTTTACACGCGCGATATTGAGGTTGCAACTTCGGCGCGACAAAAATTGCATTGAGTTGCGCGACAAAAATCGCCTGTGTAAACGGGCCTTTAGACTTTGATCTCAAGGTCATATCTGATCTTTTTCTGATATCTTGTGGCTTAACGCCTGTGTGTTATTCTTAGTTAAATTTGACCAAATCTGATCGTCTGTTAAGTGACTAAGTGTGGTTTTAATGCTGCTCTTGCAGCGACTTCAGAATACACGGCCACTTATCTACATATCTTTCAATGCTTTGAAGAACGAGCCATTTGAAAACAAAAGAAACAATTGTTATTCAATGACATGCAAATAGGTGCCCGGGTATTCTAAAGTTTATGAGGTGCTGGTCGACTCTAAAGTTTAGCCAAATCGGTGACAATAAACGATCTGAAATATTATCTGTTGCAGGATGTTGTGTTTCGCATCACGGAGTGTGATCTATAGACCTTTTTCGTCAAGAAATTGAAGTTGTAGCTTCTTTAGAGCTTAGCTTATATCTTTTGTTCCAAACAAATTGCGCACATGCAAATTAAGTCTTAAATACATGAACAATTGCAGCCTCAATCGCCTCCCGTGCAAGAGAATACTTTAATATATAAGCTGTATTGTCGTTTGTGAAAGCAATATTTATTCATGGTGATTATTTCGTTTTTACTACAGATTGATGAACGTTCACCTTCCCCTGCCATGAACATGGCAAAGAAAAAGAAGCAAGAACAGAGCGAACACTGTGAAAATAAAATGTAATCAAATGAATGAATAAACGCTTTGTAATAGAATAATCGTTGTCTTCCTTCACTTGTCATTTCACTCAGAACAGTCGTTGCTTGAGAAAATTTGATGTCGTATCCTGCGAGCAAAGTCTCCTTAAATCGTCCTCCGATTTTTCTAGATCAAGGGCGACTCTACTCGCAGGATACCGAGCTGGGTCGATGAAGTATTCGAAATTCATGTCACAGCTAGACTGAGAGTAGTCTGTAATTTTGGCGATGGCGAATGTGGGGTGGGCGAAATTCACACACGCGCGCGCGTCACAGCTTTTGGAAATAAATTCTGGACAGTAACACTATTCCCAAGTAATTTTCTTTCCATATTCCTGTGATACAAACTTTAAATTCACTCGAAGAAAGTGCAATGTAACCACTTCTCAGCCTTTCCGAAATCGTCTCGCGTGCGTCCGCCATATAGAATTCATGGCCGATGCCTCGCAATAGCGTCACGTGCACAAAACGTTGAGCGGCGATTGGCTAATAGTTTGTTTTGCTCCGAGTTATCAAAATTGATAACGATCCCGGACTGATAACGAGTTCACTTGAACTACTGCAGATACTGTCCTTGTTTATAAATTATTTGTATTCCATTCTAGTTGAATTCTAGGGCAGTACGAGCCGGAGAAAGATCGTTCTGATATATATATTACGTGCCTCCAGCCTGTGTTGTCATAACAAAATAATCCTTTTTCGAATTTTGCGTTTCTTTGGTGTCGAAGAATCCATATGATCTGGGATCACAAATCCGTTTTCGGATTCTCCCAAAGAAACGCACCCTAAAATACAACCCCTAAGCACCTAAGATTTGACTAAAAAAACCCATTGAAAAAAGATCAAAGCACCTCCTCAAAGTACAAGGGCACCCGTCGGCGCGTTTCTATGGAATATCCGTTCGGAAGGCTTGTATTGCCTTAGTTATGGGATTTAATTGCGATCAGTTTTATTTCGTGAATGTATGTATGCCTTTTTGAAGAAATAAAAATGTGCCTTAGGGGACCGGAGAATGCCAGCGAGGATTTTGACTTAAGGCAACAGCGCTTGATATGAGATTCCATTTCCTATCTGCCTCGAGAACGTAACAAATCACGTTGTTCAGCTGCACAAATATCCCTCTTGATGAAAAAGTCTCGAAAGCGAGAGAGCAAATCGCAGAATGACTGGCCTGTCTACAGTCGAGCGATCTCCGCTCTCCGTCCTCGCTAGCCAGCACGCTTTGAATGGATTTCATACACAAGTTGCAGCAACATTTGTGTGACTCAAACAAAACTAATGTCACATTTAATTTGTTTGACACCTACTGATTTATTTTCGTTGGTTAAGTATACTCTGTCATTATAGACATAGTGTTTTGAAATAAATATACTCATAAATAAACTAATAAAGTGTGTTCCACTGAAGACAGACGAATGCAATAAATGCAAGAAAACGCAACTTGCGAAGAGGTACCTAGAATATTAGCTATCCGTCGCTGCGTTTTTTAATGCATGTGAAGGGCACACATTTTCGGCACCTGTCGAAGGTAGTGTCTTTTAACAAATGTCTGACAGTTAGATTCATCGTGCTGAAAGCATTTTGTGTCAGAAAACCTTTAGCCTGCGTAGCAACCCGGGGGGGGGGTACTTCCTTATATACGCTTTATAGGTATGTGCCGCCCGATAGGGTAGGGTTTTTGAGGTGCTCAGTCCTTAAATAGGGTATCATTTTCGGTGTTTTTTGATATTGTGATCCTTACATGTTCCTTAGATAGGGTCACTAAATTGTAGTATCCACCTCAAGGCGCAAAAGAAAAAGATATGGTCTGTTAAAACTGTACTAGACGTTATAAAGTTTAACAAAGCGATTTTAAAAGGACGTTTATAGCTTGTGTTGGCGCTCCTCACCACCTAGTTACAGAATTATGAGTTATCTTTTTCCCTTAAATAGGGTGCCATTTCTTGGTTTTGGGCCTTTAAAAGGGTATCAATTCTCGATTTTCTACCCTTAAATAGGGTCAGGGTTTGAGAACCTTGGCGGCACACACCTATCCTAAATTGACGGGAGTACCCCCCCCCCCGGGCGTAGCAAGCGTTTCCGTAGGGCTTTCCGCAGGTTTGAAACATTTTTCGCTTTTTGAACGCGCGAAAATTTGACCAGTGTTGCGCTCGCCCCAATTTTCGAGCCGCCAAAAAGCGAAAAATGCTTCGAACGGGCGGAAAAACCTACGGAAGCGCTTGCTACGCAGGCTAGAAAACCGTTGTTCTCTGGTCCTCTAAAGTGTGTTAGTCTGCTGATATCTTGTTTCTTTGGTATGACAACTATTTCAAGACACTTGACTGTGCCAGACATGACAGTCAGGGTCGTAATTAAATCCATCGATCATCGGTACTTAGCTTCAAGTTTGACATGCATGTCAAGGTTTATCGCTAATGAGGCGATAAATTTCGGAGTCAAAACAACATTATCGGTCCATCTCGATGAACTGGCCTTTGTTATTCCCGATGCGTCCTATAAAGTACAACATACCGCTGATATGTCGAGATATACACTAGAAGAATTGATGTGTCATTCATACAAACCATATAAATAACCGTTTGTTTTTTCTACCGGTGTATGTAGGCATGGTGAGATGTTTAATAGTGATAGTTTTCTCCATCATGAAGCAACTTTTATAGTGGCTCTTAGGCTGAAAGTGCGCTGTCATTAATAAAAACAAATCTATTGTGATCTTAAAAGCTTAAAAGCTTTTGTACATTATGCGCTGCTGCAAAAATCTGCACGTTTTGCATAAACTTCGATTTTATTGTGTTTCTAGAAGATTTCAGTCTTCTACATTCATTTTTCCTTTATAATTGTGCTTTCTGTTAGCCTTTTTAATTTTGATAATTTTTCGATCACTGACTTCTCGTCGACGTCATATTGAATTTAAACCTCTAATGACGTCTCTTATAAACCGCTTTGCAAATAGCTTACAAAAGGGACAATAGTGTTCAGACAATACCGTTTACATGCAAATCGATTCAATCAGTTCTGTTTATGCGGCTGATTGATTCCGTACTCTTATTAAATTTTAATTTCAAACTACGTTGACGAGAGCATGTTCTTCGCTGGCTGCGACATTGAACTGGCATTTGTCTGTTAAATGCTATTTCTGTCCATCACAATTCATATAGGCACGTGATTGCATTTTCTACGTATTCGTGAAGAAGACTTCAAATCGTTTTGCCTGTTCTGTACATCTTCGCGCAGGAAGCGAACACAAAGCTGGCTAATTACGCAGACAACATATGCTGTTAACCACAAAAGTTTACCATCAATAGACCACGAGCGACTCAGTTTGAAAGGGAGAGTTTTCTGTTTATGATGACAAATGAGAGACTGCTTTGCAGTGGAGATACGACATTCACCCGTTTCTCTTCCCCAGTTACGGAGAAAGATTCGAAAGCAGCCATTGTCGATGGCATTGGTGAAGAAAACAAGCTAATGATACAAAAGACACCAAAAGATAGATCTCCTTCAGCAATAGAAAGACTCTTGGACTCGTTGAAATTGTCGTCGAAATTACGACGTGATTATTCACAAGGAAATGACAAGGAAAAACTTCAGGTGCCTGGCCCTATCACAGCCAACGCTAATAGTCGGTCAACAAGCGGTCACTTATCGCTTGAAAACCGTAAACACGCAACAATATCGACGTCGAGCTCAGATTGTCCGGAGACAGAAACCTATGATTCCTTTTCGGATTCTACGTACTCGCAAAGTTCAGAAGCGTCGGTAAATTCCGACTTGAGATCGCTAAATACGACTTCAACGGACTCGGAAAACAATCGGATATTTCAACAAGGAATAGCACCTCGGGATCCGATTTCACTGAAAAGCAACACTGATGTAATAGACGTAGACGAGGGATTTTTAAGGAGAGTTTTAATGTTAATGAAAGTTATTCTGTATTTAAGACACAGCTTTCCTCTTAAATTGATCCGCAAAAGAAAAGTCTTTCCTGAGAGCAGTGAAAATCGCATCAAAATTCACGATAGTTCAAGTTTGAGTTCGAGCGAGTCGACCGACTCGCAAGACTCTAGCGTTTTTAGCGGAAAGAGTCCGCGAACTCGAAAACGCATATCTTTTAGTCCCATTACATTACTGTTTTCCGCTGTCACCGAAAAAGCCTTTGCTGAAGCCAAAGCAATTTTAGAAGAACAAGAACTAGACGTGAATTCTCAGACACCAAACGGCCAATCCTTACTTCATATTGCAGCTGCAAACGCAGATTTAAAATGCGTTCAGCTACTTCTTCAGTACGGTGCTGATGTGAATGTGAAAGATACTAATGACTGGACTCCTCTTCACGCCGCTGTCAGGCGTGGAAACTGGAAATGTGCCATTCTGCTTATTGAAGCTGGGGCAGATTTTGGAGAATACGCACAAACGAGAATTCAGGAATATAAACAAGTACTTCAAATGTCGACGACGTATTATCGATCAGTGGAGATTTTTGTTTAATGACTCCTCTAATACATGTACTCCTTTAATTTTAAGTTATAAACGTACTATTTCATATTTATGTTGCTAAATATTTAGCTGTATCATCTAAGAAATATGACAAATTATAAAAAATTCCTAAGAGTATTATTGAAAATTTTCCGACTGAATAACTTTTAATAAAAATGGTTTTACGCGCGTCATGTGTAATCTTTTAGCTCTTCAATAATAACTGGTCTTAACGTTTAAGAATTTGTCTTAAAAGTTTGTTGGATTGCACGTTCTTTAGCAACTGACGGGCCGAATTCCCTTGCTTAATAGTTGTTAATACGATGAAATCACAATCTTTGTCAAAACTATTAGGATAATTCAAAATATTTATAATTTGACAAAAGTGCTCTGAAGAGCCTGAGGCATTTAGATTCTTTATATGAAATGGTTTATTATTCTACATTGAAGAAGTCCTAGAAATGACGGCTCTATCTTTCATGTGACATCCAGACAGAGAGGGAAATGAATAATGAAAACTTGATATTGCGTGTGTGGTCTTAAGATCATGCAACTGAGAAGGTGGGCCCTTAATGAGTTTATTAAATAACACAATACGACCGTTAAATACACTGACCTTCTAAACATTTTAGTAAGATTCATGCATCAAATAGCTGTACACAGTTTTTCCGCAGCAGGAAAATCTTGTCAAATAGTGAAAACATTAAGCGCTGAGGAAAAGGAATCGGGCAAAACGAGACTCAGGTCACGACTTTGGCCAATGCTTGAGTGGACAGGCATGTGAAGGACGTCATGTTTGCAAGTACAGGGCACTTTGCCGTCATTAAGAAATCCATAAACAACACGATCAAAGCAAAGAGTCGTAATTGGTTTATGTGATCAACTGATGGGCTGCCCAGTTTCCTTGTCTTCTGAAACTTGAGAAACTCTAACCTTTGATCATTTTAAAATAGTGTCAATAGTTGTGTCTTGCAATTGTTTCTTTTGTTTTTCCAGTTATATTTGCATGAATATTGGGAATGGCTTTTTTCCCAGTCGATAACCTAAATAGGCATTCGCCAAATTGGCGGCCGTCGTAGTGAATCGATCAGCTTAAAACTAATATAAACCCAGTGGAAAAAAAATACCGCAGATATCATACAAGAAAAAGCAGCTTTTCGTTTGTAATCTTGCCAAGTATCTTTAATAACTATGGATTCTGTATCATGGAAATGTCGATTGAATATTCAAAAAGGAAACACAGACACACACTTATGTTTTGAGGGTATACGCCATAAATCCCATCATTCAAACGTATCTAACTCTGCCAGTCGTTGTCTTTTCCTGCCCAATTTCCATAATATTCCGTGGACAGCCACGCATCAAATCTCGGCTTATTGTTGCCTTCAAATTGCATAATATTAACTTGACATAAACTGCCACGGAGCCTTATTTTTATTTTTGCTAAAATAGTCTTGAAAGTGGGTTACTTAATCCTGATGAAGATCAAAATGCCAGCTCGGCATAGTAGAGGGTCCTGAAGGGGTAAAATAGGAGCTGGGATTTGCCTATTTTAGCAATGGGAAAATGAGATTTGAGGCACTGGGGCTAGGACTTGGCGACTGGGACTCGGAACAAGTATCGTGTAATGGGAATGGGAAAGATGTCCTGTTCAATCTACAAACCATTCGAAACTCTTGTTAAGTTCCTTAATGTGTAAAAGTGCAACAAAATAGTCCTTATAAAGATCTAAAAATGTTTCAAATCAACAGATGTCAAGTTGCGACCTGATTTAAGCGTTGATTTTAAACCGCATTTACTGAAATCAGTGATTTGGTTGCACAGCGGTAGACGTTCCCTCTATAAATATGAAGTATGCGCCTACCAGGTCAAACGATGAGGTCGATTAGCTTTTTGAAAATGGCGGATACGGGTTAAAAAGTGTTGATGTTGTGGTTCAATTTTATTCTTGGTTCAATTTTCATTTTCCTTTGTTTATGTGTAGTAATGTATGACAATGAGTTAAAAACAAGGGAAACTAAACATTGAACCAAGGATAAAATTGAACCGCAACATTGACGGGACTGCGCGACTCCCGCAATTCGTGAATATTCCTCAAAAGGACTTCATAGCTTAGCTCGTACTTTCTCTTTTGATATTATGTGAGGGGAGGCTCCTTAAAGAGGTCCTTCAATTCAGATGTGGCTGATTCTGTACTAATTAAAGTGCCATTTTCCCATCAGTATATTTTTTAGGGTAGGCAATGCCGGGTGGTATTGCGAAACACATAGTAGTGTTTTCTCACGTGCAGCTTTGTTTTTCTGTTCTAGTGCTGATTTTCTGTCCGAGAATTATACTTCTGAGAGGTGTTTTTCCACAACTCTAGCTAGGTACCCTCTATCATTCAGGCGTGATTCGAAGTTTTTAATGTTTTCCGCGAATGTTGCTCTCGGAGATTTTTTCTATGAATCGAAGTCTTAACGCCTCTACTGATAACGCCTTTCGTGACGCCTGGTGGACGACATCTGAATACTGAATCAACAACATAAATCGACTTTATGACAGATTCTACAGCGATTGAGTACGCGAGGACCACTTAAATGAAAACTATTCAGCATTCACGTTAGCCGTATGGCGCCTAATTTGGAAAGCAAACAAAGGCGATTGAGAATCTCATGCAGGCTTTAAAATTGTTTTTAGTACAATGTTTCGAAGTGGCGACAAAAATGCGCCCTTTGACCTGGGTTAAAGAGTTTTATTGAAAGAAGTTTAAAATATCAAGTTTGTTCCTTGGCCGAACCATCCAAACCAAATGTACTGACAATGAAGACTTTCACATGACATCTTCAGCAAGGCGCAACCTCATGTTCATATGTACAAGGCGGGAAGGAGCGAATGCGAAGGCGAAGCTCCTCTGCATCTCGGACACAATAGCTTTTGTCCATGGACGATTTTAAAAACCACACAGCTTCTGGGTGGGTCGTGAAGAGGAAAACAAACAGGATCCAACCAGGAGGAATGAAGAGAGAGGGGCCTGGGGTCATGGGTGCCTTTACGTGCTGTCGTCCGCTCTTTACGCTAGCTTTACGGTTACAAGGGAGTTTTTGTGAAGCGCATTTAAACATTATCAGTTTATTGAAAATGTGCGACATAAATCACATTACCATTACCATCAGTTACTATACAATCTTTGCGTTTACAAGTAAAACGAAAAATTAACAAGTTTCTCACTAATGCATTTCTCGTCACTTGAGGAAGCCTCTGCAATTTCAACTGCGATAAAACTTTAACTGAATGAAGGCGGTTGACATTTTAAGCAGCATTAAATGTTCTATCTTCAAACAATGTAAAGGAAGAAAGGCAACATGTCTTGGTCGACATCTCTTTTTTTCCAGCACCATAAAGGCAGCAGGAAGGCTTGAGACTTTGGATGCCCTTCAGTGGATCTGGGAGAAAGAAAAATTGACCGAGTGAGCGGGTGAGGACTGTTATGTGTGAGGACTGTTATGTGGCCGCGCCAAATTTGTTCTCGGGACAATTACATAACATGTTTATTTTTAAAATTACGAGTTAATTTAAAAAGAAAACTAGGAATAAGCAGTGTTGCAATTCCGAGTGAGTTCTGTTAGAGCTGAAGCAAAACGGTTGGATAATTTGTTGACGTTCAGAAGAGGGTGGAAGATTCAGCGTATTTATGGGGCAAGCGATCACGCTGTTAATTTCTCAGTTCCAACTATGTTATTCTGATCTCAGTTCTTTGTCGCAATGTTGTTTTGTTGCCAAGCAGGCTGTTGTCTCATTATCAGGTAATCGCGTGATGTTTTCGCAGCAATGACGTCGGTGTATCGCACCTAAATTTGGAAAGCTGTACAGGTTTTAAAGTTGTTTTCGTTCGAAGTTTCAAGGTGTTTGACAGTAGATAAAAAGATTAAACCAAATAATCATATTCCTTTGGAAATTCTGTTGTGTTCAAAGGTTGAACGTTTCATATCTAATGTTGGATAATTTTCTTTTTTTCCATATCCGCTTAATTCATACCCGTACTGAAAAACCGACTGGAATTCACTACAAAGGAAAAGTAAATTTCCGTCATTGGAGCATCCGATATGGTCTTGTAATGAGGATGTGATATTCAGTTGAAAAGTATTCGTTGACATTCTGTTTCCTTGAAACACTCCCACTAAACTCATAACTATATAAAGGTCCGTTTACACAGGCGATTTTTGTCGCGCAACTCAATGCAATTTTTGTCGCGCCGAAGTTGCAACTTCAATATCGCGCGTGTAAACCAGCTGCGATTTCAGCGCGATTTTATCGCCGCGATATCGCAGAAGTTTCGAACCTGTTCGAAACTTGATGCAATTTTGCCGCGATTTTTGATTCAAATGTGACAATCATGAATCAGAAGGGACCCCTCGGGAGGTTTTGTCGCTCGCAATTTGTACAGCCATGAGCGTAAACAAGGACAAAAAACGTACTAAAGCAACAACAAGCAACGTCCTCCTCGTCATCCATGCTTTTTAAATTTATTTATATTTGCCGACTTGTAAAAGAAAACAAAGCAAAATTTAAACAAAACACAACCAGATTGAAGCAAAAGGAAACGAAGTGAAACAAATCAAACCAAAACAAAACGTGTGCGCCTGCACTGTAGCGAAACTGCTGCTCAAAGTTACCGTGTTTTGTAAATCGCGGCGATAAATCGCCGTGATCGCAAGATAAATTGCACTAAAATCGCCCTGAAATCGCAGCTGGTTTACACGTGCGATATTGAAGTTGCAGCTTCAGCGCGACAAAAATTGCATTGAGTTGCGCGACAAAAATCGCCTGTGTAAACGGGCCTTAAGAAGGATCTGTGACAAACTTACGGCTCAAAGCAAAATTCTCCTTTTTAGGCGGCGGGACGTCTCAAACGTCCCTGCCGTCACATAAAATGCAAGGCACATTCCTGAATTGTTGGAAGTCAGTAGACTTAGTCTCCGCACGGGCTCTAAACAATCAGGCTCGTTATAATGACGTGGATTTTAGGAGATTGAAAGCTAATGTTTGAAATATCGCACGATTTGTTGGTGACACGGATTTTTATAAACAGAAGTGTGAAGCGTAATTTTGTTGTTTTGAGTTTCGCGGCGTATTGAAGTTGAGTAAAGGTAAGCGTTGACCTGTTTATTTTTTGAGGACATTTCCTTTTTAAGGGGCAGTGTTTACAAAGGCTAGCGAGAACTTGGGAGTTGTGTGCGTCCAATGCCCATCCGCGCTCACGTGCGTTCTCTCAGTGCACGAGACGGAAAGCAATCTGAAATCTATACCTGCCACTGTAAACCCGGCCCTTACAGAGTCAAAGCTGGGACTGGCTAACTTCTATAGTTTAATAAATAGCGTCCCAAAAAACTATAAAAGGAAAACAGTAAACAAAAAAATTCGGTGGTGATGAAATCTCAATCAAATAACAAACAAGGCCTGCCCGGTGAGTATCACCAATGTAAATTGATTCCGTCGCACCAGGTCAGTTTTCGGTTTTCTGCCCAATTTTTAGAATTTTGGTTGTCTAAACTTGTCTAAGACCTCTCAGTCTTTCGTTTATGTCTTTCCACGGTTTCAAACTAATTTTAGTCTGTATTAGAGCACGGGTTAACACGTAAAAATATAAACGTCACGAGTCGGTTTTTGGCACGAACGGAGGAATGGGGAAAGAATGCAAACTTTTCCTGAGCAACCTAGCGGACAAACTTTCCCGAAAGAACGGCGAGTCTTATGCCAGTGCCATATCTTGGCTTAGAACACGCATATCTTTTGAAATTCTAAGATCAGTCCACACATGCGTTCGTGAGTCTAGAACTCCTTTTCACAAGAATGCTGACTTTTTAGATGATTTTAGTGTTAATGCAAGGAACGCGGACATTTTTAATCAGTTTTTACTGAGTATGTTTTCTTAGAGTAGTTTTCGTAGACAATATTTGATTTAGTTGGCTATAGTCTTTTTTTTTTATGCTAACAGAAGTGATCGCATCTGAGCAGCCAAGAATGTAGTTGGGAAATTGTCCTAGGTCATTGCCAATTTTTATGATTCACGCTATAGTAGTTAGGTTATATATTGCTTAATTTTTATTTCAAATATTTCTGTAATTTATGTACATATTTTCAAATAAAATCAAAGCTTTTACTTGACGTCCCCGTTGCCGTCGCCGTTGTCGTATCGTAAGGTCCCTATTGTTCAGCGTTGTGTCTCGTGATGTTCAATAATGTTCAATAAAATGTGGGCAAAGGTCTTTCTTTTAGAAAACCAAATGTCAAAGAACATTTCGATGTACAGCGGCATGCTTTGATTTCACCGGAATTCACTTGTTTAATTTTCTCTGAATCTTCTTTAGTATGCAACAGCGATTCTGTTAAAAATCTGAAACGAGTAATTAGTTGTATTATAGACCCAAAATTCAGAATTCAGTAGTTTTGTAAGACCCCAGCCGGCCAGTTGTGTTCAAGAAAGAAAGCTTCTGCAAGGTACATCAAAATGTTCTTTTGCCTTTGTTTTTTTCGACCACTAAGAGAACATAATATATTTTGCTTTGGCGGGAGGAGGGTATGGGAGCTAGTTCTCACAAATTCAAGTGGTTGCAACGTTCAGTATTTCATCACAACATCGGAAGATCACGGCATAAGCACTAAGCACTAACATTAGAATAAACAAGGAGGTTTAAGAAGTACAATTTAAAGATAACCACAGTTTTATTAAATCTGCTTTGAAGTTATTCACGATCTTTCTTTGTCGCAATGTTATCTTGGCACCAAACAGGCTGACTTTTCAGGACGTAATCGCGTGATGTTTTGGATCCGTGCAGTTGTGAAGTCTCTGCACACGCATCGCACCTAATTTGGAAAGCAAACAAAGGCGATTGAAAATCTCGTGAAGTATTAAAATTGTTTTTTTATTACAAAGGTTGCAAATCAGACTTCACAACAACTGATCAAGAAAATGGCGGATTTTTCATATGGGAAAAATGTACACCGGCGCGCATTTCTTTTCTCTTTTTTCTCATACTAGAATGGAGTAATAATCTCTGTTTTCATTTCTCTTTTTTGTTTCTCTTTGTGTGAAATGATCTGCTTTGGAGATGGGTTTGTTTGACCGCTGAGCTGTGTTTTCATTTCTCTTTTTTCTCTGTGTGTGAAATAATGTGCTTTGGTTGATCGGTTTGTTTGACCTCTGAGCTCATTGCGTGTCTTATATACCAGCCTGAGAAGAAGCTGTGATGCTGTTTTTCGCATCAACGTTTTGTATTTTAAATCGTTAGTTTCATTCCCGTATTCAAAAAGTCGCCATCCCTTTTCCAATGCTCCTCAATTCATGTTATATAACTTGAAGCTTCGTCGGGTGTTCCTACCGCGCCAGCTCGGTTAATGAATTCAATAAATTTTTATTACCCCGCGGGATTAACACCCAAGCCTCGTTGAGCGTAAAAACAAGGTGGAGTCGCACCAGGAGTAATGGGCTCCTGGTCGCACTTATTGACTTACGTGGGCAAGAAGTTTTTTTTCCCGGGCGGGGGGGGGGGGGGGGGGGGGGAGGGTGGTTGGAGGTGAGTGCAAGTGAGTGCAATGTTTAGTATTTCATCACAACATCGCAAGATCACGGCATAAGCACTAAACACTAACATCAGAATAAACAAGGAGGTTTAAGAAGGAAAAGCTAAAGATAGCCACAGTTTTTAATCTGTTTCGAGGTTATTCGTGATCTTTCCTTGTCGCAATGTTGTTTTGGTACCATACAGGCTGACCTTTTTTCAGGTAATCGCGTGATGTTTTGGATCCGTGCAGATGTGAAGTCAATGTACACGTATCGCGCCTAATTTGGAAAGCAAACAAAGGGGATTGAAAATCTCGTGAGGTATTAAAATTGTTTTTCAGTGCAAAGGTTGGATGGAAGAAGATACAAATCAGACTTCACAACAACTGATCAAGAAAATGGTAGATTTTCCTTATGTGAAAAATGTACCCCGGCACGTACAGCATGCACCATTGAATGGCTCTTTAACTGCATTGGCGTTGTTAGCGATAACGTTTTCATACTAAAATGGAGTAATAATCCCTGTTTTCATTTCTCTTTTTTCTCTTTGTGTGAAAATGATCTGCTTTGGAGTTTGCTTTTTTTTAACCTCTGAGCCCATTGCGTGCCTTATAAACCAGTCTGAGAAGAAGCTGTGTTGCTGTGTTTCGCACCTCCAACTTTTTGTATTTTAAATCGTCAGTTCCATTCCCGTATTAAAAACGTCGCCATCCCTTTTCCGATGCTCCTCAATTTATGTTATATAACTTGAAGTTTCGTCGAGTGTCCCTGCCGCGCCAGCTCGGTGACGTTTATCAAGGAACATGTTATGGGATTCAATAAATTTTTATTACCCCCGCAGGATTTACACCCGAGCCTCGTTGAGCGTAAAAATCCCCAAAGTGGAGTCGCACTTATTGACTTACGCGGGTTAGGAGTTTTTGTGAGTTAAATAATTCTCAACTCGCTGCAAAAATTTTTGACTGCTTCGAAGAAAAATCTCGACTGAAGGAAGTAATTCTCGAGCGGTTAAAAAAACTGGTCTAGAGAAAATAATTCTCGATTGGATAAATAAATTCTGGACTAGGCTTTGGCGTTTAATCATTGCAAGATTGGGGAAAATGGCTGCATAAACTTTGAACCAATTTTTCAGAATCGCATTGTGTCGCAAATTTTCTTGGACAATTCTTGAAAACAGTTCCTATTCTATGCCGGGAACGAGATTTTAGGTCTGGTCTAGTTGCCTCATTTGAGAATTTTGGCAATCTTTTAAACCACCATTTCGTGCAGTTCGAGTCACTTTTTAAATTGTCTAAATTGACAATTTTTCATTTTTGCACGAATTGAACAGGAGAATGTCCAGATGATATAAAAGCGGCGAAAAGAAGTAATAAGGTAACAAATGGGTGCAAATTTAAAGGTTCTGGTGGCGGGAAATGTTTTTAAACGGAAATTGAAAAACCCTGTATTACGGCGCTCAAAAATTAGCAAATATTACTCACTTACGGGACAAAAACGTTTGAAACCCCGAAAAATGGGAGTTAAATGAACTTTTGGATCATTCCAACTGCATTTTAGTAGTAAGGATAGACAGTAGTATTTGTAGTAGGAATATGAAGGAAATCTATTTTTGAGTCCGAAATCGAGTGGAACGCTCTTAAGGAGATGGCCATTTAAGACTCGTCATGACCACCGATTCAAAGGTGCAATAGCAGTAGCGTTACAGGTGTTTTCATTTTAGGACGTAATTATTACCCTGTAAACTCATTTTTTAAGCGTTTTGCTCTCTTCACTATTTGATCATATGTGTTCGAATCATGATAAGCAAATCGCAGCCACCCAATCAAGTTTTAAAAACACTCGTTTGCACACCGCGTTAGAAGTCGGCCACAAATACTTTTCAGTAGTCCCCACATGCCCGCAATACGGGCCGTTTATGCCGGTATTTGGCAGTCCCGCGGCCCTGTGTTTTAAGATACATCGTCCATTTTCAGTTCCTCGTTTACTTGCCTTCCGTTTTCCCGATGCTCGTCGGATCATGTTATATTGGTGGAAGTTTCTTCAAGAGGTTCCTGCCGCGCCATTTGACGTTCTACCCTCAACACTGCTCAAGGAACGTCGACTCACATTCAATGAACTACCTTCAAATCTACTCAACTTTTATTACATCTGTTATTCCAAAATGCTGTGAGTTTGGACAAAAGACAAAAGCGTTGGGAAACCTGAAAACAGATCTTCAAATCCGCTTTATAAAAATTTCTGAGGATAACTTTTGCCAATGCTTACTCTAATCCAGCTTAAGGTTGTATAAGGCAAAAGTTTGAAGGGATATTTTTACTGTAATCGGAGATGTCTGACATTTCCTTGTAAGCAGTACTAACGTTATTCGTCAAGAGTACTAGTGAGCAAACTGATTTCAGCAAATCAGAAAACTGATTTCCTTCTTCAGCAATCCACAATACTATTTTTTGCCTATTGGTTTGAAAAGGTCCGACTGATTTTACTTGCTTCTCGAGTCTGTTTAACTCGAGTACTGTAAACAGAAGAAATGTAAAACGCAATTCAAGTTTATTCATACTTCAGTGAATTGGTAAACATGTTTTTTTAGTTTTGGGAATTCAAAACGAAAAGACAGTAAGTTCACAGTTGACAAGATGTTCTTTACCATGCAAAACACCCTACATAATTGCAAGCCATTGACCTTTGCCATTATAAAAGACAGGAAGATACCCAAGGCATACTAATTGACGGAACGCAAACATTCAAAGCATTCACAATGCAAAAAAAAGGTGCAAAAGTATATTTATTTTCAGGGCAAACATTTAAGGCGTATAATACTTTAGTCGGATGCATTTCAGCTATCACCAATTTCCTATACGGAATGTAGGAAGCCGTTTTAACCATTCTTATACGTCATAGCTATAAGTAAACGTCCCTAAGCTGCCAAAGTAAACAGATTTCCCTTTTTCTTGTGAATCCTGGTGTTATTATTAGCCTATTCGGCAGGTCGATGAGTTTGGAGTATTAGATAATTGTGAAGACGCTAAAGAAGGAATCTAAGAGAAAATATCTCATCAAGCTGAATTAGCTTGGAATGTTTTTATGTCCGAGGCCAATCATAGAAAACCAACCAAAAAGACCCTAATTGGTTATAAATGAGTCTTATTTGTTTGATAGTGAAGAGGTGGCCGCCTAATTCAGCCTTTGTTATTCGCAACAGAATTTAACCTCACAAGACCATTCATGATATAGGACGCGCGAAACTGGTGCGCACGGTTTCAGTCATCTGCTAGTTTATTTGCCTTCACTTCCCTGGGAAATTAATAAAGAAGAGCTTACTGAATTGTATAATGACCTCTTAAATATTGGGGAAGACCCGCACCGTTTCCAGACGAGGTCTAGGATTGGTCGAGGAAAACAATAGGTAAAGAACGAAACAATAGCCCTAACCCTGATAACAACAGACGGTGCAGGTTATAGGGACCAATGAAATTAGAGGTTTGGAACCGTGCAGGTCTCCGATATTGCAATGAATATGATATCTGAATTTTGACGAGGTTAACTAATTGTCGCCGTTGCCGCTCGTTTGGATTTGAAGCGCCATCGAAAAACTTTCAAGACAATTAATTAATTTAAAAAATGACGAGATGAGATGCATGCTTACGGCCTCCTATTTAACAACTCAGTCAGCCGTATACATGTAGATTAAATTGTACCTCCTCCAAGTTTATTTCTGAATGGATCGCAGGATGGAAGTCGGGTGTTCTTAAAGATCACCTATAACTATTTCCAAAATTGATGAGATAGTCACTCAAATATCGCTGGTTTTTGTGAAAAAGTGAGCAATGATTGAATTAACAGAAATTAGTGTAATTCCTGTTTCCCGTTATTTTTCAAACTTTTGAGTGAATCGCGTTTTCCAGACAACATCAATGAAGGAGTAGTTAGAGGAATGTGAAACCCATAAAAAGTTTCTAAAATTTATGCAAGCAATTGTGCTCCAAATATATGGCAATGGCACAAGACATAAAGCTCTCTCCAGTAAAAGCAGCAGTGCAAGAAAGTTGTAAAGATAGCTCCCGGGGACCAATGGCAAACGTTGCCAGAAATCTGAGGGACGGAGGGGTGGGCGTAACCCCATTGAAAACAAAAAGTAAAATGCACGTTTTTGTTTTACGTTTTATTGTTAATTTAACAATAGCACGTTTAAAATGTTTTCATGAATTAATACATCTGAAACAGATTACAATATAAACTGATCCCGATCAGTAACAAACAATTATCTCAATATGGACTTTCTTCTCTCAAGGAGAGTATTTTTGAAATGGCTCTTATAAAAAACCTACTACTGTATTCGTTGTTTATAAAATAAATAAGAAAATGCATAAAAAAAGATAAGGCTGACATAGTATTGAAGTGACGTAAATCTAATTTCTGGTTTCCATCACATTTTCGGGCTTTTTTAAGTCTAAACATAAAAAGTGCTTTAAGAAACGTTGTCCATATGGTAAATAATATTGAGTTTTTAAGTATTTATCCTTGTCTATCAGTAAGATATTTGAATCTTTTTCGTTATTTAAATATAATTTATAAATAAAGAAATCTTTAGCTTGCTTCTTCCAGAGTGCAATGTGCGGATTGTTTCTCCTGTATTAGATACCAGTAACACAGGTGGAGACCTCCCCGATGGCGTCATTTAGCGAGTAGAGAGTAAGGTAGTTTCGATAAACCTTCACCACATCATCAGTAATGACAAGGTTCTGTAAAGAGAATTATCTTAAATTAGTATGGCTGTTAAATTAAGCTTCTTTGCTGTGCTAAGCTCCATCACAATTAAAAGCAAACAAAAAATTCTTCAAATATGCTACTTTAACCCATTATTTCCAGAGAAGTTATTCGTTTCGAGTTTCTTCTTCATTCTGTATTTCTAATGATCTTATATGTCTTCTAATTTGCTAATTAAAACTTACAAGAACTTGATTGTCTCGGGAATGAAAAGGACACGGTGGAAAAACTAGTAGTTGTTCTTCGTGACTTAGATTTCAAGTGCTCTTAAATTGTTTTTCATTTCACACCTAGGCACTTTAAATTTTTTCTTTTCACCTTTTAAGTCATGGAGTATTTTGTATCTAAGGAAATAACTTACCACTAAGTTGTTGTTTTTAAGAGTTTGAAGGTATCCACGACAGTATTGATCCAGGTCCACCTCGGACATTCCACTTTGGACAGTGGGCACTGGAAAGTGATTTTTCCGCATCTGAAATTTTGAACGAAAGAATCAAAGGATGATCAGCTAACCGCCAATGTAAAGTGAGTTTGCCTCAAGCTGCATCGATCGCCTTTTAAGCAACCACTAATGAAAACGGCACTCGCGATTAATCACAATCTGTGTGTATGCAAGGTGGCGGAACTGTCCACATAAACTCGGAGGACGGGTTCAAGTTAATCTATAGAGTGCAAAAATTCGCCACCAAGTGTTCGCCTTCTACACAACACCTGAAAACCGGCGACTTTGCTCTGTTGCTTTGCAGAGAACGGCAAAGATAGCTACCTAACGGCATAACACACGTTAAGAGTTAATTGTTTTTAAGCCTCTTGTTTTATATCCTTCCCTTTGCTGTCGCCATCATAGCTGCTTTGAAGTCGGTAGAGTTTAAATAAGTATGGCGGCGAGTCACAAAACAGACACAAACCTTTTCAATTGCCTGCAATCAACTTTATGTGGAGATTGTGCTGGGTTTATGATTATCTTTTATAATTATCTTCTTAGTAATTTCTCCTACTCTAGCTACCTACTTCGGCGCGTGTCCGTTAATTTCATTAAGTAACTTTAAATTAAAGTAAGACTTGTTGGTTTCTTACCATACGATAAAGCACGACAGTTGATCCATTGACGTAATAGCTTGTCTCCCTGAGTACTTGAGCCAGCAGGCTGTGTTGAGGTCCTTGGTTTTCTTCATAGGAAAAGGCCATGTACAGCGGACTTCTGAAGACAAACAGCTTCTTGTACGCGATAGCGAGCTTCTCTTTCAGTGGCTGATAAGAGGAAAATACAAGAACGTCAATTTAACAACAAAGCTTACACGCGCCCTAGTTTTGGAAAAAATGTGTTAATTTGATAGCTAAGTGTTTTTCTTAAAAGTTGTGAACATGAAAAGCCCCTAAAGTGTTTTTTTTGCCACGAGCTATGAACGTTTCATGGGTACTTGGAGATACACCAAAAGAAGTTTTGCATAGACAACAATGTAAACCTGAAAAAGGATGAGAGAAAACGCAAATCAAACTGTTGCGAATAAACAAGGTGAAACATACCTGGTTTGAGGAACATCTTTGCGTGTTCATGTTCGGAAGCACGATGGGTGAATTCTGGATATAACTTGTCGAGGTTATAAACTTATAGAGGTTTTTCATCTGCAAACATGTTAGAGAAATGAATAGTTAATGTTGAACAGAAAACGGTGCCTCCTAATACAGATGTATTTTTTCAAAGGTTATGACTATGGGGGAAAACTAGATTTTAGCAAGGGTTATTGGATTCCAAAACGAAAAATGTGGGTACCCACGCATTTTTCATAGATAATTAAGCAACCATAATTCTAAAAAAACGTTAAAATGCAAAGAACGTATGACATTTTCTTACCAAATTTAAGCTCAATTATCTTTGAAAAATGAGTGGCTACCCCCAGTTTTCTTTTTGGATTTTGAGAGCCCTTGCTAAGATCTGCTTTTTCCGCACAGCCATAAACCGCGTAAAAATATTGTTGTATTAGGGGGCAAATTTTTTAAGAACCCGAATATCCCGAGATGCGCAGAAAGTATGCGCAGTATCAAAAGGAGGCGGAGGCGCCGTCCTTAAGGAATTTAACATTGAGTAAATCAGTCAAATCTGGCATCTTTTGACTGAAGATTTTTAAAAAAATTTTTGTTTCTCTTGTTATTTAGGTGACAAAGAATAGAGCATTTTAAATTCTTACCTCCTGAGTGGCATTTGCGACATCTCGAGAAATAACATAATTGACGAGGACATCAATTGTACTTGGTAATCGTGGAGCGCTAAGAGATACTGAGCTTAACGTCGCAACAAACATGGCAACGATCAGGACCTTGGAGACTTCCATTGCTATTATAAAGAAAAGAAAAAGAGTTAAGAAACAATACGTTTACTGAAATTACGAGGGCTTTAAGTTTTCTGTATTTGCGAATCTACTTGTACCAGCTACGCGATTACGAAGAAGTAACCTGACGACAATCAGTGCCTGAAGAAAAGCTGACGAAATTCTGCTCTCGCTTTCCCATCTTAGTCTTAGAAAGTGACATCTCTAAGAAGTCGTCTCTTGGTTCTTTTATGAATATTTTGGACGGTTTCAGAATTCTACCTTAGTTCCTCTTTTCTATCTCTGAATTTGTGCTGGGGTAACTCTAAGTAACTGTTTCATACCTAAATCGAGTAAAACTTGTTGCTTACCTTTCTCTTCGTGTTCTGTTGGTGAATTACTCTGCTTTAAGGATTGGTTTGTTTGATTGCTGGGCCCATGGTGCGCCTTATATACTAATGTGAGAGGAAGCTGTACATGTCCTTCTTTGCATCATATTTTTTTTCTATTAAGTTACGGTTCCAGTAGCTTGTCGTCCCCATGTTGTTGCTCCTCGGCAAATCATGTTATATTATTGGAAGTTTCGTCAAGTGTTCCTGCCGGCTGAGTTGACTTTTTACGGGGAACATGGATTGGCATTCAATAATGTTTTCTATTAACGATCCAACTCTTTTCAGTACTTTACATTTGCTATTTCGCATACTAGGATTCTGGAAACACAGAGTTTGTTTCGTTGCTGAGAAAGAAAATGAATCATTTAATAGTAGTACTAAATATTTTTTGCTCACCCGAGAACAACCTGTGCTCATATTATCTCCCGATTTTATAGTCCAGCTTAAAGATCCTGATGCATGCAAAAGTTAGCGGAAATGACGTTTTTCTCAACAAAAGACTAAATTAAAGCAGTAATAACCGTATTCGTCACAGATACAAGTAAAAATGTTGTGATTTCCTTCTTTTGCAATCCATAGTGTTATTATTAGTCCATTTCTGTATATGACACTTAATGCTACCGGTTTGAACAAAAGTCAAAATGAATTTATATAAGTTATGACCCTTTAAATGAAAGAATTTTATTCTCGATTGTTTCATATAAAAGGAATATAGAAAGGAAGGAATAAAATTTTGCGTGTATTAGATTCCATTTATCACAACTCAAGTCTTTCCCCAATTCAGTGAATAGGGGAAACATTTGGTGTACTTAATTGCTAACGCTTGACCTTGTCTACCATTTTAAAGACAGGAACTTTCAATGTTACGTGTCTTCTAACTGCGAAAGTAAACAGAAGTTAAAACAAGGTCAAGCATTCATGGTATTCAAAATGCAACCACTTTTGCGCGCTAAGGTTGCAAAAGTAGATTACGGTTACAGGGCAAAAGATGACTAATACTTGTTTCAAAGGAAACAGTTCCAACGTAGGAAGCAGTTCCAACTAGTCTTATACGTCACAAGAAGGAGTAAAAATCCTAAGCTGTCACAGGAAACTGAGTTGCTTTTTTTGCAGACCGTTATTAGCCTATTCTACAGAGTCGATTATCGTTGGTTTGACAATATTGCGTCTGTTGAAGATACATTATCCGACCGAATAACTTAATAAAAATGGTTTTATGTGCGTCATGCGTAATCTTTTAGCTCTTCAATAATAACTGGTCTTATGTTAAAGAATTTCTTTTTTAAGGTTGTTGGATTGCACGTTCTTTCGCAACTGACGGGCCCAATTCCCTTACTTAATAGTTGTTAATACGATGAAATCACAATCTTTGTCAAGACTATTAGGATAATTCAAAATATTTATAATTTGACGAAAGTGCTCTCAAGAGCCTGAGGCATTTGGATTCTTTATATGAAATGGTTTATTTTCTACATTGAAGAAGTCCTAGAAATGACGGCTCTATCGTTTATGTGATATCCAGACAGAGAGGGAAATGAATAATGAAAACTTGATATTGCATGTGTGGTCTTAAGATCATGCAACTGAGAAGGTGGGCCCTTAATGAGCGGGTTTATTAAATAACACAACACGACCGTTAAATACACCGACCTTCTAAACATTTTAGTAACATTCATGCACCAAATAGCTGTACATAGTTTTAATCAGCATTAAAATATTGTCAAATAGTGAAAACATTAAGCGCTGAGGAAAAGGAATCGGGCAAAACGAGACTCAGGTCACGACTTTGGCCAATGCTTGAGTGGACAGGCATGTGAACAACGTCATGTTTGCAAATGATAGGGTACTTTGCGATCATTAAGAAATCTATTAACAACAAGATCAAAACAAAGAGTCATAATTGGTTTATATGATTAACTGATGGGCCACCCAGTTTCCTTGTCTTCTGAAACTTGAGAAACTGTAACCTTTGATCATTAGTATCGATAGTTGTGACTTGCAATTGTTTCTTTTGTTTTTCCAGGTATATTTGCAGGAATATTGGGAATGACTTTTTTCCCAGTCGATAACCTAAATAGGCATTCGCCAAACTTATAAACTGGAAAGACCACAGCGACAAGGCGTTGAGAGTTGCCGGATCTTAAGTAGACCTGGATCAGTAAAACATTTAAAGTAAAAAAATATACGGAACGACTGATCCTTACGGCAGTTAAAGAAACGAAGACACAGAAGACGAAATACGTAAAGCAAAAAAATGTATGAAACAAAAAAATTGCCCGATATTTCGGTTTGCAAAACAAACCTTCTTCAGGGGCTACAAAAGTAGAAACATTCTACTTTTGTAGCCCCTGAAGAAGGTTTGTTTTGCAAACCGAAATATCGGGCAATTTTTTTGTTTCATACATTTTTTTGCTTTACGTATTTCGTCTTCTGTGTCTTCGTTTCTTTAACTGCCGTAAGGATCAGTCGTTCCGTATATTTTTTTACTTTTTATTCGCCAAACTGGCGGCCGTCGTAGTGAATCGATCAGCTTAAAACTAAATAAAATAAAAACACAGTGGAAAACAAATACCGCAGATATCATACCAGAAAAAGCAGCTTTTTGTTTGTAATCTTGCCAAGTATCTTTAATAACTATGGATTCTGTATCATGGAAATGTCGATTAAATATTCAAAAAGGAAACACAGACACACACTCATGTTTTAAGGGTACACGCCATAAATCCCGTCATACAAACGTATCCAACTCTGCCAGTCGTTATCTTTCCCTCGCCCATTTCCATAACATTCCGTGGACAGCCACGCATCAAATCTCGGCTTATTGTTGCCTTCAAATTGCATAATATTAACTTGACGTAAACTGCCACGGAGCCTTATTTTTATTTTTGCTAAAATAGTCTTGAAAGTGGGTTACTTAATCCTGATGAAGATCAAAATGCCAGCTTGGCATAGTAGAGGGTCCTGAAGGGGTAAAATAGGAGCTGGGATTTGCCTATTTTAGCACTGGAAAAATGGGATTTGAGGCACTGGGGCTGGGATTTGACGAGTGGGACCCGGTAAAAGTTGCGTATAATGGGAATGAGAAAGATGTCCTGTTCGTTCTACAAATCACTCTTGTTAATTCCCTTAATGCATAAAAATGCAACAAAATAGTCCTCAAGAAGACCTAAAAATGTTTGCAAATCAACAGATCAGTCAAACCAATGTAGTTGCAACCTGATTTAAGCGTTGATTTTAAACTGCATTCACTGAAATCAGTTATTTGGTTGCAGAGCGGTACACGTTCCCTCTATAAATATGAAGTATGCGCCTAACAGGTACAACTAGGGTGGCCCGTAAGGGCCAAACTGCATACAGACTTTATTTTTGCCATACAAACTTTATTTTTCGCGTGCAAACTTTATTTTTGCCATAAAACTTTATTTTTCTAATACAAACTGTATTCTTCTCCAACAAACTTTACTTTCCGCATACAAGCGTTATATTTCTCATACCAAATTTGTTTTTCTCTTACAAACTTTGTACAGCCCTCCTCATAAACTCTATTTTTCTCAAACTTTATTTTTCTCATGCAAACTTTATTTTTTGCACACATTCTTTACTTTTCGCATAAAAGCGTTATATTTCTCAGACAAACTTTGTTTTTCTCATACAAACTTTATAAAAGGACCACCTCATACAAACTTTATTTTTTTCATGCAAACTTTACTTTTCGCATACAAACTTTATTTTTCTCATGCAAACCTTATATTTCTCATACAAGTGTTATTTTTCGTACAAACTTTATATTTCATAAGACCTTTATAACCAGAGGTTCAATCTCGAGTACCCGGTAGCTATTTCACGATTTCAAAGTCTTAGTAGAGCAGAAGATACTGTTTGGATCCGTCAACCAACTTCCGTATGCAAAGCAGAATGCTTAGTTACCGCAGCTCTCATAAGGACCACATCGCTAATACAACTTTTCACTTCAACAGATAACGCAGTTCCTCGTTTGATGCGTAGAGTTCCTTCAGCGTTGTGAACTAAGGCAACATTAACCTAAGGTTAAGCAAATGAAACTTGCAGTCATCCATTACTGAATTGCTTAAGTACTAGGTGGGTGAGTGAGGGTATCATTTTATCTTTCAGAAAAAAGTACAAAGACTTCGTTATGCTCGTCCGATGTACGTTTTCTCACCCTCAACCATCCAAACTGGCTTTAAGTTTGTATCAGAACAAACATGCTCTCTAAAACAGAAAACTGTCTATATGTGGAAGCATTGCCAACTGATGCACTTCTTTGCGCAATAAATAGGACACATTATCTTTATATTATTACAACAAATAAAAAAATATACTACAAAAGACGAATACATATCTTTTTATCCCTGGAACTGAGAGTTACCTTCACTTTCTCCTCATTTTTTGGTTTCTTTTTCCCCTTTTTTGAATCATTTCGATCTCCTCGTCGCAGCTTCACGAAATCGGCGAAACATAGAGGTCTCTCCGTTGCTGCTGCGCTAACACGTGTTGGTTCTCCATTGCTGGTAGCCCTTTGATCAGAGTCTCATCTGATAGTTGCGTCCCGCAGGTAGAGCATAATTTCCAACTGGGAGAGCAAAACGAATAAAGGCTGGGAAGCCGGAAAACACGCTTTACTGAAAAAAGAACGTCAAATGAGAACCTATACGACTCGTCGACTGTATCAGATCCCAGCCGATCAATGGTAAAAAAAACGTAGTTCTTTTGGCGCGAAAGGGCCCATTGTTCCCACTCTCTCTCTCCAGGCCTCTCTCCTTTTTTCGTAGAAACGAGGGTGGAAGTCTGGACTTCAAGTTACAAAGTAAGAGGAACGAGAACGAGAAACGTACGCGAAACGTAAGGTTTGTGTAAAAATATAAAGTTTGTGAGAGGAACATAAAGTTTGTATGAGAAAAATAAAGTCTGTATGAGAAAGATACAGTTTGCGTGCAAAAATAAAGTTTGTATGGCAAAAATAAAGTTTGTATGAGAAAAATAAAGTTTGTATTGGGGTAGCCCTTACGAGCCACTTACGGGCCACCGTATAAAACCATGAGCTCGATTAGCTCATTTAAAACGGCGGATACCGGTTAAAAAGTGTTGATGTTGTGGTTCAATTTTATTCTTGGTTCAATTTTCATTTTCCTTTGTTTATGTGTATGGTAATGTATGATAATGAGTTAAAAACAAAGGAAACTAAACATTGAACCAAGGATAAAATTGAACCACAACATTGACGGGACTGCGCTACTCCCGCAATTCGTCAATGATATTTCTAAAAAGGTCTTCATAGCTTAGCTCGCGTACTTTCCCTTTTGATATTATATGAGGGGAGGCTCCTTAAAGTGGTCCTTCAATTCAGATGTGGCTGATTCTGTACTAATTAAAGTGCCATTTTCCCATCAGCCGGGTGGTGCGAAATAAATAGTGGTATTTTCTCACGTGCAGCTTTGTTTTTCTGTTCTAGTGCTGAGAGGTGTGTTTCCACAACACTAGCTGGGCACCCTCTATCATTCCGCCGTGATTCGAAGTTTTTAATGTTTTCCGCAAAGGTTGCTCTCCGGGATTTTTTTCTATGAAGTCTTAACGTCTCACCTGATAACGCCTTTCGTGACGCCTGGTGGATGACATCTGAATAACGAATCAACATCATAAATTGACTTTATGACAGACTCTACAGCGATTGAGTACGCGAGCACCACTTAAATGAAAACTATTCAGCATTCACATTAGGCGTATGGCGCCTAATTTGGAAAGCAAACAAAGGCGATCGAGAATCTCATGCAGGCTTTAAAATTGTTTTTAGTACAATGTTCCGAAGTGGCGACAAAAATGTTCCCTTTGACCAGGGTTAAAGAGCTTTATTGCAAACAACAACAACTTTATTTGCATGACTGTAGGTTATTACAGTATTGCAAAAGCATACAACTCAACAAAAAGAACTTATAATGTAATAATTATATAAGTAGATAAGAATTAAGTTACATCAGTCTGAATTGATAATAAATTATTGCGTAAATTTAAGCATGATAGAATGAATCTCAGCAATTGAATGTTTACAAAATAATTTTCAGAATTCATTAATTCTTTTGTAGCTTCCAATATAGACAATCGGTTTATATATGGTAGGTGATACTTTAGTTTCCTGTAAAACCTGTCTCTAAAAATTGAGTATTTAAGACAGTGAAAAAGTAAGTGAATTTCATCCTCAATTTGATTAGATCCGAACTCTCGGGATTTGACTATATCTACCACTTTCAATCATTAGTTTGTGATTACCTATTCTGAATTTCACTAATTCTTTCCTTTCATTTAACTTGCTTGTAAGTTCTAGATAACAAGAAGGCGTGTATTCGTTTTTAAAAATGTGATAAAATTCTAGTTTCTTTGCGTGTTGAATAGAATGTTGCCAGTGAAGGATATATTTGTGTTGCATTAGGCTCATATAGTATTTGATCTTAGATTTATTTAAGACATTGGGGTCAAAATCAGGCAAATTATAGTATTCAGACATCCTCATAACACTAGAGTAGAATCTACTTTTACCACAGGAATGAAGATCTGCCGACATTAAAAAGATGTTTAACAATAGAGTCATTCCCCTTATTATGAAGATATTACAGGAAGTTTAAAATATCAAGTATGTTCCTTGGTCGAACCATCCAAACCAAATGCGAAGCTCCTCTGCATCTCGGACACAGTAACTTATGTCTATGGACGATTTTAAAAACCACACAGCTTCTGGGTGGGTCGTGAAGAGGAAAACAAACAGGATCCAACCAGGAGGAATGAAGAGAAAGGGGCCTGGGGTCATGGGTGCCTTTGCATGCTGTCGTTCGCTCTTTACGCTTACAACGGAGTTTTTGTGAAGCGCATTTAAATATTATCAGTTTATTGAAAATGTGTGACATAAATCACATTACCATTACCATCAGTTACTATACAATCTTTGCCTTTATAAGTAAAACGAAAAATTAATAAGTTTCTCACTAATGCATTTCTCGTCACTTGAGGAAGCCTCTGCAATTTCAACTGTGATAAAACTTTAACTGGCAGGCAGTTGACATTTTAAGCAGCATTGAATGTTCTATCTTCAAACAAGGTAAAGGAAGAAAGGCAACATGTCTTGGTCGACATCTCTTTTTTTTCCAACATCATAAAGGCAGCAGGAAGGCTTGAGACTTTGGGTGCCCTTCGGTGGATCTGGGAGAAAGAAAAATTGACCGAGTGAGTGAGTGAGGACTGTTATATTTTATATCAATTTGCTACGTTTTGTTCCAAGTTTGCCCTGAGTTACGTTTGATTTCGATTCGTCTATGTTTTAAAACCAAAGAGAGAGAAACACACTGCTTATGTAATGGAGACGGTAAGGCTTTATGGATAATTTTTGTTGGTAAACGTGGATTTATCTCTTCCCAGGTTTAACACTGAGGGATTGAGGACTTAGGAGCACTCAAATTAAAGATACTCAGTATAAACAGAGATAAGATAAGATAAGATAAGATAAGATAAGACAAGACAAGATAACTAATGCATCGGTCAATTTCCGCTGCGCCCATACCATCCCCCCCCCCCCGGGCTAACCCCCGGACATTAGCATTTCTTTTCTTGGATAACAAATTCCCGGGGATGGGGGCACTTAAGCTGCCAAATGCTCCGCGGTGGGGAGGAAGGAAAAGGGCAAATGTCCAGCCCCCGGGATCGTATGTCCCCAATCAACACTGCAATAGTTTTCATTTATTGCACAATAGTGCCACTTTCAGCATTTAAAGGTGTGATTTTTCGTTTCTGTAGTTGTGCCCCTCCGTCTTCCAATTGGTTACAATTGGTTACAATTAGTTACACCACTACATGATAGATGATTCTCATATTAATGTTATTTAAGCTTATTTTATTTCAAACAGTTCGCTAGTAAAAATATCTTGACATTTTAAAATAGTCTGTTGTAAAGTCATCTGTTGTGAATATTTTAATATTTTAATAAACGACGATCCCTATAAATATGTTTAGAATTTAGTAAACGGTCATGACAGTTTTAGAATCAATGCAACTAAATTCAAATTATAAAATCCTTGATCAATGAAGCATGCGTACGTCGATTCACGTTGATCGTTCCTGATAGCTCAAGTTGTGCCTTGATAAGCAATGAAGAAATTAATGCATAAAATCGAGAAAACCTTTACAAGTTTGTCCAGTCCTCAGCTTTGACGGACGAGCCAATCTGCCGCCGACTGCTGGTCCTTTCCGATAAAATCCTCCATGTTTGGATTTAGAGTCGGATACCACTTGGGTATCAAAAGCCCGGGGGTAGCCACGGGGTAGGCAAGTGCCGGACCCCCGGGCCGTGCCAAATTTGCTAATGCCCCACCCCCGGGACTTACAAGGTGCGCAAATGCCCCGCATTTGCCCGGGGGGCGATGGGCGCAGCTGGAATTGACTGATGCATAAAACCTAGTAAACTAAAATATAAACACATACAATTACTGAGTTTCGAGATCATTTTTTAAAAAAAGAATGACTTGAACAATTTCTTAAAAGCAGCTCTATAATCGTCCTTTAATTCCTCAGAGATGGTATTCCATAGTGTTGTTGCCCTATAGAGGAATGTCCGCTGACCAGCAGCCGATTTGAATCGGTAAACAGTTTTAGAAAACATTGCAATCAAAATCATAAATTGACTTCATAAGAGATCCTACAGCAACTGAGTACGCAAGAACCACTCGAATGAAAACCATTCAGCATTCCTTCCAAAGTGCGTATTTCTTGTAATGTTTCTGAATTTGAAAAGCAATTTCTTTTGTTCCCTTTTTAGTAAGAGGTCAACTGTATCTCAATAAGTTTCTTGTCACTTGAACGGACCGGGCGGTCCAAGAAATGGCACCAGATTTATGCACACAAGTTTACAGGTCGCCATCAAAGAGTGGGTCATGGGAGTTTTCGACTTTATCACCAACCTCACCAACCTTTATCACCAACCTTTATCACCAACTATCAGAAATCGAGGAGACAATTTGAAATTTTTCGGGATCTTTAAACTTCTATTGCGAACGTTAGAATGTGCAATTCATTCAATCTGGTTCTGTTCTCGGGAAGATTACATAACATGTTTATTTTTAAAATTACGAGTTAATTTAAAACGAAAACTAGGAACAAGTAGTGTTGCAACTCTGAGTGAGTTCTGTTAGAGCTGAAGCAAAACGGTTGGATAATTTGTTGACGTTCACAAGAGGGTGGAAGATTTAGCGTATTTATGGGGCAAGCGATCACGCCGTTAATTTCTCAGTTCCAACTATGTTATTCTTGATCTCAGTTCTTTGTCGCAACGTTGTTTTGTTGCCAAGCAGGCTGTTGTCTCATTGTCACGTAATCGCGTGATGCTTTTGACCCGCGCAGCAACGACGTCGGTGTCTCGCACCTAAATTTGGAAAGCTATACAGGTTTTAAAGTTGTTTTTCGTTCGAAGTTTCGAAGTGTTTGAAAGAGGATAAAAAGGCTAAAACAAATAATCGTATTCCTTTGGACATTCTGTTGTGTTCAGAGGTCAAATATTTCATATCTAATGTTGGATAATTTTCTTTTTTTCCATATCCGCTTAATTCACACCTGTACTGAAAAACCGACTAGAATTCACCACAAAGGAAAAGTAAATTGCCGCCATTGAAGCATCCGATATGGTCTTGTAATTAGGATGTGATATTCAATTGAAAAGTATTCATTAACACTCTGTTTCCTTGAAAGACTCCCTCCAAACTCATAACTATGTAAGAAGGATCTGTGACAAACTTATGGCTCAAAGCAAAATTCTCCTTTTTGTTTTATAGTTGGTTTGTTTTTTGGGGTGCCGTCTTGTTGTTCATTTCGGGAAGGAAACACATTCAGATGGAAGGACATTGGTAAGGCGTTGGTTACGTCGAAGATGTTTAGCGAGTGAAAGAGATAGATAGTAACTAGAACGATTAAAAAAGAAGATGATTATCACCTGCGTCATCAGCTTTTGCTGGATGCTCCTCAAACGTATGTTTTCTGCCTTTTCTGCCGGGATCACAACCTGCCCAAAAACAGATAAGAAATGGTTTGATATCAATATAAGCGTCAGGCTAATCAAGTTAAGTAGTGACAACAAACAGGAAGATATCTTTAAAGAAGTTCAAAGTAATGACATACCTCGCTTGTTGAAGATATTCTCGAGTTTATAAGATTGTAAACTTGCTGAGAATAAGCACCAATGTTCTATGGCAATGTTCTATGGCAATGTCTCCAAGGTTTTTGTCTGTGGTTGACTAGTGATGTGCGGTGTCACTTTAATATTGTCAAAATCAAATCAAAATCAAAATCAAATCAAATTTAACGTCATAGTGAGGGAGTAGTCGCCTAATCTCCCGAGCCAGGGGCTCATGTGTAAACACTTGACGTCAGATCGAATTGGAATTTGGAAATGTTGGTTTTTATGGAGGGAGGAAAACCGTAGTGCCCGGAGAAATACCCTCGGAGCAAGGATGAGAACCAACAACAAACTCAACCCACATATGACACCGGAACGGGAATCGAACCCGGGCCACATTGGTGGAAGGCGAGTGCTCTCACCACTGAGCCATCCCCTGCTCCCCAATTGTTGAGCGTTGTGTCTCGTGATGTTCAATAATGTTCAGTGAAGTGTGGGCAAAGGTCTTTCTCAGTAGAAAACCAAAGAACATTTCGATGTACTGCGGCATGCTTTGATTTCACCGGAATTCACTTGTAATTTTCTCTCAATTTTCTTTAGTATGCAACAGCCATTCTTTTAAAAATCTGAAACGAATAATGATTGTTTAAATTATAGACCCAAAATTCAGAATTCAGTAGTTTTGTAAGACCCCCGCTGGCCAGTTGTGTTCAAGAAAGAAAACTTCTGCAAGGCACATCAAAATGTTCTTTTGCCTTTGTTTTTTTCGACCACTTAGAGAACATAGTATAATTCGCATAATTTTCTTGGGTGGGCTTTCGCAGGAGGAGGGTATGGAAGCGAGTTCTCATAAATCCAAGTGGGTGCAACGTTCAGTATTTCATCACAACATCGGAAGATCACGGCATAAGCACTTAACACTAACATTAGAATAAACAAAGAGGTTTAAGAAGTACAAACTAAAGATAACCACAGTTTCTAATCTGCTTTGAAGTTATTCGTGATCTTTCTTTGTCGCAATGTTGTTTTGGCACCAAACAGGCTGACTTTTCATGAGGTGATCGCGTGATGTTTTGGATCCGTGCAGCTGTGAAGTCGATGTACACGTATCGCGCCTAGTTTGGTAAGCAAACAAAGGCGATAGAAAATCCCGTGAGAGTACAAATATGTTAATCACGATTCCTAAATGTATCCATAACAATTTCTACCCTGCGTATCTTAAGGACTTATTAACGTTGCGCTCAACGGTCTACTCTCTTAGAGGAACTGATATATTGTCGTTGTGTAGACCTGCTTCCACTTCTTATGGTCTTCACTCTTTTAAGTATTTCGCTTGTAAAACTTGGAACTCTCTACCTGAGAACATTAGAACGGAGTCCACTTTGGCTGGTTTTAAACGTCTGATACCAACCATCTCCTTTCATAGCACTTGGCATTGATAGGTACATGATTAGTACTTAGTAATGTTATTTTATCATTTGTAAATCTTTCTTTCTTTTTCTTTTCTCTAAGATATTAGCTTTTTAGCTACCCTGTAAATTCGAGATAAAATAAAGTCATGTATGTATGTATGTATGTATGTATGTATGTATGTATGTATGTATGTATGTATGTATGTATGTATGTATGTATGTATGTATGTGTGTGTGTGTTTGTGTGTGTGTATGCATGTATGTATGTATGTATGTATGTATGTATGTATGTATGTATGTATGTATGTATGTATGTATGTATGGATGGATGTATGTATGTATGTATGTATGTATGTATTAAAATTGTTTTTCAGTGCAAAGGTTACAAATCAGACCTCACAACAACTGATCAAGAAAATGGCGGATTTTTCATATGGGAAAAATGTACACCGGCGAGCATTTCATTTCTCTTTTTCTCATACTAGAATGGACTAATAATCTCTGTGGAGATGGGTTTGTTTGACCTCTGAGCTCTGTTTTCATTTCTCTTTTTTCTCTGTGTGTGAAATGCTGTGTGTGTGAAATGCTCTGCGTGTGAAGCTGTGATGCTCTTTTTCCATCAATGTTTTGTATTTTAAAACGTCAGTTTCATTCCCGTATTAAAAAAGTCGTTGTCCCTTTGCCGATGCTCCTCAATTCATGGTATACAATTTGAAGCTTCGCCGAGTGTTGCTACCGCGCCAGCTCGGTGACATTTATCAAGGAACATATAATGGGATTCAATAAATTTTTATTACCCCCGCAGTAGTAACATAAGTATGAAAAAATACCCCGTTACTGGATTCCCCCTGAATTCCCCTTGAATTCCCTTTGAATTCCCCTCCGCTGATTGTTTTGTGCTTCACACACTACGTCGTGAAAAGGCTGACGTCACGAGTTGGATTGTTTCCATACCCAATGAGCGTCGTTTGTCTACTCTCTTCTCACACTGATTGGTTCTCAAGTTTTTCCCGCCATTAGTTCGGATATCACTGGCTCTCGCGCCATTGTCCATTCAATATAAATGCGCGGAAATTCACTTCACTTTTTCACTGATTCGTTCTCGAGCGCTTTATTGTCCTTTTCCATATAAATGTGCAGAAATTGAGTTGGTCAACTTGAGCGACGAATATTAATTTCACTTGAAAGATATGTCTGTTTGTTCTCAATATCCGTTGTTTTCAACGCTACCTCAATATAAAGTTAACTCGGCTTGTTCTGGTATGAGTTATCATGCAGCGAACTGTCGGTTTAATAGTCAAAAAATTGGATAAGAAAACGATCAAGATATACAAAACCAGCAACCTGGTGAAGATACCAGAAAACCAATTACAGAGCTTGAAAAAGAACTGGATGATATCAAGAAAAAATATTCAGATTTGGAACGTATTCACAAATACACGAGCGAAAGAGACAGCGAGCGAATCTCGGAGTTGCTGTACCGCCCTATTCCTTCAATCCAACCTTTCCAAGATTTAGAACGTTCTCTTTATGAGGCGAACAAATTAGTGGAGAAACAGCAGGAAGAAATTCGTGCCTTGATGAATCATGTCAAGTTACTGGAAGAGGAAAAGATCAAAATGGTATATTTGTTACAGAAGATGGCCTTCGTCGCCAACAAACATTTACGCTGGATATTTATAACTTTCATCAGTGTCAACACACAGCCTTAATCAATTTCTTCATTGAAGCAAACCATGCGAAAAGACACTGCGTGTGTTACACGCAAGGTGAACACACCGACAACTCAGTTTTCACTAGCTTCAGTTGTGCATGAGAAGTTTGCTTTGCTTTGAAAGATTTTAAAATAAAATACATTTTACTTGGAAGCCCGTTTGTGTTTCGAGTTTCATATCTTTAATCATCTGCTTAAAATTAATAACGCAACTCAGAAATAAAAGTTGAGTTGGTAAATAAAATAACAAGTTTTAAACAAGCGAGGCCTCGAGTTAATGATGTCTTTAGTGAGTGTAGAAAAAAAACCTATTACCTTTTAGACAAACAAGTCGCTTGAGCGTCCTCTCAATTTGCTTGGCTGGGCTTTAATTCTTTAAGTTCAAAAGTTTGTACATCCTTAATCTTTCTACAGAGATCCAACTCAAATAGTGTCAATAGATTTGGCTAAGTTTAATTGTTTCTCAAATCCCTCGAAAAAGCACTACTAATCTTTCATGCAAATCCAGTTGAAGTACGTTCGGATAATTACTTGCGTAGCAGTGCATGGAACAGCAACAAATTTCCTCGTTCACAGAGAGTCAGATAAGTCTCACTGAAAAGTATTCAGTCTTTCTGGACTAACTTAGAGCAGGAACAAAAATACAGCAATTCACTGAGAATATTGGATTATGGCCAGAGAGCAACGCCATAACACCACTTTATTAAAGCATTACAAGAAACTTCTACAAAATGAGAAAATACAAACTAGTGTAAGCCGTGCCAGGGTGGCCAGAAAAAAACCTACCCTAGAAAACTCTGTGGGAAAAACGGATAGGAAATCTGGGGGGGGGGGGGGCACGACTTAAGTCCCCGCCAAGACTGCTAATTAAATAATATATTGTAAACAAACGGTAAGCGAAAACTAAAGAGCAATAGATTTAGCAACTTTTAAGCGATCACTAACAGTGTGCTTAATATAACGGCTTTTGTTAGAGGCACACTTCCAGCCGCCATGCATGTCCAGAAGATCACCAGAAACACTCCTGCAAGCAAGATTCGACGCGGCACCGGACTTGATACTATGTGTGCCATAATTAGCAATTTCATCTACAAATGGTCTAACACATTTCCTAAACTCCTCTCTAAGCGTAGTATACGAAACTCCTTTAGTTGCATGAAAATACTCCTTGGACTTAGATTTGACAATTCCTCTAACAAGGGGGGCAGATGACTCACTAGATGAAGGAAGAAGCTTGAATAACCTCTCGGTAATAGCTACTGGGCAAGTAGACTTATGAGACCTGGCTATTAAGGACGTATGTCCTTCCCTATACTGATCATTTTTGCGTTTAGGGATGAAAACTGACATGTATTCGCTGCAAATAGAGACATCCTTAACTGACATATGACGAATCTCGTCCATACGAAAAAACCCAGCGAAGCCAACTAAGAGAATGAAGAGAAAACGAATAACAGCGAGTGAACTGCTGGAAATATAATGATCAGCGATCCTTAGGACCGTGTCAAAAGATGAAGGCTCTTTGGGCTGAACAGGACGAGCAAGATGCCTTCTTGCACCCTCCAAGGATGACAACAAGGGGTGGGGTGACTAGTAGGGCATTCTTCTAACCCAGCTAGATTATGACCCCATTGAATACTGTAAACGACAGACTCTATTGGAGATATCCCCGTATTATTTCTAACTGAAATTTTAGTAAGCTCACTAATAAAAAGCGCAATATGCAGAGGTTTTACCGGAATAACTTGAACGCCGATCTTTGAAGCTGCCCAGTCACGCCACTTCAGCCAACCAGATCTGTATTTCTGTACGGTGGCAGGAGCCCTGGAAATCTAACTGCAAGTCGATAAGGTCAGGAACAATCTTGCGCAAAGATGGATCGGCCAAGGAATTCGCTTCACGCATAATCCCGAATTGTAAAACATCTAGAAAAAAATAATAAACTAAAAGTAAGCAATAAAAAGGTAGAAAAAAGTGACATACAAAATATAGAAAAATATTGAGATGCATAACGTGCCAAAAAGTAGCACACGTACGGCACGACTTGTACTAAAATACATCAAACCGGAGGCCAAGAATGGCGCTCAAATGATGTTGCCAAATCAGGCAAAACACAATCAAACAGCAGACATGGCATAAAACAATCGAAGACCGAAAAATACGCGCCTAAATGACGCTGCCAAAGCAGGCAAAACACAAATAAATAGTTAACATGGCGTAAACAATTGTAGATCAAACTACGCGCCAAAATGACGTTGCCAAATCAGGCAAAACACAAACAAATAGTAAAACATGGAATAAACAATCGTAGACCAATCTGAGCGCTAAAATGACGCTGCCAAATCAGGGAAAAACACAAACCAAAGCGACACGATCCAATGCAAAACTGAACAAAAACTATAAGATAGCAAAACTAAGCTCAGAGAAAAGCTACCTGTAGGAAAGCAAAATTGCATGACAAAGCTCGCCTAAAAATCTACCCGCAAAGCTAACATTTTGAATTTCGGGCAACCGCTGAAGGCCGAGGAACGCGCCTTGTAAATTTGCTTTTGGCCAGGACCTTCTAACAAGAGGTCTTCTATACATGGAAGCTCAAGCACTTACTTAACAAAAGACTTGAACTGGGAGGGGCGGTCGCGCAAAGAAGGCCAGACATAGGCTGAGGGCCATTGTGGAACAATCAAAGTGCAGTAACCAGAGCAGGACGAGAGAGCTCTAATAGAGGGCACGATGGCGCTCACAGGAGGGCAGATCCAGTTGTTCTCGTCTCGCCAATCCTGAGCCAGGGCGTCAACGCCGCTGCAGCCAGGGGAGGCAAATTTAGAGTTGAAACTTGGACGCTGGGCGTTGTGATAGGAAGCGAAGCGATCAACTGGGATCAATTGGGCCCGATCTGGCGTCAATAACTTGGAACACAGAAGGATTGATGGACCAGTCGTCCTTGTCAACAAATCTGCTGACAAGATCTGCTTTTTCATTAAGCGACCTTGGGATCCATTGCGCTTCTAGAACGATGCTATTGGAAAGACAAAGATTAAAAATGTCCATAGCTAGTCTATAGCTACAGCCTGAAGATGAATTTTGGAGCTTCCGATAGCAACTATTCTGGTGGCGCCCTGATTATCAGTGAAAATCTTAACTCTCTTGCGTCTCAATTGAGCAACGTAAGAAAGCAACACATAATAAATGGCTTTCAGTTCGTGGAACGTCGAACTTTGGCCGATATCCTCGGCCTCCCACATGCCCCTTATAAAGGTGCCGTCTAGAGAAGCTGACAATCCCCCAAAAGCTACGTCACTTGCGTTGGAAAACACAACGGTATGTGTTGCTAATGGTGGCCTTATGGAATAACCATTGAGGCAATCGATATTGCAGTACCAAAATTTGAGCTTTTAAAGAAGACTGGGAGAAAAATGAATTGTGCTGTCCCATGCAGACCCGGTTTCTATGGCGAAGTACATCTGCCTGGTCAGAGGACGAGAAATTGGACCAACTGCTAACGCAACTGAAATGATGGAGCCCACTATTCTCGCCAACTCGCGGAATGTAGAACACCCGGCCTGAATCTCTAACAAGCCCTTAAGTTTGGAAACTTTCTTCTCGGGAATTTGGAATGACATTGAAATAGTATCGATGACAAAACCAAGCCATTCACCAATTTCCATTGGGGTCTAATACGACTTCTCCTCATTACAAAGAAGGCCAGAAGAAGAAAGCTCTTTGCGTTGAATTATACTAGCTGCTGTGGCGGAACATTTGTCTTGTCGGCTTCCGAAACCATCGTCTAGATAAATGAAACTGTTGTGTCCCACAGAACGCCAACGCTTTACTAACAGGCGCATTAACGTAGTGAAACAAAAGCAAGCACTACTTAGGCCAAAAGGAAGAACTGTGAAAGAAAAATATCTGACAACGCCAGAAAAAGGCCAAGCAAAACCGAGATACTTTTGGTGATCAAGACAAATATTAACATGATGGTAGCCTGACTTCAGATCCCATGTGAAAAACCAGTGCCCTTCATCTAGAACTTGCGAAAGCGAGCGGAGGTCTTCGTATTTGAATTTAGGTGTAACTAAATAATTGTTGACATGCCTAAGGTCAATAACCAAGCGCAACAGTTACTTCTTTCCTTCGGCGACTGTTAATGGATTCACGCAGAACGGAGGAACTTCGTGCTCAACAATACAACCGCTACTTAGAAGCTCGCTTATTGCTTCAGCCACAAATTCCGGATGCTGAAGTGCAGATCTGTTGTTTTTTTAAAAAACACTGTGTGGGGTACTCTACAAATGGTAACCTGTAACCACGCCTTACCATGTCAAGCACAAAATCTGGAACGTCTAAAGTTTCAACCCAGAAGTTCAGTGAGGTCTTCAAGCGACCTTTAACGCCATTGCTACCACCCTTAACACTAAATTCATCGCTACTACAAGACGATAAACGCATTAAATCACGCTCAACTTGAGATTCAGCAACATCAGTGGTCAATGAATCGCCATCTAGTCAATCACGGCGAGCGTTGCCTTTTGAAGGATCCGCGGCTTTCGTGCATGAGGAACTTAAATGACCGTACTCCCCGCACTGAAAACAAAAAAGGCAACAAAGAACAAACATTAAAATAATATCCGCAACGTAAAAATAAAAAGCAGTGGTGTAGCGTGTGGCGTTCGCAGACCCGAATGAAGAACACTAACTGACAAAAGCCTATATATACAACGCAATTAACGCCTATTACGTAACTTGCAACACCTCATTGTGAAACACAATGAGAATACCAAATACAGAACGTGCAGAAAACAAATATCTGCTAAACTACGTACCGCAGATATTTTGATATTCTCGCAACTGTTTTCCACAACTCCAAGTTGTCTTTGGAGAACTGGTCGATTGACCTCGCCGGGGCTCCCAGTCTTTAATGCTAACTTATACTCGTGCAGCCTTTTTCGCTTCGCTTCACCTGCCGAGTTGAGTCAAGTTTTCGATGTTCTTCTTCAAAACGTTGGCGCCAGTGGTCAGCCGTAGTTTCTGCTACCAGGCGAGCATGGTTTGCTTCAATCAAGAAATTGATTAAGGCTGTGTGTTGACACTAATTGAAAGTTATAAATGTCCAGCGTAAATGTTTGTTGGCGACGAAGGCCATCGTCTGTAACAGATACCATTTTGATCTTTTCCTCGTCCAGTAACTTGACATGATCCCTATTTGGTTATAAATTAGTTATATTTGTTTAATAGGGAAGAGGTGGTCGCCTAATTCAGCGCACAGTTTCAGTCCTCTGCTAGTTTATTTGCCTTCGCATGCCATTGATAAAGAAGAGGTTACTGAATTGCATCATGACCTTTTTAATAGTGGAATGTTATGATATCTGAATTTTAACGAAGGTAACTAATTGTCTCTATTGCCGCTCGTTCGGATTTCAAGCGCCATCGAAAAACTGACAAAACAATTAATTTAATTGAAAAAAATTGACCAGAAAGTCAGTGTAGGTTACTTCTTTTAAACATAATTTAGGTGTTTCCAAATTTCAGTGAGTTGGTTGTTTTAAATGATTCAACCTATAAAATTCTATCTCAATCAAGGAAGAGGAAAAACAGAGTACATTGCATCACACAATGGCGCAGTTAAAAGGGAAGCAGATTCATTCATAGATGGAGTTAATTTTAAATAAAACCTCTTCTTGAAAGTATGTTTGCCCTTATTTATTTTTTGCAAAAAAGATAGCTAGTTTAAGTTAAGAAGACATGAACACTCAATGCCAATCATCTACCATTGGCAGAAGCAAATATGTAAAGAATATAAAATAAAACTTATTTTTCACTCTATGAAAGCATCTCAAAATGAGATTTTAGTTTTTCACTCACCTGACTTCAGTTTGCGCACTGTATGTGGTAGGTAGCTTTGAATACTAATCAGTTTCAATCATTTGCAATCCACCCAGTTAGAGCTAGTTAGACAGCGATAGATCGCCCGAGATACGGAACATACAAATCACTTGGGAGGCATTTTGTGGCAAGGAAGCGTTGAAACTTTGATAAGTAGATTTGGTTTCCAGTTCCAACGAAAATAAATGTTTAATATACAAAAGTGATGGTCTCGGGAGAAGAAACAAAATTGCTTGGCAGACCTTGGCAGTGTGATTGAAGTGTCATCATTACTTAATATATCACAGCAAGGTCTTTTAGACGACGGATTCTGCTAACGAATGTTTGTCTCTGCAACACGACGTCAGTAGATGAGATGTATGCTTACAGTCTCCTATTTAACAACTCTGAACGCGGGAAACTGAGTCAAGTCAGCCGTACACATGTAGATTAAATTGTACCTCCTCCAAGTTTATTTCTGAACGGATTGCTGGATGGTAGTCGAGTCTTCTTAAATATCGCCTATAACTATTTGCAAAATTGATGAGATAGTCACTCAAATATTCCTGGTTTTAGTGAAAAAGTGAGCCTTGATTGATTAGTGTAATTCCTGCTTCCTGTTGTTAATCAAACTTTTGAATGTGATCGCGTTACGCGTTATCCAGACAACAACGATGAAGGAGTAGTTAGACGAATGTGAAACTCATAAAAAGTTTCTAAACTTATGCAAGCAATTGTGCTCCAAATATATGGCAACGGTACAAGACATAAAGCTCTCTCCAGTAAAAGCAGCAGTGCAAGAAAGTTGTAAACATAGCTCCCGGGAACCAATGGCAAACGTTGCCAAAAATCTGAGGGAGGGGGGGGGGGGGGGTGGGCGTAGCCCCAGTGCAAACAAAAAGTAAAATGCACGTTTTTGTTTCACATTTTATTGTTAATTTAACAATAGCACGTTTACAATGTTTTCATGAATTAATACATCTGAAACAGATTACAATATAAACTGATCCTGATCAGTAACAAACAATTATCTCAATATGGACTTTCTTCTCTCAAGGAGAGTATTTTTGAAATGGCTTTTATAAAAACCTACTACTGTATTCTTTTGTTTATAAATAAATAAGAAAATGCGTAAAAAAAAGATAAGGCTGACACAGTAGTGAAGTGACGTAAATCTAATTTCTGGTTTCCATCCACATTTTCGGGCTTTTTTAAGTTTAAACATGCAAAGTGGTTCAAGAAACGTTGTCCGTATGGTAAATAATATTAAGTTTTTAAGTATTTATACTTGTCTATCAGTAAGATATTTGAATCTTTTTAGTTATTTAAATATAATTTATAAATAAGAGAAATCTTTAGCTTGCTTCTTCCAGAGTGCAATGTGTTTGTTTGTCCTGTATTAGATACCAGTAACACAGGTGGAGACCTGTCCGATGGCGTCATTTAGGGAGTAGAGGATGAGGTAGTTTCGATAAACCTTCACCACGTGATCCGTAATGACGAGGTTCTGTAAAGAGAATTAGCTCAAACATTAGTATGGCTGTTAAATTAAGCTTCTTTGTTGCACTAAGCTCCATCACAATTAAATGCAAACAAAAAAATTCTTCAAATATGCTACTTTAACCCATTTTCCCGAGATGTTATTCGTTTCGTATTTCCTCTCCATTCTGAAATTCTAATGATCTTACAAGTCTTATAATTTGCTAGTTAAAACTTACAAGACATTGAATATCTCCGGAATAAAAAGAGACACGGTGTAAAAACCAGTAATTGTTCTTCGTGACTTAATGGGATTTCAAGTGCTCTTAAATTGTTTTGAACTTCATACCTAGGCTCTTTAATCTCTTTTTCACCTTTTAAGGCATGGAGTATTTTGTGTCCGAGGAAATAACTTACCACCAAGTTATTGTTTTTAAGAGTTTGAAGGTATCCTCGACAGTATTGATCCAGGTCCCCCTCGGACATTCCACTTTGGACAGTGGGCACAGGAAAGTGATTTTCCCGCATCTGAAATTTTGAGCAAAAGAATCAAAGGATGATCAGCTAACCGCCAATGTAAAGTGAGTTTCCCTCAAGCTGTATCGATTGTCTTTTAACCAACTACTAATGAAAACGTCACGTTCCTTAAAGTTACCCGCGATTAATCGCAATCTTTCTGTGTATGTAAGGTGGCCGAACTGTCCAAATAAACTCGTAGGACAGGTTTAAGTTAAACTTTAGTGTGCAAAAATTCGCCACCAAGTGTTCACCTTCTACACAACACCTGAAAACCAGCGATTTTGCTCTGTTGTTTTGCAGAGAACGGCAAAGATAGGTACCTGATGGCATAACGCACGTTAAGAGTTAATTGTTTTTAAGCCTCTTGTTTTTTGACCTTCTCTTTGCTGTCGCCATCGTAGCTGCTTTGAAGTGGGTACAGTTAGTGGCTACAGTTGAAACAAGTATGAAGGCGAGTCACAAAACAGACACAAACCTTTTCAATTGCCTGCAATCAACTTTATGTGGAGTTTGTGCTGGGTTTAAGATTATCTTTTGTAATTATCTTCTTAGTTATTTCTCCTACTCTACCTACTTCGGAGCGTGTCCGTTAATTTCAATAAGGAACTTTAAATTACCATACGATACAGCACGACAGTTGATCCATTGACGTAATAGCTTGTCTCCCTGAGTACTTGAGCCAGCAGGCTGTGTTGAGGTCCTTGGTTTTCTTCATAGGAAAAGGCCATGTACAGCGGACTTCTGAAGACAAACAGCTTCTTGTACGCGATAGCGAGCTTGTCTTTCAGTGGCTGATAAGAGAAAAATACAAGAACGTCAATTTAACAACACAGCTTACACGCACCCTTATGTGCTGGAAAAATGTATTAATTTGATAGCTAAGTGTTTTTCTTAAAAAGTGTGGACATAAAAAGCCTCTAAAGCGTTTTTCTTTTGTCACAAGCTATGAAATTTTCATGGGTATTTTTAGATACAATAAAAGAAGTTTTGCATAGACAACAATGTAAACCTTAGAAAGGACGAGAGTAAAAGCAAATCAAACTGTTGCGAATAAACAAGGTGAAACATACCTGGTTTGAGGAACATCTTTGCGTGTTCATGTTCGGAAGCACGATGGGTGAATTCTGGATGTAATTTGTCGAGGTTATAAACTTATAGAGGTTTTTCATCTGCAAACATGTTAGAGAAATGAATAGTTAATGTCGAACAGAAAACGGTGGCTCCTAATACAAATGTATTTTTGCAAAGGTTATGACTATTGGGGGAAAGTAGATGTTAGCAAGGGTTATTGGAATCCAAAACGAAAAATGTGGGTAACCACGCATTTTTCAGAGATAATCAAGCAACCATGATTCTAAAAAAGGATTAAAATGCAAAGAACGTAGAGAGCCCTTGCTAAGATCTGCTTTTTCCACACAGTCAAAAACTGCGCAAAAATATTGTTCTATTAGGGGGCAAATTTCTTAAGAGACCCGAATATCCCGAGATGCGCAGAAAGTATGCGCAATAACAAAAGGAGGCACCGTCCTTAAGGAATTTAACACTGAGGGAATCAAACATCTTTTGACTGAAGATTTTCCAAAGCATTTTTTGTTTCTCTTGTAATGTAGGTGACAAAGAATAGAGCAGTTTAAATTCTTACCTCTTGAGTGGCATTTGCGACATCTCGAGAAATAACGTAATTGACGAGGACGTCAATTGTACTTGGTAATCGTGGAGCGCTAAGAGATACTGAGCTTAACGTCGCAACAAACATGGCAACGATCAGGACCTTGGAGACTTCCATTGCTATTATTAAAAAAAGAGTAAAAAAGCAATACGTTTACTGAAATTACGAGGGCTTTAAGTTTTCTGTATTTGCGAATCTACTTGTACCAGCTACGCGATTACGAAGAAGTAACACCATCATCAGCGCCTGAAGAAAAGCTGACGAAATTCTGCTCTCGCTTTCCCATCTAAGTCTTAGAAAGTGACCTCTCTAAGAAGTCGTCCCAAAATTTTTTTGGAATATTTTGGACGGTTTCAGAATTCTACTTTAGTTCCTCTTTTCTATCTCTGAATTTGTACTCGGGTAACTCTAAGTAACTGTTTCATACCTCAATCGAGTAAAACTTGTTGCTTACCTTTCTCTTCGTGTTCTGTTGGTGAATTGCTCTGCTTTGAAGATTGGTTTGTTTGACTGCTGGGCCCATGGTGCGCCTTATATACTAATCTGATAGGAAGCTGTACACGTCCTTCTTCGCCTCATATTTTTTTCTATTAAGGTACATCGTCAGGTTTATTCCCGCAGCTTGTCGTTCCCCTGTCGTTGCTCCTCAAATCATGTTATATTATTGGAAGTTTCGTCAAGTGTTCCTGCCCCGCCAATTTACTTTTTACGGGCAACAAGGATTGGCATTCAATAATGTTTTCTATTAACTATCCAACTCTTTTCAGTACTTTACATTTGCTATTCCGCATACTAGGATTCTGGAAACACAGCGTTTGTTTCATTCCTGAGAAAGAAAATGAATCATTTAATAGTAATACTAAATATTTTCTGCTCACGCGAGGATAACCTGTACTCATATTATCTCTCGATTTTATAATCCAGCTTGAAGATCCTGATGCATGTAAAAGTTAGCGGAAATGACGTTTTTTCTTAACAAAAGACTAAATTAAAGCAGTAATAACCGTATTCGTCACAGATACAGGTAAAAATGTTGTGATTTCCTTCTTTTGCACTCCATGGTGTTATTATTAGTCCATTTCTGTAGGTGACACTTAATGCTACCGGTTTGAACAAAAGTCAGAATGAATTTATATACGCTTCGATCCTTAAAATGAAAAGAATTTTATTCTCGGATGTTTCATACAGAAGGAATATAGAAAGAAAGGAATAAAATTTTGCGTGTAGTTAGATTCCTTTCATCACAACTCAAGTCTTTCCCCAATTCAGTGAATAGGGGGAAACATTTGATGTACTTAATTGCTAACGCTTGACCTTGTCTACCATTTTAAAGACAGGAACTTTCAATATTACTTACATGTCTTCTAATTGCGAAAGTAAACAGAAGTTAAAACAAGGTCAAGCATTCATGGTATTCAAAATGCAACCACGTTTGCGCGCTAAGGTTGCAAAAGTAGATAGGGTTACAGGGCAAAAGAACAAGGGAAAATTATAATTGTAATCGGATGACTAATACTCATTTTAAAGGAAACAGTTCCAACATAGGAAGCAATTCCAACTATTCTTATACGTCACAAAACTCCTAAGCTGTTACAGGAAACTGAGTTGCTTTTTTTGCAGACCGTTATTAGCCTATTCTACAGAGTCGATGATGCCTATTGGTTTGACAACATTGCGTCTGCTGGAGGTATCTTCGGATATGTAACACGAGTGTTGAGTTTATAGATGAGTTGTAAGGCGCTAAAGAAGGAGTCTAAAAGAAAAATTCAATCCAATCAAGCTCAGTTCCGCTTATAACCAAGGGTAATAATAATAATACGAAGCGGAAAGAATGTTGCTGGTTCTACGACGAGACTGATGTCTTTGGTACTGAAAAAATGGTCGCGGGAGTTAAGGCCTTAAACCATCACACAGAAAGATTTTTTTTCTCAACTATTTACACAAACGATCAGTGCTCCAAATATGAGTCCACTTCCATGTCTTTATTCTAACAAACCGCACGGATCGGCGAGTTAACAGGTGAAACAAGATTCAGCTGTAAGAGTAAGAATATGTTACTAAAAGTCAATGTGACCTCACTTGGAATGTGTCAGAAGAGGATAAGCGCCGCAGACTATTTTAAATAAGAGAAACCTGCGCGCTAATATTTCATGATATTTCATCTTTTCCCAGTTTTCCTGTATAAGATCCCTATAAAAATGAGATCAGGGGTTAGATTCACGAAGCCCTCCTAAGTTAAGATGCATCCTAAGTATTGGTTTTTGACAATAGCGTATTGTTATTCCAGCAACAGGCTATTATTAAGAAACAATGCTTAGGATACATCTTAACTTAGGAGGGCTTCGTGAATCCAACCCTAGAATCCAAACTTCGTCTTCTTGTTTTAAAACTGCTATTGGCAGGGATTACTGGTGATGGTTTTCATCGTTCTCCTCGTCCTCTGGTTAGACAACTCCATAAGCTAAGGCTGTACCTTTGGTTAGTTCTTGTTAGAAATCCTTTTGTGGAAAAACGTTGTTATTTTGCCTGGCTTTTCAATCTGAAATATGCCCCGGGGGGTATTTAAGCCCCCGTTAATTCAGAATAAATGAGTGCCGCAAAGGTTCTTAAACCCTAACCCTATTTGAGCATAGAAAATCGGAAGTGGTACCCTTTTTAAGGCCCAAACCGAAAAAATGATACCCTATTCAAGGGAAAACGACAAATAAAAATTGTGTGAACTCGTCGTTTTTACTTCTGTTCTTTAACATGGGAAGTTCATCATTAAGCAGAGAATACTAGACTAAACCTAGCTTAGGCGTTGACGTACCGCAATTGTAGCTAATAAGAATTAGTGAACCCTGTCTAAGGATCATACTGGGATCATAATATCGAAAAGGAGTAAAATTGATACCGTATTTAAAGGACTGAGGTAGCTTATGCATGGGAGTAACCCCCACCCCCCACCCCCCGAGGAATATGCTTACAGACGTTTCGATCGAAAATCTTTGATCTTCGTCAGTGATGGAATTAAATCACCCCAGGTGCATGTGCAAGATGATCAGAAGCACTTTGAAATCGTTGGCCCACCTTTTTCGAATATCAGCAGAGAATTCAGAAGGCTGTTATATCGCATCGGATGTAAATATAAAAATATATGGACTGATTTTGAAAAATTGTCTATATTCAGTATTTCGTCGCAATATCGGAAGATCACGGCATAAGCACTAAAAATAGAAATAGAAATAGAAATAGGCTGACTTTTCATCAGGTAATCGCGTGATCCCGCGGGGGCTGGGGGGGGGGGGCGGGCTCTCATACTGAAGTGACGGGGATGCTCGTCGTCTCGCTTAGGGGTGTGAATTGCAGATTTTAGTCTCACTTAGGGTGTTCAGGACGGAAAGCTATTTAACTTAATTTATTGTCTGTTTTAGCATGGTCTCCTTTAGGGGTCAAATAAAGTCTGAGCCACGCCCTTCTCTATTAGGAGCCACCGTCCTTAGCTAATGGAAAAATTTACATAATTGCAAACCCTTGACCTTTGCCATTTTAATAGGCAGGAAGAATCAATACCCATATTAATTAAAGGAACCCCAACATTCAAAACATTCACCATGCAAACAAAGGTTGCAAAAGTATATTTATTTTCAGGGCAAACATTTAAGGGCGAATAATACTTTGGTCGGATGCATTTTAACTGTCACCAGTTTCCTATACAGAATGTAGGAAGTCGTTTCTCATACCTCATAGGTGTGAGCAAAAATCCCTAAGCTGCCAAAGCAAACAGCTTTTCCTTTTTCTTGTAAATCGTGGTGTTATTATTAGCCTAATCTGCAGACCGATGAGTTTGGAGTATTAGATAATTGTGAAGACGCTAAAGAAGGAATCTAAGAGAAAATATCTCATCAAGCTCAATTAGCTTGGAATGTTTTATGTCCGAGGCCAATCATAGAAAACCAAGCAAAAAGACCCTAACTGGTTATAAATGAGTCTTATTTGTTTGATAGCGAAGAGGTTCAGCCTTTGTTATTCGCAACAGCATTTAACCTCACAAAACCATTCATGATATAGGACGCGCGAAACTGGTGCGCTCGGTTTCAGTCGTCTGCTTGTTTATTTGCCTTCATTTGCCTAATTTAATTGTTTTAAATGATTCAACCGCTATAAAATTCTATCTCAATCAAGGAAGAAGAAAAATAGAGTACATTGCATCACACAATGGCGCAGTTAAAAGGGAAGCAGATTCATTCAAAGATGGAGTTAATTTTAAATAAAACCTCTTCTTGAAAGTATGTTTGCCCTTATTTATTTTTTGCAAAATAGATAGCTAGTTTAAGTTAAGAAGACATGAACACTCAATGCCAATCATCTGCCACTGGCAGAAGCAAATATGTAAAGAATATAAAATAAAACTTATTTTTCACTCTATGAAAGCATCTCAAAATGAGATTTTAGATTTCACTCACCTGACTTTAGTTTGCGCACTGTATGTCGTAGGTAGCTCTGAATACTAATCAGTTTCAATCATTTGCAATCCACCCAGTTAGAGCTAGTTAGACAGGGATAGATCGCCTGAGATACGAAACATACAAATCACCTGGGAGGCATTTTGTAGCATGGAAGCGTTGAAACTTTGATAAGTAGATTTGGTTTCCAGTTCCAACGAAAATAATTGTTTAATATACAAAAGTGATGGTCTCGGGAGAAGAAACAAAATTGCTTGGCAGACCTTGGCAGTGTGATTGAAGTGTCATCATTACTTAATATCTCACAGCAAGGTCTTTTAGACGACGGATTCTGCTAACGAATGTTTGTCTCTGCAACACGATGTCAGTAGATGAGATGTATGCTTACGGTCTCCTATTTAACAACTCTGAACGCGGGAAACTGAGTCAAGTCAGCCGTACACATGTAGATTAAATTGTACCTCCTCCAAGTTTATTTCTGAACGGATTGCTGGATGGTAGTCGAGTCTTCTTAAATATCACCTATAACTTTTTGCAAAATTGATGAGATAGTCACTCAAATATTCCTGGTTTTAGTGAAAAAGTGAGCCTTGATTGATTAGTGTAATTCCTGCTTCCTGTTGTTAATCAAACTTTTGAATGTGATCGCGTTATTAAGACAACAGCAATGAAGGAGTAGTTAGAGGAATGTGAAACCCACAAAAAGTTTCTAAAATTTATGCAAGCAATTGTGCTTCAAATATATGGCAATGGCACAAGACATAAAGCTCTCTCCAGTAAAAGCAGCAGTGCAAGAAAGCTGTAAACATAGCTCCCGGGGACCATTGGCAAACGTTGCCAAAAATCTGAGGGACGAAGGGGTGGGCGTAACCCCATTGCAAACAAAAAGTAAAATGCATTTTTTGTTTAGTTTTTCGTTTTATTGTTAATTTAACAATAGCACGTTTACAATTTTTTCATGCATTAATACATCTGAAACAGATTTCAATATAAACTGATCCTGATCAGTAACAAACAATTATCTCAATATGGACTTTCTTTTCTCAAGGAGAGTATTTTTTGAAATGGCTCCTATAAAAAACCTACTACTGTGTTCGTTTGTTTATAAATATTACGCTTTTAAGTATTTATACTTGTCTATCAGTAAGATATTTGAATCTTTTTCGTTATTTAAATATAATTTATAAATAAGAGAAATCTTTAGCTTGCTTCTTCCAGAGTGCAATACGATTGTTTCTCTTGAATTAGATACCAGTAACACAGGTGGAGACCTCCCCGATGGCGTCATTTAGCGAGTAGAGAATGAGGTAGTTTCGATAAACCTTCACCACATCATCAGTAATGACAAGGTTCTGTAAAGAGAATTAGCTTAAATTAGTATGGCTGTTAAATTAAGCTTCTCTGTTACACTGAGCTCCATCACAATTAAAAGCAAACAAAAAATTCTTCAAATATGCTACTTTAACCAATCGTTACCAGAGATGTTATTCGTTTCGAGTTTCTTCTCCATTCTAAGTTGCTAATTAAAACTTACAAGAACTTGGTTATCTCGGGAATAAAAAGAGACACGGTGTAAGAACTAGTAATTGTTCTTCGTGACTTAATGAGATTTCAAGTGCTCTTAAATTGTTTTGCACTTCATACCTAGTCTCTTTAAAATTTTCTTTTTCACCTTTTAAGGCATGGAGTATTTTGTATCTGAGGAAATAACTTACCACTAAGTTATTGTTTTTAAGAGTTTGAAGATATCCACGACAGTATTGATCCAGGTCCCCCTCGGACATTCCACTTTGGACAGTGGGTACAGGAAAGTGATTTTCCCGCATCTGAAATTTTGAACAAAAGAATCAAAGGATTATCAGCTAACGGCCAATGAAAGTGAGTTTGCCTCAAGCTGTATCGAACGTCTTTTAACCAACCTCTAATGAAAACGTCACGTTCCTTAAAGTTACTTGCGATTAATCGCAATCTTTCTGTGTATGTAAGGTGGTTGAACTGTCCAAATAAACTCGTAGGATGGGCTTTATTTTAGGGGCTTTAAACTTGAGGGTGCAAAAATTCGCCACCAAGTGTTCACCTTCTACACAACACCTGAAAAGCGGCGATTTTGCTTTGCTGTTTTGCAGAGAACGGCAAAGATAGGTAACTGATGGCCCATAACGCACGTTAAAAGTTAATTGTTTTAAAGCCTTTTGTTTTATAACCTTCTCTTTGCTGTCGCCATCGTAGCTGCTTTGGAGTCGGTAGAGTTTAAACAAGTATGGCGGCGAGTCACAAAACAGACACAAACCTTTTCAATTGCCTGCAATCAACTTTAATTGGAGATTGTGCTGGGTTTATGATTATCTTTTATAATTATCGTCTCAGTTATTTCTCCTACTCTAGCTACCTACTTCGGAGCGTGTCCGTTAATTTCACTAAGTAACTTTAAATTAAAGTAAGACTTGTTGGTTTCTTACCATGCGATACAGCACGACAGTTGATCCATTGACGTAATAGCTTGTCTCCCTGAGTACTTGAGCCAGCAGGCTGTGTTGAGGTCCTTGGTTTTCTTCATAGGAAAAGGCCATGTACACCGGACTTCTAAAGACAAACAGCTTCTTGTACGCGATAGCGAGCTTGTCTTTCAGTGGCTGATAAGAGAAAAACACAAGAACGTCAATTTAACAACAAAGCTGACACGTACCCTAGCGTTGGCAAAATGCATTATTTGAGAGCTAAGTGTTTTTCTTTAAAGTTGTGAACATCAAAAACCCTAAAGTGTTTTTCTTTTGTCACGAGCTATGAACTTTTCATGCGTATTTGTAGATACACCAAAAGAATTTTTGCATAGACAACAATGTAAACCTTAAAAAGGACGAGAGTAAAAGCAAGTCAAACTGTTGCGTATAAACACGGTGAAACATACCTGGTTTGAGGAACATCTTTGCATGTTCATGTTGGGAAGCACGATGGGTGAATTCTGGATATAATTTGTCGAGGTTATAAACTTATAGAGGTTTTTCATCTGCAAACATGTTAGAGAAATGAATAGTTAATGTAGAACAGAAAACGGTGCCTCCTAATACAGATGTATTTTTGCAAAGGCTATAACTATGGGGAGAAAGTAGATGTTAGCAATGGTTATTGGAATTCAAAACGAAAAATGTGGGTAAGGGCAATTTTCTTAAGAAACCCGAATATCCCGAGATGCGCAGAAAGTTTGCACAGTAACAAAAGGAGGCGAAGGCACCGCCCTTAAGGAATTTAACACTGAGTGAATCAGGCATCTTTTAACTGAAGATTTTCCGAAACTTTTTTGTTTCTCTTGCTATTTAGGTGACAAAGAATAGAGAATTTTAAATTCCTACCTCTTGAGTGGCATTTGCGACATCTCGAGAAATAACATAATTGACGAGGACATCAATTGTACTTGGTAATCGTGGAGCGCTAAGAGATACTGAGCTTAACGTCGCAACAAACATGGCAACGATCAGGACCTTGGAGACTTCCATTGCTATTATAAAGAAAAAAAAGTTAAGAAACAATACGTTTACTGAAATTAACAGGGATTCAATTTTTCTGTATTTGCCAATCTACTTGTACTAGCTGCGCGATTACGAAGAACTAAGACAAACATCAGCGCCGTAACAAAAGCTGACGAAATTGCGCTGTCGCTGTCCCATCTTAGTCTGAGAAAGTGACCTCTCTAAGAAGTCGTCTCTTGATTCTCTTTTGAATATTTTGCACGGTTTCAGAATTCTACCTTAGTTCCTTTTTTCTATCTCTGAAGTTTTGCTGGGGTAACTCTGAGTAACTGTTTCATACCTCAATCGAGTAAAACGTGTTGCCTACCTTTTTCTTAGTGTTCTGTTGGTGAACTGCTCTGCTTTGAGGATTGGTTTGTTTGATCGCTGGGCCCATGGTGCGCCTTATATACCAATCTGAGAGGAAGCTGTACCTCTCCTTCTTCGCATCATAATTTTTTTTTCTATTAACGTACATCGTAAGGTTTATTCCCGTAGCTTGTCGTCCCCCTGTCGTTGCTTCTCGGCAAATCATGCTGTATTATTGGAAACTTCGTCAAGTGTTCCTGCCTTCTCACGGGGAACGTGGATTGGCATTCAATAATGTTGTCTATTAACGATCCAACTCTTTTCAGTACTTTGCATTTGCTATTCTGCATACTAGGATTCTGAAAACAAAGAGTTTGTTTCATTACTGAGAGAGAAAATGAATCATTTAATACTAATACTAAATATTTTCTGCTCATCCGAGGATAACCTGTGCTCATATTATCTCCCGATTTTAAAATCCTGCTTAAAGATCCTGATGCATGCAAAAGTTAGCGGAAATGACGTTTTTCTTCACTAACAAAAGACAAAATTAAAGCAGTATATAACCGTATTCGTCACAGATACAGGTAAAAATGTTGTGATTTCCTTCTTTTGCACTCCATGGTGTTATTATTAGTCCATTTCTGTAGGTGACACTTAATGCTACCGGTTTGAACAAAAGTCAGAATGAATTTATATATGTTTCGATCCTCTTAAAATGAAAAAATTTTATTCTGGATTGTTTCATTTAGGAGGAGTATAAAAAGCCTATTTAGGAAGGAATAAAATTTTGCGTGTGGTTAGATTCCTTTCATCATAACTCAAGTCTCTCCCCACTTCAGTGAATGATGTACTTAATTGCTAACGCTTGACCTTGTCTACCATTTTAAAGACAGGAACTTTCAATATTACTTACATGTCTTCTAATTGCGAAAGTAAACAGAAGTTAAAACAAGGTCAAGCATTCGTGGTATTCAAAATGCAACCACTTTTGCGCGCTAAGTTTGCAAAAGTAGATAGGGTTATAGGGCAAAAGAACCAGGGAAAATTATAATTGTAATCGGATGACTAATGCTCGTTTCAAAGGAAACAGTTCCAACATAGGAAGCAGTTCCAACATTCTTATACGTCACAAGAAGGAGCCAAAATCCTAAGCTGTCACAGGAAACTGAGTTGCTTTTTTTGCAGACCGTGATGCCTATTCTACAGAGTGGATGATCGCTATTGGTTTGTCAACATTGCGTCTGTTGGAGATATCGTCGGATATGTAACCCGAGTGTCGAGTTTATTGATAAGTTCTAAGGCGCTAAAGAAGAAATCTATAAGAAAATGTCCAATCCAATCAAGCTGAATTAAGCTTGGAATGTTCCGCTTTTAACCAAGGCTAATTACAAGACGAACGGGAAAGAACGTAACTGGTTCTAAGACGAGACTGATGTCTTTGGTACTGAAAAAGTGGTCGCTGGAGTTTAAGTCTTAGCATATCACACGTAAACATTTTTTTAACTTTCCAATCCAATGACTCAACTATTTACACAAACGATCAGTGCCCCAAATATGAGTCCACTGCCATGTCTTTATTCTAACAAATCGCACGGATCAGCGAGTTAACAGGTGAAACAAGATTCAGCTGTAGGAGTAAGAATATGATACTAAATGTCAGTGCGACCTCACTTGGGATGTGTCAGAAGAGGATAAGCGCCACAAATTAGTTTAAATAAGAGAAACCAAAAGAGTTTACCTGTGCCCTAATAATTCATGTTATTTTAACCTTTCCCAGTTTTTCCTGTATAAGATCGCTATAAGTTAAGATGCATCCTAAGTATTGTTAATTAACAATAGCCTATTGATCTTAACTTAGGAGGGCTTCGTGAATCCATCCGCAACTGGCAGGGATTACTGGTGATGGTTTCCATCGTTCTACCTCGTCCTCTGGCTAGACAACTCTATAAGCTAAGGCTGTACCTGTGGTTGGTTCTTGTTAAAAATCCTTTTATGGAAAAACGTTGTTATTTTGCCCAGCTTTTAATCTGAAATATGCCCCGGGGGGGGGGATATTCAAGCTCCCGTTAATTAAGAATAGATGTGTGCCGCAAAGGTTCTTAAACCCTGACCCTATTAAAGCATAGAAAATCGAAAATTGGTACCCTATTCAAGGGAAAATGATAAATAAAAATTGTGCGAACAGGTCGTTTTTACTTCTGTTCTGTAACATGGGACGTTTAGCATTAAGCATAGAATACTAGACTAAACCTAGCTTAGGCGTTGACGTACCGCAATTTTAGCTAATAAGAATTAGTGAACCCTATCTAAGGATCATACCGGGATCACAATACCAAAAAGGGATAAAATTGATACCGTATTTAAAGGACTGAGATAGCTTATATATGGGAGTACCCCCCCCCCCCAGGAGATATGCTTTCGCTCAACGTAATTGTTGCAGTACCTTTGGTCTGTCTGTCTTTCGCAGGTGTGTTTTTCTCAAATGCTCTGAACAGAGACTTTTCGGCCGCCAAATCAGTGTTTTTCCCCAGATCAGTGTCTGTCGATTATCTGGGGCCAATTTTTGTTGTAAACTAGCTGAACCGCAAAATTTCAACTTCATCAAAGCATAATTATAAAATTTCCAAGAAATGGTTTGACACTGGCTAAAAACGTTCACAAATTACAGGCGTTTCGATGGAAGTGATGGAATTAACACTGTACCAGTAAAAAATATATGGTGCTAAATTATGCAGATGTCCAAAAGTATGAAAAGGGGAGCGCGAGACGCAGCAAGACAGTAAAGAGAGGTGTAAATACTAAGAATGTCAATGTAATCATTTCCTGCGTTAGAGTCCCTGAGGAAGTGCCACGCTTCAAGGAACAGTCTTTTATGGTAGGCGTCTGTAATAATTTTAAACGCTTGTTTTTAACGTTTTTTAGCCAATGTCAAACCATTTTTTAGGATTTTTATTATGATTTCTGCTTGCAATTTTGGTATTTTTCGAATGCATAACCGTTGTAGCATACACCTTTTAAAGTCAATAAGAACTGAAACCCGAAATGTTTCCCCGGTTTTTCGCGAAGTGCGACAGTCAAGACGTGGACGAAAGACATGTAAATGGTGCCCGCTAATCTGAAGAGAACCAGAACAAAAACGCTGGTGAGGGGTAAACCTGCCATGGAATAGTGTCCCATGGGGGAGTGGTAATACGCCCAGTAGCTTTCTGCAACAGAAACTGAGTTATGCTCCCGATCGGGACGTACGCTGCATGCATGTTGCTTATTCATCAGTAACAACTGGTAAGTGTCAACCGGGTTAGCATTGTCATTGATCTTTTTTTTTTCAGTAAACTTTATTTTATTGAAAAACACTAAGAAATGTTGCAGTTTCACCATTTGTAAGAAGCCTTGAAATCCATGCTAGCCGTAGCGATTGAAAGAGAAACTGAGAGCTTGATGGCCTCCATTAACGTAGTCTTGGCACATAACATCTCTCTTGTCATCATCATCATCATCATCATCATCATCATCATCATTATTATTATTATTATTATGAATTTTGCGTCCTGTTTCTTATCCCACATAAAGCTAAAGAGAGACTTATTAACTCTGGATGTGTCCTCTGCATTGATATCTAGCACAGATGCAGAATGAACCAACTGAAGAGAACCCTGGTTGTTTTGACAATAAGGCACTTACCGAATATCGAAAGTTTGTGACTTATTCATTTGTCGAGTTTTGTATTTGTCAGTTTTGATCAATACTTTTTTTGTAGTTTCCTTTATCTTTATATGAAAAAAAGATCCCGAAAACACGTGTTGGTTCCTTTACCCACTTCAGAGCCAGCGGCTCATCGTTGTAAGCCGCCATGACCCAACTTGATCCATATTGCTCTGGTCTTTCCCAGATTAAGTTTGAGACCGGATATATTGCCAAAGACATCAAGTATTGATGTATCATCGGCAAATTGACTTATTTTATACTCCTTTTGGAAGATTTTGATCCCTTTAATATTTCCTTTTCTCGTCTTACACGGGCTGTCAGGATCTCTGCTCTCAGTGTGAAAAGACACGGGGGTAGCGGACAACCTTGTCTAACTCCTCTTGATAGTTTAAAGTGGTCCGTTGTAAACCCGATGTGTAAGACAGCGCTTTCAGTGTTAGTATGAAACGTCTTTACCCGTTGTTTAATTCTACTTCCAAAATTAAACAATTCCAAAGATTTCTGAATGAAGGTTCATTTCACAGTATCAAAAGCTCATTTTTTTTCAAAATCAAGAAGGAGAACGTGGGATACGTGGGATATTCCGGGTTTTGGTTTGTTCTAAGGTGTCATTTATTAAGTGATTATTTTCACCTATTTATCGTCCTTTAACAAAGTCTGTCTGATTGCAATTAATCAGACAGGCGTTCCTTTTTACGTTTTGCTCACCATAATTTATTAGTTTTCATAGGACATGACATGTCTTTGTATCTACCACAGGAAAGAAAAAGGAAAATACCGTGTGGCACCACATTTTTGCGGGAGTTTAATTTTGCAGATTGGCGATTTTTTATGTTTTGCGGGAAATAATTCTGGCGATTTGAAAAGACTGGTTTTTCTTGCTGGGAATTAATTTTTGCGATTTTCTGGAGGTCGCGTTCAAATGGAACTGAAAACAGTTTCGTTTTTTGAGTAAAGGCCCAGTAAAAGCAATCGAAATACAAATAATACAACATGGGAATATCACTCTATTACACTACAATGGATCGAAAATAACTAGGGTACCACCGAGTTTTCTATGGCATTTTCTCCTTCAAATCAGAATTTTTGTACATCATTTCTACAGTGGAGTAAATTTTTGCCGAGAAAAAAATTGCGGTAATTTTATTTTGTGGGAACTTATTTTTGCGGATCGCGGAAAAAACCGCAAAAATCGCAAAAATTAGAACCCGCAAAAATTTAGTGCCACACGGTAAATTGAAGAAATAATATTTGTTTAAAAATCTACAAGGACAAAGTAAAATTGTACCATTTTTGTTTCAACGTTTTATTGTTAATTTAACAACAACACGTTCACAAAGTTTTACAGTCATTAATACATCTGAAACAGATTACAATATTAACTGATCCTGATCAGTAACAAATGATTATCTCAATATGGACTTTTTCTTCCTCTTATAGAGGATATAACTTACTAAGCGACTTCATCCCTGAAGAGTTGCTATTCATTTGTTTACAATAATAAAAAAATTAGGAACATAAACGTGAAAAAGTAAAATTTGAAAAAGTTAAATAAACAAAAACTTTTCCATAGAACTAGAAAAGAGATAAAACTTTCTCTTGGGCCTGAGAACACAGTAAAATGCATTTCTGATTTCGATTTACACGAAACATTTTAAATTTTCACGCTTTCTTAAAAAAAAATAGTTTTTCTAATGATTAAATACTTATAATAAATAATGCAAATGTTTAGCTTGCTTCGTCGATCATTTTTGTGGTACTAGATTCCAGTAACACAGGTGGAGACCTCCCCAATGACGTCATTTAGCGAGTAGAGAATAAGGTAGTTTCGATAAACTTTCACTACGTCATCGGTAATGACAAGGTTCTGTAAAAAAAAATGAACATAAATGACATAAATAGTGTGACTCTAAAGACAGAAGACAGAAACTTACTTTGAAGCATTAAGATACTGCAGAGATACAAACAAATAAACATAATTCATCAGTATGACTGCTTAACAGAGATATCACTCAGGCTTAGATAACATTTATTACCACAGGTCCAAACGAATGATCTATTTTGTAATATATCAAACACGAGAAAGAGTGTGTGGATATCCAGACACCGAAAAGCGGGCTGAAAAAACGAGGTTCACCCGAGTGTTTTTAACCGACTTAGAAGTGTTGGATACCTGATAAAACACTCTTTCAAGTGTTTGATCATGATATAGCTTCTCAAACTATTAATAATTCTAGGTATCCAATTCTTAGGTATCCAAACCACCATCACGGTTCATGAATTAATGACTTTGAGAAGGTAATATCAATTATTATGAATAATTTCCTTTCTTTCAATAGAGTAATTTTGCTATCTCCGTTGTTATTCTGTAGTAACTTTTCTGTCACTGTTGTTATCTAAATGTTAAAATTAGTTTTATTGCTGCTGCATCAATTATTTTGTGAAATCTCTTTCTACTATAATTTATCACTATTTCTGTTGATGTCATTTTAAAGTTATTTAGTTTTTAATTTGCTCACTTAATTGCCACCGCTAAAATATCGTTAGCTGCTATCTGCGGTCCCCACCTCAAATAGCATACATGCTACTCGCGGAGGACAAAAATCTCACTCATGATTTGTAACAGTGCATGTAATAAAGATTGTTGTTGTTGTTGTTGTTGTTGTTGTTGTGGTTGTACTTAACCCGTGAAATAGATACTAAACTATTACGCACTATTATCACACACTAATTCCATTACTTGTGTGTGTGTGTGTTTTTTTTTTCTTTGCTTACTTTCGACTATTAGACACTAGGACTAATAATTAGATATTGTTCAGGGGTTAAGTAAAACCACGTACTCTAAAAGATCACCTTTTTCGAGTTCTGCATCAGCTCTAAATTTTTCACTCAACCCAGGCAGTACCCGATTGTATTTTATCTTTGTAAAAAACTGAAATTGCTAGTATTGTCAGTATTTTGTATTTTCTATTTACTTCTTTTCAGAAAAGAATGTATTTTCTACCAGAAAATAACTTACCACCAAGTTATTGTTTTTAAGAGTTTGAAGGTATCCACGACAGTATTGATTCAGGTCCGCCTCAGACATTCCAGTTTGAACAGTGGGCACAGGAAAATGCTTTAATCGCAACTAAGGGAAAAGATCAAAATCTTTGTTACGATATATACATTATAACAATTAATCCGACCAAGAGCCATAAAAAAAGCTTTCTAAGCTTAGACAGTAACAGTAGTCACAAAGATTTTGTTTTTGAGGGTTCTCAATTGACCAGCTCCAAGTTGGCTTGATAGCTCAGTTGGTTAGAGCGCTGCACCGGTATCGCAGAGGTCATAGGTTCGATTCCCGTTCAAGCCTGAATTTTTCCAGGTTTCTTCTTTTCAACCGCTTAGGTTAAAACACCTTCACTGCGATGATCTACATATAATTCTATCTTTATCCGCAGTTCATATATGAGTTTTCATACATTAATGTTCGGTTAGGGTTGTGTCGTAAATCAGTTCGGCAAGTCAAAACCATTGTCCCTATTTAGGGAAGGTTCTCGCCCCCGAATCTCAATGGCTTGTTGTAACTTCTTGGCTATTTATGAACCTTTAGCTTTTTGTCTCTCTGAGTAAAAAAATGTTTGATGTAATACCAGAGCAGGCAAGCAGCATTTTGATTAAATAATACTGATTTTAAAAGAGAAAAGCGAGAGAGGCGGGACGGCTTAATTGCAGTTATTGCATTGGAATCAGTAAATGAGAAAATGAGGTATTCTGTCCTGATGGCAGTTCGTGTGTCGTTTTTATAGGCAGTGAATTTACTGCTGCAAAAGTACTGGAAATACTGTACAATTGACTGCTATCAACTTTCGATGGACTAGCATGCTATGTAGAGGAGTCGCAATCGTTGTTGTAGTCAAACTGAAGTCCAGGTTAGCGAAACTTAAGTTACTTAATTGGTGGATTCATAAATGGAGGCTTGTGCACAACTGTCCTTCTAATAAGTAAAAATCTAGCTGCCTTGACAGTTTTCGTTAGTTTGTTGGCTAAATAGCTTATTTAAATCAATAAAAAGTTTGTTGGTTTCTTACCATACGATGTAACACGACAGATGATCCATTGACGTAATAGCTTGTGTCCCTGAGTACTTGAGCCAGCAGGCTGTGTTGAGGTCCTTGGTTTTCTTCATAAGAGAAGGCCATGTACAGCGGACTTCTGAAGACAAACAGCTTCTTGTACGCGATAGCGAGCTTGTCGACGTCTTTCAACTGGCAATAAAAAAAGTCGCAAGAAATTATATTATTTTGACAATAGCAGATGTTTTACAGTTACAGCGTGAAATGATTTACAAACTACGGGTATATTTTATACCGAGTTAAATAGTGTAGTTTAATATAGTTTCATAGGCCTTAGTGCTTTTATAGGGAGATTGCAGTCAACTTGCAGTACTAACAAGAGTGTAAAACTGAAAAGAAACTGAGTAAAAGCAAATGACAATGTCTTATCTATGAAAAAACGATACATACCTGATTTGAAGAGCAACTCTGCGTGTTCATGTTTGGGAGCATGATGAGTGATTTCTGGATATAATTTGACGCGGTAATAAACTGATAAAGGGTTTTCATCTGCAAAAATGTTGGAAAAATAGAGTTAGTCTTGAATAAAAATCAAATAGTACACTGAATGCTTTGACAATAATCGAATGACTTTCTAAAGAAAGGTCAGACATTTTGTTAACTTTCCGTCTAGCTAACTTTCCATTTGTTAACAAAGGCACAATAGGAAGAGCTGCTCGTTCGGTGTAAACTTTGTTTGAATAGAAACACTTTGGAAGTTTCTACCCAGATGCTTATAGAGAACGCAAAAGCGTACGTCTGTCAACTTAAGTTTCTTATTCTCCGGATTGAAAAGTAACGCAACGATTGACACTCCCAATTCCCAGAATGGACTGAGTACACGGTTTTCAGGTGAGACCTTTCTAGGCAACGCCAATACTCGAAGAATTCCTGTGAACGCCTTTCCAATTTCCATTTGACAAAATTGGTTTTGTTTTCCATAGTCATGATCTAGTTATATACTAAGCAAGGAATATTTATTTTGAATTCATACCTCTTGAGTGGCGTTTTTGAGTTTTCGAGAAATGACGTCATTGACGAGGACTTCAATTGTACTTGTTGACGGTTTTAATGGAGCGCTAAGAGCTACTGAGCTCAATGTTGCAACGAATATGGTAATGATTAGGATCTTGGAGACTTCCATTGTTAATCTGAAGAAAAAGAGTTAAGAATTGGCTCAGTTTCCTAGACATTTCTTTTAGTTTTTCTCTGTTTACCAATTGCTTGTAGGAAGTGCACAAATAATAACACAAGTAAACACATGTAGAGTGACTGCATGAAGTGATTCTGTATGTCAGCTGAGGGTGAAACATTACATTAGTGGAAGACCAGACCATAGCTTAGTACAATGAATAAGTATAAAAATAAATACTGAATAAATGCACTAAAAAATTCACTGAATTACGGAATTGTGCTTTGTACAGTGTACGGAAGCTTTGACTTAGAATTATGACTCCTCTATGAATTGCCTATTGATACTCTTTTTAGTTTTTGAACGGTTTCCGAGCCATAGTTGAAGTTTACTTGTCTATCTCTAAGTCACTTGTCTATCTCTATTGTCTAAGTCACTATTTCATTAAAAAGACGTCGAGTAATGATTGCTGCTTACCTTTTTCTTCGTAGGTGAATTGCTCTGCTTTGAGTGTTTTGTTTGATTGCTGAGTCTATGGTGCTGTGTGTCTTATATACCTAACTGAGAGGAAGCTGTATATGTTGCGTTTCGCATCATATTTTTTTCTATTAAGGTACATCGTCAGGTTTATTCCCGTAACTCGCTGTCCCTTTGTCGTTGCTCCTCGAATCATGTTATATTATTGGAAGTTTTGTCAAGTTTTCCTGCCGCGCCAGTTGACGTTTACACTAAAATTAAAAACATGGATTGGCATTCAATAATTTACTGTAGTCATTATCCCAGTCTTTACCCCTCATTTTCTATTGTGCCATGCTGCGGTTTTCAAGAAATCGAGTCTTGATCGGTGTTTTGAGGTAAAATGAATTCTTGAAATTAAACACGTAAACTTTCTTTGCCCCTTCAGGATAACCTTTTCCACTCTAGCTCAAAGTTGGCTTAGGGATAAGTCCTAGGGGAATTTTCTGGCAATCGGATACACTAATATTTTCCTTAACCGAATATTCGAGGTGGCTGTAATCAGTCCCGTCACGGGTACAAGTTGAAACCTTACCGTGTCAGAGGACACCAGTTTCCTTTTTACGGAAACCTCAGTAATATTGTTAGCCCATTAATTTTGTTCATGCGATGAATCACGGCGAAGTAAATTTATGATTCTTTCAAACTGGTTCTACAGTAAGGTCTCTGTATAATATCCGAAGCCAGTTAAAGGTTAGCAGCGAAAGCCGCAAAGTACTTGTTTAGGCGGTGCTGAAAAAATTGGCCGGTTGAGTTGCGACTAATGCAACCTAAAATTGCTATTAAACCTAGCCCAATATTGAGAGTGGACCGTCGAAAGTTATTTGGACCGTTTGAATCGATTTGTTACACTAATCAGAGGATGTTTTTTTTACCTTGGCTTACAGTGTCACGTTCTACGTTCTACATTGTATCATCAAGGATTCGAACGTTTTTCAGTTAATTTTATTATAAGGATTGTTGAGGAATGGGGAACGCGTATGCATTATTAATGAAGAGTCTAGTTTGAGACTAGTTTTTGACACCTACTTATATCATGGAATTTCTTTTACGGCTGGGATTATCAAGAAATCGATGAACTGTTTTTCTTTTTTCTTTTTTTAAAACTAATTTTCATTTGACGTAAAAGTGGTTGTTTATAGCATGTTATAGCTCATGATTGGAATTTTTCGCCTCGGCGAAGCACAATGATTTTCATAGCTCTCTGGTTTCTTGTATAGAAATATTTATCACCACTTTTTACGAGCCGACAAACATAATGCGTGAAAACAACATTTACCAAGGATTGTAGATATTCCGTGACACCGTTCAACTCTTTGCGCTTGTCAGTGAAATGATTGGTATTATATGATTTCCATCATATGTATTCAGTGTAATCTGGAGAGTGAAACCTGAGCAGTCTCGCAATAGAAAAATAGGAAAAAAGATTCCCGTACACGACCAAAGAGCTTGCTTATATTTTATTGCCACATATACACTCAAATGATCGTTTGAGCTTAACGATCATTTTTTAAAAAAGACAAGAACACCCAATACAATTATCTACTAATCGCAGAATCATGGCAGGGGGTAAGCAAGGTCAATCATTCTTAGCATTTAAAATACATAAACCACTGGTATCTGCAAAAGCTTGTTTACGTGTGTCATGTGTTACCAATGATTTTCGGACAATTGTGTTTACCTATTGGTTATTTTTCTTCCTATTGACGCAATTATTGACCTTTGACTCCTTTAATAGAGGGAAGCAAATTCTTAAGAAGGAGGCAACATTCCTGTTATATTGGGCGGCAAACTGTTCCAAGGTAATGTATATAAACAATCTCCAGATGTGTTGGGAAAGTTGCTATATTTCCCTCTTATTTAGCTTCCTTCCTCTCACTTCATCTCTATGTTGAGTGTGAAATGAGTTTGCTGGCACCAAAAATTGGTAAACTGTACAAAGGTTCAGAATTGAAGGGGATGGGGTAGAGAGACATCAAAACCCCCCCCTGTTAGCTATTTGGAAATGTTTTGAACATTAATTCTTGAAATCATGTATCTTTTTTACGGCTCTCCCAACTATTTCTGGCAAGTTTGGTAGGTTAGGTTCTCTTGTTGCAGCGTCCTTAATAGTTCCAATATCACATTGTGTTACGGCCGTGACAAATGCTCAGTTACTGGGCGTCGTTCTGTATTTTTACTCCCTTCTCAGGGGGCGCTTTTCTCAAAACTCCCAAATCGAAGACATTTCAGGCCAGAAATTATTTTTTTCAAATTACTTTTTCTCGATTGTTTGGTAGCAAGGTGAGAACTGGCTAAGCAAACCGTCTAGCAAAACACTAGATGTCCAACCACATTTTAAGCCCACACTAAACTTTCAAATATACACTTTCCTCTCATGTCACCCTCTCAACGTTAAGAAGGGTTTTTATCGAGGAAGAAACATTGCATCTGTTGAGAACTAACTCAGTCAACTGGAAAACTTCAACTTCGAGTCAATTTACGAGATTTTTAATCTCGTTTACTCGCTCGAGGCTATCCTCTAGAACTAATTGAAACTATTATGACTGACATCAATCTCTCATCAAGGAAAACGGCTTTACAAACTAAATCTAATGCATCTAAAAACCTTTTGCCTGTTGTTACTTCATACAACCCGGCTACACCGAATCTTGAAAAGATTCTCATGAAACACTGGCACCTTATTACAGACAATCCTAAGCTCGCCACAACATTTCCTAACACCTCTATCGTCGCTTACAAGAAGGAGAAATCACTCAAAGAAATCACTCAACAACAATAAGGGAGTTATATACGTTAAGGAAGGTGACAATATTGCCATCATTGTAAGAGTAAAAACATTTTATGGAGCGGTTATTAATAACGGAGAGGGGGAGGTGGGTGAGAAATTCTTAAAATATTGATATTTTTTACAGGACGCCAATAGAGACAAGCCAGTTGGTTCAAGCCCTCTCCAAGTGCATATCACACCATTTCAAGTCTCTCCCTCACTACCCCTTCGACCCATTTACTCCACTGTAAACTAATTTGGACTTGAGGCTCATGAATAAGGTTTTCAAAAATATACTGAAGTCTTTGTACAACTGAAACGTTCAGCAGTAAACCGTGACTCTCTTTTGCTCTTGGATAGTTCGTTGATTCTGTCGCAGTTCCAGAAAATGATAAGCTATTAGTGTCACTATAACTTCGCCATATCCATAAAGGAAAAACTTGGTTGCCTCAAGTTGTAAACAGCTCTTCAAACGTGATACGCTCTTTATCCGGAGATGACCTTTACTGCTGATCTTGTAACATATCCATCAAAATGCCTCATGCCGCCTCCGCGTTAAGACCTTATGTGTCTGAGCACACACACACACACACACACACGCACACACGCACACGCACACACACGCACGCACACACACACACACAAACACTACTCTCAAATCAAATTTTTGACTGACATTTCTTTATCAGAATCCACATTCTTGGATAGCAGGATGTGCGAAGGCGAAAGATTAAAAAGTCTGTACATGTACACATTGAAACAAGTTCAGGGTATCCCTGCAGCACATTTTTGAGTTTAAGGATCCCCCCATTAAAAAAATGAAAATAATTCCGGCCGCCTTTCTTTTCTCACCCACCGCCCCATTCCATTGTCAATAACCAGTCTCCTTGGCATCAACCTTTAAACTCTTTTGTACATAAAATGTTGTTTCGAACTAGAAATATTTCCGGAATTTCGAGAAGTGTACGAAACTGTAAGAATGGGTGCCTGCAAACCCCATGGGGAATTATACGAAAAACGTGAGCAGGGTGAAGGGGGTTGTACGGGGTTAAAGAGGGGGGGGCAGTGGTAACGCTGCGATGTCTCCCATTCAAGGCGGAGTGGCAATACGCCTAGGCCATTCATGAAAGAACAAGAAAGCCCATTGGGCATTTTAACCGGCCATTCTGACCCTCCCCACCCCTAGGTTTCACAAATGTTAGCGCGATCCTCTTTTTTTACGAACCGGCGTGACGAAAAGTGTGATTGTGTGACACAATATTTTGACTATAGCGGTACTGGATGACGTAATGTTTAAACTCTGATGACTCAGCTCATCTTTCTTATCACTTTATTTGTGCTGAAAAACGCAAAATCACTCAAACGTTGAATGTCGATATGAATTCGTCCACAACTGAGAATGCTCACACAGGGACGACGAAGTATTCACTGTTGTGCCTAGACCTTAAATACAAACAGTGAACATAGCAGTAGAATCAAAATATAACGCTTGATAAACACGAGCTCGAGCAGATCGTCAGAGTATGGAGCACGTCAAGGCATATCTCATGACGTGATGTTTAAATCCGGTTTGCTGACCCGGTAATCCCCTTGCAAAAGTAAACAAGCGAGCGCGGACCAAAGTCGCCCAGCTTTGAAAGCTAACGCGCCTGTCGAGCCGCAATCGATTTCGCGCTCACTCGCCTGTTTTTCCTTTCCTTCACTATCTATCTCTGAACGGAAAGTGAGACTGCTCGTAGCCTTTAGCGAACACCAAACGCAAACCACACAAATCCGTCGATAATATTCAGATATTTCCGTTCTTTCAATGCAAAAAGACTCGTAACACCTGCCTTATTAATTATTCTCCTTATTAATGACGATACCTTCGTATCAACTTCTCGCCTCAAATAAACACTCATTTCTCTCCGTTCACAAGAACTATCATGTACTGATGGTGCAATCAACTAATATTGCATCATCATACTAGTACCAATTCCTTCTCTTCCTAGCCCACGCCGCTTCGAAATACAAGTTAACCAATCAGAAACCTTACAATCCACTTCGCAACCCCCCCCCCCCCCCATAAAACGCCAAGGGAAACTGCCTCTCACGCAGCACAATATTACGCTGCTCCTATACAAAACGCAACTTTCAAAGCAAATCACATTCACATAAGCGTGATATGCTCCTGACATTCACAAATCCTTCTGACTCCCACATTTTTACACCCCTCAAAATGTCAATCCCAATAAAAAAAACTCCTGCGCTAAAAAAATTTTCACCATAACCACTAACTGACCCTAACTAGATCAGACAACACAGTCAATTTCGCATTCAATCCTATTAGCTGCTTTACTCAATTGCGCATGCGTTATACAAGACAACTACAGTACAGTTCACTGGCGAAAAATGTAGTACGCATGCGCTGCGCAAAAAATCACGTGTCAGGTTTCCAGCGATGTAATTGGTTTAGAAGCAAAAATGCCCGCGAGAAAAGAATTAGAAGAAGGAGTGATGGCTGCCGTGTTATGGCGATAGCCAGATGGCTTTTTTTCACGTCTGCGAGAAATCGAAACTAGATTTGTCCTCGTTATTAAGTGGATCATATTCTGTAGGCAATTTAGCATCCTGGGACAGTTCAACAAATGCTGCCAGTCGGTTTATTTTTCTGCAGTCGACGTCGAAAGATGCTGCCTCGCGAGGAAAAATGGCACAGAAAAGGTCAGTGATTTGAACGTTTTTGCTTGGTGTAAGTTTCATGCCACCCGGTCCAAAAAGAAATTATAAAAGGGTAAAAAGTCGATTTCTGGGCTTTCTGTAGATATATGACTTGGCTTGGACCGGGTGGCAGGGAAGTGATAATTTCCTGATACGTGTAGACTGTTTTGGGTGAATAATTCGTACCATGTCGAATATCATGGATGTTGTTCAGATGGTATCTTATTCCGGTATTTTAATACAAGTTATGACTACGAGATGTAAGCTTACTTTCTTCACTCGTTTATGTAGATTAAGCCTATGCATGACTTTCTGTAAGCATGGTTTGCAGAGTAACAAGATTTTATTTGCCTTTTGTAATTTCCACAATCCCTTTTGGTATCATTTCATGCTGATAAAAAATGTGTAGGTTGACAATAAATTTTCAACGTGTGGATTATTTTAATGTGTCTGAAGGTTTTTCACTCCCTGTTATAAAGATGTTTGTTGTTTACATGACGAGCAAGAACCAGATGGAAACATTTAAGCATTTAAGTGTAAATTTTTGAAAATTACACATTTTTAGCAAGTAGATTTTTCACTCTTTGTTATAAACATTGCTTGATGAGCAACAACCTTTTGGGGTATTTCTAGTTTTATATTTAATTTTTTTTGGTTTTGTTTTTAGTTGTCAGTAAATTCTTTAATCTGTTGCTGTAGTGTACCCCAAGGGAATATATTTATTTTCATTCTGAAACATTTGTGTACTCTCATCCCTTTTTTGCTTGGGGCACCTCCCCTGTAAGCTCATCTGGTTATGCAATTGCTAACTCTGATCTGTTTTTAGTACATAAAAATATACTGTTCTTTCAGTTATTATAGTCATGGACAAAAGTTACAATATTATTGGCCCAAAATTGGCAGTCACGAGAGTCACTAATACTATTAAAATGATGCTTGTCACAGACACAGGCACAATGGGAATCAAACTTGATTTAAATTTTCGTAAAAATAATTTTCATAACCCCTGCTTTACCTTTAGGTGTTGTCTTTGCCCCAGAAATGCTGGGTGCAGGGTAGTTTCTGTTAAATGTGCACTTTTTAGCCCAGGATCATCAACTTGTTTTTTCGTTTTAACATAATCCTTGTCCAAAATGAAAGTGGTACTAAATGCTTTCAAAATGTAACATGTTTCAGATCTTAACACCTTACACCCTCCTTTGACAATCAGAATTGCCTTGCCTTTGTTTTCAAGTGTTGTCATTTGTACAAAGGTTGGATCCAAGAGGTGCTTGTTGATTAATTTCAAAACTGATTTAATGTCAACATTTGTATCATATGCTTGTTTGTTTTTTTTTTTCAGACCAAGATGAAAAAGTTTTCATGGAAGACTGAGAAAAAAAATGGAAACATGCATTGGCAACAGGACATTATTCATGTTGCATGGTGATGAATGTACATGTGTAAAAGGATATTATATTGTGGAGAGAATGCAAATAAACATGCTCTTTGCAGCAGCACTTCGTGTCTTGTATCTTCTCACCTTTTTGTTGTTGTTGTTGCTATTGGGGGAGGGGGTTACTCCTTTAGTGCAAGATTGTCAAGACCACTGTAATTCAGATATATGTTAATTATAATGGAGTCTTGATGCTGGCAAGCTGTTGTTGGGGTGTTCACCTACATACCAACAAGTGTATTTAATAAAAAGTTTGCAAACTTTAGTTCTATAGTGAAGACACTTATATGGAATCAAATCACGATTGGAACTCATTTACTTCTTTTAGAATTTTGCTCAATTAAATGTTTTTCAATGCACCCAAGATTGTTTATTGAAATATAGGTAATGTCAGCTGTTTCGGTGTGATTGTTCAGTTTTAAACTCACTAGGTGAAATAATAGACCAGCTTACTCTTCAGCTGAATCATTTGGACCTGTTGTTATATGGCTAGTAATACAGTTCAGAATTTATACCACACTCTGCAAACGAGACCTTTCTGTGAAACAGTCTTTAACCATTGCATGAGCCTTTAGGTTAGTGTAATTACTGTAGGTCAGCAACAAAACAGTTGGACATTTATCACATCCCTGGAAACCAGTTTATATGCAATAATTTTGAAGGAACTTTCAAAGTAGCACAAAAAGTGTACTGGACTGGCAAGTCGACTACAACTGTAGGAGCAACAAAACAGTTGGACATTTCTCACATCCCTTCAAAAATCTAAATAATCGAATAATTCAAATCTTTTTTATTATGCTCAAAGCTCTTTGGGAGTCTGTGCTATCTACTACCGAAGACAACTCCAAATTGATGTTCACAATTCTTGGTAAGGCCTTGGTGGCCTGTAGTTTTTAGTGATCTATAACTAATTTTCAATCAGGTAATTGCAGTTACTAGTAAGTGCAAAATACTGAATATTTAATTTGCCTTCTAACAACCAATAAGAATAGAAGTAGAATGGTGTAGTTTCTTTAATAGGCATGTAAGTTTTTTGACCATCCCGAAAAGGGTTGCCCTTGAGTAGAACAAGATCACAATGAGAACAAACAACTTTTGTTGGAGTGTGAGAATCTAAAACATTTAATTACTTCTTTGTGTAATTTTGTTTATGCATTTATAAGCTTAATATTTTTTTCTAGCGGTACACAATGCAGGTACTAACTCCACACCAAAGTAATGCACTTATTTTATTAAGGAGGATACTCTATAATTTGAAAACTGGTACAACGCTTAAAAAATTTTCTAACGGTCGACGTCAGGCACGATATTATTCTGCAATACAAAACACTTCCTAACAACAAGCTATTTTTTAACTTAAGCTTACGTTCACATCGATTAAAAATGGCTTTACATTTTCCTAGACCTCAGTGTTTCCCCAACTGCTGCAGGCTTTCTAAGAAATCTCTTATTATGGACAGTAAAATGTTCCAGTTTCTTGCAATTACAACCGTGTCTCATGTGCTAAAATCTATCAAATGAGCGATGATCAAATGATGTTGCCAAGTGCCGAAACGATTCTCAAAACGTAAATTACAGGTGGTGAACACGAAAACAAATCGTCCTATCCATCCACAACCAACCTTGTCTGAGACTTATAACCTTTACGCTATTATCGTTCCTTTTACTTCTGTGTTTCTTCTCGAGCTAACAGTCAACACTTGCCGAAAGAAAGAAACACCTCCAACAACTTTAGTGGCCATCTTGAATGTAAGAGCTCGATCACGTGGTCACGCGTCGACCAATCAGACATTTTTCGCCAGTGAAACAGTACAGCCCAAAAATAATGCACGCGCAAGAAGTGGCGCAAGAAGTTCTTGCGCCGCAAGAACACGCAAGCGCAAGAAGTGAAAGTGCTAGGTTTTTGCAGTTTACCCGCAAGATCATTCCAAACGCAAGAAGTTGAAAATCTAGCCGCAAGAAGCCGCAAGAAGTTACTAATGTTACCGCAAGCCACAAGAAGGCGCAAGAAGTACAGTGTGTTGCCCAGTTTTCGTACACTTTAGTTTGTAATCGCTATATCTTTTCGTCTGCGAGACGAAAATTTCTGAAATTTTTTTTAAAGATAGCCCATTTACTTACCTTCAATATATATAACGATTGGCCGCTTGATCGACGTATGTTCAAAATTATGCCATTTTCCCTAAAACGCCTAAGTTGCCCAGTCTTCGTACACCTGGCCCAGTTTTCGTACATCGACAAAACAACATTTCTCCACGAAAACGCTCCACGCAAACTGATGTGTCAGCCACCCTGCTGAGTGCTTATCGTGTTTTCTCCTCGATTTGTGAATTAATATCGGCTTAGTGACTAATGTTTGATGTACAAACCAAATGGTTATTCGGGGTGTGGATGTTTAATTTTTTTGTCCCTCACTTTTGGGCGGCTTTTCTTACGCTCAATCCACTGTCTCGTACGTCATTTACTGCCTTGGTAAAGGTAGTTGACAGGTTACTATTCTGTGTATTACAACTGTTAAGAAAAGGCCTGTATAAGATTCGACGTTTTCCTTCCGTTTCCGCTTACGCCTTTAGAATAGCAAACGCTTTACTTCCCTTTCCGTTTACGCTTGCTTTTCTTACCTACTTTTGTAAATGTTTATTAGAATCGCAACGGAGTGAAAAAAATCGGTAAAACCGGTAAACTAACGATATTTCAAGGTGTATGTCAACATTCTATGCATAGGCATCTACCTAGTTAATTATTTGACGATTTAGATTGTTTGCATGGGATTAAGTTTATTAAATATTCGAGTCTTTGCCTTACCTGGATGTAGAGCGCCGCTGTTATACCACAACAAATGCATGTAGTGTATCGTACTTTGCAAGGATTGTTGTGTAATCTTTGCTGCACTTGCGACTTATTAGTTTTCGAACAGTAAAGCTTAAAATTCAGTTCTTTAACTTATTTAAAAATATGTTTTGAGAAAGGCGCAGCTAAGTGTACGAAAACTGGCACAGTAGGTCGAAATGTATGCGAAGATTCTCACCGCTAAAATTCACGAGCAGTTAAATTTAAGTTGGCGTTGAAAGTTTTTCCATTTACTTTCATCTTTTATCTATCATCTGTCCAAAAATCAGGAAGTTCCTTGCAAAATTACTAACAAAACGGGCTATTTGTTCATCTAAAATACCTTTACTGTGCAGTGAAAAGTGCAAATATTAGCTGCTAAACTTTTACTCACCTCGAAAGAATTTGTCCGCACTGACCTGCTTCTTCGTCAAAAAGCCCGGCAACACCGGCAATTTATAGCTAAAATGTTCCTTTTACTTTTGGAATTCTTCGGTTGACGAAGATTTAAATGACCGACGAAAATAATCAAATAAAGTTCTTTTTGTACGAAAACTGGGCCCGTACGAAAACTGGGCAACATACTGTACTGAGGGTCTAGCCGAAGAAACTTGTAGTGCTCGTGTTAGTGTGAGGTATTGCAAAAGTAATGAGAGCGAATCTCGCGCTCTATACACCCTTTTAATAAGTCGCGGCGCCATTTTGAATGTTTAATTAATGACGTCATTCGCGGAGAGCTTTCAGCCGCCATCTTGAATGATCTCATCACGCCTCGTCGCACCATGTCAACAGAAGAGACAAAGAAAGGTCAGTCTCAATTGCTGTATCCCGTTCCTATTGTTTTAATTCGCTAATAGGATTATATCCTTTTGACAGGCTCTAATAATCGCAACTGTGTTGTTCCTCTGTGCAAATCGCACGGGGATGTGTTCGATAACAATCGCAACAGATAATCAAGAAGTGAAGCAGGCTTGGGTGCAAAGAATTAGAAGAGAGGAAAACTCAGCGTTTAAAGTATGTAAGTGATTTCTATGAAAGTGCAAATTTTTCCTGTTTCGCAGCTGATCGTCTTTTCGGTGCTCTTTCTAGGTCCAGAAGCACACAGTTGTCTGCTCGCTTCATTTCAGGGATGAGGACTTAGAATATTCGAACTTTAGTGGTCGGTGGTTTGTCAAGACTGGTTGTCTTCCCTCAAGTTGAATACGATTCAGCTTCAATCGAGCGAAACAAGTTGTAAAAGGCAACAAAGTGATCAAAATTACACTGAATTTACATTTCCAGTTACTGACAGTGAAACTGTAACATTGTGGGGTCTATCATTTTTTCTCTGGGATCTGAAACACTTCCCTTTTACATGTATTTCATTGTCGTTAAACCGACAACAAACATCATGACAGTAATTTTCATAGAAAAACTTGTATCCCTTTTCAAGGGGTTTTTCAACATAGCTTTTTGCATCTCTTCCAGTTTTTTTTAGCATGTTCAACAATGTTCAGGTAAGAAAACTGTTTTGGAAGAACTGATGTATCACTGCTCCAGTCCTCCTCCATGTCTGTAACTGGGTCCTCGGGTTGCTGGTTATCTGGATTAGTCAGCTGTGTATCCACAGTGCAGAAATTGCATTTTGCTTTCCTTGCACATTTTTATGCTTTCCCAGGATCAGGAACAACCAGAGTAAGATTTTTATCCAAGTTCTGCCTTACCCTAAAATCCACAATAAATATAGATATGGCAAAAAAGAGTAAACCAAGATAAATTCGCAATGGCACGAAATGGCACACATCAACCACATTTTCGTTTTTAAAAAGAAAGTTTACCGGGAAACAAGTTCAGCCCTTGTGTCTGCAGACTTGAAACGTAGTCCTCGACAGCTCAACCAGAACTTTAACCCGTTCTTCTTGCATTTGTGTAAATCTACTCTCGATATTATAGAGCCAGGGATATCTTCGCAGGAAAGCTGGAATAAATCCCGGAAATAAATTACGTACAAGACAGGTTATATTACGATTACAAATAGAAATAATAATAAAACAAACAAGTCCTCTAGATAGAATGTCAAAACATACCTCTGCACAAGAACACCTGGCCGTTCGACAGAGCTTTCCTCTGAGCTCGAGCACGCCATGTTGGCCGCGAGCAAACAGGTCATGCAAAGATGGTGGCTGAAATCTATCCGCGAATGACGTCATTGATTTAAAATTCAAAATGGCGCCGCGACTTATTAAAAGGGTGTATTCTCTTTGAAATATCACCGAGCTTTCGAGCGATTTTTCGCCGTGTTGGCGTGTTGGCGCGACAATTCGCCAAGTCAAGCGAAAGTTCACAAGGCTAATCAAAAAATCAAGGAAGCAAATGTTCGAACAACCGAAGTATCGAAGAAAATTCACATCACAAAATGGAATATCCGCCAGCTTTCCGACTGCAACTCTCTCCTCCGCAGAGGCCTTCTACAGTCGCGCCTTGGGAAAAAATATACCCGCGGCGCGCGGAGGCTGGTTTACTAACAGGAGCGTCTGCGGAGGAGAGAGCGACTGCAAGATAAACACCCGGTAAACATGATCTCCGGCACATGACAAAACGTGATCAATTTTTTTAAGCGTGTCTCAGATACAGTGATACGGGTTCAACTCAGAACTGACTCGATTCAGTTTTTTATTCCATCCAAGAAATAGAAACAAAAAGGTCCAAAAGCTATAATTGTGGCAAACTGCGCGAACTCTTCTTTGACAGGCAAGACAAGACAAGACTTAAACATGCAGGAGGTCATGCCATCTCGTGGGTGAACCCGTCAAGAATCCCTGCATCTTTACCAGTTTAATTTCCCAGCAAAAAAGGGATACTCGAAGAAATAGCATAGACATATGATTTCAACTACACATTCGCCTTTCGACACAGCTTGCTGCCCGGGGCTTGCTGTCTTGACGGCTTAGAGAACTGCTCATGCCTTGCGTTACAAAATGTCATTCAAGCAAATCATACTAAATTTGCATACGGCAGATTTGTGTTTACTCAGGTTAGAATTGACGTGCCGAATTTCTTTCAGATCGCGGAGTTTTAGTTTCCTTCAGACTTTTTTGGTTTACTACGAAGATTTAAAATGTGATATCGACTTCAGCGTAATGAGTGGAACTATTTTTACAAACATGATGTGTTTTTCCGTGAGCGCAACTAATTAAAAGTATTTGTCCGAGTTTAATATGTTGGTGGAAGTACAGCAACACTGAACAGGTGAATGTCGGTTCTTTAATAATGTGACTGATGGACTGTGCTTTGCCATTGTTCCTCATTTAAGTGAAATAAATCGAGCGAAATCTTTCGCGCCGCTAAGCGTACCGCATGTCTGGGACTCCGGGACACATAAACAATAACATACGCGTGCTTCGTTTGAGTCTCGTTTCTCCCTAGCCGTTAAAAAATAACATAGAAGGCGACCAGTGTCAAATTCAGAACCTAGTGAACTCTTTATCGGATAAAAAATTCTAAACCGAAGAAAAAAACTTACAAGGGACCAAATAAATAACTGATTGCAAGTTACAAAGGCAGCCAATTTCGAACGTGCCTTGCGCTACAAAGTGGTCTCTTTTTTACCTTCTCCGGGTTCCGGGTTTTTAAGATGTTAGCGCAAAGACGTTCTTGCGCTTACTTGCGGTCCAGACATCTTACCAAAGAGAAGTTCTTGCGGTTTTAACTTCTAAACGCAAAGAAGTTCTTGCGGCTTGCAGTATTCAAGCGCAGGCATCCTGCAAGTAGCCGCAAGAAGTTCTCGGCTTGCGGACGCAAAAAGAAGTTCTTGCGCGTGCATTATTTTTGGGCTGTACTGTACAAAAAACCCCAAACTTAAACAACCCTTCGCCGTTCATATCTTAAATACTGTAAATTAAAAGACAAAAACATAGGAAGGTAACATTCAGAAGACTAATATGCGCATGCGTCTTATATAAGACAGTACCGCTCTTGATTACCCGTACCACAAGCTTTACAGCACTTTCTTCGTATGTTAAGCCAACTTGCTTCCAGGAAAAACCGTGTCCATTTTATAAACCGGCGGTCGCCATCATGGCGACGGCCGGTTAAAAAGTAGGTTAAGGTATACTCTGGCAGAGGTCAAGGCTGCACGTGTGTTTCTTTGATCCTCCGCAGCAACTGGTGTCACCTTGTCAAACTATCGACTGGTTAAGCATTGTCAGTTATATTTTGCAGGCTCAGCTAAATTATTGGTTATCATAAACACTATGCAAAAAGATAAAGCAAGCAAGAACGAGTTAAAATTTTAAAATGCAGCAATAACCTACAAAGAGAAATGAGACTGTATGCTTTTGTTTCAACGCTTTATTGTTAATTTAACAACAAGACGTTTACAATGTTTCCATGGGTTGATGCATCTGAAACAGATTACAATATTAACTGATCCTGATCAGTAACAAACGGTTATCTCAATATGGACTTATTCTGGTTCTCATAGAGGGTATAATGTATTAAGTGACTTCATAAAAGTTACTAGTCATTTCTTTACAATAACAAAAAAGATAAACGTGAAAAAGTAAAATCGATAGCGACGTATATCGTGTCAAAAGGATGGCGTTGACAAAGAACACCACTACTGAGATATGATTAGTAAAAGGTTTTCTTAGAATTAAAAGAGAAATTGTTTTCTTCAAGAGATGTATATATTCCTCTGTTATGTGTCCGAGTACAGAGTAAAATACATTTCTGGCTTAGATTTATAAAAGTAAACGAAATGTTTTAAATTTTCACGCTTTCTTCCTTTTAAAGCATAACCGTGTCTATTTCAAATAAATAAATACAAATGTCTAGCTTGATCTTATAAACAATACTAAAGGCCCAGTAATACGGGCAACATTTTCGTGCAACTTGTCGCGCAACAATGTTGCCGTTGCAAGTTGAGATTGTTTGTTGCGCGTATTACCACCTTCTCGCGCAACAAATTTTCATGTTGCAGAAAGTAAAAGCGACATCTGCTTTTTGCAACATGGAAATTTGTTGCGCGAGAAGGTGGTAATACGCGCAACAAACAATCTCAACTTGCAACGGCAACATTGTTGCGCGACAAGTTGCACGAAAATGTTGCCCGTATTACTGGGCCTTAATACTCAACTTGCTTCTACCAGAGTGCAATGCGATCATTTTACCCGTGTTAGATACCAGTAACACAGGTGGAGACCTCCCCGATGGCGTCATTTAGCGAGTAGAGAATGACGTAGTTCCTATACACCTTTACCACATCATCAGTAATAGCAAGTTTCTGTAGAGTGAAAAAAATGAATTTAAAGTAATCAATATCACTGGTAAAGATGTAGCTCTTGCTTGCACATAGATTTAGCATAGTTCCAAAAATATTGATCTATGTTAGTAACAAAATTAATTATTTTCAAAATACGAGTCCTTATAGTCTTGGTGTGAGTTCTGTTTTTTTGGAACGGACATGTCTATTTCTTCGAGTTCTCCCCAGTCTACCAGGCTGTATTTAACTGTCTTCTTTGCAAAAAAAAAAAAAAATTGTGCAGGTGCGGTTTTACTTCAAAACCGTGCAATCATGCCGGCATGCGCCACTCTTGATATTGCTTCTTTATCTCTTTATTTTCTACCAAAGGAAATAACTTACCACTATGTTATTGTTTTTCAGAGCTTGTAGGTATCCACGACAGTATTGATTCAGGCCCGCCTCGGTCATCCCAGGTTGGACTTTGGGCACAGGAAAGTTTTTTAATCTCATCTGAGGAAAAAAACCGTTGTTATCTTAATCATTGAATGCGACGCGTTATCAGAAAATGGTAGCTTCAAGGTATAGCAATGGTCATTCAAAGAAAACTAAATTGCTGTGAAGCTCATTTTGCACAAACTATAGTTATCCAGGAAGAACGACTCAAGTAGTCTTTGTGCTAACGGGTTCACTTTCTCAGAGATACCTTATATCATAACTAATCAAAACGTTTCGTGAACCAGACGTTTGGGGATAGTTTTCGTCATTCCAATGAACAAAATCGGAAATAATAATTTAGTTTTTCCAGGACAAATGGGGGTTAATAGGATAGTACCATGAATGTTTGGCAGTCCCTATTGGGTGTATGCTTGGACGTCATCATCGCCGTGTTGGTATACCGTTAACAAAAGGTTTCTTATCAGCTCCTTTTGTTATAGTACACCAACATGGCCGCTGCACTATTGTCAATTGAATCTCTAGGGGTTGGTTGCATACGCTCTATTCAAAGGCTGCCAATGAAATAATCTTTAGTTACTTACCATACGGCTTAGCTCAACAGTTGAACCATTGACGTAATAGCTTGTGTCCTTGAGCACCTGAGCCAGCAGCCTGTGTTGTGCTCCTTGGTTTTCTTCATAAGAGAAGGTCATGTACAGCGGACTCCGGAAGACAAACAGCTTCTTGTAAGCGATAGCGAGCTTGTCGATGTCTTTCACAGCCGCAAGTCTGTTAACTTTTATTGCTTATTTCCCGGATTGAATATTTAATCAATTGAGACTTCCGTTTCCTAGAATGGAGTGAGCTTACGGTTTTCGGCTCAGAAGTTGCTGGACGACGCGAACACTCTAAGAATAATTGCGCCGAATGTTTTTCTTTCTTTTGATTTGCCAGTAAGGGTAGAACTTCTAGTATAAGAGCCATTGCGAAGTTAGTTTTGCCCAAAAAGCTTTCCAGATTTTGTTTTTTAGATTATCTAGTTAACTAGGAAGCAAAGAATGTTTTGAATTCATACCTCTTGAGTGGCGTTTTTGAGTTTTCGAGAAATGACATCATTGACGAGGACTTCAATTGTGCTTGCTGATGGTTTTAATGGAGCGCTAAGAGCTACTGAGCTCATTGTTGCAACAAATATAGCGATGACCAGGATCTTCGAGACTTCCATTTCTAATCTGAAGGAAAAGATTTGTCAAGGATTAGTACATTTTAAGCATATGGTTTTCTCTGTTTACCAGATCATAACTACATAAAATAATGAAAAAAATAATGAAAAATTAACACATGTACAGGGAATATAAGTGAATACATAAAGCGGGATTATGTATGTTAGCCTCCGGTGAGAGTTAAGTACTAGAGCAAAGTGCAAGAGCCAAGTAAAACGTCATTCACGTGCAAATTTGCACAAATCGCTTTTAAAGTTCTGGAGACTGAGAATAATTATGTTGATTTTCCTAAAAAAGATTAATTAATTATTGATTAGTTAATCACTTCATTACGTTACTTTCAAGGCGAACATTTTTTTTTTACCTTAATAATAATAACAAATTGTATTTGACAGTTTATTTTTTTCATATTTTTTTATCCTCACTTATTCAGTATTGTTGTTATTAGCTTTATTAATTTGTCCGAGTTATTAGTTACTCCTACTCGATTAGCCTTTGCTACTTGCGTTTACTAAAGATTTAGCAATGTAATAGTAAACTTAAATAAAGGGTTGTTTTTGTTGTTGAGTGAAACATATTATTGAAAGACCCCTTCTTAGCTGAAAAAAGAAAGACTAAAAAAAGTCCACTGTGAAGGCCTTACACTCATGTGATTTACACTCACTGTGATTTAAAGACTGTCTATCTTTGATTTAGAAATACGACTCTTCTGTGAACTGTCTCATGATTCTTTTCTTTGAATTTTTCAACGGTTTCCTAACTAATTCTTGAAGTCCGCTTTTCTATGTCTAAACTGGTGTACTTTTAAATCATTTCTTCATTAAAGGATACAGAGGATACTGAGTAAAGATGCTTACCTTTCTCTTCGTGTTCTGTTGATGAAATGCTCTGCTTTGAAGATTATTTTGTTTAACTGCTGAGTCCATGGTACTGTGTGCCTTATATATCAATCTGAGAGGAAGCTTGTACGTTGTGTTTCGTATCATGTTTTGTATTAAGGTACATCGTCAGTTTTATTTCGGTAAATCGTTGTCCCTTTGCTGTCCCAGTGCTCCTCAAATCATGTTATATCATTGGAAGTTTCGTCAAGTGTTCCTGCCGCGCCAATTGACGTTTTACAAGGAACAGAGATAAGCATTCAATAATTTACTCGATTTTTTTAATTTACTACCTCGCTTTGCTGCCATTCTGGATCAAGGGACATTGGATCCGTGTCCTGAGGGAAAATAAATTGTATAAATTAAACGGTTCTTATCCTTTTTGAGCCCCTGAAGATAACCTCTCTTTATATTATAAACTCTCGATTTCACAATCTAGCTCAAGCCTTAGAGATACGGTTTAGGGGTAATTTTCTGGCAATCGGAAGCGACTAGCATTTTCCTTGACGGAACCTAAGGGGCTGTAACCAAACCCGTCACGGTTCGAGTTGAAACCTTAATGTGTCACAGCACACCAGTTTCCTTTTAGCGGAAACCTCAGTAATATTGTTAACCAGTTTGTGCAGAAATCGAGGCGAAAAATGATTCCTTCAAGCAGGATCTATAGCCAGGCGATTCTCCTTGTAAGGTCCGAAGACCATTAATAGTAACGAAACCAAATTAAAGTTACTTAGTTAAATGGGGTGATAAAAATATTGGTTACTTTATTTAAGATTATACGCAACCTGAAATTCCGAGCCCAATATTGATAATGGACCGTCCAAAGTGATTTACACGGTTTGATTTGATTTGCTTCTTTCATTCGTGGTTTATTTACTTTTGTTTTCTTTTTTCGTTTTTATTCTAAGGATTGTTAAGGAGTATGTATTCAATATTATTCAGCAATCTCCGTGGCTGCCTTTTTGGGCCTAACCTACATTGTTTAATTCCTTATATAGCTGCATTCTACAATTATCATGAGGTCGAATAGGAACTACTTTAAAAGTTAATTTTCATTTAGAGTAAGGTTGTAAAGTTGTGTATAGTTCCATGAATGGAATCCATGAATAGAATCGCTCGCAAGAGTAAAACGGAATACAAGATTTTGAATCTTTCTGCTCACTTGTGTAAAAAGATTTGTAACCGATTGTCACAAACAGAGGAAGTCAAGGTCAAGAAAAGGATTTTTAGACATCATGATGATCCAACTCTTTGACGTGTCAGTGACGGAAGTTCCACCACATTTATTTAATGTAATCTTGAGAATGAAATCTGTGTAATCTTGTAATAGGAAAACAGGAAAACACAGTTTACCGGCTATGTAGTTTAAACAAAAGCCGCCATGCTTTGATTTAATTGAGCGCACTCTCAGCTTGAATACCAGTTTAACCAAACTACCAAAAATCGTTTATCATGGCAAATCTCATTCGTTTGAGACTGATTTTGGTAGATTAATCAGATTTTAATGGCAAAAGAGCCACATTTAAAACATAATATGCTTTTTGTTAAAGGACAAGAACACCCGATACAATAATCTACTAGTCGCCAAAACATTCAGAGGTTAAGAAAGGTCAAACAATTATACCATCTAAAATAAAACCATTATTATCTGTAAAAGCTTGTTTAACTGTGTTATGTGTTAACAATGACTTTCGAACAATTGTGTTTACCTATTGAAGGCGAGAATTAATTTTTCTCAAACACATTTTACTCGACTAATTACTTAGTCTCCTACGCAGCCGTTCTTAGGGTCGTCACGCAACGCTCCTCCCCACTAGTGGGGAGGAGCGTTGCGTGACGACCCTAAGAACGGCTGCGTAGGAGACTAAGTAATAAGTGGCAGCTGTACAGCCCCCGAAATGATCCCGACCCCGAAATGATACCGCCCGTAATGATCCCCATTTTTTTCCACGCTGACCCCGAAATGGTCCCCAAGTAATTATCGGAGCGGAATAGCGTACGGTACTTGAAATTGAAGAATAGTTCTATTATAACTCGAACAATGTTGACATTTTTTCTTCATATTTTCCGAATGCTTTCTTCGCAAATCATTCTTAACAAATTTTTAATCTTCAGTAAAAATCGAAAGCCGAAAAATGGATCGGGAGTTGTGTTCAATGACATTGAAGATCAGCCCTCAGACGTACTTCCCGGCGCGTCCATTGCGTATAAAAAGAATTGCTGCGAAGGCAAATTGACAGAGTAATTTTGCCTAAAGTGCTACAAAAAAAAAAAAAATCGGGTGTCTCTGTAGGAGTTTATGCCAGTGAAGATGGCGCAGTACACTACAACAGCAAGGACTATTACCTTGGTAATAAGTGCCGTACTAAAGATGAAGGGTGGTTTACTTCCTAAAACTGTATTTTTCATAAATTTTACATGGTGGACTGGTGATGCTTTCAGTAAGTGTAGAACTGTAAAGTTAATGTTAATTTCGACCTTAAAATTAGGGAGGAAGACTTTTTACATACCTGTTCCCTCAAAATGCTATTTTGTTACATATCACATATTAGTTTAAAACTTTTGCATGGTTTCTTGAAAAGAAATCGTTGAAACCAGCAGTTGTGACCTACTGCTCGTAATTCATTTCACCTTTAGTTCAGTATCTAGCAACGTCTACAGAGCGACATTCTACTTTCATTTTGTCCAAAACAACAGACTGCTTTTCATTTCTTGTTAAAAATAAAATAAGAAGAAGCTTTTTTACTTTTTTCTTTTATTTTAATATTGTTTTCTTTTATTTTAACATTGTTTTTTTTAATATTGTTATCAGTTACAATTCAAGACATATACACACCAATCGTTTTTCCCAATTCATTGAAAAATGCTGGTGAAGATTGCAAATAATCTCAAGTGAATAAATACGTGAAATTTTTCCCATTGTCGTTTATTTTGATCGCTCCACAATCCCTTGGTTTCAATGCCAATTTAAAAATTAGTTGGGGATCACTTCAGGGTCAGCGTGGAAATAAACAGGGATCATTCCGGGTCGGGATCATTCCGGGTCGGGATCATTCCAGGTCGGGATCAATCCGGGTCGGGATCATTCCGGGTCGGGATCATTCCAGGGTAGATTTTGGTTATCATTTCGGGGTTGGGGATCATTTTGGGGTCGAGATCATTTCGGGGGCTGTACAGCTGAGGCGTGAAGGCACTTTTTAGAATAAAATACTCCAAACGGTTATTCGAAGAGACAATAAAAACATTCCAATCAAATCTACTCGAGAGGGGGTATCGCAAGGACTATATGTAGGAAACGCTCTTTGACATCGACACTGACATCGACGATAAATTGAGAAAATTGGTCCGCTTAATTATTAAATGTAATTTAAGGCTTACAGTGCAAGATCTCAGACCCAAAATAGTAAGCACCCACTCTGTGGGAGTGTAGGATAAATCATAATGTTTATATTGAACCTGTTTATAGTTACTACAAGAATATATTTCGACGAATTGAAGTCTGTTATGTACAAGTAAGAAAAAAACCAAGCCAAACCTAAACAAGACGAGACAATTTGCAAGTATTTGGAGTTTAGACATGTTCTTACTTTAAAATTTAAAGCCATGCCATGGAACACATTTTTGGGTTTAAGGCGGCCTTTACTTCAGGATAAAAACAATTCAGGCGTCTCCTTTTTCTCACCTACCGCATCCCTCCCATTGTTAATGACCGGTGTCTTAGCATAAGACTTACAAAATTTACACATAAGACATTTTTTCGGACCCGAAATGGTCTCTGGAGTTAGGGAACTGCACGAAGGTGTAAAAATGGGTGCTAAACCTATAACAAATACTGGGGGAGGGGTCCCTGCGGTGGATTAGTATTCTACCCATGAGGAAGTGGTAATACGCCTTGTTGATGTCTGTCATAGCAACCAAGTTAAGCTTCGGAGTTGTGGAGTGAAGGGATGTTTTTTTTTCTTCACCCATGGCGAACCGGTTTCACATGCCAAAGTGTCGACTGGTTTAGCATTGTATTTTACGTTTTTCCCACCATAATTGATTGGCTATCAGAGGTATCATGCAGTTTTTTTTTTGTTTCAATTTTGTACTACAGCACAAAGCAAGTCAAAATGAATGAACTGGAAAATATTTGGCGCTTAAGCTACAAGGAAAAAGTAAAAATGTAGGCTTTTGCTTCATCGCTTTATTGTTAATTTAACAACAAGACGTTTACAATGTTTTCATGAATTAATCCATCTGAAACAGATTACAATATAAACTGATCTTGATCAGTAACAAACGGTTATCTCAATATGGACTTATTCTGGCTCTCATAGAGGGTATAATGTATTGAGCGACTTCATAAAAGTTACTACTCATTTCTTTACAATAACAAAAAAGATAAACGTGAAAAAGTAAAATCGATAGCGTCGTATATCGTGTCAATAGAATGGTGTTGACAAAGAACACCACTAGACATAATTAGTGAAAGGTTTTCTTAGAATTAAAGGAGAAATTGTTTTCTTAAAGAAATGTATATATTCGTCTGTATCTGAGACCAGAGTGAAATACATTTCTGGTTTAGATTTATAAAAAAAATGAAACGTTTTAAATTTTCAAGCTTTCTTCATTTGAAAGCATAACCGTGCCTATTTCTAATAAATAATACAAATGTCTAGCTTGCTCTTATAAATAATACTAATGTCCAACTTGCTTCTACCAGAGCGCAATGCGATCATTTTTAATTACCCGTGTTAGATACCAGTAACACAGGTGGAGACCTCCGCGATGGCGTCATTTAGCGAGTAGAGGATGACGTAGTTCCTGTACATCTTAACCACATCATCGGTAATAGCAAGTTTCTGTAGAGTGAAAAAAATGAATTTAAAGTAATCAGTATGGCTGGTAAAGATATAACTCTTAGTTGCGCATAGATTTAGCATAGTTCCAAAAAAGGGATCTATGTCAGTAACAAAATCAGTTATTTTCAAAATACGAGTCTTCATAGCCTTATTGTGAGTCCTTTTTCTTAAACGGACAGGTCTATTTCCTCGAGTTCTCCCCAGTCTACCAGGCTATATTTAACTGTCTTCTTTGCAAAAAAAATTGTGCAGGTGCGGTTTTACTTCAGAACCGTGCAATCATGCATGCGCCACTCTTGATATTGTCTCTTTATCTCTTTATTTTCTACCAAAGGAAGTAACTTACCACTAAGTTATTGTTTTTCAGAGCTTGTAGGTATCCACGACAGTATTGATTCAAGTCCGCCTCGGGCATCCCAGGTTGGACTTTGGGCACAGGAGAGTTTTTTAATCTCATCTGAGGAAAAAAACCGTTGTTATCTTAATCATTGAATGCGACACGTTATCAGAAAATGGCACCTTCAAGGTATAGCAATGGTCATTCAAAGAAAACTAAATTGCTGTGAAGCTCATTTTGCACAAACTATAGTTATCCAGGAAGAACGACTCAAGTAGTCTTTTTGCAAACGGGTTCGTTTTCTTAGAGATACCTTATATCACAACTAATCAAAACGTTTCGTGAACCAGACGTTTGGGGATAGTTTTCGTCATTCCAATGAATAAAATCGGAAATAATAATTTATTTTTTCCGGACAAATGGGGGTTAAAAGAGTATTTTCATGAAAGTTTGGCAAGTCCCTATTGGGTGGATGCACGTGACGTCATCGCCGCCATGTTGGTATACCGTTAACAAAAGGTTTCTTATTAGCTCCTTTTGTTATAGTACACCAACATGGCCGCTGCGCTATTGTCAGCTGAATCTCTAGGGATTGGTTGCATACGTTCTATTCAAAGGCCGCCAATGAAATAATCTTTAGTTACTTACCATACGGATTAGCTCAACAGTTGAACCATTGACGTAATAGCTTGTGTCCCTGAGCACTTGAGCCAGCAGGCTGTGTTGAGGTCCTTGGTTTTCTTCATAAGAGAAGGTCATGTACAGCGGACTTCTGAAGACAAACAGCTTCTTGTACGCGATAGCGAGCTTGTCGACGTCTTTCAACTGCCGATAGATGAAAACGTAAGAAATTGAATTTTGAATAAAAAGCTTACAGACATATTAATTTGATAAGAGTGGTTTAAGCTAAAATAGGGAGTTTGCCTGAAACATACTGTACAAAGAACAATGTAAAACTGAAAAGAAATTGAGTAAAAGCAATTGAACTAACTTATGTACATAGCGATACATACCTGATTTGAGGAGCAACTCTGTGTGTTCATCTTTGGGAGCATAATGGGTGAATTCTGGATGTAATTTGACACGGTAATAAACTGATAAAGGTTTTTCATCTGCAAGAATGTTGGGGAAATAGAGTTAGTCAGATAAAACCAAATACTACACTGAATGTTTCGACAATGATCGAGTGACTCTTTTTATGGAAAGATTAGACGTTTTGTTAACTTTCCTTTTTTTTTTAATTATTTATTGATATAAATGATTGTCAAAATGACTACTGCAGGGACTAATAAAACAACGTGAAAAGACGTGTGTTACGATAACACAACACCACAGTCAACAAGACCCGGCATGATAAGCGCTCATGACTAGAAAGCAGATAAGGACAACGTTGTTTCGCTCTTATTGGAGTTCGTCAGCGTATCGTAGCCACCAACACAATGAGAGTTAGTGAGAAATCACCTGTCTCATAAATGCTGTAACTAGATCCATTCCAGAAAGAGCTAGAAATCAAACAATTTCCGGTCACAAACACGTACTGCGCGTTTGTGGCCTAAAAATGATATGATCTCAACTTAAACCTTCCGAATGCTGTGGTGAAACGAACGAGGGATGGCCAATACCATCCGCTACGTACAATTAGTAGTTGCAAGTTGAACGGATAAATCCAGATCCAACGTTGAGCCAAGTTGATCGTACACGGTTTTTGCAGTGGTTTTATACCTTAACTTCGTATTTGGTTCTCTTTTTAACCGTCGATCTGGATTGATCCGTTCACTTTGCAACTACTAATTGTACGTAGCGTATGGTATTGGCCATCCTTCGTTCGTTTCACCACAGCATTCGGCATGTTTAAGTTGAGATCATATCATTTTTAGGCCACAAACGCGCAGTACGTGTTTGTGACCGGAAATCATTTGATTTCTAGTTCTTTCTGGAATGGATCTAGTTACAGCATTTATGAGATAGGTGATTTCTCACTAACTCTCATTGTGTTGGTGGCTACGATACGCTGACGAGCTCCAATAAGAGCGAAACAAAGTTGTCCGTATCTGCCTTCTAGTCATGAGCGCATATCATGCCGGGTCTTGTTGACTGTGGTGTTGTGTTATCGTAACACACGTCTTTTCACGTTGTTTTATCAGTCCCTGCAGTAGTCATTTTGACAATCATTTACATTTTTATTAATTTTGACTGATCAAGATCTTTCTGACCCAACGTTGAGCCAAGTTGATCGTACACGGTTTTTGCAGTGGTTTTATACCTTTACTTCGTATTTATTGATACTTAACCACTAAAATGCAGAAGAGGGAAGAGCTCTTCATGCCATATATGTGAACTTGATTTGAATAGCATCACTTTTATGTTTTTACCCAGATACTTATAAAGAATGCAACAGCCACAAGTCTGTTAACTTTCGTTACTTATTTCCCGAATTGAAAATAAAACAATTGAGGCTTCCGTTTCCTAGAATGGAGTGAGCCCAAGGTTTTCGGCTCAGACGTTGCTAGGCAACGCGATCACTCTAAGTATAGTTGCGCCGAAAGTATTTTTTCCTTTTGATTTGCCAGTAAAGGTTAAAACGTCTGGTATAAGAGCCATTGCGAAGTTAGATTTGCCAAAAAAGCTTTCCAGATTTTGTTTTCCAGATCATCTAGTTAACTTGAAAGCAAAGAAAAATTATTTTGAATTCATACCTCTTGAGTGGCGTTTTTGAGTTTTCGAGAAATGACATCATTGACGAGGACTTCAATTGTGCTTGCTGATCGTTTTAGTGGAGCGCTAAGAGCTACTGAGCTCATTGTTGCAACAAATATAGCGATGATTAGAATCTTCGAGACTTCCATTTTTAATCTGAAGGAAAAGATTTGTCGAGAATTAGTACATTTTAAGCATATGATCTCATATGGTTTTCTCTGTTTACCAGATTGCTTGTGCTAACTACATAAAATAATGCAAAAATTAACACATTTACAGGGAATATAAGTGAATACATAAAGCGGGATTATGTATGTTAGCCTCCGCTAAGAGTTAAGAACTAGAGCAAAGTGCAAGAGCCAAGTAAAACGTCATTTAAGTGCAAATTTTCATAAATCGCTTTTAAAGTTCTGGAGACTGAGAATAATTATGTTGACTTTCCTAAAAACTATTACTTAATTATTGATTAATTGATCACTTAATTACGTTACTTTTAAGGCGAACATTTTTTTACCTTAATAATAATAACAAATTGTATTTGAAAGTTTATGTTTTTCATATTTTTTTATCCTCACTTATTCAGTATTGTTGTTATTAGCTTTATTAATTTGACTGAGTGATTAGTTACTCCTACTCGATTAGCCTTTGCTACTTGCGTTTACTAAAGATTTAGCAATGTAATAGTAAACTTAAATGAAGGGTTGTTTTTGTTGTTGAGTGAAACATATTATTGAAAGACCCCTTCTTAGCTGAAAAAAGAAAGACTAAAAAAGTCCACTGTGAAGGCCTTACACCCATGTGATTTACACTCACTGTGATTTAAAGACTGTCTATCTTTGATTTAGAAGTACGACTCTTAGATTTAGATTTAGATTTAGAAGTACTAAGAAGTACTAAATCTTAGATTTAGAAGTACGACTCTTCTGTGAACTGTCTCATGATTCTTTTCTTTGAATTTTTTAACGGTTTCCCAACCAATTCTTGAAGTCCACTTTTCTATGTCTAAACTGGTGTAGTTTTAAATAAATTCTTCATTAAAGGATACAGAGGATACTGCATAAAGATGCTTACCTTTCTCTTCGTGTTCTGTTGATGAATTGCTCTGCTTTGAAGATTATTTTGTTTAACTGCTGAGTCCATGGTACTGTGTGCCTTATATATCAATCTGAGAGGAAGCTTGTACGTTGTGTTTCGCATCATGTTTTGTATTAAGGTACATCGTCAGTTTTATTCCGGTGAATCGTTGTCCCTTTGCTGTCCCAGTGCTCCTCAGATCATGTTATATTATTAGAAGTTTCGTAAAGTGTTCCTGCCGCGCCAATTAACGTTTTACAAAGAACATAGATTGGCATTCAATAATTTACTCGATTTTTTTTAATTTACTATCTCGCTTTGCTGCCATTCTGGATCAAGGGACATTGGACATTGGATCCGTGTCCTGAGGGAAAATAAATTGTATAAATTAAACGGTTCTAATCCTTTTTGAGCCCCTGAAGATAACCTTTCTTCATATTATAAACTCTCGATTTCACAATCTAGCTCAAGATACGTTTTAGGGGAAATTTTCTGGCAATCGGAAGCGACTAGCATTTTCCTTGACGGAACCTAAGGGGCTGTAACCAAACCCGTCACAGGTTCGAATTCAAACCCTTATATGTCACAGCACACCAGTTTCCTTTTGCGAAAACCACAGTAATATTGTTAACCAGTTTGTGTAGATGCGAAGAAATCGAGGAGAAAAAAATGCTTCCTTCGAGCACGATCTATAGCCAGGCGATTCTCCTTGTAAGGTCAGAAGTCAATCGTTAGTTACGGAACCAAATTATAGTTACTTTGTTTTATGGAGTGATAAAATTATTGGCCACTTTATTAAAGATTATACGTAACCTGAAATAGATTTTAAGCCTAGCCCAATATTGATAACGGACCTTCCAACGTGACGGTTACACGGTTTGATTCGATTTGCTTCATTCATTTGTGGCTTATTTACTTTTGTTTTTGTTTTTTGTTTTTGTTTTAAAGGATTGTTAAGGAGGATGTATTGCAATATTATTCAGCTATTGAGCCTAACCTATGTAGCTGGATTTCTTTTATAGCTGCATTCTACAATTATTATGAGGTCGACTAGGAACTACTTTTAAAAGTTAATTTTCATTTAGAGCAAGGTATTAAAGTTGTTTATAGTTCCATGAATGGAATCCATAAATCGCATCCCTCGCCTAAGTAAAAACGGAATATATGATTTTGAATCTCCCTGCTCTCTTTTATGAAAAGGTTTGTTACCGATTTTTACAAACAGACAAAATCAAGGTCAAGAAAACGGTATTTTAAAATGATTTGTAGACACCACCTAACATGATCCAACTCTTTCACGTGTCAGTGACAGAAGGCCCACCACATTTATTTAATATAATCTTGAGAATGACATCTGTGCAATCTCGCAATAGGAAAACAGGAAAACACAGTTTACCGGCTATGTACTTTACACAGAAGGGCCCGCCATGCTTTAATCTAATTGAACGCACACTCAGCTCAGCGTTTGACCTTGAATACCATTTTGAAAGACAAGAACACTCGATACAATTATCTACTAAACGCCGAAACATGCAGAGGTTAAGAAAGGTCAAACAATTATAGCATCTACAATAAAACCACATTATCTGTAAAAGCTTGTTTAAATGTATTATGTGTTATCAATGACTTTCGGACAATTGTGTTTACCTCTTGGTTATATTTCTTCCTATTGACGCAATAATTGACCTTTGCTTCCTTAACATGAAAGGAAGTTAAATCTCAAGAATATACAATATTCCTTTTATATTTAGAGGTAAACTGTTTCAGATAAGGTTTTTGTTCCATGTTTATGTATGGTGTTATGACGTAGGAAGGGCGCTCCGATTTCCGATTGTCATGTTCTAAATCTGAGAGACTATTGGAGTGACGTTGGACAATGTCATCTTACTGTGAAATAGAGTAAAATGAAAACAGACCGTCTCAAGTCTCAAGGCAATTAAAGAGAAACAACAAAGTTTAATCAGACAACTGAATAGAGCTTCAAATTCAACTTTTTAAATGGCGAACAACTTATTACCAAAGTATATATGAGCAAAATAGTAGCAGAAGTAAGCGAGATGTTTCCTTGTGGAGACCACATGCGAGGCTAATATTATCCACTGTCTTGTCTACACCATGCTCACGAGAAAGACTGAAAACCAATCGGCGTACTTACAACAACCTAGATGAATATTAAAAATATTTCTGTCCTAGCAAAACATGTTTTGTTTTAAATAAAAAAGGTCAGAAACAAAGGCTTGTTAATTCACGGGCTATCACTGCGTGCGTGATTCTCAAAGTGCCTTTACCGTCTGATATTTCCGTCACGTAAATTTGTTTGGTCACGTCTTGCTGCAAATAATTGCTTAACTTCTTCAAGGAAAGGGAAAGCCACATCAGTTGATGCATGTTATTTGTCCTAGTTCAGACAAGCGTCATTGCTGCTGTGAGAAGTAAGGACAAACGGATAAAACCTCAAGTGTGTTTACTGTTTTCTTTTGTTTGCATCGTCAACTTAACACTCCTCGATAACTTGCTAAGAAAAAAATACTTAAACGCACAACATAACGTTCACTTATATCGTAGCAGGCGCAAGGATAATATTTTTTATTTTTTTCTCAGCGCGTGAGCGGGCAAGATGAACCAAATCCTGCAATCTGATTGGTTCCGGGAGCGGGCGGAATTTTCCGATCTTGACCGCGGTCAACGGAACGTCAATAACAAAAAATTTGTAATGGGTTTTTAAAACCTTTAAAATCTTTAAAACGTTCTCCGAAACTTAGAATTCTGAAATTTTTTGTACATTGTCGTTAAAAACTTTCTTTCCAAAATTTCTTGTTAAAATACCGAAGGTTGTACAATGTAAATCGCCTCTTCCCTTTCGACAAACATTTGAGTAAATCGAGCAGGAGTTAGCTACATGTATCGAAATGTGGGAAAATAAAGGGGTTTCTTTTAGTTATATTGCTTCCTGTGATTTCTGAGTTTTAACAGAGTAAAAAAGCGTATTTTGCTGCTCTGGTGTCACAAACGGCTTCGTTTCATGGTTCATTTTACGCGCGCTTGCAAAACGTTGCTTTCCGAAAACAACAAGACACGTTTAACTTTTGAAAAACAACAAGAAAAAAATAAAAATATTATTTGCCAGCCTTGGTCGGTCCGTATTGAGAAAAACTGTGCCCTCGGTCTTGAGCACGGCCCTCGGCCTGCGGCCTCGGGCCGTACTCAAGACCTCTGGCACAGTTTTTCTCAATACGGACCTCCCGGCCGGCAAATAATATATATATCTCTATCTCGAATATTTATCAACATCGCCAACTTTGTGTCCAATATTTATCAACATCTGGGTCTTTCGTAAGTGGAACTCCGTGAAGTTTTTTCTGTGTATAGTATATATACACTGCTCCACAGACTAGAAAATAATAAAAGAGTTCGATTTCGTCGTTCTTTTTGGTTTTGGTGTTTAATTCTAAGTTTAAGCGGAAAAATCCGCTTTGAAAATTTCGATAGTAAAATTCTCGTTCTATTTTGTGTGTGGTATGTTACTTGGTTCAGCACCAATGCTTTTTTCTTTCGTTTATTTTCGACGGAAAACACCATTTTTTTAGATTGCATGCAACCTATTGTCTGTTTCTGGAGTGTTAACAATAGCTTCTTAATTTTTATTTCCATAATTTGCATAATAAAATATTCTTGGCTTAAACACTCGTGTTTCTTCGATAAGCATTCGGAAGCCCTAAAACCACCAATTTTGTGTCCAAGAATACAGCGCGGATATAAAATTTCCTGAACTGACACAGCAGATAGGTGAAATAGGTGTGTTGTAGGTTGTCACAACAGGAGCACTTTTTTAAAACAGGCTTTTTAACAGAAGTTTTAAGTCTTCAAATTTAAACAAGGACGATTTTACTAATTTAAAGGCTTGTAACTTTCAGTGGAACTTGAAATCACAAAATCGGCTTCTGTTGTGACACAATAGAGGTTTTAACTGATCAATTAGTGGCAAAATCAAGAAGCGTTGTCTTCTCCACGACGAGAAAACTTGGACACGGAGTCGCGTTTTACCAAATCTTAACTTTGGAAGCTCAAAGCATCGCAAAGAAACGCAATTTATCAAAGGAAAAACAACCTTGTTGCACTTCCAACATTCCTTAAGCCCTCAATTATGTTTTAACGAAATCGGCTCCCAAACGATCAAGATCTAAAGTTTTTTAACGTAAGACTTCCACCAAAATTTTGCCTTATAAAAATATTTATTCATGAGCAGCTTGTCACCCGCGGCCTTAACTGGGATTACAAAACTGGAATGGGAAAAATGAATTCCCTTTGTTGTTTAAAGCGCAACCACATTTCTGTCATTCTTGTCCCCAGAGTTCACGCGTCCCACAAAGGCCGTTTAGTCTCAGCAATAATTTGTGTGCAGTAAAAATCCTGCTAATTCAGTGGGCGATTAAATGGCACGGTCCTTGCCATTAAAAGTTTCGGAAAAGAGGCGAAACCCTAAAAGTATTCCTTTTTAGTTACTTTTACTACCAGAACAATCTGAATTCTAAGTGTTCTACTCAGTGTACCATCTGGTCCAAGCATCCCTAAATTAAATTTAATCGCCAAAAGATCAGGAATCGATCCCAAACACTTCGAGAGTTCACTTGGATTTTGACCCAAAAAATTCTCCAAATCGAATTGATGATCGATTTCTTTGCCCTAAGCTTTCTCCATTGCCTCAAGAAGACAGAGAATAGAATGGAAATATTTGAACTTCGACGGCGCTTCGACCTCTGCCAACGATGGCAACAAAATTAAAATTGTCCAATGGAACAACTTTTTCATTGTTTCTTTATGAGAAACTGTGCAATTCCATTTGTTGAAAAATTCTTATTGAAATTTCTATGTAAGCTAAATGGGACCAGCAGCTGCGTTGACGAGAATGGTAAATGGGGTTAATCAAAAGACTGCTTTGAGTATAAAAAGAACTACTAAAGGCAAAACCACAGCGACAAACCAGTGAGGAGTGCCGGACCTTGTATAGATCTGGATCAGTAAAAATCTTGAAGACTGATTAAACAACGGTAAACTGATGCTTACGGCGAGAAGATTGATTACTTTGATTACTTTGCTTTGACCATGTGTCCTCGTAGTGCCTTTCAAGCTGTTACAAGGTCTTTTCAAAACAACATTTGTCGCAAAAGACGGCACTCAAAGTTTAAAGAATTAAGGACGTTCGCGCCAATTGTTTCTGCACATCCTTACTGCCCACGCAATTCACTTCGTGAAGTCCTGCGACGTCATGCATTGAGCGCGCGCGCTGTTGAAGAAATGTGGAGATATATAGCGCTAGTGGGCACTTTAATATCTATGCACGGGTTTAACTCTCTTAAATATTCGGTGACCCCATATTTTCTTTTGATAGATCACTTTCTTTGTCGATTATCTACGTTTTGTGAAAGAAAAGAAAATCTGTGTTGCGGAAGTTTGATTTTTTTTTTCACTTTTCTGCCCTCACATCATCGAATTCTGCTATTATTGAAGCTGCAAAGTATTCGTAAAAGTCTTTTAGAGGTTAAGTTTAACTAAAAGGATGACACCGGTTCAAATTATTTACTTAACAGACCCACTTAAGTAAAATTTGACTAAGGAAGTGGGTCTCCAACGAATCATTTTTAATAGTTTTCAACTAACAAGCACTGAGGCCATGTCGAGTTGCGAGGGCCGATTTGTCAAAATTGAGGTAGTTTTCGACGCTCTTTATTTTTTTTGCATTTCTGACATAGGTAACTCATTATCTGAATGTAGCCAAAGTATGAAAAAAATCTGCGTTGTAGGAGTTTTTCGCGCAAACGTCCTTAAAGCTCGATTGCTGATGTTTTTCTAACTCTCAAATGCGGCAAGGAGATCCAAGATTATTTAACGGAGTTTTAAATATATGTGATAAGGAGGCTATACAGCAAAATATTTCATTATTTCACAGCTAAAAAACAATCAAATGACAAACATAGCAGCAAGGCTGATCTGACTACGTAGAACGATTCAGCAGCACAATCGTGCACTGTAAACTACAAATAATGGGTAAAAGACCTCCTTTTACAGTCTTTTTTCCCCTGCAATTTGACAGCTACCCGTAATAAAGTGTCCATGATTTTTATTCTACTTTATTTCTCTTCTTAAGGACAGTGCCCCCTTTTGTCACTGCGCATACGTTCTGCGCATCTCGAGATATTCGGGTTTCTTAAGGAATTTGCCTACTAATACAACGGTATTTTTGCTCAGTTCTTGACTATGTGAAAAAAGCAGATCTTAGCAAGGGCTATCAGATTCCAAAAAAGAAAATTGTGGGGTAACGGCCCATTTTGCAGAGATAATTGAGCTTAAATTTGGCAAGAATTATGGTTGCTTAATTATCTCTGAAAAATGCGTGGTTACCCACATTTTCCTTTTTAGATTCCAGTAGGTCTTACTAAGTTCTGCTTTTTCCCCACAGTCATAACGTTTGCAAAAATGCCTCTGAATTAGGACCCACCGTCCTTGATTTATGTTACAGACCTTCTAATAACTATATAGTGTCTTTAAAGCAAAAGGACATGAAAAAATTACGGCTTGGGCATAATTGTACAGGCTTACAAGGGAAAGCGTTTTTTTTTTGTTTGTTTGTTTGTTTTTTTTTTTTGTTTAAGGAAATAGCCATTGTTGTTTCTTTCAGAGATTCGCAATCTTCCTAAGAAATAGCTATAGACTTAATCAGTGCATAAACATTTCGGTGTGCAGACTGCAAAAAGCCCTTTGTCAAAGTCAAAACAAAGAAAGCTATCGCACTGCCTAGACTGCCTACGCTTGCTGATTTAAGGTTAGTGGTAATCTACGCTCTCTTAAACTGGTATAGTTCTAACATCAAAGTTGAAGAACTACAAGCTGAGGTGGACAGGGGGCGGTATCTGGCAGCATTTGCTTTTCTTCTGTGTTTGCCAATAGGCTACAAACAAGGATCAAGGTCATTCATGATGTCATGAAGCATGTACAAAACGACGTAGTTTCGGTATGTTTTTACCACGTCATCTGTGATCACCAACGTCTATAACAGAAATATAAAGAAGAGAAACGTTATTCGAATTTTGTTGTCACTTAAGCTTGAAGCTATTTGATACTAGGAGTTTTTAAAGAAATCGCTCTCAGGAACTCGCCTAGTGTAACTGTTTGATATCTTGGAGAGGGGCGTAGTGTGTATACAGTAATTTATACTAAAAATGTGTTGATGTACCTTTTTCGTACTTATTTTGGCGGGCCAATATTTCACGAGGCTTTTATTTTGGAATTTCAAGAAGATAAAATGAAAAAAGATCCCTAAATCTCGCGAAAGTGTGTCAACAAAAATTTATTTTCATAAAACTTTACAATGGTGATGAATTATCAACACATACCGTACAAAAGATATTATTTCAGACAGGAACTTTAATGGGCTTAAACTTCGAATTTACTAAACAGTTTACTTTCTTAACTATAACTACACTCTTATTTTAAGAGCTGCTTACAGCTGATTGCCATTGGAAGTTTATTGGCGGATTAGCTTGATAGTTACCGGAAGTTAGTAATTTATTTAGTTAGATAGAGCAGTTTTCATTTGAGTGAGTTTTACTTTTCCAAGCTGAGTTTTACTTTTTCAGTGAAAGAGAAACCAATTATCACTTTGGTTTTAGTCTTACGACACGCGGTTAGTTAGTTAGCTAGTTAGCTTCAGCAAGCTTGTTACTGGGTTAGTTAGTCCTCAATGCTCGTTGGGAATCGCTCAATAAACCTCGGCATTTCCTAATTGTTCCCTAATTGTTGTAAACCTGTATCCTACATTGTGTGTTAACGTTATTAATAGATATTAGATGTTCATCTCTTCTGTTTTTTAATTCAGCACCTGTTGAAGCTACTGATGAAAATTGAATTGGGTTTCGAGCATTTTTCTTTTTCAAACAACAATAACCTTAGATGTTGGCGTCTAGCTAAGTTGTCTCTTATGAGCTTTCTCGATGTTAACCAACAATAAACTATGGTATGGCCAGTACCTTACGCATGCGCAAAGCCATATCACCAGGCAGTGGCAGCCATATTAATGATTTATATCTGACTGATCATGACTCACCACAAGATTGTTTTGCACGAGGATGTTCAGGTAAAGGCGGGTCCTTTCATCCAGCTTAGCCTCGGGTATAGTCGGATGTCCTGGAACTGAAAAGCCTTTTTGTACCATCTACAAAGGAAAACAAATGTAAAAAAAGTACATTTTGCAACGCTTAATTCATAACTTTGTAGGCCAGCAAGGAGTGTCAGGTAAGAAATGTACTGTAAAGAAATGGTTGCCTTGTTTTTGCTCAGTTGAAGAGCGTAACACTGACACATAGCTGTAATAAGGTCAAGATTTTCGTTTACATGGAGAACTCGTAGTGCAAAAAGCATCTATAATATCTAAGAAGGAGACTTCATAAACTTTCGGGAAATTTCACTTTACGCAACTGCAGCTTTCCTCAGAAATAGTTGGTAACTCCCTGAGAAGATCGAAGATTTCAGAAATTCATATTTAAAAGCAGTTTAGAAAAAGCAGTCGGGAACGCCTTGATTCCCTTTCCTCTCCCAGTCTGACGATGGCAGTAGCTAAGAGCAGGTGAATATTTTGACACATGAACCACTGAGGTGTGTGGATTAAACTACGTTTGAAATAGAATTGTATCGATAACCCCATCCGTGGAATGACAGAGCCGATTAAAGTGGCCTGAACTGGTCAATTCATCTGTGTGGAATTGGTAGGCCAGATCGTGTTGTTGAAATAAACAAGAATTACCATGCTAGTTATGTTGGCCAATCCTTGTCTTCATTTTGCTCAAGAGTTTGGTCGGATGTTTACATTTTGTTATCCTTTGAGGGTTGTCAAGGGTTAGAGAATGCAGTGCTAAGACCACACTTTTAGTTCACTGAGTTTAGTTAGGTCTGAAACGCCTTCCAACCGGAATAAATATTATTAGAGTATTAATGCAGCTGGTCTGTTGCAATTGCAGTTGAGATCTATTAGGGGTCTTAATGCAGTTGGTTGGTCAGTTGGTCCGTAGTTTTGCGAGTAACAAGGGTCTTTTTTCTTTTCTTTGGCTCAGTCGAAAAGAAGTGCATCTTGATAGTGTCTGCTGATGAACAGCTGGGTCTAGATAGTGAATTTCTTAGAACAGAGAGTTTGATATGTTATGTATGTTTGATGAATATCATATCAAACTCTCCGTGGTCAGGCTAGTCTTTGAGCTTCTGATTTGGCGTTAGCGAAAGATAAGGCTTTTTCTGGCTACAGAAGACTCAGAAGTGCAGGCTAGTGGACGTCTGTAACCTGAAAAGTTTGCATACCATAAAAGTTTCTTCAAGTAGAGAAGACCTATGAACATTTTAAGCTTGAAAGGAGGTCAGCTGAAAACACGGTGGCTCGCTGTCAAAACGTTGTGTGAGGATGTTGACCATATCCGGAAGTGTTGTCAGCATCGTCGAAAGGTATCATTGGCTTAAGAATTTCTGTGGTTTACCTCTATCAGAGACAGTAAATCGATTCTTTTGCATTCATTAGTCGTTTAAAAGGCATTGATGGGTCGCTGGATGAACCAATGCTTAATGTGAAAGGCTTTCAAACATCATTGCAGGTTGGTAGTAAACTCTTAAGATGTGGGTGGTTCGGAAGGAAGTTGCCATTTTGTGGTCTTGCTTGTCACATGCGATGCAGCAAGATTTCAGAGAAGAGGACTGAATTTTTAAGCCTTCAAGAGTATAGGAGTGTGAAAGTTGGGTTAAAAGTTACATTTAACTGAACTTCTAGTATTTCCAGCCAAAGTAAGCTACCGTCAAATTTTCATGTTGGAGATATGCGAATATGGAAAACGAGATCTTCATTTCTTTCTGCTAGCTAAAACAAAACCTAAATTTCCGCTTTCATACATAGCATTGTGCACCACGTTTAACGAAACGGTTCGGGAGATCAAGTTGTTGTCGTTAATTGTTTAGTATCCAGTCGCTTCTCGTGCATTTCCTGTCATTTCCACATTTCAAACGGCTGTATCATATTCTTAATTAAGTGTTAACATTCTCCACTATATGTTTTGTTGTCTTTACTTTAACATGCGGTGATCCTTGTTTCCATTAACGATAGTCACGCAATTCCCCTACTTTACTGACGTCAGCTTTGATGGGCAGGGTGTGGAACCTGGAAGTGGTTCGGATTTTGGCGTGTTTGCTTGTCAGTTGCAATCTTGCAGTCCAGTGTCAGTTGATGAAAAATGTAGCTGGACTTGGTTTTCAGTGCGACGCCCTATAATGAGTATGTCCTGTTCAAGACCGCGATAGTGACTTGCACGCCTTTTATGATGTGAGCGGAACGGAGCAATCATCCTCGAACTGGAGCTTATCAACTGAATTTTATGATGCCTTTCTTCGTTCGAAGTAGGCTGAGACTAAAATGCCGTCTTCATCAGAGAGCCTGGCTTTTCATGTAGAATGACAAATGTTTGTTTTACTGTTAGCAATCAGTATTTCTGTTGTGTGGTATTCGTCCAGTCCATTCAGGCATCCCCATATTAGGTATGACTCAAAGGACGGCGAACTAGAAGGACGTGTCGTTCCTTAGACCTTCCATATAGTGAACTCGCGGTCAAAAGTAACATCCTTTGACTCTTCTTTCGGTTTGAAGACACAATATGTTTTTGGTAGGTTGTCTTTCGCAACTGGATGGATCTGTTGGCACAGACTCTGGTGATGACTTCCTTCCTGTTGACAACGTCGGTGAATATCTCGCTGGATTCTGCAAATAGTTCTGTCGGCCCCTATCTCTCAATGCATCAATGCTTCAATCCATCTCTCTGGTAATTTCTCAACGTTCTAAGTATTGCTGACGGTGAAATTGATTTGTTATGTAAGTGTTCCACTCCCCTGGTATTGATGTCTGCTGGAGTGCGATCTGTCCCCGTTGATTGACCCTATCTATATTAGGGACGCAATTTTTACCTTTGACGATCTTGAGCAAACATACCTCGCCTAGTTATGTGCTTCGTAGTTCGCCCATATAAAGACGGCCACAAGACGGATTATGCGTTCATCCATTTAGCGCAGCTTTCCAAACATAATAAACATTAGATATATTAGAAAGATCGTCTGGTCGTAAAATCCGCCTTGTGCCCGTCTTCACACACATAAACTACGAGACGTATTCGGTGTAACCAGATCGACGAACTTAATGCTGTTCAACCAATTTCGTTTCGGAAGGAAAAACACATCTTAAGTGTGAAAAGGGCCATTGCCTTCTAGGTCAGGAATGTTCATCGAGATCTGGCAATTTGTGAATGACAGTATGTTGATGAAGAGGCTTGCAGGTCTTAATGACCCTAGCAGCTATACCAGCGGGAGTTTCCGGGCATGTCTGAGAGAAAGGCCCAGACGAAATCCAGCGTCTGGGCCTCAACCACCACCAGTACAATACCGCAAGAGGCCCTATAAAGAACTTGAACGAACCATTCTGTCCAAAACGTGTATCAGGAGAGCAGGTGTGCGAAGGATGGTTTGGGCGGGCCTAAAACCAACATCCACATAGGAACTTGGAATGTCTGCACCATGAGTGAGGAATAAAAGCGAGCGCAGGTCATCAACGAGATGTAGGAGTTTGTAAATGCTGATGGACTGATTTTGGACGTCAGGTGACCAGTGATGGCTCAGTGATCCTATACTCAGGACATGAAGACACAGACAGTCATCTGACCTGTCGCCTTGGCCTAATAGTCACCAGAAAAAAAGGGTAGATACCCTAGCGGACAGGGAGCTCTTAAGTGTTAGGACGAGCAAAGCATGTTTTAACAGTAAATACTGCAAGATCACCAACATTCCGTGATAGACACTAAGGGGTGTATCTGAAAAGGAAGGCGAGGAAGACTTCTACGATCAGTTACAGCAAGCAGTCTTTAAAGTCTCACAGCATGACATGCTTTTTTTGATCATTATGAATGCAAACGTTCGCCCTGAGAATTGCAACAGTGAAAGATCTGTAGGCAGTCACGGTTGTGGTGTGACGTATGACTATAGTGAACGTCTTGCCGACTGATGCTTAAACAACAACTGTGCAGTCGAAGGTACCATCTTTACACATAGAGATATTCATAAGCTCACTTAGTGACCATCTGTTGTTTGAGCATGTAATCAGGTAGACCACATCGTAATCATTGGAAAGTGGCGCAAGTCCCTTTCAGCTACCAAAGTCTTAGACTACAAGAAGAAGAGACTCAAGGAATGGCCAACACGTGGAAGGAACAAATGGCCGAGGAACGAAAGGAGTAACGAGCACCAATTCACCAAGGCTCCAAGGGCAAACCCAGGAAGCCTAAAAAGGCAAGATCTCTAAAGAGGTCCTTTTCAGAGGGGCTGAGCGTGCTGCAACAAGAGATGAGTTGAGTAATGACTACAAGATCGCAAAGCGCCACTGAGTTAACCACAACAACCCATCTGCATATGTGAAAGACAAAGACGGTAGAGCTATAAAAGGCAGCCAGATGGGTGGAGCACTTTCGATACATCCTTAATCGCCCTTTAAGAAGCCGCAGACGAGCTTGCCGGCCATCCGTCGTCGTCAGATGTCCCCACCATTAATGTCCCCTTGAGTACTTAAGAGGTGCTGCCTGTAAGCGTCGAGCAAAGTTGGAAATCTGCCCAAAAATCAAACTTTTGAAGCTTATTACATGCCTGATTCACTGGCATAATTTGTTTTCTCCAAAACTCAAAAAATGTTCTTTTGGGACGCGTTCATTTTAAGGGGGCATTTTTTGCTGTGAAAACCGAAAAAAATGCAAAATTTGAAAAATCGGTAAAAAATTACCAAAAACATTATAGCCAATAAAACTTAATCCAGTTGTTAATGGCAATCTATAGATATCAGTCATATATATTTCATCTGGATCAATAATGTTCTTGTCTAAGAAAAGTATGTTCAAAGATGGCTCCTTTTCCCTAATACTCATACAGTCAGGGACTATGCTTAATTTCCGAGGTATTTCTCAAGTAGTAGACTGACTTTGGAAAATTGGTTTATATGTTCCGAAAGGACTTATGTTGGAGTAGTTTTTATACAAAAATTTCCGCGGGCAACCATTATGCCTTTGCAGAAGAGCTCCTCACAAGTGCCCAAAATTCGACTTTTCTCGAAATGCCTTCTAGGCGACACGGTCTGGAGGACTGGTTACGAGTTACAGAATTTTCAGCTGTGGCAATAAAGACACTATAAAATGACAAAATCTGCTTTGTTTATTATTTTTCGAAGCTGTCTCCGATTTATTACAGATATTTTGGTCATTTTTAATGTAATGAGCCATACAAGTAAGTTGTTGTAATACTGGACGATTGATGCACGGGTCGTTGCTCTCTCTAGCGGATTTGTTATTCCGACTTTCTCTCAACTAAGAACTCTCTCACCTTAAACTCCTCTTGTGCAGGAAACCTATAGGTAAATCATCCCGCCTTTGATTGACACACTAGTTACAAAATCTGTTCATGTTACATGCCATCAGATTGTATAGTTTTTGGAAAATAACTGGCGACGTAAATTTGCGGTATTACTAACTTTGGCACAGGGATTTCGTGAAGAAAAATATCTTTAACCACAAAAAGGCGTAAAAATTTGGTCCAGCGTAAGGATGGATGCCGCCACGCATTTTTGGTCCTAAGTAACAACTTAGCCCTGCAACCATATTGTTAATAATGAAAGGGTAACTAGAATTACTGCTTACAAGAGCACCTATTCAAAACCGCAATTATGGCATCTCGAGACGCCTCCTTCTTTCGTCCCTTAACCTTAATGGAAAAGTGGCCAACCATGGAGTGCATCTGGGTCATCTTGAGGCTTTCGATCTCTGACTCTGTCATCAGGCACAGGTTCTTTCCAGAGAACAGCAAGGGATGAGTGATTTTCTGCTCTAGCGCTTCTATCACATCCGAGTGGACGGCCACCTGCTTCCTCGCAAATTCTTCAGCCTCATCATCGGATTTGGTGGCATCTCTTCTCTTACATTCCATTCTAGAGAAGAATAAGAATATTTGTTGGGGACACAGAAATTCCTCCACGGTGAAGATTCGCTTCCCGTTCTCGTCTCTCAGGCATCTCATCTCCTTCGAGACGTTATCTGGGTTGGCCTTGACCCCCATGATCTCGCCATGTTTAAACTTTCCCTCCAAGTATCTCTTTTGCTTGGAATTGAACCGGTGGCGTGACTTAGCGGACTCCCGACCAGCCCATCCCTCTGGCAGACAAGGGGAACCACTGTGTGTTTTTAGGACTTCCTCGATGATTTCACTGGCTTTACGGGTGTAGCACTCATGCGTTTTCGAGGTGGCTTCACTCCAAGGACGCTTCCTAATAGAGCCGAGAGGCCCAATACTGCACTCATCCGCGAACCACTGCAAAGCTACTACTTTTCCTTCGTCAGTGTTATCTGGAGGTCTGGGGTATTGTGCACACATGGCTTGGCTGATGCTGTCATCAGTCGTCGACTGCATCTCTTTCTGGGATGAGGAAGGCTGGTACAGAGTACTGTCAGGGCTAATGGCCGACCTCTCGAGGTCTCGTGAAAGCGCTTCCATTCTCTCTTCTTGTTCATCTCCCAGGACGCTGACTTCACTGGCCACAGAAACGCTCCGTGCCTACGTTAAAAATGAAAATATAACGTAAATTACTACTCAAATGCTAGCAGACCATAGCATAACGCGGATTTCCGTGTGTCGTCACGGCAACCACCCTCAAGTTTAAAATTCCACATTCCCTTCAGGTAATGCCTAAAGGCTGGGTGTTATTTTGTAGCCCCTTCTCTGGTGTAATTATATCACCTTTCCTACTTCTTTCCTTCATCTTTTATTTGAAACCCTCTACATGTACGTGTATTGTTTTTTTTTTTTAAATAAATTATTGGACAAGCCTACGTCCTGTGTTGAAACTGAAACGCGCTGGGAGACTAGGCATTAGGGGGGTTGGGGTTTGCGGACTTCTTTTTCAAGAGGAAGGGGTCTGTTTGAAGGTCGGAAACTCCAGGGAAGTGCGAGACGAAAATGGAAATTCCAGGGGAGGTCTCTTAGACAGGAGAGCAACCTTTATTTCATACAATTGGCCGAAGCAATGCGCTTTTCCCCCTTTTTTCTGCTCTGTCCCACGCCCACTGTACCCCCAGACTCGCCCTGGTTGCTTGGTAGTTAAAAAAGAGGGAGAGGGCAAGGAATTGTGAGTCCAAAAGAGGACTCCCCATTATCCTTGTCCTCTTCTCGCCCCACATTCTCTTGCGCTCTTTATCTTCCTACTAACAAGCGATTGGGTACGAGTCTGCTGCATTGCTTGCTCGTCGCCACAAGAAGCCCACTACGCTCAATTAGCGAAACACAAGAGACGCCTGTGGCACAGCCTAGGCCACTAAAGCGTTCTCTCTTTATACGTTTTATGGATAGTGAACAAAAGAGAAAGTAATAAAAAAGGAGAGTAGGTCTCTACAGTCAAGAGGGACCCACTGCAAAATGATTACGTTCACTATTTTTCCACACCTGCAATGCTTGTGTTCAGCTTTTCGCGGCACTGCTAACGGATTAAGGGAAGAATGACAACATATAATGTAGCCTTGTTAGTGGATACGGTAGTTAGTGCGATATTCCTAACAAATAACAATAATACAGATGAATACCTGAGCCAATAGGTGTTAGTGATCCAGTCCTGTTGAATAATTCCTCCGACAGCTTCTTATTGATAGTGCGATCACCCGTGTGTTTTTTTGAGCGGTGAGATGCGACCCTCTCTGGGACCTGGCAAAGTTTTTTCGGCCCTCTCCATTTGATACCAAAGGAATCTCGGTGCTTTGGACACACGCGAAAGTTTACGGTAGTGGTCCCCTAATACATAGAAAAGGAGACCGTGAACAAATCACACCCTATAGGGAAAGATGCTGAAGAGAGGGGCATGAAGACGTCCTTTCCTGCCCTCATCAAAATCAGCTCTTTCTCAGACAATATCAGCGCTTGATATTCAGTGATCTCTGTACCTTTCACAGTAATTGAACCTCACTCCCTCACGGAAAGCTTTCCAATACCGCACTTAGCCATTTTTGGCACTTTAACGAACAAAACTTTCTGCAATACAATTCACATGCTTTAAGTTCTGGGGTTTGGAGGCGCTTCGAGCATTCGTGCACGTCTATCGAGCAGAATTGTTTTGCAATTGATTGACAGGTCGACAGGCGAGGTTTTCTCGGTGAATATAATGTCTTGAATTTTGAACTATCCTCCAAGAAAACAAAGATTATTAAACAACATTATATTTTAAAATAGTTAGGCTTTGTGAATTCCGATAACGTGTTTTGCGGGGAAGTGTAGAACAAGTAGAAGTACTGTAGGATTTGGATGTTTTTAGCACCTGTAACAAATCAAGCACAACGAATGCTAAATTATAACACTAAACTTTGGTACTTTCCCACGCGTACAAATTGCAAATAAACAAACTCCTACCAACCCTTTTACTCAGCTTCTTTGTTCAAAAGTCCCGGTCTTTACGCATCGTTGAAAGATTTTATTCTCGATAAAGATGTGTCAAGTAAAGTTTCGTGTATATACTTATGCAAATATTTTTCCCACATAGAATTTTCAAGTGAATTTTCCAAGAGGACTTACCGGCAAGCCAAAAATTTCGAGCTACTCTTGACATGCGATATACATTGACACCAATACTCCATAGCAGAGCAACTACAGGTAATTCATTATTAATGAACAAAAAAGTCCATCAACAGGTTTAATGGATTGAAGAAGCGTTGCCCATATGTTTCACGGTGTGCAAAGGTTTAGCTACACCAGCGTAGGGAGGAACGCTGCGTGTATATCTGTAAGGCTCATCGGACTAGCAGATCTTAAAAAATGTTGGCATGACAATAAAACAGAGACACCGTGAAATCAAAATAAACAAAGCAGTTTTTGTCATACTATATAGCATATTACCAGTGCTTGTATTTTCGTTACCAGCCCTCCAGACCGTGTCGCCTAAGAAGGCGTCTCAAGAAAAGTCGAATTTTGGGTATTTTTGAGGCGCTCTCCTGGAAACACATAATGATTGCCCGTGGGAATTTTTATATCAAAAACTACACCAACATAAGTCCTTTCAAAAGGTGTAAACAAATTATCCAAACTCTGTCTACTACTCGAGATATACCCCGGGAATGAAGCATAGTCCCTGACTGTATGAGCATTAGAAAAAAGGAGCCATCTTTGAACATACTTTCCTTAGACAAGAACATTATTGATCCAGATGAAAAAAATATGACTGAGATCCATAGATTACTCTTAACAGCTGGATTAAGTTTTATTGGCTTCAAAGTTTTTGGTAATTTTTTACCGATTTTTCAAATTTTGCATTTTTTCGGCTTTCACAGCAACAAATGCCTCCTTAAAATAAACGTGTCCCAAAATAAAATTTTCGAGTTTTGGAGAAAACAAATTATGCCAATGAATCAGGCATGTAGTAGGCTTAATTCTGACAAAGTTTCAAAATTTTGATTTTTGGGCCGATTTCCAACTTTGCTTGATCCTTACAGGCAGCGCCTCTTAACACCGTGAACGCATTCAATTCGTAGTGTAGAGGTTGAAATGCAGCAGCAAGGGGAGGTTTCTGGCCTGAATCGGACCTTGGGTTGAAGTAACGGCGAAATGGATAGATGTTAAACAGAATGGTTTTGCCAGACGATGTCTTCTCGATTACTGTGTGAGCTTCATCTGAAGAGCCAAAGTTAATTGTCTCAGCTAACGAGCTGCTGCAACTGAAGACACAGGCCAAAGCCCCTGCCTTTGTTCTTTGTCCGTATACCCAATCGTGCATTGCAGGACAATATCAACAACCCTCTTGTCTAGCAAAACTAATGGAATTCGGGCTCCCAGTTCCTGTTATGACCTTTTTTGACTATCTGGGGTTGTGCTAGAATTATATCTAACGTTCATTTTGCTATTGTAGTGACTGAGCTTTTGTGTAGTTTCGTATAATCCACAACTTTCATTAGAATTTCAGACTACATGAAAGTTCCAATTTCCAATTTTTGAAATGTATCTATGTATGTATGTATGTATGTATGTATGTATGTATGTATGTATGTAGGTATGTATGTATGTATGTATGTATGTATGTATTTAACAATTATCCTGCGAAATCGCGCGGAATATCACCTGATACTTAGCCGACGAGGCCGTAGGCCGAGTTGGCTAAATCAGGGGATATTCCGCAAGATTGAGCAGGATAATTGTTTTATTATTCAACAAATTCCCATCGACTACCATTTTCAGAACGAGAAAAACTACGGCTCTATGATAAAAACGCTAAAAGCTAGCAACACATAAAGCTTAATAAAAATCAAAACAGAACTTCAAGAAATCGAAGTTTACTACCGTTCACTTAAAAAGACTTATTTACAAACTCATGTTTGGAAATGACAAGACAAAGGAAAAAATATTGCTACCTTACCGAGAATAAGTCCTCTTCCTGTGAATTAAAATCTTTTCAACTTTAGTCTTTACAACTTTCCGTGAGCAAGTGTGCTGTGCATTTTCTTGGTTGAGTTCTCACTATGAAAATTCCAAGTCAACCGCTGGATATCTTTGTGAGCTGAAGCACATACTTGTTGACATTTTGAGAGCATTTAATCGTGGAAAGTTTCTTCCAGAGAGTTAAAATTTACGGAGAACACTGCTAAAACTGCTTCGCTTTTCAAAATGGCCGCCAAACAAGCAATGAAAGAAAATCTGCAGTGCACTTCCAAATATGGTCATTTACGTATATCGCAGGATATCTGTCATGTAGGATGACAGATATTGAGGGCTTCCTTGCCATATATGGGCATAGTGACAATTTGTTGAATAATAAGTATGTATGTATGTATGTATGTATGTACCTCAATGAAGTGTTTCATTTAAAAACGAAAAATGATATTGTAACCCATTCAGAGTATATAATACCAATTCGCACTTCACGATTATCTTCGGTATAGAAGACCTTTCTTAATCTTACCTTGCGTCTGATGTACGATACTGTGTCATTCACGAACCAGCTCGTCGTTTCAAGAGCCGATGCCAGACGACTATGCAATGGTCCCTGGGTGTTCTCGAAGAAGAACGCAAAGTACAATGGCTCTATGAACACTGCCATCTGCGAGTGCAAAATCCCAAGTTTGTCTTTTGCCTGCAAAGTAAGACGTTGAAGGCAAATTAAACACCTAACTTAACCATATTTGTGCCAAATAAGTATTATTCTTAGCGCATTCTTTAAACAGGTCAGAGGTTTTATTAGAATACCATCATTGTGGTCAGAAACTTAAACGCGAGTCATTCCACAAATTCTTAGCATACTTTTGTCTGGAAGATTTCAAATTCTTGATACAATTATGTCACAAGTTTTAGGCTTTCAGATGCATACTACAAAGGGCTGGACAGCAAAAACTACCTTAACTGAATTTAATTATAATCACGCTTTTAAAAAAACCTCCATCTTAAGTTTCGTTTAAATAAAAACAAACTTCAGCAACAGGAACCTTCCGAAAAAACCACCTTAAAAATACTTTGAAATTCACATTATTACACATGTGAGGGTCAAACAGACTATATATTGTACTATATATAATATCTCTGGTTTTGAAATGGACATAGAGTTGTCTTTGTAATGAACTGCCACTATATAAAGCCAACATATCAAGAAGAGGTGATGACAGAAATGTGATCGGTCCCTTTAAGACCAAAAGGGCAAAAACATGTTAGAATACGGCCGAATTACTTTACCATTGAAAACTCAAAATAACAACGATACGATTATCTATCTGTGCTTTGGACAGCTAGTAAGCTATGTCTTTCTGCTGCGGCCTTTAGCTGCTTTCTCATGAAAACCAACCTTTTTTAACCCGTTATGTACACCTATAATTTTACCACATGTCGTTTGCCTTGTAAGTTGATACTATTTGATGATGCTATAGTTGCGAAGCATCTTTGTCTAAAATAGACCGTCGCATCAGTTAGTCACCAGCCTTGCCGTTCTAACAGAACGGTTCTTTTGTCCTTATATGTAAGAGGAAAATATTGCAACGACCGATGCCAAGTCATCGAGGAGAAGCGAACAACAGTACAACAACAGTACGATTAACCGAGGAGAAGCGAACAACAGTACGTAAATGATATTGAACCGACTGAATAAATTTCACCGAGATGAAGTCGTTTTTCTGACTGTACAGCCTTGTTTACACAAAACGTTAAAATGCAAGATAAATGATAAATAAGGTAACGTTTACGTTTTAACTTGGTTGCCAATCAGCTGTTACCTACACTGACCATGAAAATAAACGTTCTAATAAAAAATGTTTTCCATGGTTACAAATGCGGTCACGAAAGGCTCAATTGAAAACGACTGAAAAAGAATGGCTCATGAAAGATTATTTTTTGAAACTTGAAGACATTAGAAAAGAATTGGGTTTTTCACTTTGACGACTTTAAAGACAGAACGTTCCTACTGGGCGTCATTGAAACAGGTTGAAATAACCCCTTGTTCTAATAATGCACTAGGATAAGTTGTCAGATTGTCACCAAAATGCTTAGCGGCCAAGAGTTGAGATTTTTGAGAGTATCATCAAAGTTAAAGATAAAAACTATATCGTTCATCATGCAAGGGCAGTTTTGTTAGTTATCTTTCGTGGCTTGTAATGACTGAATAAAAAATTGTTTAGTGATTAATCACAGGAAAAAATGCAGAAAAGAAACCTTGCGGCTATTTTTTGCAGTCGATAACGCGTATCAAGTCTTTCAACTTCCTAAAAAAGTTTTCGTAAGCCTTTAAAAAGACTTTTATGTTTCAAAATTGAAAGCTCTTCTTGAGCGCAGTATATACAATTGCACTGACATAAGTAAAAGTTACAAAGTGAAGAGAGTTCAAATGAAAATGATAATGATCTCTACCTGCTGATTGTTGCAGTCCTTGTTAAGATCAAGCCCAAGAGTAATGGGTGGCTCCTGGAAATAGTTTGATGAAGTTAAAAAGGGGTAAAGCTGCTTCATCTGCAAGAAAAATATACTTTGTATTAACTCAGTTTTCCACCTGCTCCTTGCAACTACCCCCTCACTAGAGCGAACACACAGAAAAAGGGCACTGCAAGCAGAGAAGCAATCACTTTGCTCCGAAAATTAATTGCTCAATCTGGTGGACGCGGAAACACTTCCAGAGTATGTCCAAACTGCTTCCTTTCTCATTTGACGTAAGCGGCCAGTAAGGTGGGCCATTCAGCAACAGAGAAAGTGGAGCTTTGTTTATCTGGATAGTATCAACTTAACAAAAGACCTGTTTCGTGGCGTTGCTCACGCTCGGGACGACCAGCAGCTTGAGCAAAATCTCAGTGTCGCTGACTAAGGTCCTTGATAAAGACAGAAGGAGCCCAGATGAATTACTTGGAAGACTAGGCGCCGTTGTTGTTGGTGTAACGAAACACATGGCAACCAGGATAATGAAAGTCAACTCCATTTCTGAGTAATCAAAGGAAGAAGATAACTAAATTGTTATACATTTACAGGAATGGCTGGTTTTTTACTTGAAGGGAAATGCACGGTAAGCCAAAAGGATCTTATGAGATGAGATCTTACACTTTGTTTCCCAATTTCTCTTCTGTTTCAATTCTCCTCTTTTTTCCCATCCCATTGCCACTTGCCCCTTCTTCATATCAACAGTCAACTCTACGTTTTCTCCAACAGCATTTGAGGCAAGACCTCATTTTCCAAATGGTTAGCTTTACTTGCAGACAAACATATTGTGTAAGTTTCAACTGTTTGCGATGAAGAAATTGTTCGTTTGTCCCGAAGCCAAAGTAGAAACGTAATAGCAATCCCAAGCACAATAATTCAACTACGTCACTGCACTGAACAGCGTTAACATCAACGTACTGTTGTCGATATGAGGGACAAATCTGACACCTTCTTTCTTCTGAGAAATACTGACTAAATAAAAATTCACATCCTTCTTAGGAGAGCGTAAAGATTGTGTGTGATTGATTTTTGTCTTCCTTCTTCATCTAACCCAGATATGTACGTCCAGACGTTTGTTTACTTCATTACGAGAGGCAAAATGCCAGTGGGTAAAGCTTTTCCCCCTTGTTCTTGTAATCAGTCATAACTTCTACCCAAGGAGATGAATCTGTTTCAATTTCATGCCCACTTGTTCACTGCTTACCTTGGAATATTAACAGCCTTGATGTTGGAACGGCGCCTCTCCTCTGTAATTTGCGTGAGGTTTTGATCTGGGGCAGGTCTGTGATCTGAGATTGCGCGGTAACTGTTTTTCTTCATTCCTTTGTTCGTTTATTCACATGGAAAGGCTGAGCTGGGCCATAAAGTAATTTTGTTTAATAAATTTTCTTCTACAGTGATTCATACCTCTAGCTAGGAAAAATCAGAAAACAGCTAGTTATATAAACCGAACAGCATGAAATAAAAAGGCTAACTACTGTCAGAATTATTTATATCGCTCTTTTTTGTTCTACAGTGTGAGCTCGATTTAAAATACAAAGTTTGACGAAACCACAAAGAATAGGATTTGAATGATATTAACATTAACAATTTTATGTTCATATTAGTGTTGTTTAGGAGTTAGTCGTTTGATAAAATTGAATCAGCGTCTTTGTCAAATGGTATGCAAATAAAACGATACTGAGGAAGGTTGATTTCTTGGAGGACATTTCAGTAAGAATTTAGTTTTTTGACGCCTACTTTTTCACACAATACAAAAATGCTTTTCAAATAAATCAGGGATTTTCCATGTTTAATTTCAAGGTTCCAGATACTTTTTTATACTTGTTTTGAATGATAACTGGGAGAGTAGTTCCTTTCTGAGTCTCGAGATCTTAGACGAAAAGTTACTCCCCCTTTAAGAATTGTAAACGTATTCCACTTGACATAAGTGTTTGCACTCGTATAAATACCGCAAATATCAAGTCGATTACTAATCGCTTGATAAACAAAGTTTAAGTAAATAAATCATCAATAAAACCAATAAGGAATTGTATTAATGAAATGATAGAAGTTTTTTTACCTTTCCGATTCCTTGTCGTTCCCATGGTTTTGTTCACTTTGGATGTAAACCACCGTTACATTGTTGTCATTTTATTTAGGTTTTCTTCGTTCCATTTTTCTGCTTACTTTCTTTCTTTCCTTGCATTCATGTTTGCCTCTGTTTTTTTTTTCATTAATGTATTTGCAAGTAAATGCACCAATATCTCCAGCGCCTGAAAAATTGGACGAAAGTTAAAAGAAATGTTGGTTTCGTCTTAAAGTCTCCCAAATTTTAGAACCTGACCGAAAAACTCAAAAATAAAGACACCAAGCTCTTCTTTCCTTTTCGCGTTTTATGCTACAAGATGGTTTTTGGGATTTTCCTAATGCTTGGCGCTTAGACGCCTCCTGGTAGTGAGAGAGTTAAGATTACTTCTTGGGCTAGAATATGTAATATTACTTGGGAAAATTTTGCAACGGTCAGAACAACGGAATTTATGTTTGACAGCTTTGCAATTTTTTTCGAGTAAGTACTTGAAAAAACTTGATGATTTCTGTTATGTCAGCAATAACTCAACTAGCAAGAAAACAATGACGAAATTTTCCACCTTCCTTAGTTGTCAATTACCAACTAGTTAACAAAAATTTCCATAGTTTTTCATGATTCTTGTACAGTTGCTGTTCAGACATTTAACGAGGGAAAGGCCAGAATTACTGATGTAAATTCTTATTGACTCGAAACAACATGAGCATGTCGAAACATAGGAGTTGAAAATCTCTGGTAGTTCCCATGAATTTGAAAAACGTTTTAAAGCATTGCAAAAAAAACAAAAAGTAGGATAAAACCATTACATAGACCACCGTTTTAAATTAAAACCTTAAAAAAGTGATGTCTTTCTTTTTCAATAACGTCAATTGGCGTTAATGAGTTGAGGGGGAATCTATTTCAGCCTGATTCATAATGACATCACTGGTTGCATAACTGATCAAGTTACAAATCAGAACTTGAAATCAGGAAATTTTGAGATGCGTGTTTAACATGAACGAAGGACGAAAGCACTTTTTGTTACTTTCTCTTCAGGATGCTATCATTTCTTAGTTTAATTCCAGCATATCATTATTTTTTTGAGTTAGATCACCTGACATTAAGGCAATTTCAAAAACATGCAACTTTTGAGTAACGACTGGCTAGCTACTTTTGAGTAACGACGACGATAAACTTTGTTTAAGAGTATACATACAATTATAGTTACCTACTACCCTGATGAATAAGATAATGAGCACTGCATGTGTTCTACAGTGCTGTTTTTATTAGACAGTAATTTGTTTCCTATATGATTTGCTTCATATATGTACTTCATGAACCTTGCTTAATAAAACTGAGCTTTCTTCAAACAAACAAAGTTGACCACACTTTTCGTTACGTTGTGCAGTGTAAAAGGAGTACTTAATTGTAGCACAAATTCTTTGTGGTAATCGTAAACAAATTGATTTTTTAATACTGTAGTCATATCTCAAGCAAAGGCTGGGCTAAGTAAGCAGTATTGTTTACCTAAAACGTCTTTATCCAAGTGTAGTAATATGCCTTATGTAAATATTCTGATTCTGGATTTTGGTTTTGTTTCATTGCTACTATTTATCTTTCACGTTTGTCATGAATGGGGTAAGGAAAAAGACTAAACAACAAAATTCGAATTTAGTTCTCTATTCACCCTAACAAACCATGCCAATTACCACCTTGAAACAATTCACAACCTTTCATATTATGCTCTATTACCTCTCCTTTACTTAAAATTGAGAACGAATAGTGACATGTTTGCATCAAGTAAATGCACTTTTCAACAGAAACGTGGCTGTAACAGATGCTCTTTGGTAGAAATTGTTCATTATCTAGCATATTTCGAGCACAGTTAAATCTGTGGTTGGGTAGCTACTATTCAACATTGCTAGTATAATTTTGATTTAAATTTAATGAAAAACACGACGCTGTTGAGTTTTACAAACATGTTTAAATTTTGATTTAATGCAGTGCATTTCCTCAACTAAAAAATTGACCTCCTGAATGAACACTCCTGTGGCTAAAATAGTTCACAACCGAAAATTTTCTTTGTTAAGTGTGAATACACTAACATAGAGCCTTGTTAAAATTCTCTTAATTAAAGCAAACGCTAACAGAAATAGCATAGTCGATTAATAAGTCAAATGGAGAAGTAATTGATGTTCTGTATTGCATAATTGTGAACATAAATGAATTTTTAAAAACGACGTTTAAGCGAAGCATGGTCAAAATGTCTCGAGGGATGATTTCAATTGTTTGTCATGAAATTCTGAGATAATACTGAATTTATATTTATTTCATTTCTTTGTATATATCACTTTGTTGTCATCGAGATTTTGTAGTCTCGTAATTCTTTGCCATTGGAGTTTTGATGTTAAATTGTACAAACGTTGAACGTAAATCCTTTTCTAAGATGCAAGACATTAAAGTAACCTTAAAGAGTGATTTCTTCGCTTCGCCTAATTTCTTTACTTCATTTCCAAATCAAAAAGTGTTTTAAAATTTATAGTTGAAGCAAACACTAGAATGATTAGATAGATATCGCTCTAAAAGAATAATGCCATGTCTTTGAGAGGAAAAGGAAGATCGTCAAAACATGGACGCAATATACAAGTATTTAGCTCCTATAATTTTAAATTACACAACGAATATTTTTTTACTTTAGAATCTAATAATCCACTGGAAGATCCTAAAAGGGGGAGAATAAGTGATTATAAGTGGTTCAGAGGCTATATAATCATCATTCATGAAGGGTTAATTTAATAATAACTTAAAGACTTTCACACTGAAATCCATTGAAACCTGAAGACTTTACACTGGCATAAATTGTTCGCGACTCGTTAACACCTCAGTCTGTAATTCGTAGAACTGAAGAATATAAAGATGCAAGGCTTTCGCGTTTCAATAAATTTAACTTTTCGTATAGCAAGGCAAAATCGTACACGAGGTCATGAGTTTTACCTGCCACCTTTCCGAATATTTTGCACACATAAAACTTATTTGTAATGAAACTTGAATAAAGTAAGGAATAAACAAATCCAATTTAATTCTCTCTGTACTGTAGTTTGTACTGTTTTGTACCTGAAATTATTGATTTTAAGATAATCTATGTAGTGCAGGTAATTGGATACAATACAGGGAGTGCAATTTTTGGGAACGATCGGTCAGTAAACAAGAGTTTTGGGACTAATTATATAATTAGCTTGCTTTAGTTATCCTTTGCAATGTTGCAAGTGTTGCTTATTACTTACTTATTGCTCGTCCCATATCAAGCACTGGAGCCATTTTGCAGCGTTCTACAACGAGACAACAACAATGCCACAACAAGACATGTCTTGTTGTCTTTGGATGTCAGATTGCAGTTCTATGTGACTCCAGCAAGCTCTTGCAGATTGTTCTCCTTTCTCCTAAATCGAAATTCTCCAAGAAAGTTACGCGAGGGATACTTGCTAAGCTAATTGTTGTTGCGTTTGAAATGACCTGGGGAATTCCGGGCAGCGTTTATTATTTCTTGAGTTTACATGATTTCTTCGAAAAATAGGAAGATAATATTATGTTTTGTTACGAAAGACAATTCTTGTAATTTATTCATTATAGTCACACACAACTTTGAGAACAATCAGAGAAAGCCTTGACCAAAAGTCAGAAATAATAAATATTATAAAAAGGAGATGGAATGAGCAAAATGTCGCAAGACTTTTTATGAAAAGCTAATAGCAGTGGCCATCCTCGTACAACTTGTAATTTTAACTGAGGCGGCCTGGTTGTGTGGTCTTAACCTTTTAACCCCTCGCGCTGATTATTTCCTATCTTTCTTTTATTTACTCTCAATTAATACAATGAGGAGTTGGGTATCGCTTGGGAAACATCTTAAATAAACTCTGAATTCTCCCTCAAAACATTACAGGAAATGTGTAAAAAGTAGCGAGGGAGATTTAGTGTTGGTCATCTTATAATAATAACAATCTGTGTGAAGCCGAACAACTTAGATGTATCTGTACACATTCCTTCCATGCAAAAGCACGGTAAAGGCTGCTATTGCTGTGATGGTGACGAATCTGACACTTTCTTGCTTAAAATTTGTCCATGTGTTCCATATATTATGCCACTTAGCAACCCTTACATCATATATATGCATAACTAGCACAAATTATATATATATATATGTATATATTTTTTTTAATTTTTAGGTCAAAAACAATAAGTTGAAAAGCTTCGCTTCTTTTCTCTTTGTTTGAGCAAACACAGTAACGTGAACATTTATTAGCCCTTTTTTCTTCCAGGGTCCGGTCTTGAGTTGTGTCCTGTGATTCCAAATGTTGAGCCAAGTTATGTAATCCTTTAATGTCACTATTTTACTGGGAAGCCTGTTGAGAAGATACTTACTTTGGTGGTGCTAGTTTGAAATTTTCTCGCAAATGAAAGTTTGAGAGCACTTGTCAAATTTGATTTGCTTTTTTGCGGCGATAAGGGGGTGTAAACCAGTCGACGAAAACAGTTCAAAGTTGCATTGATTTCCATAAGTTTTTGTGTCAACAAAGGTATTGTTCAGTAATTTATTTTCTTGGAAGAACCTGACCTTTTTCTCAGAAACTCTTTTGTTTGTTTTAACGGTTGATTTTAGATTATGTAGCGCGTTTGGGACGCTTGGAATTCCTCTCAACATTTGAAAGAGCAACAAGGTACAAGAGTAGAACATCACATACATACAGACCATTGATTTGCAAATTAAAGAACATTCCAAGAATCACATTAAAACAAATCGTTGATGAACATCTTTCAAATACAAAATATAGTTTCTCCAGTCTAGCGTAGTAGCTTACAGTTTCAGAAATGTCCAATTCACATAGCGAGTGATAACAAATTAGCTTTTAGGTGTGGCAATTATGCTCCTACTTTAAGAAACCAAGAGATCAAGTAATGGGTCAGTTAACTTAAAACCTGATCTGGTCTTTGTATTTATTCTGAGTCTATGTGAAAGCATGGTTCTTAAACGGTGTGATCATGAAGAACTGAACAGCAATGATGATAATAATAATGAATACCCACCACAAAAATTCAAAAGAAACATTAATTTTTGATGTTGAAAGCAGTTAACCTTGTTTTGAGCTGGAAACAAGTAATTTTTATGCAACAGCTTAGTTGCCATTACATTTTGGCAGCAGTAAAAATATATATCTATATATGAACAGGAGGCTGCATGCATTGTACTTGCCTTTTTTGCCATGAAGGATGACACAAAGGGTACTTACCTGGATGAAGTCCAACACAGGGTTTGATTCTGGGAATTGCTTGTTAAATCTTCACTCAGAAAGCTTCGAATAGTTATGAAATTCATCTTAAAGGCGGAAGTGCAATTTTCTTTGATAAATCGAAAAATTTACTTGAAATAATTCATCTCGTAGAACGCACTTAAGTCGACTGATTCAATTTTGTTAAGAACAAAAACCGACTTGCACACAAAATGAGCAAGGTATATGGCACAAACTGGTTTTGTCCATGAATTCACAGACCTATTTCCACGAATTTGAAGGATTAATTTGACCTTGTTGTTTCTCAGAAATTTAACGATTGCGAAATGTTGAGCAATACCGATTTATTTGCTATATTGAAGTAATTCCGGGAGAATTGCAATAAAAGTCAAGAAGGTGGACGACATAAGATAATGAACGTGTGTGAAAACTGAACTAGTTTGTCATTATTGCCCATCCACTCCAACATATAACACAACAAATATTTTAAAGATGCTTGTCTTGTTTTTAATCCAGAATTTTTTATCTTACTTTGTTTTGTTTATACGCCACGAAGTGCGTCATAACGTTTCTGAGAAAGAATTAAGAAACCCGAGATCATTGACCTTTTCTTGAGTGTCTCTTAAGAAAACAAATGTTTAGAAAGCTAAGGCATAGCAAGCGAGTCAAAATATTGCCTATTAACCTGAATGAAGAAAAATATTAAGAAAACGACGAAGGCAAAAAACGGGTCTTCAGATAAGCCTGTCATAACTGATGACTCGTATTAGGTGTAATTTGTACCCTTATTTTCCAGGTTGTCGGCTCAGAGGGTGGGGGGGGGGGGTTAGAAAAGCGAGTTAATGGACTCAGCAAATGGCGAATAATCACGAAGACGCTCGATTGAAAAAAGTGATGGCTAATAAAAAAAAATCTCAAATGACACAGAACATTTGTAAATATATTTTTGATGTATAATTCAAATTTTGGACAGCATTGTTAACTGAGAGGACTATTGTCCAGCCTCAAAGCAGCGTTAAGGGCTATGGGTGTTTTGACTGAATCTTTCTGACTTGAAAACTGGACGTCGCCATTACATTGTCTATGCAAGGTATGTTGTAACTTTCGTTGTTTGAGATTAAAACAACACTAAAAAAGAGAGAGATGGCGAAAGAGATGAGATTCTTTATTGCTCTGACCGCAGTCAGATAACTGTTACCTTGCATGCATGTGCTACTGCACATGCTCGGTATCCCGAGATGTCTCAGTCTCTCCTTCCCAGTGGCAGATCATGGCCGGGTCCTGGGACCACGCAGGCACAAAGGTAAATATGACTAGATTTTGCCGTATTCTGACAATATGCTTTTCAGAAATAAGGCAGCAAATTCGGGTCACTCGCGAGCTGCTCGACCAAACTGCTCTGAAAACCATTTTGTTGAAAAAACAAATCAATATCACACATGCTGTTTTGGAATTCTGCACGGGACGATTTGTCACATCTTCCCCTTGGGAGTCAACCTTGCGGAATAATTTGAATAAAAGGAAAAATTTAATTGCTGCCTTATTTCTGAAAAGCGTATCGTCAGAATACGGTAAAATCTGGTCAGGAGCTTTGTTATCGACTGTTTTATGGGTGCTGACGACGGGTTTATGAAATAAGACAAAAAGAGCAGAAAATTGAGCGAAACCTGGAAAACAACGGGGTTGCTATAATTTTTACCGGAAAGGCGTGCTCTCGCTTTACCGTGTAATGTCGACAAAACCGTTCCTTATCGCTTTGACTCTGATACATAAGTTACAAGACACATTTACCTTTGTTCCAGTAAGTGCGATTCTTTGTTGCTTTAATCCTTTTCGTAGTAATTATGGCTAAATGCGTGTACGTAATATTCTAATAACTATTTTAATCACCGTTTGTTATAAAGGTTGTGTGGAGCCCACTTATCTAAAACTTGGTCCCTGAAACATGTGAAATCTTTGAGGTTCCAGCACCTGTTCAGAGTAACATGGAGGAAAAACGTCTTTTCATTTTCGCGATAATACGCATTTTCTTTGAAAACCACGTTTAAGAAAATTGCTGAAAATTTTCATATATTCGTATCGATCTCATTAAAAGCACGCTTTTGATAAACTTCAAGCATTTCTTTTTCAGCGTCTAAAATATCTTAGCAATCGAATGCTGTTGAGCAGCTAAAATTTTTAATTTCAAAACAGTTGCCCCTCACGCAAATAAATAGTATCGGGCCACCTTAAATAAAAAAGTAAAATTCGAAACTGATCAAAGAAGTAAAATATATCTACATAGACTATTTATTAAGAGCATTTCGCCTTCATGAGTTGGCACATAGGAACCTTTGATTAATTCCGCCATCACCTTGTTCAGAGGTCTAGGTCCAACAATAGCTCCAGTCCCCTAGAAAGCTCAGTTCCTTTTCCCCCTGGTCTAATTTTGCAGATCTTTAGAAACAAAATGCTGAAATGAACTTGCATAAAGTCTTTTTAAGGACGGCTAGGGTAGTAACGCAATAATTGGTCAGCAATCTAACAACAGTCGACTAAACCATTACTAATTCCAGCATAAATTTAATTTGGGCATGGTAGATAAACTGGTTTTTCAAATGAAGCTTTCTAGACGAATTTCAAAAATTATGGTTTGCAAAAAGATAACCTACAGACCATCCCCAATTATTAAAGGCTATCTTTACAATGGACCGGTTTTAAATAGTCCCGTTCCAGCTTCGGTCTTAAAATGTGATCGGAACGGCCTTCTGTTAACAAGAGTTTGACCCGTATGGAACAGGTCCGTGAAAACAGAAATGTATCGGACTGGAACCGTGTTGAACGGGTTCAGGGTAAACATAAGTTTAAAAGCATTTTATACGACAGAAAAAAGTGGTACGGATACGATAAAAATTGGAACGGTTCTGATTTTTGATATTCCGGGTAAACGATACCTACTCTAGTTTAATCCCTTGCGTGTGATCCCAAAACGGAACGGAGAAACCTGCGTTCCAAATATGTCATTCTTTTTATCACGCATCGTATAAACGCTAACACACACGTTCAAGATTTTGTTCCCTTTGTGAGCATGCATGCGCATTATACTCCTGGGTACGGTGAAGTAACACATCATTTTCGTGAAAACAGCCTTCCTAACCTTGGGGACCCGTGCTTAGTCGAGCAGGTTCCAAGAAATTTCTCGTGTAAACATTTGCACATTAAAAGTACCGTTACTGCTCCGAACCGTTCCTTTTTCTGTCGTGCAAACGGCCCTTAGTGTCCTGGAAGTGAATCCATGTTGCATTCACAATAGGTAGCGGTGCGTTTGGTTGAGTTGCATTTGTCACCTAAGCCAATCATACATTGTACAGATGATGTCCGATCATACAATTACTTACTGTCACCTCTAGGTTTTTAATTAGAGTCACATGTCCGAAAATTGAGTTGCGTTTAAACATATTAACTATTTCCTGAAGAATTTTATTGCGAATACTGATCAGAGTATAATGAAGAGATGTCTACCTGCTGAAGACAAATCCCTTTGTCCATAGGCACTCAACTCTCACGAGAAATTAAAAATTATTTCCCTATCTTTCTTTTATTACATCAGGTTAATAAAAATGCCTTATCAACCATATTTAAGTCAGTTTTTGCATGGACTAATGGCTGCACTTAATTCCGTGTCAAATGCATACTTTTAAAGCAGTTTATCCGAATCATTCATTCCACCTGTGCAGTGGATCAGCTTGACTAGATTGAATAACGCACAATAAAGTGTTTTTCAAGAGAAAGAAAACAAATAAAACCCTAGTATACTTAAAATCATTCTTTTATTTCAATTACAATGTCCACTAGCACCTCTCCATTAATCAAACTTAAAAGGTTAGTATCTCAGTAATTACAGCGGGCAGATCGTCCAGACACTTACGGATATTTAAAAATTGTACTGTTGCTGCCTCTCTTTCCCGGTGATTTGAAAAGAGGTACAGTCAAACCTCCTTTTAAGCCCCCACTCCCCATTGTCTAGGAAAAAATAATCAGTATATGACCAGTAAATGGTAGTAAACAAAGCTTTATTCTTGAACGAAAAGGACCACCTCCATAAACTGGCCGTGGCTACGTTTTTGCCGTAGCGACAAGCAATTTCTTGTTGTCTTATACTCCAGCTATTAAGTCATTGAACAGCCAGGAATAATTGTTTGGCTTTAATTTCATAATACTGAAACCTGGAAAACGAAAATGTGTTTGGTATTTCTCCCCAGTGTCTAAGCGCTATTGTTAATACATGTACTTGTACTTGAATATAACGAAGTTTTCACCACACCTAATGCTAATTTCTGATAGGACCACCCATCATCTAGCAGATATTTGGTAATTCATTCAGGGTGGATGCGTAATAAAGGTTTAACTATTAAGTGCATGTTGCCTTGTTGTTCTTATTGTTTCGGTTTTACGTTTGATTGAAACTGATTGACGACATTGCCTGCTGGTTTGTATCTCGCCACCACGTACACGTTAGAACTGTCTCTGGTTTTCGCCTTTGCCATTCCCAGTTCATTACTTGCACCCCATACTAACTGCAAATTAAAATTTAAAAAACAGTTAAGATATTCATATTGAAGTGACTTTTCCACCTTCATCCTTCCCTTGACAATACGACTCTCACCAATTTTGCCAACAGCCAATTAAAGCCAATCGTTACCTTAATAGAAATCTATTGACTCAGTTTCTTGTGTTAAGTTTCGCTGAATGTAACGCGGCTTCACTTTGGTTGTTTCATGGTGACATTGCGACGATTCAATTCAAATGTAACACCCGGAAGCCACAACTAAATCAAAAAGTATGGCTTTACCTGGATTCGATGTAAACCTCAAAACTTCTCCTATGCAACAGGGCACAACAATAGAGCTAAAGTTAATTTACTTTCATATGCTTGACGGTGTAAAAGGCAAAGAAGTGACTACATCGTGACAGAAGGCCGGTAGCTTGATATTTTTGGACTCTTGCTTTGTATGTGTCCAGATTTTTGTTTGAAGCGGAGCCACTCGCCAAGAGGCGTAATTTCAGCCTCTCGACTAAGGAAGTTAGAAAGTGGACGAAAAAGGTTTTAAAAAGCAATATAAATCGCGCCTTAAGAAACAACCGACTGATTTTTGCAGAAACAACGAGCTTTGTTCGTACATGCAAAGGATAACAAAGCTCCGGCTTTATAACGAAACACTTTATGACGAGTTTCCCAGGAAACTAGGAAGTTTTTATTTCACGGGAGACTCGATATTCTCCAAGATGAAGTCGAGAGGCAAAATAATAAATAAAAAAGGAAAAAATTCGGTTAGACTTTAAACTTTTTCTTTTGGGATAAGTCATTAAGTTTTTGTTGCACCTATCCAAACGTTGCAAAAATAACTTACCTGTGAAAAGTGACCAGTGTCTATAGTAAACTTGGCGTCTTGGAAATTGTACAGATTCACTTCGTTATACCATGCATCAATGGCTCGCAGTAAGGCCTTGTCATCGCTTCCTACCTCCGCCAGATTCTCCCCATAATCAGCTGAACTCTCATTCTCATGAGCCAATCTCTGTTCTCTAGCTAACTTATCGGCCCAGTCCTGCGCTTTTTCCGCCAGCTCCTTGCTCCAGGTGAGCTCAGGAGCCTGGTGCATAGCTCTGTACATGTTAGTTAGCATCAGTGCATCCTTCCTTTCTTGCTCACTTGGACCTGTGTATACGTGAATAATGAGTAAAAAGTGGATTAAGTGATCCACAACCTCGAGTAGTCGGAAACATAATTTTAAAATCGGCATAGTGCTCAACAAAAGAAGAATCATTAAGTCAAGGAAGGACCTGCCATCTAAGGTTGTGAAAGCGGGAAGTCTAACTGCTTTCAAGGAGGAACTCACAGCTCAGCTAGGTATTGGGATTACTTAGTATTTTTAATTTTCCAATTGCCAATATATAGACTATCATCATCACCATCATCATGATCATCATCATCATCATCATCATCATCATTATTATTATTATTATTATTATTATTATTATTATTGTATTGCTACTGGCACTTTTTCCGTCCATTCGTGTATGTCATTTTAAGGGAGCTTTCATAGGGCTAACCTGTTAACTTCCTTTCAGGGTGCCTATTTTATTTTGGGTTGTCGCTATTAAAATTGCTATCGCTTAGCTTTGACTTGACTCAGTTATCTTCTGTTACGTTTATTCATTTGCATCCTGAATAAACCGTTATTGTATAAACCTTTATTGTACTGATTTGAAAGTACGAGTAGGATTAAAATGTAGGGCACGTAAGTTAAAATTCCAGGGATAATAGCTAAGTAAACTGTAATTTCAGGTGGCTAAAAGGGATGGTTGCTTTTTTCGTCTTACATAAAGGAACCCGTTCACAAACTGAAGTGCACTGTGTAATTACTGGCATCCAAAGTTATAGTTAGAAAGCTAATTAAGTGCAAATGAAAAACCAATCACTGAGATTCGAGAAGTTTAGTGTTGGTTATACATGTTAAAGATAGTTGAAGACGGAAAGGCTGTCCAGATTGTCTGTTTTTCTAAGATCATATCTTTGAAACGCGTCTGCTGACTTTTAGAAGCAATGCTTACAAGAGTTACAGCTTACAATAATGAAACATTATTTGAAGAAATTCTTTTGTTGTGATCAATTCTTTTTGCGGTACGACTTAGAATCGCAAAAAATAAAAATACACTAACCCTCACCAGCTTTTATGTGACAAAACAAAAAGTGCAGCTATTGTGGAAGTGGTCCTATTGCAGCTGGGGTAGATTTTGTTCCAAATTTACCGTGACATGTTTACTGTGCAACATATGTTTAAGGTATGACACAAGGAATCTTAAAATTCAGCATACCTCTGTCTTGACACACTGCACCGGAATATCCCTCGGGACAACTACAGGTAAAGTTCTGTCCCTCGGGCTCGCAGGTTCCTCCATTCTTACATGGGTTCGGTTGACACGGGTTTGGTGGCGGGGGAGTAACTATAAACAAAATTATGTATGTTTTTAAATAGCATTAAAAATTACAATATGTAGCCATAATCGTAATCTTCTATAAGCTAATAATTGTTCCAATGTTAAACTGCCACCAGTTAAAACTCTTCAACCAATTGTTTAGCACATTTTTAAAGATTTTGCATGGATGGGTTTGTTTGTGGCTGGCCATCGTTACAAACTATGAGTAAACTACCTCAGCATTCAAATTATCCTTTCGATGGCTACGAGCAGGCTTGTAGAGGCACGTTTTAACGGTACCTTATAAACGCTATTGGTTTTGAATAGTGTTACCAGTAATTCTCGCGCCCTTAAGAGGGAAATATACAAATTAAAAATAACCTTGTTTAAACTGCGTTGCCATGCCTATTCATAGCAGTTGAATATTTGTTTACCGACTTCATTCCTCTGATACGGTTGACTTCATGTACTACTGTGTTACAAGATGTCCGGCCGCTCGGAGCGTTTAATTACTACTTTTAATTATTACTGTTGGACATTTAATCAAAATCAAAAAGTATACTTTCAGCAGTTCACCCTTTTAAAGTTTATTCAGTAGGTGAAATAATGAAGAAAACGGAAAGGGAGCGTTCAAACATGCAAATCGATACAGCCTTGTCTACGGTGCACGTGCATTTGACCCTGCAGTAGCATTTCGGAGAATTAAGCATGAAGGTTCGAAAAGACCTTATTTACATTTTCGAAATGGAACAAGAGTCGCATTGTCTTTTGAAAAGTGTCCAAAAGTGGTACGCTCATGAAGTGGGTCTTTTTATCAACGTAACCGATTGCTTTCAAACGGCAGTGGTTACATTTTGATAATAGTCACTGCAAAATTTGTCCTGTCAGCTAGTAGTCGCCATTTGAATGCATGTTCATTGCCCTTAATAACACAGGCGCGTCAATCATCTTTTTGTGACGTCAAACGAAAAAGGCGTTGGTTCCACCTACTGAATGCTTGCATCGTGGTTGTACAATGGTTTTGAACGCACCTTTTCCGCCTCCAGTTTTGTGGTGTATACCTGTACATGTACCTGTTGTCTCAGGGACTTTGGTGGTTGGTATTGTCGTAACTGTGATTACTCCGGGTTTTGATGCCATGTTCGTTGTAGTGGATTCAGTCGTTTCCTGTTCCGGTGGCTTTGTTGTCGGCGTAGCTGTCGTCACTGTAAGTTGTTCTGGTTTTATGGTAGTAGCAGTTGTCTGAGTGGTAGAAGGAATTGGATTTGGAGTTGTTGTGGGTGTTAGAAACTCCGGCTTAACAGTTGTCGCTGTAGTTGTTGTTTGCAAACTCGTTGTACCTGTAGTGGTTGAAGCTGTTAAACCTGGTTTTTCTGTAGATGTACTTGTCGAGGTTGTGGAGGCAACAGTAGGTGTTGTTATTGCTGGATTTTGAGTTGTTGTCGGTGTTTGTTCTGGACCAAGTGTTGTAGTATTTATTGTTGTTGTCAATTCCGGTTTAGTTGTAGATGCAGTTGTCGATGAGGTTAGTTCTGGATTAATGGGAGATACCGTTGTTGTGGTAGTAAGCCCAAGGTTAATTGTTGTACTCAATTCGTCTGGATTTACAGTAGTAGACGTCGTTGGAGTTGAAACTTCTGGGCTTAGTGTAAAATGTGTAGTCGTGGGTGGTTCTGGGGTTGTTTTTGTAGTTTGTCCTTGACTCAAAGTAGTCACAGTCGTCTGTCTTTCTGTGGTTAAAGTGGTCGTAGATGGTGGTGTTGTTGACCCTTGATTTACGTTAGCTGTGGTTACTGATGACGTTTGTTCTGGTTTAGGTGTAGTTGGAGGTGCTGCTGTAGTGGCAGTGGTTGTTAAATCAGGATTTGCTGTGCTCACTGTTGATGTGGTCGTTAACTCTGGATTTGTGCTTGAAGTTGGTTCAGGCGCAGCTGTCGTAACTTGAGGTTTTAATGTAGTTGCAGTGGTTGGCGTCGTTTGTCCTGGAGGTGTCGAAGGTTGCCGTGTAGTAGGCGTTGTTGGGGGTGCTGCAGTTGTTACTTCTGGATTCACTGTACTAGTAGTTGTCACCTCTGATGTTACTGGGGATGAAGTAGTTGTCAGTCCTGGACTCAATGTAGTTTGTGTTGTTAGCGTTGTTGGAGGTGCTGCAGTTGTAACTTCTGGATTCTCTGTGCTAGCTGTAGTACTTGAGGTTTGTACCCCTGATGTTCCCGGCGATGAAGTAGTTGTCAATCCTGGATTTAATGTCGTGTGTGTGGTCGGAGTTTCCTGTCCTGGTTTTAAAGTTGTAGCAGTCGTTGGTGACGTTACCTCCGCATTTATTGTCGTCAACGTTGATGTGGTTATGCTTTCTGGGCGAGAAGGTTGTGTAGTTAACTGTGTGTTTGTTGTGGTAAGTCGCGTTGTCAGTTGTGGGTTTACAGTTGTTTCTGTAGTTACTTCGGGTTTGGGAGTCGTTGCCAATGTTGTTTCTGTTGTTGTTGATTCTTGACCTATCGTTGTCTGCGTTGTTAATGTTTCTGGTTTTGCTGTTGTTGGAATAGTTGATGATATCTCTGGATTAACAGCGGGAGCAGTCGTTGTTGTTGTTGATTGTTCTGGTTTTACACTTGGTTTATGTCCTGGTGCTGTCAAATAAAGTCATGTGTTGAGCTGCTGGCGGCGTACAATTGCATTTGCATGGTAAGATCATAGAGCGTGGGTTTTACAAAGGGGTGAGTTAGCAGTGGTGAGTTAAGGTGGCGACATGAGCTATAGGAAACATGGATTTTGAGTTCTCATCGAACGTTGTTTCAAGCAAACAGCGATGAAATACTTCGACGATTCAATAAAACTAACACCTTACCGTCAGTTCTGCTGTCCCTTGTCTTTGATTTCTGCTTTATCTTCTGCAAATATCATTGTTTCTCCCTGATTCTTCGGTGGGTTCGATGTGCTTACTTTTACCGCCCACCATTTTGAAAAACCACTCATTCCCAGTTCTTTTCATTCCCAGTTCTACGCAGCCAACTAGAAAACCTCCTAAAGCCGCCCTAAAAGCCACTAGGTCGGAAGCGCTTGGGCCGTTGCTAGGAGATTTGTGCCTTTGGCCAATCGTAGGGCCAAAAAGACAATCGCTATTGTTTTTCAAATTCGCCTTCAGCTGGTAAGAGCAAAAAGCTCTTTCCAGTCCCCCAGCAGAACCTAATTTGAATTGTAACTTTTAATCCGTTGCACGACGACCTTCCATATATGAAAGTCCGTCGTGCAATGTTCTTGCCTACCCATTGGGCTTTAGGGCGGCTTTAGGAGGTTTTCTAGTTGCCTGCGTAGAACTGGGAATGAGTGGTTTTTCAAAATGGCGGGGGGTAAAAGTAAGCATATCGAACTCACCGAAGAATCGGAGAGAAACAGGGATATTTGCAGAAGATAAAGTAGAAATCAAAGACAAGGGACGGCAGAACTGACGGTAAGGTGATAGTTTTATTGAAAAGTCGACATATTTCATCGCTGTTTACTTGAAACAATGTTCGATGACAACTCAAAATGCATGTTTCCTATAGCTCATGGTGGCGAGTTAATTCGGGTGAGCTGCAAAATATTGAAAATTCAAGATTCTGCGGGCATAATCTTGAATTTCAAGATTTTGCCAGCAGAATCTTGAATTTTCAAGATTATGACGGTAAGATATTGAAAATTCAACATTTTGCCGGCAAAATCTTGAATTTCAAGATTTTGCCAGCATAATCTTGAGTTTTCAAGATTCTGCCGGCAAAATATTGAAAATTCATGATTTTGCCGGCAAGATTTTGAAATTTCCCGGCAAACTTCATGATAGACAAACCACGTACTATGGCTGGGTGGGCTGGGTCGGCAGTCCTTGTTGTCAATTCTGAAATTGTCTCTGAATTGTCGTTGTTTATTATTGCTACAATTATAATTATAATTCAAGTTTTTAAAGTTTCACGCTCTTCCGTTGTTAAAACCTCTGTTTGACACCGGGCGACTGCCATGGGGAAAAGCCGCATGATCTTGAGGGGTCGATTACATGAGGTGGACTGGTCCGCTTAGCCGGGCTGGCTCGGTTTGCCAGGATCTCGGCAAGTCTGTGAAACACACTAAAAATCAACTTCGCGATTACATGGAAAAATTTCAGCCCGGCTAGCTGGGATTCCGGCATCGCGATGCCGGGATCCCGGCTAACCGGGATGAAAATTTACCATGTAATCGCGATTGCGGGGCCAGCCTGGCTAGCCGGGCCAACACGTTCTCGTCACTAAATTTTGCTTCAGAGCAAAATGGCTCACCAGAAGATAGATATTTCTCTTTCTATATAACACATAAAGGTTTATCAGACCACAAAGCTACGTAAAACTGAAAATAATACGCCAAAATAATGGATTAGCGAAAATAAAAACACTTCATTCATGCTCTTCGATGTAGCCATTTTTTCACACGACAACTTCTAAATTTAGCCGTAGGCGGGCTGGCCCGCCCCATGTAATACCGGGCTGAACAGTCATCTCGGCAGACAGAGCCAGCCCTTCTACCGAGCCAGCCCGGCTCATGTAATCGGCCCCTAAATTTTGACGGTTTTCCCGGTATGATCATGGAAACAAAAAGCAAACCGCGGTGATAAACGTCAGGAAATATAAACGCATTTCTGGAAAGAAAAAAGGCTTTATGATTTTTCTTTCCAGAAATGCGTTTATATTTCCTTATCTTTATCATCGCGGTTTGCTTTTTGTTTGTTCTTATGCTAAGATGGCCAAAAAACAAAAGTAACTATGATCATGGAAAATTCCACATTATGCATCAAGATTTTGTTGGCAAAATGTGGAATTTGGAGGAAATGTAAGTAAATTCTAAAGATTTTTTAACTTGCTCAAAATCTACGGACTTTCTAAAACCTTTACACCATCTCAAAATCTCGAGAAAAAAACCTCAATATTTTGCCGGCAAAAAATTGAAAATTCAGTATTCTGCCGGCAAAATCTTGAAATTCAAGATAGTGCCGGCAAAAGATTGAAAATTCAAGACTATGCCGGTATAATCTTGAATTTTCAATATTTTGCCGGCAAAATCTTGAATTTCAAGATTTTGCCGGTAAATTATTGAAAATTGAAGATCATGCTGGCAAAATATTGAAATTCAGGATTTTGCAACTCACTCTGAGCTTAACTCACCGGAATAACTCACCAGCCGTAACTCGCCCTGCTGGCAGACCCATAGAACGTTTATGGGAAAAGTTAAATTATTGTATTTTCATTTCTGTTAGATTAGAATTACTTGTTAACATTATTTTGGAAGAGTTTTCTTCTGTCTCTTCTTCCTCATCATAGATGTTCTATATTATCTTACTTGTCACTGAGGTTTAACAAATGAAAAAAAAAAGTTCAAAAATTTCGTCTAACGTCTAACACAACAATTATACACGACAAAGCCGAAGTAGCAATGATATCGCTGTTATCTCACCTGAACTTAATATCCGGCATCGTTATCCAATCAGGTCATACACAATGTTCGTATATTTTGTTGTTGATTATTTGCTATTTCCTATTATTCAAATAGTCTTTTATCAATTACAATTTTTGTTAGTATTTTTAAGCATTTTAGAATTACAATACTGAGCTGTAATCTACATGTGGAAGGTTTGTATTAGGAGTTATCAGTATAAAGATAGGAAGCCTTCATTAGCTACATATTTCCATATATCTATTATTTCAGTTAGAAGTTTCAGTAAATGTTTCAAAAGTCGTCACTACGAATTTGAAAAACTGATGAATAATATGATCAAAGGTTACGTTTTCCTCCGAATGTAAACCGTTCTTTTCAACTGTCAGTATTCTGGCACAATCTGGTCGAAGCGTCACTTTTGTCTCCTCCCAAACCAACCATCACTAAATGACTAGCCGACAAAACAAAACCCATCCATGAATTACAGGTCTCATCAGAATAGAATACGGCGTCTGAAAACAACAATTAAAATGATTTTGCAAAACTTTGAAGTTGAGACTGACTTCTGCATTTGTTTCCAGTGCAGTACGTATGAGAATAGCATCAAATATAAGTATTGATAGTGATGATAACCAACAGTAATCGTACTAGTTTGCTTAAAAAAAGGACAAGGTTATAATTTAAAAGCCTTGTCAGTGCGCCCGGATTTATTTACGCATGCGTTACAGAAGCTGTTGGGCTTTGTCTAAAAGGGTGTAATTTCTCTGCGCCCGCACATGCGGTGACCTTGAGATCCGATAACAATGATTTAGTAATACAAGTAGCAGCATGCAGGATTTGTGATTATTCGGCATGCCGTTACCTGTTGCTTTAGGTGGACTTGCCGGAGCAGTAGTCGGGAGTGAAGTTCCTAAAAGGTACGTCTGACTCGGTTAGTATTAGTTACGTCACCCCAATGCGAGGAGACCTCGGAAAGTATACATGTCAAGTTGCAGTCGGTTGCATCTAATTGAACATCAACAAGTGACTAAAAACGACCTAATCTGATATGAAACATAGCTTAACTTGGCTTGATTGGTAATCACACACACACACACACACACGCACACACACACACCAAGCCTGACAACGCTCTAGGCAAGCCGTTGCACTCGGAGAAAGTTGTTTGTTACTTAAGTTGGTTTAAATCTGTGCTTAACGGTGGTAAGGATAAATTATTGTTTAAAATCCTTTCTGGTAACCAGTTATAGCACGAAAAGTGGGCTAATGCACCTTCAGATGGCTTGTCAACGCCTGTGTTTACATGTAGTTCCAGTTTCTGTAGCAGGAAGCTACTAGGAGCGACACTAACCCTCGGGATTGGGGACGGGATTGGGTGAAGGATAACCGCTGCATTGTTTTAGAATTCACTAACGGTTCGCTGTTACCCATTTATACGCCTGAGTGGAGAGATTTAGAGTGGAGTAACTTCCTTTTCTAAGGAAACACCAGAACATGATGCAAAGACCAGGCCTTAAACTACAGATCCTCCTAACTCCCGATTAAAAGTCCGATCGAAAGTCCAACGCGCTATCCATTGTACCACCGGGCCAACACACTAGTTACGGACTTAAACAACCACAACGGCAGTGACAACAAGAACGACGCCATACGAAAGGTTGATTTGGCTGATTGGCCAAATAAATTGAATCTGCAAGGTGCGTTATTCATGTTGATATATTTCTTTGCCGTCCGCCGCAAAACAACAACGTGAAATGACTAATTGCAAATGGAGAACTAATCCCCACTGGACGGGATTGGGTGAAGGATAACCTCTGCATTGTTTTAGGATTCACAAACGGTTCCCTGCTACCCATTTTTATGCCTGGGTCTAGAGATAGCCCGGTCACATAAAACAAATTGTACGATTTGGAAATCTCACGAAGTAATTTAAAATAAGTCAATAGGCCATTACCTTCAGCCTAAGAAAGGCTGTGGACCAGGCCTCGGTTTAAAAACGAGAGAGAGGACAACTCGGAAACAGCCATTATTGCTTTGTTCTAAGTTTTGATTTATGTTATGGAGTCCAGATACAAGTAGCAGCATGCAACATTCTAATTTATTAGCATGCTGTTACCTTGCGCAGGGGTTGCCCCTGTAGTGGTTGTTATCACTAAAAAGGTAAGTGTAGAGAACAAGCAGGAGCGCTTTTTGAGTGTAGCGAAATCGAAACCCAATCACTAGAAAGGAGCAACTGATACATGTAAATGGCGCGGAAAAACACTAGCGAATAAGTTCAGATTCATTTTGGTTTTACATCTGTTACTTTTGTTTTATTTAGCTGGGAAAGCTGAACAAGCTTTTTAAGAAAACCTCAGAGCGAAATAAAGCTGAACGAAAGCAGAGGATATTACATGGTTGCGGGGAGATACGACATTTATCTTCGAGTGGAAAATAAGTTGCGTTTATATGTATTCTAAATATTATAGCAATGAGGCATATAACTGCTATAAACTTCATCCGCTGAGACTGAAGTAGCCACGACAACCGTGATATCTTCACATGTGAAAGAAAAAAATCGTATCTTCACTGGATACGAAATCTTCGTCACTAGAATAATCCTGGTATTTCATCGGTGTCCATAAAATAAATTGTTATCTCTATTCTCTTACGGGAGAGATGAAAATTGATGACCACTTAATTATATGTATACTCAAACGACGTTCGATTCATTTTGCCAAGAGATATTTTTGACTGATTAATCTTGTTTTCATAACTTAAAAGTTGTAATGTGTGCAGAGTTTTACGTGTATAACTCTGTGTTGTTTACATTGCTGTTTTGCTGCCTTTCCCTTTTTCTAAAGCACAAAAAATCTCACCTTGAGGAACAAAAGTGACGTTTGGTTTTCCCTGACATTCTGAAAACAAAAACAACAAATCATGTTAAAACTATGAAAAGAGGGCGGTTTGAGTATCTAGTACAAGAGATTAATGTTGTCCAAATTATGCAACAACCAATTTTTCAAAGATCAAAAGGCAGCCTGTAAGACCTACAAAATAAAGCAAACCATTTGGATCGCACCAGCGGACAGAATAGTGCTTCTGCAACTTTGAGCAAGTTTAGGCAAATCTCGAAAGATGGCCATTTGGAATACTTTTTACTTTTTTAACTTAACAAGGATAGTTTCTTCTTACTTTGTATTATGGCGTAGGTGTAAGTCGTGCTGTTGACCACGAAGTATTGACACTTCGAGCTTTCATTTTTAGTAGGACCTGTAGGATAGAAAATACTTTAATAACTGTTTATTACAGCCCGTCCAGACTACCATCGTTCCTTAAGGTAGACAAATTTACTTTTCGAGTAACTGTTATTATTCTTTTATCGAGAATGTTTACGGGCGTTGACAGGGGTTATGATTTACGAAATAGTGAAAGATAAAGCCAATGGTGGCTATAACTAGAATTTGAATGTTTGAGACTTGGTTTTTGGTGCTTGATTAACCGTAATGCTGTTAGTGAGTATGTAACTTTATTACTAACACCTGGGGGAACAGGGAACAACAACAGCAAAACCTTAAGGTGTTTCGATACAGTTTTTTGGGGACCATACCTAACTTTTTGAATCGGGTCTTAGACAGTCTTCTCCTTGTCAGATCAACGTGAAATTTGCAATATTTGTTGGTTTTGGATTGAACGTTAGCGTGGTTTACATTTTGTAACAATCGATATTTCCATGACAACGATAAACAAAAATCCTCAAAAAGAGTAAAATTGAAATTTTGCGCGATCCAGATTTCACTTTGAAAAGCAAATACCAACATCTTAAACTGTGGTGTATGGCAAACAAAATATACAAGAACAAAAACATTCTGTTTGTTTGTTTGTTTGTTTTGAAGTAAATCGCAAAAACATTTTCAACCTTAGTTTTTGCCTAGTAATAGTAAATGCACCGAAAAATAATCAATGCTTTGATGAAATGGCTAGAAAATACTGTTAAAGTGTGTCTTTTCCTTGCTATTTTTCTCCTAGAAAGTTTTGTTGAAACTGGTGTTCGCGATCTCGAGAACGAGTTGTTTTTTATAAGATCAATCGTGTAATAATTTTGTGGTAATTTTTGAATTTGAGCGCTTTTGCGAAAATCTTAAGAACAGCTCGATAGATTTTTTTAAAACATTAAATACGCGTGCTTGACGATGTGACCAATTTTAGTTTTGAGTCTTATTAACATTGATTGACTGGAACGCTTTTAATTTAACGTTAAGGAGGATGTATGAACCGAGGGAAAAGGTTGCGTTACATATTCACAATTGGCAAGTAAATGCTAATATATTCACAGTAATGCTCAATACATTCGTCCGTGATTTTTACTTTTCGTCGTAATATACAGGGCAACAAAGAACAAAGAAACCAGATATAAGTCACGAAGCAATGAAAAATTTTTTTCAAACAAAAAGTGTTTTGTTCACTACAACGAAAGGATACCGTAAACTATCGCGACTGTTGCTTTTATGGCCTTCACGATTGCGATTAGAAATTTTCTTCTCTTTTTCTGACAAACGTTTCTGAAATCGTTGTTGTTAAAAGAGCCAATTTTAAATGAAAAAATAAATAACGATCGAATGTAGGCGAGTACCGTTCACATACCGCTTGGACTTGTTGTAGCAGGTGGGGCGGCAGTAGTGGTAGCATTCTTTTGTGGGGCAGTCCTCACCAATGCAGTGTTAGGTGAGCCAGTGGTGGGTCCACCAGTGTTTGGGGACGTTGCAGAGGGGAGAGGAGTGGGGCTGTTATTTTCTCCTGAGTATAAAAATGTCACTGCTGATTCTGCAGAAACACTTTTAATTACTTACTCGACATTTATGTTTGTGGGAATGTGTGTAGGTGTATGTTGTTTCTCTTACCCTCATAATTATTGTAATAATCTTAACTTGAGTAGTGCAACAAACATTGAAGAAAACTCACATCATTTTGAATCAAAACGTTTTGGAAAATTCCATTAAGTTGTTAATAATCGTGTGTCAAATTTGTGGAGTACCAAATTAATGCTAGTATGAAACTGATGAAATGTTAAACTGAATTGATCTGCATAGAAAGTAAAAAAAAATTACCGCTCAGTTAACATAACAATCGATAACAATGACTTTATAAAGCAGACGATACGACGCTCTTTCCTCCTCATAACGCCTCTATTGTCGCGTAAAACTCTTAAATCTTTAGATTTACATGTTACAGGATGAATGTTACTCGCTTGCTAGCAACCTCCTACACATCTCCATGTATTGCCATTGTCTCAGTTTATTTATAAACTCACATACCTGTGGCAGGAGCGCTCGTTGGTGCTGATGTGGGTTCAGTCGCGTTGTTCACGTTAACATCTATTGAAATGTTTCTAGTTGTGGGGGAACTGGGTGTGGTGGGAGGTAAAGGTACTGTTGTGGGGAGTGCGGAACTTGGATTGGTGGATGGCGTTGGGTCCGACATTGTTCCTAACAACAAATACAGTATGTGTTATCAAGTAATTCAACACAGCATGACGTGAATAGTTACCACACATATAGCCTTAACACTGTTAAGACAATATTAAAATAGCAGCAACAATAAAACAAACAAACAGACCAGACACACGAGCTGATCACGTTGTAGAAACTCGATCAGAGTTCTTTTGGGACTCATCCACGTTCCTTTTCAAATGAGTGATGTTGAAAATACGAGAGGCGGTTCGCAACCAGCGACACCATCCTGCCATAAACCATGAGCTATCATAATGGCTGCCAACTTGAGTCCTCCATTTTACGAGTCTATGTTATAGCCACGTATAAACGAGTCTACAGCATCACTTAGTCTTTATTAAACTTAGGAACTCAAATGAGTCCGGATTGCTCGGACTGAGTTTTCAAAACGTTTTCTTCCTGGTTGATCAAGAATATTTCGCTACCTATTTTCATTTGATGGTTTAACGCGATTCAGTAATTGCAACATTACTAGTTCACTGATGAAAACTTATGAATTGAACAGCCATTTGGTTCATGACCTGGCCGTCAAATCGAAGTGTTGCTTCCAGTATTTCCTTCCTTTGAGCTACTTTTTCATTAATACAATTTATCAATTTTTGAAGCGTCTGAAATATGAAATCCATAGTTCAATAATACAAGCCTCGAACTGGCAGTTTAAGGGTTAGCATTCCAGTTCAATGCAAGAGTCCTGCGTTGAACTGGACTGCATGCGAATAGAGATAGCGCATGTTTTTTATTCTATTGCACCAGGTTGTTCATTTTCATTTCTTTCAAGGATTATCTACATTTAAAACTATACTTATTTTGAGAATTAAAAGTAATGCACAGATGTTTCACGTCAGAAGAGGTTTGCGACCATGTGATAAGGGTAAAATCCATGTTAATCTACAAGACATCATACCTGGTGGGAAGACATTGTCCTTGAAGATAATAGGCCCGCCTCTGTTTCCTCGGGGACTGTATCTTGCAACTAAAATGAAGCCGTATTTGCTGCTTTTAGCTGCCCCAATTCCAAATCGACGGGTGTTTTTCCACACTTCCTGAGAACAATGATGATGAAAATGACATGCATAACATAACCTTTACAGTCTAATAAATTGAAATCAAAATACACCTTTTTTTATTTGCCCCACAATGTATGGCCCACACGGATAGCTTATGACGCTGTTTTTGAATCTAAAAACTCCATTAATCCAAACATCCCGTATGACCCGTTGATGGCAGTATTAACAGCGTAAACTGTCCTCAGTTTTTTTTAATTGACTTGCTGAATGTAATTCACATCTAAGTGTCCAAATAAAAGACAGCTAGAACTTTGTTTATATCTTGTACTCTAGAACGAAAAACGGTTAAAGTGGTTTTGTGTTCTCGAATGCATAGCCGAAGACTACTAACATTTCTTTCTCGACGAAAAATTGAGGCTCGTGTTTTAGTGCACAACTTTTCACATGTAATTCAGCCATGCGCTGGCTGTATGGGAACCTTACTTAATTTACATATAATATGAGTTACTACTTCAATACAAGAGGCCCGACAGAAAGATGACATAAGCTGGTACCTGTGTAAAGTGCATAACCACGCCACCAGCCGTGTTGGGTTTGCCCATTCCAAAGTCATAGTTCTTGACCTCATCGTACCAATCGTCAACAATCTCTCGACACTGAACACAATCGTCTCTCTTTATTCCTTGACATTTCTCCTTGTAAGGTTTGAAGTAGGCCAGGTTTTCTCCTTGGTCCTTTACTTGCATGCTGTTGTAATCATGTTCGAATGTGTTGCTCTTTGCTAGTGCATTGGCCCAAGCCTGAGCATCAGCCGCGAGGGCTTCGGACCAAGCGAGGTCTGGAACACCATGTCGTCTTCTTAACTGGTTGGTTGCCTGTAAACAGTTTTTGTCAAAACCGTCGAATGACAAGACTGCAAGAACAATTTATATAACAGTCTAGTCAGTTTTTGGCTCTAGTAAAATATTACATTAAAATTAAACATGGATGAAATGAAAAACATCTCGACCTATTTGGTGTTTATATTTTAAACTCTTCACCTCTAGTCAAATGCCTTTTGATAACACTTTGATCTCAACCGCCGGCTGTCTTTGTTGCTGTCATTCGATAAAAACATTTTGGCTGGTTAAAGGCATATTTAGTCGGAGCAACGCAACTGTCAGTTAATACTTGATAGATGTAATCCGCTAGCTATGTTCTCACTGAAGGATCAGTAATCCGGGTTCAGCTGGCTTGATAGCTGAGTTGAATAGAGCGCTGCATCGGTATCGCAGGATCATACATAGGTTCGAATCGAGTTAAACCCTGAATTTTTCAGGCTGTTCTTTTTCAATTCCTTTTAAAAGTTGGTAACTTTAACTGAGATGGTCGTCAGCATTTTGCATTTCATCCACAGTTCACATATATCAGTGTTTCATATATTTACTTTCATTCATTTACCGCCTACGGGATTACTACGGATACAGAAAAGACCAGCTCCCAGTTGGCTTGATAGCTCAGTTGGGTAGAGCACTGCTGCACCAGTATCGCAGACGGAGGTCGTGGGTTCAAATCCCTTTCAAGCCTTAATTTGGCTAAGTTGATATCTTTCACTGTGAGAGTTATCATCATTTCGTATTTCATCTGCATTTCATTATTCCATGTACACCTGATTGAAAAAACGCTGTTTGGTAAAATGTATAAACCATGAACGACGCGACATTATGGAATTCTGGGAAAACAGCAAGGCAAGCTTATTACTCCGTTCCGTTTCTTCATATTCAAGGAATTTTTTATTCATGGAGAGATTTTGGAGTATACCTATCAGTTTTATTTTTTTCCGCTTTTATTCGCAGGTTCTTCCGCTTCCCAGAAAACCATTGGGTCGTATAGTTTGTGGTTTGTGGTTTTTACCCGACAACGTTTCTTCAATGAGTTGTAACCACTCTCCGAAATGATTAAAGAAGAACAACGTCAGTGATTTCATTTCAACACAAATTCCAGCATAACATAATTGGTATGAGCATCCAAATTTTAAAACTGTTTGGCTAAATAAAACTAAACATCCATGAGTTTAGTAGATGCAGCTATAACCTAAGAGTGGAAAGTCTGGAGGGATGTCAGCAAAAAGATGGATTTTTACATATAGGGGACTTAAAGGTGGCCTTCAAGACAATCAAGATTCCACTTAAATGTAATATAAAATAATTAAAAATAAGTAAATGAAAGCCTTTTGTATACGATACCCAATGGAAACAAAACTTGTAAACAAAGAAGAAATCCGAGCATAGCGTCTGGTATTGAAGCACTTCACCTGCTGGGGAATTGAAATAAACTCGATTTAAGATCAACAATTTTAAGTACGTTTTCCCATAAAACTTTTTTTACGTAATGAATTCCTCGATAACATTTTTCCCTGTCCACTTGGCGATTAACAAAGTCTGACACTTCTTTTATTAACCTTGCAGAAAAAAATGTACACCAAGGTATAGTGTTCGTCCCAGTATCATCCGTAGAAAAGCCCAACAATTGACATCTCTTTACGTGAAACAACTCATTATGCAAGCTGCCACTTTTTCTATGGATGGTAGGACGAAATTGTTACATGCGGTTAAATCAAGGAGAAAACATGCCCCTTTTACAGCAGTGTCAATGCAGTATGTTAACAAGGTAAGCAGTGGATGAACTAGGCTAAGCAGTGGATGAATTAGGCTAATGGATGAACTAGGTTATTCGAAAGGTGTCAATGTGTAAAGAATCGGTTTGAAATGAGTATTGCAAATAACCGACGGTAAGCATTATGGAACAATTCGCGATTTTGTAAGAAACCAGCTCAAGATTCGTTAAAACTCAAGAGTCGTTCAATTTATTCTAATCTCTTAATCAACTGTATTATAATGGTTTAACACGAATGAAACTCACAGACAAAACATTTCCTTACCAGGAATTTGGTATTAACTTCGCCTCGTTTCGCCTAACACAACATTCCACAATATACGTTTTCTTGCTATATCAGGTTTCAACTTTCTCTTCAATACATTACTTTCTTTTAGTTAGCTATAGATCTGCGGTTATTTATTATTGAATATACAAGTTTTGTCTTGTGCCACAAAATGAATACACTATCACAGGTGGGGAAGTGAAAATTTCGACACGCTTGTTAAGCTCGCCTTGTTCAGAATTATTTAGTAGTCAGAGGGACTGTATTGTCGCTCTTTCATTTTATCTGTTGTTTACTGTTTGTTGTTCAGTGTCACGAGAATACTGAACAAAAACAGTCTCTCTTGAATCGTGTTCTGTTGTTTACAAATTGCAACTCTGTTAAAAGATTCCCGAAATTTACCAGTATTATTTCAATACACCAGCTTAGGCAGGTTACGCACAGGTGATAGGCGTATCCAGACTCCTCTCTTTGTGATCCCATTACAGTCCTTTAAAACCTTTCCCTGGTGAAGTTGCTTCTATCAAATTTAGTATATGAATGCATTATTACTGGAAAACTTTTTTCTATAGAGGATTACGTGATCTGAATTGGCAAATTTAAATTCTGCGTTCATATTTCGCGATGAAATAGTTTGGAAACTCAGTTCTATTTATCGGAAAGTGCTTAAGACAAGTTTGCCGAGGAACATTTCTTGGGAACTAAAAACTTAAAAAACTTTGTACGCCTCAAGCACTGCTTTTACAGGAAGAAAAGTTATTTGTACTTCATTTGATATAACTGCTGTGAAACAAACGAAGTTTGGCACGTGGAACGTCTTCTTCGCACTTAACATGTAGTGTAAATGATACCCAGGAGTCACATTATAAGCTGGTGAAGTATGATCGTCCGGGGGAGTGTAGTCTTAAGAAGGACTGTTTGTTGGCCGACGTTTTGACAACGTGAGAGGAAGCCATCATCACTGAGAGTTAAAGACTTTGATGAACAAGACTCTGATCTCTGACTCTCCTAGAGACAAAATTCAAGTTTTGTATCACATCCCTATTTATTAATTCTTTAGGAATGGCTATCCACATCGGCCCTTGGTAATGAGCTTTCCGTGATTAGGGAGTTATTCACTTCGCACTTTGCACGATTGCAAATATAATCTGCCACAGAAAAGCGAGAGTGTTATGGTACGCCGAAAAAGTGTAAATTTTTGCAGCTGTGTCAGCACCAATTAAATGTTGAAGTAACGCCAACATGGTGTACATTTACACCTCAATTGTATAAACAACCAACAATTCTGATTTGGATTTAGTAAAAAAAAACACAGTGTGATGTGGACGCGGAACTCGGGTAATTTTACACGAAGAAAGTATATTTTTGACACCCTAATGGTGTAAAACAACTTGCAAGATTTTACACTAAAATAGCGTAAAATAACATTGCCAACTTTGCTTTAATGACACCCACCACGTGTTGTGTTAACACTGTTCTAGTGCACTACAACACCAAAAGAAAAGATGCACGTCGGTTACTTTAACCTTGTAATTATCGCTGACAGACATCACTAGTATCCAAATTTATTTCACTTTAAATATTTATTTGGTTACTATACCTTAAAACAAAATTCATGAATCCAAAAATTATCTTGAAACAAAAACCTTTTAGGACAACTTCGGAAACTTACTATACATTACAAAGAGGCTGCTCTTATGTCTTAGCTTTCAATAAAATAGTGAGTGAATAAGACAGTTATAAAAACTAAGAAAGCTACAGAGATTCCAAAACAGTGCATTAATTTCCGCAGGCTTAATTTTTGTTAACATCTACACTGTATGCTGATGTGCCAAAATAATGAAAATCAAACCCACACAAACGCTGAGGCCTTTTAAAAGGCATTTTATTAAATTAAAAGTACTATTCTAGTTGTTCTAGAAAAATGAAGTCAACGAATGTAGATCGACTGAGTGATTTTGATGATGAACTACACCCTGTTCAGAAACCACCTTCATCTGATTCATCATTCCACTGTGAAAAAGAATACGAAGAAAATACTTTAGTAACTGTTTATTACAGCCTACCCAGATTAACATAGTTCCTTAAGTTCTACAAATTTACTGTTCGAGTACATGTTATTATTCTTTTACTGAGAAGGTTTACGATCGTTCTGCTTGTACAAATAGTGAAAGATAAAGCCGGTGGTGGCTATAGCTAGAATTTGTATGTTTGAGGCTTGGTTTTCAGGGCACGATAAACGTAATGCTGTAGGGGAAACAGGTGACAACAACAGCAAAACTGTTAAACTGTTTTGTTCACTACAACGAAAGGATACCGTAAACAATCAAGACTGCTGGTTGTATGGCCTTCAGAATTTCCTTCTCTTTTTCTGACAAATTTTTCTCAAATTATTATTGTTAAAAGAGTCGATTTTAAACGAGTAAAAAGTAATAACGATCAAATGTAGGCGAATACTGTTTACATACCGCTTGGACTTATTGTAACCGGTGGGGCAGCAGTGGTAGTAGCATTCTGTTGTGGGGCAGTCGTCACCAATACAATGCTAGGTGAGCTAGTGGTTGGTCCACCAGTGTTTGGTGACGCTGCAGAGGGGAGAGGAGTGGGGCTGTTATTTCCTCCAGAGGCTACTGTGAAAAAGAATACGAAGAAAATTAGTAATGCTATATATTTAAGATTATTCACTCGCACACACCATGATTTGGTGTATGCAAAAAAAAAAACAAGCGAAACCAATTCGACGTTCATGCTATCCGTACGTTATAAAGTAATGATTCTTTTCGACAAAGCGTTTACCGTTCTGCGAGGCCAAGATCTGTTTTCATAGGAGGAAAATGTTTTTTTTTTTTTAATGGCCAATAAAAAGATAACACTAATTTGAGTTACCTTCCGTGGTTTTAGCTCGGTGCGTCCGTTCCCACTGAAATTCCTCTCCCAAAGAAGGTCAAAATTCAACATCGCGTGCCGCTATTTTAAATCGTACTTACCAGCCTGGGGTCCGTTTCTGGAAACTCCCGATAACTTTCCGGGCCCGAAAACTATTTTAGGTGCACAATGTTCTCGAGCAGCTATATAATTTTTATTGATTTTGAAAGCTAAATTTTAATCTTTGTAATATTCCGTGAAGCATATCGCTCAGTTTGCGCCAATAATTACCATTAGCTGACAAATAAATGAGCTCGAAAACATACTTTCTGGAACCGGAAAGTTATCGGGAGTTTCGAGAAACGGGCCCCAGGCCGATTGTCCTTGACGTCATTCCGTCCAACGTGAGGGGTCTTCTCGGAGTTACCTTGTTTATGTTTATTATCCGTTGTCGCTGACGATGATAGTAGTGACGATAATGAACGAGCGGTTGGAGAGCATATTCTGGTGTTCTTGAAGAGAATACCAGAATATGTATCTGTTGTTTTGGTCGCGTCGAGCATCCTGAACCGGAAAACAAGATGGAAGTACATATACTCTTCCTGGCACTACGTAATCCTAGACGTATTTAATGTTTGAGTAGAAAATTATTTTTACGCATGTAAATCGCTTTATAAATTAAATTAAAACAGTAGGCTTAAATCGAACCTTAGAATTTGGCTTTAACCTGTTTTGTCTACTTTTATTTTACCGCCTGGCGGTGCAATATGCCGAGATTTCTGGCATCACAGAACATAAAGACTTAACGATCGTTTGCTTAAATCGGCAGTCTTATCAACGACGATAGTGGGTCTCCATTATCGGAGCAGCTGAAAACGTTATTCCGTTTCGAAACAGTCTTTCGTGAAATGCTTGCTGCACGCGTGCACATCTTCAGGCTTCGGGAAGCCGAACCTCTCGTCGCGGAGAAGCTGGTCAAGCCACTGCTTTGCCACTCGTCTTTTCTTCACAAGTTAGTTGTGAAAAGTAACTCCTCTTTTTCGGAACTGTTATTAAAATCCGGAACTGGACACGTTGGCATTTTCTCTTCACAAAATGTAAACGAAACATGTGCAGCCGATTTGTACATGTAACAATACCAACAAGCTGTAAGCTCTGTTATACCAGCAGCGTTCACATTTCCCGCCAGTTTCACGCTGGATGAAATATCATCACAGACAAGCGGCCAGGCTGCTAAGCACGATTCAAAATGGCGGCACGCGATGTTGAATTTTGGCCTTCTTTGGAGAGGAATTTCAGTGAGATCGGATGCATTTTAGAAGCTAACACCATGGTCAGTAACTCAACTTAGTGTTATCTTTTTATCGGCGATTTCAAAAAATCTTGGCACTGTTTCTGGAGTGACCTTCTCCTGTAATCACATTCAAGAACGTTCTTTGCATAACTGATCACGGTTTAATTGATGACTAGTCATGCTTATCGGTTTTAAGCCAATCACCTAGCGTTGTTATATTCAGAAATACATTAACGTAATTCATGCATTAGGTTCGGCAATCTGTCGAACGTAGCTGATTCAAACGTCGAACTTTACATGTGCCGAACCTAATTGCGCATGTAAAGTTCGACGTTTGAACCGATACAGTAAACACCCGCATAAAAGTACAAGTGGATTAAGAACCTCCAGGCCGAAATTCGTTATTTTAGACACCCGTTATATAAGAACCTTACAAAAAATATATGAAGACTTATTCAGGATGACCTTGAAAAAAGTAGGTTCTTATATGTGAGTGTTTACATTGTTTTGTTCAAGACGATTTACTAATTATTTCAGAACACTGATTCAACGTATGGTATTTGAAACTTGCGCTGGATGTTATAAATTCACATTTGGCTCATTTAATTGCACGGCTACCAAATCGATACGTTTAAGTTCCAGCCCTGAATTCCCCTTCTACCACTTTTTAGGTACAGATGATAAATTTTTGAGCCTCTCAAATGTGGAACTACTCGTAATTCAAAATACAAGCCTCGTACGGGTTTCCAATTTTACCTTTCGATGTATTCATGCAGGTTTAGCAGTTCAAGGATTAGCAGGTCACGTGAATACCTGAGTCTTGCATTGAACTGAACGTATGCGATCGGAGTTCACGCTTGTTGTTTTATTCTCCTCCATCAGGTTATTCAACTTTGTTACTTCAGAAATAGAAATCTTTGTTTCAAAATCACAACTCGATCTGAGATTTTCATTTCATTTCTGACACTGTTTCCGACAATGATTAAAAAATCCATTTTACAAGACATCATACCTGGTGGGAAGACATTCTCCTTGAAGGTCTCATACCCGCCCATGTTTCCTCGGGGACTGTATCTTGCCACTGATAGGAAGCCGTATTTGCTGCTTTTGGCTGTCCCGAATCCGAATTGACGCGTGTTATTCCACACTAACTGAAAACATAAGACGTAACCTTTGCAGTCCATTAAATCAAAATGAAAATAAACCTGTTTATTTCTGCCACTACATATGGCCCAGAGAGATAGCTTATGCCGTTATTTTTGTATCTAAAACTCCGTTAATCCAAACACTCCCGTTAAAACGACCACATTTTTGATGTGTTGATGGTCGTATTAACAGCGTTGCACTGCATACTGAAAAAGGGAAAAGCTAGGCAACCGTCCTCGTGGTAAAGTCGAAGGTAAGCGATTTAGTCTAGTCGATTTAGATTTGGATGCCAGTAAACTGCTGATAAGAAAAATGCAGCGCGACCGTTATTTATAGGAAATAAAGGCAGTGCATGGGTATAGGAACTTTAAACCTTTAAGTTAAACGTCCCAAGACAAACGCACTTTTCCAAACTAGTAAAAACATACCCGATCGCCATGTAGGATATACCTTTTGAATTGAGTTGTCGACTGTAATTCGAATTTGATAGAAGCGAGTTTAAAACGTTATGATAAAAATGTTAAAGATTACACCTAGTTAACCATATGACATTTTGTTCTCTGTCTGTCCATTTATTGACCATTTGAAGACATGGCCTAGCAAATAACACTCTAGAACGAAAAATGGTCAAAGTGATCTTGTCCTCTGAAGTCACGTGCATAACCGGATAAATTCAAAACAAAAACTAGTAACATTTCTATCACCACGAAAAATTGGGGTTCGCCAATAGTCATGCCTCGTCAAATAGGATAGTCAAAATACCTTCGTGCGAAACGTCTCACATGTAGTTCAGCCTTGTGCTGGCTGTATAGACACCTGACCTAGTTTCCATGTACGGTTTGTAAAGCGTCGATCCAAGAAACCCGACAGAAAAATGGTGTGTAAACTGATACCTGTGTAAAGTGCCAGACTACGCCATAAGCTGTCTTGGGTTTGCCCATTTCAAAGTCATAATTCTTGACCTCATCGTACCAATCGTCAACAATCTCTCGACACTGAACACAATCGTCTCTCTTCATTCCTTGGCATTTCTCCTTGTAAGGTTTAAAGTAGGCCAGGTTTTCTCCTTGGTTCTTTTCTTTGATGCTTTTGAAATCATGTTCAAATGTGTTGCTCTGGGCTAGTACATTGGCCCAAGCCTGAGCGTCAGCCGCGAGGGCTTCGGACCAAGCGAGGTCTGGGACACCATGTCGTCTTCTTAACTGGTTGGTTGCCTGTACACAGTCTTTGTCAAAATCGTCGAATGACAAGACTGCGAGAAAAAAATTAAATAACAGTCTAGTCAGTATTTGACTCTAGTAAAATATTCCTTGAGAGTAAGGAACAGTTCCTGGACACTTTTGGCGTTTATATTTTGAACTCTTCACCTTTTGATCTTGCATCTCAACCGCTGTTTTTGTTGCCATTCATTCGAAGAGAACATTTTAGGCCAGGCAACGTAACACGAGCTATGTTCTCACTGAAGGATCAGTAATCCCGGTTCGGAATGACCAGCTCCCAGCTGGCGTGATAGCTCAGTTGGTTATAGCGCAACAACTGTATCACGGGGTCATGGATTCGAATCCCGCTCATGCCTGAATTTTTAAAGGTTTTTCTTTCCGTCTACTTAAGTTGATACCTTTAACTCCGATGGTCGTCGTCATTCTTTGTTCATCCGCTTTTTACATATATTCACTCTCCGAAATGGTTAAAGAAGCCTATCTTCATTTAAACACACAACTTCCGGAATGACAGAGTTGATAGAGCATCCAAATTTTAAAAAAAGGTTTATAAAGCTCTCAAGTTCGTCGTAAATAATACTAAACATCCACTAGTTTAGTGGATACGGCTGATGCAGCTGATAAGAGTGGAAAATCTGAAGATATGCCAGTAAAAAGATTGATTTTTGCATATAGGGGACTTCATAAAGGTGGGAATACCCACTTCAAATTAATGTAAAATAAACAAAAGGTTTTTGTATACGATACCTAATGAAAACAAGACTTGTAGACAAAGTAGAAATCCGAGCATAGCATCTGATATGAGACCACTTCACCTGCTAAGTAAAGTTTAATGGGGAACTGGTAAACCAACTCGTTTAAATATCAACAAATTTTAAGTACTGTTTAATAAACGAGCAGGAGTGTTTTATCGAGTTTAAAACCACGAGGCGTAGCCGAGTGGTTTTAGACCCGATAAAACACGATCTGCGAGTTTATTGAACGGCTTCAAAAAACGATCTCATAGAATAATGAACTAATGGTGCCATTTTCCCGTGCTATAACTTTATTCCATAGTCTCATCAAGAGAATGTCAAAATCGATCTCACAGAATATAAAGACATTCTTTCATGTTTTGTAGTTCCTATAGTCTTTGAAAAGAATAAAAAGTTTTGTTTAATGAGCTTCGGACCATTTTCCCGTGCTGCTAGTTCATGCTGCTAGATCTGAAAAGAATTATAAGATTAGATGATTTGTATAGTGGAAACTTCATTCAATAGTGAGCTCGATGAGAACATTATGGCTTCGAAGCACAAGCGGACGTTTCGCAAACCCAAAAATGCTGAAGAAGAGAAACAACTGGTGGAAAATGCCGTACCAAAGTCAACACGTTCCGTCAATAAGTGGGCTATGAAGATTTTTTCAGAATGGCAGTCAACAAGAGTAAATAAGAAAGCTTCTGAAGAGCCGAGCAGTTGTACTAATGACACATCACAAATTCAAGACTTGGAAACCGACGTGCTTGATATGACGGCAGAGTCGCTAAATTTTTGGTTAACAAAATTCATAATGGAAGTGTGCAAAGATACCGGGGAAAATTATCCTCCTCGTACGCTGTACAGCATTGTTTCTGTTATATAAAATGTTACCCTCATTAGTATTCTTTATATAAAGAATACTAATGAGGGTAACATTTTATATAAAGAATAGTAATGAGGTATATTACAATCAGCCCCGCTTTCCCCTGGGACTGAAATCAAATGCCGCCACCAGGCTTTTTAGATTGTTGATGTATTACCGGTTTTAAACAAGCATCCACGTGACTCATTTGCGTGATGTAATTGGTGGAAATGATCATTAATTATTCATGAGTTTTTGAAGTACATTTTCCTATACACCTTTCTTTAAATAAAGAATTCCTTGACAGCATTTTGTCACTGTCCACTTGCAATTAACAAAGTATGAAACTTCTTTTACTCCCCCTAAGAAAAAAATTGTAAGGCAAGGTATAGTGTTCGTTCCAGTGTCATCCGTACAAAAGCCCTGACAAACCTTAACGCAAGCCGGCTGTTGCACTCGGAATAAGTTGTTTGTTACTAAAGTTAGTTTAAATCTATGCTTAACGGTGGCAAGGATAAATTATTAATTAAACAGTTACAGCACGAAAAGTAAGCTAATCATAATAATAATAATAATAATAATAATAATAAACTTTATTTAATGAGAGTAACACCTGACAGTATATCAACTGAAGAACTAGTGGCCCTCGTTCCTAATGCACCTTCAGATGGTTTGTCAAAGCCTGCGTTCACATGTAGTTTCAGTTTCTGTGGCAGGAAACTACTAGGAGCAATACTTCCCTCCCCCCTCCCCTGGACGGGATTGGGTGAAGGATAACCCCTGCATTGTTTTAGAATTCACCAACGGTTCGCTGCTACCCATTTTTTAGGACTGGGTCGAGAGAGTTAAAGTGGAGTAACTTCCTTGTCTAAGGAAACACCAGAAAATGACCTTAATTTATTTATAATTGAAAATCATTAAAATTCTTTGAAATTAACAATGTTTCTTTGTTTATATCTTACTTCCTTGCTATTTGGGAAAATGTTGTTCTCTTCGAGCGAAAATAAGGGTCTTTCTAATTTATCTTCCCAACGACCATTATAATTAGCACAAAAGCACACCTCTGTTCAATAAATGAGCTATAATTCTTGAAATGCGCCATTTTCACTCGCAATTTCCTCGAACCAGAATAGATCCATAGCGAACAAACAGATATCCATATTTTCAAACGTTTCTTACCATAAAACGGCAATATTTTAATCTCCTTGAACATAAAAATCAGATGTCGGTATCCGTCCACCGACCTCTGCGCACAAATATGCTAATCTCATCTCGCTGTTCTCCTCTCATTGGACAATTCGCGCAATATCGCTGACATGACAAAATCTACTGTTTCGGAGTGCGCCATTTCATGCCTGAAGCGTGGCAATGTGCGCTTGCTTACCATGGGCACCTCTCCGACACAGTAGATTTGTCATGTTAACTACCTTTGATCCTCCTAGCTTCCGATTGAAAGTCCGATCGAAAGTCCAACCCGCTAACCACTACACGCCAGAAGACGCGTATCGGATCGATGCGTCGAAAATGAGAAATAAAACATTCTCTTACACTAAGACTGTCGCTTTTAAGAGGGACAAATCGCTCAAAGAATTTCTAGTCAGAGCCAAAATTCCTTCTTCAGTTGGAACAACAGTAACAGAGTTATAGACGGTAAAAAGAGGGTGATTGTCACCCTCCTTATGATTGGACTTCATGAAAACCAATTTTCAAGAGTCAATTGGTAACCCAGCCCTCTTCATGATCTTCCAAAAGCATTAGTTCAATATCCATGACCACGTTTATGGCTTCCAATTCACCTTGATAGAGGTGTATAAACTGAATTCAAGAATAACAGCAGGACATAGTTAAAACTGCGTTTTATCAAGTGGCGACAAGACAGAAAACTGTCTTTTAAAAACAACTGTTTTTATTTCGGTTCATTAAAAACTTCTCTTTAATGGAATGACGAATGTTGATATATTCACTTTCACTGGGCATAGGTCTATACACAGCATGAACATTCAGATTTACGAAAAATTAAAGCTTGCTTAAACCTATGTAAGTTGGTTCACAAACTTTACGCCAACCTTACTATACCCGTAAAGGTGTGTAAAGGGAGATTTACACGATCGTTACTTAAACCGTGCGAAAAGCCATCGTGAAGTTGGTCAGTAAATTTTACACCACCTTATCATTAATCGCGAAGTTCTGTGAAAGTAAATTTTTGCGACCGTTACTAAGGCCTGTGTAAAGCCAGAGCAAAGTTACTGAGCAGCTTATCCCTTGTTTACGCATATTTTAGAGTCTGTGTAAAATTAATTATAACTTAACTTATCCTAAGTCTAGTCACTTTAAACCTAGTGTGAATGAGTTGAGTTACAAACAGATTTGCCGAATTCACATCAGAGACAAACGTATTCAGTTGCATTGCGGTCAAGTCCAGTTAGTTAATTGTAATCATGGTATCATAACAATAGACGATTGTGACTATCATATAAACTGATGCAAATCAAAGCGGATACCTAAAGAAAACGCTGCAACAAGCCACATGTCGGCAGCCAACCTCGCTGATCGGGCAGACGAAGCTAAATGTACATTCCGAAGGTTCACTTGACCCGCGTTTTGGTATAGGGTGCTGCTGAGGATTTGAAATCCTGACCCTATTTAGGACCAATACGCCCTGAAATATCTACCCTGTGTAAGACAACACCCTCCATTTTAGGTCCCTGTTTAGTAAAAATGATAAAATACGCAATTTTTCTGGTTGTGACGTCAGCGTATGCTCCCGTCCGCCCGGACCCTGGGGGAGGAGGGGGGAAGTCCCAAGACCACTGTACGGGGGTCGATAATGCATGTGAAAAAGAGGTTTTGTAAAAAAAGCTTAGCTTGTTTAGCAAAACGATTCAGTTCGACAGAAATGAAGTTTAGAAATAAATATAAATATCTATAAATAAATATCTATAAATGAAAAGAAAAAGTTCAAAAGAATACTCAGTTGTTCTCAAGAAAAACAACCGTATTTATGTCAATCGAGCTGCGATCAATAGACAGCTTTTTAAGTATTAAAAGAAAACTGCACTTGACGACATAACAGAAGTTGTCAAGTGGTTAACGCGAGTCCTTTTAGTTCCAGCGGCTCGGCGGTTCGAATCCCAGAGGGAGGAATGTTTTTCCATTTTTTTTCCTTTTTTTGGTAATTACTTTAAAAAATGAATAAGTTCCAGCAATTAAAAAAAAAGTGGAACTCCGTTTTAGGCTTGGCTAGATCTATATAATATTTAAGTATTGTATTGTAATATCGTTTGCAAGGTGTACAATGCCCATCAAACATTAACATACCTTCCACTCGATGAAAATCTTTCTCGATCAAAATTGTTAATGCATCCAGGAAGCAAGAGCATGCAAAATCAATGGGATGATTGTCAACCAACCAACAATATAGTCGAAACATTTTAGGTTGTTTTTAACACACGCCAAGTAGCACGAGAGTGATTTAGCCGAATATCTTTTTCATTAATCATTTTTTACTGAAATGATACTTCATTCTTTGTACATGCTATATTCTGATGAGACAGCAGACAGTTCAATAAATATATTAATTAATACTGTTCCGTCATTAATCATTAAAAAATGACTAATGAAAAAGATATTCGGCTAAATCACTCTCCTGCTACTTGGCGTGTTAATACTGTTCCGTTTCATATATTCATATTCAGTACATTTAACGTTACATTTTCGCTGTTTTCTCACATAAATTTGCTGGCGTGTTCAGATGCGTAAAAAACTATGCAAGTTGCACTTTGCAGGAGACACAGAACAGCAAAAGGCCACTTTTTGTCAAGCTAGGAATTTGCTGATTAAATAGTTTGAATTCTGAGAGGTTAACCTGGGATCTTAATAAGATTTTACGTTAAAAACAATAGTAAGAATTTAGAGGATGCGATCATTCGGCAAACCACAGTGCTAATTACTTCAAGCTTGGTTGAAAAAAGCATTTAGGTTAAACAAGCTAAATACGGTACGAAGAGAAGGATTTCTCTGTTAATCGAAGAAATTGCAAAGAATTATTCTTACCGGGTGCAGTTTGAAGTTAAGTTGCGTCGAAATTTCGAAAGAGATAATCCCTTTTGTTAAGATAAATTTTATTTCTTAATTAATAATCAGAAAAATTTCTCTTTTTCTCCACCGTATTTTCTATGTTTTCTCACATAACTTTTGCGGGCGTGTAGATGCGTGAACAGCTAGCTGTGCAACTAATCAAGCTACACAGAGCAGGAGGCACAAACAGCAAAAGATCGCTTAATATCAAGTTAGGAATTTACTGATTACAGAATTGGAATTCTGAGAGTTTACATTTTAAACAACAATCCTTTGTAGCTCAACCATCCATACTTCTTTTGAATTTGGTGATCACGATTCTAAGAAAGAGATCCTTCTGTTAGTCACAGAAATTGCAAAGAATTAACCTACAGATTAGGAGAGTCATCTTCGATCTTTCGGCATCCTAGTACGTAAGACTGTGCATAGGTTTGCTTCTATATTCATGCCATCATTTCATTTATTGGGCAATTCGTTTAAAACAAAAGATTGTGGCCATTCCATATTCACAGGAAAACAATGGGAAGCAATAAGATTACTTGTTGATAAACCTAAAAGTTCTCCCGCCCATTACTGTCGTTTAGCGGGAGCAGTTTGGAGTTACGCCAAAATTTGTAAGATCGGTTCAATTTTTTATTCAGATACTGTTAAGAATTGATTTTTCTTTTCCTTCATCGCATTTTCTCTGTTTTCTCGGAATTGTGAACTAATGATAGTTCAGGCATGATTCCTTTCAAAAACATATTCTTATTTAAATGTCGTTCCGTGATTCTTAACATGTGTTGTACTTTGTGGAAACTCTACTTAAAGAAGTACATTTTGCTGACCGTGAATTCTGAGTGACTTGACTTAGTTGAAAATCTGTTTGTTACTCAACGTTCCGGGATTTTTGTCGCCATATCTTCGTAGCAAAAGCTGAACAAGATTAAGAAGGGCAGTTTTGTAAAGATTGCATCTTTGTTTGCCAGCCCAAGCTTATTATCCCTACCTCTTTCAATCCGTGTGATGGTTGAATCTGCTGGACAAGTAATGGTGAAGAGAGAGAAATTCAAGAAAAAAGTCACGCTGCCGTGTCAAGTTGTCAGCTTGAACGCGCGCTCCTACTAATTACAGGCAGTGATTCATGCGTTGTTAGGAAAGGTCACCTATCAGTGAGCAATGACGACAGATCAGAATTTCCATCACTAATGATGGCACGGGATAAAAGAATACTTATCGGTGAACAATAACGAAATCATTTCCATCACAAATGATAAAATAGGATAAAAGAAACAGCAACAGAATTAGTGACACACTCAAGTTATTTTTGACACACTCCAAGAAGCACGGGAGTAATTTTGTCAAAGTTCTTTTTTCATTCTTTCTTTGTATACGCCAAAGTATTCGATGGGACAGCTATTAAATACCACTGATCGACTTTAGATCAGTTTATTTTTAATTAATGCTGGCGTGTTCATTGCGTGAGCAACTATGCAGTTGAGCAAGTTTCACTCAAAAGGAGGGGTGTCAGTAAAACACCGACTCGGGGTCGGGGTTCGGGGTCGGGGTCGGGATGTCTTTTCAATTGTTTTGCGATGGGTATCAATAAAACGCCGACCCCGACCCCGACCCGACCCCGACCCCGAGTCGGCGTTTTACTGACACCCTTAGGCTACCCTTAAGAGGGAGCAGTTTAAAATTACGTCAAAATTGCGAAAGAAATAATCATTTTTATTAAGATCGATTCTATTTTTGATTTAATACTGTTAAAAATGGATTTTTCTTTTCTTTGATCGCATTTTCCAACTTCTGCTCGTGCGTTCAGATGCGCAGTGAACAGCTGTGCAAAGCGAGTTACACTCAGCAGAGGAAACAATACGAAAAGTCCACTTTTTATCAAGTTAATAATTTACTTATTATATTCTGAATGGTAGCGTGGCGTCTCAGTAAGACTTAACGTTAAAAACAAAAGTGAGAATTTTGGTTCGACCATTATGCAAACCTCACAGGGTTGATTTCTTCAAGTGGAATTAGAGACAGTTACCTACCTTTTTCGTTTACAAGAAAGGCTCTAAAAATTGCGCTCCTGATGAAGAACCAATGCTGATAGTCTCTAAATTTTGATATTCTTGATCCCTTTCAGAAATATTTTCTTACTAATTTTAAAAGCCATTCCGTGATTTCTCCCCAAATTTTAATATGCTTGGTTGACCTTCAAAGTACTGACGCAATTTAGGTTAAAATCTCATTTGAATTTCAGTAAAGGAGTGATTATAAACTCGAAGAACTTTATAATATGTTTTGCACTTTATGGAAACCCTACTTTAGCGACTGCATGTTGCTGACTTTGGTTTGACTTAGTTGAAGTAATTTTTGTAATTTGAAAGTCTATTTGTTACTTAACGCTTCAGTAGTTTTGTCTCCATATCGAAAAGAACTGAACAAAATTAAAAGCGCACTTTTGTGAAGATTGCGTCTCTGCTCGCCTTTCTTCGCTAGGTAGATAGTTTGCACGTTTACGTTGTAGGATACTTGTGAAACTGCAAAGGTCAACAAACATCCCCTTGATAAGAATATTCGAAAGCTAAAAATTAGCTATTAGCCACTTTAAGAAAGGCATGCACACTCACTTTTTAGAAGCTACAAATCCGTACCTCTACCAATCTCTTTGACGGTTGTATCGGCTGCACAAGAGGAGAGTCAGTAGTTCCGCTGTGTTCTGTTCGGTTGTCAGCTTGAATGTAATCTCCTAGTGAATACAAGGGTCGAAAAAATAATCGATAATAGTATCGGTGAACCATAACATAAATAACGACATTTGAGAATGTCAGTCCATAACAAATGATGGAACAAGCGATCTTAATTGTACAAAATAGGATGTTTGTTTCTTCATTCCACAGAAATCTCAATATTTCATGGTACAGGCCATACTCGCTGGAACAGCTTACAAAAGAAATCAGTTTACATATTTTCAGTTCTTCGTGAGTAAGCAGCGCAAAGGCGTCCGTTCCTCTACTGAATTTTAAGTTACACGTTAAAAAGCCGATTTAGCTGAAATTCAAAGTCATAATCATCTCTTTAAACATGTATTAAAAATTCGCAAAATTAGCGAAAGTTTACTTGCCGGCATTGCTGAAGAAATTTTTAGCTGGTCATGGATTATTTGCACTGGACACAAAGGTTTGTGCGCTACGGCCAGCCATGCGAACATTACAACATAATTGAATTTTTAGCATTCTTCAACGTCTAACAAATAGAAAACGTTCAGTTATGGAGTCCGTCGAGTTTGCGATGGAAACATCGTAAGCTGTTTGCAACCGTTGATCCCTGGCCAAACGGAGTCCCAGTTGAACGCAGAACTCCAACGTGCACTGGCCAAACAGACACGCAAGTAGACGCAAGGTCAACGCAATTTGTAGAAAAAGTCATTCCACTAATTGCAACGTTGCGCGCGCCTGTACTAAGGAAAACGATGAGTGAAACCAACCTGCGTCGACTTGCGTTGGGTGACCAAATGGTTAAAAACGTGCGTTCACTTTCGTGTAAATCTGTGGTCGATCAAAGTGAACGCAAGTAATTGCTAGCGATCAGAGTACAAGCAAGTCATCGCCAAACGACGTCGCAAGTTGCCGCAAGTTTCTAACTTGCGACAAGTTGCAACTCCGTTTGGCCAGGTCCTTGTCGGCGTATATGAAAACTAACCTTTCACTCAGAGGAAGTGATTATTCGAAAGGGTGATTATTCGAGGCACGGCTACTACTGGAGGAAATACGGTTATCAAATAGAGTTCTGAATCAAGTTTAATAATAATAATCATCATCATGTCATAATTATCACAGTAAAAATAAAATCATGAGTGGACGTTTCAGACAACCATTTTTATTTCAATCAAACAATCATTCAATCCGTTTCTTAATGTCAATGCGTGGGATGAGGTTGCCCTGTACGTCCGAGCCAGAGGCTCGTGTATAATTCGCATGACAGAAAACAACATAAAATACAAAACGTACTATGATTCAAACAATACTTCTAGGAATGGGAGATTAAAAAAATTAAAATACTAGTAATAATAATAATAATATTAGCAAAAATAAATAAAGCCCTAAGATAAACAGTAATTACATTTGCAGCTGGCCTTTACGTTTATAAAGTTAAATGTCCTCAACTCCCTGCAGAAGTCCCTCAACTTGCAAAATTCCCTCAAATCCACACTTGTACAAAATGACACAAACTCTTAGAAAGAAACAAACGTACGTAATTTGGAATTGGTTGGCTACGAGAAAAGAACAAACGCGAAAATGGCCAAGGCAATCATTTCCCGATTTAAACGGTTAGCTTCGAGAAGAAATTTCAGACGAGAGTGTTTGTTTTAAATTCGCACTTCTACAAACTCACACTGCTCCCTCTAAGAAACAAACAAACAAACAAACAAACAAACACGAAACAAGCAAGGGGTTAGTTTCTAAAGAAACTATGGTGCTGCGTCGGTGGGGACAAACACAAAATTTTGGATTTATCAACTGAGTTGATAAGGTAAATTGGCCACCGTAAAGAGATTGAAAGTTGACGTTTCGAGGGTTAGCCCTTTGTCAGAGCGACGAAGGGCTAACGAATTAACCCAAAGCCAAGCCATAGAATTAACTCAAAGCCAAGCGTAAATGGTTGGCTTCAGGTCGAAAATTCAGATCAAACAGAAAAGCGCTAACTTTCTAAAGGAAATGGCCAGAAGAATCGTCTCCGAATGTAAATGGTTAGCTTCGAGGGGAAAATTTAGACAAGAGTCTGCATTTTCATTTCATACAAGCAAACTCTAAACCTATCAAGGAAATGTCCATAATCATCCTTGTATGTAAACGTTTGGCTACGAGCGAGAAATTAGGACAACAAACTGACGTTTATTAACCCTAAGAAGGAGACAAACGCTAACCTATTAATAAGAAAGTGGTCAAGCAATCATTCCCCTACGTACGGCCATTGGGGAAGAGGAGAAAATTCAGAAAAGGGTCCTTATTTCTAATCCACACTTGTATTCATATCCCTAATGGAACAAACAAACCAACGCTAAACCTATAAAGGAATGGCCTCAGCAATTATCTCCGGAAAGCAAGAAGAATATAGTTTGGTGTAACACATATCTGCTAAGGTTGAAAGGTGGTGTTTAAAGACAAGAGAACCTAGTTTGTCCAAGGAAAAATGGCCAGGCTGTCTGACAAAGATAGTTGATGCTTCGCGTTTGGTGCTTTGGTGCTAAAATCTCTCCTGAGTCCTTGGATAGGTTCTCTTTAGATTGTTTAGAGAAATGAATTGAGCAAATCCCTTCATTTTGCTTGCATAAAAACCAAAAGGTTTTTAGAAACTGTTTTTCACTACCTCATAATTCTCCCTTAAAATTTCATCTTACAAAGCCGGCAGTATTCATTGCATCTTGAATGAATAGCCAGTTATTACGTAAAGAATTTACTGAAAGGGCAAGGGTTGAATTTTGGATTTTATATGGACAGCATATCCTTGGAAGGTAAAATGCAGAGTTAGTATTTAACAGTTGTTTTTTTGTTCAGCTGCAGGGCAATTTTGCCCCAGACGGCACATTAGGGAACTTAAGCACCAGACGTTTCACCAGACGCTTCGGGCGACGAAGGCAGTAACCGAGGGAGCCTGGGTAAGAGCGCGCCGTCGTTCCCGCCAAATTACAAATTTAAGCGAAGAAAAGTTTTTGCGACGACAATTTTTCGAAATTTGCCTCGAAACCTAAAGAAAACCTATGTGAAAAATGTCTTTTCTTGAAATGAGAGAGATATTGCTGATAGCGAGTGACAGTGAAATAATTTCAGATGAAGAATTCTTGGTCTTGTAGGAGAGCTATCGTTTCAAGAACCCAGAATTTCCATACAGTTCTTATGCAAGATCGATCTTCAAAACATCGACGAAGCCGAATGTTTAGCAGAGTTCAGAATCCAAAGGGAGACATCCCTGTGCTGGCAAATGTTCTTCAACTACCAGTGAATATCCATTGTCCACAAAGAACAATATGTGATAGAATTGAAGGCTTATGTACACTGCTGAGAAGGGTCTCTTATTTACGCCGATATTCAGATATGATCAGCCGATTTGGGATACCAGTTCCAGAGTTATGCATGGTTACAATCAAAGTCATGGATAGTCTTTTGGACACTTACAGCCACAGAATTTTACAATGGTAACACGATAATTTGAGTCCTCCTTTGGTACGAGAGTATGCTGATGCCCCTCTAAAAAATGTTTCGGATTTATAGATGGGAGAGTGAGACCAATAGCTCGTCCTGATCAACAGCAAAGAATTTTGAATAATGGTCACAGGCCTGCGTAATCATTCGTTAAAATTCCAGTCTGTTGCTCTTCCAAATGGGCTAATTGGGAATATGTATGGCCCTGTTGGTACGTTCTACATGTATACTATTGTCTATCTCATAACAATTTATCCTCGATATTATTTGTATTTGACTGGTTTATTTTTAGGTAGGTAGAGAAACAGGGGATGTAACCCCTTGTGTTCTTAATCATACTCTTGTAAAGCGCCTAGAGTAGCAATGGATAAGTGCGGGTTCCTGAAAAGTGGTCTATGAATTAGTTGTTCTGTCATTGTCATTATATTTACGATGTTAACTGACTTACTTAAGAAATTCGCGGGAGATGTTCACTCTAAACAAGCTCAACACCAAACTAATTTACCTTGCGTGATTCACTTGTTTAAGTCTTACTCACTCTCCACTGAATAAGACAAATGAGTAATAAATGCACCTACTGACAGTGGGATAGTGACAGGATAGTTTTACCAAAGTTGGTTGGATGGGTTCCGCCACGTTTAAATCAGATTCTTGTTAGATGTTGATGTGACAGTGACGAAAGAAAGACAATTTAGCGACCCTTTTTGAATGTAAATCACGACAAAAGATTTTAACCGATCTCACTGATTCGTCCCAAGGATGCAATTTACAATTTTGGTTCAACAAAGACTATTCATTTTGATCTATTCATATTCATTGGGTATCGTTCTGTAGCTATTCATTGTCCTTCATAGTGTCCTCCACCCAGTCGTTCAGCGATTGTACTTTGGCGTACACACCGTAAGCATTCGGCTGTGCACAACCAACTCCCCAGCTTACTACCCCCGTCAGAAACCAGCGCCCGTCGTACAGACAGCTCAGCGGTCCACCACTATCTCCCTGGCATGCGTCAATTCCTCCTTCAGGGAAGCCTGCGCAGATCATGCGCTCTGTCAGCTTGTCGCCGTAGGCCTTCTTACATTTGTTTGCATCCACCAGCGGGACTTTGGCCATGCGAAGCATTCCGGCTAGTTCACCACCCTGCTGTGTTCTTCCGAATCCAGTGACGTAGCATTTGGATTCCTTGTCAAACTTTTCGTCTCTGGCTGGCATGCACACTGGGCGGATGTACACACTGAACTCTTTTAGTGGCGTCTCCAGCTTTGCTAAAGCGACATCGTAATCAAAGGTTGTAGGGTGGTATTTAGGGTGCATGATGATTTTCTTTGTCTTCACGGAGATTTCTTGTTCTTCCTTGTTTCCCTTGTCAAACTCACCCAACACAGCTATCAACACGGTGTCCTTGTTTGCACGGAGCATGTCGTAAACACAGTGAGAAGCCGTGACAATCCATTCCTTGTTTAACAGGGATCCACCGCAAAAAATGGCGTCGTCAGCATTGCGTTTGAAACCAGTTTGCCATGGCCAGGCACCGGGGTATGCAATCTCGCCTCCAACAATACGGCTCGGTTTCCTAATACCACAAGTCATAGGTGTCTCTGTTGGGCCGGGGACAGGTGCTGGTGCATGTGTCGGTGCCTGTGCCGGTGTTGGTGCCTGTGCTGGTGTCGGTACTGGTGCAGGGGGAGGCTGAACCGTAGATGGTGGGGATGGAGCAGGACCTAAAGTCAGTTTCAAAATAAGGAGACAATAAAGAAAAAATGAATGAACGGGAGAGAAAGAACGAAATTAATCCAGGCAACTTCTTTCCCGCGTTTTCGAATCTGTGAATTCTACGTAAGTAAACCCAAAATTCTCACCAAGCTATTTCAGTTAACGTTGCCGGATTGAAGCTTTAGCAACCTACGCCTACGCTCTCATATTACTAAAGAATTACTGTAATAGAAAAGAAAACACGAAGGCAATCATTCATATTACATTGATTTAATAGGTTGTTTTCTTTTATCTTACCGTTCCCGCAACCGCGAAAAATTAGACAGATTTTTAACTACCAATATTCACCTTTCCGTCTTGTGGCGTAAATGTGAGGCTCTAAAACCAGACAAACAAGTTTGCCCGAACAAGTGGACAAACATGTTTGTAAATTTTCAAGTACCTAAATAAAATAGTTGACAACGCACTGGACGGCAATGGGGGAAGTCAAATAATCATATGCGTTGTAGGTGAAAGCTGAAATTCAAATCAAGGCTTTAAAGTCGACACGATTAGTTTTGGGAAAAAAAAGTGTAAAACATTCATTCATAAGTATCTTAGAAAGCAAATTAATCATAGGGAAGAAAAACATTGTCCGCCTTGTCCTGGGCTTATGACCACATATCTTTGCTCACCCATATGTCTGCTTACAACCCGCACTTGAAGCCTAACTTCACATAGGCAGAAATGCCAATGCTGGGGCTGGGATGGCAGTAGTATAACACTTACTCACCTCCAATTGGCGAAACTGACGCGCTAGGCTGCCCGGGCTCAACCGGGCGACTGCTGTTTCCTGGAGGAATTTCTGTAAGATAAAGAATACTAGGGGAATTAAAGAAGGCTGCTTTGGCATACGCGCGGTCTGCAGCAAGTCTTAACAACGGGCATACAAGTAAACATTTTTCGGAGATATTGTAACACAACAAAGACCTAAGGAGAGGTTACTTCAACTCCCTTTGTACCACGGTGGTGGGTGTGAGTTAGCTACTGTACCTCTGAGGGAATGACTTAAAAGTCATTTTAATGAGAAGTAACAATTTTATCATCTGCCATACATGAAGGCCATAATCAACAGGCTCGTGGGATATTGACATTACAAGATAAGTGTTTTTAACTTTAACGAAGAAATGTGGACAGTCTTTATACATAACTATGTATCTCAATCTCAAGGCTAAACAGGGCCGTTAAAGGATGATGTCTGTTGTGATACCATCTACGCGGCCTTTCCGCCAGAATCAGGCAGACATTTCATTTGTTGCTTCGGGCTGATATAGAGTCGTTCATGTTATTGGAAGATTGGTGGAACTCGTTCACAACCCACTTCCAAAGTAGTACATTAAAACAGGACGTTATACGATGAGGAATTGACCGTGCAATGTACAAACACACTGCCCTGAAAAATGTCATATTTTTAAAGCAATATTAGCTGATATTTTTAATACTCTAACTTACTAAGGGTCACAAGGGGACCTATAACATCTATGGACGATTTATAATTCACTTGACTCTGATGATGACTTCCGCTCAGGTTGTCGAAACATCAGTCACTGTCATCACAAACAGTCCTTCTCAGGACTACACTTGCCCAGACGATCATACTTTATCGACGTAGAGTCAGCCGTGTGTTGTTTTCGCTCTGCTTATAATCTATAGTAGTACCTTAGCAAGTACAAACTCGGGATTTTTTAAACACACTTACTTTGCACAACTTTAATGATTTTTATTATCGTTGTTTGTCCCTGACTTTGTGGACTTTGAGCTGTCAAAAAAAGAAACACTTGAATGTCTTTATTCTACGCTTTTTCCACAGCAAATATGTTCGACAGTTTCCAGATAGTTAAATTAATACCGCAGCGTACTTTTAGACAGTAGATACACACATTCATGTGATGTTTCATGATTTGATTGGTTAATCAAGAGGTAAGACTAAATTCTTTGCTTCTTCATGCCAACTGAGACAGTCCACTAGAGTTAATTTTGGAATCAAGGAAACTTCTAATTGCGAATATAAACACAAACAGTTGTGTATTTAAAGATAGAATGCATTTGATTAATACTAAAATTTGCCTCGTTTCCCGTATGTGTTTATTGTACAAAAGAAGGTCTGGGCCTCTCCTTCTTATTATCACTCTAATGAATCCCTATGAACAGACAGTACCTTCTGCATCCAGTGATGAGTTTCCCCCTAAAAAAACACGTTAACACAGTTAAAGAAGTAGCCTCCCACGCAGTCGTTTCAGGTGAGTCGTATTACCCTCCTCCGGGAGTGTAATACGACTCCCCTAAAAACGACTGCATGGGAGGCTATTAAAGAAGTGGTACGATAAAGATAGCAAGTGCTTCGCATGTCAAATTATTCTTATGCTAGTTTTACGCTGCATTAGCCAAACGAACATTAATCAATATTTTGGTTGATAGTATGTGTGAAATAATTATAATTTTCTATCACCGCATGATCGTAATAAAATACCAATATGTTTCATTTTAATTTTTCTTTTTGTAAAACTTACTTCTTGGACGTACGTTCTCTATAAAAGATGAAGGTCCTCCTGTGCTCCCCATGGGACTATATCGTGCAACCACTATCAGCCCATGTTGATCGCTGCGAGCACTACCCACTCCAAGTTCCAGCGTGGACTTCCATACGACCTAAGTTATAGTCATAGAAAAATGGAAATGATTTAGAACGTATGTGCATTTACTTCAATAATGTTTTTTTTTAACCAAACAGGGGGTGTGTTCGAACTTCTAGAACCCTCGTTCAATGTTGAAGGGAAAAGATGTGCCACATTACTTTTGTTTGAGGGTTGGAGGAGGTGGAATAACGCAAACAAACAGCTTACCCTTTTCCGAAGACACACCCCTCCAACAGGCCGAAATCACACAAAAAATAAATAAATAAACCGGTCATAAATTTAGAAATAGCAAGATACAACATCTGTAAGAAACAGGGATACCTGGTTAAAGTGACGAATTGGCTGTCCAGCATTGACTGGAGTTCCTTTCTGAAAATCGTAGTTCTTCTCCTCACTGTACCACTTCTTTACAATATCCCCGCAGCTCACACATCCGGGCTTCCGATGTCCCTGACACTTCTCAACCGTATTGGCTATCCACGCAATGTTTTCTCCTTGTCCCCTAGTTATGAGGTCCTGGTAATCATGTTCCGCTCGATCCCTACTCGCCAGGTTCTCAGCCCATTTTTGTGCATCTCGGGCGAGAGACTCGGACCAACAGAGAGCTGAAGCATTGTGTTGCGCTCTCAGCTGGTTATGCATTCGGACACAGTCCTTGTCGAAATCATCGTACGCTAGCCCTGACAAAAACAATCACATACGAAATCAGAGTATTGAAAAAAGAATGTTTCTTTCAATGGCCAGTCGTGACAAAATTGTCATATAGTTAAAATCGGGAAAATCATGTCTGCATTTCTTTGGACAATAAAGTAATTGACAGAAGATTTAATGGTAATGTTGGAGAGTTTTGCCATAATTTTGCCATAGTGAATAGTTACGATAGATATCTCAATAAAAAACAATAACCTGAGTTGAAGTAGGCGAATACAAATAATGTCATCCTTAGCAAGCAGGAGCGTGTGGTATCCATGCCCTAAAAAGAGAGTTCAAATAGTAAAAATAACTTCAATACATTTTTAACCTCTAGCGAGTGCTTAAGATGTGGCACATTGTACATTATGCCAATCGTTCGAAAATTTAAAGAAAAGGTATGTTTCAGAGACTATTCAGCCGTCCTCAACCTTGTCAACTATCCTCCATTCATCCGGCGGTGAATTATTTTGCGCTTTTCGCATCACACCTTTAAGATGTTATGATACATATACATATTTTAAAATTAGATAAGAAAGGAACCATAGCTCTAATCCCGTTAAATATGGCTTTGTCTTTTAGATAAAAAATTTGTAAACGGTACAATTGTTAACAGTACCCAAAAAATAGAGAGACCCAACACGAATTATGCTCTGACGTTTTATTTTGGCCAACCGTAAGTAAAATTAATCAGTTAAATTCGTACTCACCGTTCAGTGTTTTCAGCACTTAGAAAGAAAACAAAAAAAAAACAGCTTCAGAGAAAAAACGTTTCTTTCTTCGATAAGTAAATTATCAATTGTTTACTAGCTGTTCACTATCTGTCTTGATGAACAGGTGGTTCTATACTTTGGGCGTGGTTAGAGCCAAACGTTTGATGAAAATATCTCCTTCCAGTGCATAAAAGATTCGTGTAATGGCGAAAAAATCCATGGATGTAACTCAAACAAACCGTCTGCCTTTTTAACAATATGTGAGACTTTTTTGTCATCTGAAGCAATCAATGATGAATTTAAACAGATCGAAGACGGGAACCTCGAGACTTTCTCTTTTATACAAATAGTTTATTCGGGTTGACACTTGGAATTTATGGGATATATATAGAGAGAGCACTGGTTGGTTGGTTGTTCATATAAAAACAAACAAACAAACATTACGTTGTGCTATAAGATGAAGAGTGAAAGCGCCAAAAGATTAACCTAAAAGGAAAACCTTTGCAAACGTTAATGCCTCAAATTGTTTTACAACTTTTTGTATTTAATCATTTTTCACATGTCAAGTAAGCTCCATGCATACAAATTCAAAAGTTCAAGTTAACGTTACTTAATGTTACGTCAACGAATATAATTCCGCCATTTAGGAATTTATACGTGTTACCAAAGGTAGATAAGCGTACTTCTGGTGTTACAAAGTTTTCCTGATAAGACGAGAACAGTACTAACAAATGCACGAATAAGCATCGAATGGCTAAGTTGCATGCGACGCTTGTAAGTTGAATAAACTACCAAGTCTTTGTTCAACTCGAATCTGAATCGAGCTTTCTTAGAAAGCTTTCTGCATTATTTCCAGTGCATTTTCTTTCGCAAGATTTTGTTTAATTGTTTCTCTAATTTAATTTTCTCTTTTACTTTTGCTTAGTCTCAAATCAGCTCAAGTTGGTCTCCGTTGTTTCTTTGTTAACGATTTTTCCTATCCATGGCAAAAATTCTTTGACATTTGAATAGACACCATAAGCACCAGGTCTTGCACAGCCGATTCCCCAGCTTACAATGCCCTTCAATAACCATTTGTCGTCATTCTTACAAACCAGCGGTCCTCCACTATCACCACGACACGCATCGATGCCTCCTTTAGCAAACCCTGCGCAGAACATCCGGGATGTTATTTTCTTTGTTGTGTAAGCTGATTGGCAGATTTCTTGAGGTACAATTGGCACACTGGCTTCTTGAAGAGTTGTTGCCACCTCCCCACCCTGCTCAGTCAAACCAAACCCAGTGACGTAACAACTAGTCCCAGGCCTAAAGTCGACGCTTTCATTAGGAAGGCAGACAGGTCTCACGATCTTGGACAGTTTTAAAGGATTCTCAAGTTTAAGCAGCGCCATGTCATAGTCCATTGTTTTTGGATCGTACTGGCCGTGAAGGAAAAGTTTTGATACATTGACCAACACTTCTTTTTGGTCTTTTCTTTCTTGATTAAATTCTCCCAACACTACCTCAATATGGGGTATCATTCCTGGGCTAGAGTATTTTACCATATCATATAAACAGTGTGCAGCGGTTACCACCCACTGAGGATCAATTAGTGATCCGCCACAGAAGATTTTATCCGCAGCAGATCGCTTCAGACCTGCCTGCCATGGCCACCGACCAATTTTAGCTGCCATTCCTCCCACAATATAACTCGGCTGCTTCTGATTTCTGAGTACAAATGGTTTACCTGGATTACAAAACACACACACAAAAGAACAAATAACACTGATCAGTTAATGTGGGATAAGTCAGTTAAACAATACGACACCATAAAAACGATTTCATTCAATCCTTCTCAAGGAGACTTTCTAGGAACAATCATCTAAACTCACAAAGTAACTGACAAAAATTTGACAACAACCACAAACTTAATTTGATGCCTAGAATTTACATAAATGTAATGAGCAATCCTCTATTGATTTATAAAGCCATTCTTATTATGCAGTATAGCTACGACGACAACGTATGAAATATGAACTAATACCTTTTCAGCTGTGGCTCAAAAAAGATCTGCTGCGATATGAAACACTAAATCTGAGAAGGTTATTTTTCTGCTCAAATTTAACGGCCTCTAAGGTGTGTTGTGCTTAAATATTATATACCGTTGGATAACAAAACATACCACTCATGTCCTAGCATAAATTTATGAACACGGAAACACCTACTATTTCTTAAACTTAGCAGCTGCATACCTTGACTTGATGGAATTGGCGGCATTTTAATCCAGGGGACATGAGGCGGTGCTCCCTTGCAGCCTTGATAATTGAAAGATACATATGATACAAATCGTATGACATTAAAAGACAGGTGTCCTGCCAAAGAACCTGACACTGCCGGGGGTTAAACTGTTTTCTGTAGAGTGATTTGAAGCAAATAGGAATACAACTCCTGCCTCCTGGCAGGGGTAAAATAGGGTTCCTCCCCCAGCGTTTTGTTAGGTATCTCTAACGGTCGGTTGGTACCCATTTATAATTACACCGGGGTGCAAGAAGAGAGTCGTTGTGGTATAAAAATCTTTGCCTAAGCAGTACTCGCACGAGTGAAAGACAATGTCAAAGAGAATAAATATTGCCACAGTGACCATATAAACTCCTTCCCTCGACCGAGAAGGAACATAAAATCCAATAGAACAGAAAAAGATATCAACCTAGAATCCTGGTATTGGTCTGGGTGGTGATATCGACGACTTGATATGAGCAATGAACCTTGGTACTATTGCTGACGACTGGTTCATCACCTGAAAACGTGAATCGCAATTTTCATGTTTGCGACCTGTGATAAGTTCATTTAGGCCCTCATTATGAGTAATGACAAATACATTCAGAATTTTTTTAGCAAACGATACGAGAAAAGAAGCTATGGCGCTTTTTACCTGACGCAGCGTTAGACAAACTGAATACCACAAAGAACACAGTCAAAAACACCAACATTCCTTCTCTTTTTCTTTTTTCACCTTCTCGATGTCTTAAAGTGGGCGTGTCTTATTTGGGAAAATGACATTTCCTAACAGGTCTTTCGTTACCCAATAAATTACATTATGCGTTTGACGTCATTGTTCTGAATTCCCTTTATGACAGAAACATAAAGAAGATAAGTAGGAAATAAGGGGAAAAATTGAAATCTTAGGTTCTTTTGGGAGATGCAGTCTACCAAGGAGCAAGCAAGGTGTAAAAATGCACATGCATCAAACTGTTTTGAACAGCAGATGCCAAGCATCACAAAGATTTAAGTCTTGTGCAAATGACAATATTATTGTTTATTATTGCCTTTATTTTTAGGAACACCTTATTGTTGAGTCTGGTCTGTTTTCTAAATTTGTGGGTTTTTAGTTTCCATATCTCGATAGAGGTTTATACAGAGCAATTTGATGTTGGCACTTTAGTGTTAAGGTTTTTCTAACTCCTAGTTAATTGATAGCCACGTTCGGTTTACAAAAAGCTAAGCTCTTCAGCTTCTGTAAAGACTGACTTGTCATCGGTCTTGAATAGATCGTTTACACCGAAGTTTCGGTCACCAATCAGAACATAAACACTCGTTATGTAATTAGCGTTTTTGTTTTAAGAAGGGCAATAACCAAACCTGTGTTAGAGCAAGTTTCAGAGTGACATGGTATGACACATTTTGTACATTTCAATGTTGGGTAAAATCTCTGGGAATACCTAAAAAAGCTCATTCACTTGTTTCACCACTTTTTTGTTTGACCAGTTGCTGGGTGAACCTCTTAAATTCTGAAAAACAGATAGTAAACACTGTTCAGCGATCCATAACCGCTTTTCCCAATAGCCGTTCTGAACGCGTTTTGTGAACTGAAAACATAAACTAGCATTAACTTTGCATTCTATCGAATAGGACTGTGCGGGATCGTGAGTTGGGTGACTTATGACTTGATGTCTACAAAAGCAGTGGACCGTTAATTTTTTTTTTTTCCAGCTAAACCCCATTTTTAACTGTTTTCTCTGATTAGAGACTTCCGGTTAAGAAACGGTTCCCAGTAAAATTGAGCCGTAAAAAGGGGTGCTCAAATGAATAGTTCAGCCTCAAAAGCCAAAGTTGGTGGTTCGTAGGACTGTGTAGCTTGTTCTATTCACTTCATGAAAGTGTTGAAATCAGACCACTAATAGTCCCGTAGTTTCTTAATTCTGTCCATATCATGACAGGTTTAATATGTGCCCAGCCCGCTAACAGTTCCGCAGTTACTTTTAAGAAATTATATCTGACCATATTATAAAAGGTTTGGAATCAGTCTGATAACAGACTCATAGTTTCTTAATATAGGTCCATATCACGACACTGAGGTTTGTGATCAGTGCGCTAGCAGTCCAGTTGTTTCCTCTATCCATTTCATGACTTTTCTTACGTCAGCGTACACTCCATAACTGCCCGGTACAGCGCAACCTCGTCCCCAGCTCACTAGTCCCTTTAAATACCAGCTGAAGCCATCCTTACACACCAACGGACCACCCCCATCTCCCTGACACGCGTCAACTCCTCCTTCTTCAAAACCTGCACAAAACATTCTTGGAGTAATCTTTCGATCTTTGTAAACCGCCTTGCATGCTTTTTGGCTTGCAATGGGCACTTGTACGATCATCAGCTTAGCTGATGTGTTAACTCCGGGCTTTGGAATACCGTAACCGGAAACGAAGCAGACAGTTCCCGACTCAAAGTCCAAATCTTCCGAGGGCAGCTTCACAGGGTGAATGTACTGTAATGGACTTTCCTCAACTGGATCGGCAAGCCGCAGCAACGCAAAATCAAAGTCTTGAGTGTTAGGATCGTAATCCTTGTGAAGGAATACTTCGGTCACATTGGTAGCTAGTCCATCTTGGTTCTGAAGATCCTTCTCTCCAATAATAACCTCAATTAAGGGTGTAGGCATGAAATCCTTCATGTAATACACGCAGTGTGCGGCGGTTAGTACAAACGCACTGCTTACTAACACTGCACCACAAAACACATTTTGTTTATTCGGGCGTCTGAGTGCGGCTTGCCAGGTCCAGCTCTCTGGAGAGCCTTGACTAACGGCTTCCATAAGGGCAGACTCTCGCATGTACAGAAGCTGGTTTATACGATTACCTGTGGTCGCAAGTAAAAAGACAAATAATATAGTTTTAAATGCAACATTCTCCACCAGGGAGGATATACATAAGCTCCCTTGCAAGCTTATGAAACTGTTAGATTAAAAACTCCATCGGGCACCTCGGGCAAAATAATTCACGCTTTGGCTAGCACGTGTTCTCCTATACAATAAAGAATAATGATACTTGTGAAATAACTGGATAAAATAGAATTCTCCAAATTCGACGTTCCTAGCTCTGAAATTTTGTTGTTTAATTGGTGTATGTAATACCTTATCCGTACTTATTTTTGAGCTCAAAGTTACATAATCAAACAAGTGAATCAATAAATGTTATTTACAAGTTATTACCTACGTATAACGAAATTTTCCAGATTTGAGAATCTGGATAATTTTGTGATCTGTAAAAACTATCGGACGACAGAATGACTGATTGTCTTCAGCTTATGTAAAAGCTCCTGTTTGAAATAATCCCTGTGGTAATTCATTACCTATGTAAAGTTTAATGAAAGTAAAATTTTGCTGACAAATTTTCGCGAAATTTAATGCTCTTATTCTCTTCTTTTCAGCCCTTGCTAAAATCGCAAAGGTTAAGTACGCGCGAAATTAAGTACGAATAAGGACTATGTACTGCCCGAACTGGGAAATAATTGAATAATAACATTCCCGAAGTGTTCCAATTTAGCAACCAGAGTTTCTTATTCCAGTTATTTCCCAAATTGGACAGTATGTAGCCCAGTTACGACGAATTAAGGAAATGATTATACGGTTGCGTAGACGGTTGGATAGGCTAACAGAATAGTTATTCCAGTGAAAAACTTTTAACCTAACAAAAAAAACGTCAGAGATCTGCTACTCGTTGGCTGATTTCATTAATCTAAAATAACCTTCAAAAACTAATGTACAGGAATGTTCTGTTTTTAAGAGGGACTTTTTGTTAACGCCGGGTGAAATTACGAAATTGTAGCACATCAGTCAAAAATCAAGGTCCTTCATGTTTTGTCCATAGATAGACCATGGAATTTCATTTGTCGTGGTGTAGTTATTTTGTTCAAATTATTTTTTAAATATCGTGAAAATTTTGAAAAACCATTACGGCCGTACATTGCCTCAAAATGCCTAAAATAAAAGCGATTTCCAAGACCATTAAAACCTTGGCTTGCCAAAGCGCAAAGGGAAACTAGACTTGAACGAATTCGGATAATGACTTAGGACATATTAACGAAAACTTTGAGCCTAAAAGTAGGATTATAGACGTAATCTTAAATTTCTTGTGATGGTGCAAAGATAGTTAATATTTTGAAGTTTGAAAATCTCAATCTAGAGTACTTTTTCAAAGCATCAGTTCTATGTCCGGTAGAACTCAGATTGACTCAAAAATTCGGTTGCAATATCTGGAAGTGTTGTCCTTACCTAGAATATAAAAATTAGTTTGGTAATTTTCATCGCTCGCAAGAAAGAGCGAGAGTTATTTTGGCAAAATCACAACGCTAACGTGTCAACAACTTGCAACGTCCTGGGTAAATAATATCCAAACTCGAACATAAACTTCACAAGTTACCTCAAACTGGCTCATAAACTCTGTAAGAAATCTTATTGTCAGCTTGCCTCTCAAAGATAATGGTTGACGATTGAATTATAGTCCATTTTCCTATCAAACTGCCTCTTCAACTCCACAGGTCAAAAAGCGGTTATTGCACGCTGCTTCACGAACATCACTTCTGTTGCCACTTCATAGCTTTATGCCCCATTTCAACCTTAACACTGCTCCAAAAGACGAGAAATGCGTGTCCATGAATGCTCCTGTCGTTGTGACGCCTTTTGCTTTTAGAAAATCGAAACGTTCTGACGGAAGAACGAAGTGCATGGTATATTCAAAAGACTCAAGACAAGCTCGCCGACTTATTGAATGTCACGCAATCTAAAAGGTCAGCGGTGTTTTTTTCTCCTGATGGCTCGATTGAAGACCACAGCTGAAATGTACTTTGCTGACATGAACTGCTCGCAGTCCTCTATTTTTGTAAGATCTTGCTAAGATCGTTGGTCGCGCGAAATAGGACGACTAGAAGAGAGCACGACAGTGCAGCGCGTGGGGGTGGGGGCATGGAGCGAGAAAAATAAAATATATATATTTTTTTTTTCTCGTTCGACCCCTCTCCACGCCCCAACCACCTTAAGGCTCCCTTTGGCTTGCGATTTGGCGTTCTTTCCTTTCTGTCGAGGAAACTGAGAGGCTGTAAACAGTTTATTGCTAAAAGGGCTTTCATTCGGAGACCGTCTTATCTTAGAGAGGTCTGTAACTAAAGTACTCGAAAAAAGCCTAAAAACGAAAGTAACTCTTCCGATATCAGGATATTTACCGTAACTTCCTTTCCTTTAATTCCTGTCTGTTTTCAACTTTACCCCACTAGAATTCATTCCACTGTTTTTCCACCTTTCTCCTGAAGAATTCTATTGTTCTTCAACAGGGCTTGAGGGGGGGGGGGTTGCATATGTTTAATGCCATAGCCCATAGTGGAGTAAAGATCGACGCACGTGCTAATATTAATTCAACTTCGGATCCAATATCACTGATCCCCACCGCCTTTTTGTCCCCCGAAATGTCCCTCTTACAGGAAAGAAGGGGAATTATATCGCACTTCTGTCTGACACTTGACCTCGCTCGTCTAGGGCGCAGTGTCCCCCAACTAATCGCTGGAATGAGCAATTTATGTCCATCGGACACCTTGTATCTCGATTGTATCGCATCCGCGAAAGTCAGCGAGTGTTCACTGATGAACCTAAAACGCTTCGTGCCACTGTTATTACCGAACATTAAATTAAGTTCAGTTAAATTATCTTGCCAAGACCAGTGCACACAAACTTTTCTGAAACTGCCAATATACTGCAAACCACAGAACCGATCTCTTCATTATTTCTTCGAGGTTCGTTACTCTGCCCAAGATAAAAGGACTTTTGGTTGGTAGAAAACGAAATCTGTGTAAAGAACTACAGTGCAATTGGACAGGAGTTTGGCAGCAAAAAGCCTCTCCACCACTCAGCTTGTTTTCTGGGAACCTCTAAAACTTCCTGTAAACACCACCAAGGCTGAGATTCAGATTTTTTTAAATCAAATGTAAAAGAGAACTAAATGATTTGCACTGGCTGATATAAATGAACGACTCATAACAAACGGAAACTGGAAACAAATGTTTTTAAGTTACAGAGTGTGTGTGTTTTGTTGTTTTTGTTTTGTAATCTGATGAGGAATACAAGCAAATCATCCCCTCCCCCCCCACCATGGTACAAGGGTTGGGGGGTTAAGAAACTCCTCCCGAGGCTTTTTGCTGTGTTACTCTCTTGTAAGGTACCAAGCGACCCTGACCACTTTTTTAGGCCAGAAATTTGACATATTCTTTTGTTTTCTGTTTTCCATGAGCGACCACCCAAGAGGATTGTTAGGAAATCCGAATTTTTCAGATGTCACAAGAGTTCAGCCAATTTTTGACAGCGAGTTCACAACTAAACAACGACGGCTTGATCTGTGCATAAACAGGAATTGTTGCCCTGTTCCACAGTATTGAATAATGTTATACAAAATTTAACAGGTAAACGATAACAACTTGGTATTCGACGTGAAACTGGGCCAGTGCGTTCAAACTGTTCCCCTAAAGGTTGATTTCCACTGTTGCGTAAATTTTACGCGCGTACGGGCGTGGATTTAATTGGCTTTACGTGCGTATAAAATAAAATTAGAGACGATGTATGAAGGGCTTACGTAAACGTAAAAAGTTGAAAACTTTCAACAGGGTGAACAGTAAACAGTTTATTGCTAAAAGGGCTTTCATTCGGAGACCGTCTTATCTTAGAGAGGTCTGTAACTAAAGTACTCGAAAAAAGCCTAAAAACGAAAGTAACTCTTCCGATATCAGGATATTTACCGTAACTTCCTTTCCTTTAATTCCTGTCTGTTTTCAACTTTACCCCACTAGAATTCATTCCACTGTTTTTCCACCTTTCTCCTGAAGAATTCTATTGTTCTTCAACAGGGCTTGAGGGGGGGGGGGGGTTGCATATGTTTAATGCCATAGCCCATAGTGGAGTAAAGATCGACGCACGTGCTAATATTAATTCAACTTCGGATCCAATATCACTGATCCCCACCGCCTTTTTGTCCCCCGAAATGTCCCTCTTACAGGAAAGAAGGGGAATTATATCGCACTTCTGTCTGACACTTGACCTCGCTCGTCTAGGGCGCAGTGTCCCCCAACTAATCGCTGGAATGAGCAATTTATGTCCATCGGACACCTTGTATCTCGATTGTATCGCATCCGCGAAAGTCAGCGAGTGTTCACTGATGAACCTAAAACGCTTCGTGCCACTGTTATTACCGAACATTAAATTAAGTTCAGTTAAATTATCTTGCCAAGACCAGTGCACACAAACTTTTCTGAAACTGCCAATATACTGCAAACCACAGAACCGATCTCTTCATTATTTCTTCGAGGTTCGTTACTCTGCCCAAGATAAAAGGACTTTTGGTTGGTAGAAAACGAAATCTGTGTAAAGAACTACAGTGCAATTGGACAGGAGTTTGGCAGCAAAAAGCCTCTCCACCACTCAGCTTGTTTTCTGGGAACCTCTAAAACTTCCTGTAAACACCACCAAGGCTGAGATTCAGATTTTTTTAAATCAAATGTAAAAGAGAACTAAATGATTTGCACTGGCTGATATAAATGAACGACTCATAACAAACGGAAACTGGAAACAAATGTTTTTAAGTTACAGAGTGTGTGTGTTTTGTTGTTTTTGTTTTGTAATCTGATGAGGAATACAAGCAAATCATCCCCTCCCCCCCCACCATGGTACAAGGGTTGGGGGGTTAAGAAACTCCTCCCGAGGCTTTTTGCTGTGTTACTCTCTTGTAAGGTACCAAGCGACCCTGACCACTTTTTTAGGCCAGAAATTTGACATATTCTTTTGTTTTCTGTTTTCCATGAGCGACCACCCAAGAGGATTGTTAGGAAATCCGAATTTTTCAGATGTCACAAGAGTTCAGCCAATTTTTGACAGCGAGTTCACAACTAAACAACGACGGCTTGATCTGTGCATAAACAGGAATTGTTGCCCTGTTCCACAGTATTGAATAATGTTATACAAAATTTAACAGGTAAACGATAACAACTTGGTATTCGACGTGAAACTGGGCCAGTGCGTTCAAACTGTTCCCCTAAAGGTTGATTTCCACTGTTGCGTAAATTTTACGCGCGTACGGGCGTGGATTTAATTGGCTTTACGTGCGTATAAAATAAAATTAGAGACGATGTATGAAGGGCTTACGTAAACGTAAAAAGTTGAAAACTTTCAACAGGGTGAACAGTAAACAGTTTATTGCTAAAAGGGCTTTCATTCGGAGACCGTCTTATCTTAGAGAGGTCTGTAACTAAAGTACTCGAAAAAAGCCTAAAAACGAAAGTAACTCTTCCGATATCAGGATATTTACCGTAACTTCCTTTCCTTTAATTCCTGTCTGTTTTCAACTTTACCCCACTAGAATTCATTCCACTGTTTTTCCACCTTTCTCCTGAAGAATTCTATTGTTCTTCAACAGGGCTTGAGGGGGGGGGGGGGTTGCATATGTTTAATGCCATAGCCCATAGTGGAGTAAAGATCGACGCACGTGCTAATATTAATTCAACTTCGGATCCAATATCACTGATCCCCACCGCCTTTTTGTCCCCCGAAATGTCCCTCTTACAGGAAAGAAGGGGAATTATATCGCACTTCTGTCTGACACTTGACCTCGCTCGTCTAGGGCGCAGTGTCCCCCAACTAATCGCTGGAATGAGCAATTTATGTCCATCGGACACCTTGTATCTCGATTGTATCGCATCCGCGAAAGTCAGCGAGTGTTCACTGATGAACCTAAAACGCTTCGTGCCACTGTTATTACCGAACATTAAATTAAGTTCAGTTAAATTATCTTGCCAAGACCAGTGCACACAAACTTTTCTGAAACTGCCAATATACTGCAAACCACAGAACCGATCTCTTCATTATTTCTTCGAGGTTCGTTACTCTGCCCAAGATAAAAGGACTTTTGGTTGGTAGAAAACGAAATCTGTGTAAAGAACTACAGTGCAATTGGACAGGAGTTTGGCAGCAAAAAGCCTCTCCACCACTCAGCTTGTTTTCTGGGAACCTCTAAAACTTCCTGTAAACACCACCAAGGCTGAGATTCAGATTTTTTTAAATCAAATGTAAAAGAGAACTAAATGATTTGCACTGGCTGATATAAATGAACGACTCATAACAAACGGAAACTGGAAACAAATGTTTTTAAGTTACAGAGTGTGTGTGTTTTGTTGTTTTTGTTTTGTAATCTGATGAGGAATACAAGCAAATCATCCCCTCCCCCCCCACCATGGTACAAGGGTTGGGGGGTTAAGAAACTCCTCCCGAGGCTTTTTGCTGTGTTACTCTCTTGTAAGGTACCAAGCGACCCTGACCACTTTTTTAGGCCAGAAATTTGACATATTCTTTTGTTTTCTGTTTTCCATGAGCGACCACCCAAGAGGATTGTTAGGAAATCCGAATTTTTCAGATGTCACAAGAGTTCAGCCAATTTTTGACAGCGAGTTCACAACTAAACAACGACGGCTTGATCTGTGCATAAACAGGAATTGTTGCCCTGTTCCACAGTATTGAATAATGTTATACAAAATTTAACAGGTAAACGATAACAACTTGGTATTCGACGTGAAACTGGGCCAGTGCGTTCAAACTGTTCCCCTAAAGGTTGATTTCCACTGTTGCGTAAATTTTACGCGCGTACGGGCGTGGATTTAATTGGCTTTACGTGCGTATAAAATAAAATTAGAGACGATGTATGAAGGGCTTACGTAAACGTAAAAAGTTGAAAACTTTCAACTTTTTACGTTTACGTAAGCCGTTCATACATCTTCTATAATTTTATTCACGCACGTAAAGCCAGTTAAATTCACGCCCGTACGCACGTAAAATTTACGCAACAGTAGAAATCAACCTTACGTTAAGCCACGGAGCAGAACTTTCGTTGTCCCCTTCCTTCCAGTCAGTCCATAGCCTGCTCCTCGGCTTACACGCTTCCCTTAACCAATGGCTTTTCTATTATCAGTCTGAGACATTTATAGTGTTATTTGGCCAACAATCTCACTTTCTTTGGACACGGAATTGGGAGAGGTATTGGGAAGAATTGCTTGCAACCCGCTGACCTTTAAGATTGCGTGGCATCATTAACATAAACAATCTCCGTTCGCCAGCTCGGTTTGATTTGAATTTCTACAAGAAAGGCCGTCAATATAGCAGGGACATTCACAAATATATATTTGTTGTACATTAAAGCAGTGTCGAAGCTGAAATGAGGCATGAAGTGGCAACAGAAGCGATGTTCGTAACCTAGGCGATTTAACATCTTGTTGACCTTTGGAGTTGAAGAGCCAATTTGATAGGAAAATAGGCTATAAATCAATCGTCAACCACTATTTTTGAAAGGTAAGTTTATCATAAGGTTTCTTACAGAGTTTCTGGGCCAGTTTGAGGTAACTTGTGAAGTTTATGTTCGAGTTTGGGCATTATTTATCCAGGACGTTGAAATGATCGTTGCATGTTGTTGACATGTTAGCGTTGTGATTTTGCCAAAATAACTCTCGCTCTTTCTTGGGAGCGATGAAAAGTACCAAACTAATTTTTATATTCTCCGTAAGGACAACACTTCCAGATATTGCAACCGAATATTTGATGATGATGATGATGATGATGATGATGATAAACTTTATTAATGTGTCAAGGCCACATAGCCTGGGAAAAACCCATACTAATTTGGGGACACAATTAATTTTGAGTCAATCTGAGTTATACCGGACATAGAACTGATGTTTTGAAAAAGAGCTCTAGATTGAGATTTTCAAGCATCAAAATATTGGCTGTCTTCGCTCCATCACGAGAAATTTAGGATTACATCTATAATCCTACTTTTAGGCTCAAATTGCTCGTAATTATGTCATAAGTAATTATCCGAGCTCTTTTAAGACTATTTTTCCGTTGCGCTTTTGCGAGCGAAGGGTGTTGTGGAGGTGAAAATCGCTTTTATTTTAGGCATTTTGAGGCAATGTACGGCCGTAACGGTTTTTCAAATTTTTCAGTAAATTAAAGAATAATTTGAACAAAATAAATATACCGGGTTAAGTGGCATACCATAGGTTATCTTTAGACAAAATATGAAGAACCCTGATTTTCCACTGATGTGCCACTCCTGATGTGTCGCTCCTAAATTTCTATCGCATGTTTTGTCTATTTGCAGTCTTTTATAGACTAGAAAATCTTGGGACGTGTATGAAGCTATGATAAACACCAACAAACGTTTTTAAAAGATGAGTAATATTTACCTGGTCGCACTGTAGAGATGAACGATAGGAAAAGAATAATAGAAATCATTGCCGGGCTTTGACAAGAATCCAGTTGAAAAGCTTTGAATACAATTTACTCCTAATCAACCAATTCCTCGGCAGGTAAAATGTCAAAGCATTGCGTTTTTAGCTGGTCAAAAATGACGCCCACCTATTTGTATAATTGTAATTATGGGAAAAGAAAGGCAGATTGAGCCAAAACCTAACATTGTAATTCAAATGATAACATAAACATTGTACCTTCTTTCAACAAAAAACAAATTGATTCCAGGGTTTAAAACTAAAGAAATAACTGAAAGTGCTGCATCGGAAGACAGGGGAATTCCTCTCCATTTTGCTCAACTTCGATTTGGTGTTCTTCTTATGTGATTTCCTACGGAAGATAACTAAAAATTGCCATGAGATAAAATCACCTCCTCCATGATAGACACCACCGCCAGCAACAACTTACAACAACAACAATTTACCTCCCGGGACGAAATTTTATCATACAAACAGAGAGAAAATGGCCAGACATCGGGACAGGACTCGTCCGGCGGAATGAAATGACTCAAGTAAACAGTGCCTAATTTCGTCGAGGTAAATTAATGTTTGGTACTACGTACCATCAAAAAAGTATAAGTCAGTGACAAACAGTAACTTTTCTTCAACGATGTCGTATCCTGACTACAACAATTCAATATTTAGCCCCTAATTTCTCTTTATCGCTTATTTTATTTTCAGTTAGTAACGTTATTCTGAGTACTGAAGTTCTAGTTTTTTCCTTAGCTGACAATGACTGTGTTTAGTATTCTCTCGACTTGGCTTTTTTAAAATGGCTAGAAACTGTGAGAAGAAATGGGTCATTGATGCACCTACGGCAAACAAAAGGTTTAACTCGGTCGGTCCAAGCAACTGGAGATTTTTTTTCCAGGCGGGTGGCTATATTTTGTTTATTGAACGTACCACCATCGACACGGTCCAGTGGATCAGTTAATGTCAAATATGGCGACCAACTTGTTACGGAATCAGTAAAATTGACCGAGAAAATTCGCCATTCTTCAGGTAAATATTTGCTGTGTTATAGGAATACACGGAATGATTTTCCTATTTCAATTTACTGTCTATGTTATAAGTCTTTCTCGTTACAGTTGTGTTAAAGACTATGTCGTAAAATCATCGAGCTAACGTCTGTCACGTTTAAGTTACTGTTTTATTTTAGCCGACTTAAGGAAATACTTAATGAAAATAACACACCATCTTTTAAGCATTTGCCACAATTAGACGCCAAAACAAACTTTCATGGTTTAAAAGTATAATCTAATGTGCAATAGAAATTTTAAAGAATTTGCCTTTAACTGTTTTCCCAAATGTAACGGAGAGCGAAATTCATAATTCAATTGCTGTAACCGAGTTTAGATAAGCACAAACAGGAATTTAAATGCCCGGACTGGCTTACAATAGTGATTATTTTTATTTAGTCGAAGATGTAAATGGCAAAGAAACACTTCCATGGCACTTGACTTTCTCCATCGACTTTTTGTCTGTTGCCTGGTATTCTCCACAGGTAAGATCAATGTCAGTAAATAATGAAATGTAACACCACAAATAGCCGTCCTCTACGCCCGCCTACAACAACGTTTGCTAGAGTTGCTGGCAAGGGTAACGAAGACTGTCAAAACCAGATGAGATGTCATCTTAATTGTTTATATGTCCAAGTTTGAAATGCTTCGTTTGTTTTTTTGCACGTAAGTAATAAGTCATTCAGTTCCTCTCCCATATGTGACGAGATGACCCATTGTATGCAAAAACAGCCTCAAAGTTACTGTTACTCTCACTTATTGTTCTCCTACCCTCATTAATTCGTTCGCTTATGGAACAGCCTATCAGAACAGGCTTCCCCCTCTACGTGCAGATTCCCGTAATCCGACTGGGTCTGCTAAATCGAAGCGATTTTTGACTGATTACAAAACGTCAGCAAAAGCTGAATTTATGTCCCATAAACTACTGACCAATTCTTAAGGCTTCACTTAGCATTCAATATTAGCTTTACGGCCATCCAGAACATTCTCAACTTCTTAGCCATAATAGTTTCGAAAGAATTGGTTGGGGTATTCTTATACATATTGCTATCAAGATCATGTTTTACTCCACATTATGAAGTATCTAAGATACTACGCGCGGTCTAATTGGCTGAGAGGTGTGTTTATATGAGAGTATGTAAACACAGTTGTGACGTCGCAGTTGTGCGTAGTATCTAGAGGGGTTGGGAGAATTCTCGAAAGTTATGCAAACCCTCGGCTTTGTCTCAGGTTTCCATAACTGTCTCGACTTTATATCAGGTTATTGCTTAATTATAGCACGCATTGAATTTGATGTACTTTACCTTACACGATTTAACCATTGCTATTTCTCTTCTTAGGCTGCACGTATGACTTGTTTGATCGTGACTGTGTAGTCGAGCACAACAAGATAAGGAAGCTCCATGGAGCTCAGCCCCTGATCTGGTCCGAAGCTCTCGCCGAGGACGCACAGAAGTGGGCAGAGTATCTGGCAATAAACGACAAAATCGAACACGATGGGGATAGTTTGGCCGAAAGGGATGAGGGAGAGAATATCGCGTGGTTTGTACCGCCACAGCCTAAATGTCAAGGAGCATGGAAACCAAACTGTGTCACATGTGGTGAGGTAGTACAAAACTGGTATGACGAAGCGGTGAATTACAACTACCAACAAGGAACTGCAAAGGAGCCTGGTCTACCAATCAAGCACTTTGCACAGGTCAGATATTTCTATTTTTTTCCTGATCATTAAGTGCCTCAATTTAGCATCACCTTTCCCATGCCCATTTTAAGTATTTTAGACTAGTTAAAATCGGAGCTTATTAAGGTAACAGTGCTTTTTAGTATGGTGACATTCAAAATCTCACATGTTAACCACTTTTTCCCACCGCAGGTCGTTTGGAATGGATCCATGGAGATAGGCGTTGGCAGTGCGATCTCTAAGACTTATGGGTTCATATCAGTGGCGCGGTATTCACCTAAGGGAGGAGTGGGTGGTCCACCAGTTTTCCAGAAAAACGTTTTCCCAAAAGGTATTACCAGGCTTTATTAACAGACACAAAAGTTTGCTAAATATGACAACTATTAGGATCTGGTTTTCTACGGTTCTTTGGAAGAAAATTATTGAGATGAATGAGATTCTTTAGCAAATAAAGGCGGCGACGACGACGATGTTGATCTACGTTTAATACTTATTACGACTGTAGTTGAATTGTTCAATCTACATTTCATGTTCTTCTTGTCCCTGTCATAAATACAGCAGATTTAGATAACTTTAAAAAGTAATTTCTACACCGTTATTCCAATTAACCCTCAGCTAAAAATAAAATTAGTAAGGGAGGGAAATGAACAATGCCTCTAAGTTAATCTGGCGCCCTGATCAAGTTACTGAACAATGTGTGAGGGAATAAATTGAAAAACGTTCAATTTTTCTGTGCTATTTTCGCGTTAAATGTGTCTAAATCAAGATTAGAATTACAATTTTTAAGGCGAACAGTTACGGGATGCCGCAGAATTGCAGCCTGAATAGTTTTTACTACGCGTAAGATATTTTAAGTTATTCTTGATATATTATTATTTGCAGTCGGATTACAGTTAACAACTGCTCGAAGAAATGCGTCTTCATCCAGCACATCAGGTATACCTCGATTTTCTTTTGTTTGTTTTCTTACAGCAAGAATAAAATAGAGATAGGAATTATTCCACCAGATAACCTAGAGTGACACTGTGTTTTATTTCCTCATGCCAGACGAAGAATCAAAAAGCACAGCATCTACTATTGAAGGTTCACCTTTGGACACCGATGAAGGTAAGACAAAAATGCTACAGCAAACCTTGCACGTCTGAGATTTAAATACTTTTTTTCGGCCTTAATTTTGAGTCACAAACGTGTATCTTTTAATTTTTTTTCAGGATTTAAATAGAAAAATATTAAAACTTAACCCGCCTGTTTGAAAATTTTATATCACTCAAAACCATTGTGCGCCATACCGTTACTACTTAAAAAGCTTTTTTAAAAATAAGTTTAGACAGCTTTGATGGCATTTCAATCAAACGCAACATCTGCGTAAGGCGGAGTTATCATTTTTCCAGTAGCAAAGGTGGAACTTGACAACTCCCCAATCCACACTATAGGCGTTTTGGTTGGCCACTAGAAGTGGAAGCTGTCTGAAAGCCTGAAACATATCACTGAGTTGTCTAGTTGACCCTGATGATGACCTCCCGCTCAGGTTGTCGAAGTTTCAGTCAATGTCAGCACAAACGGTCCTTCTCAGGACTACACTCACAAAGACGATCATACTTAGCCAACATATGCTATGACTCCTGGGCTCAGACTATTTAATCAGTTGTCTGATTAAATTGAAAAAAAAATACTTTGAAGAGGCAACGGTGTGGCACTATGTGGTGTAAAATTTGTTTTAAGCATAGTGGCCGGTCTTAATCAAGTTACTTCGACGTATGCAAGTAAATTAAAGCAGATTTAAGCTGCTACATTAGGAATTAACTTCAACTGCTTGACCGAAAAGTTGCATTCCCACCATCTGATGATGGTTCGTGGCATATTTCATCGATTTGTTGTATCAGTTAGTTAAAAGGCTTCGCGAATCAAAACCGTAACCATTTAATTTATTGTGAATTAAAACTGCATTGCTTCACTTTAACATTCCCGTATGTATGATAAAACCTTTCAGAAATGACCAATCAAGAGATAGAACAGCAGTCCATGGAAGACATCACGTGCGGGATAGTCAAAAGAGGAGGACCAACCGGCGATGAACCTGTTAAACCTGGCGAATTCCCTTGGGAAGTGGGTTTTAGATATCAGAACCAGTTTGGCAAGTCAAACGTGTTTTGTCGTGGATCTCTATTGGACCGGGAATGGATATTGACGGCTGCACATTGTTTTGTGGTTCGAGTTAATCCCAGATTTAAACTGAAAGTTATTTTAGGCGAATTTGATGATCAAAACGAAGATGGCCAGGCGGTGGTAGCCGAAGCAGTCAAAGTAATAAGGCATCCTTTGCATAGAAAAAACACCAAAGACTACAACATTGCTCTGGTGAAACTTAAGACACCCCTTAAGGAGTACAACGACTACATGAGACCAATATGTTTGCCGGATCAATCGGTGACGTTTTCAGGAGGAGAAATTTGTACAGTGACCGGGTTTGGTCTTGATTATTCAGCGGGGGAACAAGAAAAAACACTTCGCAGTATAGATGTTCCTATAGTTTCTCCTGAGGAATGTCGAAGAAATGTCCGTTGGTTAACCGATAGCATGTTGTGTTCAGGGTATACCGAGAGAATTCTGAACACGTGTAAAGGTGATAGTGGCGGACCGCTTGCGTGCTACAATAAAGGAAAGTTTTATTTGGGCGGAATCGTAAGTCATGGCAAGAGATGCTCAAGAGTTCGATCACCAAATATTTACACCAATGTAAAATATCTGAAACCTTGGATCCTTTATGTTACTAAAAACAATTAGAGCACGAATTTAGTCTTGATTATTAAAAACACAATTGGCAAAAGTGTTTTATTAGGACATAACTCCATGGATCGTATAGGACGATTAACGTTATTACCTCTTCAACTGAATTGACTGTAAGCTTCTCCTCTTAATATTTCCCTGTAAACAGTACCTTATTTATAATAAAACACCTCTTTGCGTCACGACGCTAGTTTGCCCCTTGAAGAACTACCTGAATGCTGCATTGCCTCAGTTGTGTTAGTTTTCTTATGTTGCAACACGTGCAAAACACGCAGAAAAGATGAATGTTTGACAATGTTTTTTGTTGCCTTCCAATTCTTGTTGGGATTGTTTTCTTGTTTTTTTTTTGTTTTGTTTTGTTTTGTTTTGTTTTTTTTTTGTTTTGTTTTTTTACTCTTTTCTCATTGAAATTATGAATATATGAAATTCATATATTTGAACTGCGGAATGAAGAAATAAATGTAAAGAAGATCCTCGCAGTTATTAAGGCAACTTATGCAGTTGCGAAAAGAAAGCCTGAAAAAATCAGGCTTGCCGGGATTCGAACCCTGACCTCTGCGATACCGGTGCAGCGCTCTAACCAATTGAGCTAACAAGCCAACTGGGAGCTGGTCATTAAATTGGTTCGTAATATACCCAGGAAAGATGAAGATGAAATTATGAATATATGGAATTCATATATTTGAACTGCGGAATGAAGAAATAAATGTAAAGAAGATCCTCGCAGTTATTAAGGCAACTTATGCAGTTGCGAAAAGAAAGCCTGAAAAAATCAGGCTTCCCGGGATTCGAACCCTGCAGGTATTAAGGCAACTGCATAAGTTGCCTTAATAACTGCCAATTTAATGACCAGCTCCCAGTTGGCTTGTTAGCTCAATTGGTTAGAGCGCTGCACCGGTATCGCAGAGGTCAGGGTTCGAATCCCAGCAAGCCTGATTTTTTCAGGCTTTCTTTTCGCAACTGCATAAGTTGCCTTAATAACTGCGAGGATCTTCTTTACAGTTATTTCTTTTCTCATTGTTAGGCACCTTTTTTTAAATTATGGTGCTAAAACATGCTAAAATTGACCTTCTCTAAAATTATTCGCTTCTCTTTCATAATCTCCCCCTCATTATTGTTATACTTCAGGGCAATTGACTTAAAAATATCTGATTTTTCATTTGAATATTTAAAGGTGTCCTTTTTATATAATCATTCTCGTGGGTCCTTAGAGCGAGAAATAAAAACCAAATGCCACTTCAGTTAAAAAAAGTTTACAATCGTAAACGTTGCTGGTTTTGTAAACTAAAACTGTTAAAAAGCAGAAACTTTTAGACTAGTTTATGGTTTTTGTAAAAAGCAGCCACCCGATAGCTCTACAGTAAAAAATGTTAGCTGTAATGAAGAAGTGAGTAGATTGGCTCGATGGAAAAGATCGGGTTACCCATATACATACCTTTATGTCAACGAATAGAACTTAAAAAGCTAATTAGAATAGATATCGGGTGTTACTTTTTTCAGTTTGTTTTTTAATCAGGTTATGGGCGTTTCAACCAAAAGCAGTCAGGATGTCATTTCTTTCCTCAGTCATCGTACCATCATAACATAAGATGAAGCTAAGTATTCATAGACTTGATGAATCACGGTTTACAAATTTACCTAAAATAACAACCTTTTAAAGCAATATATTAGGACAAATATTAAAGGTATAGAGATACCTCTATTTTAAAGTTGCTTCTATCAAGGAATGGACTATTGACCTCTTGATACATGGAGGGTTGCCCATAAATTTTCCCACGCACTCAGTTTATTCACTTCGTTACAAGTTTTAGTTCCACCTGGCTCCTCATAGTTTCAAAGACAAAATGACCATGCAATATAGATAACTGCACATTTATTTGGTTTTCCAAGATAAAGGAAGCAGATAATTATTTTAACCCTTTCGAAAAATTTCTGCTTCCAACCTAAGAAATTCGAAAGTGTTCCAGTTTTATTGACACGTTTGTCGGCCATAGTATATCAGGCAGTCACCTCTAGTTGTTAAACCTACATGCCCATTCTCATAGAGTGAGGACGCAAGAGAAGTTTGACTGTACCGTATAAATTTATAATTTGCTTGTATGCTGTAGTAATGTGTTTCAATTGCTATTTTCACTAATAAAGTAAACGTAACTTGACCAGATTTATGAACACTCAGCTTGGCCTCTTGCTAAGAGGTCTCTTAAAAGTTCCCATGGAACTATTTACTGGTTAATTCTTCATTTAAAACAAATGTAACTGTGGGAGCTGAATGGATGGGAAACTCATTGTAGTAAAGACAATTCCAAGAAGCGTCAAAGGGGTGGTTTAAAGATGGCACAGGCGGGAAATGACCTTATGTTTGCTTGTGGTTGGAACACCCATACATTGACAACTTGCCTGTTGTCGTTGAAATGAAAGAGATAAAAAGCATTTGCCCACAGGAGTATGGGTTCAAGATAGATAACTAACGAAAACCTTGTGAAGGAAAATGTCTTAATAGGTAATAACTCGCAATTCCATTCTATGAGGTACATACATATTTTGGGCTCGTCTTACATCACTCAAAAGTCCATTGTAAGATGCACTATTTTGAACTCCGGTTTAACGCTTTGATTTGACCGCCCGTCATACATTATGAACAAATAGGCGTAAAACTTTTAACGAATGGACAGACACTTACCAGCTGTTGCTGTGTAACACGGGTCAGCGTTACATCATTACAGTTGGGTAAAGAATCTCTCATTCACTTCGTATAAAACCTTGCACTTTAGATGCAGTTAAGTAAACGACACTAAAGGGAAGAGAAAAAAAGGCACGAAACGTGAAAAGATGAAGCCACCTCATTTCTTCGCTTTCGTCTTGTGTACTCATCTACTTTACACAGGTAAGATATCTTACACAGGGTTAAGCTAGAATGACAGAAACAGAAAACAAAGATATATTCACAATAACTGTTTATTTCCAAGCGACTGGTGTTTAGTAAACATTAGGAGGCGACCACCTCCCGTCAGTGACCACTTTTCCACAAATTTTTGCAGTGAGGTCATAATTAGAACCTCTCGTAGGTGATCATCTCTCATAAGCGACGGCGACCACTTTTTTGGCTGACAGTTTAAAATTTTCTATTGTTTTTAACCTCCGGTAAGCGACCACTTGACACATGATCCCATCTCATCAGGTAAAAACTGAACAGAATGGTGCCACAAAAGCCTAATATGACTCGCTTGTTAATGTAATGTACTTGTGAGCCTTGTTTTTGTTCAAAGGTACTACACTTTATTTTGGGTTATATGTTCATTCGTGTACGGATTAAGAAAATTAACCTCTTAAAACTAAATCAAAATTTTGACCTCCTTTGGTCTAACCTCTCGCATGCGACCACCTTCCGGAAGCGGCCACATAGGCGTGACATTCAAGGTGGTCGGTTACGGGAGATTCAACTTAGCTAAGACAAACTTGAATGAATGAATGAATGAATGAATGAATGAATGAATGAATGAATGAATGAATGAATGAATGAATGAATGAATGAATGAATGAATGAATGAATGAATGAATGAATAACCTTTATTTAAACACGATAGAAAGTTAAAGCACAATGCTTGTGGGGTCGTGTATTAACTAAATATTACTAAATACTAATAAACTAATATATTTCTAAATTACTACTAAATACTTATATACTAAATTGGATTGTAACTACTTTAAAAATAATTAATTACACAACAATCAGTAACATTTAAAGTCATTGTAATGCCTAGGGAGCGACTGAACCGACTGAGCACTTCAAGCCACCATGTGCAAAGTAGATACTATTATTATAATTTTGCCGAAATCTCACATACAGTGTAGATTTTTTTTTATTAACAATACAATCCATTACATTGCCTTACATACAATACTAACAGGACATTACTTACAATAATTTTACAATACTGCAATTAATGCCAGGCAACTGCTTACATTTCATTTTTTTTTTTTATCATGTCATTAAATCATTAAACTGGTCATTAAATTGGTTCGTAATATACCCGGGAAAGATGAAGATGAAATTGTGAATATATGAAACTCATATATTTGAACTGCGGAATGAAGAAATAAATGTAAAGTAGATCCTCGCAGGGGTCAGGGTTCGAGTCCCGGCAAGCCTGATTTTTTCAGGCTTTCTTTTCGCAACTGCATAAGTTGCGTTAATAACTGCATGCGAGGATCTACTTTACATTTATTTCTTCATTCCGCAGTTCCAATATATGAGTTTCATATATTCACAATTTCATCTTCATCTTTCCCGGGTATATTACGAACCAATTTAATGACCAGCTCCCAGTTGGCTTGTTAGCTCAATTGGTTAGAGCGCTGCACCGGTATCGCAGAGGTCAGGGTTCGAGTCCGGGCAAGCCTGATTTTTTCAGGCTTTCTTTTCGCAACTGCATAAGTTGCGTTAATAACTGCGAGGATCTACTTTACATTTATTTCTTCATTCCGCAGTTCAAATATATGAGTTTCATATATTCACAATTTCATCTTCATCTTTCCCGGGTATATTACGAACCAATTTAATGACCAGCTCCCAGCTGGCTTGTTAGCTCAATTGGTTAGAGCGCTGCACCGGTATCGCAAAGGTCAGGGTTCGAGTCCTGGCAAGCCTGATTTTTTCAGGCTTTCTTTTCGCAACTGCATAAGTTGCGTTAATAACTGCGAGGATCTACTTTACATTTATTTCTTCATTCCGCAGTTCAAATATATGAGTTTCATATATTCACAATTTCAATATTTACTTTGCCGGGAATTGATAATCCTCTTGACTTCCATAGATTTATTGTGTTCTTAATTTTTTTCAACCACTGCTTAAAATGTTTCTCTACTAATATTTGTGCATCATATGTAATATATATTCCTAAAAATTTGACACACGTTTTCCAATTAACCCCTAGTGGTTCATTTTCACAATTATAAAGTGACCCAATCCACATTGCCTCTGTTTTAGTTACATTAAGTTTAAGTCCAGAAGCTTTCTCAAAACGTTCAAGTAATCCAAACAGGGCTCGCGCTGAATCCAAGTCTGATAGGACAGCAGTTGTGTCATCGGCAAATTGCAGTAATTTAGTTTCTAAACCGTCTATAGTTAATCCCTTAATATTTTCTTGATTCCTTATAGCAATCGCCAGTATTTCAACTGCAGTGACAAAAAGGTAGGGGGAGAGGGGGTCCCCCCTGCCTCACTCTACGTTCTATATTGAAGTAGCAAGAGCATAGGCCGTTGTTTATAACGCAACTTTGAACGTCGTTACAGAAAATATTCACCCATCTTCTAAAATCTGGTCCAAAATTGAATTTTTCTAAACATTTTTCAAGAAAATCCCATTCTAGACTGTCGAAAGCTTTTCAAAGTCAATAAATAATAAAAGACCAGGTAGTTTCATAACTTTAGTATATTCCATTATATCCAAAATTGAACGTATATTTTCACTAATATTTCTGCCTGGGATATATCCTGATTGATTATTATGAATTAACCCAGGTAAAACACGCTTCATTCTTTCAGCGATAACTTTTGAAGCTATCTTCGCATCGACGTTCAATAGGGAAATTGGCCTCCAGTTTTTAAGATCACAGCGATCCTGGTCTTTTTTCTCGATAAGTGTAATAACCGCCTGTCTTTGTGACGGGCTCATTGTTCCTTTAACAAAAGATTCATTAAGACTTTTAACTAAAGGATCGCCTACAAGATCCCAAAAAGTCTTGTAAAATTCTACTGGTAGTCCGTCATTTCCGGGTACCAAGTAGGTAAGAGAAGATTTAATTCGTTGACGTATTCTTTATCATTCAGAAGGGAGCAATTTAATTTCCAAAATCCAGGACCTTTGACCCTATCTTCAACATCCTGCAATTCTATTACTATTGCAGAGTGATCAGTTTTTATGGCTGAAATCATGTCAACATGGCAAACATTATCAGATAAAGAATTTGAAATAAGCCAATAGTCCAACCTTGAAAATATTAAAGGATTTGGTTGACTCCAGGTATAGCTGCGTATTGTTGGATTCTTTACTCGCCAAATGTCATGCAAATCCAGCTCGGACTGTAGCAGCTCAATTGTGTTAATCACAGATTTCCTTGGGATTTGATTGCCACCTCTTTTATCAATGACTGGATTTAAAGGACAGTTAAATCTCCTCCCATGATAATGTTCTCGATATCATCAAGGTTTTTATTTACAATGGTTTGCAGGACTGTGTGGTAAAAAGCAACCAGTTCATTGTCTCGATTAGGGCCGTATATATTAACTAAAAGAGCGGGTTCGCCGCTCAGGAGTACTTTTAATATTATAAATCTACCATTTGTATCAATAACCGATTCCTTAATGACGCAATCAAAATTATTCCTGATTAAAATTGCGACACCTCTTGCATTATTAGCCCCATGAGAGCAGATCAGCTTGGCACCCCATTCTCTTTGCCAAGAAACTTCATTCCCTTGGGTAGAATGTGTTTCTTGAAGGAAAACAACATCGGGTTTTTGTTTTCGGAGCCAAGTAAATATAGTTCGTCGTTTACGATAGTTGCCTATGCCTCTCGTATTTAAAGAAATAAATTTACGTGTGAAATAGTCTAAATTTAGTAGAAGATGAATCTTTATATACCGGTTAATTACTGATAGCCACACAATTGAAATAATCGAACGATGTAAATAATAATAATAATGCAAGAAACGTTTGAGGAAAACAAAATATATGACTTGTAAAGAATTGCTATTAAAAATATAGCGTACATAAGCAAATTGATTTGAAAGAGGTATTGCTCAAAATTCGCTCTTGTGCAACACTGCACAAGTAATCCCAGCGGATATGAAGACATCGCGCAGATGATTTTTGCGCTGTGCTCGCAAATGTGGGAAAAAAAAGATCTCATCATACTGCCATTTTACAAAATACAAAATTAACAAAGCGGAAACCAAGCTAAGCGACAGAAACCTCTCTTCCTTCAATAAAAAGTTTTCCCTTGCTGAAACGCACCAGTTTGAGTTAAAATCAAAACTTTTTGCGGAGCTCAGCACGGCACGTCTTACTCCATGCTATTGCCCCGAGTACGGTTACTACTTCACAAAAAGGTATCACAATGTGTCGAAAGTTTCCTTAACAATGAAACGTTTTTATTTTGTCAAGGGAGCAGCGCATACGACGAGTTTGATAAAGCATGTGTGATAGCCCACAACCAGCTGAGAAAGCTTCATGGTTCGCAGCCTCTTGTCTGGTCAGAGGAGTTGGGCGACGAGGCTCAGAAATGGTGTGAAGAACTCGCCCTAAAGGACGAACTCGAGCACGACAACAAAACCATGGACACAAAAAATCAGGGAGAAAATCTGGCTGCTGTATCTGTGACTGACCAGCAAAGTGAAGGTCCTACTCCAGTTCTTTGTGCCATGGTTGTTGAGCAATGGTACAGCGAAGAACAGTACTACGATTACCGGACGGGAATGGCAAAAGCTCCTGGAATGCCAATCAAACACTTTGCACAGGTACATAACAGGCGTATGCATAGCGTATACACTTCGCAAACACACATGCAGAGAAATGTTTCTCTAATTTCACGCTCAAAACCCAGGATAAATTAACGGGAGATTTGAAAGGGTCATTTGTATGACAGGGGTCTTTTGGAGGTTCTGGTCGGAGTAGTTAGTTATTCACTCCAGAGCCAAGTTAATGGCCTCCGACTTTAAAAAAAATGCCTGTACGCTTGTTGTATGGTGTAATGCAATGGCAAATTAAAAACAATATTAATGACATGAGACGTGAGAAAGAGTGCGTTTAAAATTTTCCTGGTTTAACTCTATATAATTACATAGGTTGTCTGGAACAGCACATTTGAATTTGGAGTTGGTTCTGCTAGATCCACCATCCACGGTGACATCGTCTGTGCTCGTTACAGTCCTCGAGGGGCAGAAGGAGGCCCGGACAAATTTAAGCAAAACATCTTTCCTAAAGCAGGTAGGAGACTTCTGCAAATCAAGATACAGGAAAAGAACCTTGAAGTCCACTACATTTAAAACTTAAAAAAACTGTTCTTCTTATTCTCAGGTCATAGGCAAAGACCTAACGTCACTGAACCAACTGGTAACATTTCTGCGGTTGAAGGTAAATCAAGAGCAGTGTATTGAAGAAAAACATCCCTTCATTTACGAATTTAGCTTTTCTAAGTACAATCCCCAAATCATCGATGCAGCATTTTATGAAGTAAGGGTGAATATTTTTCCTTTATAATATGAAAATCTTTTGTTGAATATATTGCAATAATTTTTCAAGCAAATGCAACTCTGTAGTTCATTAACCTACACAAACAACGCTTTTTGTTTCGTAGATTTTGAAATCAAAACGGAGCCCTGTGTTAAAGGATACAACGGTAGATACGGTGGGGGTGGTGGTCAGGGATGCAATGAAGGAGGAGGTCAGGGAGGCTATGGAGGAAGCATCAGCTGCGGTGTTGGAAAGCAGTCACGTATTGTCGGTGGCACACGAGCCAAGCCAGTGGAGTTTCCCTGGCAGGTGGGCTTCAGGTGGGAAACCTCTAACAGTAGAACTAACATTTTCTGCGGTGGATCTTTGATCGATAAGAAGTGGGTGGTGGCAGCTGCTCATTGCTTTCAAAGGATGAATCCACCTCCTGATCAACTCAAGGTTGTGCTTGGAGAATTTGACGTCAGGAACGAAGAAGGAAATGAAGTGGTTATCGCTGCAAGAAGGGTAAGTCTTGAAGATCTTTTTACGATAGCCCTCTTTCATAAACTTGTTATTAAAGGTAAATATCATCAAGTTGTTACGTTACTCCAGGCGTAATGGCTGTGATGCATGTAATGTACTATATAAAGTAATATAAGATTTATCTTGCTTTCAAATAAAGTTTGGTTGAATGTGGTTTTGGCAGAGTAACGAAAAAATCTTCCATGTAGCTCGTCTTCGTTGTGCCGTAAGGTTGAATAATCCTTCTCTGAAAAACTGGGGCACTTTTCACTGTAATAGGAAAGAGGGGGGCTGGTATTAGTAGTATAGGATCAATGGAAATAAGCCCCGTTACTGTCGAGGTAAGTCGAGTTACGTCGAGGTAAGTGTCGAGGTAAGTCGAGTTACGTCGAGGTAAGTGTCGAGGTAAGTCGACGTAAGTCGAGGTAAGTCGAGTTTAGTCGCGGTAAGTGTCGAGGTAAGTCCAGTTTAGTCGAGGTAAGTGTCGAGGTATAGAAACCTCGACATTTTTCACAAAAGAATACCAATGAGCGTCTTTCTTAAAAAATGATAACAATATACTTGCCTAAACTTGCCCGCTCCTAGTCAACACCGATTGGTCAGTTAAGAGTGTATTATGTTTTCAAAATAAACGTGTGCCCATGCTTGCCCGAGTTTGTTAAACATATTTAAAGAATAAAATACTTACCGTTGGTTTTTCACGTGACATTGCACCTTTAATTATGCGAACTTAACCTGGACTGAATTTGCATCAAACACTTGTTACCTTCGTTAAGGAACAATAAGATAAAAGCCATGTGTAAATAAATCTATTTGATTACCGAAAAAACGCTTTTTTGGTGTTGCTTTTAACATGTTGTAATAAAAACATATTTCCTTCATTTGTCTTTCTCATGGGTTTCTGCCGATCCAAACATCGGTGAACCAGGACGCAGACACACCTTCACAACCACATTATAATGGCGAAATCACTGCATAGAAAGATTTAATTTATTTTGTACCTGTACAATTAATTAACTTTGCTGCAACCGTTTAAAAGGAAATTTAAATGATAGCATTTGGTAAACTAAACTTCAATGCCTCCTCTAGCTTTTGATTGTGAGATTTTTTGTTTCCCATGAAAACACGTTTGTCTTTTTCAATCCACTCTTTGAATTGGACTGCCACGTCTCAGAAAAGTTTTTTGCGCTAGTTTTTTAAGATGTAAACTGTAAGTTGGCGAATCTAATGGAAAATGCAATAATGGAACACATCTATCTAAAATGCGTTGGAGAAGAAATTTACCCTTTTTAGCATCCCGGATAAGTTCTGGTTTGCAACTATTTCTTTCAATAATAAGATATTCCACTGAAGGTCAAAAAAATGTATTGCTCTTAAAAAGTAATGTCACAAAAAGAGTTTTATTCTACTATAGCAAGGAATTCACTTTAATTTGTTTGTCAAATTATTCATGGGAACGAGCAGGCAATGTTTTGGAACATCTGCGTAAAGTTTTAGCAATATGGGGTGAGATTCACGTAGCTACTTTAAGATGTGTCCTTTGTGTTGTTGGAAAACAGAAGTCAGTTGCTCGAAGCAATAATTAGGATCCATCTTAACTTAGGAGAGCTTTGTGAATCTTGATCCCTGATTTCGGATAGGAAGCCTAGCTCAACTGGTTTTCCGATTACCTCACACTGGATGAGCATTGGGCAAGCATCTGCCTTAGGGCATTCTTTGATGAGTACTGGGCCTTGTTGTTATCATCTGTTTTGTATCAATGTTGCAATTTGGATGTAGTGTTTTCAGTGATTTCATGAAATGACCTTTCGACACGATAAGGCAAAGTGCCATCTTATACAACAGGCAAATAAGAAAATCAATGAGTATTTAATGTGCCCTTTCGACGATTTTTACAGGTAATCAATCACCCTCGGTATGAGGACAGGACTAAAGAGTACGACATTGCGCTTGTGGAGCTGCAAAGCGAAGTATCCTTCAATGACTATATGAAACCAGTTTGTCTTCCTAAGAGAAGTACTAACTTCAAACCTGGTAAAATGTGCACCGTGACTGGGTTTGGTGCAATTAGAGAGGGTGGACCACAGTCCCGGACACTGATGAAAGCAAACGTTCCTTTAATGGATAGCCAAAAGTGTTCAGAGAGCTATGGGTACATATCACAGCTGAAGATCTGCGCCGGATACGACCAAGGAGGAATTGACTCCTGCCAGGGGGATAGTGGGGGACCTTTGGTGTGTCAGGAGGGTGGGAAGTTTTACCTCACAGGTGTTGTAAGCTACGGCGTCGGATGCGCTAGGCAAGGATACCCTGGGGTGTACGCCAATGTGAAGAATTTGATGGACTGGATTGAGCAGACAAAGAGCTAAGGGCAAAAACCTTTGTGGCTCATTTGATTTTCGAAGGCATGGCGGAGTTTTGCCTATTGATTTCGTACCTGTCCTGATGTTAATGGATGTCATTCCGTAAAGACCTCCACAAACGAGAAAATAGAGTAGCGGAAACATTGATTCCCAAATGATTCCCCGATATTTACTGTAGAAGGAAAATGTTAACGTCCTTAGAACTTCAGAAACAACCAACGCCGCATGTGCGGGCGAACGGGAAACGGGAAAACAACGGTTTCTTGACAATATTACCACTTCGGTAAACAATGATTCCTCGACAATGTTAATGTTACTATAGGAGAGCCTGGACAGTTTCAAGTGCTAAGCATCATATAGGTTATAATCTGTATTATGCAGTTCAACTTTAATAAAACCAAATTGTGCAAGGCCGCTGATTACTGCCGTGTTCTTTGGCTTCAAATTGTTATGTTCATTCAAGTGTCATTATAAGATGAGGATGGCATCTTTTGCAAGTGGTTCAGTTTGTTTGGTGTGGCTTTATTGCTGCGATTTTTTCTTCTCGTTAGAAAGACACAAATGAAAAGAAATGTAACTATTTGCAAATTACCACAGGCTCTCTCCTCCACAACCGTTCCTTCAAGTTGCAATTTAAATACCTTCGTTACTACAAATTTCATGTATTTATGGAATCCGTTATATGGATAACAAGCAATAAAAACCGATGACAATAGATGGAAATCTATGAAACTAAAAGACATAAAAGTTCCATCATTGGTCGCCATGATTTCATCGATTGTTTAAGCCCGGGATGGAGGAGAACAGCGCAAAAGAGAACCCAAAATAACTTGAAACATAAAAAACTAAATGCTGGTAAAATTTATAAATTCCAAACCCAAACAGTCCTTGCTATCTGAAATAGCCAAATTCTGTAGAAAATAGTTGATGATAGTGTGCGGCAAATTTCGATAAATTAAGACATTGCAGTATATATTTTTTCAGAGCATTTGACCTTAATTATGAAATGAAAATGATTAGTTTAAAGACGCTTCGAAGACTCTGTGATAGCCCGGATAGAAGGGCCGAGTCACCCACTCTCGATGTAAAGAAAAAAGCCCTAAGTTTGAGTATATTGAGTATATTAATTGTTGACAAGCGTCAACGTCAATGTCAATGTCTGCTCGATTGACAAGGTTGACAAACGCAAAGCAGCGAACCGAAATGTCAGTTTCTGAAGCGAAGTTAGATGTAGTATTTGCAAAGATGGACGACTTGCTCGCCGCTAAAGACGACCAAGAGTCGAAGTTGAACGCCATCCTGCTGAAGTTAGAAAGTTTGGAAAAAAGTCAAAAGAAAACTGCTAAAGGTGTCAGCGAATTGAAAGACAGTTATAAACTTTTAGACCACGATGTGACAGAGATTAAAAGCGCTATTGAAGAAAAGGCGAGCCGCAAAGAAATAAACGCCCTCAACAAAAAAATTGATGACCTGGAGAACAGGTCTTAGAGGAACAACGTAGTCGTATGGGGTTTACCGGAAGGCGCCGAAAAAGACTGCAGCTCCATAGAAGAATTCTTAAAGGAAGAACTATTCAGTAAGCACATGGGCCTCGAAAATATAGAAGTTATGCGAGCGCACCGTACGAAGATCAACCAAGCGGCTGAGAGCGCTAGCGCTCCGCAACCAAGGCCTATCCGCGTTTACCTACTTAGATATCCTGATAAAAGAAGAATTGTAAAGGCTGCAACGAACACCCTGAAAGATAATCCTTTCTGTGACAGCCAGATATTCATATCCGACGACGTGTCAAAAGCAGTTAGAAGTGAAAGAGCCAAACTAAGAAAAGACCATTTAAAGCAACTTAAAGAAAGAGAAGGAGTTCAGTTCGCGTTCATTCCATGGTCAGTTCCCGCGCAGATATTGTATAAAGAAACCGATTCTGAAGGTCTCAAGTCCTTTAAAATCAGGCATGAGTAGTCCTTATGTTGCTGTTTTGTTGTCATTATGAACTACGTAATCATAGTTAAGTGGCTGTCTCCCTAAGATCCTCATAACCCAAATTGGTCACAAAATAGATTTCCTTCAAATCTTGTATGTGAATTGCACTTTGTCTGGGTACTTTAAAAACACTTTTCGTTTGGGTTCTAACTGCTTTCTTTGGCAGTTTACAAAGGGGGTCCCCTGGTAGACAAAAATAGACATTTTATTGGTACAAAAATGCCAATTTTCAATAACTTTGGTAACTCCTCACAACACTTAAAATTTGATGCAGGACAAAACTCTACTGTTGTTTGATAGGTACAACTCTTCCTTATCCTACTGTGTTACTGACATTTCCATGTAGTTGTTTTGAGTAGCTAAAACAGTTCCTTTTAACAACCCAATTTCACAGCTTTTAAAAAAGTAGGAAAAATGGGTAAACAAAAATACATGTTAACAAAAAGTGAGACCTCGTCTAGCAAATTCCTTGCAGTCATGGAAAGTTAAAGACTTGGTCTTAATTATAATAAAATAAAATCGTGCGACCAGACGGTTTAAAGAACGTGGCGCCGCTTTGAAACACCAGTATTTCTTAATTATGCAAATAACGAACCACAACCTATGCGTGGAATTTAAGAGTAAATTTGACGCGAGCAATACTCCCTTACTTTAGGAAAACATGAAAATAGTTTCAAACTACAACAGGACAGAAATGTACACTGGTAACATTTCGCATATAGCTTTAGTTAAAATGTACAGCATTCAAATAGCTCATTAACCATGCTCAATTCACAAGATAAACAAGTTATGAAGTACATGCCACTCGATGATTGCTAATTGCGCTTTATAAAACAATCTTGATCTAGAACTATTTATCTGAGAATAAATCAATAAAAGCAAGTCACACTGAGTATATCACAGCCTGTGTTTTGCAAACTAATTTAGCGAACACTTAGTGCCTTGTAAAACAATGAAATCAACGAAGGGCATCTTGTTCTGTTTACATTTGCACCCATTACCTCAATTATTCTGTCGTCTTCGATCAAATATATAGATCCGTGCGTTTCAGAGATCATCTTAGAAGCGTCAAACAGTCGGTTTTGGAGAAAATTCTTCGTTCAACAACCTTCATTTACAACAAGCTTTCCATGCATTTAGTTCTCTCGTGTTATATTATTCTGGCAGTAGCCGCTGCGGATTATTATGATCATAATACGTTTAAACTTAAAGTATTGGCGATAAGCCGCTGTCCAATGCTTTCTACTTCGTTATTGACCATGCTTTCTAGATCGCTAAAGCAAGATGCCGTGAGAGTTAAATTTGTATCGTCAGCAAACATCCGTGCTTTTGAGTAATTTAGAGAACAAGGTAGATTATTAATAAAGAAACGAAATAACAAAGGACCTAATATTGATCCCTGGGGTACTCCACAGGAAATAGGTCTATCTTTCGATGGAAAACCGTTAATTTCGCGCCTCTGATGTTTATTACCAACACAGAAGAGCTATAATTTATTCAATAAAGTATTATAGTCAGTTGTGTCAAAAGCTTTAGCCAAGTCAAGAAAAACAAACGAAGTGACAAGACATTGTCAATGTTGAGGTACCATTGATTGCAAGCGTCAAGTAAAGCTGCGGCAGTGGAATGTAACGATCGAACACCTAATTGGTATTTGCTTAACAATTTGTTGTCCGAAAAATGTGCACAGATTTGTTTATAAACAAGCTTTTTCATAACTTTAGAAATAGAAGACAAAATGGAAATTGAACGATAGTTGTTTCGATCTGATGTACTATTGCCCTTATGAAGCGGGAAAATCTTCGCAGCTTTCCAATCACTGGGGACAAAACTGCTGGAAATTGATGCGTCGAAAAGAAAACAAAGGGACTCAGCAATGATATCAGCTGCGATTTTGAGTAATTTGTTTGGAATGCAATCTAGACCAGCTGATTTGTTGGTGACTGACTTTTTAAGGATATTTAATTCTTCAGACGGTTGAATATCAGTTAAGTTGAAAATTGGTGAAGTAGAGTTTAAATAATGATAAAAAGGCAGTGGGTTTTGGAAGTTGTGTGGCCAGCCGAGGCCCGATGTTTGCAAATTGGCTATTAAGAAAATCTGCAATTCTTTTTGGCTGTTGATGGAATGTACTTTATCAATTATAATTTCGTTGATAATAGAATTTCTACATTTTATTGAATTAATAGTTTTCCACATTTCTTTCAGATTTCCAGAACTTTCAGAAAATTTCGCATTGTAAGAGCACTTTTTTGAATTCTTTATTTCCCGGTCAACCTTGTTTCTAAGAGACTTATAGTAGGACCAAAGTTTTAGCCGTGTCTCTTTTGATGATAAGCAATTTAATCTCACGGGTAAGCCAAGGGGAGGCCCTATGGCGTGCACGTTTAGTTTTGACTGGAGCGTTCTTTCCAAGCCAACCACATGGTTTCAGGATCGTTGAAAGCGTTAAGAGTGCCCTAAGGGAGACTAGATAATTCTTTACAAAATTTGAGCAGGTCAAATTTTAAAGAGGGAGAGAGAGAGGAAGAACGAACTGGGGAGCTGACGGGTGCCATGAAAGAAAAACAAATTGAAACTACCCCTTTCCTTATTTTATTGTAATCAATTATTCAATTTACATTTATTTGTTCATTCCGCAGTTCAAATATATGAATTCATACATTCATAATTTCATCTTCATCTTTCCCGGGTATATTACGAACCAATTTAATGACCAGCTCCCAGTTGGCTTGTTAGCTCAATTGGTTAGAGCGCTGCACCGGTATCGCAGAGGTCAGGGTTCGAATCCCGGCAAGTCTGATTTTTTCAGGCTTTCTTTTCGCAACTGCATAAGTTGCGTTAATAACTGCGAGGATCTTCTTTACATTTATTTGTTCATTCCGCAGTTCAAATATTTGAATTCATATATTCATAATTTCATCTTCATCTTTCCCGGGTATATTACGAACCAATTTAATGACCAGCTCCCAGTTGGCTTGTTATAGCTCAATTGGTTAGAGCGCTGCACCGGTATCGCAGAGGTCAGGGTTCGAATCCCGGCAAGTCTGATTTTTTCAGGCTTTCTTTTCGCAACTGCATAAGTTGCGTTAATAACTACGAGGATCTTCTTTACATTTATTCCTATACTGTTACAACCTTTACTATTACAATTGTTGTGTGTTATTAAGAAAGTTCTGTATGTTGCCTCTTTCCTGACCAGTACCAGTATTCGACCAGTAACGTTTTACTTTGTGTCACGCTTAGTGGCGGCAAGGAGAAAACACCAAAAAGAAGATAATTATTTTAGCTTTTGACTGGTTTTCTGGCCGAATGTTTTTGCTCAACGGAGACTTGGAAAAGGCGCCGCTCTATTAAAGTCAACAAAAAGTCGAAGATTCAGTTGGAGATCCAGATCATTTATCTCTACTTTCACTGGCCCTCGATTTGAAGTTGATTTGAAATCGATTTGAGTGTTTCTCGATTTGACTTGAATTGATTTTTTGAATAACAGAAGTAAAAAATCTTCGACTTTCTTTTAGTGTCCGAAATTGCTGTACTGTTTTTTTTTTTTTTTTTTTTTTACATAATTAATTTTATGCTTTCGGTGTCATTGTTGTATAAAATATAGGCCACAGGAAATTCTTTTCAAACTAGCCTGGCTGGATTGTTTCGCATCACTGCGTCTTTACATCAAGGACGACAGTTGCTCATCAAGATATTTTATAGAGAGCGCTCGACCTTTAATTTCCGTTTCCAAAACTTATGTGTTAAAATGATGTAAAGAAGTAATTGTACGTCGCTTGGCCAAATTGTAAACCTTTTGCATTAGTCGAAAACTGGGCCCTCTAAACGGATACTGGGCAACTAGGAGCCTCCCAAAGGTTTTACAGTTGATCCACGTCACGCGTGAACGGAAACGTGAACTTGTGATCCGAGTCTTCAAATTAACAAGCCACTTTCCGTGACGTAACGGAGATCACAAAGGAAATATTGAAGATCTCATTGAAATTTCCGAAAATGGATTCTATCTTTGTAGAAACAAGGGGATGTGACGGGACAAATCTTTGTTTTTCGAGAGACCGCGTAATTTTCTCGGTTCGCTTCTCGTCAGTGGTTTAAAAACGTTTTAGACGTTAAGAAGTAGGTGAAATTGTGTCAATTATGAATTTTGCCGATGCGGGATTCCTGTTTCAATCAAACGAGAACAAACCTTGGAGCTGAACGCTTATGTAAGAACGGTAGCTCCGAAGGAAGTGGATGAAAACCAAGACACATGTGCCATGCCAGGCAATTACTAATGACAGTTTATCCCAGTTGCGAGGTTGATTGAAGACAAAGCCGACGCTTCGTTTAACCAAAGCGTAATATGAGAGTTGTTTATATGGAGCTGAAATTCGATCCAAAATATAAATCGGCAGTTTTCCGCGCAAAATACCTAAGAAGCGAAATAGAGTTTGAAAACTCTTACCTGTTGTGTGTTTGCTGTGTCTTTACCGCTTTTCCGAGCTTCTGGAGGCCGTTTTGGGCGATTTTCTGTTTAACGGTCGATGCGACGTCTATGTCAAGCTAGTACGTGACTTGCAGACCTCGCATCGACCGTTAAAAAGAGTATCGCCCAAAACGGCCTCCAGAAGCTTGAAAAAGCGGTAAAGACACAGCAAACACACAACAGGTAAGGGTTTTCAAACTCTATTTTGATTTTTAGGTATTTTTCACTGAAAACTGCCGATTATTTACAATCGAATTTCAGCTCCATACAAACGTGACCTGTGCTTCGTCTATATTTGCACAATCCTATCGCTCAACAATCTTTCGCGATTTTCCCGTCCATATATCCTAGGTTTCGCTAGTTTGAACAATTCAATAGATTCTAGAACGTCGTCTGAAAGTTTACAAGGATAATGTCGTCCCCCGTGACTGAACGCCTCACATGTACCGAACATTTTGTGATGTCGAATGATACAATAAACAGCGCCAGGAGTTGCACGAGTTGCTGTGGAGATCGCTGTCGGTCATTCTCCACTCAAATAACGATCAATTATTCGTCTTTTCGTTTTCTTGTGGAGAAGCCTACCTGGCCTGTTCTTCCGACCTAAGGCATTAACATAAGCAGGTCTGTACATTTCGAAAAATCCGTGACAGATTCGGAATCTCCTTCGATTTTCGAAATCCCTCTCTGAATCTCAGAAAACACAAAATGAATACCCAAATATGGAGAACGCGACTCGTCCCGTTGTTTTGAATTTTAGAGTTTCCGTTCACGCGTGACGTGGATCAACTGTAACAATTTACAAATTGCGGCACAGTTGTCTCATGTTAGATTGTCTCGTCTTATCGAGAAAGGGAAGATATAGCAGTTACAATATGAGGTGGCCAGACAGTGGGCAGCATACCATAGTGTTTTTAAGAACTAAAGAACTAACAAAATTAGCCCGTTATATTTTTGAAAAACGAAACGGTAAAAGTGACGGGAGTGGGGATATAAGTTTCCAATTTCCTAGCGAACAAACACCTTCCAAAAATCACCTGAGGCCACTCCATAACTAGACTCATCATCACATTCCCATCTTGACGAACCCGAAAGAAACCAAATGGCCCCTTGTATGAAAGCAGGGTGATCGTATAATCTGGTTTGATCTCTCTCATGCCCCCATTTGCCAACTAGATAAGAGCCTCGCTCGTAACCCCACTTTTTGCAAGCTCGTGCTAACACCGAGTTGTCATCATTCATGATGACAAACGAACCACACGAGGCGGGCTGAACATCCGTCTGACCGCTGAAGTACTGGACCACAGCTTCACCTTTGCTGTTTGTTGCCGTGGTGATGTGGAATGTGTGCCCTGGTTGTTTTTTCTTGCAGTGGAATCTCAGTTGAGTGAAATGCAACTGTTTTCTCAGCTCTTTCATAGCGCTTTTTGTGAGTAACATCTGCTTGCTGCTTATTCCACGGTATGAAGTCTTAACTGGCAGCCGAGGAGGAGTTGAGCTTTGCATCACAAGGCTGGACACAAGAAGCCAACCTCCTGAAATCAGACAAGGGTGGCATGTGATGAAGCAAATACAGCAAGGAAAATATCCAATAAAGGAAAGATTCTAAGCATTAATTTTAAGTTGAAAATATACGTATCAAGAAAATTTAATGGTCTCCTTTAAGATTTAAACAATAGCCCTTTGTTCTCAGTGACGCTTTGGAAATTCATGACGAACTTTGAGGTGCAAAAAAATGTTATGCAAATTAGCTAGCTGCACATTGAATTACTTATTTGCATAAGTAATTCAAAGCCAAGGTTTGACACCTCTCGGTCTCTTTAGGTGTTAGCTGAACACACTAGAAAATCAGGCAATCGCCCACAAAAAAGTAATTCAAGCTCCCCTAAACTGAAATGCAAGTAACCACAATTCCGGATTAATGAAGATAAAACACTAATTAGTAAGCGCTTTGTCCATTTTACTGAGCAAAAAACACTCACATTTTTTAATTGTCCTTTTTGAAAATTGTTCCTCAGAACAAAACTAAAATACTCTTCCGAACCCGACTAAAACAAATGTACACGTACTATCACAGTAATAATAAAAAGGCATAGACATAAATTTACTGGCCTTTTTCAATCTCAGTCAGTCAGATACTATAAAGTGTTGGTAAACTCAAGAATACAATTGTGCAATAAATTCTCCGTCCCACTGCCTGTAAGACCGGGAAAACGGTTTTCAAAACGTATGTATTCATTAAACACTATATACAGGAGGCATCAGATCATATTCGAGCCGTAATAAAACGTAACATTTAATGTACATTGATTGTACATGAAGACCTCGCAATCGGTTATTTTTGTTTTGTTTTGTCTCTGTTTTGTTTCTTTTGTTTTGCACAAATAATAGAATCTTCCAGGTATATGTATGCTACCTAAAGATTACAGAATAAAGTAAAGCGCGATGTTAGACATTCTGCTTCCGGTATAATTATGCTACCCAAGGAAGACAGAATAAGCTAAAGAGCGAAGTTACAAATTCCTTCCAGGTATATGCTACTCAAGGAAGACAGAATATGTTAAAGAGCGATGATAGAAATTCAGCTTCCTGGTATATGCTACCCAAGGAACACAGAATAAGCTAAAGAGCGATGCTAGAAATTCCGCTTCCAGGTATATACTACCCAAAGAAGACAGGATAAGATAAGTACGATGTTAAACTTAACGCTTCCAGGTATATTCTACCCAAGGAAAACAGAATAAGCTAAAGCACAATAATAGCAATCAAGTTTCCAGGTACAGCATATTATCTAAGGAAATCAGAATAAAGCTAGAGCCTGATGCTTATATTTCGCCTCAAGGTATGTACAAAATCGTAATTATGATTGCTACTTACTTAAGGTCTCTTGTCTCTTTTTGTCTCGATTCGATAGCATCGTGGATCGGTCGTCGTTAAGGTGGCTCGATAGTCTAAAATTGACAATTTTAAGAGCAATTTTTCAAACAGTTTGCCTTTCATTCATGGCCTCTTATCAAAGTCACAACACTGATAACTCCTTGAGGAATACTTTCCATCACATTGTTGGTACATTCCTTACATTCCAGACGAACCACACCCCTTCAAAGAGCCACACCCATTTCCGCAAGTCAAATAAAAGGCATATTGGCAAACACAATATCTCATCTCTGCTTTAGAGAGGACAGTTGAAATATGGCACACTGGTAGGCTAATGACCAGAACTGTGCAATGAACTAGAATTATCAATTCACCATGAAATGTTTTTGAATGACACTCTCACAAACAAAGTGCAAAAAATTCACATGAGGTTGTTTGGACAAAACAGCAATAAATCAAGTCAAACTGCTGGAAACCCTGCTATTTTAGTTCATTGCACAGTTCTATTGATATGTAACCTTGTGTCAAAATTTTATTGAATTATTCCAAATACTTTTTGAGATATTGTGTTTACCATGCCCAAATACACCTAAAATATGGAATTTAAGAAAATTAAATATAAAGTTCAGTCACACAATTTCATTCATAGTTCAGTCTTAAAAGGCTCCAGCTCATAACGTGGGCCTTCAAGTGCCTCCAAAGTGTCAGTGTACCCTTTCTTCCAGTTTCTTATTTGTCTCCTTCTCTTCTGTGAATGCTCACTGCTCTTTCTGCGAGCATGGCGCAGTCTGTCGTGATCAAGTTTTGAGCAGGCATTCTCACAGTGCATTCCTGGGCTGATTCTCAACTCCTCGAGGACCAAAATGATGGAACCTGCACCATCATTGAAGTGTGAAACTGCAAGGAACACAGCAAGTTCAACTGTGTTCAGCCCAGAGTGGGTTTCTTTAGTGGCCCGTTGCCAAATCAGAGCGTTGATGGCTTTATTTTGATTCTGCGTCCCTCCATGCAGACAGCGTTTGAGGAGGTCTTCATCACTCAGGTCTTCAAAGATAGGGAAAATGGTATCAGCAACAGCCCTGGGAAGAGGATGGTTATGCTCATAATCAGAGGTTCCCATGGCTAAATGCCTCTGATAGCCACACCAGGAATCCTCTCCAGGGGGACACAGGTCATAGTCTGGGCTGTCATCTGTTGACTGGGAATGATGCCAAATGGCCATGACAGCATTTTGCATCTCTCGAATGTCATGAGTGTTGTTTCTGATAGCATTCCCATAGTAAACCTGAAGTTTGTCAAATGTCTTTTAGTTAGCCTTCCAGTACCACCAATTGACTTGCCATCATCAAGATGCGTTTGACCCAGCCTATTTTCAGTGAGCGGAGGCGGGAGCCAAGACGCTTTTGAACATGGCCGACACATTCAAGCTTGGTAACTTCCTTATTACCGTAAACTGCTTCCTCAACAATAAGTCTGTGGGCCTTACTATCGCCATCTCCCAAAAATTCAGTGTATCGAACAGAGTAATTGTCAACTGACCGCTGAAATATAGCTAATAACCGGAGGCATCCATTGACGCTGAGGAGCCCAGGTAGTTAGCTTCACAGAGATGCTGGTGTCCTTCCCACTAGTCATGGAATTCTTGGCTCCCTTCCTTGTTCCTCCACACAGTACATTCCTTCAGTCCTTTGACATAACCTCAACATTTAGCACTTTACCAGCGATGGTTGACAGAGCAGTGACAATGCCATAAGAGAATGAGTATCCTCTTTTCCTCCAAGTGACATCACCTGAAACTCCGATGTCAAAGATCCCATCTTGTTCAGGTTCATAAAAGGACTTTACCTCTTCCACAGCATTTCCCATACTTTTTTTGCAAACAGTCTCAGCAGCATTTTTCACAGCAGCAACATGGTCTCTGTACGAGTTCTCATTCATGGGGGAGGGCATGTTCATAACACCAGTAAATTTTGCAAGAGCTTGATGGCCAATACCAATGTTTCTTGTAGCCAAAACAATTCTACGGTTTACCTCAAATGCTTGGCTCCCTCCAATTTTTGAAGAAGTATAAAATTTCTCAGAGAATTTACAATTTCGATTCTTACACTTCAACATAAGCAGGGATGCGAAACCCATTTTGGCACTGCCATCTTCTTCCAACTCGATATGACCATACTTGCAAACAGGGCAACGGAACAACTGAAAAACTGAGGCAAGCACGGATATATCAACAAAGCGAAAGCCTTCTGGCCCGTTTGAATCTTCTTTGCTTGAGCTACTGTTTGATTCACCTGAAGGTTCGTCCAGTTTTCTCACTGATGCTGGAAAAGATTTCATTTCAATTGCTTCAGCGCTCAAGGGCCGCGTGGTTTCTTCGGCGTCGGACTCTTAGGTTTCTTCGGACGATTCTCGCGCGACTGAAGCTTCATTTTCCTCTTTCTTTTGCTTTATAGTATACCTGTTACCTGCAAACCTCCTTTTCTTGCTTCTACCGCTCCTAAATTTCTTCTTTGGAGGCATTTTGTCAAGACGTTTCACAAGAAAAATTGTCAACAATGGCGACTCAAGCGTCCACGTTTTACGGCTTTTGCCGTTTCATGTATTTACAATGTAATATCCCCGGACTCTTCACCAGTCCCCTAATTGTTCAAAATCGCTCCTACACAGCTTTCACTGGATTTGGATCAAAACATGACCAGTTTTTGCTTGAAAAACAACGCGTAAACAACTCTGGTTGTCATGACAACCATTCAAATGACACTGAGCAGGTTCACAAAAGGCTCTAAAACAAATTTCTACAACAAGAAAATAGGAAAAAACGTACTTTTCTTAAAGACTACAACGACTTAAGATGCCTTAAAAAGGATTTTCAAAAAAAATCACATTTTTTAAGAATTTTGGCCTATCGAGTTAAGACGAGCGCGATTTGCAAAACCTCATATTTCCCGCCAGCATGGTGTTACACGCAAAACACAATTGCAACATAATGTTTTGAAGAAAACCACCCAAGATGTCGCTACAGTATTTAAGTTGGAAAATGGAAAAATTCTGTACCTGAAATACAGTAAGTAAATATCAAAAGGAAAACGCAGTGAAGCTGGGAGACATGTTTGATACATGGCGGACACGTTCGCCGCAATCAACAGCAAGCTCGACAAAGCCCTAAATATTGCATCAACGAAGTCGAGGACCTTAAACGAAAGCAAGGCAGTCTCGAACAAAAAACAAGGAGTTGGAAACTAGTCTAAACTTTGCCCATTCTTCGATAGAATTACTAAAGAAGGAGTTAGCTACACAAGACTCAGTTATCAAGGAGCTCAAACGAGACGTGAAGTTGCCAACCAAGCAAGCAAAGGAAGAAAAACAAAGGGCTATTAATCTCAAAAGTCACAGTCGGCGAAACAACCTCAATTTCTTTAATATACCAGAGCAAAAGAATGAGTCTTTCGAAAAATTTGAAAAAATCCTACGAAAGTTTATGGAGGAGGAACTCAAACTAAGCAAAGAAGACGCAGACGATATATCTTTGAGCGTGTCCATCGCATTGGAAAAGCAAGTTCCACCGATAAGCCAAGGCCTTTAATCGCAAAGTTTACGTATCACAAGGACAAGGAATTCGTTATATCTCATGCCAAGAATCTCCTCGGCACAGATTTCCCAGTCGTCCGCGACTTTCCAAAAGAGATTGTGGATAAACGGAAACTTCTTGTCCCCATACTGAAAGAGGCCAAGAAAAACGGACACCACTCCAAGTTAGTTTATGACAAACTTTACATTAATGGACAGTTACACAGGCCATAATCTTTTTGTTTCATAATGTTAATAAGTCTGGTTAGGAGTCAAAATGTAGAGACTTTTTTTTTCCTTCTTTCATTTTTGCCCGTTTTCTTTGGGTCGCTTTGCAAAGCTTTTCTCAGTCAAAGCACAAGTCCTTGTGATTGAGCCGTGAAGAGCTCTATAGTTATTTGTGTGTTTCTGTGTTGATTGATCGTAAATGTTGTTGATTAATGTCATTAACATGTATAGTACAAGAGCTCAATTTTTACCACGTTTGGACTGTGCCTCTTTTACAAAGGCGAAAATGAGGAGTGCAGGGATGTACACTTTTGTTAGAACTTTTCCTTTTCGCACATGGCTTTTGACTTGTCTTGTATCACGTTAAACGTCAGGGGGCTAAACAATATACGTAAAAGAAGGCAAGTCTTTAGATGGTTACATGGGCGCAAGTTCCAAGTCATTTTCCTCCAAGAGATTATAGTTCGCGGAATTCAGAGAAAATTTGGTCTGCCGAGTGGGGAGGAAAAATCGTTTACTGCCCTGGAACAAAACATAGCAGCGGTACTTTAATCATGTTCAATCCATCCCTTGATATAGAAGTGGAAAAATTGGGAAGTTGATCAGAAAGGTAGACAAATTATTTTGCACGCTAGAATTGATGATGTCGTGTTTATCTTTGTCAACGTTTACGCTCCGAACGACCTCAAAAACCAATTGGAATTTTTCGAAACCTTCAAAAGAAGCGTTCGAAAATACGCTGATGAAAACGTTATTATAGGTGGTGACTTGAACTGCTGTTTAGCGCCCAAAGACAAAGACGGTGGACGTCCCACTGAGCAAAAGAAACAATAGATTCCATCAATAGTCTGTGTAAATCCTTTAATCTAGTCGATCTCTGGAGAAAACTTCATCCTAATGACTCTCTCTTCACCTGGCATCGTAAGTCATTAGCAATTCGGTGTAGGCTTGATTACTGGTTGGTGTCAAAAACTCTGCTCTCGCAAATAAAGGAATGCAATATTATTTCAGTATCCTTTTCCGATCATGCCGCCGTTTCTCTTAAAGTTCAATCAAACGACTTTGTCAAGAGAGGACCTAGATCTTTCAAATTCAATAACTCACTCCTAAATGAGTTATGTTTCATGGAAGGGTTGACAAAAAAAATCCCTGAGTACAAAGAAAAATACAACTATTTGGTGAATAAAAGGATTTATTGGGATATGCTAAAAATGGAAATAAGAAGCTTTACAATCTGCTACTGTAAACGAATTACAAAGGAGAAAAAGAACGAAGAGGCCATGTTACAACAACAACTCTCCTCGCTTCACAGGGTAATGTGCGAAAGCCCCTCACCAGATATCATAGCAAAGTACTATGAAGTAAACCTCAAACTCGAGCAGATCTCAATGCGCATCACTGAAGGAGCCATGAGTAAAGCAAGATAGTGCGAACAAGGGGAGCGAAACACTCGATATTTCTTCAATCTCGAGAAGCGAAATCACTCAAACGAGTACATCACTGAGCTAAAAATTGAAAATGTGACTTTAACCAACCCCACCGAAATCTTAAACGAGGAATATAGGTACTACAAAAAATCTTTACACTTCTGCTTCCACGAATCCAGATGAGCATGATCTTGCTGAATTTTTCGATAGTTCTACACTTCCAAAACTGACCCCACAGCAAGCTGACAATTACAACAGCCTGTTGACGAATAAAGAATGCTTTGCCTCTCTTAAACAGTTTTCCAAGGGTATGTTGCCCTGTTCGGATGGCCGAACTGCAGAGTTTTACCTAGCATTTTGGGAACTATTAGGACAAGAACTTGTTGATAGCCTCAACTACGCTTTTCAGATGGGTAAATTGCCAATTTCGCAAAAAAGGGGGATCATCACCCTTATTCCAAATAAAAATAAAAATAGAGCTCTTTTAGATCACTGGAGACCAATCTCGCTGCTCAACACTGATTACAAAATTGCCACCAAAGCTATCGCGACCAGAATTTCGAAAGTTCTACCCTTTCGTATAACTGGAGATCAGACCAGTTTCATTAAAGGCCGCCGTATTACACAGAACGTACGTTTAATAGCCGATATTATAGAATGCACAGAATCGCTTAATATTTCAGGCATAGCTTTGTTTCTGGATTTTAAAAAGGCCTTCGATGGAGCTTCATATTTAAAGCCTTAGAAACTTTTGGTTTTGGTTCCCCCTTAATCCAGTGGATCAGGACGTTTTACCACAACATTCAGAGCTGCTTGTAAATAACGGTCATGCGACGCCCTTCTTCGAATTTATAGAAGGCGGCGTAAGACAGGGTGTCCGCTTTCCGCTATTCTCTTCGTAATTGCGGTTGAATTCTTAGCAGACTCCATAAGAAATGACCAATCGATAGAAGGTATAATTATTAAAGGAAAGGAGCACAAGATATCTCAATACGCAGACGACACATCATGCTTTGTAAGCGGCCTAAATTCCATCCAAAAGTTGTTTTAGAAATTAGAGGTGTTTAAAAGGTGTTCAGGGCCGGAACTTAACAAATCCAAAACAGAGGCAATGTGGCTTGGAAAAAACAGACCGCAAACTGCTAGTCCTTTTGACATAAACTAGCCTCATAAGTGTATGTGTCTAGGCGCCTGTTTTTCCCACGATTCGGAAACATCAACAAAAGATAATTTTGAAAAGAAATTGCTCTCTTTAGAAAAATGTCTTAATATCTGGTCCTCAGGAGATCTAACACTTTATGGGAAAATAAACATTATTAAAAGTTTAGCCCTTTCTAAAATATTTTTTGTCACCTCTGTTCTTAGCATACCTAATGGTTTTGCCAATCAGGCGAACAAGCTCATATCAAACTTCGTATGGAGTCCTAAACCACCAAAAATCAAACGATCGACAATGATCGGTGAAATTAAACACGAGGGACTCAAAATTATTAACAAATCCTTGAAATCAAGCTGGGTGAAACGGTTTTTAGCGCCTGAGATGCAGTCGTGGAAGATTGGCGGCTCCCTGTTATTTAAAAGTAATTCTCGCTAAAAACCTTGCCTGACTTACCGCTCTTACCGCAATTCTACAAAGACGTATTAAGTTCTTGGCAAGAGCTTGTAATAATACTCCCACAACAAGAAAAGAAATAGAAGATGAGATCTTGTGGAATTACCACCTTATTACATTTGGCGGAAAATCTGCCTTCTATACTGAAGAGTGGTATAATGCGGGTGTAAGGAGTTTGTCGGATATTTTAAACGAAGAGGGGAAGCTCATGACTTTCCCTGAGTTTACGCGGAAGTACATGATCAAAACAAATTTTCTTCGTTATATAGGCTTGTGTAGCGCAATTCCAGTGTACTGGAGAGAAACTTTAAAGTGTGATGTCGGAGACAGTTCTGTATGCGAGGCGAATTCGTCTTTTCCCTTAGGCAGCCTAGAAAAATGGACATGTCAATATGCACGTTCTCTTTACGTCTCGAAGACCTTCCAAAAGCCTCGGCAGAGGCTCGCCTCATAAGGGCTGGTTTCACCGATCAGAACATCTCGGCGTTACACAGCCTCCCTTTCAAGGTCACCAAAAACTTAAAACTTTCCATGTTTCAGTTTAAAATAAACCACAATATTATTTACACTCGCGACAAACTCTTCGGGGCTAAAATTAGCGAGAACGATAAGTATCAATCCTGTGGCATTAAGCAGACCTTAGAGCATCTGTTTACAGAGTGCCAGTACGTGGAATTCTTGCTGTGCACCCATGGTAACCCTGACGAATCCTGACAAAATCTATGCCCATCGTCCTAAAAACGTTCCTTTCGCACTCTTAGTTTTTGCCTGATAGTGGCACGTTTTTATACCTACACCGTTACCAAGGAAAATTAAACTCTCAGCTTCCAAGTGTTTAAAATTCTATTAAAAAGTAAATTGTCCACAGAGCCATCTTACGTTCAAGAATCCGTGAGCCTTTAGATGTTTTCTTCTGTCTACAGCCTTCCTTTCGTACTGTGATTACATGTATACTTTTACTGTAATGCCTAGCGCTGAACTCAATCACTTCTATCGCACTTGTTTTATTGTATCTATTATTGTATTGTATTTCTATTGTATTTATCAAACTATTAGTGTCATAGTTTAGGGCTCTCCTGTTCTGTCTGCTTATACTGCAATATATACTGTAATTTGGCTAGTTAGTTAATTATAGTTTAGTACGTGTTTTTGTAATGGAATGTGGCGTTGTAATGTCAATAAAGTTTATTGCATTAAAAAAAATGTCTTATACATGAAGCTCGAATAAATTATGTGGCTCGAATAAATTATAATCGGAGTCGTGAAAGCGCCACGTCCCATATGTCTTCTACCATCCATTTCTTCACATAAAAAATCAGTAGCCTTAGTATAAAAATTGATTTATGTCGGGTTCTTACTCGACCTACAAACAAATCAATGCAACTTAATAAAGACAATTATGCGCAGCTTTCTAAGAGGCATCGAGGAGAATTTGCACGTTAACGTAATGTTGAATTAAATTCCCGCCAGATAACTCACACAAAATTATGAATTAAAATCGCAATTGCATGCATCAGCCGGTTTTGATTGTCACAAAGGACTATAGTGGCGGTCTAGTAAAGAAAATATACCATAAAACTGAAACGACGAGCACATCTCTCACCGCATCATTACAAAGGGCGTGACAAGGGACTGACAAGCCTGAATACTTCTCTGGTCCTCTTTTAGGTTTTGTTTCCTGGCGTACGGTGACAAGTCGTGCGACTTAAACCCTTTGTGTTGATGGCATTCGACAGAGTCAAAAGGAGATAACCCGAAAATCAGACATACCTACCTTAAAATTCACGCACTTGCGCTGACTGCGCTCGTTCTTTCCTGTAATAATCTTTGCTTTACGACGTGATCGCTTTTGTCATAATCTTAATGTAAGTCCTGCTATGAAATAACCGCATGGACACATACCGACCGCACGTGTTGATACAATTCTCTACTTTGCTGACAGAAATGATTTGCGTAAAATGATGCTTTTAATGAATGCATGCTGCGATTTTTTTCATGGCCAAAGTTCCTCATGTACCCAGATCATGACGAAGATTTCGAGAATGATCGGAAATTTCCGAAAAGCAAAACATCTCTAATTATGGGGTGGAGGTAAATTGCTTTTTGGAGAGTTTATTTTAACTGGGGTACCCAAGTGAAGGATTGCGCGTCTTTGCAGGCTCATGAAACTGAGGCGTCATCCAAACATTGCACCAAACTTATGCCTCCTCCAAGAATTTCATATATATTGTCTGCAATCTTCTTCAAAATAAATCAAAACAATTGTTGTTATACAATAAGAGTTCACTTGTGTGTTTGTGTCTTTGGTTTATCGAATCTGTCCTTTTAATCAGCACTTATTGATTATAAACATGATTCGCTTTGTAAGAGAGAAAGGCTTACAAAACCGCCTACAACTATTAAGCTAGCTTTTAAAGGATCCTAGTCACCCACAGTGCTTTGCGCGCATCGAGTGAGAAATCCGCCATTTTCTAGGCCATCTAAAATCATGATTTTTTCACAGTGAATTGAAATCCGGCTACATCCGCGCCAATGCAGCCAGTTTGGGCCTTCATTTACTTTTTTGGCCTTAAAAAATTAATAGCGGTTACATCTGACCGGTTATTTTGATGTTGTTTGCTATTTTTCTCGTGAAATGTGTGAGACAACGCCAGGACTCTAAGCGGTTTATGCTCTCCTTCGCGTGGCAGTACCAAAACAATCAAGCTTATGAAAGAAATCGTTATTCAAGGACCTTCTTGGTTATTGCACTAGTCAAGCAAAAGGTATCCAATAGATTGAAATGCTGGTCAAGCTTATTCGCCGACATTTTACTTCATTACGGTGCGCGTTCTTCACGCGCTGAATGTTTTGGTCTTCTAAACGTGACGACGGGACTCGCTCTGCAGTGCCGGTAGCGACGCTAAAGCGAAAGCTTCAAAGCCTTCGATGCCTAAGAACAACACTTCGATTTTTTCCATAAACTTATCCCTGGAATTGCAGAAAAAGAGGAGAAAGAATGTTTGCTAACAGAAACTTTGTAAATCAGATCTGTTAGCCGCAGTCGACACCTCAGCTAGCTGCAGTACGTTTTGTTTTCATGGCAATTCATGTGTTTTGAAAATTGAAATGAATATCCATCCTGTGCGATGATAACAAAGAAAATAAAAGCTATTAACAAAAGAGTTTCATCTATTTGGAAGGAATGTGAAATGTTCTCGCTTTATCTAGCGCTAATTAAAACTAAATGCGGTTCGGAGCGGTGGTCAGAGCGGCGTGATCGAGTGAGTTTTGGAAACATTTCTGCCCTCCGTGTATTTGCCTGTTGTGTTTTATGGCGATGGCAAAGTCAAGAATACCCAATTAAACAAGATTCTAAACCTTTATGATTCTAGATTCGCTTGTAAATCATACTCCGCGAGCGCTCGCTGAATATAGTTTGCTTTTGGGTAGGCGGACTGGGAGGCTGGCCGGCTTACGATCACAAACATTCTTTGAGTTCTAGGTTTTTGGACAGCCGCCAAAATGCGCTGAAAATAATCGAAAGCCCTTTTACTGGCACTAAAATAAAAAACAAGCGAAGACATTTCAGCTTCAGGCTACAATTTAAATTTTTATCAGTTGAACTGTTGACGTTTTGTCACGTTCGACGAGTAATTTGATCGCAAATTTCGGATCAAAACAATAACAAAGGCGTGCCTGACTAGGATCCTTTAAGGAGGCTCGAAACAGTTTTGTTGGGCGCGCGCAGGCTGGGTTCCAATTTACCCGTGAGACCCCCCAAAAAACACCAAACAAAAATGGCGTCGCGCTCTCCTCTAGATTTAATATTTTGCGCCGGTCTTTTAAAAGCTGCATGGAGGCAGGGCTCACTTTCTTGGTTCTGTCAGAAAGAACTGAGAATGACAGGAACTTAGGTGACAATTCACTTGAATCATGTTCTCTCTAATGTTATCAACGTGATCGTAAACTCAGCTGCATATGAAGCGCAGTATACTCAGACGCTGTGCAAGCGAACCGTGCAACAGAGGACGGAGACTTCAAAACTCTATCATCTCCAGTAAAATCGTATAAAGCATTGTAGAATAGTCGCCTTTTGCCAAGTTTCTTTCACTGGTTGTTTTGACCTCGGAAGCCTTTTCTACTTCCAGGTCGCAGGAAAAAAGACTGGCACCGTTTCCGTGCCAGGGCAAATTTTTCGCGAACGCCGGTTCGCGTTTTCTGAGAAAACATTCCCATTTAGAAAAAAGACAAAAAAAAGCACACTTTTACGGTGTTGTTAGGAAAAACAATTTAGACTACAGTAAAAGATTTTTATTGTCTTCACATCATGAAATAACAGGGAAAGAATTTAAAAGAAAAAAATCAGTGTAGCAAAACTTGCAGTGAGCGAAAAATAAGCTTAACAAATTGTGAAACAGACAGATTTTGACTCAATAAAGGGACTTATTTATGTCGAAATGTTGACCAACCAGCGCTACAAAGAAAATATTACAAAAAATCAAGTGAAAGATTCGCTTTTTATTTTGCTGAAGTGGTAGTTTCATTCTCAATTTTTACCGTAAATCTATTTACTTGCGAAAACAAAATTAAAAAACTTACAAGAGAATTTCAAAACAATTCACTGCGCGCTATTTTTTTTATCAGCAGTCGGCTCCCTAAAACAAGTTAGTTTTTTTCAAGTTAGTTTTCTGGGAAATACTCCACATTTCCGAATTAAAGAAGTGCTCTCTTATTTGCTTAGGGGATCGTGTCGATAGTTTGGTGGAAATTCGTTTTTTTTTTGGGGGGGGGGGGGTTTTCGTAATGCGAAGAAAAACCTGCCTGTAGAATTATTTCAAAACATTAACCGCGCGCTATGTTTTATAAATTCGTTTGGTACCAAATAGTCTAAATGTTCGGATAAAAGAAGTGGTTTCTATTTTGCCGAACTGATAATATTGATAATTTGACGGTTATTGGTTTATCCTGCGGCGAGAGTGGCATGACAATTTCTGCACATGCGCGATTGCCTATCTTGTCGTGTCGACATTTTCAAAATTTTGTAACTTGGGAAGAACAAAATTCCGCTTCTGCTTGGTAAATTTCTTTGATTTTTTACGTGTTAACTCTAATATGCCCAAAGAGTTTTTCAAGCAAGATTAAAAAATTCTGTCAAACGGGAGAAAAAGTTAAAAGTAAATTCGAAAAAAGTGACAGAATTTTGCTTATAGGTAGCTTACTAGAATCAAAGGACGTATGCAAAATTTAAAGAAATTTCACCTCAAATTTTCCAGCAAACTCAGGATATCTCTATTTTATGGTCATACTAAGAAACCCAACTGCGTTGCCATGGCAACAAATTTTTTAATGAGTCTACAAAAAAAATGATACTTTGATATTATCATTATTTTGTGGCAAAATTCAATCATGATTGGCCAACTCTAACCTAAATATTTTAACTCCCAAATATAATGCATGGAAAAAAACAGGAACCCTTTCGAGTCACCTTAAAAAAGCCATTCCTGATGGCGCCTCACAATAACGCATTTTTCAGGCGGTACGCAAATTATCACACATGCACTGACTTTAACTTAACGCACTCAACTTTAAGTTCACGTTATTAACCCCGCTGGATTGCAAATGCTACGAAAAATTCGGATGGCAATTCATTCCGTTAGAATGCCTATGAGAAAGTGTTTATATACAAATGCAAGTTGCGTGTATACTTCATTAAAGCGTTCGAGTAACACCAAAGGCATTTTAAAAACGTCCTTTAACACCACAGGCATTATATAGGGAGGTGCAACTTTTGCAATCTATTGTTGACTCTTTCTGTACAGATTATTGACCAAGTGGATTTAAAATTGTTTTCTTTAAAGTGTCTAAGTTAATTGATTTTACACAAATCAATTAACTTGGTTTAGTTTGTCACGACCATGACAAAAAAATGACTTTCCGACGAAAGGCAAACCCATCAGCTTCTGAATTGTAGGATGCTGTAATCCTTGAGCTAAAGGTAGATTTGTAAGGAGCTAGGTCATTTGTACCATCTAATGATGAATAAACGAAACGAGCAACTTCCAGCAGTTCTAAGCAAGAGCTTAAAAGAAGTGACTTTTAGTTTAAAAGAAGTGATTCTGAGCTAAAAATGAGTGATTTTGATTACCTCCATCAGTTGTCATATCACAATACACCTTTAAAGGTTTTCCACTTCTCCCAGGGTCGATCCAGTACTCCCCGTCTCTTTTTGAGACACCCAAGTCCCGGATGGTCTTGCAGGATTGGGCGGGATCGTGGGCATACAAACCTCGTAATGCTGCAGTAAAACATAGGTACAGAGAAAAAACTACAATTTGTTATATAGATCCCCACTCAGGAGAATAGCAAACAAGTACAGTTGACTAATACAGGTAGCTAGTATTTGACCTGTGATATACTCCATTGTTTTTTAATTCGCTCTTCGGACTTCTCAAAATTTGGCGCGAATCGTATAAACATTGCACGATTCTGCACACCAAGTTATCTATTTGATATGTTTAGTATGTTGCCCAGTATATGACTTCATCATGGAAATGGTTTGGTTGACATTTCTTCAACCTGAGAGCAAGTCAGATGATGACTTCCGCTCAGGCTGTCGAAACGTCAGTCAATGTCACCACAACCAGTCCTTCTCAGGACTACACTCACCCGACTTATGATCTCATCATGTTTGCAGCTGCCTTATGCCCCCTTTCTATATAGAAGGTGTTTCAAAATGTCTCAACTATTCTGACAAATATGACAAAAAAAGGACGCCGTTTTTGGTTTAATATCCCTTCTTATAATTTACTTTTTTGCAAAGCGCCTAAGTTGCATTCGACCACACCAATAATAATAATTTCACTCGGTATGAAGCGTTTCATGGTGTTGATAGATTAACTTCTCCCGTTTATTTAAGCAACACCAAACACAAAGATTCATAATGATGATGGGTTGACTTACTATAAGAAAAAAAACAGAATCCAGTAGTGATGCGAAACGAACATCCTCACTAGAATTAATTGCCTCGACTGATAACCGTGGTTAGTTTGTACAGAATTTTCTGTGGCTAGCAATTTTACATTTGGGCTACTGAGACTGGGGAGAAGGGGGGCTTCAGAGCCCCTTCAATCTGTTAGTATAAAGCCGCTTATGCTATGGATAATTGTACTCAGCTGAAACTGTCATGCATCAAAATTTTTATCACGTATGAATGAGAGACCACAAAAATTTATCAGCTACCTGTTGTTATACTATGTGTTTGAAAATATTCTGATGTCTGCTAGCACTCGTCATTACCAACAAAAATGACTTCAATATGACGTCACGTATCTCTTGTTAGAGTTTTGGTCACTGCAAATGGTTTGAACCCAGGAGTCATATCTTGAGTCGGTAAATTATGATCGTCCGGCTGAGTGTAGTCCTGAGAAGGACTGTTTGTGATGACATTGACTGAAGTTTCGATAACCTGAGCGGAAGTCATCATCAGAGTCAAGTGAACTATTGTGAATCGTCAGTAGATGTTATAAGTCTCTGGTCGTTGTCCAGATTGGTCGACGATCTCGCGATGTTATTGGTCGTCTGTCAGTTAAGCCGTGATGTTATTGGCTATGAAGATTGAAAAACGTGATTGATGCGTTTCCATCACCTTTAACAGTATTAACAGCCAATAAAAACACGGCTTAACTGACAAACTTATAAAAACAAAGTAAAACTAAAATTGATTTCAAGTAACGTAATAAATATGTGCTGTTGTTTTAGCAGACATACTGCCATTCAGATACTTAGACAACTCAACAATTGCATACTGTAGATTAAGTAATCTTTATAGGCAAAATTCCCCATTCCCCATTAGTCAAAGAAATATTATAGTCGTAATTGTTAATTCCTGCATAGAGATTGCTCCATCTCAAACGTGCTCGACTTAACAATGATTGTTTGTCAGATAAACAAACTGCGGTTATTTCCAAAAAACGTACAAAACAAAGGATAAAAATAACAGTTTCATTGATAATTACCAATGCACTTGTTTCCATCTCCAGAGAATCCAGTTTTGCAAGTGCAAATGTTTGATCCCACAGTATTCTTACAGACAGCATTCACATCACATTTATGGTAGTTTGTATCACACTCATCAACATCTAGAAGATGATGATATAATTCAGACGTTTACATTTTTATAATTTGGGCTGAAAGTGAGACGTACGCTTTGAAAATCATAGAAAATCTAAGGGATTATTTGTGTGATGTTTTAGCCAAACACATTGATGCCATTCCTTTACAAACGCCGTGACATGGTACCTAATTTTTTTAATATATATGACGAGAATATCAGGGGAACACGTAAAACTGCGTTGTGTGATAATCCTGTCCTTTAGACAAGATTGAAATAAATTGGAAGCACTTTTTTCCATACTCAGTCCTACAAAATCACTCCAGACAATAACAGTAGGAAAAGAACTTCCACTATGACAGAAGTACGGCCTAAACAAGCTTAAACACGGTGATTAATTATGCGAAAGGTGATTATATTAATGATAATAAAGAAAAACATTTAGTCTTAGTAATCGAAAACAAAACTGCTTACCTTTAAAACAAGTAAAGTTATAGCATTTTTCGCACGGCACATCATTCCAAGTGTATCCATTTTTGGCGCCAAGGGTGTGAACACAGTCTTCGTTTTTCCAGTTGTTTGGTTGCTGCGAAGCCCAGAATCGAAATTTACTTGTTTCTTTGTTTGTCCACGCAAACGATCCTTCTACACTTCGGTCATTTAGCCCGATCCAAGATTTCTCTCCGTTATGGCGGTGTTGAATGTAGACATTTTCCTTCTGGTTGTGAACCGTCACCAGATGTGAATCCATAGCTGAACAGTTTAACACAGCAGTCAACCATGGCGCGCATACAGAGCTTGTGAAATAGCAATATCCATTGAAGTAACCCCATCCTGGCGGGCATATGTCTGTATGTGTATAAAGGAACGCATCGCAGTTAGACCCTTACATGTGGGCACTAGGAGCAAACAAGTTTGAAATTGAAAATGTGAAATGTGATGGGTCATTTTCGTTGGTTGAAAATTAAAGAGATAGAAACGTTTCTCAGGATGTAACTTGACAGCATTCAACCATTATTTGAGTGTTTAACTGTAACATGTTTTATTAATAATCGAAAATGTTATTATAAATTAATTGGACATTCCAACAAACCTCCTACCTGACAACACCATGTACGATATGGACAGTGGATCGTATTTTGCTTCAAATAATTTCTTGCAACAAACACGGAAGCCGGTCTTATTGATATACTGTAAAAAAAACAATGACCAGAAAAATGACAAGTTTGTAAAAGAAGTGGCCCTTACACTTAAATTATGGCTAAATCATGAAATTATAGAACGAATGATTTAAAAACATTTTAAATTATGTGTGTTAAACTGCAAGGTTAGAGATAGTTTGGAGAACATTTGGAAAAATTGTTGTCCAAGCATTTGTTGGTGAGAATCGAATGAACTATTAAAAAATAAATACTTCACACTTATATTTAGCAATTATTCTCTGAAATCGAGGAGACTAGTGCTGCTTCGCTGCTCAGTAAATATATATATATTCAGCCACTATTTCACCGAGATTGAAGAATATATAAACGCGACGTAATCTCCAAAGTACTAACAGGGAACCATCAAAAGTCGATTTTACAGACTGCTCAATTCATGTGTGACATAGAGGAGGAGTAAGCGTTACAAGCGCACTAGCCAAGACTACGACATCCTTACAGAATCTTCAAACATGGAAAAACTTAATCGATATAATTTTTTTTTCTCAAATAGGCGTCCACAGTAATTCAAGATCGTTCAAAAACGAGAAAAACGCTTTGTTTACTTCGTTGAAGTCGGTAACACTAATTGTTGAAGAAGGCCAGGAGCCCTTGTGCGGCTCGTCACGCAAGCGAGTGCCGGTCAATGGCGGCTCTGGATCGCTGTAATCGTAGCTTTACTGTTATGTTTTCCGTCCTGTTCTGCTCTCTTTAGTCCTCTGAAGCCTTATTTACATTTAAAATCTTTGAGAACAAATCTGGTAACCTTTTTCGTGTTTTCTGGAATGGCGCTCTCCTGTATTTCCAAAATTTGTGATTCTGAAGCACTCGCGAAACGCAAGCTCACGCAGGCCATTTTTTTTTCAGTTTCAGTGCTCACGCAATATCCACAGTTATCCAGTCGGTAGGATTTGGACAGTGTCGATTATCCCGAGAAAGCCATCCAATCAGATTGCGCAAACACCAAGATCGCTGACTGTGTATATATTAAAACACAACATTCGCCGCTCGAAACCATTCGATCTTAGATCTTTAAAACAACTATTAGTGATTCATAACTACCCCTGTTGTTATTCTGCAATAACTTTTTTGTGACTGTTGTTATTTAATTGTTAAAATTAGTTTTAGAGCTGCTGCCTAAATGATTTTGTGAAATCTCTTTCTACTATGATTATTACTATTTATGTCGTATCTTGTATCTTGTCCCCGCCTCGAATAGCATATATGCTACTTACGGAGGAGAAACATCTAATTATTTGTAATCAGGATATGTTATAGATATTGTTGTTGATGTTGTTGTTGATCATTATCAAGGCAAGAAGAAAAACGTTCAGTAATAGTCCTACCTCTATCCATGCAGTTATGCTATTATGAATTGGACTTCGATTCCCTCTTTTTGACGAATGCTTAGCGGAAACGAAGACATGTGGTGTTGCGTTGTAAACCTTAGCAAGGGTAGCGTCCTATAAAAAGAAAGATTTGATCATTTAAGGTGTATAACACAGTTTGCACGTGCTCTACGATTTGTACTGCTGACGTGAGTTAGCGCACGCACAAAGACACGCGCTTGTACAGCGATCATTTTATTTTGTCCAGTGAAGATTGTGCAAGTGCTATTTTCCGTCTTAACAATCAAACAGTTTGTTTTGTGTGAAAAACGTTTGTTTTTTAATGTATTAAAGGTTATACTATTGGAAAATGCCCTGCCTTTCTGGGATTGTTTCTATGGATCGAGAACCCTGTCAAATGCAACGCATGCACAGTTAGCCAGAAAATTGTGACTGCATGGTTTTGTTTGGCATGCAATGATTTCTACGGAACCACTCATTGGAATTTCATGAAATTTGGTGAAGTACTAGTTCAGAACACGCGTAACCCGCCTACAAACTGAAATCTGACGAGGACATGTTCAGAAAACGTTGAAATGCAAAACACCAAACCACAGAAGATCCCTCTGTCGAAATTTTACGAGACCAGTGTCAATAGGCCAGTATTTTTCTGAGTTTTCTACAGACCAATGATGGAAAAATAAGTAATACAATCAAGTTTGAAGGCATTGGAAAGCAATTAACTTCGTCATGCTCACGTCTACAATGACGTTAGCGCACTCCACCAAAAGTGCGCTCAAAACAACTCAATTAAGCCTACATTGGGCTGTAAACAAATTTATTAAGTAATTAAATGGCATCATGCCTACGTCTACAATAACGTTAGCGCGCCCGACCCATAGCGCGCGAAAAACAAGTAATTTATCAATTAATTTACGCAACACTGACGCAACAAACGTAATTGTTAATTTTATGGTAAATAAAGAATGGTAATCATAAGTTAATCCATTAAGTCCAACGGCGCGTAAGCGACGGGGCAAGCTGAAACTGTAAAATTCCGCTGAAGAAGACGTTAAAGTCGAAATCGGTCCGGAAAATGGCTTGTTTTGGTTGAGACGGCTGGATTGGCACCCGACCACAAGTGCCCGTCCTTAATTTCCACTGAGAAACCGCAAGGGAGGTTCCGCGATAGACGATGGGAAGCAGGTTGCCTAGAACCAACGTGCAAATTATATATATAGACAACCAACATATACATATATATATATATATATATATATATATATATATATATATATATATATATATATATCTACCTGGATTTTTGAAAAGGTGGCTCCTGAAGATATGCCCATTTTGGCTGGAACGACACCGAAACCGGGTTTTTTGGACTCCCATGAGCCTAGAAACCACACGGGAGAGAAAAGGGAAGGGAGGGGAGAGAGGGGAGAAGAAAAAAGGACTGCTGGCACTCATAATTTTTATATTGCCTACTTTGGAGATAGTTTCTGAACGACAAAAAAGTGCTCGCGACACACCGCTCGGACACCTCAACCGAGCGGTACCGTTTTCAAAAATCCGGGTATATATTGGCATGAAATGGGCTAAAATGGCCAAGAAATGCTCAAGAGGCCGCTCATCAGCCAGAATTCGGTCATTTTTTGCCATCTGACAACAATTGCTTGCAATAATTATTGGCATGAAATGGGCTAAAATGGCCAAGAAATGCTCAAGAGGCCGCTCATCAGCCAGAATTCGGTCATTTTTTGCCATCTGACAACAATTGCTTGCAATATATACCTGGATTTTTGAAAAGGTGGCTCCTGAAGATATGCCCATTTTGGCTGGAACGACACCGAAACCGGGTTTTTTGGACTCCCATGAGCCTAGAAACCACACGGGAGAGAAAAGGGAAGGGAGGGGAGAGAGGGGAGAAGAAAAAAGGACTGCTGGCACTCATAATTTTTATATTGCCTACTTTGGAGATAGTTTCTGAACGACAAAAAAGTGCTCGCGACACACCGCTCGGACACCTCAACCGAGCGGTACCGTTTTCAAAAATCCGGGTATATATTGGCATGAAATGGGCTAAAATGGCCATGAAATGCTCAAGAGGCCGCTCATCAGCCAGAATTCGGTCATTTTTTGCCATCTGACAACAATTGCTTGCAATATTGGCATGAAATGGGCTAAAATGGCCAAGAAATGCTCAAGAGGCCGCTCATCAGCCAGAATTCGGTCATTTTTTGCCATCTGACAACAATTGCTTGCAATATCTACCTGGATTTTTGAAAAGGTGGCTCCTGAAGATATGCCCATTTTGGCTGGAACGACACCGAAACCGGGTTTTTTGGACTCCCATGAGCCTAGAAACCACACGGGAGAGAAAAGGGAAGGGAGGGGAGAGAGGGGAGAAGAAAAAAGGACTGCTGGCACTCATAATTTTTATATTGCCTACTTTGGAGATAGTTTCTGAACGACAAAAAAGTGCTCGCGACACACCGCTCGGACACCTCAACCGAGCGGTACCGTTTTCAAAAATCCGGGTATATATTGGCATGAAATGGGCTAAAATGGCCAAGAAATGCTCAAGAGGCCGCTCATCAGCCAGAATTCGGTCATTTTTTGCCATCTGACAACAATTGCTTGCAATATCTACCTGGATTTTTGAAAAGGTGGCTCCTGAAGATATGCCCATTTTGGCCGGAACGACACCGAAACCGGGTTTTTTGGACTCCCATGAGCCTAGAAACCACACGGGAGAGAAAAGAGAAGGGAGGGGAGAGAGGGGAGAAGAAAAAAGGACTGCTGGCACTCATAATTTTTATATTGCCTACTTTGGAGATAGTTTCTGAACGACAAAAAAGTGCTCGCGACACACCGCTCGGACACCTCAACCGAGCGGTACCGTTTTCAAAAATCCGGGTATATATATATATATATATATATATATATATATATATATATATATATATATATAACAACTTTTCACAAGCATCCGTCGCCACCGTAAATCTTCATAAAAAAATACATGTTATCACAAATGAAGACAATCATTAAACTTATTTCACACACCTATATTTCGACGCCTTTTAGGCGTCTTCTTCAGGGTGAATAACCGTTGCCCTGCACGCGCCATACTATAAAAACAAGTTTCAAATGGAGCATCCACGCGCGCGCGCTACAACAAATCGTTAACTACCCTGCACGCGCGCGCCCACTAACTTTACATAAATCTACGTACGCCTTGAGCGCCTATTTTGTACAAAGAAAAAATCATTGTCATTCAATCCATTCGGATCTAGTGTGTTTAGTCTATAGGCCCATTGACCCTCTTTCTCGCGCAACTGTTGTTCTCCATTCACCCGGTCTATCAATTGGATCTTAACGTCACTCAGTCCATTATGTCCCTCACCACAAAAATGTCTGTACAATAGATCATCGGCCCTTTTCTCTGCCTGCGTCAACATTCCGTGTCGCCTAATCCTAGACTTATGGTTATTAAACCTCAGTCTAAATTTCGTAGTTGTGGAGCCCACATATTGCAACGAACACTTCTTACATGTAATTAAGTACACTACATAACTAGAATTACAGTTAAGGTTGTAATTGATCGAATAACTTTTATCGTCATGTGAACTCTTGAACCGACTGTTCCCATCCATGTATTTGCAAACTCCACATCTCCTCGACGAACATTTCACTGTCCCTAATACCAAATCCCTTGGTTTACGACTTTCCACCTTTGCACGTACCAAATAGTCCCCCAAGCTCTTTGGTTTTCTAAAAGCCACAAAAGGAACATTCTTGATGGCGTTTTTACACCTATCCGACGACTCCAGAATAGGATGAAGCTCCCTGAGAATTTTGCTGATGTCTGGCAACCGAGGATGGTATGTTACCACAAAAGGTGTTCTTGTAGAGCGTGGTTGGTTGCTTTTACTCAGAACTTCATCCCTTGTCATCCTTCTAACTTTATCAACTTGACCCTCAACGTACGCCTTCCTATAGCCCCTCCCCACCAAAAACTCCACCAAGTCTCTCACTCTCTCTTCAAAAAAACAAGACTTTGAACAAATTCTACGTAATCGCATCGCCTGGGCAAATGGAATACTTTTTTTACATGCACCCGGATGACAAGAACTGTGATGTAAATATTGATGACTGTCTGTGGGCTTAATAAACACGTCAGTCTCCAAAACGCCCGACTCATTTAACACCTTGACGTCTAGGAATTCAATCTCGTGATCCGACCATTTGCAGGTGAATTTGATCGTATCATGCGCGTTGTTAAGGTAATCAATGAATTCTTTCAGCTTCTCCTCTCCCTCCGTCCAAACAATAAAAATGTCATCAATATACCGCCACCAAATATGCGGTTTGACCTCCGCATTTTGAATCAAACGTCTCTCTAATCTATCCATAAATATGTTCGCATACGAAGGAGCCATCCGCGTCCCTATCGCTGTCCCCCTCTTCTGAAGATAATGTTTACCATTGAATTCAAAATTATTACTCTTTAGAACCAACTCCGCAAACGACAATACATCCTCAGTAAGAGATCCTCGCTGTTCTGAGTCAACCTGACCGTCCAATGCACCTAGTGCCTCCTTCAAAGCCTCCAAACCCTCATTGTGTGGAATGTGAGGGTATAACCCAACAACATCTATCGTGCACAATATCGCCCCCTCCGGCAGCTCTCCAATTCGTCCCAACTTGTGTAAAAAGTCATTGGTATCTTTGATGTATGATTTAATTTCCGGCACTAATGGTCGCACTTTTTGATCTACAAACGCAGATATCTTTTCTGTAGGGGTGCCACATCCTGAGATAACTGGTCTGCCTGGACATCCCCGTTTATGTATTTTTGGCAATAGGTAAAACCTACCAGGCTTCACATCCTCTGACACCATCAAATAATCCTTTGTTTTATCATCAATGTTCCCTTTCTCCCAACTCTCACGAATCTTTTCATTGATCTTTTTCACCAGGTCCCGAGTAGGATCTCCGTCCAATAACACGTACACTTCTGAATCATTCAATTGACCCACAGCCTCATTTATATAGGCCTCCCTATCCATGACCACCACTGCAGAACCCTTATCAGCTTGTTTGATAATAATATCATCATAATTCCGTAAATTCTCTAAGGCCCTCTGTTCGTCTTGTGTCAAATTACGCTGACATTTTACATTTAAATCATGTGATAGAATTGTTCTTTCAAGGGCTTCAACGTATGCCTCAATAGCCATTTCCCTGTTTCTTTCCGGGCACCATGTCGATTTCGTTCTAAGCGCCGGCATCTCGGAAAAATCTCCATCGACGTCATCTTCGCAATAGAAATACTCTCTCAGCCTTATTCGCCTTATGTAATCTCTTATATCCTTCCTGACATTGTAAACATCAATCCTTTCCGGAGTTGGGCAAAATTTCAGTCCCTTCGATAAAAGTGATATTTCCGCCTCTGTGAGATGTCTCTTAGACAAATTGACAACAATTCGATCCCCAGTATCAAGCCCAGCACCCGTGTCTAAACCATTCCCCCTCGCTGGTGGCCTAATATTCTCTTCTCTGATTTCAGTAAAACTAGCTGCCGACTCCTCCCCGAACGTCCTAATGACAGTGTTCACGATTTCATGTCGCATATGACCACCATCTCTTGCTTCTTGTATAACACTATCTAAATCGCTGTGTACTTCTCTTAAATCCACCAATAAAATTGGACAGTCTACTGGTAAAGGATTTACACCACCTAGATTCTCCTCCGAGCTCAAATCTTCCACTTCGACTTCACTTTTCTCATGTCGTTCATAATCTCTCCTACTCACTTGTTCTCTAATGTCAGATATGAAATCTTCGATTTGTTCCAGTGAAAATCCACTCTCTGCTTGGTTTCTTGCCCTTCTATTATCCTCCCTCACGTCCCAATCCCCCACGCCGGAACTCTCCCTCGTTTCAGCGCGCTCACTCTCTTCTCGTAAGACCATTAACTTATTCCTTTTTCTCTCTAAAAGCGCATCATCCAATTTACCACAAATTACAGAAATCCTCCTTACCATCTCATTCAATGTCTCCTCACCATAGCGATCCGTAATGAAACGTTTTATCTCCGAAATCTCTGCCGTTATTCTTCGCTCCACGTTCAAGGTTTCTCGCACCAAAACGTCCTGCAATTCCTTCGACGCATCCACTAAAATAGATCTCCAGTCCTCTTCAAAGCATCCAGAAGTAACTTCAATATTGGCCTTTTTGTTAAGTCGAAGTCCTTTCGCTACCATGTTCTCCTCTTTACAAACGTTCAAAAAACGATTGTGATGTTCATAACTCAAACGTCTCTTACACAAATTTAAAAACTTGAAAAAATAGTATGATTCCGTCTTCTCCATCGATGCGAATAATTAACAACTTTTCACAAGCATCCGTCGCCACCGTAAATCTTCATAAAAAAATACATGTTATCACAAATGAAGACAATCATTAAACTTATTTCACACACCTATATTTCGACGCCTTTTAGGCGTCTTCTTCAGGGTGAATAACCGTTGCCCTGCACGCGCCATACTATAAAAACAAGTTTCAAATGGAGCATCCACGCGCGCGCGCTACAACAAATCGTTAACTACCCTGCACGCGCGCGCCCACTAACTTTACATAAATCTACGTACGCCTTGAGCGCCTATTTTGTACAAAGAAAAAATCATTGTCATTCAATCCATTCGGATCTAGTGTGTTTAGTCTATAGGCCCATTGACCCTCTTTCTCGCGCAACTGTTGTTCTCCATTCACCCGGTCTATCAATTGGATCTTAACGTCACTCAGTCCATTATGTCCCTCACCACAAAAATGTCTGTACAATAGATCATCGGCCCTTTTCTCTGCCTGCGTCAACATTCCGTGTCGCCTAATCCTAGACTTATGGTTATTAAACCTCAGTCTAAATTTCGTAGTTGTGGAGCCCACATATTGCAATGAACACTTCTTACATGTAATTAAGTACACTACATAACTAGAATTACAGTTAAGGTTGTAATTGATCGAATAACTTTTATCGTCATGTGAACTCTTGAACCGACTGTTCCCATCCATGTATTTGCAAACTCCACATCTCCTCGACGAACATTTCACTGTCCCTAATACCAAATCCCTTGGTTTACGACTTTCCACCTTTGCACGTACCAAATAGTCCCCCAAGCTCTTTGGTTTTCTAAAAGCCACAAAAGGAACATTCTTGATGGCGTTTTTACACCTATCCGACGACTCCAGAATAGGATGAAGCTCCCTGAGAATTTTGCTGATGTCTGGCAACCGAGGATGGTATGTTACCACAAAAGGTGTTCTTGTAGAGCGTGGTTGGTTGCTTTTACTCAGAACTTCATCCCTTGTCATCCTTCTAACTTTATCAACTTGACCCTCAACGTACGCCTTCCTATAGCCCCTCCCCACCAAAAACTCCACCAAGTCTCTCACTCTCTCTTCAAAAAAACAAGACTTTGAACAAATTCTACGTAATCGCATCGCCTGGGCAAATGGAATACTTTTTTTACATGCACCCGGATGACAAGAACTGTGATGTAAATATTGATGACTGTCTGTGGGCTTAATAAACACGTCAGTCTCCAAAACGCCCGACTCATTTAACACCTTGACGTCTAGGAATTCAATCTCGTGATCCGACCATTTGCAGGTGAATTTGATCGTATCATGCGCGTTGTTAAGGTAATCAATGAATTCTTTCAGCTTCTCCTCTCCCTCCGTCCAAACAATAAAAATGTCATCAATATACCGCCACCAAATATGCGGTTTGACCTCCGCATTTTGAATCAAACGTCTCTCTAATCTATCCATAAATATGTTCGCATACGAAGGAGCCATCCGCGTCCCTATCGCTGTCCCCCTCTTCTGAAGATAATGTTTACCATTGAATTCAAAATTATTACTCTTTAGAACCAACTCCGCAAACGACAATACATCCTCAGTAAGAGATACTCGCTGTTCTGAGTCAACCTGACCGTCCAATGCACCTAGTGCCTCCTTCAAAGCCTCCAAACCCTCATTGTGTGGAATGTGAGGGTATAACCCAACAACATCTATCGTGCACAATATCGCCCCCTCCGGCAGCTCTCCAATTCGTCCCAACTTGTGTAAAAAGTCATTGGTATCTTTGATGTATGATTTAATTTCCGGCACTAATGGTCGCACTTTTTGATCTACAAACGCAGATATCTTTTCTGTAGGGGTGCCACATCCTGAGATAACTGGTCTGCCTGGACATCCCCGTTTATGTATTTTTGGCAATAGGTAAAACCTACCAGGCTTCACATCCTCTGACACCATCAAATAATCCTTTGTTTTATCATCAATGTTCCCTTTCTCCCAACTCTCACGAATCTTTTCATTGATCTTTTTCACCAGGTCCCGAGTAGGATCTCCGTCCAATAACACGTACACTTCTGAATCATTCAATTGACCCACAGCCTCATTTATATAGGCCTCCCTATCCATGACCACCACTGCAGAACCCTTATCAGCTTGTTTGATAATAATATCATCATAATTCCGTAAATTCTCTAAGGCCCTCTGTTCGTCTTGTGTCAAATTACGCTGACATTTTACATTTAAATCATGTGATAGAATTGTTCTTTCAAGGGCTTCAACGTATGCCTCAATAGCCATTTCCCTGTTTCTTTCCGGGCACCATGTCGATTTCGTTCTAAGCGCTGGCATCTCGGAAAAATCTCCATCGACGTCATCTTCGCAATAGAAATACTCTCTCAGCCTTATTCGCCTTATGTAATCTCTTATATCCTGGTGGTCATGGATAGGGAGGCCTATATAAATGAGGCTGTGGGTCAATTGAATGATTCAGAAGTGTACGTGTTATTGGACGGAGATCCTACTCGGGACATGGTGAAAAAGATCAATGAAAAGATTCGTGAGAGTTGGGAGAAAGGGAACATTGATGATAAAACAAAGGATTATTTGATGGTGTCAGAGGATGTGAAGCCTGGTAGGTTTTACCTATTGCCAGAAATACATAAACGGGGATGTCCAGGCAGACCAGTTATCTCAGGATGTGGCACCCCTACAGAAAAGATATCTGCGTTTGTAGATCAAAAAGTGCGACCATTAGTGCCGGAAATTAAATCATACATCAAAGATACCAATGACTTTTTACACAAGTTGGGACGAATTGGAGAGCTGCCGGAGGGGGCGATATTGTGCACGATAGATGTTGTTGGGTTATACCCTCACATTCCACACAATGAGGGTTTGGAGGCTTTGAAGGAGGCACTAGGTGCATTGGACGGTCAGGTTGACTCAGAACAGCGAGGATCTCTTACTGAGGATGTATTGTCGTTTGCGGAGTTGGTTCTAAAGAGTAATAATTTTGAATTCAATGGTAAACATTATCTTCAGAAGAGGGGGACAGCGATAGGGACGCGGATGGCTCCTTCGTATGCGAACATATTTATGGATAGATTAGAGAGACGTTTGATTCAAAATGCGGAGGTCAAACCGCATATTTGGTGGCGGTATATTGATGACATTTTTATTGTTTGGACGGAGGGAGAGGAGAAGCTGAAAGAATTCATTGATTACCTTAACAACGCGCATGATACGATCAAATTCACCTGCAAATGGTCGGATCACGAGATTGAATTCCTAGACGTCAAGGTGTTAAATGAGTCGGGCGTTTTGGAGACTGACGTGTTTATTAAGCCCACAGACAGTCATCAATATTTACATCACAGTTCTTGTCATCCGGGTGCATGTAAAAAAAGTATTCCATTTGCCCAGGCGATGCGATTACGTAGAATTTGTTCAAAGTCTTGTTTTTTTGAAGAGAGAGTGAGAGACTTGGTGGAGTTTTTGGTGGGGAGGGGCTATAGGAAGGCGTACGTTGAGGGTCAAGTTGATAAAGTTAGAAGGATGACAAGGGATGAAGTTCTGAGTAAAAGCAACCAACCACGCTCTACAAGAACACCTTTTGTGGTAACATACCATCCTCGTTTGCCAGACATCAGCAAAATTCTCAGGGAGCTTCATCCTATTCTGGAGTCGTCGGATAGGTGTAAAAACGCCATCAAGAATGTTCCTTTTGTGGCTTTTAGAAAACCAAAGAGCTTGGGGGACTATTTGGTACGTGCAAAGGTGGAAAGTCGTAAACCAAGGGATTTGGTATTAGGGACAGTGAAATGTTCGTCGAGGAGATGTGGAGTTTGCAAATACATGGATGGGAACAGTCGGTTCAAGAGTTCACATGACGATAAAAGTTATTCGATCAATTACAACCTTAACTGTAATTCTAGTTATGTAGTGTACTTAATTACATGTAAGAAGTGTTCGTTGCAATATGTGGGCTCCACAACTACGAAATTTAGACTGAGGTTTAATAACCATAAGTCTAGGATTAGGCGACACGGAATGTTGACGCAGGCAGAGAAAAGGGCCGATGATCTATTGTACAGACATTTTTGTGGTGAGGGACATAATGGACTGAGTGACGTTAAGATCCAATTGATAGACCGGGTGAATGGAGAACAACAGTTGCGCGAGAAAGAGGGTCAATGGGCCTATAGACTAAACACACTAGATCCGAATGGATTGAATGACAATGATTTTTTCTTTGTACGAAATAGGCGCTCAAGGCGTACGTAGATTTATGTAAAGTTAGTGGGCGCGCGCGTGCAGGGTAGTTAACGATTTGTTGTAGCGCGCGCGCGTGGATGCTCCATTTGAAACTTGTTTTTATAGTATGGCGCGTGCAGGGCAACGGTTATTCACCCTGAAGAAGACGCCTAAAAGGCGTCGAAATATAGGTGTGTGAAATAAGTTTAATGATTGTCTTTATTTGTGATAACATATATATATATATATATATATTAGTTGATTTGCAGAACTGCTGTCAGAGTGCTCAATAGCAAAACTAGAGCATAAATATTAGAAGATAGTCTGATCAACTGAAGATTAGACTTGGCACTTTTATTACTAAATAGTTTCGTAGCGCACAACTTGTACGGCACTCATCAGATAAAGTTGCCAAAATGTCAACTTTATCAACTTATCAACTTTATCTGATGAGTGCCGTACAAGTTGTGCGGTACGAAGCTATTTAGTAAATAAAATGCCAAGTCTAATCTTCAGTTGATCAGACTGTCTTCTAATATATATACATATATATATATATATATATATATATATATATATATATATATATAGGGCGAAAAACGCACAGCAGATTCTAACCTTGCAGTAGGCGTCATTGTCACCGCTGACAGGAGGTTTATCATTCGAAAAGTAGATTGAGTTATGTTCTGAAAAGGGAGGCTTGTGAAGATATGAAAATGCTAACCAATTCTGATAAGAAAAAAAACATCAAATGTCAGGTGAAGCAATGTGAAAAGATAGAAAAAGAAAAGATAGCCAGGCTTTCGTGGGTAACACAGGGACACATACGTGGAAGAACAAGACTTTGTGTCAAGTACAAACCATTTATTAATTTAGTAATTTTTCAATGAAAATCTTACACGTGAATATTTGTATGACAGAACTTACAACATGAACGTCCCTGTGTGATCCTGCATAGTTTTGCAGTTCTCTCATACAAACTTTACAGCTTGACTGCGTGACATCTTCAACCCACACACTGGCTGCGTCACGCTTCAGTCCTGGATTATAATGCTTAGCAGTCACAAACACTGAAGGTGCTAATGAAAATCTTCCCTGGAAGAAGGTAATAAAAAGACGTTTCTAAACTGTCAGGAAATGTCATCAAAAATATATTTATTTAGTATAGAGTTAATTAAAGGCCTGTATGGTTGTCTAGGCCTTGTTTAGAGCTACTGTAGTGTAGATAATCGTCTTTAAATTGGGAGACAATTGTCACTAAATAATCACGTTTAACGCCTTAACCTGGAGAAGTTTGCTGCGTTTGTTATTTTGCATTGACTCCCGTACAATTATATGAAATGCAATTGTTGCCACATTCTCTCAAACAAGAATCGATTTGAAACCGTCAAAAGGAGTTCGTAGTCAATCGTGTGTAACCAGTAGATTGTAAGGAACAATGCATAAGTCTAAACCTGGAGTTGAAAACTTCTAATGTTTGAAAATAAACGAAAAGAATATAAAGTTTGCCGACTCCAAAGGTCAGAGCGATGAAGGCCCTTTTTTAAATTATTGGTCAGAGATAGTAATAATAAGACTGGGAATCAATCAAATGCACAATAGCAACATCGACAAAAGTCACTTACTGTGGGAAATTTGATAGTCTCACAATTTGTTCCAGTCCACCACTGTGACATGCGCACTTCTCCAGTAACACCTCCCACCGGAGCTCCTTGGTACGCCATCCAATCAACTGTCACGTTAGCATTCGACTTCCGCTCGTTAAAACCCGCCGCCATCACACACGCGGTGAATTGATCATCATTCACATTTTCAACCCACGACACAACGGCATCATGGACATATGTCTTGTCACTAGTATCCATATGATTGACAGTGATCTGCACTTCGATGGGCATGTCAGGATAGAATACGTAAGACGTGAAAGGAATTACTTCACAATGAGAATATCCCAGGGATGGAATGTGAGGCATGTGGAGCCGACCTCGCTGGAATGGAAATCCTAAAATAAAGAAACAAAACTGAAACATAACTGAGTTAAGCAAAAAACTTTAGACCGAATGAGCCCCAGCTTTCAGCGTTAGGATATCAGAGATTGTTTGAGTAACCATGCTATATCCTCAGCTATGACTAGCCGCTGGTTTCGAGAGGCAACCATACCCATAAGGTCTCACCCATCGAAAAGAGCTTGTTTTACTTCACTTTTCTGGAACAGACACATTTCCACGGATGATTAACTTTGGACTTCGTTCAAACTAAAATTGGAAGATTTTACCCTTATTTGGACATACATGGAGAGAATGGATGCCATCCCCTCTTCCCCTGTCAAGTAAGGGTTTTTTTGTGATTTAAGGTTTTTTAAAAGGTCCTGTGTTTTCAGTAGCGGTTATTTCATCCATCCGCCTTAGACATATTGTGGGGAAGATTGTTATTCCACTAGGAGATACACGTCAAGCGAATTAAAAAATGCGTGTTTTTAACCCGTTCAGCTGACAAAAAGAGACTGCATGTTACATGTTTTTGATAAAAATTGTTTATTTTCTGCACTTTTTCTATAAATTTGAAATTTGCGTTAACTCGAAGATGGTGGCTATTCTGCTATATTTATATTCTGTCACAATTTGTCCGGCTGCCAGTATTCAAGAGCCAATGTAATGCATTGTTCAAATTGTTGATGCGACCGGTAGATCGTATGTTTGTTCCCCACAAAATGTCGCCCTTGCAAAATAAAAGACAATTCATCCCTTTAACTTAGTTTTTACCAAAAAGAAAATATTTTACTTTCGCAATCAATGCTGCTAACCTTCACAGCTACCAGGATGTTGCACGGTGAAGTTCAGTCGCATGAGACACATTTCCTGTTCAAACAAACATCTGTTGTCGTATGATGTGCCGTTTGATGAACATACGGGTTCTTTGTAGGATGGACAACTTTCCATGCACACGCAGCGAGATTCATGGGGTCCAAAAGCCTTACACAGTCCGTGATAATGACACGTCGCATCCAGACAAGGATCCAGATCTAGGGGGAAAAAAAAGAAAGAAAAAATTACTCTAAAGGCAAATCAAAAGCATCAAAGTGTGTAATTCAATCATATCAATACCCCTTTATCCTCTCTTGATCATATTCAATATCTCTGGAATGTGAAACGTTCAATCTATGCACTCCTTAGAAAAAAAAAAGAAACTGTTATGGAAAAAGTGAAAAGGCGGTACAAAATAAATGGGAATCAAGAATAAACCATGTAGATTTTAGAGTTTCACTGAAATATGTTCTTGCTAGTTTTCTTAAGCTGTAAGTTTCCCAAAAAGCGTTATTGATCTTTGTAACTTTCTTCACCGAACTTATCATATATTCATTACAGTTGTGTTTGGCTAGAATACAAAAGACATGTTGAAAAAAAAAATGTTGTTCTTCTATTTAAAGTTACCCAGAAATAGTGGTTTTAAAATGTTACACTCAACAACCTTTTTTATAAAGGTCATAAAAGGAAATCCACCGACCGCATTAGCGAGATGGTTCAATAAATACTTGTTATACATGTACGTTCTTTTTAAACTGGTTCTTTGAAAAAAAAAGCGTTGAATTACTCAGCCGTCACGAAAAACGTGGGACAGAGAAAAAACTGAGTTCCCGAAGGGAATAAAACCCATGGCCTTCCGTACACCGGTCATGTGCTCTAACCACAGAGCTACTAGGAGACTCGTGGCGAGTAATTTTTACTAGATTCGCCCCATACTGCTAGGATCAGTAGTGTCAAAAAGAGTATTTTGTGGGAAAATTAAATTTTATGCCCGCTCATTAAACGATAAGATGGGATTATTGGTTCGAGTTTGGTACATATACGTGAGTATTAAGTATATTTTTTCCACAAATAAATGTTAATAAAACATTACAAAAAATCGTCAACGGTGACTTTGGCAAGTCAATTTCGCATATCTATATATGTGGATTAACTGGTTATTTTTGTAACTGTTAATAACTGTTTTTACCTCCAATGACCACGTAATCGACTTTTATGGTATCCTTACTGCTGGCGGTGTTGTAGTTTTCCACGCATACTTCAGTGTCGTTTGTCGATGAATACTAAACACAAGCAAAAGGACAGCGTGTCTTAAAATCGTTGTTCTAAGTATTGGGCAATTTTGTGAGATGAGTAGTGTGATGGTTTTGGAGAGCAGTGTGGAAATTTTCTAAATACTAAATAATTATAGCTTTTGAATTCATTTGTCTTGGTTCAAAAGTATCTTTAATTTTGAAATATAATTACTAAAACTGTTAGATAAAATCCTTCTTTTTAGCAAAACTCTCTTAAAAGTGATTTGGGTAAGAAGAAGTGTAGAATCTAAATATAGAGGAATATGAATTAACATGCACGCACTTATTCAAGAAATCTGCTATTACCATAAACTCTTTTCACGTTTATAAACCAAGAAAAAAAACCATTGTCCTTATTATTGAGAGAACATTCATAAAAATAAGGTAATGTGCTCACCTCAACCCACGCAGTAACGGCTTTGCATCCAGATCCAGATAAACGAGACTTGTTGTGGTCATATTTAAGACTTGGTGATACCACTACCACAGGAGGAGCGAAAAATGGATCTTTGAATTTTATTTTCTGCAAATAAAGTGAGATTATTGTATGTTGGTGCGCAGTTTCCGTCCAACCAGTTTCCGGTCACTTTTCATGAAGTGGCTACTTCTTAGACAAAAAGCGACTCTTTTCAAAGATTTCTTGAGGTCTTTGCCTTCATTGTGTCTAATGGTGACTTTCATGTTGTTGTTTGAAACGGGATTTTTAAGATAACACAAGGGTAGATCAATTTGTTTTCCGAAAAGTTATGGTGTAGGACACCACAAACTGCATAGTTGCATCTATATCTTCAATTTATCCGTTCACATGGAAAAATAGAGCCAATTTTTGGCAAAGAAAGCTTAGAATGAACCAGCTTTTCTCAGGCAATATGTTGCACGGTTTGGCGGAAACTGATTAGTCCGTAATATTGCTATCCGATTTTAAGTTATTTGCCTTATTCCGGCCAGTAGCTCGCAATTACTACAGCGCAAACGTGATATTGATGTAAGCAATGCGTTTGAAAATTAATTGCATAAAAATGGCCCAAACAATTTTCCTGTGTATGTAAATAAATACACATCAAATGTGGTGCGAATTGTTTTCTTGAATTGGGTGACAAGAAACTTAGTCTGTGGTGGCCAAAAACTATGCATTGCTTACTTTTGATATGACCAATCAGTGTAAGCTACGATAACTATTTATTTTGAGAACTGTTCGACTTGAACGTGTTTGGACAACATGTAAAAGCAACTTTCAACCTAACACCTGTGCCCCGAATGACAAAGCGAACTTTAGTTTTAGATTCCGCTTACCAGAATCCTTCCGAGGCAAGATATAAAAGTTTACCTTTTGTGGCCGAAAACAAGGCAACATATTGTAACAAATATATCGCAATAACTAGAAACTTATCTACATAAACTGAAACCTTATTTCATTATATACAAGGCCAATGGATATCAGAAACCAAGCCCTCTGATTGGTTCCCTGAAACTGGGGCTATCAGCTGATATCTTACGAGTACAGAATTCGAGTGAATCATTCGTTTATTACAGACTCATGTAAGACTCAGTTGAATGGAATGAATTTAATAGCTATTTAACACAGGAGAATTTGTTTATTTTCTCTTTTATTTTTTTTAAAGCCTGGATCTATCTAGAATTCGCTTGATGCATTTGGCTTCTATGGCGTTTAAGTTGACCAGAAGAAAACTGAAACTGAAACTGAAAACATAATTAGGACTCGGGATTCTCTCATTTGCCTTTTCATCAAAGCAAGAAAGTGATATATCCAAGATTTTAAAGAACTTAACTCGATTCTCATATTCATTTAAAAAAAGACAATCAATGGTGCTACTAAAATACATTTGGTTTGTGTGTGAACATAAATCTTACCTGGCAGACAGCACTGTGATCTTGTTGAGGTGGCGAGTTGTTGTTAGTGAACACAAGACTGTCAGTCAGGGTAAAGTTCTCAATCCTCAGATTAGTGAATGCCATCCATTCCTTTAAAAGAGTTAACAAAATCGTATAATTATTTCGCTGTAATTTTTTCCATATAAAACGTTAGAAATGTTATAATGTTATAAATATTCGCACATTAAGATTTTCCTGTCAACAATGAAAATGTAAGCCAGTATCAAAGTCAAGGAGATGCTAAAGATAGAAGTCAAAAGGATCAAACGAAAACGTTTTCTAAAATAATGTGTGATGTTGTATAGCACTTTCGTTAGTAATCGTAATAATTAGATGTTTTTAGAAAAGTGCTCTTGGGTAATTGTTTCCAGACGTTCCTGGTATGACCCCTTCATCAGTGAATTAAAACTATCAGGAGCTAGTTTTGATCCACTGATGAAGGGGTCATACCCGAAACGTCTGGAAACAATTACCCAAGAGCACTTTTCTCAAAACATTTAATTATTACGTTTTCTGAAATACCTGCTTTGTCAGAAAAATAGTTGCTTCTTCTTCCCAAACTCTCTTTAAAAAGTAGCGAACACGAGAATTTTGTACAAATAAATTACTCTATCGTTTACGGCTTTTATATACTACATTTTCTTAATCTCGGTTGCTGCTAAAACTGTTCAAAACGTTTCTGTTTCCAAGTTAAGTTATTCAATTAAACAACTAAAATGAAACGTTCAGAAAGCTGGCAGTTTACCCCTGTGTATTGGAACATACTTCTCTTACTGTTACCTTCACATTGATCGGTTGAGACGTTTGTTGGCAATGCCAATGAATGTTTTGTTTCCTAAAACATCGTGCCTCATAAATTCTCAGTTAAACAATTCAGCTATTGTATTAAACAAATTGTCTTCGAAAGGTTCAAGGGGGCAAGTGAATTACGTTGCAGTGTTGTCTTTTATTTCCTTCACTGGGTAAAGATTTTTTTTGAAAACAAGTTTGCGCTTCAAGTATAGTTTGAGATGTAATCTACTTACAACTTTTATTTTTTTATGAAGTCCATCGAAAATCTTAGTTTCTCTGACACAAGCTAGAAAACTGTCCTCGCGCAAGTCCTCCACCCACACGGCTAAGGCGTCCTGAGGTCTCTTGAGGAGCTGATGACTAGCAGTCACAAGGACTTTTGGAGCAGTCGAGAAACGCTAAAAAGGTATTAAATACAAGACATCTATTGGTTATAACAGTTTTAAAATAATTGTTTACCTTTAGATATCTAACTTTTGACAGTGGAAGTAATTAAGGAAGTCTTAAATGCAGGAAGGAAAAAGAAAAATTGGCATTTTTTTAAGATTGAAGGGAGGAATAAATAAAGTTTGCAGTAGAAATAAATAACTATAGAAAGAATACAAAAGAATAGGAAATAAAGTCATACAGAGAGGAAGCAATCAAGAACTTTTGAAATCAGAAAATGACAGAAAAAAGAGACACTATAAAGGAAGCTTAAAATAAAAAAGTATAGAAAAGAGAAAAGAAAAAAGACTGGAATAACAAAGTAAGGATTGAATTGCCAAAATACCCAAAAGCGATAAAGAAAGATGGACATAGAAAAATACACAAGGAAATGATTTAGAAAGGAGAATTATCAACAAATGAATGATGACAGGTGCTAGGTTTTTTTGGCCGTTATCGTAATTATTTGCATATAAATGGCTAAGAGAGCCAGTTTCTACAAACGTGTCATTTTTATTGAATCAGCGGTAATTTGGGGTGGTTTTGCCTTCGATGCATGAGCACAACTCAAAGTCAAATTAGCCCTCACTTTTATCGCCTCTTTCTCTTCTTTTTCTCTTTTTTTCTTTTACTGGTTTGTTTGCCTCGTTATCGACATTCTCTTTAGTTAAACGGTGTCTAACTAATTTTTCGAGAAGGAGGAGAATTTTACCTGGAAAGAGCACCAGGTTCAAGTATGCCATCGATTTAACAAGAAAACACTCATGGTTCTTTTGTACGTGACTCTGGCAGAATTGGTCAAAGTTCTTTCTTTTTGAATACGTTGTTTATCGAAACCAGTTTTGCGATTATTTGCTTTTGTTTCACTTGAAATGTGCTATTATTACTTGAGACACCTTGATTTCACTAAATAGGAGTGAATTCCAAACAAACTGCTTTGGTTAAGTAAAGAGAGAAAAGAAGGATTAAAAAAAATTTCAGAAGTCTAGAACGTAAGGAATATATCAAACTGTATGAAAGTAAATTAAAATAAATAGATTTACAAAGGAAGCAATTAGCAATGGAATAAGGAAGTCAGAATAGTTAATATTAAGGAAGACTGAAATATATCTAGCAGAAAGAAGAACAAAAAATAAAAAATATATATTATAAAAAACGACTTTTGGGGGAGCTAACATTCTTAACATATTAAATCCAAAAATAAAAGAAAGATTTTTCGAAATTAAAAACGAAAAAAAAAAAGAATTAAGAAATATAGTGACATAGCAAGGAAGATCAATACTGAAATAAAATGCCATTGACAGGAAGGTAGTAAAAAAAGATTGGAAAAATAGTTATAAAAAGAAAGGAACTAAGGTGCTAAGCTAGAAAACATAAGTATAAGAAGCGATGAAGAAAGGTCAAAACGAAGAGAAATAAACAAATAAAAAATGGAAAGGAAAGAGGTAAAAGATTGAATAACAGAGATTTTTTAGCGTAAGGGATTCAGGAAAATTACAATAAAGCTGTACGGAAAGAAAGGAATGCAGGAATATTGAACGAAATTGAATTGAAAGAAACGGATTCATCAAAATTGACCAAGATACCGGAAATGCATAACTCAATAGATAAATATAAATGAAAAGATTTCAAAAAAGAATGTAAATAAACATAAAAAGTTAGAATAGCGATATTTGGAAAGAAAAAAATTGCAGGAAAGATTTAAAATTTAAGAATTGTTGAAATAACTAATACTTGTCAACATCGATCCAAGCGCGTTCACCTAGAAGATAAATTAAGAGAAATGGAATTAAGACACTGGAAGAAATGAGCTATCGAAAATGGAAATTTAAAAAGATAAAAATAATGAAATATAGAATGGAATAAACATGAAAGTCTGTAAGAGTGTTTGGAGTAATTAACAAGATGAAATTCAAATTTTTAGAAGGAAACAAATAACAAGAATAAAAAAGACAATAATTGTAGGAATGATGAAAAAAGAAGAGAGACTCACTTACCTGAAGTAAAAATATAGTGGTAAAGGGGATTGAAAAAGAGAGTGAGAAATAAAGATATTTAGACAGAAGGAATAAAGTATAGTTTCAAATAAAGACAAAGAGGATTTAAGACTTTTTTAGATAAAGAAAGACAGTGTTTGGATGAAATCAAGAAAGTATGACATAAAGAAATTAGAAAATAAGGACTAGGATAAGGAAGTGAGGCTTGAAATAGGGAGAAAATTTGGAGAAAAACAAAAGAAAAAAAGAATCAAAGAAGTTTGAAATAAACGAAATCAAAAGAGGAGTAAATTTTAAAAGTTAACAAAGGACTAAAGGAAGGAAATATAAAAGTGTGAAACAAAGAAATACATTAAGCAGAATACAATATTGAGATAGTTTGAATGAAAGAAATATTGAAAGGGAAAAATTAAGAGAGTTTGAGTGCGGGTTCAATGAACGTTTTACAGTATAACTAATGTCTGCGTTGATTTTGAAACGTGAGGTTTTTACTTCTGTTATTATTTTTGGAACTTACTATACCATAGATATTATCAAGTTATTGTTTTTTGATCAAAAAGGGTTACCACTCACACCACACTGTGGTTTACCTGCCCCTAGCAGCTATGTCCGCTAGGTTTTTTTCTGCGCACGTACGTTTTTGCTAGATAAGCAAGCTTTCTATATAGTAAGATCAATTCTGGTGTAGACTGCACGGGGTTAACAACTACTCGGCATTGCGCCACTCTTTTCTATCTACACTGGTATCAGTCTTCTACATTTCAAGTCAAGTTTGGTGCGTGTGCAAACCAAAGTGAGTTTTTTCTATTGTAATTCGGGCAAGTGTTATTAGTTTCAGTTAAGGCTCATTTATTCGTTATCAGAAATATGAGTATCATTGCCGAGTTTATAGAGTTTATAGGGTTTATATTTTCAATAGTATAGTATAGATTTATGATCGTAAACTGTCTAAGGATTGATTATCACATTGTTTTATCGTTTTTACCTCTTTTCTGAATTTATAGTGAGCGCGGATTAGTATCTTTTAGTTTCATATTTTATTATCGCCTTTAATTGTTAGTTTTTCTTGAGAAGCTTATGTGCGTTAGTTAAGATCGGTTCTGTTTTTCATTATTGTATTTCAGTTCGAACCGACATTCGACATACGACGTAATTGTATCAATCAACGATTGAAAAGAAGGGATAGAGAAGGATAAAAATAAGGGAACAAAGAGAGAGAGAAATAATAAAATTAAATGGATAGTGAAAACGAATAATAATAAGGATAATGTTGTAGTTTTGATTCACGAAGAAAGAATAGCGATGGCACAATAATACGTGTTTATTTATATCCGAGCGTGCCGAGAGTGAAGCACTCTCTGCGCATGCGCGTACAAGAAGTGTATTAGATAACAAACTATGACATACTCCTCTTTCTGAACAAGCACAGCGAGTGATGCCTAGAAACTGGAACCTAATGTAACATGTTGAAATATGCCATGTCCATTGTTCAATAAACGTCAGAAAATGTCTTTCACTAACGCTAGTAGCTGCAACAGTAACTCAGTTAATAAAATGAATTTAACAGCATCAGCTCAATCAGTTTAATCAGAGTTTCAGTTCATAAGTTCAGCCTGTCGGGCGGTTTAATCGCCCTGGAAGATCGGCGGAGGGTAGCCTCTCTGTCCATACCCCCTGCTACAGTTTGAGGGCAGGTTGTTAGGGATGTAAGTGGAGAATCCTCATTTAAACTCGGTGTGGGCTCTGCGGTATCCATGTCGCTGTTTTCGTGGAAGGTGATGTTTTCTCCTGTAGGGCGAATGTGGCTGCGGTTACGTCTGCGGGTGCTACCATCTGCCATGTCAACGACGTATGAGCGGGGAGTCTCCGCGTGACACTTGACAATGCCAGGTTCCCATTTGTGGCTATGCGTTTTGAGGACACGCACTGGGTCATCAGGACGAATCACGGGGAGGTGCTTGGACGTTTTGTCATACTGTGACTTTCGTTTCTCTTGTCTTGTTTGAAGCTTTGCATTGATATCACCATCAGCAGACAGGGATAGGCTTGGTTTAGAGATCGCTGGTAAGTTGGTTTGCTACACTCTTGAGTTCAAGAGCTCTGCTGGTGATGGAATATTGTGGTCAAGAGGGGTGCTACGCAGACACAACATGGCGAGGTGAGGATCAGAACCAGATTCTTTGCATTTCTGTAGGAGGCCTTTCACTGTTTGCACAGTTCTCTCGATGAAGCCGTTGGCCTGTGAAAAGTAGGGGCTGGTCGTGATATGTACGAAGCCATATGCATTGCTGAACTTTTGGAACAACGTAGAGGTAAACTGAGTGTCATTGCCAGTGATGAGTTTGCTTGGGATGCCGTGCTCCTCAAATATGGATTTCAAGTGGGCGATTGTCGTGTCCGATCGGATATCGTTCAGCTTCCTCACCAGAGGGAATTTGCTGTAGTAGTCAGACACTAGTAAGTAGGGTGAGTTGTTCCAGAAGAACAGGTCAGATCCTAGTGTGTGCCATGGCTTCTGAGGAACATCGTGGGGCATGAGGGGCTCCTTTACATTCATGTTCTGATTGTGTTGGCAGGGGGCACAGCGCTTGACCATCTCTTCAATGTCGTGATTTATGTTGGTTCAGAATACTGATCCTTTGGCACGGAGTTTGCATTTTTCTGCGCCTTGGTGTGCATAGTGTAACTGTTGCAACACATCAGCGTGCAGACTTTTAGGGACAAGGATTCGTGTGCCCTTTAGGATAATGCCATCAGCGACAGTTAATTCATCGCGGTAATTCCAATACGCATGTAGGTGTGGTGGACATTCTGATCTTGTATCAGGCCAGCCTTGTGTGATGACTGCACGTAGTGAGAGAAGAACTTCATCCTTAGCTGTTTCCTCTTTAATTTGGTTGATCCTTGTTGGGGTAGCATTTAGGTGGAGATGTAATTCATGGACTGACACGTCCAGCCCGTCGATGGTGTCGCCTGGGCATGGGCTGACTCGAGACAACGCGTCGGCTACTGGAATGTCCTTTCCTGGGACATACTTTATTTCCACATCATATTTCTGGATCCTAAGCATCATTCGCGCGATGCGCGGTGGGGCAGATGAGATGTGTTTCTTGAAGATCGATTCTAATGGCTTGTGGTCTGTTTCCACAGTTACATGTCGGCCATAAGCAAAGTAGTGAAATTTCTCCAGGCCATGTACGACAGCGAGCATTTCTCTTTCAATGTTAGAATAGCGAGCTTCTGTCTCAGTGAGAAGTTTGCTTCTATACTCGATGGGACCTTGATCCTGAAAGAGCGTTGCACCGAGGCCACGTGTGGAGGCGTCTACTTGGATGGTGACTGGCTTTGTGCTGTCAAAGTATTTAAGCGAATTGGCAGATGTGACTGCTTGCTTGATTTTGTCTACGGCCAACTGGTGTTCTGGGCCCCACTGGAACTCGCTGTCCTTCTTGGTCAGGTCCCAGAGGCAGGCTGATAAGGATGCTAGTTGCGGTACGAATCGGCTGAGAAATTGCACCATACCGAGAAAGGTTTGGAGGTCAGCCAGGCTCGGTGAAGGATCCATGTTGGTGATCGCTTCAATCTTCTGAGGGTCTGGTTTAAGGCCGCTGGCGCTGATGATATTGCCGAAGAAGGGTATTTCAGTACACCTTATCTTGCATTTGTCAGCGTTGAAGCGAAAGCCGGTTTCACGTGCACGCTCCATGACAGCTCTCAGATTTGCATCATGGTCACTGAGGTCACGGCCGTAGATAACTATATCGTCAGCGATACCAGTGACACCGGGGAGGTCACCAAATGCTTCGTCTACTTTCTTCTGGAAGATGTCCTGGGCGCAGATTAGGCCGAAGGGAAGCCTCAAGAATCGGTATCTGCCGTGTGGTGAATTAAAAGTGGTGCACAGTGAACTTTCATAGTCAAGTTTGATATTCCAGTATCCACTGCGGGCATCCACAATAGAGAAGTATCTTGCGCCATTCAACTTTGGTAGGATGTCTTCCAGTGTTGGAGTGCGGTGGTGTGGCCGTTTGATGGCACGATTGAGGTCTTTGGGGTCGAGACACAGTCGGAGTGTGCCATTGCTCTTGGTAACACAGACCAACGAGTTAACCCAGTCAGTAGGTTCATCTACTTTGGTTATGATACCTTGCTGCACCAGTGCTTCTAGCTCCTTTTTGAGTGGCTCACGCAGTGCTTCAGGTACTCGCCGTGGGGGGTGAATGACTGGTGGGACTGCGGGGTCCAAGGTAATATGAAACTCTCCTTTGAAACAGCCGATGCCCTCAAAGCAGTCCTGATACTGGCAAAGAAGCTCCTCCTTTGCCTCTGTGCTGCCGAGGGGGTCCTGTTTAGCAGTGGTCAGACTGTAGTTAAGAGTGACGAGTCTCAAATCCCGGCAGGTGGGTAGCCCCAGGATCGTCGGTCCGGTCGTGTTCACGACGTGGAATGGATACGGTTTGGAGTGACCGCCATGTGATAAGCGAAGCTCGCAAGTGCCATAGTGCTGTATAATATGACCACCAAAGGCTGTGATGGTTGTGTCCGAAGAGGCCAGACCTAAGGGTGCACCATCTGGGCTGCATGCAGACTGGGGATGCAGCTGTTTGTATGTGTTTACAGGAATGACGTTTCCTTCAGCTCCCGTGTCGATCTTGCACAGTACAGGCATCGTGCTTTGACCCACATCCACTATCTGTATCAGGGCTTGAGTGTCTGTTGTCGAGACGCTGCCTATGTACAGGGAGTGGTAGTACAGCTGTGGGGTGTCTTGCATGTGCGAAGTGCTGCTCGGTGCTGCTGGGAATTCGTTGTCAGGGTCACTGGTGTCTAGAGCGTGTATCCCCTGTTGCTGCTTGTGTTGGATGTCCTTGGGTTGCACTTGGCCAGCTCTTGTTCTTGGGCGGGAACGACAAACAGACTTCCAGTGGCCAAGCTTGCCCCAGCTTTCACACCTTGTCCCATATGCTGGACATGATCTTCTTGGTGGGTTGTGGAATGTGCCACAGTTGCCGCATTTGGCGTCTTGGGTTCCCTTTGCTGGTAGAGTGTTCGTGTTGGGATCCCTGTGCCCTGGGTTTCGGCCATGTTGTTTCAGGGCATCAATCGTGGTAGTTTGGCTACCTCTGATGTCTTGTAATTGGTTGCTAGTTGCCTCTTGCGTCCGTGCTATGCTTACAGCTTTGTTGAGAGTCAGGGTGGAGTTGTATTCAAGAAGCTTTGACTGGACGCGCGGGTTGTTGGACCCGAAAATCAGGGCATCAATAATGTGTTCGGTAGGATTCGTGTACTTGCATTCAGTTACGAGGATACGGACTTTTTTTAGGAATGAATCTACGGATTCACCAGGTTCCTGTTTTAGGGTGCGGAGTTTGTATGGTGCTAGTCTGAAGTTGCTTCGCGGCGCCACGTACTCTTCGAACTTTTCCCAATATGTGCTAAGTTTCTTCTTGTCGTCAGCTGTTAGCGTCCACGTGGACACCAGCTCGATGCCTTCTTCACCGGACCAAATCAGAAGGTAACTCACTTGCTCTTCCTCGCTTTTATCCTTTAGCGGGCCGGAGAAGTATAGCTGGCATAGGTTCTTGAATTTTTTGAGCGCTTGCGGCGCGTCGGTCGAAGACCAATCCATGCGTGGAGTTGGCAGCCCGGCGAGGTCCGCCATCTTGTCTTCCTGTGGTGTTTCAACGGGTCGAACGAGGACAAAAAAAAACCGACCTGGTTTCGGAGTTCGCTTGAGTGAAAGCACTAACAGTATAATCCCGCTCCTGGCACCATGTTGTAGTTTTGATTCACGAAGAAAGAATAGCGATGGCACAATAATACGTGTTTATTTATATCCGAGCGTGCCGAGAGTGAAGCACTCTCTGCGCATGCGCGTACAAGAAGTGTATTACATAACAAACTATGATAGATAATGTATAAATGGATGAAAAAATATATATTTGGAAAATGAGAGGGAAATGAAAAAAAAGTAGACATGTCAAGTGAGGAAAAAAAGATTAATTGGACAAGGAGTAATTAGAAAACAATAGATAATTTAGAGAAATTGGTGTAGTCAGAGGAAGAGAAGACAACTGAAAGCACTTGAACAGACGTAGATTGATAAGAAACCTAACCTTTTGAAAAGCGATCCTTTTACACAGAGTTTCTGTAGTCCAAGAGCTGAAAGAAGTGGTTCCAAGCTGACCGAGAGGTACAGAGTGCACGGCGATCCAGTTGACTTCTGTAGTGGCATTTGAACCGTCCCCGTACTCTAACACGCAAACTGTAAATTCCTTTTTATCCGCGGATTCGACCCAGATAGCGGCGCCGTTACCGCGAGTTTGTCGTCTCAATGCATGGCTCTTTGAAGCGAAGACTTTAATTCCTTGTCCACCATTGAAAGGCTCCTCGAAAGACACTTTTTCACATGCGAACAGTCCCGGGGTGGTGGTAGTCACATTACATTTTCCAGCCTTAAAGCTGAGTGCTGTGAATTAAAAAAAGGGAGTTGGATAAGTTCAAAGCAAAAGCTTTTTACTTGTGAGAACTATATGACTATCACTTAAGCGACAATTTCCTTCCCTTGTGCAATTAACGTACGGTGTCTTTCTCACGTTAGTCCTCGTTGACAAAATACGTTATGGGCCGTTAAGTGTTGACGTTAGTCTTAAAGCAGCTGTAGAATTAACGGAACAACAGTTCTTGTCACTTATACCTTCGTTATCTTGGGAATTCAGGGCCACAATAAAGAAAATGGAGAACAGTGGCACAAGGGGTTGTCGTTCAGAAGACATCTTGCTTCAAGTTAAGGTACATTTGCCCTGATTAACATTTTACCTATTACCCATACGTGGCTATAACGTTCGACATGTTTTTGCACGTTGAGCAAAGACAATTTATACTGGGAGTGGGGTAGGCAGGGTAATAGGAATGGGGAGGGATCCACAGGGTTTGAATACTCAGTAGGGTAGACATGGGATTCTCTCATTTTTCACTCAGGGCGGTCCACTAAAGAAATTCAGTTAACAACCTCTTAAAGGCAACATTCACATGCTGATATTAAGAATTTCATTCACACACTCATGAAATTAGAAAAGCATTCTATGTCTTACAGTTGGTTACAGGCGAGAAAAGTCAGCTATTTTATTTAACGATAACGGACAGGGCGTTTATCCTTTAGTCATTTTGAAGGAAAGGGTCTCAACGGCATGATCAATGATTAGGTGGAAAAATTCAGCAAACACGAAACATATATTTTTAATAACCATGTGTTTTTCAATTAGTTCACGACGAGAACGAGAACGAGACGTGGTATAAAAATGCAAAACTACTGATCCTTTATATATTTGAATTTCGTTAAATTAAAAATAAATATTTACTTAAACCTAAGGTCTCGACAGAATCTGCCGAAAAAAGATGAGTGACATAAAGCAAATTCAGACATAATGGAGATAATATTGATACACGCAATGTTTTGGTATCTTTCTATCTAGAACACCAATTAGCATTCTGCTTCTTTTACTTCTTTGCTTCGATTTCTTGAACAAAAAACAGAACGTATAAAACAGGAAAGTGTTCTGATCGTCTGTCGGCTTTAATCCCTCTGCTTAACTATTTATGCAAACAAATGACTATCTGTGACCGCTGCTAAATATCACCTCAGTTGACCAAGCAGTTCAACTTCGATTAAAGCAGAAAAAACTTATTTTCTCTTTCATCTGTATTAGATACATCTTTCGAGTTAGAATTTTATTATTTTCTTGGAAGGTGTTCATAACTACGGATTTTTGTACTACAGATAGCTTTTGAAGTTCTTGCAAGTAGTGTGTCACTCAAGCCAATGCAAAGACTTCACATTTCTTGAGAAGGAAAATACATCCCCAGCTACAACCTTAGAATTTATAGAATTCGAAATTTAGCTTCACGGACAGTAGAGACTTCAAGAATTCTTATGGTTAGATAAGTTCAGTATGCAGTTATTTGCAAATTACTTCAATATAAATAATTTTGTGAATAGAGAGAACAGACATGACTGCCACAAAAACGTCAACTTAAAATAGAAAACATTTTATCATTAGTTTCTGTACATTAACATATCCAGTGTGCAAAAGGATTTGGCATTTGTATTTTGTATTGCAAATTTAAAGTTTTGAGGTTTTGTCTCCGAGGTGCTCCTTTCTTTCGAAGTCAAACATCACAACGCAAGAAAAGCCTATTCAGTTCCACGTCGAACTATTAAACGAGTTGCATTACAGTATTTTGATCAAATATTTTGACGTCTCGGTTGTGTATTTTGTTTAAGAAAAATTCTTGCATTTCAAATTGTAAATATAAGCAACAGTTAAGAGGGATAAATTCCCAAGACTTTGAGCACTTCAACATTGGTTTTTAGGTTGCGTCCTGCATCGTATTATGTGAATGCCGGTACATATGTCTAAAAACAACTAAGTGTCTGTCAAATGACACAAGCGGAAGTATTTTCTCAAAAGTGCTTCCCGCGCGGAAAACGGAAACTGATATGTGAACGTGAAGCAGGTAGGGTAGAGTTTAACTGAACACTCACAATCATCACTAACGATCGCAAATGCACCCACCCATTTAAATGATAGCATAACTGCAATGACTTTACGCAAATCAATTCATGATTACATTTAAAGGAGTTTCTTGCAGTCATCATTACATAGTGCCAAAAACGGTTGCCTTCCTTGAACGAGCTGGAAATGATAGATTTTCTTATATGTAAGTCTGAACTGTGAAAGGAAAAAAAGTTTCAATTGTATTTTGGCTTCTGTTCTCGATTTAACAAACAACTGACTATTATACCCTCACCTTCAATGAAAACTCGTCAAGTGCTACGGGCTCGATACAAAACAACCCAACTGAGACTACATGTAAGTAGAATCATCGTTTCTGTTCCATGTCGTATGAGAGACTCTTCCTAATAGGATGAAAGCAATCTAAGCTGCTTCAGACGACTGATCGAGCGTACTATAAACATAGTTATTCAGGTTCCAACGCGTTCTCCAGTATGTCACACAATTGGTCGCAATTATTTTGTTGTTCTTAGAACGTTATTATAAATGTTCCTATTCAACACTGGTAGAAAAAACACCTTAAAATAAACGCATTTTCAATTTTTTTAGGGCAATAGTCCCGTACGGTTTGAAGCTATTGCTTCTGCCAGACGTTTGTTTGGTGTTGCTCGAAAATCACTTACAAATTAATAAAATGTATGCACAAAATCTCGACAGCCACAAAAAAAAACGTCAGTGGTATTTTATTTTTTATCTTCTACAAAATATTTCTCGTTACATAATATTTCACTCTATCTTGGGAATTTCACTGGTTTTCAGGCGATTTTCTTCGAAATATCGAATTGGGTTTCCCTTTTGGAGCTGGAGATCAAAGTGGAGAAACTCAGAGGTGGAAATATTAACCAAGTTGCGTTGCGAACTGATCAACCGCCTGACACTTTGGTTTCAAATATGAATTCTTGGAGTCGACATATCATCGCGTGTTTATGCTGTCGGTCAGTTTGGATTACATCCGAGAAATTACTGCGCGTTGTATTAACCAACGTTTTCGATTATTTTGCAATGAGAGTGAGAGTGTGGGCCAGTAGAAGCGACGTAACATGTGACCCAAGACCATTTTGCTCCTTGTCTTGTTATGCACGGCCAACTCTTCAAATTTTGGTGACAAATCTACATCAAAACTGGAAGTCATCCGTGAAGACAAGAGGAAACAATCGTCAATTGATTCGCACGAATGTAACGGATTTCATGGAGTGAACAATGAAACCTGTTTACGTTTTAGTTTTCACAAGCTTGCCGTGATTATCTTGATTATCTGAATTTACTGAAAGGGAGCATTCTGGTTGAAATTTTGTGAAATGGGATAGCTTTTTTCACTCCACTCGCTCCCAAGTGAGAACGCTTCGGGATGCAAGTGGACTGTTTAAAGATTTCTTCTGTTATTAAATTCACCAATCTTCCTTTTTCCTCCGTTCACTGCAAAACGCGCCAAAAATTCACAAAAGTTTCCAAAAGTCGAACTTCAGAGTAACAGAGTTATTTTTGAACTTGGTGGAAATGTTAACGAAATATTTCTTTAAAAAACCGTTATAAAAGAGGGGAAAAACTGTATACGACTAAAGTGCACCCTAAGGGTGGCTCATCTTGATTCTGTAAGACCATAAGTAGTGCAATGCAGGCGTTTTCTGGCCGGGGGGATTGCCAGAATGTATATATATTGTGGAGCCACCATAAGAATATCCACCTCCTTGTTAGCACGTTCTACTCTTCCCAATCTTCCTCGTAATAGTCGTACATTTCGCCAATACTGAGCGTTCACTCGCCTAAAAATAAGCCTGTCTTGCAGGCTAGACAATACCACCTAATATTTGTCAGTTAATGCTGCACTGTCAGAGTTCGAAAGGAATAGCTACTTCACATATTTACTACACATTGAACAAACTTTCCAGAAAAGTTAGCTATATTTTGATTCGCATTGGTGTCACCACAGCAACACGGCGATGACGTGTTATATTTTACATCATTCCAATTTTCTCGACATCTTGACCTAACTTTTGGCAGGTTGAATGTTTTCATTGTAAAATAGTTAAAGATCGTCTTTTCGTTTGCTAATTCATCACGACCAACATTTTTCGTGGGAATTGAAACGACGTATTTACCATATGTTGCCACCATATATATAGCCGTAGCAAAAAGCTACCCTTGAGAAGAGTTTCACGTAATTTCCTTCTATTTTATTTCCTTTGAGGTTATAATAAGTAATGTTTAGGATAAGCTCATTTTATTGAGAGTAGTACCATATGTATTATGGGAGCAGTAATTCCAAAACTGAATTTTTCTCAGCTTTTTAATCGAAAGTTTAGGTTTGCTACACTTTCTCGCTACAATTCAAGTAGCCCTAAATCCTTTTGAGGGATGGAAAGAACGCATAAACTATCGAAAACTTTTAAAATTCATCCATTAGTCCCCCTGTTCATTGTCGACAACTGATTTCCTTGAGAAATTTCTCTTTTGTTTATATGCAGCATATGTATGGCTCACTGCTGGAAGCACCTTCACTTTCACCCTGTATACAATGGCATTTGGCAAAAAGTTGCCGTTGTAGTTGGAATATAGAAACATCTGAGAAAGTCCAATTTTATTAAAGCAAACAACAAGGTTACCCTTTATGGGTAACTTCTACATAACAGCGCTACGATCAGATGTGTTATTAAAAAGGTATGTTTCATAAAATACTTTGCCATTATGCAAAAAGTTTTGGCAGCGGTGTGCAAATATGTGGAACAAGGACAAAAGAGATAATTGTGAAAGACGTCTGCTATCAACAACTACGGCATTGACGCTTTCGTAGATAAATGGAGTAGTCCCATATATTTTCCTCTCCACTTCGCATGCTTAGAATGATACAATGCATTTGAAAATTATGGAAACGGTGCTGTACCTATTGAACTTTAACTAAATGAAACCCATCAACTAAATTTTTAGTTGCAGTTCCCGAAACAAAAAGCCTACTACTTGTAATCACTTTGACATATGAATCACATCATTTCTTCCGACATCAAAGAAAACCAAATGAAGGAAATTTGGTGGAACTTCAGCTTTAGGTGAAGAACTACTTCTTCTTTAATTGAATCAGAAAACTCTCCTCTTACACAAAATGTATTTTGTAAGGTTCCGAGTGCAAACAATCCTCAAAGTTCAATAAGGTACAAGGCATAAATGCAAGAACGAAGAAACTACCCACTCCCTTTATATTTTATTATTACTGATATTATTCCTTAACTGTATTAATGCAATGATTACGACTTGCATAACAGTTTTTTAAAAAGTGTTAAGACCGTTCTTTTTTTTTTTCAGAAAGACGCTTTTTCAAATAGTTTGTATGTGAGCACTTTTTCAAGTGAGAGTCGTAATACCAAAACTTAAGCAATACCTCCTAATAACAACAGAAGGAAACTACGCAATCAACCAATCACGCTGGTTTAAACAGGTAACAAGAGCGAAAAAGTTCGACAGACACAAACAGATTTGGTTTTACCTCTTATTTGAAAATTAAGTAGCACAAGTGCCTCAACCTCTCACAGATTGTTGTAGAGCAAAGCAAAGCAAATGCGCTTTTTTTGGAGACTCAGTTGCAACCGGCTCCAAGATGTCAAGTGAATAAAAACCTTCTAACAACACATCTTAACAATCTACTAAAACAACGATGTCTCTTTTCACCAGTAAGTTTTCAAAGTCTAAGGGAAAATACTCAGAGTCCGTTCTGGTGACGTGGTAATACATAAATCTATGTCGTTCTTTACTTTTACTTATTTACTTATTTACCTTAACTACGAAGATAGTGCTTTGCCATTACTGTGGACGGACTGTTTGCCAACTTTCTCTAAGGCATTATCAGTTATCAGTCGGAGCTTTAGTGGCACAAAATGTCGTCTATTTTGCAATTGTTTTCTGGGGCCCGTTTCTCGAAAGTCCCGGTAACTTTTCGGGCCCGGAGCTATATTTTAAAATCAAAACCTATAGAACGTTGGCGTACTTTTTAGCCCGCATATCAGCCCGACTTGTTTTATCAACCTAAAATTTTATTGCTCAGCTTTCAAAACCAACAAAGTTTGAGTCTTTAGTGCAAACATCGCGCACATAAAATAGGTTTCCGGGCTCGAAAAGTTATCGGGACTTTCGAGAAACGGGCCCCTGGGCCGTTTTGTTTTTAATGTCAAACACCAATCCAATGCCAGTAGCTGATGAGCATCTCGACATTAGTATGCCAGTGTTCGTATCTGATCAATAGTCTATTACCCCATCAAACTTAAAGTTAAGAATGTATATTTGTTTGGTTAAGTAGATTTAAAGCATTATTAAAAACATTATTTGATTGTTTTACTTGAAACTCGACATATCAAATTCTAATTGTCAGCGTATTTTTGGCCGAATGTCTAAAGTAATTTGGCAAAGAAGGTACAGTAGAAAGCGTGGTCGCTTAAGCCTGTTTGATATGGAATAACTGGGACCTTGCTGTTTAGCGGTACCGAGACCAGTTCAGCTACATGCAGTCACCAAATGATTTTCGTCCGCCCACTGCGTACACTACGTCGTTTCTTTAAAAAACGCTTCTACTGGAAAATATAAATCCTTGTTAGGAATTAAAAATAGACAACTCTTTCACCGTTACAAGTTCTCAGTTTTAGCGAACAAAAACTTTCCAGAAATCACCAGAGAATACTCCAACTATAAAATCGTCGCATTCCCATCTGCCATTCACCCCAACTGTCCAATGATAAGCCGATCGCGTAAAAGCTGGGTATTCGTACAATCTGGTTTGATCTTTCTCGTGCCCCCATTTGCTAACATAATACGAACGTTTCTCGTATCCCCACCTTTGACAAACTCGTGCTAACCTAGAGTTGTCATCTTTCATTATGATAAACGAACCACACGAGGCGGGCTGAACATCCGTCTGACCGCTGAAGTACTGGACCACAGCTTCACCTTTGCTGTTAGCGGCTGTGGTGATATGGAATGTACGTCCTCGTTGTTTACTGCAGTGGAATCGCATTTGAGTGAAGTGCAAGCGTTTTCGTAGCTGATTCATCGCACTTTTTGTTAGAAAAATCTGTTTGCTACTTATACCACGGTATGAAGTCTTGACTGGCACCTGAGAGGGAGGAGTTGTGCTGTGCATTATAAAGCTGGACACAAGAAGCCAACCGCCTACAATGAGAAGTGGTTCAGTAACCATATGATCAAATAAGAGTAATAGGAAAAAGCAAAAGTAACTGTACGCCTACTTACTATACTTAGCATATTTTTAACCGAGACTGGGTAAAAAAAAAAGCAAAACTATAGAACGAAATCGAAAGCATTTTTTATATTTGTGAAATATGTAAGATAATTCGCGCATTCTCATTTATTGATAAATGGCGCACGTGCTTACATGATCTGATACAAACATGTTTCGAAGAATTGAGAAGTTTATGTAACCAAGAGCCATAAGGCAGGGGTTTAGAAAGCAATTTAGAATCCTTCCAACGACATCTATGCTTGAAAAGTGGTAAATTCAGAGTTCTATTTCAACGTTTATTCCCTGAAATTCTAAAAAAGAGAGATAGAGGCCACAGCCGGTGTGAGGGAAGAATTAAAATTTCAAGCCTAACCTCCATAGGTTGTCATATCACAATACACCTTTAAAGGGTTTCCACTTCTTCCAGGGTCGATCCAGTACTCCCCGTCTCCTTTAGGGGAACCACTGTCCCGGATATCCTTGCAGGATTGAGCGGGATTATTGGAGTACCAACCACGTGTTTCTGAAGTAAAAGAAAAAAAATAATCAAATTAAATAATAGAATTAGAAAAAAATGGTGACTGCTAGCACGCTCCAACAGACTTTTCTATTTATTGCTATACCTGCGTATAATAAAACACAGTAAACCAGACAACAGAACCCCTGAAAATACAGGGAAAATAACTTCAAGGAAAGAAGCCACCTTAGAGGCAGGTATAAAAGGTAGTAAGGCAGACAAGAAACCAGAGATGAACAACATTTATATATTTAAGGGAATAACTAGAGCACAATCTAATTGAAATCTATATTTTTTTAATAATATATAACGACTTAATATCTATTACCGGGGAAAACACTGGATCTGAATGAAAAAATAATGCAAAAAAATTTATTTTACCCTGAAAGTGTTTTATTAAGAAATACCTACATATTAAAAAAAGTAGTTGAAACTTACCAGTGCATTTTTTGCCGTCTCCAGAGTATCCAGGCTTGCAGGAACATTTGTAAGATCCCACGGTATTATTACATACAGCATTGACATCACATTTATGAGTGTTATTTGTACACTCGTCTATATCTAAAAACAAAGAACTTAATGCAAGGTTTTCACACTTATCTCTTAAACAAGACATCACTCTGCCACTGATATTAAGTAAAGTATGAACTAATAGGTTATGTCAAAGCAGTCTTTTCCATACACAGTCTTGCCAAATCACTTCAAAAAAATAACCGTAATAAATTGCTGGCATGATAAAAATGTGTGCAAGAGGACGTAAACCGAGATTTTACATGCTACGTGTATTATAATGTTGTAAGCAGAGGTAGTGTTGGCGAGCACTTCTTTACGGCTTTTGGGACGTTTCAAAAGCACCCGAAATATCCAGCCCAATGCTGAAGAGAAAACTGAAAATTATTCATTCGAGCAAATAAAACGTTGGTAACAGTGCGGACGCAAATTGTCTCCAAGACTTGGGCAGAAATCCTTCCAGGAATTCATTAATTGCACCCCCCCTCTCTCATTACTCTCTGTCACGTGCTCCCCTTGGTCGTTTGTCGTCTCGTTCCGCCGGTCGGGTTTCTGCCATCAGTTATTTTGCGCTGTTTTATTACACTTTATCGAGCGTTCAAGATTCTTTCAATGGCTGCAGCCGCCGGTAAAAGAAAGACAAAGATACCGTCTTTACCATCTGGTTTTCAGTACGACCTTCCCCTCCTTCAAGCCGCGGGAAACCACATGCATGCTGACTCAAGCGGGATTGACAACGGCCATGATGAAACACCACGTGGACTCCCACGTAGCGAGCCCGCCGCTCTTAATCGCGGCAGAAAACCCAGTGACCTTCAGCTGTTGGCTCTCCAAATCGAGCAACAAAAGTTGGAAATAAAGAAGTTGGAGCTTGAAGCCCAAGCCAGAGCGAACACCGATTCATCACTTTTGAAACCGGAGTCCGTGCCATCGTTATCAACAGTTCGCCTAAGTCCGAACACTGGTAAGTCTTTGGGCCAACTTGATTATAACGTTAGAATTGTGGCTCCCCAGGAGTGGCCACATTTACACGTTCCTTTTGGTTTGGCAAAAAAGAAATTCAAGGATTTGTCCCTGGCTGAATTTGTGTACGGTTATTTAGATATCATGCGGGTCGCCAAAGACGAGCAACGCGAGATCATGTCATCCCATCTAATGACATTAATGCGTTTGGCCGCGAAGTACAAATGGCATTCTGTTTTGTCTTTTCACGCCGCCGTACTAGATCGAATCGAGGCCGGATTGGCGTCTTGGGGAGATGATTTTACTGAACTCGAACGGTTTAACATCACTGAGTCCGATCGTTTGCCTTCAGTTACGAAGCAACCAAATCAGCCCACGGCTCGTCCGCCAGCAAATACGGCAAAGACATATTGTAGAGAGTGGAACCGAACTGGCTCATGTTCAAATCAATCTCATCAGGTGGGCGCCGAGCATGTGTGCGCATATTGCAAATTGTCGGATCATACAATCGCTACATGCCCTACTAGGCCGCCCTCAAACACACCAGCTACAAACACTACCTCGGCCTGACTAGGTAACCAGGCAAAAACAGACAATGTTGACTCTATCTCTTCATTTCAATTATCTGACTTGATTTCAACCAACAAAACCTCTACTGCCTGTTTCCAATTTGCTTAGCTGTTCATCTCGAGTTCTCGTCCAAGAAGAGAGTGCCCCACGTTCAGACAAGCCTTCGCTTCTTGGGCAACTTAATCTTTCCGCATCTCATTCGAGCTCCGCCGTCATTCGACACATCCTTTGCAACAAACATTCCCGGCCAAATGCTTTTGGTACCCGTTTCGTCGTTCCGTCCCGCTTGAATTTACCGGCTTGGCAGGCTGGTCTGACTGATTATCACGATCCTGATGTCGCCTTATTCTTAGCTTACGGATGGCCCATCAATTATTGTTCCTCGTCAAACCCAACACCCTCGAATACCAATCACTCGTCAGCTGTCAATTTTGCTGAAACCATAGACAGTTTCATCGAAACCGAACTTTCTCATGAAGCCACGGCGGGTCCATTTCAGCATGACCCCATCCCCTTGACTCTTCAGACTTCCCCTCTGCAGACTGTTGACAAAGACCAGACCAAACGCCGCGTAGTATTAGACCTGAGTTTCCCACATGGTCACTCCGTTAACGATGGAATACCTAAGGACACCTTCCTTGACGTCCCGTTTCACCTGACCCTACCTCGATCAGCAGATTTTGTCAACCTCATTCTTTCCAAAGGTACTGGTTGTTTCCTCTACAAAAAGGACCTGAAACGCGCTTATAGACAAATCCCGGTAGATCCAAAAGACTATAGGTTCCTTGGCTACAAATGGAGGGATAATTTTTACTTTGACCTCGTTTTACCGTTCGGTCTGAGGTCTGCAACAATGGCCTGCCAACGTACCACCACTGCCATAGCCTACATGTTCAAATCGGAATTTCAATTCGACTGCATTAATTATGTTGATGATTTCGGAGGCGTAGAACAAGACTACGCGACTGCTTCAACCGCTTTCCTTCAACTAGGCAACTTGTTTGAGAGGCTTGGCTTAGAATCTTCTCCGTCCAAAGACTGGCCACCCTCGACACGAATGCCCTTCCTTGGTTTGGTTTATGACACCGTTAAAATGTCCATCGAAGTACCGCAAGATAAACTTGATAGCGTCACTTCACTTGTCCGTAGGTGGCTCAGTACACCAAGCGCGACAAAAACTGAGTTACAGTCCTTGATCGGGAAATTGGTTTTTGTTTGCGCTTGCGTAAGTCCGGGTCGCATATTTATGCAACGCATGTTGCACGAACTGCGCATGCTCACTCACAAGCAGCAACGGTTTCATCCCAGCCGTGAAATGCTCGCAGATCTTGAGTGGTGGAGCATATTCTTAGCCTCCTACAACGGTGTGTCTTTGATTCGCTCTGAGCCTCAGATCAATGATAACTTGCGGTTTTGCACCGACGCCTCTCCACACGGCATTGGCGGGTTTTACGATGGGCGTTTCTTTCACGCCACCTATCCCCAGTTCATAACCCAACAGTCTCTCCACATCAATGCCCTTGCGATTCTGGCAGTTACTGTTAGCGTCAAACTGTGGGCCTTAATTTTGCCCCGTCAGCGCATCGTGGTGCACACCGATAACAAGAACACGGAACTTGCAATTAACTCTGGGAATTCTCGCGTTCCTTTCTCGCAAGCATGTCTACGCGAGCTTTGGCTTTATGCAGCGCGTCATGATTTCGAAATCAGTGCATGTCACATCCCTGGCTCTCGAAATGTTATTGCCGATTGTTTGAGCCGTTGGCACTCGGGCAATTTCTATCAGCAACAGTTTTACGACACCGTGCTTCCACTGTACGGCTCCGTCATTGAGGATGTTTGCACAGAAGAATTATTCTCCTTCCAATGTCCATGGTGACTGAAACGTATTTCTTTTTTCGCCAGGTTTCCGCTATGAGGACTTACAAGCCGAGGCTAGTAAAGTTCAAGCTTCTGCCCTTTCAGAAGGCACCAAGCGAAACTACCGTTCCATCTGGTCTTTGTATGTCAAGTTCACCTACTTTTATGACCTCAATCCTTTTCCCGCGACACCTGAGACCTTGTCAAGTTTTATTACGCTGATCGGTTTCTCTGTCAAGTCACACAAGACTGTTAATAACTATCTTTCTGCCCTGCGTCGACTGCACGATTTGAGTGGTTTCGACTCTGCTGCCTTTGATGACATCAAGGTCAAGCTCACACTAAAAGGCCTCGAGAAAACGAAACGCCACATTCCAGTACGCAAGTTGCCTATTACACCTGACATGCTTCTTAAGTTTTGTTCTCACCTGGACTTCAGAAATTCCGCACACCTCGCACTCTGGGCAGCTCTCCTCGTCGGCTTCTTTACATTCTTTCGTACTGCCAATTTATGTCCCACATCCAGAGACACGTTTTCCGCTTTTCCTACTTTGTCACGCAACGACATCACGTTCACCTCTTGGGGTGCAGCAATCACGGTCACGTGGACTAAAACAAGACAGTCTGGTGACACTGCTTTGGTTGTTCCAATTCCACGCATACCAAACTCTGTTCTCTGTCCGGTCAGGGCTTTAAATGCATTATTTCAGGCAGTCGACATTCCCGCCAGCGCCCCCGCCTTTTCATACCTCTCAACCGGTCACCGCCTCGACTGCATTACTGCCAGCATCTTCAGGTCCAGCATTCAACTGCTCGCCTCACGCATTGGCTTGGAGCTCAGAAGCTACTCCGGGCATAGTTTACGCCGTGGCGGGGCAACCTTTGCGTTCCAGTGTGGCATACCTGCGGAACTTATCAAAATTCAGGGAGATTGGAGGTCGGACGCTTATTTGTTGTATTTAATGATTCCTTTAGCTGACAGGCTCGTCCTGACCCAGACTCTCGCTTACCATGTTGGGCAAGCGATGTAATCAGTTTATCTGAACTCACGTTACCTTTGTTTTACGTTTTTTTTTTTTTTCATCATTTTCTTAGGCGAACACAGAGTTAGTCTTAGGCCTAGTGCTTTATTTGTTTACTTCTCCGGCTTTTTGTCGCGTTACTGTTTGCGTTTCGGTTTTTGTAGCGTTACTGTTAGCGTTATTGTTAGCGTTACTATCGTTGTTCTATTTCCTCTACCTCCTTTTCAGCAGTGCCCTCCTTGCCGCCTCTTGTTTGGGACTCTTGTTTGGGGGTTTTTTCTCCCCTCTCGCGGACCCTCCGCACCCGTTCAATAAAGAGTTCCAAACAAGAGTCTGCTCGTGTGGTCACTGTCTTCATGCCTCAGGGACAGGGAGGGGGTAATTGGCAGAAATCCTTCCAGGAATTCATTAATTGCACCCCCCCTCTCTCATTACTCTCTGTCACGTGCTCCCCTTGGTCGTTTGTCGTCTCGTTCCGCCGGTCGGGTTTCTGCCACCCACCCTCCCACCCTTGGGGTTTTTTCTCCCCTCTCGCGGACCCTCCGCACCCGTTCAATAAAGAGTTCCAAACAAGAGTCTGCTCGTGTGGTCACTGTCTTCATGCCTTAGGGACAGGGAGGGGGTAATTAAACATAATTATCAAACTGAGCTTAGAAACGACAGCATCTAGAGCAGACCCTCCTCAAAACAGGGCGCTAAAACTAAAGCAATCCACGAAAAAAGTAAGTTTGAATGGCAAAAAAAATAACAATCTGTTCTTCTCCCGAGAGAAAGGATGCGCATATTGTTATTTTTAAAGTTGGCGGAAATTAACATTTTTTGACCATAGACATGTCGTGGGCGTTTTTTCACCGGAAAAAGGTAAAAAACATGCATTTCTTCAAAGATGGCTTACCTGTAAGTTTCTCATGACGTCATATCTCGTAATCATGCAACTGATTCTTACCAAATCTATACCAAAATGTGTCTTAAGAGTATGCATACAGCCACTGAAAACGGCATGTGCTGATAAAAAAATCTTCTTGAAAAAATTGGCGAAAAACCTTGTGGGCCGAGGGTGGATCCACCACCTTGTTCGCCCGAGGGTTAATGTAAAGTATGAACTAATAGGTTTTACCAAAGCATGTGTTTCCATCTCCGGAGAATCCAGTTTTGCAAGTGCAAATGTTTGATCCCACAGTATTTTGACAGGTAGCTTTCACATCACATCGGTGGTAGTTGGTAGTACACTCATCAATATCTAGAAGGTGATGATATGAGTCAGACTTTTACATTTTTCTATTTTGGGCTGAAAATGAGACGTACGCTTTGAAAATCATAGAAAATCAACCAAGGAGTTCTTTGTGTGATGTGTTTTCCAAACGAATCGTTAATAATAGTCGACACCCTTACTTTATGGATATATGGTGCTTATATTTTAAATATATATACCAGGGGAAAAATTGTGTAGGTGAAACATATTAAGATGCACGGACTTAGAACTGCGTTGTATCATTATCGTGTTTTAGACAGGCCTGAACGAAATTGTAAGCATTTTGTTTCCAAAGATAGTCCAGTACGACAAAAATACTCCTAAATCCGTTTCACCCCGATTTGATAAGAAAAAAATGATAACAATAATAAAGAAAAACATTTAGTCTTAGTAATCGACTAAAACTGCTGAATTTTACCTTTAAAACAAGTAAAGTTATAGCATTTATCGCACGGCACATCATTCCAAGTGTATCCATTCTTGGCACCAAGAGTATGCACACAGTCCTCGTTTTTCCAGTTGTTTGGTTGTTTTGGAGCCCAGAATCTAAAATTACTTATTTCCTTGTTTGTCCACACAAATGATCCTTCTACACTTCGGTCATTGAGTCCGATCCAAGATTTCTCTCCGTTATGACGGCGTTGAATGTAGACATTTTCTTCCTGGTTATGAACCGTCACCAGATGTGAATCCATCGCTGAACAGTTTAACACAGCAGTTAGCCATGGCGCGCATACAGAGCTTGTGAAGTAGCAATATCCACTGAAGTAACTCCATCCTGGCGGGCATATGTCTGCGTGTAAAAAAGACAAACATAGTAATAAGGCCCTTTTTGTGTGCACTAGGAGCAAACAAATTTGAAATTCAAAATGTGAAATGTTAGGTGTCATTATTCATTGGATATATGTTGACAGAATTCAATCATTATATGAGTGTTGAATTTTGACACACCTTTTATCAATAATCGATGACGTCATTCTAACTTAATTGGACATTCCAACAAACTTCCTACCTGACAACACCATGTACGAGATGGACAATGGATCGTATTTTGCTGCATATAATTCTTTGCAACACACACGGAAGCCGGTCTTGTTGATATACTGTAAAAAAAAATGAACAGAAAAATGACATAAGTTTGCAAAAGGAAATGGCCCTTGCACTTAGATTACGGCTAAATTGTAAAATTATAGAACAAAAGATTTAACTAATATCTATTGAACATTAAAAAATATACGGTATGTGTTAAACTGAAAGGTTAGAAATATTGTGGAGAACATTTTTTGCGCTGCTGCGACCTCCCCTCCCCCCTCATTTTACGGCTACAAACATTTGTAGCTGAGAATTAATTATTAAAAAAGTAATACTTCACACATTAAACTGAAAATTATTTAACAATTATTATCTGAAATCGAGGAAAATAGTGCGGCTTCGCGGCTCGGTAAATATATATTCAGCCACTATTTCACCGATGTTGAAGAGATTAATTTTCTTAGTATATACACACAAAGAAATCTTCAAAGCACTAACAGGAAAACCATTAAAAGTCAATTTCACGGACTGCTCAATTTATGTGTGACAAAAGAGGAGCGGTAAACATTACATGCGCAAACGTCGACTGCGACATCATTGCAGGATCTTTAAACATGGCAAGCATTTATCAGTAATTTTTTTTCTCAAACTGGCGTCCACAGTAGTTCAAGATCCATCAAAAACGAAGAAAACGTTTGATGTGCTTTGTTTGCTTCAGTAAACTCGGTACCACTAATTTAATGAAGATGCCCAAGATCCCTTGTGCGCTTCGTTACGCAAGTACCGGTCAATGGCAACTCGCATCGCTATAATCGTTGAAGTCTTTTACGTTCAAAAACTTCGAGGCCAAACTTTGTAACCTTCTTCGTGTTTTTTGGGATCGCACTGCCCTGTATTTCCAAAATTTGTGATGCCGATGCACTCGCGAAACGCAAGCTCACGTCGGCCATTTTCTTTCCGTTTCAGTGCTCACGGATTATGCACATTTACCCGGTCGGTAGGAGGTCGACAATGCCGATTATCCCGAGAAAGGGATCCAATCAGATTGCGTAAAACACCAAGATCACTGAATGTTCACCACCCGAACCCATTTGATCTTAACTTTCGGCCACATCTGCACGCGGTCTCGAACTCGGGATCATTATCCAGGAAAGAAGAAAAGCGTTCGGTAATAGTTCTACCTCTATCCAAGCAGTTATGCTATTATGAATTGGACTTCGATTCCCTCTTTTTGTCGAGTGCTGGGCGGAAACGATGACATGTGGTGTTGCGTTGTATACCTTGGCAAAGGTGGCGTCCTGGAAGAAGAAAAGATGGATCATTTAAAGAGGAATGTAAACTTAATATTGATAATTATCCAGGTCTGCTCATAAAAGAAAGCTCGAGTTGCAGTTCTGTTACCTACTTCAAAATGTGTCGTAGAACTTTAAACGTAACGGCCTAAAAATGTAACCTACCCCTATTCCCGATACCCCGGAAAACTATCTAATATATAGATTTAGCCAAGGCTAAAAGCGGAGCCCCACTTTTTTTCTTTTTATTGCTGGAACTTATTTATTTTTTTAAAGTAATTATCAAAAAAAGTAAAGAAAAGAAAAAGAATGAAAAAAAAATCTTTCCTCCCTCGTGGATTTGAATCCTAGCCTCCCGAATGTTGGGGATCGCTCTAACCACTTGACAACTTGCAACTACGTATCAGATTGTGTTCATTATTGTACTTAAAGTGCCACTGGGACGAAAATTCATAGGTTCTTTTTGGCCAAATTCTGTCGCAGAATATCGCGTTTTGTTCATATTTCTCCAGAAAACTGAGCAACAAACCTTCCATCCTAATATTTTTTAGCTCCAAAGTCGCGTAAAATGTGTCCGCCATTACTGAAAACGTGTTCCTGGGTGATTGCGCAATTTAATAGCTTGTGACGTCAGAGGCTCACCTCAGTCGCGTTTCCTTGTGTTTTGACTGAAGATGTCTACCGTCGACTGCGAAACCTCCGAAGAGTATTTCTACGATTCGGAACAGTCTTTAGCTTCCGAAGCCTCTGAGGATTCGTTTCATTCGGCAAATGAAGAATTTTTCTTACCGTACGATGTAAGAACTGATGTGAGGTTTCAACTAATAATCTTGTCAACAAACTGTTTAAAGTTTTTTTTCTCGCCATATTATTTGAGTTATTTGGCGGGAGTTCAAAACATAAGCGAAATATGCTTAGACAATGATTGTAGTTCACAGGCCCCAGTTGCTCAGAAAGTGGATAACTCTTTTTCAACGGATAAGTCGCTGTCCGGTGGATAAAGTTTATCGCTTCATCTCAGTTGTTCAAAGCTTGGATAGCACCGATCCAGCCAGCTGTTCAGACGCTATCCAGCGATCATAAAGTTGTCCATTCCAAGATAGGTTGTGTAACTTTTATCCACTGTAAACCTGTAGCAAAATAGACATGGCTATTCGAAGAATTGATCTTTTAAGCTGTGGAAATTTAGACAAAACACCTATGAAAACTTTAGACTTTGATGCTCACGAATTCTCAACCATGGGTCGATCGATGTGACTGTTCGTGTGGGAGAAAATAAAAGAAGCGATACTTTGTCTGCCGTTGTTTATGTTCATTATATATTGTAAAAAAAAGCATTGAAATTTTTGACCATTCTTGGCATAGTCTGGGAAACTTTCTTGAAAAACCGTAATTGTTGTAATCAGTTGGCAGGCAGCTTATCGTGTCTATCATAGTACAGTGGTCACTCAACACATTGAAACACAAGTGCTTGGCGCTGCTAAATATTTTAAACAGTTTTTATAAAATTCTTTTTCTGAGCCGAAAGAAGTGAAATAAATCAAAACCTTTTTTTTTTCAAGAACTGGAGGCCTTGTGTGACCGGAATCTAAATATTTGTAGTCAAAATTAAAAGCCACAAGGAAAATTTTCCGCTGCTCAACAACAACATGCAGACCGCCGAGGAAACGAAGCTTTCGCTTGCCTTATTCGCTGCGTAAAAATAATAACTTGACATTCAATCATTTTTCTTAGTAGCTCATTTACTAAGATTGCTATGACAGGCAAAAATAAATAACACTGTTAAACCCTTAGGCAAGTTGTGGCGTGTGATATTTTTTCCCAACTTCAATTTCCACGCTCCGACGATCCCATCTATTAAAGCCTTTATCTCGAACAACAACAACAACATTTTATTTGCATTTCCAATCACAAATGCCATTGCACATAGAAAGGAGAAAGAAAAAAAGTTGCAAAATTGATTAATTTACAATTCCTGTGTCTATTGATCCATTTCTTAATGCAAAATTCGTAAATGAAGTAACCTAATTTTTTACAAGTGAAAGCGTCAATGCTATTTAAGAGAAATACAATTTTAAGAATCGAAATCGGAATATTTACTAATAATATCGTCCATTAAAGATTTTCTAATTACATCATATCTATTGCAAGATAAGAGGAAGTGTACTTCGTTTTCAACTTCATTTGAGCTGCAGCATTGACAAATTCTCAGATGCTCAGGGAGTTTAGGGGTGGAATGTCTTCCATTTTCAATTCTTAGGTTGTAATTACCTAACCTAAGTTTTGCTACTGCCCGAACAATAATGTCAATCGACTGTTCACCGACAGGGAATAAAGAGAGAAAAGTTTCTCCACATTCAGGATGGTTTGTTATAAAATAAATGTCCATGCTTCTAAGCGATTACTGCTCTGAAATTAACACACGCGGAATTAAAAAAGGAAAAGATAAGCAGTACAAACTATATCAGCTTAATCACGGCGGTCAGGATTGCATTCACCGAGGATCTTCGCGCTAGCAGACGGCAGAACTGAAAGGGTTTTCCACGACGATAATAAATTTCAAAATACGTTAAAAGAAAATCAGTTTTGCACAATGGTGGATGCGTTAAAGAAGAAACAAACTATCACATCAACTGCGTTATAAGATAAGGTAAGTTACCTTTCGTCTTGTTCGCGCAGATTATGTTTTTTTCGGTCCTTTTTTCCATATAGTTGGAATGGGCAATGGAATAATCGACCTCTGAGATCTTGCAACATGAACAGCCTTCTGGAAAAACTCGTCGGTGAAGTGATCAAAATGCCTCTCCGGTTGAAATTCGCACTGTGTGTGAGTAAGAACATTGTCCTTTTTTCCATTGCGGGTCCGCTCGCAGGGCTTCAATGAAGGAAAATACCAGCTCGGTGGTTGGATTTATTGGTGGTTGGATTTGGTTGGATTTGTTGTTGTGTTGTTACACAAGTACTACCTGTCATTACTGCTGCAGCAAGGAAGATTTCAAAGTCGTAGACAAAAACTTGGCAAGAAATCTTTCCTCGAGGACAATTTACTTTCCAGTGGCAAGTAACCATGTGAAGGCACTAGGTTTGAGGTGAGCCTCTGACGTCACTTCCGCTCATTCGCAAGCCAGCTTCCGGAACAAGGGCCAGTAATGGCGGCCGCAAAATCTCGACAAAAACCGTCCGAAAAAAGCGACTTCTAGTTGTCGTAATAAGTTAAAATTTGGCATGGTGACTACGAACCACAAACTATGTTCGAAAATGTAAAAAGATGGAATACCAAAATTCTGGTCTCAGTGGCACTTTAAACAGTTGTTTATTGATCGTAGTTCGGTCGACTAAACAGGCGAGTGCTTTTTTAGGAAAATGTGTTCGGACCACCGCAAGAACCATGGATGTGGACAGAAAAAACCAGAAGACACTAGCTCTGCTATATTTGGGGTCGGGACCGCTGCGATATACTTCGAACTCAAGCGTTGTGCCGACCGAGTTAACAGCAGAACCGACAACAAAGATGAAGTCGTCGAAGGCAAATTGAACTTGAACTTGAACTTTTTACCTTCCACCAAAAATACAACTGAGTATTCTTTTGAACTTTTTCCTTCCATTTGCAAGTTCTAAACTTCACTTCTGTCGAACTGAATCGTTTTGCTAAACAAGCTAAGCTTTCAAAAACCCTTTTTCAAAAGCGAAGGTGGTCATGCGATTTCCCGCCAAGAAAAATGCCGGTTGCCCAAAAGCACCACCCGGTTTCCCACCAAGAAAAGATGGCATTCACCACTCCCACCCCTCCCCCCCTCCTCCCCGTCTGGTTATCTTGGAACTCCCCTCCCCCTTCCCCAGAGTCTGTGCGGTCGGGGCACGTACGCTGACGTCACAACCATAATTTCTCGGATCAATAGGTTACCAAATTTAGTAACGGGGGTAATTAGCTGACAAAATGTAGAATCGTAAGCGTGCACAAGCCTCTCAAACGCAAAATTGACAGCGGTTGCTTAAATTACCAACCTTCACGTTAATTACCGCAAATACTCAATCAATCAGTAGAAAGTGGAGCGTTGTTTTTGATATTCCTATTTCCGAGAAAAGCACTTTTAAAGGTAGACAATAAACATTTTTTTAATGGATATTACGCGTTGAGTCTAGTGACCAAGCAATCTATTACTTGGCCAGCACAGGTAATTCGCCATTGAATAAAAATATTTTATAAAAATTATTTTAAAAGGAAAGGCATAAGTTTGAGAAATATGCCCGATAAAGAAGAAAAACGAGCAATGAATTGCCGTTTAGTGGCAAAGGAACTCGGACACATCGCGTGCGAAAATGTCATAAGGACCCTGCTGCTTTAATGAATTGGAATTACGACGCTCGTGGCTTATTGCACATCATAACAAGTACCAACAATTGAACATGAAAAGCCGAATCAGGATTGCCGCTGACAATAATCGGATGGTGCCCATTTATTACCTGCACTAAGAAAACTGAAGTTCCTGACCAACTGCTGACAACCGTGAAACTAAGACATTTCCAACTACCCACACTACCCTCCGGTCTTGTCGCGTAAGCTTGAAATGATCCGACAACCTTAATTGAAATAGCTGTATATAGGGCAAAAATTCCACAGCAGATACTTACCTTGCAGTAGGCGTCATTGTAACCGCTGACAGGAGGTTTATCATTCAAAAAGTAGATCGAGTTATGTTCCGAAAAGGGGGGCTTATGAAGATACGAAAAAGCCAACCAATTCTGAAGATTAAAGAAGTCAAGTTTAGAAGTAACTTTGAGTTATAGTAAAACATAAGCAACGATCAATAAATCAATCAATCAGTCTGTCATTTTTATTGTCGTACGTTTCAATTATTTTCCAGTGCAGTACAAGTAGGCAGGTTACTAAGAATTAAGAACATTATTTTATCTAACTTCTCCTCCTTATGAGTACAGTGTAATTAAGTAATAAATAAAATAATTAAATAATAACACAGACGGTACTCAAGTGCAATAACAAAAGTTTAATTATTTGGGTGACGATACTTACAACATGAACATCCTTGTGTGATCCTGCATAGTTTTGCAGTTCTCTCATACAAACTTTACAGGTTGACTGCGTGACATCTTCAACCCACACACTGGCAGCGTCACGCTTTAGTCCTGGATTGTGATGCTTAGCAGTCACAAACACTAAAGGTGTTACTGAAAACCTTCCCTGGAAGAAGTTAACAAAGAGACGTTTCGAAACGGTTACAAAAATGTCTTTAAAAATATCTATCTTTAGTATAAAGTTAATAAAAGGCTTGTATGATTGTCTGGGCCTTTTTTAGAGCTACTGTAGGGTAGATAATAGTTTTTAATTTGGGGAAAATTGTCACTAATGATCGCGTTCCATGCCTTAATCTGACGAAATTTGCTGTGTTTGTTATTTTCCAGGCATAACTAATCGATGACATCAATGACATCAATGAAATCAATGAGTAATCAATAGGTAATCGATTGGTAATCAGTTGATTAGTCATTGATTATTGCCGATGATCAATGAGTAATCGATGACTAATCGATAGGCCACAAAATTTTTGGTCATCGATTAGTCATCGATTGCATCGATTAGTCATTGATTGCATTGATTAATCATTGATTTCATTCATTACTCATCGATATCATTTCGTGGCTGAAAACCGTATTTGGCGAATAAGAACAAAATAAAAACAACTTGTTAAATGTAAATAGATGTTTCCAGCTTTATTTTATCCAGCTTACAATTAAGCTTACAATGTGTTAAGCGTCAGAAGGAATCGCGTTTAGCTCAAAGGCAAAAAAATCGGATCTTGTAAAAATATTTATTACTCAAGCTTGTACACGCCATAACAATGTTACATTATCATAGTTACACTTGAAAACAGCACCAACAGTAAAAGTGCTTGCAGCTGTTACGGTGCATAATGTAACTGCTTATGACGGCTGTTTCCCTAAGCCGAAGCAGTTTTACTTTGCTGACAAACATCCACCGAACAAAATCTATAACCACGTGGTCGATTCTTGTCAGCGTTCTTGTTAGTTTCATTTTCAGACTGGTTAGTTAGTGTTCAGTTATACATGTTTTGTTATTAATTAAAGAGTTGGGTAAAGTGAAATATTGCACAATTAAGAATAATCTGTATTTGTGATTAGCACTTCACGTCTCGACATTCTTGAAGGTTATTTGACCTTTTGTGAAGGTGTAATTTCGTCAACAGGAACGCCAGTTATAAAGTAAAATACGTCTAACACAGATAAAAAAATCACCAATGAAAAAAAATGGTACAAGAAAGCAACAAAAATGTGTCTTTTGTGCGCAGTGTAATAGTCAACGAGTAATCGATGGGTCATCGATGAGTAATCAATAACATCAATAGGTAATCAATTACATCAATGAGTAATCGATAGGCCACAAAATTTTTGGGCTTCGATTAGTCATCGATTACACATTGATCATCACCAATAATCAATGACTAATCAACTGATTACCCATCGATTACTCATTGATTACCAATTGATGTCATTGATCATCGATTAGTTATGCCTGGTATTTTACATGTATATGAAATGCAACTCTTGGCACATTCTCTCAAACAAGAGTCCATTTGAAACCGTCAAAAGGAGTTCGTAGTCAATTGGGTGTAACCAGTACATTATAAGGAACAATGGATAGTCTAATCCTGGAGTTGCTGACTCTTTAACTCAGATATATAAAGGCACTTTTTTTATTTATTGGTTAGAGATAGTAATAATAAAACTGAGAATCAAGCAAATGCACAATAGCAACATCGACAAAAGTCACCTACTGTGGGAAATTTGATAGTCTCGCAAGTCGTTCCAGTCCACCACTGTGACATACGCACTTCTCCAGTAACACCTCCCACCGGAGCCCCTTGGTACGCCATCCAATCAACTGTCACGTTAGCATTTGACTTCCGCTCGTTAAAACCCGCCGCCATCACACACGCGGTAAATTGATCATCATTCACAATTTCAACCCACGAAACAGCGGCATCGTGGACATAAGACTTGTCACTGGTATCCATATGATTAACAGTGATCTGCACTTCAATGGGTTTGTCCGGATAGAATACGTAAGGTTTGAAACGAATTACTTCACAGTGAGAATACCCCAGGGATGGAATGTGAGGCATGTAGAGTCGACCACGCTGGAAAGGAAATCCTAATGCAAAGAAACGAAATGGAACATAAGTTTGTGGCAGTTAACTAAAATGCCCCAGTTAAGTTATTACGAGTTGACAACCAAATGGGCCTTGTGCATGATTACGTTACTTGCCCAAAATTCACCACCAAGCCTAGTTTGCACTAAATTATTCTCATCCTCTCGCACATTGCACGTGGATATTCCTTTCTGTTTGTTGCTTTGGGATTTTGATCATGGTATTTAAAATATTCAAGTTTCTACTCTGAAAGCGAGGTGGTGAAATTATCTAGTCTGACATAAACATACGTAAGGGCTCCACTCCATAAACTCTTGTACAGAACAAACACCAGCTTTTGGCATTAGGATGTTCGAGATTGTTTCAATAACCGGGCTTTGCTATATGAATAGCACTGGTTTCTTGAAGCAACCATATCCTTTCGGTCTCACGCATCGAAAAGTGCTTATTTTACTTAAAGTTTCTGGAATGGAAACATTTCCACGGAGATACATTTTGAGCTTTAAACTAGCGACTTGAATGGCGTTCATTTTCTGTATTGATAATCCGACCTTTTGACCTAGCTTTACAAAAAAGAAAATATTTCACTTTCGAAATCAATTTTGCTAACCTTCACAGCTACCAGGATGTTGCACAGTAAAGTTCAGTCGCATAAGACACATTTCTTGTTCAAACAAACATCTGTTGTCGTATGTTGTACCGTTTGATGAACATACGGGTTCTTGGAAGGATGGACAACTGTCCATACACACACAGCGAGCATCATGGGGTCCAAAAGCCTTACATAGTCCGTGATAATGACACGTCACATCCAGACAAGGATCCAGGTCTGAAAAAAAGAGAGAGAACAAATTACTCTAAAGGCAAATCAAAAGCGTCAAAGTGTGTAATTCAATCATATTCAATATCTCTGGAATGTGAAACGTTCAATCTAGGCACTTCTTAGACAAAAAGAGACAATTATAGAAAAAACTGAAAAGGCGGTACAAAATAAATGGGAATCAAGAATAAACCATGTAGATTTGAGAGTTTCATTGAAATATATTCTTGCTAGCTTTCTTAAGCTGTAAGTAACGCAACAAGCGTTATTGTTCTTTGTAACTTTCCTCACCGAACTTATCGTCATATATTCGTAACAGTAGTGACTACAGTTGTGTCTGGCTAAAATACTTAAGACATGTTAGAAAATATGTTGTTCTTCTATTCAAAGTTATCCAGAAATGGTGGTTTTAAAGTGTTAAACCCGACAACTTTTTTTGATAAAGGTCATAGCAGGATATCCATTGTCCGCATTAGCGAGCTGGTTCAATATATCGTTGTTATACACATCGAGTTACGTTCTTTTTAAACTAGGTCTTTGAAGAAAAAACGATGGAATATTCAGCCGTCACGAAAAACGTGGGACAGAGAAAAAAACTGAATCTCAGAGGAGAATCAAACCCATGTCCTTCCGTACACTGGTCGAGTTCTGTAACCACTGAGCTACTGGGAGACTCGTGGCCAGTAATATTTACTAGATTCGCTCTATATTGCTAGATAAAGAAATAGGGAATGTTCAATTTTATGCCCGGTTAATAAAAATGAAAGTATTCAGCTTTGTCTCAAGTTTGGTACATATTAATACTTGAGTACTAAGTATATTGTTTCCACAAATAAATGTTAATAAAAACATTGCAAAATATCGTCAACGGTAACTTTGGAAAGTCAATTCAGCAAATCTATATGCATTGATTGACTGGTAATTTTTAGAACTGTTAATAACTGTTATTTACCTCCAATGACCACGTAATCGACTATTATGGTATCCTTACTGTTGGCGGTGTTGTAGTTTCTTACGCATACTTCAGTGTCGTTTGTCGATGAATACTAAACACAGGCAAAAGTACAGCGTGTCTTAAAATTGTTGTTCTAAGTATTGGACAGTTTTGTGAGATGAGTAGTGCGATTGTTTTGGAGAGCAGTGTGCAATTTTCTAAATACCAAATAATTATAGCTTTTGAATTCATTTGTGTTGGTTCAAAAGTATCTTTAATTTTGATATATAATTACTAAAACTGTTAGATAAAATCCTTCTTTTTAGCAAAAATCTCTTAATAGCGATTTGGCTAAAAAGAAGTGTAGAATCTAAATATAGAGGGATATGAATTCAGTATTGTTTTGTTTGATTAACATGCACGCACTTATTCAATTAATCTACTATTACCATAAACTATATTAACGTTTATAAATCAAGAAATAAAATCCATTGTCCTTATTATTGAGAAAACATTCATAAAAATAACGTAAGGTGCTCACCTCAACCCACGCAGTAACTGCTTTGCATCCAGATCCAGATAAACGAGACTTGTTGTGGTCATATTTGAGACTTGGTGACACCACCACCACAGGAGGAGCAAAAAATGGATCTTTGAATTTTATTTTCTGAAAATAAAGTGAGATTACAATATGTGTGTGCTTAGTGTTTCCGTCCAACCAGTTTCCGGCTACTTTTCATGAACTCGCTACTTCTCATCAGAAAAGAAATTGGACAGAAAGATTTATTAGGTCTTTGCCTTCACTATATCTAATGATGGCTTTCATGTTGTTGTTTGAAACGGGATTTTCAAGATAACACGAAGGTAGATCGATTATTTTCCTAAAAATGTTGGTCTACGACACCACAAACTGTATAGTTGCGTCTATATTTTCAATTTATCTGTTCACATGGAAAAACGAGCAAAGAGGGTTTAGAATGACCTAGCTTTTCTCGGGCAAAAACTTAGTTCATTTGTTGCACGGTTAGGCGGAACTAATTATTCCGTAATATTGCTATCCGATTTTAAGTTATTTGCCTTATTCCGGCCAGTAGCTCGCAATTACTACAACGCAAACGTGATATTGATGTAAGCAATGCGTTTGAAAATTAAGCGCATAAAATGGCGCAAACATTTTCCTGTGTATGTAAACATATACACGTCCAATGTGGTGCATGCGGCTCGTTTTCTTGAATTGGGTGTCAAGAAACTCGTAGTTGCTTAGTCTGTGGTGGCCAAAAACTATACATTGCTTACCTTTGATATGACCAATCAGTGTAAGCTAAACTGTTCAACTTGAACGTGTTTGGACAACATGTAAAAACAACTGTCAGCTTTACACCTGTGCCTCGAATGACAAAGCTAGCTTTAGTTTTAGATTCAGCTTACCAGAGTTCTTCTGAGGCAAGAAATAAAAGTTTACCTTTTGTGGCCGAAAACGAGGCAACATGTTGTAACAAATAGATCGTAATAAATAGAAACTTAGCTACATAAACTGAAACCTTATTTTATTATATACAAGGCCAATGGATTTGAGAAACCAAGCGCTCTGATTGGTTCCCTGAAACTGGGGTTATCAGCTGATATCTTACGGGTACAGAATTCGAGTGAATCATTCCTTGATTATAGACTAATGTAAGACTCGGTTGAATGGAATGAATTTAATAACTATTTAACACAGGAGCATTTGTTTATTTTCTCTTTTATTGTTCTTAAGCCTGGGTGTATCTAGAATTCGCTTGATGCATTGAACTTCTATAGCGTTTAAGTTGAGCAGAAGATTTTTCACAGAAGCAAGAAAGTGATATATCCAAGATTTTAAAGAACTGGACTCGATTCTAATATTCATTTAAAAAAAGACAATCAATGGTGCCTAAAATATATTTGGTTTTTGTGTGAACATAAATCTTACCTGGCAGACAGCGCTGTTATCTTGTTGAGATGGCGAGTTGTTGTTAGTGAACACAAGACTCTCAGTCAGGGTAAAGTTCTCAATCCTCAGATTAGTGAATGCCATCCAGTCCTGTAAAAACGTTATTAAAATCGTATAATTATTTCGCTGTAATTTTTCCAAATATAATGTTAGAAGCGTCCATAAAAATTCGTACATTACGATTTTCCTGTCAATAATGAAAATGTAAGCCAGTATCAAAGTCAAGATGATGCTAAAGATAGAAGTCAAAGGGAGCAAACGAAAACGTTTTCTGAAATACCTGCTTTGTCAGGAAAATAATTGTTTCTTCTTTCCAAACTCTCTTTAAAAAGTAGCGAACACGAGAATTTTGTACAAATAAATTAGTCTATCGTTTGCAGCTTTTATATACTACATTTTCTTAATCTTGGTTGCTGCTAAAACTGTTCAAAGCATTTCTGTTCCCAAGTTAAGTTATTCAATTAAACAAATGAAAGCGTTCAGAAAGCTGACAGTTTACCCCTGTGTATGGGAACATACTTCTCTTACTGTTCCCTTCACATTGATCGGTTGAGACGTTACAGTTGGCAATGCCAATGAATGTTTTGTTTCCTAAAATATCGTGTATTAAACAAGCTTTTTTAGCAAACTTTCAAGGGGGCAAGTGAATTGGACGTTGCAATGTTACGTCTTTTTTTCCTTCACTGGGTAGAAATTTATTTAAAAACAAGTTTTGCGCTTCAAGTATAGCTTGAGATGTAATCTACTTACAACTTTTATGTTTTTGTGGAGTCCATCGAACATCTTAGTTTCTCTGACACAAGCTAGAAGGCTGTCCTCGCGCAAGTCCTCCACCCACACGGCTGAAGCGTCCTGAGGTCTCTTGAGGAGCTGGTGACTAGCAGTAACAAGGATTTTTGGAGAAGTCGAGAAACGCTAAAGAGGTATTAAATACAAGGCATCTATCAGTTATAACACTTTTAAAATAATTGTTTACCGCTAGATATCTAACTGTTGACAATGGAAGTAATTAAAAAAGTTTTAAATGCAGGAAGGAATAGGAAAAATTGGCATTGCTTAAGATTGAAGAGAGGAATAGATAAAGTTAGCAATTGAAATAACTATGGAAAGGATACAAAGGAATAAGGAATAAAAACTTTTTCAAAAGGACTCGTAGAAAACTAAGAACAAGAAAGTTTAAATTAAAGTCAGACAGAAAGGAAGCAATCAAGAACTTTTGAAACCAGAAAAAAAAAACAGAAATAAGAAAATGAAATGAAGTATAGAAAAAAGAACAGAAAAAAGACTGGAATAACAAAGTAAGGATTGAATTGCCAAAATATAGAAAAGCGTTAAATAAAGATGGAAATAGAAAAATACATCATAAAATGATTTAGAAAGGAGAGTTATCAATAAATGAATGGTGATAGGTGTCAGTTTTTTTGGCCGTTGTGGTAATTATTTGCATAATATATAGATTTAGCCAAGCCTAAAAGCGAAGCCCCCTTTTTGTTTTGTTTGTTTGTTTGTTTGTTTGTTTGTTTGTTTGTTTGTTTGTTTGCTGGCAGTTATTAATTTGTGAAAATACTCTCATTCAAGTCGTTAAAAAAAAACAAAAGAAAAAATTCCTATCCCCCCTAACCCGGGTCGTCGGCGTCTGAAGCTGGATATTAGTCCACTAGGCCGGGAGCGTTTATTGTCATCTTCAAGTTAATTTTAATACTTATTTCTTTCTTCGTGACAAGCTGCCTATCAGCATGAAAATGCTGGTGTTTTTCCTGGCAAAATGTGTTCGGAACGCCGTAAAAACCATGGTTGTGGACAGAAAAAACCAAAAAGCATTACCTCTGCTATATTTGGCGTCGAAACATCTGCGAAAAGCTGCGAACTCAAGCGGTGTGCCGACCGAGTTCGAACAGAACCGACGAGGCAAATTTGAACTTTTCGCCTGAACTTTATCGCCTAATTTTTTTCGCCTAAATTGAACTTTTCTCCTTCCACCAAAAAGACAACTGAGTATTCTTTTGAACTTTTTTTCCATTAACAAATTTGTTTTTGACTTTTGCTGTCTTTGCTTGTCTTGCTACAACGCGGTTCAACATGCCATTTCGCGCCAAAAACACACGGGATTCAGCACAGGGTTATATCCAGTGTATCAAGTGTATTGGTAACCCTATGGTGCGGACGGACGGACGTACGGACGTACGGACGTACGGACGGACGGACGGACGGAAGGACGGTCACATGACTATTACGTCACTACCAAATTTCTTGGCTTGATAGGTTACCAAATTTCATTAGCAATGGAGCTCCGCTGACGCGCTAGCGCGCTGGCTCCGCTATAAATGGCTAAGAGTGCCAGTTTCCACAAATTTTACATTTTTATTGAACCAGCGGTAATTTGGGGTGCTTTTGCCTTCGACGCATGAGCAGAACTCAAAGTCAAATTGACTATCACTTTTGGTTTGTTTGTCTCGTTATCGCCATTCTTTTCTGCTGAACTGTGTTTAACTAACTCTTCGAGAAGGAAGAGAATTTACCTGGAAAGACCACCAGATACAAATTTGCCATCGATTTAAAGGCCCGTTTACACAGGCGATTTTTGTCGCGCAACTCAATGCAATTTTTGTCGCGCTGAAGCTGCAACTTCAATATCGCACCTGTAAACCAGCTGCGATTTCAGCGCGATTTTAGTGCGATTTATCATGCGATCACGTGCGATTTATCGCCGCGATCTACAAAACACGGTAACTTTGAGCAGCAGTTTCGCTACAGCGCAGGCGCACACGTTTTGTTTTGGTTTGTGTTTTTTTCATTTTGTTTCGTTTTGCTTCAATCTTGTTTTGTTTTGTTTCAGTTTTGTTTTGTTTCGTTTTACAACTCGGCAAAGACCTCGAACTGAACTGGAGTGACTCCAATTTTCATCTCCAAAAAGAAAGAAAATATTTAGTTATTTGAATTCGTATGATAGAGAGGTTTCACAAAATCTAACGGTACTGCCATTAGACAATTCTTTGGTTGGTTTACAACTCGGAAAAGACCTCGGCAAATGTAAATAAGCATAAAAAGCATGGATGACGAGGAGGGAGTTGCTTTTTTGTTGTTTTTAGTACGTTTTTTGTCTTTGTTTACGCTCATGGCTGTACAAATTGCGAGCGACAAAACCTCCTGAGGGGTCCCTTCTGATTCATGATTGACACATTTTAATCAAAAATCGCAGCAAAATCGCATCAGGTTTCGAACAGGTTCGAAACTCCTCCGATATCGCGGCGATAAAATCGCGCTGAAATCGCAGCTGGTTTACACGCGCGATATTGAAGTTGCAACTTCTGCGCGACAAAAATTGCATTGAGTTGCGCGACAAAAAGCGCCTGTGTAAACGGGCCTTAACAAGAACACATTCGTGACTCTGGCAGAATTGGTCAAAATTTCCCAAATGCTGGAAAAGATCTTTCTTTTTGAATACGTTGAAAACTTGATTTCACTAAATAGGCGTGAATTCCACCAGACTGCTTTTGGAAAAAGTCCTGGGAACGAGGTTGTTCTTTGTTTGATTTGAAGAATAAAATACACGAATGCAGGGAAGTTGATTTATTAATTAGTTATTTTGGGGTAACATTGAAAAAGGTTGCATCAGACAGAGACAGTAATTGAAGAAATTGAGGAAAAGATTAAAAAATATAAAGAGCCCAAAAAGGACAAAATAAGAAAACTTAGGAAAGAGCGGAATTAAAAAAAACGGAAAAACATAAGGATAAGAGAAATTTCAATGTAGAGATATGCAAAGTAAAATAAATACATAAATAAATAAATTTTAAAAAGAGTCTGGGGAGTCTGGAATAAGGAATCGTATTCAGGAATTAATTGGAAAGAACCGGTGGTTCGAAATCAAGTAATACAGGAAGGAGGTTTTCAATGATAAAAAAATTACAATAAAAATGGAGAATTGAACTTAAAGTTTAAAGAAAAGGAAAAGATGGAAGAGAAGGAATTGAACAGCAAAGACTTATGGTATAGTAAATGCAATGAAATGAAATATCAAAGAAAGCTGTTTAAAATGAAAGGAAAAAATTATACAGATTGAATGCAAGGAATTAAGAAACAGGTAGGAAAAAATGATTAAAGCGAGATATGAATATAAAGATACTTATAAAGACAATTGAAACAATCAATATACGAACATAGAAATGAGGGAAAAAACATAAAAAGTAAAAAAATTTAACAGTAGTTCAAAGAATTAAACATGAAATAGAAAAGAAGAACCAGAGAAACGTGAGCAAGATAAAATATCGTGAAAAGGAAATGCGGGAATGATGAAACAAAGAGCCAAAAGAAAAAAAAGATTGAAAAGAAGGGATAGAGAAGGATGAAAATAAAGGAATAATGAGAGGGAATAAATAAAATTAAATGGATAGTGGAAACGAATAAATAATAAGAATAATGCATATAATGAATAAATGTACGAAAAACAAATATATTTGGAAAATGGAGAGAAATGAAAAAAGTGGAAAAACGAAACAAAGATTAATTGGACAAGGAGGACTTTAAAAAACAATAAATAACATAGAGCAATTGACGTAGAAGAAAAGAAATAGATGTAACAACAAAGAAAATTTTGGAGATAAATAAAGTAATGCTACAATGTAAGAGGTGAAAATGAAGGAACCATGTTAGAATTGAAGGAATAAGGCGGGATGGAAAAAAGGGACCAGAAAAGGAAGAATTGTCGACATGAACAAATAAACAATCATAGAATTATAAAATGAATTAAGAGAGAATAACAAGAAGCAAGGTAACGATTTCGATAGTATATAGAGAAACAGAAGACAACTGAAAGCACTTGAAGAGACGAAGATTGATAAGAAATCTGACCTTTTGAAAAGCAATCCTTTTACACTGAGTTTCTGTAGTCCAAGAGCTGAAGGAAGTGGTTCCTAGGTGAGAACCAAGAGGTATAGATTGCACGGCGATCCAGTTGACTTCTGTAGTTGCATTTGAACCATCCCCGTACTCTAAAACGCAAACTGTAAATTCTTTTTTATTCGCGGATTCAACCCAGATAGCGGCACCGTTACCGCGAGTTTGTCGTTTCAATGCATGGCTCTTTGAAGCAAAGACTTTAATTCCTTGTCCGCCATTGAAAGGCTCCTCGAAAGACACTTCTTCACATGCGAACAGTCCCGGGGCGGTGGTAGTCACATTACATTTTCCAGCCTTAAAGCTGAGTGCTGTGAATCAGAAAAAGGGAGTTGGATAAGTTCAAAGCAACAGCTTTTTACTAATTAGAACTATATGACTATCACTTAAGCGACAATTTCCTTCCCTTGTGCAATTAAAGACGGTTTCTTTCGCCCGTAAGTCCTCGTTCACAAACTGCGTTATGGTCCGCTTAGTGTTGACGTTGGTCTTAAAGCAGCTGTAGAATTAACGGAACAACAGTTCTTGTCACTTATACCTTCGTTATCTTGGGAATTCAGGGCCACAATAAAGAAAATGGAGATCAATTCCACAAGGAGTTGTCGTTTGGAAGACATCTTGCTTCAAGTGAAGGTAAATTTGTCCTGATTAACATTTCCCTATTACCCATACGTGGCTATAACTTTCGACATGTTTTTGCACGTTGAACAAAGACAATTTATACCAGGAGTGGGGTAGGCAGGCTAATAGGAATGGGGAGGGATCCACAGGGGTTAAATACTCAGTAGGGTAGACATGGGAATTCTCTCACCTTTCAGTCAGGGTGGTCCACTAAAGAAATTCAATTAACAACCTCTTAAAGGCAACAGTCACGTGCTGATATAAAGAATTTCATTCACACACTTATGAAATTAGAAAAGCATTCTATGTCTTACAGTTGGTTACAGGCGAGAAAAGTCAGCGATTTTATTTGGCGATAAGGGACAGGGCGTTTATCCTTTACCCATTTTGAAGGAAAGGGTCTCAACTGCATGATTAATGATTGTAAATTATAAGGAGGTGGAAAAATTCAGCAAAGAAGAAACAGATATTTTTAATAACCATGTGTTTTTAAATTAGTTCACGACGAGAACGAGGACGAGAAGTGGTATAAAAATGCAAAAACTATTGATCCTTAATATTTGAATTTCGTTAAATTAAAAAATACACCGTGACATTTACTTAAACCTAAGGTCTTGACAGAATCTGCCGAAAAAAGATGAGTGAAGTGAAGCAAATTCAGACATAATGGTATACATTATACACGCAATGTTTTGGTATCTCTCTTTCTAGAACACCAATTAATACACCTTATTAATCGCAAAGAGCATTCTGCTTCTTTGCTTCGATTTCTTAAACAAAAAACAGAACGTATAAAACAGGAAAGTGTTCTGATCGTCTGTCGACGTTAATCCCTCTGCTTGACTATTTATGCAAACAAATGACTATCTGTGACCGCTGCTAAATGTCACCTCAGTTGACCAAGCAGTTCAACTTCGATTAAAGCAGAAAAAACTTATTTTCTCTTTCAGCTGTATTAGATACATCTTTCGTGTTAGAATTTTATTATTTTCTTGGAAGGTGTTCATAACTACGGATTTTTGTACTACAGATAGCTTTTGAAGTTCTTGCGAGCAGTGTGTCACTCAAGCCAATGCAAAGACTCCGTCATTTCCTCTAAGCTTTCACATTTCGTGAGAAGGAAATTACATCCCCGGCTACAGCTTGAAGGAGTGCCTTCGAATTTATAGAATTCGAAATTTAGCTTCACAGACAGTAGAGACTTCAAGAATCCTTGTGGTTTAGATACTTTCAGTGTGTAGTTGTTTGCAAATTACTTCAATATAAATAATTTTGTGAATAGAGAGAACAGACATTACTTCCACAAAAACTTCAACTTAAAATAGTAAACGTTTTATCTTTAGTTTCTGTACATTAACATATCCAGTGTGCAAAAGGATTTGGCATTTGTATTTTACATTGCAAATTTAAAAGTTTTGAGGTTTTGTCTCCGAGGTGCTCCTTTCTTTCGAAGTTGAACTATTAAACTAGTTGCATTACATTATTTTGATCAAATATTTTGACGTCTGTTGTGTATTTTATTTAAGAAAAGTTCTTGGATTTCAAATTGGAAATATAAGCAACGGTTAAGAGGAATAAATTCCCAAGACTTTGAGCACTTCAAGATGGGTTTTTAGGTTGCGTCCTGCATCGTATTATGTGAATGCCGGTACATATGTCTAAAAACAACAACATGTCTGTCAAATGACACAAGCGGAAGTATTTTCTCAAAAGTGCTTCCCGCGCGGAAAACGGAAAGTGATATGTGAACGTGAAGCGGGAAGTGCAGAGTTTAATTAATCACTCACAATCATCACTAACGATCGCAAACGCACCCAGCAACTTATATTATTATACAAAGTATCCCTTTAGCAGCTTAATTTAAATGATAACATGACTTCAATGACTTTACGCAAATCAATTCACGATTATATTTTAAAGGAGTTTCTCCCCAAAAACGGCTGCCTTCCTTGAACGAGCTGGAAATGATAGATTTTCTTACAAGTAAGTCTGAACTTTGAAAGGAAAAAAAGTTTCAATCGTATTTTGGCTTCTGTTCTCGACTTAACAAACAACTGACTATAAGACCCTCACCTTCAAAGAAAACTCGTCAAGTGCTACGGGCTCGATACAAAACAGCCCAACTGCGCCCACATGTAAGTAGAATCATCGTTTCTGGTCCATGTTGTATGAGAGACTCTTCCTAATAAGATGAAAGCTCATTATTTCTTCAATAGGCCTTGTCAGCTTTAATCTGAGCTGCTTCAGACGACTGATCGAGCGTACTATAAATATAATTATTCAAGTTCCAACGCGTTCTCCAGTATGTCACACAATTGGTGGCAATTATTTCCTTGTTCTTAGAACGTTATTATAAATGTTTCTATTCAACACTGGTAGAAAAAAACACCTTAAAATAAACGCATCTTCAATTTTTTTTAGGGCAATAGTCCCGTAGGGTTTGAAGCTATTGCTTCTTTTAGACGTTTGTTTGGTGTTGCTCGAAAATCACTTGCAAATTAATAAAATGTATGCACGAAATCTCGACAGCCACAAAAAAAAAGTCAGTTGTATTTTATTTTTTATCTTCTACGTTACATAATATTTCAACTCTATCCGGCTTGGGAATTTCCTTGGTTTTCAGGCGATTTTCTTCGAAATATCGAACTGGGTTTCCCTTTTGGAGCTGGAGATCAAAGTGGAGAAACTCAGAGGTGGAAATATTAACCAAGTCGCGTTGCGAACTGATCAACCGCCTGACACTTTGGTTTCAAATATGAATATTTGAAGTCGACACGTCATCGAGTTTATGTTGTCGGTCAGTTTGGATTACATCCGAGAAATTAGTGCGCGTTATATTAACCAACATTTTTGACTATTTTGCAATGAGAGTGAGAGTGTGGACCAGTAGAAGCGACTTAACATGTGACCCAAGACCATTTTGCTCCTTGTCTTGTTATGCACCGCCAACTTTTCAAATTTTGGTGACAAATCTACATCAAAACTGGAAGTCATCCGTGAAGACAAGAGGAAACAATCGTCAATTGATTCGCACGAATGCAACGGATTTCATGGAGTGAACAATGAAACCTGTTTACGTTTTAGTTTTCACAAGCTTGTCGTGATTATCTTGATTATCTGAATTTACTGAAAGGGAGCATTCTGGTTGAAATTTTGTGAAATGGGATAGGGGTTTAAAAAAAAGGAAAAAGTGGGATAACTTTTTTCACTCCACACGCTCCCAAGTGAGAACGCTTCGGGATGCAAGTGGACTGTTTAAAGATTTCTTCTGTTATTAAATTCACAAATCTCCCTTTTTCCTCCGTTCACTGCAAAACGCGCCAAAATTTCACAAAAGTTTCCAAAAGTCGAACTTCAGAGTAACAGAGGTATTTTTGAACTTGGTGGAAATGTTAACGAAATATTTCTTTAAAAAACCGTTATAAAAGAGGGGAAAAACTGCATACGACTAAAGTGCACCCTAAGGGTGGCTCATCTTGATTCTGTAAGACCATAAGTAGTGCAATGCAGGCGTTTTCTGGCCGGGGGGATTGCCAGAATGTATATATATTGTGGAGCCACCATAAGAATATCCACCTCCTTGTTAGCACGTTCTACTCTTCCCAATCTTCCTCGTAATAGTCGTACATTTCGCCAATACTGAGCGTTCACTCGCCTAAAAATAAGCCTGTCTTGCAGGCTAGACAATACCACCTAATATTTGTCAGTTAATGCTGCACTGTCAGAGTTCGAAAGGAATAGCTACTTCACATATTTACTACACATTGAACAAACTTTCCAGAAAAGTTAGCTATATTTTGATTCGCATTGGTGTCACCACAGCAACACGGCGATGACGTGTTATATTTTACATCATTCCAATTTTCTCGACATCTTGACCTAACTTTTGGCAGGTTGAATGTTTTCATTGTAAAATAGTTAAAGATCGTCTTTTCGTTTGCTAATTCATCACGACCAACATTTTTCGTGGGAATTGAAACGACGTATTTACCATATGTTGCCACCATATATATAGCCGTAGCAAAAAGCTACCCTTGAGAAGAGTTTCACGTAATTTCCTTCTATTTTATTTCCTTTGAGGTTATAATAAGTAATGTTTAGGATAAGCTCATTTTATTGAGAGTAGTACCATATGTATTATGGGAGCAGTAATTCCAAAACTGAATTTTTCTCAGCTTTTTAATCGAAAGTTTAGGTTTGCTACACTTTCTCGCTACAATTCAAGTAGCCCTAAATCCTTTTAAGGGATGGAAAGAACGCATAAACTATCGAAAACTTTTAAAATTCATCCATTAGTCCCCCTGTTCATTGTCGACAACTGATTTCCTTGAGAAATTTCTCTTTTGTTTATATGCAGCATATGTATGGCTCACTGCTGGAAGCACCTTCACTTTCACCCTGTATAGAATGGCATTTGGCAAAAAGTTGCCGTTGTAGTTGGTATATAGAAACATCTGAGAAAGTCCAATTTTATTAAAGCAAACAACAAGGTTTCCCTTTATGGGTAACTTCTGCATAACAGCGCTACGATCAGATGTGTTATTAAAAAGGTATGTTTCATAAAATACTTTGCCATTATGCAAAAAGTTTTGGCAGCGGTGTGCAAATGTGTGGAACAAGGACAAAAGAGATAATTGTGAAAGACGTCTGCTATCAACAACTACGGCATTGACGCTTTCGTAGAAAAATGGAGAAGTCCCATATATTTTTCTCTCCACTTCGCGTGCTTAAAATGATGCAATACATTTGAAAATTGTGGAAACGGTGCTGTACCTATTGAACTTTAACTAAATGAAACCCATCAACTAAATTTTTAGTTGCAGTTCCCGTAACAAAAGGCCTACTACTTGTAATCACTTTGACATATGACTGAATTTTAATGAATCACATCATTTCTTCCGACATCAAAGAAAACCAAATGAAGGAAATTGGGTGGAAATTCAGCTTTAGGTGAAGAACTACTTCTTCTTTAGTTGAATCAGAAAACTCTCCTCTTACACAAAATGTATTTTGTAAGGTTCGAAGTGCAAACAATCCTCAAAGTTCAAGAAGGTACAAGGCATAAATGCAAGAACGAACAAACTACCCACTCCCTTATTTTATTATTACTGATATTATTCCTTAACTGTATTAATGCAATGATTACGACTTGCATAACAGATTTAAAGTGTTAATACTGTTTTTTTTTTATTGCAACACACGGAAAGACGTCACTTACAAAAATACGAAAAAAAAAAAGATACGTCCACTACTCACTACTTATTGTACAAATGCTAAGCTGCTCACAATACAATACTTACGCTTCTTACAAATTCGACACTGTATACTATTTACAACACTTACACTACTTACAATACAATACCTACGGTACTTACAATACGATACTTATACTTCTTATAATACCATATTTGTACTACTTACAGTGAAAAATTTTTTTTTTAAACTTACAATACGTCTATAATTTTGTTGTCTTAGTACAGTATACAGGTGTATATACATAAATATATTTTTTATTGTTTTATTGTTAATAATAATAACAGAAAAAGTACACATTATATACGCGTATAGGATAATAGCAGGACGTAACGGAAAAGAAAAAAAACAGAGAAAAAAAAGGAAATTGAAAAGAGGAGCGAGGCCGCAATCCTAATGAGAAGGTTTTGGAAGAAGAGTGGAGTTAAAACAAAGATTGAAATACAATAGAGGACTATCTTAACAAACAGGTAGATCGAAGTCACAGTTCATTTGAAACGGTTCCATTTTGAGTTATATTTCTTAACAGTGTTCGTCTTATAAGCAAAACATTTTTCGATTTCCTGGCACTTTAAGAAGGTTTGCGAAAATACATGTAAATTCGGCAGGGTTTTCTTTATTTTCGACGAGTAAATGTGATATCTGCCAATTAGAAGTGCATGATGTAAAAGTATATCCTCAGTATTGTCAACTAATCCCAGACAGGTGGGTAGGTTCAGAGAGAAATCTTGTGGCTTAACCTGATGCTGTATCAACCAGTATTGTATATCTTGCCAAAACTTTTGAACAAACTCACATTCCCAAAAAAGGTGGATCAGGGTTTCTGTGGTTTGTTCACAGAAAGTACAGGAGTCCGTTAAAGAAACACCTATTTTATAAAGGTAATTGTTAGTAGCAATTCTTCTGTGAAGGAGTTTAAATTGGAAAGTTTGAAGTTTAGTTTCTCTAGTGCAGTAAAAGGGCAGATTACACGACTTATCCCATTTTATCGAATTTGCGTAATTTCCGCAGTCTTTTATCCATTTTGTCTGGCTATTGGCCGGTGTTGAAGAGATTTTTTTAACGATTAATTTGTAAGCTTCTTTGCAAATATTTGAAGCCGATAGTAACTTTTGGCCACAAGTGGGTTGGTTGGAATTCATCGCAACCTGATCTTGAAAAGACTTTTTCAGTTTTGCCGTGGCGGACACAACACCATAGTACGTTAGAAAAGTGGTCTTTACTTTATAGCGGGATTCAAAATCCTCATACTTTAAAAAGTCTGACTTATGGTCTAAAATGTCTTTGGCCTGGTTAACTCCCACACGCGACCATTTTCTATAAAAGATGAGTTGGTTTGCAATCCTTATAAGAGAATTATACCAAATCGGTGTATTTCCAAAGTCTGTTAGGTTTTCTTCGTAATTTAGGCTTGACCAAATTTCGATTACCTCTTTAGTAAAAGTGTCTTGAATATTTAAACCGGCTACATCAGCCTGGTTTAAGTTACCAGTCAGGAGTAATTTACCGTCATGTTCCTTAATAAAATAGTCAAAAAAGAGTTTCCATTTTGCTTGATTACTGTCATCAAGGTACTTCTGTACCCATTTAGCTTTCAAAGCGCAATTGAAGGATTGGATATCTAACATTTTTAAACCACCATCTTTGTATTCGTTTAACATCACACTCCTTTTGATTTTATCCCCTCTTCCATCCCACAGAAAATTATACAAAATTTGATGAATTCCTTTTAGATGTGATTGCGAGGCACGGCAAAGGTGACATGATATAGACAAACTGAGATGCAGCTAAACTTTTTATGACAGTTATTTTCCCTAACAAAGTTAATCTTCTTACCTGCCAGCAATTTAGGATTTTAGAGATTTTTCTTTTTTTTCCTGGTAATTTAGCATGGCAGCTTCTTCCACACTAGTTGAAAACCATACTCCAAGGGATTTAACCTTCCGAAAAGTCCACTTAATGTTTTGTTTTATTGCTAGCTTATCCGTTCGGTTTTTAAAGGATCCGATCCAGAGTGCCTCTGTTTTCTCATAATTAACCTTTAGGCCTGGCAATTTGGCAAATATGTCAAGTAGCAGGAAAGATCTTTCTATTGAGGGCTTTGTGCCGTCCAATATGAGCTTAGTATCATCAGCATATTGGCTGACTTTACACTCTTTGTCCAAGATTTTAATACCGTAGATTAGTTTATCCCGTCTTATTGCCGCCCCCAGAATTTCAGCACACAAAATAAACAGACATGGGGACAGGGGGCAGCCTTGACGCACTCCTCTACTTAAATTAAAGAAATCGGATGTCCAACCGTTGTTTTGTATGCTGCTACTGATATCAGTATAAAAGAGTTTGATCCAAGAAATTAGAGAATTTCCGAAATTGTAATATTTTAGAGTTTTTTCAACAAAGGTCTATTCAAGAGTGTCAAAAGCTTTCTCAAAGTCAATAAAGAGAAGAAGTCCTGGGAGTTTCTCGATGTCTGTATAGCTCAAGATACTATTTAGCAGTCTGATATTTTCGCCAATAAACCTACTTTTTTGGAAGCCTGTTTGATCGCTATTTATCACCGAAGGCAAGACTCTTTTTATTCTACTAGCGATTGATTTTGCAGCGATTTTGTAATCACAGTTCAAAAGCGAGATGGGTCTCCAGTTCTTAATATAGCACAGAGATTTATCTTTTTTTGGAATTAAAGTTATTAATCCCCTCCGTTGTGATATAGAAAGGAGGCCTTTCGCATAGGAAGCGTTAATGGAGGGGAGTAAAAAGGACTTAATATCATTCCAAAAGATTTTATAAAATTCAGCTGGAATTCCATCCGTTCCAGGTGTCTTGTTTGATTCCATAGTTTTTAGACTTTCCAAACATTCTGCAGCCGTTAACAAACCTTCACAAAGTTTTCTTTCGTCGTCACTTATTTTACACTGATTGTTTTGTTGAAAGAATAGGTCTTCACCAGTAATTTCCTGTGAAGAGCAATTGTTTGAAGTGTAAAGTGTCTGATAAAAGCGTCTCGCTTCATTCAGAATTTCTTGATCTGTATTTAGGACGGTGTTATCATCGATTTTCAAATTTCTTATTGTTTTACTATTATAATGCCTTTTTTCCAAACCGAAGAAATACTTTGTATTTTTTCCCCTTCATTGTACCAACGTGTTCTGGACCTAATAATAGACCTTGGGTTTTATAGCTGATCACTTGCTCAAGGTTTTGTTTCTTAATCTCCAGTTTCGTACGAATTTCACACTTCTCATCATCGGAAATGTTATCTTCCAGCTTTATAGTTCTAGCTTTAAAATTTCAGTCTCCAGGGTTTTCTCAGTTCGTTTTTGTTTTGCTTTTTGTTGTTTTGCATATTTAATTGAGTTTGCTCTGATTTGCATTTTCATCACATCCCATAAAAGTATTGCGTCTACTGTCTCGTCCTCTTTGTAATCATTGGACACTTCATTTATGGTTTTTTTGATAAGGTTAATATATTCAAGATCCTTTAAAAGGTGGCTATTCAACTTCCAGAAACCTGGCCCTCTGGGGTTTGTTTTTGTGGCAAGAGATAAAGTGATTAGAGTGTGATCGGTTTTAAAGCCCGGTAGAATATTCGCCTCAAGTGCATCGGTCGATAACCTTGAGCTGATTAAGAAAAAGTCTAATCGACAGTGGATTTCTGGCTTATTTCTTCTCCACGTAAAACGCTGTGTACTTGGGTGTAGATCGCGCCAAATGTCAGTCAGATCCATATTTTCTTTAAGCATTTCGATTTCTTCTAGTGATTTAAAGTGAGTGGTTTGGTTCCCTCCCTTCTTGTCTTTTGGAATGTTTTGTACTAGATTAAAGTCTCCTCCGAACACTATGTGTTCACATTCGAAGGTGGACAGGTTGTTAAAGACGTTTTTAAAAAAATCGCGATCATCATTATTCGGTGCATAAATATTCTGTAGAGTTATAATTTTGTCTTGTGTTTTGATGTCGACTGTGATAAATCTTCCCTCGGGATCTGAATAATATTTTAGTATCTCAAAAGCAAAATTATTATTAAACAAGATGCAAACCCCTGCTCTAGAACTTGAAAGACTGCTGAATAGACCAATATAACCCCATTCAGCTAACCAGAGTTTTTCCGTTTCGCTTGAACTGTGTACTTCTTGCAGAAAGTAAACAGAGTGTTTTTTGTTCCTTAGCCAGCTAAAAGTTTCTCTTCTCTTTACATCATTAGATAGTCCCCTGACATTCAAGGAACATATTTCTAATTTATCTACTTTAGAAATATTCGACGAATTTATAGACATATTTCAAAATATATTGACAACGGATCGGGAGTGCGGCATCGTAACATAAAGAAAAACGCCAACAAATATCAACATAACTTAGCGACAAAAAAGGTAAACAAAAATTAACATTAGCTAAAATTTCATACTTAGGGCACATTAAATCTAGATGTATCTATCGGCGATAGGTTTCACTCGGCCATTGGTTGGCTGTACTTTATCATAAGGAGTAAATAACCAACTTGTATAGCATATGGGTAGCAATTTATTAATAAGTGCAAAGGATATAAATTACTCGTCCATTGAAGCAGCTTCATTTTTCAAATAGTCCGGAATATTATCCGCTCGATATGAATTTCCTTGAACAAATAGCCGTCCGTTCTTGATATATGCTGGAGTAAGGTTCTTCTTTCTGGCGTTTCGTAAGGAATTTGACAATTTCTTCTGCTCCTTTGCGGTCTCATACGCGTAGTCAGGTACCACGACAACATTTTGATAATTCGGAGAGTTAGCAAGCTCCTTTCGTCTATTCCAGAACTCATTTCTTGTTTCGCGGTTAACAAAGCGAGCGATTATTGCTCGAGGCTTTCCATCATCTCTTTGTTTACCAGTACGGTGAACTGCATGGAAATCGACCGTGTTCGCGCCCACCATTTTGACCGCGGCCATCACCTCGCGTACAATTTCTTTGCAATTTTCGTCTTCGTTTTCTGGGACATTAAGGAGTCGTATGTTTTCTCGTCTTGTATAATTCTCCAGTTTTACCCCTCTAGCTTTGGTGGCAGACACTTCAGCTTGAAGGCGTGCATTATCCGTTTCCAGTTGAGTCAGTTGAACCTTATTTTGCTCATCTTGTTGTTTTAATGCTTCTATTTCTATCCAGGCAGCATCTAGAGATGTCTTTAAGTCGTCCGTGTTGTTCTTTAGGATCGAAAGCTGGGCGTTGACGTCTGCACGTAAGCTGTTGATTTCACTCATGGCTTCCGCAAATTTCGAGTCTAATGACTGTTGAATGGACTCTAATTTTTTCATTATACATTTAAGCGAAAGCTCGGAATCTGATATGTCCGACATGCTAGAACTTGAGCTACCTTCACGTAGGCGTTTGTTGGCGTTCATGTCAAAATAACTGGAAAAAAAGCCAGACCTTGCCGGAGCGAAAAAACTAAACGACCGTCGCCATTGCTGGTCACGTGCTCTCCCCTACTGTTTTTTTTTTTCAGAAAGGCGGTTTTACAAATAGTCTGTATGTGAGCACTTTATCAAGTGAGAGTCGTAATACCAAAACTTAAGCAATACCTCCTAATAACAACAGAAGGAAACTACGCAATCAACCAATCACGCTGGTTTAAACAGGTAACAAGAGCGAAAAAGTTCGACAGACACAAACAGATTTGGTTTTACCTCTTATTTGAAAATTAAGTAGCACAAGTGTCTCAACCGCTTACAGATTGTTGTAGAACAAAGCAAAGTAAATGCGCTTTTTTTGGAGACTCAGTTGCAACCGGCTACAAGATGTTAAGTGAATAAAAACCTTCTAACAACACATCTTAACAATCTACGAAAAAAAACGATGTCTCTTTTCACCAGTAAGTTTCCAAAGTCTAAGGGAAAATAGTCAGAGTCCGTTCTGGTGACGTGGTAATACATAAATCTATGTAGTTCTTTACTTTTACTTATTTACTTATTTACTTTAACTACGAAAATAGTGCTTTGCCATTACTTTGGACGGACTGTTTGCCAACGTTCTCTAAGGCATTATCAGTTAACAGTCGGAGCTTTAGTGGCACAAAATGTCGTCTATTTTGCAATTGTTTTCTGGGCCGTTTTTTTTTTTTAATGTCAAACACCAATCCAATGCCAGTAGCTGATGAGCATCAAGACATTAGTATGCCAGTGTTCGTATCTGATCAATAGTCTATTAGCCCATCAAACTTAAAGTTAAGAATGTATATTTGTTTGGTTGAGTAGATTTAAAGCATTATTAAAAACATTATTTAATTGTTTTACTTGAAACTCGACATATCAGCGTATTTTTGGCCGAATGTCTAAAGTAATTTGGCAAAGAAGGTACAGTAGAAAGCGTGGTCGCTTAAGCCTGTTTGATATGGAATAAATGGGATCTTGCTTTTTAGCGGTACCGAGACCAGTTCAGCTACATCCAGTTACCAAATGATTTTCGTCCGCCCACTGCGTACACTACGTCGTTTCTTTAAAAAAACGCTTCTACTGGAAAATATAAATCCTTGTTATGAATAAAAAATATACAACTCTTTCCGCGTTACAATAATGTTCTCAGTTTTAGCGAACAAAAACTTTCCAGAAATCACCAGAGGATACTCCAACTATAAAATCGTCGCATTCCCATCTGCCATTCACCCCAACTGTCCAATGATAAGCCGATCGCGTAAAAGCTGGGTATTCGTACATTCTGGTTTGATTTGTCTCGTGCCCCCATTTGCTAACATGATACGAACCTTTCTCGTATCCCCACCTTTGACAAACTCGTGCTAACCTAGAGTTGTCATCATTTATTATGATAAACGAACCACACGAGGCGGGCTGAACATCCGTCTGACCGCTGAAGTACTGGACCACAGCTTCACCTTTGCTGTTAGCGGCCGTGGTGATATGGAATGTACGTCCACGTTGTTTACTGCAGTGGAATCGCATTTGAGTGAAGTGCAAGCGTTTTCGTAGTTGATTCATCGCACTTTTTGTTAGAAAAATCTGTTTGCTACTTATACCACGGTATGAAGTCTTGACTGGCACCTGAGAGGGAGGAGTTGTGCTGTGCATTATAAAGCTGGACACAAGAAGCTAACCGCCTACAATGAGAAGTGGTTCAGTAACCATATGATCAAATAAGAGTAATAGGAAAAAGCAAAAGTAATTGTACGCTTACCGACTATACTTAGCATATTTTTTAACGTACACTGAGTAAAAAGAAAAAAGCAAAACTATCGAACTAAATCGAGATCATTTTTTTATATTTGTGAAATAAGTAAGATGGTTCGCGCATTCTCATTTATTGATAAATGGTGCGCGTGCTTACATGATCTGATACAAACATGTTTCGAAGAATTGAGAAGTCTATGTAAACAAGAGCCATAAGCCATTTAGAATCCTTCCAAACAATATATATGCTTGAAAAATGGTAAATTCAGAGTTCTATTTTTAAGTTTATTTCCTGAAATTCTAAAAAATGGAGATGGAGGCAACAGCCGGTATGAGGGAGAAATTAAAATTTCAAACCCCACCTCCGTTAGTGGTCATGTCACAATACACCTTTAAAGGGTTTCCACTTCTTCCAGGGTCGATCCGGTACTCCCCGTCTCCTTTAGAGGAATCACTGTCCCGGATATCCTTGCAGGATTGAGCGGGATTATTGGAATACCAACCACGTGTTTCTGAAGTAAAAGAAAGAATAATAATCAAATTAAATAATAGAATTAGAAAAAAATGGTGACTGCTAGCACGCTCCAAAAGACTTTTCTATTTATTGCTATACGTGTGTATAATAAAACACAGTAAACCAGTCAACAGAACCGCTGAAAATACAGGGAAAATAACTTCAAGGAAAGAAGCCACCTTAGAGGCAGGTATTATAGCTAGTAAAGCAGACAAGAAACCAGAGATGAACAACAGTTATATATTTAAGGGAATAACTAGAGCACAATCTAATTGAAATCTATAGTTTTTTAATAATATATAACGACTTAATATCTATTACCGGGGAAAACACTGGATCTGAATGAAAAAATAATGCAAAAAAATTTAATTTACCCTGAAAGTGTTTTATTAAGAAATACCTAAATATTAAAAAAAAGTAGTTGAACTTACCAGTGCATTTTTTGCCGTCTCCAGAGTATCCAGGCTTGCAGGAACATTTGTAAGATCCCACGGTATTATTACATACAGCATTGACATCACATTTATGGGTGTTATTTGTACACTCGTCTATATCTAATATATAGATTTAGCCAAGCCTAAAAGCGGAGCCCCCTTTTTGTTTTGTCTGTTTTTTGCTTTTGTTTTGTTTTTGCTGGCAGTTATTAATTTGTGAAAATACTCTCATCCAAGTCGTTTTATTAAAAAAAAAAAGAAAAAATTCTTGCTCCCGCTGAGGGTCGAACCCGGCTCGTCGGGGCGAGATGCCGGTAACTAGTCCACTAGGCCATGGGCGTTTGACATTGTTTCGGCACTTAATTTTAATACTTATTTCTTTCTTCGTGACAAGCTGCCTATCAGCATGAAAATGCTGGTGTTTTTCCTGGCAAAATGTGTTCGAAACGCCGTAAAAACCATGGTTGTGGACAGAAAAAACCAAAAAGCACTAGCTCTGCTATATTTGGCGTCGAAACCGCTGCGAAAAGCTGCGAACTCAAGCGGTGAGCCGACCGAGTTCGAACAGAACCGACGAGGCAAATTTGAACTTTTTGCCTGAACTTTATCGCCGAATTTCTTTCGCCTAGATTGAACTTTTCCCCTTCCACCAAAAAGACAACTGAGTGTTCTTTTGAACTTTTTTTTTTCCATTAACACATTTGTTTTTGACTTTTGTTGTCTTTGCTTGTTTTGCTACAACGCGGGTCAACATGCGATTTCGCGCCGAAAACACACGGGATTCAGCACAGGGTTATATCCAGTGTAGGAAGTGTATTGGTAGGCCTGTGGTGCGGACGGACGGACGTACGGATGTACGGACGGACGGATGTACGGACGGACGGTCACGTGACTACTACGTCACTACCAAAATTTCTTGGCTTGATAGATTACCAAATTTCCTTAGCAATGGAGCTCCGCTGACGCGCTAGCGCGCTGGCTCCGCTAAAAACAAAGAACTTAATGCAAGGTTTTCACACTTATCTCTCAAACAAGACATCACTCTGCCACTGATATTAAGTAAAGTATGAACTAATAGGTTATACCAAAGCAGTCTTTTCCATACACAGTCTTGCCAATCACTTTAAATCACTTTAAAGAATAACTGTAATAAATTGCTGGCATGACAAAGCTGTGTGCAAGAGGACATAAGCCGAGGTTTTACATGTTATATGTATAATAATGTTGTAAGCAATGTTGTAAGCAGAAGGATAGTGTTGGCGAGCACTTCTTTACGGCTTTTGAAGACGTTTACAAAAAAACCCGAAATATCCAGCTCAATGCTGAAGAGAAATCTGAAAATTATTCATTAGAGCAAATAAAACGGTGGTAAAAGTGCAAAGAATTTAAAATACAGTGCGGAAGCGACTGTCTCCAAGACTTGAAACATAATTATCAGACTTAGTCTAGAAACGACACATCTAGAACAGACCCCCCTCAGAACAGGGCGCTAAAACTAAAAATAATCCACGAAAAAAGTAGGTTTGAGTGGCAAAAAAAAAAACAACAGTCTGTCCTTCGCCCTAGAGAAAGGATGCACATATTTTTATTTTTAAAGTTGGCGGAAATTTAATTTTTTTTACCATGGACATGTCGTGGGCTTTCTTCACCGGAAAAAGGTGCAAAGATGCATTTATTCAAACATGGCTTGCCTGAAAGCTTCTCATGACGTCATATCTCGTAATTAGGCAACTGATTCTCACCAAAGCTATACCAAAATGTGTCTTAAGGGTATGCACACAACTAGTGAAAACGGCACTTGCTACTGATAACAAATTCCTCTCGAAAAATTGGCGAAAAACCTCATGGGCCGAGGGTGGATCCACCACCTTGTTCGCCTGAGGGTTAATGTAAAGTATGAACTGATAGGCTTTACCAAAGCACTTCTTTCCATCACCGGAGAATCCAGGTTTGCAGGCGCAAATGTTTGATCCCACAGTATTCTGACACGTAGCTTTCACATCACATTGGTGGTAGTTGGTGGTACATTCATCAATATCTAGAAGATGATGATATGAGTCAGACGTTGACATTTTTATAATTTGAGCTAAAAATGAGACGTACGCTTTGAAAATCATAGAAAATCATCCAAGGAATTATTTGTGTGATGTGTTTTCCAAACACATCGTTAATAATAGTGGACGCCCTTACTTTATGGATATAGGGTGCTTATATTTCAAATGTATAGGAGGGCAAAAATGTGTAGGTGGAACCTATTAACTTGCACGGACTTATAACTGCGTTGTATCATTATCGTGCTTTTAGACAAGACTGAAAGAAATTGGAAGCATTTTTTACCATACACAGACCTGCCAAATCACTTCAAACAATAACAGTAGGAAAGGAACGTCCAGTACGGCAGAAGTACCCCTAAACACGTTTCATCACAGAACGATTTGATGAGAAAAAAAGATGACAATAATAAAGACAAATTTAGTCATAGTAATCGACTAAAAGTGCTGAATTTTACCTTTAAAACAAGTAAATTTATAGCATTTATTGCAAGGCACATCATTCCAAGTGTAACCGTTTTTGGCGCCAAGAGTGTGAACACAGTCCTCGTTTTTCAAGTTGTTTGGTTGTTGTGGAGCCCAGAACCTAAATTTTATTTTTTTCATTGTTTGTCCATACAAACAATCCTTCTACACTTCGGTCATTGAGTCTGATCCAAGATTTCTCTCCGTTATGGCGGTGTTGAATGTAAACATTTTCTTCTTGGTTGTGAACCGTCACCAGATGTGAATCCATCGCTGAACAGTTCAACACAGCAGTCAACCATGGTGCGCATACAGAGCTTGTGAAGTAGCAATATCCATTGAAATAACTCCATCCTGATGGGCATATGTCTGCGTGTGTACAAAAGGAAAACAGTGTTAAATGAAGCCCCTTGATATGGGCACTAGGAGCAAACAAGGTGAAAATTGAAAATGTTTGACCTTATCACAGCTATTTTTTTTTTATTAGATTTAGGTTAAAGTGATAACAAGTCTTCCAGAACGTATGTTTACCACAGTCAACAGCTATATGAGTATTTAATTCCGACGCATTGTTTTTAAATAGAAAACATTCTAAATTGCATATTCCAACAAAAAACCCACCTGACAAAACCATGTACGATATGGACAGCGGATCATATTTTGCTTCATATACAAACACGAAATCCGGTGTTATTGATATACTGTAAGAAAAATGAACAAAAAACTGACATTAGTTTATAAAGGGAACTGCCCCTCTAACTTAAAATTTAGGGATAGATTCTTACGTTATAGAAGAAAAGATTGAACTTTAAAATATCTGTGCGAAACTGAAATGTTAGAGATGTGCCTATGAACGAAAAAAAATATTTTTATTTGAAAGGCCTTTTTTGAAATGAGAATGGTGATGTTCTCGTTTTCGTAAAGTTTTCTCCCGTTCCATAGATACTCAAGATTTTGTACTAAAACTGATGACCGTCATAAATGATTATAGTCACAAAATCTGAATATATCTGGAAATATTGGGTTAAAGTAATTGAAATTGTTCCTTCCACAAAATGTTACATATTGTGATACTGTTGTGGCAGCAATCTTGGCTTCAGTTGTTTCCTCCTTTGAACCAAATATTACCATTTGTGATTCTAAAAGGTGAAAGAAATGGTCCTGTTTGCAACACACACAATGTCCATATTGTACTAAGGTCACTTCGTTGACCATTAAGGAGCGGACTAAATGGTTGTAAAGCCAAAAAAGGGGAAAGTTATTCGCACAAGAAAGACATCTGAAAGCAAACGGTTTTGCCTTGCCATACAGTGGGCATTATTTGAAGTCAAGGTACATAACTGCTGCCAAGTTGCAGTTACATTATCCCAAAATAACAAGAAAAATTCTTGATTTTGTGATTTGTCCGCAAACTGTGACCACGTATGTCGTCACCACTTGTCCAATTTGCATAATACAAAAACATGAATATCTTTGGAACGAGAGAACATAGTGCAAAGAAGAAAATACCATCCTTCTTCATTTTGAAAGGCCTTTCAAGCAATCTTTCTCTGTTTTCCACTTCTAGCTACTTCTTAGGCACTTTTGAAAAGGGCTATGACCTTTATTTAGAGTAAAATTAACTACTAATAATTATGTTCTCGAGGAAAAGGGAATACTTCATGCATTAAACTTAAAAATGAGACACCATATTCACCACCATTCTTAGATTCCTATATTTCCGCATCATTATCCAGACATTAAGAAAAACCTACCCCTACTCAAGCAGTTATGCTATTATGAATTGGATTTCGATTTCCTCTTTTTGTCGAATGATTGGCGGAAACGAAGATGTGTGGTGTTGCATTGTAAACCTTGGCAAAGGTGGTGTCCTGTTAAAAAAAAAAAAGAATGACCATTTAAAGAGGAATATAAACTTGACCTTGACAGTGAGTTCTGCTTATTAGTAAAAATCAAGTTGGAAGTTGTTTATTTACGTAAACATGACGTAGAACTAAAATAAACGGAAATACCCATCGCCATAGCCCTCTCCCCGATACCAATAGACTACGAGCAGTCTCTCTTTCCGCTCAGAGATAGTCGAGCAGAAAGAGCGCGCGAGCAGGCGCTAATCACGCGCGCGTCACGTTTCTCAGAGCGGAAAGAAAGACTTTTTGTTGTCTACGATAACAGGGAAAACTATATTATCACTGTAAAACTAGAAACAAACGAACTGAACGACTTATGTTGCAAAAAAATCTGGAGACGGGAGAAGTCGCATGAGAAACTCAAAAGGACGCCTCCGCTTTGTGCGTGGTTCACTTTACGATCTCTCGGGCACACTCCCGGGAAAATCCGGCTCTTCTGGCCCGAGGCTGGGGAATTTCTGTAAGAGGTCTTTTCCTGGGGTAGAAGGCGGGGTAAGTACAAAAAACTACTCAGGTAAGGAATTAAGGGGTGACACAATGGCGTCTAACCTCGTGGACAAGTCCGTATATTTCTTAGGTAAATCGACCGAATTCGCAAGGAAAGGCCAGTGAAAAATAATCTGTCTTTTCCATGAAAGAGTAATAATCAAAACCTTCTTAAAGTGCTTCTATGATGAACATTTCTCGTTAATTTTGTTGTCAACTTTTTTTTAACTTCAAACTGTTCAATAGGTCCAATATTATAGTCGTGGCTACACCACCCTAGGTAAATATGATTTTCCCAGTATCTGGACTTCCTTTTCGAATTCTAACTTTAAACTTTACACGGTAAGTAATATCTAGTTTTAGTATATACCAAACCAGGGAACAGTGTTCTTCGCGTGCTCTGATTGGCTACTCAATCTCGGGATAGCATTCACTATTTACCTCCACTTCGGTAAACAATTATTAAACATTTTCAAAATATGAAGACAACAAAAAAAAATTCATATTTTTCATCTATTCCAGATTGCTTTCAGTACATAACAATATCCGAAGGAGTGTTTTTGGGATTTCCTCCAGAAAAAATTGTGGTCCTGTTTTGATGCAATTCGTGTTCTTTTTCGAGACCCGTTATTAACGTTGTGAAATACACTGAGAGTTGCAGACAAGTAATTTATTTTCACTAAAAAATACACAAAACACCATTCCACATTGCTTCCAGGAATTTCAGCGTTGTTAGTAATCCATTTAAACTTTCGAGGCCGTGTGGTTGGAGCTCCCTCCTGGACGCAGAAAGGTTTTTATTTGTTCTAAAAGTTAAGGTTTTGTTAAAATACAAAAGTAATGTTTTCATCTTCTTATAAAACGGAGCAGTTTATTTTTAGTCAATACCGGAGGGTGGGGAATTGTCCCTTTTTGTGTCCCCGGGAGTAAGGAATAGAACGTCAAGTGAAAAAATTCCCAGAGGGTATTCTCCGGGGGGATGGTATCATCTAGAACTGAATTACGTATGACCGACTCGTAGCTGTTTTATATATTAAAAGGAGAAAATTTTTAATGTTTCTTTCTAATGATTTTGAAATTTCTTTCACCAAAATTCTACACTTGTGCTTTATCTAAATAAAAAAGCAAAAACTTGTAAATATTGTTTCGTACTTCACTTGATCTTTTTGAGGAGATTGTATGCCATCTAACGTCGGCAGAGTTTTTGCTTTCATTTGCTTGCTTTTAATGATTCAGAAACGTTTCATTTTCATTTGATTATTTATTGGTTGATCGTATTTTATTTACACTTTGTGTTGTTTTTTTTCAATCGAAAGTAGCACAACGCAATGATAGGACAAAAATTCCAGATACAAACCTTGCAGAAGGCGTCATTGTGACCGCTGACGGTAGGTTTATCGTTCAAAAAGTAGATCGAGTTATGTTCCGAAAAGGGGGGCTTATGAAGATTTGAAAATGCCAGCCAATTCTGATAATAAAAAAATCAGGTTAGTGCAAAGAAGTACCCTAATAAAATAAAGAACTGAGTCCGACAAGACGACATGCACAGTTTGTGCAGCAAAATAACATCCGAATTAACACCCAGGGCCCGGTTGTTTGCAAGCTGGTTAACGTTAACACGGGATTAAAACGAGACCCATGTCCCTGTTTCTCTTGTTTAAAAACGCTTTCACTACTGGTTTCAGATGGCTGCTTTAAGGCAACCAAGATCAAAACGTAGGGCACGAAGAATTTACAGGAATCTTCATCACTTGGCAATAAGACTGAATTGAAAATTGACACTAATCCTGGGTTAGCTTAATTCTGCTTTGAATAATCGGCCCAATTTTCGATAAAAATCAATCAATCAAACAATCAATCAATCAGTCAGTCAAACATTTTTTATCACCCTAAATTTCAATTGTTCTACAATACAGTACACGTTGCGACTCGCAAGTACCTATGCTAATCGTGGCGGGTTGCTAAGTGTTAACTACATTACCGGTAGCTTTTTCTCCTAATAATAAAACAAAAGACGCACAAACGCAAGAAGAAAAGTTTGCATCGAGTACAAACAATTCAAAAATTGAGAAAGACGTTTTCATTCTGTTAGTGACACAGGTGGCTCGGAAAAAAAACCGAGTTCTCCCAACAGGAGTCGAACCTATGACCTTCTGGTTAGTAGTCCAGATGCTCTACCACTAAGCTACAGGTGACTCGTGGGAGCTAAGGTCATTAAACTAGGTTCGTGTGACAAACGTCCTGCGTACTGCTAGGACTGAAATGTCGATGGGTGGCATATTCGCAATGATACAAATGCCATGGTGAATTTTAAGCCTGGTGAATATATGAGAAAGATGTTTTCATTCTGTTAGTGACACAGGCGGCTCGGAAAAAAATTAATTCAAAAACACAAGAAAGCTAGTGAAGCTTTTGCACATTGCGCAATCGTCAGATGATTATTTGCGAGACGATACAACCTGAACATCCTTGTGTGATCCTGCATAATTTTGCAGTTCTCTCATACAAACTTTACAGGTTGACTGCGTGACATCTTCAACCCACACACTGGCTGCATCACGCTTCAGCCCTGGATTGTGATGCTTGGCAGTCACAAACACTGAAGGTGTTGCTGAGAATTTTCCCTGAAAAGTAACAACAGTATGTAGCTTGCTGAACTATCAGAAACTGTCATTAAACTATACTTCTTCATCATATTTGAAGCCAAAGCCTTATACCTAACTTACTATCCCTGTTACGACGGGCCTGTAGGGCATCGTCTTTATAGCAATACGGAATTTTTGTCGTAGTGGGCTGTCCAAGGTCATTGGATGATTGATTGGTTGCTTAATGACAAATGGGGCTGAGGAGGGAAGACCGCTGATGTTTTGACTGTGGTTTTCCTGTGACTTGGCTAGGTTAATGCAATGCCTCAATGACGCTTAGCGACTCTTTGAAAAATGGTGGCCCGACCAATTGTCGTACGCAACAATTTTCAAGAGGGTTTTGGACATTACAAGGATCAAAATACGCCATTTAAAATATGAAAGCAAATCGGAAATCCCGGAGTAAATTACACGCATGGCACTGGGTTAATTATGTCTATGGTTTATTATGTCTATTCAAAACATTTAGCGGTGAAAACAAGCGTAGGCCTCACAAAAGATACATTGAAGAGTGATGCAATTCTACAGGAAATGCAATTTTATAAAACGCACGTCATTTCTTTATACTAAATTGTAAAATACTGAAAATGCGAGGGCTGTAGTGGAATTAAGAGGTTTAATTCTAATGACTACGGTTTGCTTCCAAGTTTTTTTCATTTTTGGCTATATGGATTTTTTTTGGGGGGGGGGTTATTCCGAAAACAGAGAAATGTTAACTCCGGCTTTTAAGGGCGCTATCAATAAGGGTTGTTTAAAACACTTGATAGCAAAAATCAACTGTAAAAAACGACATTTTGCATTTCGACCGCACTTCAGTCATTATCAGGTTTAGAATAATTATGATAGAAGATTAAGTTATATATTTGTAAAAAGAGAAACGATGATGTAACAAGTGTAAAATGTGTAAAAGGTATAAAAGTGTAAAAAAATGTATAATAAAAAGAAAAATGCAGAAAAAAAGATTAATTAAAAACCTTAGCACTAATTGAGTCACATTGTACATTAATTAAGGGGCTGATTACATGATGCGGGCTGCGTGGCTCGGTTTGCTGGGATCTCAGCACGTCTGTTGAACACACTAAAAATCAACTTCGCGATTACATGGAAAAATCTCAGCCCGCCCAGCTGGGATCCCGGTGTCGCGATGCCAGCTAGACGGGCTGAAAATTCACCATGCATGTAATCGCGATTGCCGAGCCAGCCCAGCTGGCTCGGCAAACACTTTTTCCTCACTAAATTTCGCTTCAAAGCAAAATGGATCACCAGAAGGGCATTATTTCTCTTTCCATACAACACATAAAGGTTTATCAGACCACAAGGGTCCTGAAAATAATACACCAAAATAATGGATTAGCCAAAATAAAATCACTTGATTCATTCTCTTTCAGGTAGCCATCTTTTCACGCAACCGCCTCTAAATTTAGCCGGGCTGAACAGTCGTCTCGGAAAAGCGAGGCAGCCCGGCTAACCGGGCCAGCCCGTTGGTCACATTCAAATTTGTAAACAAGACATTGTTGGTTCACAATCGGTGGCTTAGCCTCGCGCAATTTAGGATCTTGTTCGATCTTGTGGCTGCTGGATAATTGTACAAAACTTCTGACTCAGGTCTTTGAGTTGACTTGAGTTGTCCACCTAAAATGTCAGCTGGAGCCTGATCTTTCAATGGAAGAACAGTGCGAACGGAGTCTGTTTCATAGGTGTCAACCGGTGGAGGAACAGGTTGATCAGATGCTTTCAGAGCAATAAATCGTGTGATGGTGGAGTTGATTAGTTTATTAGGGTACTTTAGACGCGACAGCAGTACTTTCAAACGATTAAACTCTTCTGAAAAGCAGGACCAATTTGAAGAAAGTCGAAATGCGCGATCAAGCATAGTTTTTAATAAACCGCGCTTGTATCTGTCATGAACATGACTCTCGTAGTGCAGTAAGAGGCCCGAATTTGTGGGTTTCACATGAACTTTTAAAGGCCCGTCTTTGATAAACCACAGGTTTTCTTGCTTATAGCTATTTTACTGTGGAAACTGCAATTTAATGATCACTTTTGATGACTCAATCTGACGAAACGATTGTATTTAACCTTTGCCACATTCTCTCAAACAAGAAGCCACTCGAAACCGTCAAAAGGAGTTCGTAATCAGATTCCTGAACTGAAGAACCGGGTGTCAACTCTGAACTCCAAACAAAACATGTGACCAGTACATTCAGGTGGCTCCCGTATTTTCCAGTAATTTCCAGCACTTGTACTTCAATGGATCAATACTGCCACTTATTATCAGTTACTGCTACAATTATGGTATCAAATAAATGGCCAGTCAATGGTGAACAAGATATGGGCATTTTCATGATGTAATAACGGTTTTAGCTTTAAGTGCTTATAACTCAAAAACGAGATCGATGACCCCCTGTTTTTTATTCCGAGTTCGTTCTTGAGTTATAAGTAGTTAAATCTGAAATTAAGGGTGTCTCTAAGAGGTCATACTGTTACCATGATAACCAGTTACATCACAAAAATGACCATAACGTGTTCATCAATGACTGGGCATTTGTTTCATACCGTTATTGTAACATCAACAGATAAATATTGGTAGTAAAAGTGCTGGAAATTACTGGAAACTATTGCGAGCCACCTTTAAAGAAACCATACATAAGGCTAAACTTGGAGTTTTAACCTATAATATTTGAAAATAAATAAATAAGAATAAAATCAAAATTGTTGACTCTAAAACTCAGAAATATGCAGAAAGGCAATTTTTGGCTTTTTTCATCGGCTAGAAATGGTAATAATAGAACTAGTGTTCAAACAAATGCACAACGGAAAGCTCGACAAAAACGTCACATACTTTGGGAAATATGACAGTCTCACAAGTCGTTCCAGTCCACCACTGTGACATGCGCACTTCACCAGTAACACCTCCCACCGGAGCTCCTTGGTACGCCATCCAAACAACTGTCACGTTAGCATTCGACTTCCGCTCATTAAAACCCGCCGCCATCACACACGCGGTGAATTGATCATCATTCACGATTTCAACCCACGACACAGCAGCATCATGGACATACGACTTGTCACTGGTATCCATATGATTGACAGTGATCTGCACTTCAATGGGTTTGTCAGGATAGAATACGTAAGGTTTGAAACGAATTACTTCACAATGAGAATATCTCAGGGATGGAATGTGAGGCATGTGGAGTCGACCATGTTGGAAAGAAAATCCTAAAATAGAGAAACAAAATCAAGCATAAACTAGTGGCAGTTAACTAAAAATAGCCCTATAGTTGACAACAGTTCATCAGCAAATTACTCATCCTTGAGTAACCATGCAACAACAACAACAACAATAACCTTTATTTACAGTATTGCAAAAGGTACGTAAAAACAAGAACAAAAAGAAAAAGAAATAATAATTATTACGACATTAATAACAGATAATCAAGTGACATCATTTTTAAATGACAGGATACTGTCACGCAAATTATTAAATAATGAAATATAATTCGTCAATCGTAAATTAAGATAAATATCTTCGGAGTTCATCAGTTTAATCACCAGGTCCGAGTAAGATAGCTGCTGAAAATTATGGAGATGACTTTGTATTTCAGCGAAAAATTCATTTCTAAGTTTGAAATATTTCGGACAATAGCAGAGGAAGTGAATTTCATCTTCACTTTCATTGGAGTCGCACCCTCCCCCCCTCCCCCCCCCACCCATAACCTTTTGTAGTGAGGAGTTTGGTTTTATCTTCCAGTTTCGATTATAAGTTTGTGATTGCTTACGCGTAATCTTACCAAAGCCTTTCTATTTATTGTTTTTCTAGTTAGGTTTAAATAACTTGAAATTTCATAACAATGTTTAAATGTATTAGAAAACTCTAATTTCCTTGTATAATTAACTGAACACCGCCACTGAGTAATATACTTCTGTTCCATTATATCTTTATATCTCGATGTTTGGTTTCGAGGGGCAACCATACCCATACGGCCCCATACATCAAGAATTGCCTCTTGCTTATTGTTTAAGTTTCTGGAATGGAAGATTTCCACGCAGAAAAATATGAAAACAAATAAATTTTGTGCTGTTACTTAGCAAACTCGAAAGATTTGGAAGGGTTGTTTGGAAATACAATTATAAAGTCAACCTCTAATTGTTAGTACAATGGGTGGATGGATGCGAGTCCCCCATTCCAGTTAGGTTGTTGTCCGATTTCGTTAGCACTTGTCGTTTTCAATAGCTGTGCGTTCATCCCTTAGACACAGTTTGAGAAAGTCTATTGTTTGATTACGAGATATGACGTCGTAGGTCGCACGAAGACAAGCGAATTTGTTAAATAACAATGCGTGTTTTTCATCTTTCATCAGACAGCTTTTTAGCTTACAAAAAGGAGAAAGTAGGTATATGAGATATCGTAATCTACATTTCTATCATTTAAATTGTTCAATTACTGCACTCGTTAATTAAATTTCAATTTTGGGTAAACTCCGATGTGGCGGCCATTCTGCTAGTTCTGTCATAATTAGTTTAATTGGCCCCGGTACTGAAGAGGCACTGCCACGCATTCTGCTTTGCTTACATGATTCACGTTAAAACTGAGGAGATCCTATTTATTTTCCATAAAAGTTTTAGCTCGAAAAGCAAAATACACTTTTTCATCGTCCAATTTGACCTTTTGTAGACTCCTCTCTGCAGAGAATGAAAATATTTCACTTTTGCAATCAATTTTGCTAACCTTCACAGCTACCAGGATGCTGCACAGTGAAGTTCAGTCGCATGAGACACATTTCCTGTTTAAACAAACATCTGTTGTCGTATGTTGTTCCGTTTGATGAGCATACGGGCCCTTGGTAGGATGGACAACTGTCTATGCACACGCAGCGAGCATCATGGGGTCCAAAGCCTTATATCGTCCGTGATAATGACAAGTCACGTCTAGACAAGGATCCAGATCTGAAAAGGAAGTAAATAACTAAATAAACATCTAAACCCAATTTAAATGTGCATCTCGGTTCCTTCCGTGCGAACGTATTTGTGTAATCTACTTCTCGCACTCTCTATTTAAACAATCGAGTTCTTCTGTCGAAGGCACTATCATGTGATAGGTTGCAGAAAATTTGATGTGCACAACAAATATTAGCCCAAGAACGTAGCTCGAGGGCTTATATGAAGTTTGAACATCAAATTCCCGAGGGAACCTATCACGCATAGGGCCTGGATAGATTGTTTTTATTGTACAACGCTAAATTTTGAGCGAAAATTGCCAAAAACGGGCGCTACGCGCTGATAGGCGCCCGCTGAGGAGAGACACTATCGCGTCACGTGATCGATTTCGACCAATAGGAGCACGCTAAAATTTAGCGCTGTACTATAACATATTTCTAGAAATAAATATTTAAATATATTTTCTGGAAATAAACGTTAGTAAAAAAAATATTGCAAAATATCGCCAACATTGTCTTTGTCAAGTCAGTTCCGTTTGATTTTGTAGTTTCATAACTGTTACCTACCTCCAATGACCACGTAATCGACTTTTATGATATCCTTGCTGCTGGCGGTGTTGAAGCTTCGTACACACACTTCAGTGTCGTTAATGGATGAATACTAAATACATGCAAAAATTAAAAAGTCTTCTACATGATTTGACAGTTTTGTGAGCTTTTGTAGTGTGATGATATCTTTCATTTTGACATACATTATCACTAAAACTACCCCAGGTGCTGGGTTTCAGATACTTAGATAAACCCCTTCTCTTTTTAGCGAAAAAGAAGTGCAAAATCTAAATAAAGAGGAATTTGAACTCAAGATGAGCTCAGTATTGTTTTTTTTTAATTAACTATCACTTTTTCAGCGAATTTATTATTACTATTAACTTTGACAAATATATTCATGAACTTTCTGGCACTCACTATTGAATTGTAAATCAACTTTTCAAACAACAAAACTTGAAAAAAGACGTTTCGACCGAACAGCTTCAGTCTTCTTTGGTTTGAAAGTTGGCAGAAAAACATCGGTTTACTTGACCGCCTAACACAGCAAAACACGCGAACGCTGCGCGAGACTGCGAACACTACGCAAGCGATTTGTATATGTATGGGGATGTTCGTTCTCCACATTCTGTCTCTCTCTGTGAATGCCACGCCGCAAGAAAAACGCCTCTTGCGATAATCCTGCGCTTTGTCTATGATAGTGGTATGGTTAAAATCCATACTGTGGCCAAACTGATTTGCGTGTTCTGCAATTTTAGAGTTGCTGTCGCAAACACGGACTGCTCTACTGTGTTCTTTGATTCTAGTAACTAAATCTCTGTCGGTTTGACCATAGTAAACAAAGTCACAGTCAAGGCAACTGACTTTGTATACCACACATATGGGCTGAAATGTGATGCGTTTGTCCTTTGGTCTTGGGAAGCAAGTGCGCAACGTGTTGAGTGATTCAAACCCCCTTTGACTCCGTTGTCGCGCAAAACTTTCGATACTCTTTCAGTTACGCCTTTCACATAGGGTAGAACAACAAACGCAGTTTGTACTTCATCCGAAGTGTTGCAGTTGAAACGCGATGATTGGCTTTGTGATGAGAGTCGCTACTCTTGATAAACCGTAATGGATAATTACTGTTCATCAAAACTTTGACCAAGTGCTTCTTTTCTTTGCGTTTCCCTGCGCTTGTTGATGGAACTTTCTCCGCTCTCTCAAGGAGGGTATTCACCACGGACCTCTTGTATTGAATTGGATGATGAAAGTTTAAATCAAGATATTTGTCAAAGTGCGTTGGTTTGCGGTATACGTTAACCTTTATGTGGCAGTTCATTCTAGTTGTTGCGGTGTCTAAGAACGAAAGGCCGTTGTCGCCTTCGACCTCTTTAGATGCGGGTTGATGGAGTTCAGGTGATCATGGAACTCTTGCACTTACTCCTTTTGTATGCATACGTGGCTGTCATCAGCATATCTGTTCGGTTGGGTTCGCCTGTGAGTGCCACCATGGCCAATTTACTGATGGAATTTGTAGAGAACAGGGCGATTTCAACAGCTGCCCATCCTCCAAGATGGTGGTACAGATATGTTGATGACAGCCGCATTTGCCTAGAAAAGGAGTATATGCAAAAGTTCCATGTGAACCGTTAAGTAAATCGTTGCTTTTTGCAAACCTTCAAACCGAAGAAGGCAGAAGCTTTTCGGTCAAAACGGTTTTTTTTTTCAAGTTCTAAACGTTGATGGACAATTCAATAGTCAGTGCATAAAGTATTATGCCATATCCTGACTGCAATTTTAGTATTTTTCGTTTAATTAACTTTGAACCTTTTATTGAGAAAACATTCATAAAAATAAGGTAAGGTGCTTACCTCAACCCATGCAGTAACTGCTCTGCATCCAGATCCTGATAAACGCAACTTGCTGTGGTCATGTTTGAGACTTGGTGACACCACCACCACAGAAGGAGCAAAAAATGGATCTTTGAATTTTATTTTCTGAAAATAAAGTAACAGTAAAGTATGTTGCTAATTTTGGCCAGCTCAGTTTCCAGCCACTTTTCACTAAGTCGCTATTTCTCGTCAGAAACTAATTTTAACAAAACAGGACTCTTCCCGATGCTTTATTGAAGTCTTTGCTATCATTACCTCCAATGGAGGCTTTCCTTTTGTAATTGTTGGTTTGCGGTGTATTAAATTACATAGCTGCATCTGCATTTTTTACTTATCCGTTTCCATGGACAAAATGAACGTTTATCAAGTTATCAATGCACACGGGTAGTCTGGAGAGCAAAAGAGAAGCGTACAATTCAATCCAGGCTCTAAGCCGAGAACAAGCCTAGCTTCCGACTGCTCTCCAACTTCCCAAGTGCATGCATAACTCTATAGATGCACAACTAAAAACAGGAACCAACTCTGTTGTATAACATAGTTAATAGAATTGGAGGGGAAAAAGCAAGCTAAATTTTAAACTAATAGCAGGACAGCAAAGGTCTTTTTTTGTGTAAGAAGAGAGGTTTCCTATTTTGTTTCGTTTCAAGATTTAAAAACTCTTTTTCTTTTTTCCTTTCTTTTGATTTCGTTAACCAAAAATAAAATACTATAAAGCAGAATACAAGTGTAAATCACTAGTATTTACACTGAAATTAAAATTGGCTGATTTTTGAGGAGCAGTCAGTGGCAAAGATCAGAGGAACTAATCGGTATAAACTAACGATAAATTAAGTAATTGAAACAAAACCTAAAACTGAAACGTTTTTACTAAAGCTCCAGGTCACGAAGCGCGCCAGCGGAGCACCATTGGTAAGAATATCTGGTAACCTATCCATGCGAGAAATTTTGGTTACGACGTCAGCGTACGTCAGTACAGACTCTGGGGAAGGGGGAGGGGAAGGAAAGTCCCAAGGAAACCAAAGAAGGAAGGACAATGCCATCTTTTCTTGGCGGGAAATCGCGCGGTGGTTTAGGCAACCAGCGTTTTTCTTGGCGGTAAATCATATGACCATTGTCGCTTTTGAAAAAAAGGTTTCTTTAAAAGCTTGAGCTTATTTAGCAAAACGTTTTTTCGACAGTGTTGAATTTTTAAACTTGACAAAAAAATATCTAATATCTATAAATGGGACGAGAAACTTTAAGGGAGTACTCAGTTGTCTTTTTGGTGGAAGGCGAAAAGTTCACTGAGTTGCAAAAGTTGCCTTCGAAGACTTCATCTTTGTTATGATATGCTGTGAACTCGGTCGGAACATCGCTTGAGTTCGCAGCATTTGGAAGCGGTCCAAACGCCAAATATAGCAGAGCTAGTGCTTTCCTTTTTTCCTGCCCATAACCATGGTTTTTGCGGCGGTCTGAACACATTTTCCCTGGAAAAACACCTGCGTTTTTAATCACGATCGAGCTGTGATCGATAAACACCATAAGTACTAATATATAGATTTAGCCATGCCTAAAAGCGGAGCCTCCAAGGAATAAACTGGTGCTTGTTTCTCAAAAATAGTCCTGAAACCTTTCGCTCTGAAATATATTTCGGGGCTTTCTTTGGCTCGTTCCCTTTCGAAAAGTGTTTCTCAAAAAGCCCGAAAGTGTTCCGAATTGTCCTCCAAGATTTTGAGGATCTGTTCTGTAAAACCAAGCTCGAAAGGTCATTCTAGACGCTGAGCACAGCTTAATTTTTTTTTTCGGGCATCAAACTGAACACATATTTTACTCAGGAGCAGTCTTTCTTGGTTTTTTAAATGTTTCCATATCCTGTCATTAACTGTCAAGGTTTGTCAAATCTCCTTGGATTATTGGCTGTTGGCTTGAATGAACTTGAAACGGCGCTCATGTACAACAACAAAATAAAACTTATTCTGAAGTAAATGGGTTATCTTCATTGCGTTCGGATGCTCAGTTAACAAATAACATGAACTGCCCCTATTAGTCTGGTCAAAATTTATACCATCGAGATTGAAAACGAGCAAACACCAAACACGCTTTAAATTACGGCATAAGTTTTGCGGATGCGAAGTAAGCTCATTTAAAGTTAGGCGCTTTGAGTAACGCAAAAAAACTTGCTTTTCGGAAGCTTTTCGGATAAAATAGTCTTAAACCGACAACTGCTTCGCTTACTATTGAAAAGTTCTAGGACAAGAAAATCAACAATTGCACAAACCGATCCGACAGTAAAAATTGAAAGCAATTATTCGCCGTAAGTGATGCTTGTGCAGTTGCCTTGCGACTGTGCTTTGACCTACTGTTATGAATAAACAAACACAAAATAATAAACAGAGAAATCATTTTTGAAAAAGTTTATTCGAAAACCCGTAAGTTTATACTTAAATGCAATTCGCATTACACTTCCAGCATGGCAAAATATTCTAAGACTACATCTGTCACAAATCTGAGCTCGTTTTCTAATAATTTTTTGAAGTCAAAAGTAAATGACACATTTCTAATGACATAAATTCAATTTCAAAATGTTATTTCTTTGACCGTAATAAATACTCAAAATCATGCACCTTAAACCCTTTAAAAACTTCACTTACTCGGTTGTGTTTCAGAACAAGGCAAGCTCTCCGCCGTGAAGAAAACAAAGCGATGAGGTCCTTTGAAGGCAGCTTTCGTAACTTGAAGTTTTCGCCTACTACCAGTATTCTTTTTGAACTTTTTCTTTCCATTTATAGGTATTAAATGTTTTTTTCTCAAGTTTAAAACTACAGTACTGTCGAACAATCGTTTTGCTAAATAAACTTAAGCTTTTAAAGAAACCTCTTTTTCAAAAGCGATGATGGTCATGCGATTTCCCGCCAAGAAAAACGCCGGTTGCCCAAAAGCACCGCGGGATTTCCCGCCAAGAAAAGATGGCATTCTCCACTCCCGGTCGGGTTGCCTTGGGACTTCCCTCCCCCTCCCCCAGAGTCTGTACGGACGGATGGACGGACGTACGCTGACGTCACAACCAAAATTTTTCGCATCGATACATTACCAAATTTCCTTAGCAATGGAGCTCCGCTGGCGGGCTTTGCCCGCAGGCTCCGCTAAAACTAACACGAATTTTGCAGTGGTAATTAGTGTGGCCCAATGGGCATCGCGCAAACTAGCGAAGCGGCTGGTTAGGGTTCGATTCTCAAAGGGGAAAAAACTTTTTTTATTTAACGACTTCAATGAGAATATTTTCTGAAATTAATAAGCAACTGCGAAAAATAACTGTGAAGCTCCGGTTTTAGGCTTGGCCAAATCTATACATTAGACTGGGAATTCTATCAATTCTACAGACTGTTTTTTCGTGAAAGCAAGAAAGTAATATGGCCACGATTATAAACAACTAAATTCGACAATGATCATTCCATCTAATTTTGGGACAAAAAATAAGGATGCTACAACAAATGGTTTTCTTGCGTAAACAAATCTTACCTGGCATAAAGCGTGGGTTTGTTGTTGAGATGGCGATTTGTTGTTAGTGAATACCAGACTGTCAGTCAAGGTAAAATTCTCAATCCCCAGATTAGTGAATGCCAGCCAGTTCTGTAAAAATAGTTGTTATTAGCTTACGTCTCGTTGTACTTTCCTTGCACGTGTAACGTTAAAAGAGTCCGTTTATGTGCGTAAATAGACATTTTGATGTCACCTTGAAATGTAAGCCTTGTAGATCAGTTGTCAAGGAGATACTAAAAAACAAGGACAGAGTGAGGAAACTAGAGCATGTTTCAAATACGTCCTCAGCCAGAGAATTTCGTATAAATAAATCATTCTATCGATTTCGACCTCAAATGCAATAGTAACAGAGCGTTTTCATACCTATCTTGGTTGCAACTAAAACTGAATGAAATGTCTATTTTCTTCCGTTGTTATATAATTCAACAAAAAAATCTTCCAAAAAACCAACGATTTATCCTTGTGTTTTGGAAAGTAGTTTTGTTTCCTAAATATCATGCCTCTCACACTCTCAGTTAAACAATTCAGCTAAATTGTGCTATACAACGTTCTTTCAGTGCTTTGTTTCAAGTCATTTGTTGGGTAGACCTTGCATAAAGCACATGCTTTGCGTTTCGAGTATAGCTTGAGATGTGCTCTACTTACAACTTTTACGTTTTTATGGAGTCCAGCAAAAATCTTAGTTTCCTTGACAGAAGCTAGAAAATGTCCTCGCGCAAGTCCTCCACCCACATGGCTGAAGCGTCCTGAGGTCTCTTGATCATGAGGAAGTGGTGACTAGCAGTTACAAGGACTTTTGGACAAGTTGAGAAACGCTAAAAAGGTATTAAATACATCTATGAGCCATAACAGTTTTTTAATTACGTAAATGCTTTTTTCCCTCGATGTTTTCGCTTTTTTCGCGACTTTTAAAGTAAACATAATGAAAAAGAAGGGGGAGTGGAATCGATGAAGTATAGAACATTGTTAAGAATTAGTCGGTGCATTTAATTAAAATTCACAGTTAATAATTAGCAGATGAACACCAAAACGGTCCACAATCACCCGCAGGTGCTTGTGTGTGGGGTGAACTGTCTGGGGGGTGTGTATAAACATTTTGTCTCTCTTTTAATTTTTTTAATCTTGTCTTATTTCCTAAAAATTTACGTATATTACCCCCTTAAGATATCAAACTGTTGACAATGGAATGAATTAAGAACGTTTAAAATACTAAAATATAGAAAGGAATAAGGAGAAACTGTGGTAGATAAAGACCGAAGGCAGTTGGCAGTCGAAATGAATAACAACAGAAAAGGATAATTGGGAGTTTTAGAAATCACTGAACCTTTGCAAGAGGTCAATTGTTAATTTAAAGACGCGAAGGAACTCGGAGAACAAGAGAGAAAGAATGAAGTATAGAAAGGGAGAAAACAGGAAACTTTAAAATACCGAAACAAAGAAATAAAAGAATTGAGAGAGTTTAATATAATGTCATACAACATAAGGAGGGCATTGTAAAAGTTTGAAAAAAGATGAATTACGAAAAGAGATTAATTAGAAAAGAAAGGAATCGAAAATAACTAAATAGAGAACTGTGTACAGTCTAGAAAGGAAGAAAATGTGAAAGATTGAAATAAACTGAAAGTAAAGATGCTAACCGGTGTCCAGAAGGTCATGGTTCCCGTCGGGGACTCAGATTTTTTCTTTTTCCCACGCTCGCGACATGCTGAATATTCCATCTTTTCCCAAATCAACTTTATTTAGACACGCGACATTAATGAGCCTAAAGAAGGCTCGTTACAAAAATGTACGTGTATCTACAACAATAATAAATTAAGAAAAATTAAAAAAAAACTAAGAATAAAAAATGGATAGGGGCCTAGGATAAAATATTAAATGATGGCAAAAAATATGGATAAACTATCTCTAATAAGAGCAAAAAGAGTCTCTGCTAGAGTCTCTGCTAGAGTCTCTGTCTGAGGTTGTAAGCACAACTGTCACGAATTAGGTTAAATGCTTCAGTGAGGTACTCAGGAGCTTTACTGTGCATAATTTTGTACCTCATAATTGCAGTATGATAATGGCGACAAACTCCAAGATTGTGACACTGAAGCATCCTCAAAACATCGGCTGATCTAATTTCCAAGTCACTTTGAGTGATGAACTGAGCTTTGCATGACTTGGTCACATGGTACAAAATCCGCCAAGCTGTATGGCAAATGTAGCAGTGGGACATCAGAAATGAAGAGATGACAGCCATTCAGATGTCAATTCCGTTATTTATTGATGCCCCTGTTCCGTTGAACCAAAGACCACGCCAACACGGAAGGAGAGCCGTATTTAATGATCACAATCAGCAATCACAACCAAATAAAGAATTCGATCTAAAATACAAAGAAACTACGTGGGCACTAGGCCTTACAAATATTCAAAATAAACGAGAAATTAACTGGAATCAAACTAAGAACTTACTTCTATGACTGCCTCCGTAATTGGCGTACATATACACAACTTGTTGAACTTCTTTTCAAACTTCTTAGCGAACTTACAATCTTAAACGGGTTAGCAAAACGGCAACTGAAAACTACGCTCGGTGACGCGACTTAAGTTACACGACTTACGCTATGCTATTGCGATACTTAAATTTAAAAGGCGCGCGCGCAACATTAAACCGAGACAGCGCGCGCGTCCAAAGTAATTAATAATTAAAAGCAGATCGTTTATCAGAGCAGTCCCACTGGGCCATTTGCCATCCAGTATAGCGGATTTTGTACCATGTGACCAAGTCATGCAAACGGCTAATTCTCCCTGATAGGCCCTTGTTTAAACCTGCCCAAACTACGTCACCATAATCAAATAATAGAAGAAACGACGATTTGTAAATTTTGATTAAAATTTTTTTCTTGGGACAAACTTGCAAGGCCTTCAGATATCGTCATTACAATATGGTCAACTTGCGTCGACCACGACAAATGTTCGTCAATGTATATGTTGAAGTTCAATTTCATCCTTGGTTCAATTTTTATTTTCTTTTGTTTCGAATTCATTATCATATATTAACATAAAAAAGAACAAATAAAAATAAAAATTGAAGCAAGGATAACCGATTGAACCACAACACAAACACCAAAAGATTTACTATCCTTTACCCTCTTTATCGGATCGTCACCCAATTTGATTCGGAGGGGGAACGCCGGTTGAGCTGCTTTGTGTTTAGAACAAACTAAGAGATACTGGGTTTTAACTACGTTTAAACTTGAAGTATTGGCGATAAGCCGCTGTCCAATGCTTTCTACTTCGTTATTGACCATGCTTTCTAGATCGCTAAAGCAAGATGCCGTGAGAGTTAAATTTGTATCGACAGCAGACATCCGTGCTTTTGAGTAATTTAGAGAACAAGGTAGATTATTAATAAAGAAAAGAAATAACAAAGGACCTAATATTGATCCCTGGGGTACTCCACAGGAAATAGGTTTATCTTTCGATGGAAAACCGTTAATTTCGCGCCTCTGATGTTTATTACCAACACAGAAGAGCTATAATTTATTCAATAAAGTATTATGGTCAGTTGTGTCAAAAGCTTTAGCCAAGTCAAGAAAAACAAACGAAGTAACAAGACATTGTCAATGTTGAGGTACCATTGATTGCAAGCGTCAAGTAAAGCTGCGGCAGTGGAATGTAACGATCGAACACCTAATTGGTATTTGCTTAACAATTTGTTGTCCGAAAAATGTGCACAGATTTGTTTATAAACAAGCTTTTTCATAACTTTAGAAATAGAAGACAAAATGGAAATTGAACGATAGTTGTTTCGATTTGATGTACTATTGCCCTTATGAAGCGGAAAAATCTTCGCAGCTTTCCAGTCACTGGGGACAAAACTGCTCAGTGGAAATTGATGCGTAGAAAAGAAAACAAAGGGGCTCAGCAATGATATCAGCTGCGATTTTGAGTAATTTGTTTGGAATGCAATCTAGACCAGCTGATTTGTTGGTGACTGACTTTTTAAGGATGTTTAATTCTTCAGACGGTTGAATATCAGTTAAGTTGAAAATTGGTGAAGTAGAGTTTAAATAATGATAAAAAGGCAGTGGGTTTTGGAAGTTGTGAGGCCAGCCGAGGCCCGATGTTTGCAAATTGGCTATTAAGAAAATCTGCAATTCTTTTTGGCTGTTGATGGAATGTACTTTATCAACAATAATTTCGTTGATAATAGAATTTCTACATTTTATTGAATTAATAGTTTTCCACATTTCTTTCAGATTTCCAGAGCTTTCAGAAAATTTCGCATTGTAAGAGCACCTTTTTGAATTCTTTATTTCCCGGTCAACCTTGTTTCTAAGAGACTTATAGTAGGACCAAAGTTTTAGCCGTGTCTCTTTTGATGATAACCAATTTAATCTCACGGGTAAGCCAAGGGGAGGCCCTATGGCGTGCACGTTTAGTTTTGACTGGAGCGTTCTTTCCAAGCCAACCACATGGTTTCAGGATCGTTGAAATCGTTAAGAGTGCCCCAAGGGAGACTAGTTAATTCGTTACAAAATTTGAGCAGGTCAAATTTTAAAGAGGGAGAGAGAGGCAGAACGAACTGGGGAGCTGACGGGTGCCATGAAAGAAAAACAAATTGAAACTACCCCTTTACTTATTTTATTGTAATCAATTATTCCTATACTGTTACAACCTTAACTATTACAATTGTTGTGTGTTATTAAGAAAGTTCAGTATGTTGCCCCTTTCCTGACCAGTACCAGTATTCGACCAGTAACGTTTTACGTTGTGTCACGCTTAGTGGCGGCAAGGAGAAAACACCAAAAAGAAGATAATTATTTTAGCTTTTGACTGGTTTTCTGGCCGAATGTTTTTGCTCAACGGAGACTTGGAAAAGGCGCCGCTCTATTAAAGTCAGCAAAAAGTCGAAGATTCAGTTGGAGATCAGATCATTTATCTCTACTTTCACTGGCCCTCGATTTGAATTTGATTTGAAATCGATTTGAGTGTTTCTCGATTTGACTTGAATTCATTTTTTGAATAACAGAAGTCAAAAATCTTCGACTTTCTTTTGGTGTCCGAAATTGCTGTACTAATTTTTTTTTTACATAATTAATTTTATGCTTTCGGTGTCATTGTAGTATAAAATATAGGCCACAGGAAATTCTTTTCAAACTTGCCTGGCTGGGTTGTTTCGCATCACTCCGTCTCTACATCAAGGACGACAGTTGCTCATCAAGATATTTTATAAAGAGTGCTCGACCTTTAATTTCGTACGTCGCTTGGCCAAATTGTAAACCTTTTGCATCAGTCGAAAACTGGGCCCTCTAAACGGATACTGGGCAACTAGGAGCTTGCCAAAGGTTTTAACAATTTACAAATTGCGGCACAGTTGTCTCATGTTAGATTGTCTCGTCTTATCGAGAAAGGGAAGATATAGCAGTTACAATATGAGGTGGCCAGACAGTGGGCAGCATACCATAGTGTTTTTAAGAACTAAAGAACTAACAAAATTAGCCCGTTATATTTTTGAAAAACGAAACGGTAAAAGTGACGGGAGTGGGGATATAAGTTTCCAAGTTCCTAGCGAACAAACACCTTCCAAAAATCACCTGAGGCCACTCCATAACTAGACTGATCATCACATTCCCATCTTGACGAACCCGAAAGAAACCAAATGGCCCCGTGTATGAAAGCAGGGTGATCGTATAATCTGTTTTGATCTCTCTCATGCCCCCATTTGCCAACTAGATAAGAGCCTCGCTCGTAACCCCACTTTTTGCAAGCTCGTGCTAACACCGAGTTGTCATCATTCATGATGACAAACGAACCACACGAGGCGGGCTGAACATCCGTCTGACCGCTGAAGTACTGGACCACAGCTTCACCTTTGCTGTTTCTTGCCGTGGTGATGTGGAATGTGTGCCCTGGTTGTTTTTTCTTGCAGTGGAATCTCAGTTGAGTGAAATGCAACTGTTTTCTCAGCTCTTTCATAGCGCTTTTTGTGAGTAACATCTGCTTGCTGCTTATTCCACGGTATGAAGTCTTAACTGGCAGCCGAGGAGGAGTTGAGCTTTGCATCACAAGGCTGGACACAAGAAGCCAACCTCCTGAAATCAGACAAGGGTGGCATGTGATGAAGCAAATACAGCAAGGAAAATAGCCAATAAAGGAAAGATTCTAAGCATTAATTTTAAGTTGAAAATATACGTATCAAGAAAATTTAATGGTCTCCATTAAGATTTAAACAATAGCCCTTTGTTCTCAGTGACGCTTTGGAAATTCATGACGAACTTTGAGGTGCAAAAAAATGTTATGCAAATTAGCTAGCTGCACGTTGAATTACTTATTTGCATAAGTAATTCAAAGCCAAGGTTTGACACCCCTCGCTCTCTTTAGGTGTTAGCTGAATACACTAGAAAATCAGGCAATCGCCCACAAAAAAGTAATTCAAGCTCCCCTAAACTGAAATGCAAGTAACCACAATTCCGGATTACTGAAGATACAACACTAATTAGTAAGCGCTTTGTCCATTTTACTGAGCAAAAAACAGTCACACATTTTTTAATTGTCCTTTTTGAAAATTGTTCCTCAGAACAAAACTAAAATAGTCTTCCGAACCCGACTAAAACAAATGTACACGTACTATCACAGTAATAATAAAACGGCATAGACATAAATTTACTGGCCTTTTTCAGTCTCAGTCAGTCAGATACTATAAAGTGTTGGTAAACTCAAGAATACAATTGTGCAATAAATTCTCCGTCCCACTGCCTGTAAGACCGGGAAAACGGTTTTCAAAACGTATATATTCATTAAACACTATATACAGGAGCCATCAGATCATATTCGAGCCGTAATAAAACGTAACATTTAATGTAAATCGATTGTACTTGAAGACCCCGCAATCGGTTATTTTTTGTTTTGTTTTGTCTCTGTTTTGTTTCTTTTGTTTTGCACAAATAATAGAATCTTCCAGTTATATGTATGCTACCTAAAGATTACAGAATAAAGTAAAGCGCGATTTTGACATTCTGCTTCCGGTATAATTATGCTACCCAAGGAAGACAGAATAAGCTAAAGAGCGAAGTTACAAATTCCGCTTCCAGGTATATGCTACTCAAGGAAGACAGAATATGTTAAAGAGCGATGATAGAAATTCCGCTTCCTGGTATATGCTACCCAAGGAACACAGAATAAGCTAAAGAGCGATGCTAGAAATTCCACTTCCAGGTATATACTACCCAATGAAGACAGGATAAGATAAGTACGATGTTAAACTTAACGCTTCCAGGTATATTCTACCCAAGGAAAACAGAATAAGCTAAAGCACAATGATAGCAATCAAGTTTCCAGGTACAGCATATTATCTAAGGAAATCAGAATAAAGCTAGAGCCCGAAGCTAATATTTCGCCTCAAGGTATGTACAAAATCGTAATTATGATTGCTACTTATTAAGGTCTCTTGTCTCTTTTTGTCTCGATTCCATAGCATCGTGGATCGGCCGTCGTTAAGATGGCTCGATAGTCTAAAATTGACAATTTTAGGAGCAATTTTTCAAACAGTTTGCCTTTCATTCATGGCCTCTTATCAAAGTCACAACACTGATAACTCCTTAAGGCATACTTTCCATCACATTGTTGGTACATTCCTTACATTCCAGACGAACCACACCCCTTCAAAGAGACACACCCATTTCCGCAAGTCAATTAAAAGGCATATTGGCAAACACAATATCTCATCTCTGCTTCAGAAAGGACAGTTGAAATTTGGCACACTGGTAGCTAATGACCAGAACTGTGCAATGAACTAGAATTATCAATTCACCATGAAATGTTTTCGAATGACACTCACAAACAAAGTACAAAAAATTCACATGAGGTTGTTTGGACAAAACAGCAATAAATCAAGACAAACTGCTCGAAACCCTGCTATTTAGTTCATTGCACAGTTCTATTGATATGTAACCTTGTGTGAAAATTTTATTGAATTATTCCAAATACTTTTTGAGATATTGTGTTTACCATGCCCAAATACACCTAAGATACGGAATTTAAGAAAATTAAATATAAAGTTCAGTCACACAATTTCATTCATAGTTCAGTCTTAAAAGGCTCCAGCTGCATAACGTGGGCCTTCAAGTGCCTCCAAAGTGTCAGTGTACCCTTTCTTCCAGTTTCTTATTTGTCTCCTTCTCTTCTGTGAATGCTCACTGCTCTTTCTGCGAGCATGGCGCAGTCTGTCGTGATCAAGTTTTGAGCAGGCATTCTCACAGTGCACTCCTGGGCTGATTCTCAACTCCTCGAGGACCAAAATGATGGAACCTGCACCATCATTGAAGTGTGAAACTGCAAGGAACACAGCAAGTTCAACTGTGTTCAGCCCAGAGTGGGTTTCTTTAGTGGCCCATTGCCAAATCAGAGCATTGATGGCTTCATTTTTATTCTGCGTCCCTCCATGCAGACAGCGTTTGAGGAGGTCTACATCACTCAGATCTTCAAAGATAGGGGAAATGGTATCAGCAACAGCCCTGGGAAGAGGATGGTTATGCTCATAATCAGAGGTTCCCATGGCTAAATCCCTCTGATAGCCACACCAGGAATCCTCTCCAGGGGGACACAGGTCATGGTCTGGGCTGTCATCTGTTGACTGGGAATGATGCCAAATGGCCATGACAGCATTTTGCATCTCTCGAATGTCATGAGTGTTGTTTCTGATAGCATTCCCATAGTAAACCTGAAGTTTGTCAAATGTCTTTTAGTTAGCCTTCCAGTACCACCAATTGACTTACCATCATCAAGATGCGTTTGACCCAGCCTTGTTTTCAGTGAGCGGAGGCGGGAGCCAAGACGCTTTTGAACATGGCCGACACATTCAAGCTTGGTAACTTCCTTATTACCGTAAACTGCTTCCTCAACAATAAGTCTGTGGGCCTTACTATCGCCATCTCCCAAAAATTCAGTGTATCGAACAGAGTAATTGTCAACTGACCGCTGAAATATAGCTAATAAACCGGAGGCATCCATTGACGCTGAGGAGCCCAGGGAGTTAGCCTCACAGAGATGCTGGTGTCCTTCCCACTAGTCATGGAATTCTTGGCTCCCTTCCTTGTTCCTACACACAGTACATTCCTTCAGTCCTTTGACATAACCTCAACATTTAGCACTTTACCAGTAATGGTTGACAGAGCAGTGACAATGCCATAAGAGGATGAGTATCCTCTTTTCCTCCAAGTGACATCACCTGAAACTCCGATGTCAAAGATCCCATCTTGTTCAGGTTCATAAAAGGACTTTACCTCTTCCACAGCATTTCCCATACTTTTTTTTGCAAACAGTCTCAGCAGCATTTTTCACAGCAGCAACATGGTCTCTGTACGAGTTCTCATTCATGGGGGAGGGCATGTTCATAACACCAGTAAATTTTGCAAGAGCTTGATGGCCAATGCCAGTGTTTCTTGTAGCCAAGACAATTCTACGGTTTACCTCAAATGCTTGGCTCCCTCCAATTTTTGAAGAAGTATAAAATCTCTCAGACAATTTACAATTTCGATTCTTACACTTCAGCATAAGCAGGGATGCGAAACCCATTTTGGCACTGCCATCTTCTTCCAACTCGACATGACCATACTTGCAAACAGGGCAACGGAACAACTGAAAAACTGAGGCAAGCACGGATATATCAACAAAGCGAAAGCCTTCTGGCCCGTTTGAATCTTCTTTGCTTGAGCTACTGTTTGATTCACCTCAAGGTTCGTCTAGTTTTCTCACTGATGCTGGAAAAGATTTCATTTCAATTGCTTCAGCGCTCAAGGGCCGCGTGGTTTCTTCGGCGTCGGACTCTTTGGATTCTTCGGACGATTTTTCGCGCGACTGAAGCTTCATTTTCCTCTTTCTTTTGCTTTATAGTATACCTGTTACCTGCAAACCTCCTTTTCTTGCTTCTACCGCTCCTAAATTTCTTCTTTGGAGGCATTTTGTCAAGACGTTTCACAAGAAAAATTGTCAACAATGGCGATTCAAGCGATCCACGTTTTACGGCTTTTGCCGCCTCGTGTATTTACAATGTAATGTCCCCAGACTCTTCACCAGTCCCCTAATTGTTCAAAATCGCTCCTACACAGCTTTCACTGGATTTGGATCAAAACATGGCCAGTTTTTGCTTGAAAAACAACGCGTAAACAACTCTGGTTGTCATGACAACCATCCAAATGACACTGAGCAGGTTCACAAAAGGCTCTAAAACAAATTTATACAACAAGAAAATAGGAAAAAACAAACTTTTCTTAAGACTACAATGACTTAAGATGCCTTAAAAAAGAGTTTCAAAAAAATCACATTTTTGAAGAATTTTGGCCTATCGAGTTAAGACGCGCGCGATTTGCAAAACCTCATATTTCCCGCCAGCATGGTGTTACACGCAAAACACAATTGCAACATAATGCTTTGAAGAAAACCACCCAAGAGGTCGCTACAGTATTTAAGTTGGGAAATGGAAAAATTCTGTACTTGAAATACAATCAGTAAATATCAAAAGGAAAACGCAGTGAAGCTGGGAGATATGTTTGATACATGGCGGACACGTTCGCCGCAATCAACAACAAGCTCGATAAAGCCCTAAATATTGCATCAAGGAAGTCGAGGACCTTAAACGAAAGCAAGGCAGTCTCGAAGAAAAACAAGGAGTTGGAAACTAGTCTAAACTTTGCCCATTCTTCGATAGAATTACTAAAGAAGGAGTTAGCTACACAAGACTCAGTTATCAAGGAGCTCAAACGAGATGTGAAGTTGCCAACCAAGCAAGCAAAGGAAGAAAAACAAAGGGCTATTAATCTCAAAAGTCCCAGTCGGCGAAACAACCTGAATTTCTTTAATATACCAGAGCAAAAGGATGAGTCTTTCGAAAAATTTGAAAAAATCCTACGAAAGTTTATGGCGGAGGAACTCAAACTAAGCAAAGAAGACGCAGACGATATATCTTTGAGCGTGTCCATCGCATTGGAAAATCAAGTTCTACCGATAAGCCAAGGCCATTAATCGCAAAGTTTATGTATCACAAGGACAAGGAATTCGTTATATCTCATGCCAAGAATCTCCTCGGCACAGATTTCACTGTCGCCCGCGACTTTCCAAAAGAGATTGTGGATAAACGAAACTTCTTGTCCCCATACTGAAAGAGGCCAAGAAAAACGGACACGACTCCAAGTTAGTTTATGACAAACTTTATATTAATGAACAGTTACACAGGCCATAATCTTTTTGTTTCATAATGTTAATAAGTCTGGTTAGGAGTCAAAATGTAAAGACTTTTTTTTTCCTTCTTTCATTTTTGCCCGTTTTCTTTGGGTCGTTTTGCAAAGCTTTTCTCAGTCAAAGCACGAGTCCTTGTGATTGAGCCGTGAAGAGCTCTATAGTCATTTGTGTGTTTCTGTGTTGATTGATCGTTAATGCTGTTGATTAATGTCATTAACATGTATAGTACAAGAGCTCAATTTTTACCACGCTTGGACTGTGCCTCTTTTACAAAGGCGAAAATCAGGAGTGCAGGTATGTACACTTTTGTTAGAACTTTTCCTTTTCGCACATGGCTTTTGACTTGTCTTGTATCACGTTAAACGTCAGGGGGCTAAACAATATACGTAAAAGAAGGCAAGTCTTTAGATGGCTACATGGGCACAAGTTCTAAGTCATTTTCCTCCAAGAGATTATAGTTCGCGGAATTCAGAGAAAATTTGGTCTGCCGAGTGGGGAGGAAAAATCGTTTACTGCCATGGAACAAAACATAGCAGCGGTACTTTAATCATGTTCAATCCATCCCTTGATATAGAAGTGGAAAAATTGGGAAGTTGATCAGAAAGGTAGACAAATTATTTTGCGCGCTAGAATTGATGATGTCGTGTTTATCTTTATCAACGTTTACGCTCCGAACGACCTCAGAAACCAATTGGAATTTTTCGAAACCTTCAAAAGAAGCGTTCGAAAATACGCTGATGAAAACATTATTATAGGTGGTGACTTGAACTGTTGTTTAGCGCCTAAAGACAAAGAAGGTGGACGTCCCACTGAGCAAAAGAAACAATAGATTCCATCAATAGTCTATGTAAATCCTTTAATCTAGTCGATCTCTGGAGAAAACTTCATCCTAATGACTCTCTCTTCACCTGGCATCGTAAGTCATTAGCAATTCGGTGTAGGCTTGATTACTGGTTGGTGTCAAAAACTCTGCTCTCGCAAATAAAGGAATGCAATATTATTTCATTATCCTTTTCCGATCATGCCGCCGTTTCTCTTAAAGTTCAATCAAACGACTTTGTCAAGAGAGGACCTAGATCTTTCAAATTCAATAACTCACTCCTAAATGAGTCATGTTTCATGGAAGGGTTGACAAAAAAAATCCCTGAGTACAAAGAAAAATACAACTATTTGGAGAATAAAAGGATTTATTGGGATATGCTAAAAATGGAAATAAGAAGCTTTACAATCTGCTACTGTAAACGAATTGCAAAGGAGAAAAAGAACGAAGAGGCCATGTTACAACAACAACTCTCCTCGCTTCACAGGGTAATGTGCGAAAGCCCCTCACCAGATATCATAGCAAAGTACTATGAAGTAAACCTCAAACTCGAGCAGATCTCAATGCGCATCACTGAAGGGGCCATGAGTAAAGCAAGATAGTGCGAACAAGGGGAGCGAAACACTCGATATTTCTTCAATCTCGAGAAGGGAAATCACTCAAACGAGTACATCACTGAGCTAAAACTTGAAAATGTGACTTTAACCAACCCCACCGAAATCTTAAACGAGGAATATAGGTACTACAAAAATCTTTACACTTCTGCTTCCACGAATCCAGATAAGCATGATCTTGCTGAATTTTTCGATAGTTCTACACTTCCAAAACTGACCCCACGGCAAGCTGACAATTACAACGGCCTGTTGACGAAGAAAGAATGCTTTACCTCTCTTAAACAGTTTTCCAAGGGTATGTTGCCCTGTTCGGATAGTCGAACTGCAGAGTTTTACCTAGCATTTTGGGAACTATTAGGACAAGAACTTGTTGATAGCCTCAACTACGCTTTTCAGATGGGTGAATTGTCAATTTCGCAAAAAAGGGAGATCATCACCCTTATTCCAAATAAAAATAAAAATAGAGCTCTTTTAGATCACTGGAGACCAATCTCGCTGCTCAACACTGATTACAAAATTGCCACCAAAGCTATCGCGACCAGAATTTCGAAAGTTCTACCCTTTCTTATAACTGGAGATCAGACCAGTTTCATTAAAGGCCGCCGTATTACACAGAACGTACGTTTAATAGCCGATATTATAGAATGCACAGAATCGCTTAATATTTCAGGCATAACTTTGTTTCTGGATTTTAAAAAGGCCTTCGATAGCATAGAATGGAGCTTCATATTTAGAGCCTTAGAAACTTTTGGTTTTGGTTCCCCCTTAATCCAGTGGATCAGGACGTTTTACCACAACCTTCAGAGCTGTTTTGTAAATAACGGTCATGTGACGCCCTTCTTCGAATTTATAGAAGGCGGCGTAAGACAGGGGTGTCCGCTTTCCGCTATTCTCTTCGTAATTGCGGTTGAATTCTTAGCAGACTCCATAAGAAATGACCAATCGATAGAAGGTATAATTATTAAAGGAAAGGAGCACAAGATATCTCAATACGCAGACGACACATCATGCTTTGTAAGCGGCCTAAATTCCATCCAAAAGTTGTTTTAGAAATTAGAGGTGTTTAAAAGGTGTTCAGGGCCGGAACTTAACAAATCCAAAACAGAGGCAATGTGGCTTGAAAAAAACAGACCGCAATCTGCTAGTCCTTTTGACATAAACTGGCCTCATAAGTGTATGTGTCTAGGCGCCTGTTTTTCCCACGATTCGGAAACATCAACAAAAGATAATTTTGAAAAGAAATTGCTCTCTTTAGAAAAATGTCTTAATATCTGGTCCTCAGGAGATCTAACACTTTATGGGAAAATAAACATTATTAAAAGTTTAGCCCTTTCTAAAATATTTTTTGTCACCTCTGTTCTTAGCATACCTAATGGTTTTGCCGATCAGGCGAACAAGCTAATATCAAACTTTGTATGGAGACCTAAACCACCAAAAATCAAACGATCGACAATGATCGGTGAAATTAAACACGAGGGACTCAAAATTATTAAGAAATCCTTGAAATCAAGCTGGGTGAAACGTTTTTTAGCGCCTGAGATGCAGTCGTGGAAGATTGGCGGCTCCCGGTATTTAAATGTAATTCTCGCTAAAAACCTTGCCTGACTTACCGCTCTTACCGCAATTCTACAAAGACGTATTAAGTTCTTGGCAAGAGCTTGTAATTCATACTCCCACAACAAGAAAAGAAATAGAAGATGAGATCTTGTGGAATTACCACCTTATTACATTTGGCGGAAAATCTGCCTTCTATACTGAAGAGTGGTATAATGCGGGTGTAAGGAGCTTGTCGGATATTTTAAACGAAGAGGGGAAGCTCATGACTTTCCCTGAGTTTACGCGGAAGTACATGATCAAAACAAATTTTCTTCGTTATATAGGCTTGTGTAGCGCAATTCCAGTGTACTGGAGAGAAACGTTAAAGTGTGATGTCGGAGACAGTTCTGTATGCGAGGCGAATTCGTCTTTTCCCTTAGGCAACCTAGAAAAATGGACATGTCAATATGCACGTTCTCTTTACGTCTCGAAGATCTTCCAAAAGCCTCAGCAGAGGCTCGCCTCATAAGGGCTGGTTTCACCGATCAGAACATCTCGGCGTTACACAGCCTCCCTTTCAAGGTCACCAAAAACATAAAACTTTCCATGTTTCAGTTTAAAATAAACCACAATATTATTTACACTCGCGACAAACTCTTCGGGGCTAAAATTAGCGAGAACGATAAGTATCAATCCTGTGGCATTAAGCAGACCTTAGAGCATCTGTTTGCAGAGTGCCAGTACGTGGAATTCTTGCTGTGCACCCATGGTAACCCTGACGAATCCTGACAAAATCTATGCCCATCGTCCTAAAAACGTTCCTTTCGCACTCTTAGTTTTTGCCTGATAGTGGCACGTTTTTATTGGCTACACCGTTACCAAGGAAAATTAAACTATCAGCTTCCAAGCGTTTAAAATTCTATTAAAAAGTACATTGTCCACAGAGCCATGTTACGTTCAAGAATCCGTGAGCCTTTAGATATTTTCTTCTGTCTACAGCCTTCCTTTCGTACTGTGATTACATGTATACTTTTACTGTAATGCCTAGCGTTGAACTCAATCACTTCTATCGCACTTGTTTTATTGTATCTATTATTGTATTGTATTTCTATTGTATTTATCAAACTATTAGTGTTAGTTTAGTGCTCTCCTGTTCTGTCTGCTTATACTGTAATATATACTGTAATTTGGGTAGTTAGTGTACCGTGTAGTTAATTATAGTTTAGTACGTGTTTTTGTAATGGAATGTGGCGTTGTAATGTCAATAAAGTTTATTGCATTAAAAAAATGTCTTATACATGAAGCTCGAATAAATTATGTGGCTCGAATAAATTATAATCGGAGTCGTGAAAGCGCCACGTCCCATATGTCTTCTACCATCCATTTCTTCACATAAAAATCAGTAGCCTTAGTAGAAAAATTGATGGATGTCGGGTTCTTACTCGACCTACAAACAAATCAATGCAACTTAATAAAGACAATTATGCGCAGCTTTCTAAGAGGCATCGAGGAGAATTTGCAGGTTAACGTAATGTTGAATTAAATTCCCGCCAGATAACTCACACAAAATTATGATTTTTTTTTTTTGACAGACTGACCAAGTAAATCTAATAAAATCGCAATTGCATGCATCAGCCGGTTTTGATTGTCACAAAGGACTATAGTGGCCGTCTAGTAAAGAAAATATACCATAAAACTGAAACGACGAGCACATCTCTCGCCACATCATTACAAAGGGCGTGACAAGGGACTGACAAGCCTGAATACTTCTCTGGTCCTCTTTTAGGTTTTGTTTCCTGGCGTACGGTGACAAGTCGTGCGACTTAAACCCTTTGTGTTGATGGCATTCGACAGAGTCAAATGGAGATCCGAAAATCAGACATACCTACCGTAAAATTCACGCACTTGCGCTGACTGCGCTCGTTCTTTCCTGTAATAATCTTTGCTTTACGACGTGATCGCTTTTGTCATAATCTTAATGTAAGTCATGCTGTGAAATAACCACATGGACACATACCGACCGCACGTGTTGATACAAATCTCTACATTGCTGACAGAAATGATTTGCGTAAAATGACGCTTTTAATGAATGCATGCTGCGATTTTTTTCATGGCCAAAGTTCCTCATGTACCGAGATCACGACGAAGATTTCGAGAATGATCGGAAATTTCCGAAAAGCAAAACATCTCTAATTATGGGGTGGAGGTAAATTGCTCTTTGGAGAGTTTATTTTAACTGGGGTACCCAAGCGAAGGATTGCGCGTCTGTGCAGGCTCATGAAACTTAGGCGTCATCCAAACATTGCATCAAACTTATGCCTCCTCCAAGAATTTCATATATATTGTCTGCAATCTTCTTCAAAATAAATCAAAACAATTGTTGTTATACAATAAGAGTTCACTTGTGTGTTTGTGTCTTTGGTTTATCGAATCCGTCCTTTTAATCAGCACTTATTGATTACAAACATGATTCGCTTTGTAAGAGAGAAAGGCTTACAAAACCGCCTACAACTATTAAGCTAGCTTTTAAGGGGGCTCGAAACAGTTTTGTTGGGCGCGCGCAGGCTGGGTTCCAATTTACCCGTGAGACCCCCCAAAAAACACCAAACAAAAATGGCGTCGCGCTCTCCTCTGGATTTAATATTTTGCGCCAGTCTTTTAAAAGCTGCATGGAGGCAGGGCTCACTTTCTTGGTTCTGTCAGAAAGAACTGAAAATGACAGGAACTTAGGTGACAATTCACTTGAATCATGTTCTCTCTAATGTTATCAACGTGATTGTAAACTCAACTGCATATGAAGCGCAGTATATTCAGACGCTGTGCAAGCGAACCGTGCAACAGAGGACGGAGACTTCAAAACTCTATCATCTCCAGTAAAATCGTATAAAGCATTCTAGAATAGTCGCCTTTTGCCAAGTTTCTTTCACTGGCTGTTTTGACCTCGGAAGCCTTTTCTACTTCCAGGTCGCAGGAAAAAAGACTGGCACCGTTTCCGTGCCAGGGCATATTGTTCGCGAACGCCGGTTCGCGTTTTCTGAGAAGCATTCCCATTTAGAAAAAAGACAAAAAAAAGCACACTTTTACGGTGTTGTTAGGAAAAACAATGTAGACTACAGTAAAAGATTTTTATTGTCTTCACATCATGAAATAACAGGGAAAGAATTTAAAAGAAAAAATCAGTGTAGCAAAACTTGCAGTGAGCGAAAAATAAGCTTAATAAATTGTGAAACAGACAGATTTTGACTCAATAAAGGGACTTATTTATATCGAAATGTTGACTAACCAGCGTTACAAAGAAAATATTACAAAAAATCAAGTGAAAGATTCGCTTTTTATTTTGCTGAAGTGGTAGTTTCATTCTCAATTTTTACCGTAAATCTATTTACTTGCGAAAACAAAATTAAAAAACTTACAAGAGAATTTCAAAACAATTCACTGCGCACTATTTTTTTTATCAGCAGTCGGCTCCCTTTTCAAGTTAGTTTTCTGGGAAATACTCCACATTTCCGAATTAAAGAAGTGCTCTCTTATTTGCTTAAGGGATCGTGTCGATAGTTTGGTGGAAATTCCTTTTTTTTTTTTTTTTTTTCGTAATGCGAAGGAAAACCTACCTGTAGAATTATTTCAAAACATTAACCGCGCGCTATGTTTTGTAAATTCGTTTGGTACCAAATAGTCTAAATGTTCGGATAAAAGAAGTGGTTTCTATTTTGCCGAACTGATAATATTGATAATTTGACGGTTATTGGTTTATCCTGCGGCGAGAGTGGCATGACAATTTCAGCACATGCGCGATCGCCTATCTTGTGGTGTCGACATTTTCAAAATTTTGTAACTTGGGAAGAACATAATTCCGCTTCTGCTTGGTAAATTTCTTTGATTTTTTACGTGTTAACTCTAATATGCCCAAAGAGTTTTTCAAGCAAGATTAAAAAATTCTGTCAAACGGGAGAAAAAGTTAAAAGTAAATTCGAAAAAAGTGACAGAATTTTGCTTATAGGTAGCTTACTAGAATCAAAGGACGTATGCAAAATTTAAAGAAATTTCACCGTCAAATTTTCCAGCAAACTCAGGATATCTCTATTTTATGGTCATACTAAGAAACCCAACTGCGTTGCCATGGTAACAAATTTTTTAATGAGTCTACAAAAAAAATGATACTTTGATATTATCATTATTTTGTGGCAAAATTCGATCATGATTGGCCAACTCTAACCTAAATATTTTAACTCCCAAATATAATGCATGGAAAAAAACAGGAACCCTTTCGAGTCATCTTACAAAGCCATTCCTGATGGCGCCTCACAATAACACATTTTTCAGGCGGTACGCAAATTATCACACATGCACTGACTTTAACTTAACGCACTCAACTTTAAGTTCATGTTATTAAGCCCGCTCGATTGCAAATGCTACGAAAAATTCGGATGGCAATTCATTCCGTTAGAATGCCTATGAGAAAGTGTTTATATATAAAGGCAAGTTGCGTGTATACTTAATTAAAGCGTTCGAGTAACACCAAAGGCATTTTAAAAACGTCCTTTAACACCACAGGCGTTATAAAGGGAGGTGTAACTTTTGCAATCTATTGTTGCCTCTTTCTGTTCAGATTATTGACCAAGTGGATTTAAAATTGTTTTCTTTAAAGTGTGTAAGTTAATTGATTTTACACAAATCAATTAACTTGGTTTAGTTTGTCACGACCATGACAAAAAAATGACTTTCCGACGAAAGGCAAACCCATCAGCTTCTGAGTTGTAGGATGCTGTAATCCTTGAGCTAAAGGTAGATTTGTAAGGAGCTAGGTCATTTGTACCATCTAATGATGAATAAACGAAACGAGCAACTTCCAGCAGTTCTAAGCAAGAGCTTAAAAGAAGTGACTTTTAGTTTAAAAGAAGTGATTCTGAGCTAAAAATGAGTGATTTTGATTACCTCCGTCAGTTGTCATATCACAATACACCTTTAAAGGGTTTCCACTTCTCCCAGGGTCGATCCAGTACTCCCCGTCTCCTTTAGAGGAACCACTGTCCCGGATATCCTTGCAGGATTGAGCGGGATTATTGGAATACCAACCACGTATTTCTGAAGTAAAAGAAAAAACATATTAATCAAACTTAAAAATAGAATTAAAAACTTGTTGACTGCTAGCACACTGTAACAGACTTATTTATTGTTTGCTATACGCGTGTACAATAAAACACGGTAAGCCAAGTCAACAGAACCCCTGAAAATACAGAGAAAATAACTTCAAGGAAAGAAGCCACCTTAAAGGCAGGTACTATAGGTAGTAAAGCAGACAAGAAACCACAGATGAACAACAGTTATACATTTAAGGGAATAACTGGAGCACAATCTAATTAAAATCTTTACTTTTTAATAATATATAGTGACTTAATATCTATTAATGGGGAAAATACTCGATCTGAATGAAAAAATAATGCAAAAAAAATTAATTTACCCTGAAAGTGTTTTATTAAGAAATACCTGAATATCCAAAAAAAAGTAGTTGAAACTTACTAGTGCACTTTTTGCCGTCTCCAGAGTATCCAGGCTTGCAGGTACATTTGTAGGACCCCTCGGTATTATTACATACAGCATTGACATCACATTTATGGGTATTATTTGTACACTCGTCTATATCTAAAAGCAAATAATTTAATGCAATGTTTTTACACGTATCTCTTAAACACATCACTCTGCCACTGATATTAAGTAAAGTATGAACTAATAGGTTATACCAAAGCAGTCTTTTCCATACACAGTCTTGCCAATCACTTTAAATCACTTTAAAGAATAACCGTAATAAATTGCTGGCATGACGAAGCTGTGTGCAAGAGGACATAAGCCGAGGTTTCACATGTTATATGTATAATAATGTTGCAAGCAATGTTGTAAGCAGAAGGATAGTGTTGGCGAGCACTTCTTTACGGCTTTTGAAGACGTTTACAAAAAAACCCGAAATATCCAGCTCAATGCTGAAGAGAAATCTGAAAATTATTCATTGGAGCAACTAAAACGTTGGTAAGAGTGCAAAGAATTTAAAATACAGTGCGGACGCGACTGTCTCCAAGACTTGAAACATAATTTTCAGACTTAGTCTAGAAACGACACATCTAGAACAGACCCCCTCAGAACAGGGCGCTAAAACTAAAAGTAATCCACGAAAAAAAGTAGGTTTGAGTGGCAAAAAAAAAAACAACAGTCTGTCCTTCGCCCTAGAGAAAGGATGCACATATTTTTATTTTTAAAGTTGGCGGAAATTTAAATTTTTTTACCATGGACATGTCGTGGGCTTTCTTCACCGGAAAAAGTTGCAAAGATGCATGGCTTGCCTGAAAGCTTCTCATGACGTCATATCTCGTAATCAGGCAACTGATTCTCACCAAAGCTATACCAAAATGTGTCTTAAGGGTATGCACACAACTAGTGAAAACGGCACTTGCTGATAAGAAATTCCTCTTGGAAAAATGGCGAAAAACCTCATGGGCCGAGGGTGAATCCATACTATTGCGCGCCGTTTGTTTCAAAATTACCCATGTCTATTGATTGACATATTTTTGGCTTTTTGTCTTATCACTGCATTGTAGCTTCACCGTTCTTCAATAAATGTGTGGCTTATTCTACCATGTCGTACATTTCTGTGTTAGTTACAGTGATATGGTCCCTCCAGGACATAAAACTTGTTCGGTTTTGAACATGTATGCAATACTCGGCTAAGTCCGGTCAGTTGTGTATTACTCCGTCAGTTGTGCGTTAATTGGTCAGTTGCGTATTACTCCCTCAGTTGTGCGTTACTTGGTCAGTTGAGTATTACTCAGTCAGTTACATGAAAACTCCGTCAGTTGTGCATTACTCGGTCAGTTGCGCATTACTCAATCAGTTGTGCGTTACTTAGTCAGTTGTGTCTGATTACTCAGTCAGTTGTGCGTTACTTAGTCAGTTGTGTCTGATTACTCCGTCAGTTGTGCGTTACTTGGTCAACTGTGTAGTACTCAGTCAGTTATACGATAACTCCGTCAGTTGTGCATTACTCAGTCAGTTGTGTATATCATTCGGTCAGTTGTATGTTTCTCCGTCAGTTGCGTATTTTCGATCAGTTGTGCATTTAATACTCGCGGGCCAGTTGTGCATTACTTGGTCAGTTGCACATTACTCGGTCAGTTGTGTATTATTCTGCCAGTTGTGGATCACGATTAGTCGGTTGCATGATGACACTGTCAGTTGTGTATCAGTACTCGGTCAGTAGTGTTACACTCAGTCAGTTGTATGATAATTCCATCAGTTGTGCATTACTCGGTCAGTTGTACACTACTCAGTCAGTTGTATGTTTTTTTCCGTCAGTTGTGTGTTTTCGGTCAGTAGTGCATTACTCGGTCGGTTGTGTATAACTCCGTCAGTTGTGTTACGCTCGATCATTTGTATGATAATTCCGTCAGTTGTGTTTTCATACTCGGTCAGTCGTACATTACTCGGTTAGTTATGTATTACTCGGTCAGTTGTGTAGTACTCGGTCAGTTGTTTGGTACTCGGTCAGTTGTGTATTACTCGGTCAGTTGTGTATTACTCGGTCAGTTGTGCATTACTCGGTCAGTTGTGCATTACTCTGTCAGTTGTGTATTACTACGTCAGTTGTGTATTACTGCGTCAGTTGTGTATTACTCAGTCGTGTGTATTACTCAATCAGTTGTGTATTAATCTAGAATCCGTTGTGTATTACTTGGTCACTTTTGTTTTACTCGGTCAGTTGTGCATTACTCAGCCAGTTGTGTATTACTCGGTCAGTTGTGTATTAATACTCAATGAGTTGTGTATTAATCTAGAATCCGTTGTGTATTATTTCGTCACTTTTGTGTACTCTGTCAGTTGTGCATTACTCGGTCAGTTGTGTATTTTCGGTCAATTGTGCGTTGCTCAGACAGTTGTGTATCACTCGGTCAGTTTTTGTTTTTTTTTCCCGTCAGTGTGTAGTACTCCGTCAGTTGTGCATTACTCGGCCAGTTGTGTATTACTCGGTCAGTTGTGTATTATTCAGTCAGTTGTGTATTACTCGGTCAGTTGTGCATTACTCGGTCAGTTGTGTATTACTCAATCAGTTGTGTATTAATCTAGAATCCGTTGTGTATTACTTTTTCACTTTTGTATTACTCTGTCAGTTGTGTATTTTCGGTCAGTTGTGTATTACTCGGTAAGTTGTGTATTACTCAATCATTTGTGTATTAATCTAGAATCCGTTGTGTATTACTTTTTCACTTTTGTATTACTCTCTCAGTTGTGTATTTTCGGTCAGTTGTGTATTACACAACTGATTGAGTAATGCGTAATGCACAACTGACCAAGTAATATACAACTGACCTAGTAATGCACAACTGGCGGAGTAATACACAACTGACCAAGTGATACACAACTGACCGAGTAATACACAACTGGTTGAGTACTACACAACTGACCGAGTAATACACAACTGACCGATTAATACACAACTGACCGAGTAATACACAACTGACCGAGTAATTCTCAACTGACCGAGTAATACGCAACTGACCGAGTAATTTTCAACTGACCCAGTGACCGAGTAATACACAACTAACCGAGTAATACACAATTGACCGAGTACTACCCAACTGACGGAGTACTACACAACTGACTGAGTAATGCACAAATAACCGAGTACTACACAACTGACCGAGTGTTACACTGATAACTGACGGAGTAATACACGACTGACTGAGTCGGAGTACACATTAACTGACCGAGTAATACACAACTGACCGAAAATACACAACTGACCGAGTAATACACAACTGACCGAGTAATGCACAACTGACCGAGTAATACACAACTGACCGATTAATACACAACTGACCAAGTAATGCACAACTGACCAAGTAATACACAACTGACCGAGTAATACACAACTGACCGAGTAATGCGTAATGCACAACTGACCAAGTAATACACAACTGACCGAAAATACACAACTGACCAGTAATACACAACTGACCGAGTAATATACAACTGACCGAAAATAATACACAACTGACCGAGTAATGCACAACTGACCGAGTAATACACAATTGACCAAGTGATACACAAACTGACCGAGTTCAACACAGTTGACCGAGTACTGCACAACTGGCGGAGTAATACACAACCGCGACCAAGTGATACACAACTGACCGAGTGATACACAACTGGTTGAGTAACACACAACTGACCGAGTAATGCACAACTGGCCGAGTAATTCTCAACTGACCCAGTAATACACAACTGACCGAGTAATACACAACTGGTTGAGTAATACACAACTGACCTAGTAATGCAAAACTGACCGCGTGGTACACAACTGACCAAGTAATACACAACTGACGGAGTAATACAAAACTGACCGAGTAATGCACAACTGCCCGAGTAATGCATAACTGACCGAGTACTACACTACTGACTGAATTATCGTACAACTGGCCGAGTGTAACACACCTGACCGAATTTGAGACAGCTGACGGAGCCGGTATACAAAACTGACCGAGTCTAAGACAACTGACGCCAAAAGAAGTACACAAGTGACCGAGTGGTCAGAGCGATACACAACTGACAGATCTAGAGTTTTCATACAACCGACTGGATGATACGGAACTGACCGAGTGTTACCCAACTGATGGAGTAACACACAACTGACGGAGTAATACACCACTCACGGAGTTGTCATACAACCGAGTGTTACACAACGGACGGAGTAATGCATAACTGACCGTGTAATACACAACTGACGGAGTGTTACACAACTGACCGAGTAATGCACAACTGACCGAGTAATACACAACTGACCGAGTAATGCACAACTGACGCAGTGTTACACAACTGACAGAGTGTTACACAACTGACCGAGTAATGCACAACTGACCGAGTAATGCACAACTGACTGAGTAATACACAACTGACCGAGTAATGCACAACTGACCGAGTAATACACAACTGACGGAGAAGTACACAACTGACCGAGTGATAAATAACTCACAGTGTTATCATGCAACCGACAGAATGATATACAACTGACGGAATAATACACAACTGACCAAGTGATACACAACTGACCGAGTAATGCACAATTGACGGAGTTATCATGCAACTGACCGAACTTCGCCGAGTGTTGGTTTTACATGTTCAAAACCGAACAATTTTTATGTCGTAAACGGACCACATCATTGCAACTAACACAGAAATAGACGACAGGGTACAATTAGCCACACATTCATTGAAGACGCGGTGAAGCTGCAATACAGTGATAAGACAAAAAGCCAAAAATATGTCAATCAATAGACATGGGTAATTTTGAAACAAACGGCGCCCCATAGTATGAATCCAACACCTTGTTCGCCTGAGGGTTAATGTAAAGTATGAACTGATAGGTTTTACCAAAGCACTTGTTTCCATCACCGAAGAATCCAGGTTTGCAGGTGCAAATGTTTGATCCCACAGTATTCTGACACGTAGCTTTCACATCACATCGGTGGTAGTTGGTAGTACATTCATCAATATCTAGAAGATGATGATATGAGTCAAACGTTGGCATTTTTATAATTTAAGCTCAAAATGAGACGTACGCTTTGAAAATCATAGAAAATCATCCAAGGAATTCTTTGTGTGATGTGTTTTCCAAACACATCACACAAAGAATCGTTAACAATAGTGGAATCACAAAAGAATCACACAAAGAATCGTTAACAATAGTTATAGTTAACAATAGTGCGTGTGTACAAACAATAGTGTGTCAAACACATCGTTAACAATAGTGGACGCCCTTACTTTATGGATATAGGGTGCTTATATTTCAAATGTATAGGAGGGCAAAATTGTGTAGGTGGAACCTATTAACTTGCACGGACTTATAACTGCGTTGTATCATTATCGTGCTTTTAGACAAGACTGAAGGCAATTGGAAGCATTTTTACCATACACAGACCTGCCAAATCACTTCAAACAATAACAGTAGGAAAGGAACGTCCAGTACGGCAGAAGTACCCCTAAACACGTTTCATCACAGAACGATTTGATGAGAAAAAAATGATGACAGTAATAAAGACAAATTTAGTCATAGTAATCGACTAAAAGTGCTGAATTTTACCTTTAAAACAAGTAAAGTTATAGCATTTATTGCAAGGCACATCATTCCAAGTGTAACCGTTTTTGGCGCCAAGAGTGTGAACACAGTCCTCGTTTTTCAAGTTGTTTGGTTGTTGTGGAGCCCAGAACCTAAATTTATTTTTTTCATTGTTTGTCCATACAAACAATCCTTCTACACTTCGGTCATTGAGTCCGATCCAAGATTTCTCTCCGTTATGGCGGTGTTGAATGTAAACATTTTCTTCTTGGTTGTGAACCGTCACCAGATGTGAATCCATCGCTGAACAGTTCAACACAGCAGTCAACCATGGTGCGCATACAGAGCTTGTGAAGTAGCAATATCCATTGAAATAACTCCATCCTGACGGGCATATGTCTGCGTGTGTACAAAAGGAAAACAGTATTAAATGAAGCCCCTTGATATGGGCACTAGGAGCAAACAAGGTGAAAATTGAAAATGTTTGATCTTATCACAGCTATTTTTTTAAAATTAGATTTAGGTTAAAGTGATAACAAGTCTTCCAGAACGTATGTTTACCACAGTCAACAGCTATATGAGTATTTAATTCCGACGCATTGTTTTTAAATAGAAAACATTCTAAATTGCACATTCTGACAAAAACCCACCTGACAAAACCATGTACGATATGGACAGCGGATCATATTTTGCTTCATATAATTCTTTGCAACAAACACGAAATCCGGTGTTATTGATATACTGTAAGAAAAATGAACAAAAAACTGACATCAGTTTATAAAGGGAACGGCCCCTCTAACTTAAAATTTGGGGCTAGATTCTTACGTTATAGAAGAAAAGATTAAACTTTAAAATATCTGTGCGAAACTGAAATGTTAGAGATGTGCCTATGAAGTAAAAAAAAATATCTTTATTTGAAAGGCTTTTTTGAAATGAGAATGGTGATGTTCTCGTTTTCGTAAAGTTTTCTCCCGTTCTATAGATACTCAAGATTTTGTACTAAAACTGATGACCGTCATAAGTGATTACAGTCACAAAATCTGAATATATCTGGAAGTATTGGGTTAAAGTAATTGAAATTGTTCCTTCCACAAAATGTTACATATTGTGATATTGTTGTGGCAACAATCTTGGCTTCAGTTGTTTCCTCCTTTGAACCAAATATTACCATTTGTGATTCTAAAAGGTGAAAGAAATGGTCCTGTTTGCAACACACACAGTGTCCATATTGTACTAAGGTCACTTCGTTGACCATTAAGGAGCGGACTAAATGGTTGTAAAGCCAAAAAAGGGGAAAGTTATTCGCACAAGAAAGACATCTGAAAGCAAACGGTTTTGCCTTGCCATACAGTGGGCATTATTTGAAGTCAAGGTACATAACTGCTGCCAAGTTGCAGTTACATTATCCCAAAATAACAAGAAAAACTCTTGATTTTGTGATTTGTCCGCAAACTGTGACCACGTATGTCGTCACCACTTGTCCAATTTGCATAATACAAAAGCATGAATATCTTTGGAACGAGAGAACATAGTGCAAAGAAGAAAATACCATCCTTCTTCATTTTGAAAGGCCTTTCAAGCAATCTTTCTTTGTTTTCCACTTCTAGCTACTTCTTAGGCACTTTTGAAAAGGGCTATGACCTTTATTTAAAGTAAAATTAATTACTAATAATTATGGCTATTTATCAGATAATGTTCTCGAGGAAAAGGGAATACTTCATGCATTAAACTGAAAAATGAGACACCATATTCACCACCATTCTTAGCTTCCAGACATCAAGAAAAACCTACCTCTACCCAAGCAGTTATGCTATTATGAATTGGATTTCGATTTCCTCTTTTTGTCGAATGATTGGCGGAAACGAAGATGTGTGGTGTTGCATTGTAAACCTTGGCAAAGGTGGTGTCCTGTTAAAAAAAAAAAAAGAATGACCATTTAAAGAGGAATATAAACTTGACCTTGACAGTGAGTTCTGCTTATTAGTAAAAATCAAGTTGGAAGTTGTTTATTTACGTAAACATGACGTAGAACTAAAATAAACGGAAATACCCATCGCCATAGCCCTCTCCCCGATACCAATAGAGTACGAGCAGTCTTCTCTTTCCGCTCAGAGATAGTCGAGCAGAAAGAGCGCACGAGCAGGCGCTAATCACGCGCGCGTCACGTTTCTCAGAGCGGAAAGAAAGACTTTTTGTTGTCTACGATAACAGGGAAAACTATATTATCACTGTAAAACTAGAAACAAACGAACTGAACGACTGGAGAAGTCGCATGAGAAACTCAAAAGGACGCCTCCGCTTTGTGCGTGGTTCACTTTACGATCTCTCGGGCACACTCCCGGGAAAATCCGGCTCTTCTGGCCCGAGGGTGGGGAATTTCTGTAAGAGGTCTTTTCCTGGGGTAGAAGGCGGGGTAAGTACAAAAAACTACTCAGGTAAGGAATTAAGGGGTGACACAATGGCGTCTAACCTCGTGGACAAGTCCGTATATTTCTTAGGTAAATCGATCGAATTCGCAAGGAAAGGCCAGTGAAAAACAATCTGTCTTTTCCATGAAAGAGTAATAATCAAAACCTTCTTAAAGTGCTTCTATGACGAACATTTCTCGTTAATTTTGTTGTCAACTTTTTTTTAACTTCAAACTGTTCAATAGGTCCAATATTATAGTCGTGGCTACACCACCCTAGGTAAATATGATTTTCCCAGTATCTGGACTTCCCTTTCGAATTCTAACTTTAAACTTTACACGGTAAGTAATATCTAGTTTTAGTATATACCAAACCAGCGAACAGTGTTCTTCGCGTGCTCTGATTGGCTACTCAAACTCGGGATAGTATACACTATTTACCTCCACTTCGGTAAATAATTATTAAACATTTTCAAAATACGAAGACAACCCAAAAAAATCATATTTTTCATCTATTCCAGATTGCTTTCAGTACATAACAATATCCGAAGGAGTGTTTTTGGGATTTCCTCCAGAAAAAAATTGTGGTTCCTGTTTTGATGCAATTCATGTTCTTTTTAGAGACCCGTTATTAATGTTGTGAAATACACTGAGAGTTGCAGACAAGTAATTTATTGTCACTAAAAGATACACAAAACACCATTCCACATTGCTTCCAGGAATTTAAGAGTTGTTAGTAATCCATTTAAACTTTCGAGGCCGTGTGGTTGGAGCTCCCTCCAGGACGCAGAAAGGTTTTTATTTGTTCTAAAAGTTAAGGTTTTGTTAAAATACAAAAGTAATGTTTTCATCTTCTTATAAAACGGAGCAGTTTATTTTTAGTCAATACCGGAGGGTGGGGAATTGTCCCTTTTTGTGTCCCCGGGAGTAAGGAATAGTGAAAAAATTCCTAGACGGTATTCTCCGGGGGGCATGGTATCATCTAGAACTGAATTACGTATGACCGACTCGTAGCTGTTTTATATATTAAAAAGAGAAAATTTTTAATGTTTCTTTCTAATGATTTTGAAATTTCTTTCACCAAAATTCTACACTTGTGCTTTATCTAAATAAAAAAGCAAAAACTTGTAAATATTGTTTCGTACTTCACTTGATCTTTTTGTGGAGATTGTACGCCATCTAACGTCGGCAGAGTTTTTGCTTTCATTTGCTTGCTTTTAATGATTCAGAAACGTTTTATTTGATTATTTATTGATTATTTATTGGTTATTTATTGGTTGATCGTATTTTATTTACACTTTGTGTTGTTTTTTTTTTTTCAATCGAAAGTAGCACAACCCAATGATAGGACAAAAATTCCAGATACAAACCTTGCAGAAGGCGTCATTGTGACCGCTGACGGGAGGTTTATCGTTCAAAAAGTAGATCGAGATATGTTCCGAAAACGGGGGCTTATGAAGATTTGAAAATGCCAGCCAATTCTGATAATAAAAAAATCAGGTTAGTGCAAAGAATTACCTTAATAAAATAAAGAACTGAGTCCGACTAGACGACATGTACAGTTTGTGCAGTAAAATAACATCCGAATTAACACCCAGGGCCCGGTTGTTTGCAAGCTGGTTAACGTTAACACGGGATTAAAACGTGACCACTACTGATTTCAAATGGCTGCTTTAAGACAACCAAGATCAAAACGTAGGGCACAAAGAATTTACAGGAATCTTCATCACTTGGCAATAAGACTGAATTGAAAATTGACAACAATCCTGGGTTAGCTTAATTCTGCTTTGAACAATCGGCCCAATTTTTGATAAAAATCAATCAATCAAACAATCAATCAATCAGTCAGTCAAACATTTTTTATCGCCCCAAATTTCAATTGTTCTACAATACAGTACACGTTGCGACTCGCAAGTACCTATGCTAATCGTGGCGGGTTGCTAAGTGTTAACTACATTACCGGTAGTTTTTTCTCCTAATAATAAAATAAAAGACGCACAAATGCAAGAAGAAAAGTTTGCATCGAGTACAAACAATTCAAAAATTGAGAAAGACGTTTTCATTCTGTTAGTGACACAGGTGGCTCGGAAAAAAATCCGAGTTCCCCCAACAGGAGTCGAACCTATGACCTTCTGGTTATTAGTCCAGATGCTCTACCACTAAGCTACAGGTGACTCGTGGGAGCTAAGGCCATTAAACTAGGTTCATGTGACAAACGCCCTGCGTACTGCTAGGACTGAAATGTCGATGGGTGGCATATTCGCAATGATACAAATGCCATGGTGAATTTTAAGCCTGGTGAATATATGAGAAAGATGTTTTCATTCTGTTAGTGACACAGGCGGCTCGGAAAAAAATTAACTCAAAAACACAAGAAAGCTAGTGAAGCTTTTGCACCTTGCGCGATCGTGAGGTGATTATTTGCGAGACGATACTTACAACATGAACATCCTTGTGTGATCCTGCATAGTTTTGCAGTTCTCTCATACAAACTTTACAGGTTGACTGCGTGACATCTTCAACCCACACACTGGCAGCATCACGTTTTAGTCCTGGATTGTGATGCTTAGCAGTCACAAACACCAAGGGTGTTGCTGAGAATTTTCCCTGAAAAGTAACAACAGTATGTAGCTTACTGAACTATCAGAAACTGTCATTAAACTATATTTCTTCATCATATTTGAAACCAAAGCCTTATACCTAACTTACTAGCCCTGTTACGACGGGCCTGTAGGGCATCGTCTTTATAGCAATACGGAATTTTTGTCGTAGTGGGCTGTCCAAGGTCATTGGATGATTGATTGGTTGCTTAATGACATATGGAGCTGGGGAGGGAAGACCGCTGATGTTTTGACCGTGGTTTTCCTGTGACTTGGCTAGGTTAATGCAATGCCTCAATGACGCTTAGGGATTCTTTGAAAAATGGTGGCCCGACCAATTGTCGTACGCAACAATTTTCAAGAGGGTTTTGGACATTACCAAGATCAAAATACGCCATTTAAAATGTGAAAGCAAATCGGAAATTCCGGAGTAAATTACACGCATGGCACTGGGTTAATTATGTCTATGGGTTTATTATGTCTATTCAAAAAGTGAAAACAAGCATAGGCTTCACAAAAGGTTCATTGAAGAGTGATGCAATTCTACAGGAAATGCAATTTTATAAAACGCTTGTCATTTCTTTATACTAAATTGTAAAATACTGAAAATGCGAGGGCTGTAGTGGAATTAAGAGGTTTAATTCTAATGACTACGGTTTGTTTCCAAGTTTTTTTTCATTTTTGGCTATATGCATTTTTTTCTTTTTTGGTTATTCCGCAAACAGAAAAATGTTAACTCCGGCTTTTAAGGGTCCTAACAATAAGGGTTGTTTAAAACACTTTATGGCAAAAATCAACTGTAAAAAACGACATTTTACATTTCGACCGCACTTCGGTCATTATCAGGTTTAGAATAATTATGATAGATGATTAAGCTATATATTTGTAAAACGAGAAACGATGATGTAACAAGTGTAAAAATGTGTAAAAAGGTATAAAAGTGTAAAAAAATGTATAATAAAAAGAAAAATGCAGGAAAAAAGATTAATTAAAAACCTTAGCACCAATTGAGTCAGATTGTACATTAAGGGGCCGATTACATGATGCGGGCTGGCTCGGTTTTCCGGGATCTCAGCACGTCTGTTGAACACACTAAAAATCAACTTCGCGATTACATGGAAAAATCTCAGCCCGGCCAGCTGGGATCCCGGTATCGCGATGCCGGGATCCCAGCTAGACGGGCTGAAAATTCACCACGTAATCGCGATTGCCGGGCCAGCCCAGCTGGCCGGGTAAACACTTTTCCCTCACTAAATTTCGCTTCAAAGCAAAATGGATCACCAGAAGGTCAATATTTCTCTTTCCATACAACACATAAAGGTTTATCAGACCACAAGGGTCTTTTAAACTGAAAATAATACACCAAAATAATGGATTAGCGAAAATAAAACACTCGATTCATTCTCTTTCAGGTAGCCATCTTTTCACACAACAGCCTCTAAATTTAGCCGCAGGGGGGCTGACTCACCTCATGTAATACCGGGCTGAACAGTCGTCTCGGCAAAGCGAGGCAGCCCGGCTAACCGGGCCAGCCCGCTGGTCACATTCCAATTTGTAAACAAGACATTGTTGGTTCACAATCGGTGGCTTAGCCTCGCGCAATTTAAGATCTTGTTCGATCTTGTGGCTGCTGGATAGTTGTACAAATCTTCTGACTCAGGTCTTTGAGTTGACCTGAGTTGTCCACCTAAAATGTCAGCTGGAGCCTGATCTTTGAATGGAAGAACAGCGGGAACGGGGTCTGTTTCATAGGTGTCAGTCGGTGGAGGAACAGGTTGATCGGATGCTTTCAGAGCAATAAATCGTGTGATGGTGGAGTTGATTAGTTTATCAGGGTACTTAAGACGCGAGAGCAGTACTTTCAAACGATCACACTCTTCTGAAAAGTAGGACCAATTTGAAGAAAGTCGAAATGCGCGATCAAGCACAGTTTTTAATAAACCGCGCTTGTATCTGTCATGAACATGACTCTCGTAGTGCAGTAAGAGGCCTGAATTTGTGGGTTTCACATAAACTTTTAAAGGCCCGTCTTTGATAAACCACAGGTTTTCTTGCTTATAGCTATTTTATTGTGGAAACTGCAATTTAATGATCACTTTTGATGACTCAATCTGACGAAATGTACTGTATTTAACCTTTGCCACATTCTCTCAAACAAGAAGCCATTCGAAACCGTCAAAAGGAGTTCGTAATCAGATTCCTGAACTGAAGAACCGGGTGTCAACTCTGAACTCCAAACAAAACATGTGACCAGTACATTAAGGTGGCTCCCAATATTTTCCAGTAATTTCCAGCACTTGTACTTCAATGGATCAATACTGCCACTTATTATCAGTTACTGCTACAATTATGGTATCAAATAAATGGCCAGTCAATGGTGAACAAGATAAGGGCATTTTCATGATGTAATATGTTACCATAGTAAAAACACCCTTCGTTTTAGCTTTAAGTGCTTATAACTCAAAAACGAGATCGATGACCCCGTTTTTTATTCCGAGTTCGTTCTTGAGTTATAAGTAGTTAAAGTGCATATGAAGCCAAATTTGTTTTTAAACAGTTATAAAATGTACCGTTTGAAATATATGATTCCAAAGTTTGAGATGTCTAGGATAAAAATTGGCGATTTTACGAGCGGGCTGTTTTGCCTCGAAAAATGGCATTCAAATCACGCGGGCAAAATACCACGTGACAACAGCCTGTGACGTCAGTTTGGGTACACAAACTAGCAATCCAATATGGCGGTAATAGAGAAAGAGTAGGCAAGAGGAGGGAGAAACTGCGTTGCTCGCGCCCCTTAAGGTCGAAGTTGTAAAAAATACTCGGAAAAAGGGATTTCGTATGCAGTAGTTTCCAACTGATCCGGTTGTGAGGGTAAAGTGGGTCAAATTTGTTCGAAAACACCGGCCCGACTTTAAAGATCCCAGTGACTTCCAAGTGCACTGCCCTCTGCTCGGTGCACTTCGAGGACGATTGCTACGAGTACAAATTATCGGTGATTGATACAATTGAGCAGAGTGGGAGAGTAAATATCCGAGATTATATAAAGAGGACCGCTGTGCCCACGAGAGATACTGTTGTTCCTGCAGCTCCAGAAGAAGTTCCCAGTGATCGAACGAAAGGACAAGTAAGCCAAATGTTTGTGATATTAAGACTTACATGTTTGATCAGTTACGTAGCACATGTATTCAATGGTATAAACTGATATTGTTTGGTAGGCTAAGCCCACCCATTTTGTTCGTGACTGCATTGTAGAAGCAAAAAATAATTCGAGGTAACGCGACGAGAGCCACCGGACAATTCAATGCAAATATCATATAGGTCGAACGAGTCCGGGTTTCGCCGCCTGTCGATATAGCGAGAGCCAGGTTCCAGCAGCAAGGACTTGTATACGTTAAAAAAATACTTCGCAATTATACGTACCATGCGTTTACGGTATCTTTCCTCTAACACTGCTCCCGTAATTCCTTCCACTTGGGCTTCTCGATTCCTTTGTCGTTTTCAACTTCGGCTAGTGGTTCGTCCTGATCTGATTTGGTCGTAAATTACTTCAACATCTTGATTTCCCTCCTCTGCAATATCCTTTTCATCGCAGCTACTCGATGATTCAGACATTTATTACCCATTTCCGAATCAATGGGCATGGTTTTCTCCTAAAAGTCCTCCTTCGTGACATAAAATCAGTAAGCGTAAACAAAACCTCTGTCCCCAAAATTACGTCACAACCAAGGAATTTCGCAACAAACTCGATCCAGTCCTCTGACCATTTTTCGGGGCAAAATGGCCCAACTTTCAGCGCTTGTAAAATCGTCAATTTTTGTCCTAGCCATCCCAAATTTTGGAATCGTGCATTTTAAACGATATATTTTGCAACTATGTAAAAACAAATTTGGCTTCATATGCACTTTAAATCTGAAATTAAGGGTGTCTCTAAGAGGTCATACTGTTACCATGATAACCAGTTACATCACAAAAATGACCATAACGTGTTCATCAATGACTGGGCATTTGTTTCATACCATTATTGTAACATCAACTGATAAATATTGGTATTAAAAGTGCTGGAAATTACTGGAAACTATTGCGAACCACCTTTAAAGAAACCATACATAAGGCTAAACCTGGAGTTTTAACCTATAATATTTGAAAATAAATAAATAAAAATAAAATCAAATTTGTTGACCCTAAAACTCAGAAATATGCAGAAAGGCAATTTTTTGCTTTTTTCATCGGCTAGAAATGGTAATAATAAAACGAAAGTTCAAACAAATGCACAACGGAAAGCTCGACAAAAAAGTCACATACTTTGGGAAATATGACAGTGTTACAAGTCGTTCCAGTCCACCACTGTGACATGCGCACTTCCCCAGTAACACCTCCCACCGGAGCTCCTTGGTAGGCCATCCAATCAACTGTCACGTTAGCATTCGACTTCCGCTCATTAAAACCCGCCGCCATCACACACGCGGTGAATTGATCATCATTCACAATTTCAACCCACGACACAGCGGCATCATGGACATATGACTTGTCACTGGTATCCATATGATTGACAGTGATCTGCACTTCAATGGGTTTGTCAGGATAGAATACGTAAGGTTTGAAACGAATTACTTCACAATGAGAATACCCCAGGGATGGAATGTGAGGCATGTGGAGTCGACCATGTTGGAAAGGAAATCCTAAAATAGAGAGACAAAATCACGCATAAATTAGTGGCAGTTAACTAAACATGGCCCTATAGTTGACAACAGTTCATCAGCAAATTACTTATCCTTGAGTAACCATGCAACAACAACAACAATAACCTTTATTTACAGTATTGCAAAAGGTACGTAAAAACAAGAACAAAAAGAAAAAGAGATAATAATTATTACGATATTAATAACAGATAATCAAGTGACAGCATTTTTAAATGACAGGATACTGTCACGTAAATTATTAAATAGTGAAATATAATTCGTCAATCGTAAATTAAGATAAATGTCTTCGGAGTTCATCAGTTTAATCACCGAGTAAGATAGCTGCTGAAAATTATGGAGATGACTTTGTATTTAAGCGAAAAATTCATTTCTAAGTTTGAAATATTTCGGACAATAGCAGAGGAAGTGATTTCATCTTCACTTTCATTGGAGTCGCACCCTCTCCCCCCCCCTCCCCCACTCACCCCCCCACTCATAACCTTTTGTCGTGAGGAGTTTGGTTTTATCTTCGAGTTTCGATCATAAGTTTGTGATTGCTTACGCGTAATTTTACCAAAGCCTTTCTATTTATTGTTTTTCTAGTTAGGTTAAAATAACTTGAAATTTCATAACAATGTTTAAACGTATTATAAAACTCTAATTTCCTTGTATAATTAACTGAACACCGCCACTGAGTAATATACTTCTGTTCCATTATATCTTTATATCTTGATATTTGGTTTCGAGAGGCAACCATACCCATACGGCCCCATACATCAAGAATTGCCTCTTGCTTATTGTTTAAGTTTCTGGAATGGAAGATTTCCACGCAGAAAAATATGAAAACAAATAAATTTTGTGCTGTTACTTAGCAAACTCGAAAGATTTGGAAGGGTTGTTTGGAAATACAGTTATAAAGTCAACCTCTAATTGTTAGCACAATGGGTGGATGGATGCGAGTCCCCCATTCCAGTTAGGTTGTTGTCCGATTTCGTTAGCACTTGTCGTTTTCAATAGCTGTGCGTTCATCCCGTAGACACAGTTTGAGAAAGTTTATTGTTTGATTACGAGATATGACGTCGAAGATCGCACGAAGTCAAGCGAATTTGTTAAATAAGAATGCGTGTTTTTCATCTTTCATCAGACAGCTTTTTAGCTTACAAAAAGGAGAAAGTATGTATATGAGATATCGTAATCTACATTTCTGTCATTTAAATTGTTCATTTACTGCACTTGTTAATTAAATTTCAATTTTGGGTAGACTCCAATGTGGCGGCCATTCTGCTAGTTCTGTCATAATTAGTTTAATTGGCCCCGTTACTGAAGAGGCATTGCCACGCATTCTGCTTTGCTTACATGATTCACGTTAAAACTGACGATGTCACAGGGAGATCCTATTTATTTTCCATAAAAGTTTTAGCTCGAAAAGCAAAATACACTTTTTCATCGTCCAATTTGACCTTTTGTAGCCTCCTCTCTGCAGCGAATGAAAATATTTCACTTTTGCAATCAATTTTGCTAACCTTCACAGCTACCAGGATGCTGCACAGTAAAGTTCAGTCGCATGAGACACATTTCCTGTTTAAACAAACATCTGTTGTCGTATGTTGTTCCGTTTGATGAACATACGGGCTCTTGGTAGGATGGACAACTGTCTATGCACACGCAGCGAGCAACATAGGGTCCAAAAGCCTTACATCGTCCGTGATAATGACATGTCACGTCTAGACAAGGATCCAGATCTGAAAAGGAAGTAAATAACTAAATAAACATCTAAACCCAATTTAAATGTGCATCTCGGTTCCTTTCGTGCGAACGTATTTGTGTAATCTACTTCTCGCACTCTCTATTTAAACAATAGCGTTCTTCTGTCGAAGGCACTATCATGTGATAGGTTGCAGAAAATTTGATGTGCACAACAAATATTAGCCCGAGAACGTAGCTCGAGGGCTTATATGAAGTTTGAACATCAAATTCCCGAGGGAACCTATCACACATAGGGCCTGGATAGATTGTTTTTATTGTACAACGCTAAATTTTGCGCGAGAATTGCCAAAAACGGGCGCTATGCGCTGATAGGCGCCCGCTGAGGAGAGACACTATCGCGTCACGTGATCGATTTCGACCAATAGGAGCACGCTAAAATTTAGCGCTGTACTATAACATATTTCTAGAAATAAATATTTAAATATATTTTCTAGAAATAAATGTTAGTAAAAAAAAATATTGCAAAATATCGCCAACATTGTCTTTGTCAAGTCAGTTCCGTTTGATTTTGTAGTTTCATAACTGTTACCTACCTCCAATGACCACGTAATCGACTTTTATGATATCCTTGCTGCTGGCGGTGTTGAAGCTTCGTACACACACTTCAGTGTCGTTAATGGATGAATACTAAATACATGCAAAAATTAAAAAGTGTTCTAAATGATTTGACAGTTTTGTGAGCTTTTGTAGTGTGATGATATCTTTCATTTTGACATACATTATCACTAAAACTACCCCAGGTGCTGGGTTTCAGATACTTAGATAAACCCCTTCTCTTTTTAGTGAAAAAGAAGTGCAAAAACTAAACAAAGAGGAATTTGAACTCAAGATGAGCTCAGTATTGTTTTTTTTTTTAATTAACTATCACTTTTTTAGTGAATTTATTATTACTATTAACTTTGAAAAATACATTCATGAACTTTCTGGCACTCACTATTCAATTGTAAATCAACTTTTACAACAAAACTTGAAAAAAGACGTTTCGACAGAACAGCTTCGGTCTTCTTCGGTTTGAGAGTTGGCAGAAAAACATCGGTTTACTTGACGGTTTACGTCTCGTGCGTCTCGTGCCTAACACAACAAAACACGCGAACGCTGCGCGAGACTGCGAACATTACGCAAGCGATTTGTATATGTCTGGGGATGTTCGTTCCCCACATTCTGTCTCTCTGTGAATGCCACGCCTCAAGAAAAACTCCTCTTGCGATAATCCTGCGCTTTGTATATGATATGGTATGGTCAAAATCCAAACTGTGGCCAAACTGATTTGCGTGTTCTGCAATTTTAGAGTTGCTGTCGCAAACACGGACTGCTCTATTGTGTTCTTTGATTCTAGTAACTAAATCTCTGTCGGTTTGACCATAGTAAACAAAGTCACAGTCAAGGCAACTGACTTTGTATACCACACATATGGGCTGAAATGTGATGCGTTTGTCCTTTGGTCTTGGGAAGCAAGTGCGCAACGTGTTGAGTGATTGAAAACCCCCTTTGACTCCGTTGTCGCGCAAAACTTTCGATACTCTTTCAGTTACGCCTTTCACATAGGGTAGAACAACAAACGCAGTTTGTACTTCATCCGAAGTGTTGCAGTTGAAACGCGATGATTGGCTTTGTGATGAGAGTCGCTACTCTTGATAAACCGTAATGGATAATTACTGTTCATCAAAACTTTGACCAAGTGCTTCTTTTCTTTGCGTTTCCCTGCGCTTGTTGATGGAACTTTCTCCGCTCTCTCAAGGAGGGTATTCCGGCACAACGGACCTCTTGTGTTGAATGGGATGATGAAAGTTTAAATCAAGATATTTGTCAGTGTGCGTTGGTTTGCGGTATACGTTAACCTTCATGTGCCCGTTCATTCTAGTTGTTGCGGTGTCTAAGAACGAAAGCCCGTTGTCGCCTTCGACCTCTTGAGGTGCGGGTTGATGGAGTTCAGGTGATCATGGAACTCTTGCACTTACTCCTTTTGTATGCATACGTGGCTGTCATCAACATATCTGTTCGGTTGGGTTCGCCTGTGAGTGCCACCATGGCCAATTTACTGTTGGAATTTGTAGAGACGGAACAGGGCGATTTCAACAGCTGCCCATCCTCCAAGACGGTGGTACAGATATGTTGATGACAGCCACATATGCCTACAAAAGGAGTATATGCAAAAGTTCCATGTGAACCGTTAAGTAAATCGTTGCTTTTTGCAAACCTTCAAACCGAAGAAGACAGAAGCTTTTCGGTCAAAACGGTTTTTTTTTTTTCAAGTTTAGTTGTAAACGTTGATTGACAATTCAATAGTCAGTGCATAAAGTATTATGTCATATCCTGACTGCAATTTTAGTATTTTTCGTTTAATTAACTTTGAAGAAAAAAATCTATTGAACCTTTTATCGAGAAAACATTCACAAAAATAAGGTAAGGTGCTTACCTCAACCCATGCAGTAACTGCTCTGCATCCAGATCCTGATAAACGAGACTTGTTGTGGTCATGTTTGAGACTTGGTGACACCACCACCACAGGAGGAGCAAAAAATGGATCTTTGAATTTTATTTTCTGAAAATAAAGTAACAGTAAAGTATGTTGCTAATTTTGGCCAGCTCAGTTTCCAGCCACTTTTCGCTAAGTCGCTATTTCTCGTCAGAAACTAAATTTAACAAAACAGGACTCTTACCGATGCTTTATTGAAGTCTTTGCTATCATTACCTCCAATGGAGGCTTTCCTTTTGTAATTGTTGGTTTGCGGTGTATTAAATTACATAGCTGCATCTGTATTTTTTACTTAGCCGTTTCCATGGACAAAATGAGCGTTTATCAAGTTATCAATGCACACGGGTAGTCTGGAGAGCAAAAGAGAAGCGAACGATTCAATCCAGGCTCTAAGCCGAGAACAAGCCTAGCTTCTCGACTGCTCTCCATCTTCCCAAGTGCATGCATAACTCTATAGATGCACAACTAAAAACAGGAACCAACTCTGTTGTATAACATAGTTAATAGAATTGGAGGGGAAAAAGCAAGCTAAATTTTAAACTAATAGCAGGACAGCAAAGGTTTATTTTTTTCGTAAGAAGAGAGGTTTCCTATTTTGTTTCGTTTCAAGATTTAAAAACTATTTTTCTTTTCTCCTTTCTTTTGATTTCGTTGACCAAAAATAAAATACTCTAAAGCAGAATACAAGTGTAAATCGCTTGACTAGTATTTACACTGAAATTAAAATTGGCTGATTTTTGAGGAGCAGTCAGTGGCAAAGATCAGAGGAAAGAATCGGTATAAACTAACGATAAATTAAGTAATTGAAACAAAAACTAAAACTGAAACGTTTTTTACTAAAGCTCCAGCGCACGAAGCGCGCCAGCGGAGGACCATTGGTAAGAATATCTGGTAACCTATCCATGCGAGAAATTTTGGTTACGACGTCAGCGTACGTCAGTACAGACTCTGGGGAAGGGGGAGGGGAAGGAAAGTCCCAAAGAAACCCAACAAAGGAAGGACAATGCCATCTTTTCTTGGCGGGAAATCGCGCGGTGCTTTAGGCAATTGCAACCAGCGTTTTTCTTGGCGGTAAATCACATGACCATTGTCGCTTTTGAAAAAAAGGCTTCTTTAAAGCTAGAGCTTATTTAGCAAAACGTTTTTTCGACAGTGTTGAATTTTTAAACTTGACAAAAATATCTAATATCTATAAATGGGACGAGAAACTTTAAGGGAGTACTCAGTTGTCTTTTTGGTGGAAGGCAAAAAGTTCACTGAGTTGCAAAAGTTCCCTTCGAAGACTTCATCTTTGTTATGATATGCTGTGAACTCGGTCGGAACATCGCTTGAGTTCGCAGCATTTGGAAGCGGTCCAAACGCCAAATATAGCAGAGCTAGTGCTTTCCTTTTTTCCTGCCCATAACCATGGCTTTTGCGGCGGTCTGAACACATTTTCCCTGCAAAAACACCCGCGTTTTTAATGTCGATCGAGCTGTGATCGATAAACAGCATAAGTAGTAAAACTAACACGAATTTTGTAGTGGTAATTAGTGTGGCCCAATGGGCATCGCGCAAACCAGCGAAGCGGCTGGTTCGAGTTCGATTCTCAAAGGGGAAAATACTTTTTTTTAAACGACTTCAATGAGAATATTTTCTGAAATTAATAAGCACCTGCGAAAAATAACTGTGAAGCTCCGGTTTTAGGCTTGGCCAAATCTATACATTAGACTGGGAATTCTATCAATTCTACAGACTGTTTTTTCGTGAAAGCGAGAAAGTAATATAGCCAAGATTATAAACAACTAAATTCGACAATGATCATTCCACCTAATTTTGGTACAAAAATTAAGGATGCTACGACAAATGGTTTTCTTGCGTAAACAAATCTTACCTGGCATAAAGCGTGGGTTTGTTGTTGAGATGGCGATTTGTTGTTAGTGAATACCAGACTGTCAGTCAAGGTAAAATTCTCAATCCTCAGATTAGTGAATGCCAGCCAGTTCTGTAAAAATAGTTATTATTAGCTTACGTCTCGTTCAGTGTACTTTTCTTGCACGTGTAACGTTAAAAGAGTCCGTTTATGTGCGTAAATAGACATTTTGATGTCACCTTGAAATGTAGGCCTTGTAGATCAGTTGTCAAGGAGATACTAAAAAACAAAGTCAGAGTGAGGAAACTAGATCATGTTTCAAATACGTCCTCAGCCAGAGAATTTCGTATAAATAAATCATTCTATCGATTTCGACCTCAAATGCAATAGTAACAGAGCGTTTTCATAGCTATCTTGGTTGCAACTAAAACTGAATGAAATGTCTATTTTCTTCCGTTGTTATATAATTCAACAAAAAAATCTTCCAGAAAACCAACGATTTATCCTTGTGTTTTGGAAAGTAGTTTTGGTTCCTAAATATCATGCCTCTCACATTCTCAGTTAAACAATTCAGCTAAATTGTGCTATACAACGTTCTTTCAGTGCTTTGTTTCAAGTCATTTGTTGGGTAGACCTTGTATAAAGCACATGCTTTGCGTTTCAAGTATAGCTTGAGATGTGCTCTACTTACAACTTTTACGTTTTTATGGAGTCCAGCAAAAATCTTAGTTTCCTTGACACAAGCTAGAAAACTATCCTCGCGCAAGTCCTCCACCCACACGGCTGAAGCGTCCTGAGGTCTCCTGAGGAAGTGGTGACTAGCAGTCACAAGGACTTTTGGAGGAGTCGAGAAACGCTAAAAAGGTATTAAATACATCTATGAGCTATAACAGTTTTTTAAATAATTTTTACCTTAAGAGAGCAATGTACGTAGATGCTTTTTTCCTCGATCTTTTCGCTTTTTTCGCAATTTTTAAAGTAAACATAATGAAAAAGAAGGGGGAGTAGAATCGATGAAGTATAGAACATTGTTAAGAATTAGAGGTGCATTTAACTAAAATTCAAAGTTAATAATTAGTAGATGAACACCAAAACAGTCCACAATCACCGGCAGGTGCTTGTGTGTGGGGTGAACTGTCTGGGGGGTGTGTATAAACATTTTGTCTCTCTTTTAATCTTTTTAATCTTGTCTTATTTCCTAAAAATTTACGTATATTACCCCCTTAAGATATCAAACTGTTGACAATGGAATGAATTAAGAACGTTTAAAATACTAAAATATAGAAAGGAATAAGGAGAAACTGTGGTAGATAAAGACCGATGGCAGTTGGCAGTCGAAATGAATAACAACAGAAAAGGATAATTGGGAGTTTTAGAAATCACTGAACCTTTGCAAGAGGTCAATTGTTAATTTAAAGACGCCAAGGAACTTGGAGAACAAGACAGAAAGAATGAAGTATAGAAAGGGAGAAAACAGGAAACTTTAAAATACAGAAACAAAGAAATAAAAGAATTGAGAGAGTTTACTATAATGTCATACAACATAAAGAGGGCAATGTAACAGTTTGAAAAAAGATGAATTATGAAAAGAGATTAATTAGAAAAAAAGGAATCGAAAATAACTAAATAAAGAACTGTACAGTCTAGAAAGGAAGCAAATGTGAAAGATTGAAATAAACTGCAAGTAAAGATGCTAACCGGTGTACGGAAGGTCATGGGTTCGATTCCCGTAGGGGACTCAGATTTTTTCTTTGTCCCACGCTCGCGACATGTTGAATATTCCGTAAATTCAATAAACTGAAAGTAAAGATGATAACCGGTGTACGGAGGGTCATGGGTTCGATTCCCGTCGGGGACTCAGATTTTTTCTTTGTCCCACGCTCGCGACATGCTGAATATTCCATCTTTTTTAACAATGATAACTTAAAGTGAGGAAATGTAAAAACAAAAACAAAGGAAGGAACTAAGGAAGTTTGAAATGCAGAAAGAAAGAAATTAATAGGCTTTGAAATAAAAAAAAAAGGAAGGAAAAAAGTTTGGAAAAAAAGAAAATAAAGGAAAAATAACTAGGAAATGAAGAAACTTTTAAATAAAGTACAGTAATTAATATTGAAAAAAGGATTTTAAAAAGTTTCAACAGAAGAAATACACAGGGAAAGAAATTAAAAAGAGAGGAAGAAATTGAAAAAAATCTGAAAGAAAACTAGATAGAAAGTCACAATTAGAAAAGGCCGGCGATATCTGATTATATAAGAGTTTAGAAACTAAATATATAGAAATGAATGAATACTACAGTTTTGAGTCCACAAAACCCCCTGAACAAAAATACAAAAGAAGATTTTTTACCGAGTTATTGTCAATCTGAAGCAAAATACAACTGAAACACTTAGAGAGAAGTAGATTGATAAGACCTCTAACCTTCTGAAAAGCAATTCTTTTACAGTGGGTTTCTGTATTCCATGGGTTGAGGGAAGTGGTTCCTAGCTTGGAACCAACAGGTTCCGATTGCAGGGCGATCCAGTTTAATTCTGCTGTGCCATTCGAACCGTCCCCATACTCCAAAACGCAAATTGTAAATTCATTTTTATTTGCTGACTCGACCCAGATAGCAGCACCGTTGCCGTGAGTTTGGCGTTTCAATGCGTGACTCTTTGAGGCGAAGACTTTAATTTCTTGTCCGCCACTGAAAGGCTTTTCGAAAAACATTTTTTTACACGCGAACAGTCCCGGGGCGGTGGTGGACACATTACATTTTCCGACTTTAAAACTGCGAGCTGTGAATAAAAAGAGAAATTAAATAAGTTCAAAACAACGCCTTTTTAACTAATAACTATTCGGCCATAACTTAAACAACATTACCCTTCCCTTGTGCAAAGTCTACAGGAAAATTTAGACACAGTGATTCGCAAAACTAAAACCAATCCTCAAATTCAATTGCTAAATCCTTTTTGTGATATCTTATTTAAAACTCATAAACATTGTAGAATTCATATCGTATAACAGCCATTTAAGACTGGAATCAACAAGCACTGTTTTTCGCGCGATGTTTGCACCTGATCTAAAATTTCTCGACCGCGCCACTCGCTGCTCGAAAATCGCGCTCACTAATTTCGCTTCGTTCAGCACGGATTTTAGAGTAAAAGACACTCTGCTCGCAGTCTACAAAATTTCGCGCTGGCAAAAGCCTGGAGCGCGTATTGAAATCAACAAACACTGTTTTTCGTGCGATGTTTGCACATGATCCAAGATATTTGGGCTGGAAAAAGCCTGGGGCGTCCCTACGGAAGCTAGACTTTACGAGTGCGACAAAGATGCATGAACTTAAACCGTTTACAGCGGGAAAGGGGGCACGCCCCCTTAGGAAACTTTAACAACTGGGTCTAATACTACCATGCACTCATTCAAAGCCCACAGAAATTAGAAATTTATTTCTTGACTTCCGGACAGCTACAGGAGAGAAAGGTCGGCGATTTTAAACAGGCACATAGATCATTGTTTAGACCTTTTGAAGGAAAGGGACTTCAATCGCATATTTTGTAATGTTTACAAGGAGAAGAAAAAGTCAACAAAACATCGCAGCATTGATAATGTGATGTCTCGCTTGTCCTAAAATTAGTTCCAGTGACAACACGTGGAAGAAAATGCAAAATCTACTGATCTTTTATATACTTGAATACTATGAAATTAAAACTTTGACCTAATTTTAGGTCTTCACCGAATCTCCCGAACAAAATGAGTAGCATGAGCATTTGAGACCGCTACAAAAAATCACCTCTCAAGATAATTCTACTGTCGGAGCAAAACAAGCTTTTCAACTGCGACAAGCAGAACAACCTATAGTTTCTCTGGGCGTTGACAAAACGTGATCGAATCAGATTGGACTGACAAAACGAAGATCGGACTAGCGAAAGTGGGATCGCCTTAAAGGTGGCAGATAGAGAAGAAAATAAATTGTCGTTACTCTTTCTTTTTTCTTATCCATTCCTTTGTCAAGACGTTTTGTTTATGCATTTGAACACCTTCACTAACTGATTACGTTTTTTCTAGAGAGAGGGAGAGAGAGACAGAGAGAGAGAGAGAGAGAGAGAGAGAGAGAGATCCAAGCAGAATGACAAAGAGGAAAGGTGCGATGTAAGTGTACTGTTTCAATGCATGTACAATTAATAAATCAGTACTAAATAACGTCTGAAGTAACAATGATATCCCTGAAGGTAACCCGCGTCTCCTTTTATGAGATCCCGGAAAGAAAGAGAAAAGAAGGGAGTGGAGGATAAACAATGGGTGGGCGCAGAAGTTCCACGAGATTTCAAGAGTCATGTGGGCACTCAGTATAGAGAAAAGGATTAAACATTGGTCAGTGCAATTTAGTGTACATGACCCTATAATTACATCTGTCATCACAAACTGTAAAGACCCGGCCAGATATGAGGGACGAACGTTAACAGAAAAAAACAGACGTGGTCACATACCAAGTCTCACGATAGTGACATAAAGAATTGCAGGATAAAGCTGTCAGATAATTTATGGGGTTGATCTGGTTTGTTGTAAAAAGCTGTTAAAAATGAAATCGATTCTCCAGCCGGTTTTTAAAACTGCAGGTAAAGAGTCGTTACAGCTGCGTGCCTTGCTTGTAGATGCGGCTCTTGTACTGTGTGGTTTGAGCACATTTGAATCTATGTCAATCTGAGCACAGATTGAAAGTCTTCAGTAAGGTCATCACCAAACAACTCATACCCCACAGGTTCTTTACTGGTACAAATGGCTTTGTAGGTGTCATTAGCAGATCTGCTTAAACAAATCACCCATACACACATTTAGGTCATAGGTGGGTGAGGTGGATCAGGTTTGATGGGCCTTCATACAACTCTCCATAAGTAGGCATTTTTGCACTTTTTTCCAGAACCTCGCCCATAGTCCCTGTTATCCTACAAGTGATTGGCGGGCATCCCTACTTCTGGTTGTTTTCTGAGCTATATCCCACGTCTCAGAGTTGAACTGAAATGTTTTCCTTTCGGTTGCTTGTTCATTGAGGCCTGAGGAAGGAATACTCTCAATCACTTTGACAGGTGTTCAACTAGAACGCTGCAGGAACTGTCAGAACCACGGTTCTGTCGTTTTAAGCAGTTGTGACTCCACTGACTCTTTTGCGGCATCATAACCAGCTTTCAATTCTTTAACTACAGGGCTGACCATCCACAATGATTGTCAATTGGTCGATCGTATGGTTCAACTCAGCAAGGCAAAGCTCACCAGTCGCTTTCTTTGCTCTGTTTTTGTGGCTGTTATTGCAGGGCTTTTAGCGCAAGTTCCCGTTGACGTTAGTGTGCCACGATGAGTGTCCTTACTACTTGGCCTTATCTCTGCTGGAAGAGGTGAGCTTTTCCGCTCAACACCTGTCTTTTACAGCTTCGTCGAGTCAATTTATGGACGCTGAGCTTCCTTTAACATATTATCTAAAATGCCGTCTTTGTTCGACATTACGGGAGATAAAATAGTTTTCGAAAGGAAATTGGCTTGCTTTGTAAACCTAATAGATAATAGTCTCCTTCCTTGGCTGTGGCTTTAGGGTAAAGCAGGTGCGACAGATTATCACGGATGGCGGCGATTATTCGGGAAAAGAACTTCAATTTCATATCACCGACCGCGCTCTAATATGGCAAACACTCGCGTGGAATATCCAACCGTGCGCATGCGTAGTATCTCGTGGAATCCCAGCGGTGAGTGCCTGATTGAATATTATGTTTCACTTATTACCATACTATCACACGTTTTTCAGTTTTGAATTCAAATATTGCACTATTGAGGCTCTGTTGATTGTCAAACGTGGAACTTTCAGGATTAAGTCCTGTCTACAAAAAGTTCTTATTAGCTAATGAACTTTGGTAGGCCTCAGGGGTTTCATTGAAATTTGAAGTAGGCAGCTGGTTTGAATAGAGTAACCGACTGTATCAACTAGGGGTCTGAAACAATCTTCCTTTAATTACTTTAATTTAGGGCAAAAAGTAGCTGACTTTTCTGAGCGAATTTCCGACGCTTTTCGTCGGTTCTCGGTGCTTATTGAAAGCACTGAGGCCTTATGGAGTAATGGAGAGAAGGGAAGACCAGGGGCCTTTTTTTTTGCCATGTTTAACCAATGAACCTCTGAGTCTGTTCAAAAATGGTCTTCTAGGCAGTGCTACATATTCGGACTTTGCTCAAATAACCAGCACCAGGAGTTTTAACTGAACATCATGCTGCTCGCCTGTCATTTTGATTGTGCCGCCATTTTGGAAATTTGCCAGTGGATACTTGGTGCAAGTATAGATATTGCTTAGCCAAACCCAAAGGTCGATGATATCGATACTGGACTACCCTTAACCGCCACTGCACGATGAAATATGTCTCAGTATTTGCATCTTCATGAAAAACGTCTGCCTAATTTTCAATACGCTTCAATAGCCCTTTCGAAGGTTGTCATTTACATGACAATGTATTTGAACGTGGACGTGAGGCAATTTCGTACAATTCTGCAGTTTTTGCCCGAAATTGCCTTTTGAGAAAAGTTAACTATGAAAAGAGATATTGGCCTCTCCATTCAAACCTTTTTTATAATCTAACGCATTGTAATTTGGCGTATGGTAAACACGGTCGAAAAAGTTAAATAAGCTCAAAAAGGAATTATATCTGTTTCCAGTATTATAGAGATTATATGCACAACAAACTATCGACTTTTCGACCTATATACTTATATCAACCAGTTTCTTCGGTTAATACGCCAATTGAAAACTATATAAGACAGCGTAGACTTCTAGAAGCGAAATGAATTTTAGGTTACAACGAGATAACTATTGATGAAATTTATCTTAATCTTTTGATTGGGCGATTTATTCACAGACATACCGTAGTCTTTCCGGGAGCAAGCCACATTTTCGGTGACGTCACTTACTGTCCGCCCAAGGTAGTGCATGTCATGTACGTGTGCTGAAACTGTCGTTCAAAGTCCACTATGGGGTACGTGCTATTTTGCTCGCGCTGTGACTTTTCAACAATGTCACTTTTTATACTTCACTGTGATCAAATGCCTTTTTTCGTGTAAGGTTATATTATGAACCATTTGGCTGAATGTTCAAAGGGAAAAATTTGATGATTAGTAACACTACCACGGAGTTCTCGTGGAGAGGTAAATGCTGCCGGTCCGTGTAGTCACATATTGGCTTTTGAAACAACTGCTTTCTCCTCATTGTCTCATTGAGTTGTCGACAATGAGGAATGATAAGCAATGACAATTGCTTGTTTCCGAAGAGTGAAGCACTTTAACGAGCACTTTAACGTAGGCGAGATAAATTTCCAAACTGCTACAATTCGGCTGTTCGTCAGACTAGACGGGAAACGGAATTTTTGTAAGATAATTTCTTACGAAACTACTGCATGAGGCATGCACTGACCATTAACCCAGAAACATGCAGGCTGAAAGAATATTCCATGACATCCGTGACAGTCACTAGTTACTATTCACCCACAGTGAGAAGTTTTCAACTTTGCGCTTGACATTCGAATGTAAATAAATCAACGAATTTAGGTAAACACGCTATTTGAAAGCTAAGAAAGGGTAGAGAAAAAGGGTAGAAAGTGCGGAAATGAATTTGAGGTAACGATGACATACTGAGTATGGCAAAAAATCTCTCCTTGTTCACTGTTTGTAATATCGCCGCTTATAATCTTATTCACACGCGGTAACAAGACAATCATTGTCGTCATGGCAAGATTATCTCGTCATTAAATCAAATTGTACACTCTCCTAGCTTTCAAATAGCCTATTTTGCTAGTAAATGCCTATTTTGCTAATAAATGCGAGTGTTGAACGGTATAATTCTCATCCTGGGTCAATAGTTCATCGCGTTTCAGAGCGCTGGGGAGAAGCAAATTTTCCCTTTCTTACTGCTATTGTCTGCTGCTAGCCATGCAAGATAACTTACCGGTCGAAATGAAAAGAAGGAAAGTGAGAACAAAAACCGACTTCATTGGCTCAAATTGAATGCAAACGGCCCTCCTCAGTGTTTGTAAAATATGTACACCTTATTCATAAATGGCGGACGCGCGGTTAAGACTTGAGCCGATTACGCAAAAACGAGGCTTAAGAGGCAACCATAACAAAGATGGCGTCGAGGTCCAATACTCACTGCTGTGTTCCATTGTGTACACAAAGAGGCCGTGTTGGACCAGAAGGACAAAGAATTGGATTTTTTAAGTTTCCAGCGGATCAGGGAATGAACAAGAAATGGATACATGCTATTCGTAGAGATGTTGGCAAATTTTTTCGCATCACCGAAGCATCCAAAGTTTGTTCCTTAAGAAGTTTAACAACGAAGTCACTATCTCAGAAATCGCCGATCCTAGCCTTTGTGCAATTAATGAAATGCCTTCAACTGAAGAAAATGTCAATAACTCTCCCGAACAATTTAGGTTGCTTGAGGAAAAATGCGCAGCTCTCGAAAAGAAAGTTTCGGATTTGGAAGATAAAATTGAAGCTCTTCAGTCAAACGTCTTCTCACTCAATCGGTTTATCTCTGATGAGGCAATGTTGTTCTATACAGGCTTCCCTAACTATAAAGCGTTCTTGGCAGCCTTTGAATATTTAAATCCAGGGAATAATGGAGAAAATGTCAGGTACTGGTTGTCAGGTGATAATGACATATCCTCCGAACACTATCTATCTCCGCCCCAATTAGGTGCAAAGAGAGGGGGGCCAAGATCACTCAAACCAGAAGAAGAATTTTTTCTCACTTTATGTCGCTTGAGGCAAGGATTTGCAGAAACCCACCTCTCCCACCTGTTTAATGTTTCTCAGGCAACAGTTAGTAGGATTGTTATCAGTTGGATCAATTTTATGTATCTTCAATTTGGAGTGATTAACATCTGGCCTTCAAGAAAAGCTGTCAACAAAACAATTCCTGAAGACTTTAGGAAAGCATATCCCACTGCGAGAGTTATAATTGACTGCACTGAAGTGAAATGTTGCATGCCCAGTAGCTTGTTGCTAAATAGTGAGTTGTTCAGTGCCTACAAAAATCATACCACACTAAAGGGGCTTGTGGGAATCTCGCCATCTGGAGCTATTACATTTATAAGCCAGCTATACACCGGAAGTATATCAGATAGAGAAATTGTAGAAAGATCAGGCATACTTGACCTACCATTTAATGAAGGGGATTCAGTAATGGCAGATAAAGTTTTCACTATAAGTGACATCTTACCTTTAGGTGTCTCTTTAAATATTCCACCATTCCTGGGAGCAGCTGCACAAATGCCTTCTGAGGATGTTGTGAAAACACAGGAGATTGCACGACTCCGTATCCACGTTGAACGTGCAATTAATAAAATTAAGAATTTTCATATTTGGGATTCTGTTATACCCCTGAACCTCTTTGGTGTTGCAAATCAAATGTCGTCTGTTTGTGTGTTTCTCTGCAACATCCAAGATCCAATCATGTCAAGCTGACATGACATAAAGCTTAATAATTCTCCCTGATTTGCAATGCTACTTAAAACTTGCATTTCTATGAATATTATGAACTTATGATTTTTAAGCTAAGCAAGGCAGTGTGGTCTACAGGATACAGTGGCAGAAAGTCTTCATCAGTGAAACAGGAAATCTATGCATGACTGATTGTTTAAAACATTTGTAATCTAGTGAATGCATTCTGAGACAAACAATAATTCTCTTTATTATACTCTTAGTATATTCTGACCTGTACTGGTACTTTATTTACATGTAAGTTTCAAGGGTTTTCAATTTCCTTGATAAAGAAGAAGATCACCAAAACATTAAGTACATTTAAGAAGTAACAACTGTTTCGTGGTGTTGTAGGAAAAAGCTCACCACAACAACAAAAAAGGCAACAAGAGGTATTCGAAAACAAACTTCAAACTTATTTTCACTGAGCATGAGATCTATTAATATTGACATACAGGTACATGTACCGCTTAGGATTATTCAACTGGTGGCAAAATTAATCAAGTCATTGTAAGATAATATGCTTTAAATGTTGGATTGTGATGCTGTGGTAGAATGACAAACCACCACTGCTTCTGTACATGGTGGTGCAAATTCAGCTGCAGCATACTTTATAAAATGTGTAAAATAATACTGGCAAAGCTTCTCTTGAAGCTCAACCCAATAAGCTCTGTCAAAGGTGATTCTTTCAACAGACATGCCTTTCTTTGTGTAGACAACAAAGTCACACCATTGGGCTCCGGTGCACCCGATTTGGCCCTGAACTTGGGCATAGTAAGCATGATTTTGTTTCAGTTTGCACATGTCTCCAACCCTCTCACAAAAGAACTTAGGGTCAGAGCAGGCTTCAAGAGGGCTCACTTGAAACTTCGTTTCAGGGCACTTTGCTTCAAGTAGTCCAAAGGGATCTTCACAATTGGGATCTATTACCTTTGCATCTGGAGAGCATCCCAGAATTGGAGAATTACTGCATACAACAAATCCACTTTTGAAAACGTGCACAGGTGTTTTCTGATTGTGCATTTATTTGTGATATTTGTCAATTGTTTCTGGCTCATATTTAATGCCATGGGCTGTATGTCTAGATTGAATAGTCTTTGGACACATGATGTCTTGAGCAAATTTATCATGATTGCGTTGCCTGTGAGAAATTAAATGAAATTTGGATGCTGTAAAACGGTACTTCCGCTCAAGTTTCCACCTTTCAGAATTTGACTGATCTCTGGTCTCTTTCTCAATGGTATTGACAGTTTCCTCATCAATGCATAGTGATTCATACAACTTCCTTTCTAGACCTGATAGAGGTTTTTGAACTACAGGCTCTTCGCTTTCTCTTAAGGGAAAGCAGGGATAAGCTAATAGCTGGTTGTTATTCTTCTTTCGAGGTACAGAGGAAATATCAACACATACACTAAAGTTGGACTCGGTGTGGCTAAGCTGGCAGCTTGCGTAAGAGCCAACCGGTGCTTCTCCGAATCGCGTTTCTTTCAGTTGTGTTTCACTCCCAAGATTAACAATTTGAGCAAGCCCCATTCGAGGGTTTATATCTCTGACTGCCTGCTTGAAGTTTTGCTCCTCTGTACTTCTGTAGACTACATTATTTCTTGACTCGTAGAGGAGAGAATGAATTCCTTCGTTTCCCCGTTTAGTATCCTCGAGTTTGGTTTTGGAAACAACAACATCTATGATAGGCTGGGGCTAGATAGTTTCCCCACGCCCTTTTTGATGCCATGTTTGAAGTTTAGAGGTGCAAGGTTGATCTGGGGACTGATCAGGTTTATTTTCTGGGTCTTTAGTGTTTTGGGACCCATATAGGCTAAATTTACACGCCTTTAGCATTAAAGCTCAAGAATGATTGCAGTAACCCAGGGCACCCGCAACACATGAGCATTTGGAATCTTCAACTAAAAAGACATTATGAGGAAGATCGTTCTTCCTGAAGGAGTGATAACACTTGCAACGCATGAAAAAATATCTCTGGCCGTCGTAGCTTTGTATTTCTTTAAGATATTCATCCTTCAGAAATGTTACCGCTTTCTTGAGCCCAGTTGGAATGGATTTCTTACCAGCACAGCCCAAACTCTTTGCTGTGCGTGCAACATATTTATCCATCTCGGCACGGGAGAAAAAAGGCATTTTATTCAGTGAGATCCCCCATCCACTCGTTGGGTAATTTAGAAATGTTGTAGTTTTTGAAGAAGGAAGACAGAAACAACCAAAGCAAAAAAGTAGAGCAAGGAGAGACTCGATAACAAATTCAACCTCCACCAATTTCGCTTTGTACATCCACTTAGTTGCATGGTTGCTGGGATGACTGGATCTGGCAAGACAGTCTGGGTTGTCTTTGTTGCAGCAGGCTCACAAGGTAATCCACCTACCACCAGAGACGGTTGTTTGGTGCTATTCGCAATGGCAGCCTGCGTAAGTGGAATTGCTGGTAACCATACCAAACATAGAATTTGTTAAGATTATTCCATCTGACCTTGAACACGACACCTTTTTGACAGCAACGAACCGTAAAGTTAACCAAGCGTCATTTATATCGTACAGAACGTAGTCCACCAAACTATCAGTCTTCATAGCCATTACTTGGTTCTTTTTAAAAACCGCGGGATAAACTGCAAATTCTGACCTTGGCTAAGCAAATGCAGACTGAAATGTATCCTGGCCACAGTGTTTTCTTTACAAAGCGCACGAGGAGGGAAGACCCTCTGGGTACCTCCTCGTTGATTTAAAAAACATACAGCCCTTTTAACTTTTGACATGTTGACATTTTAGCGATCTCTTTCTCATCACGCATTTCCGTCAAATAAATTAATGATATACCAATGCATTTTATTCACGAAAAACTTTTATCATGGAATCATCCAGATTATTATTTCTTCCTCCGCACTTAAATCAGATTCTTCCGCAAAATTCGGCTAATTCGGTCCTCATCTCACTACTGACCTAGTAAGGAAAGAATTGTCATTTTTTCTGTTTAACCTGCCTTTGACGCATTTACACTTCTTTTTATAAGAACCATTTTTATAAGAACGTTGAGGCTGAGATATGCCCCAAAATGTAAGAAAATGTATGGCCTAAAGTAAGAACATCCTCAGGCTCAGCCAAATTTTACACGTTGTTATAAAAAAGAGTATATAAATGAAAATAAATCAAAATCAAATCAAATCAACTTTATTTAGACACGTGACATTTAATGAGCTTAAAGAAGGCTCGTTACAAAAATGTACGTGTATCTACGACAATAGTAAATTAAGAAACTGTAAACAACTAAGAATCAAAAATGGATAGGGGGCTAGGATAAAATATTTAATGATGAGAACAAATATGGATAAACTATCTCTAGTAAGAGTAAAAATTACAACGACACTCGTGCTAACAAGAGCGGGTGGATTGTTCCAGAGTTAGCATGCAATATAAGAAAAAGATCTGTGCTTAAACCTAGTGTTAGGGGGCGGCTGGTCAAACCTACTTCCATTTCCACGAAGATTGTAAGCACATTTTCTGATACTAAACATATTACTTACATAATTAGGATGGCCTTTATAAATAAGTAAGTAATAGTAAATAAATGAATTCTGTGCATGGTGCGCTCTATTTCGTGGACTGGTGAAACAAACCGTTTTAATTGGCACATTCCATTCACACATTAATTGGTCCGCCCAGCCAGTTTACAATGGTGAGCTCCCAGGCTTATTTACTGATTTGCTCATTACACAATGGAATTCGTCATGAACATGGAAAGAACTCTGAGTGGCGAACTACACTGCATCTATTTATCCACTGTTTACTCCCATTTGTGCGATAATTATAATGCCATCATCAGCTCGATCGGTTCCCTTCGCACCCGAGCAATTTTGACCGCTGCAATACAAACCTCCACCCCCTCCAGCTTGACTGCTGTGAGTACCACTACCACTCCCAGAGTATCCCCCACCTCCACCGGAAGCTCCGTTATCTTCCGAACCCCCTCCTCCTCCACCAAATCCGCCCACTGCCCCTGGGGCAGGTCCACCGTTGTTCCCACTATTCATATAACCTGCGACTCCTCCGAACCAGCCTTGACCACCTGACCCTCCAGGCTCGCCATGTGATGATCCTTGTCTTGAACACCCTCTACCTAGCCAACCCGCTCCAACACCTCCATGATACGAAGCTCCCGCGCTGTTACACTCCCCGGGTTGACCCCCAGTTCCCCCGTTTCTAGACTGGGGTGAATAAGACCCTCTGCTTTTTGAACCAGCTGGGCCGTCTTCACCATCTCTCCCAGAATACCCTGCAGATGCACCGCCCCCTCCTCCTGCTGCTATCAAAAGATTGTTATCAGAGGTGTAAACAAAGCTGCCTCCTCCTCTCCCTGTACCGGCATTGTCTTCTACAGAGATTCCTAATTCTGCCGCTGTCTTGGTAGTCTTGGCACCTCCTTGGATTTCCACTGAATTGTCCCCTTTTTGTCCCACTACTAGTTGCAGCACCGTTCCTTTGGTGAGGTAAAATAAACCTTGCATCTTTGCTCCTTTACCACCCAAGTACGTACCGGGTTTGTAACCACAATCGTAACTGTGTGTTCCGCCTTGAGCCCCATACGCTGTTATTAAATATTGAGAAGTACCGGGAACTATAAACTCTTGTACAGTGCCTAGTCTTCCTTTGCTACCTGTTGAAATGAAAGATTCAGAAAGACCAGCTTTGCTTAGGAGGCTCGAAGGGTTTCTCAGTGTTAATGTAATGAGATCCTTACTCATCGGGGGCATTCAAGTGCCGGACGTTACGGGCAGCTACCGGAAGTCATATTTTTGTCTTTCGATACCTACTGGACATCAGGTAACGAAGAAGGAAACGCCGGAACAAGGTGTGTTTTTTTTTAGGGTTTTTTTTTGTAATTCAGGAAGAGGAAAGAAACATTTAAGCCTTTCAGTTGTGGACGGAAATGTGTACGTTCTCGTTGTTTAAGCCCGCTTATATGCCCCACAGTTCCCGGGAAATTATATTAAAAAAAGAAAAATGTTCATTCTGAACGTCAGAAAATAATATGCATTTATGATTATTTCATACTAATGCCTATTACCTTCCATTTCAATTTACATGAACATCAATAAAATTTTCTTTGAACGTTATAAGTATTTGGAAATGTGTACTTTTTACTTTTTCTACGCCTAAACAAGGAACACTAAGAAAGCTAGACCATGAACTCTATTAAACCTCATGAATGAAGCTAATAAATAATTTATTGTGCCATTCATCAAAGGAAAAGAAAAATCCATTTTCATTTACGAACGTTATACAGAAAAAGCATTTTCTCTGTACGACGGGATTTTATTACAAATATCTGTTGTTCCATTAGTGAGAATAGCTATTGCTTCATTAAAGGACCAATATCCCGTTACTGCGCATGCTCCAAACTTTGATTTCCTGACAGGATGTCGCGAATTCAAAAGACGCGAGAAGTGATATAGAACCTTCAAAAATCCGTTTGCATCGTGCTCAGTTTAGTTCAATATTACCCTAAAGCTTCTCCCAGTTATAGATTAATGATATACAGTTTTCGTTAAGTTCCAATTTGTGTGAGATCGGGATTTTTTGGCGTTGTTTTCAATGCCGTTGGAGGGAGGACCGAGAGGAGGGAAGCGCTATGGCGCCGGTCGAAGGCTTCTTTCTCCCGTCAGCCTCCATAAAAGCTCAGAAAATCGTGAAAGGAATAAGAAGAAATGGAACTAGCAGCATACCAGAATATATATAAAGAAAGCAACCCATGAGACGTGGAAACGACTGAAGGGATCAGTGGTGTCTGTATTCGACCGACACAGCCATAAACTGATGGGTTGGAAGGCCTGCAAGCTGCACGACTTCTACTTGTACTTGTACGCCGCGCCTTATCTTGGTCTTTTGACCCATTTTGCTTCTTGTTTTTTTGTAGCGGGTTTAGAACGGAGGATTTTTAAATGTTGACTGAATCGAGCCGTTACAACTTAGGCGTCGCATTCTCGAGGTCATATCGAGGTCATAAGTGGTGGATTCTTGTGGCTTTCGTCGTTTGTTATTCTCCGTTGGTTTGACTTCTCATCGTTTGTTAAGCGACTCAATATGGTTTTTATGCCGCTCTTGCATGATAGGTACGTTGAATTTGGCTCAGTTAGGAAATTTATGGGTTTTTCCGCCTCTCATGTTTATATTTTCGACAATAAAGGATCTGAAATATTCACTGCAGCGTGACGAGTCTGCCTGCTGATGTTTGTAACGCCGGGCTTGGCTTATTGTTTTTAATTCTGTTGCAGGATTTTGTGTTTCGCATCACGCTCGAGATCTTTGTGTATAATCAGGGTCACCCAACGAGAAAATTTTAGCAAAATAGTTGAAATATCATTTCCTGCTTTATAAGATTGCTTTAGAGGCTTATAAAGGCATATTTGTGAAAGCTAATACGGATTGATCTGTTCGGATTTTTTAGCTGAATATTTAGGCCGCAGAAAATTTTAGGAAACAGAATCCTATCCGCGAATTTCCGAGCTGCTGATGGCTCGCCGAAAATGCTAGCTGACCTTATTTTGCACTCTAAACGACATACTTGTCCCTCCAAAAACAATAGGAACTAGTAAGTCTTCTTGTTACAAAAGTCCGACGTGATGTTTCGCCAAAGAAATCTCTAGCTTTCATTGCAATTAAAACCAAAAATCTCCGGTGATTTATATTTTGTGTTTCGCATCATGGATTGTGATATATAGACCCTTTTTGTCAAGAAATTTTAGTTGTAGCTTCCTTGGAGCTATAAAACGCGAGCAAATATTTAAATGGCGGATGTAAGCAGCGGATCACCGCGTGGGCCGCGGGGTAATCTTGTCACCTCAATGTGACAGTTCTATTGTTTTTTTGAAAGATAACAGCTGACGTTTACGCGTGCGCATTATCGGGATAGTGTCCCTTTAAACTACCATTTTAACCCTAACTACGATCTAAGAGTTTTTTTGTTCGAGAATCATTGACAAGTATTGCACCATCCTTTACGTTTTGGAAATTCCTTTAACATCGCCAGTAGTTAAACAAACTGCCCATGTAGGTTCGCACTGCACAAGGGCTCGAACAGCTTTGTGTTCGTGCAACATGCTGCCACGAAGAAGTAGAATTTCCAGTGAAGCACTTGGAAAGCTCGTGAGAACCTTTAAATGTCCTGCCTTAAGTCTATCTATCAATCTCTGACACACTGGATATCAACAATAGAAGCAAGGCAAGAAGCATTGCAGCGACTATCCTTCGTGAGGGAGTGTCTCCTTACATGTCTGCTAAACAGTTGGGCGAACAGCGCCGTTTTGGTCGATATACACTCCGAACGATGCTGATAAAGACAAATACCTACCAGCGAATCGCTGATACGAAAAAAAAGACAGCCAAATTCTTTAAAAACACCTCTACATGTCCATTTTTTCAAAATCTTTGAAACATGCGGTTCAAGTATGAATTTTTATGTACAAAAGTAGACTTAGAAAACACTTTTTAAAAAGGAAATCTCGAGACTTATGGTACCTTTAAGATAGACTTGCCAGCCAAGAAACAAAATATGAGTGACGAAGACGCAAACTACTTACAGCAAAGACTCATAGTCCAGTTTTTGCCATACTTCAGTCAGGTGTTTTCCGCCATGACTAGTAGACTATGGCAAGAAGGGGCTTTGAAAAAGTCTACGTTTAAGAATGTCAAAACTATTAAGACGTGAAGATCTAGGCCACAGAACGTCAGAGAAGAAGCTAATGTTTCAGAGTAACAAGGAATAAGCGAATAGTAACCGCTCACAGCTTCATCACCTTCGCTTGCTTTTATTTCATGGCACGAGACTGCGGGCAACTCTGGAACGGTTCCTAGTTTTACTGAAAAAAAAAATACAAGAATATAGAAATGACATTTTTGGGATGTGTGGTGGAGATTGGAGCTGAGATATTAATTTGTTGATAACAACAATTACAATCATTGCTTAATTTTTAACCATTCAAAGAGGTAGTCATTTTAACTGGTTTGTCTCTCAGTTTAAAGCACGACGAGATGAATGAAATTAATTGAACACATATAAAATAGTCAGTAGAATTCACAAGATGTGTCAATAAGGTGTTTATAAGTATTTACGTTTTCAGACTGTCCTCGCTACTAGTATTGCGATCCAAGAAATAATCGCGTCAGTGTTAGTGCTAGGTAGCTTTAAACATGCTTCCACTTTAGTTATTTTACTAAACAAGTAGTAACATCATAAAACACCTGAAGGCTAAAATATATAGAGACAATGTCTACCTGTATTATTCTGTTCAATTTACTTGATTTACCTCGATTAGGAATCCGTGTTACATAAAAACGATTTAAATCGTTAACAAAATTCCCCGGCTTGGCATCTTTTGTTCTGTTATTTAGTTCACACTTTCCGCTGGACATTACGTAGTTAAAACTTTGGCAGACGAGGTCTGCATCACACGCTTGGTTTCTTGTTTGCCAGGGTCCTGTAGGTGAATCCACGCCTTGCTTTGCTTGGAAATGATTCTTCATAGCGGCAATGCTGTTCATCTTGTGTCTCGCACGTGGACGCTGTTATGCTAAGGAACTGGCCAACTAATAGGAAAATCATGCTAAGCAACCACGCAATCCAATTCATGCCTGGATAACAATACTGGCGTTCTAAAGATAATAATAACGGTAATTATTAAAAACTGGACTAGGTATATTGGACTTCTAGCATTTTGATTGGCTGAACGGATCTAGGCTATCAGCTCATATACCTGCTGTGACCAAATATTGTCAATGAACACTCAACAACAAGTGAGCTGAAAGTTGTTTTCCCCGTGAGCAACCCGGCGAGAAAAATGGACGAGAAAAATCATTTTGGAGCGAATTTCAGTTAAACAGAAATTCCAACAGCGTCACTGAGACACAAATCAAAATTCTCCCGGAGTGCCTGACACCTTAGGACGACAAGAAACTGGGTACAAATAGAAATTTAAGCATTTTACATTGTGTTTACAATTATTTAATACGTCGATCATTAACAGTTTACAAACAGTAAGTTTTGTTAGGAAGGCTTTCCATTTCGAAGTATCAAGACAAGACATAAACACAGTAAAATGGGAGAGAAGCATTTAATAAAAACTGTCACACATTCACGACGAGTCAGTACAGAAATCGAGAAGCAATCTAAACAACTACTGAACAAACTACCAAGAAGGAAGGAAGGGCGACATTTTTCCGGCTATACCACGCAAATTTGAGATATGTCCAGGTTTGCATGCAGCTGCGAAAATTACAATTTTTGCCTGTCAAAGAGGCCTCCGACAAGGTCTGCGATTTCTGCGAAAACTGTGAGAATTGCGATTATTGTAAAATCTGCAAAAAATTGGAAAAATCGTCGAGTCGATGTAACCCTGTCAAAGAGGGCCCCGACAAGGTTTGCGATTTCTGCGAAAACTGCGAGAATTCAATCAAATCAGCAAGGACTTGTAATTTACAGCACTCAATATGTGTGAAGGGCCTTTGGTCAAATCCAGCTGTTAATTATTGTCTCGCATTCCCCAAGATTGTTTCATGTGCCATATGGTCTTTCATTAGGAAGATTATCATTTCCATGTAAATGTTTATGATGTAAATGTTTGAATTGAAGGCCACTCAGCAGAAAAAAGCATCTTTGAATTGTGGAAGTACGGGTAGAAATCAAAAGCACGTCTTTCACATTTCCAGCCGTGAAAAAGCATGGGTAGTACAGAATTTCTCAGCTCCCGAATGTAAACTACTGGTGCAATTGACATGTTTGAATTGAAGGCAATTCAGTAGAAAAAAAAACATCCTTGAATCGGGAAGTACTTGTACAGACGTCTTTAACATTTCCAGACTGAAAAAGCATGGGTAGAACAGAATTTCTCAGCTCCCAGCTTGTCGATGAAGAATCATAGTTTATAGCAAACACATAGCAGTGATGAAACATTTCTTTTCGCTTATTTTCCTGTTTATGATCCCTAAAGACTATCACAAAGGACTGAAGTTGTTTCCTGTTCCTTTTGACGGCTTTTGTTACACTTGAAATGGCTAAACTTTTGCTACTGATGAGTGTAAACAAGATAGAGTAGCGAAGACTTCAGCATAAATCTGCCAGGCCGCTGCCAAGCTGCCAGGCCTGCTTGAGAGAGACTGGGATAAAATCCCCTCCAATTCTCTGCTCGTGCATACCCCCAGAGAACGAGGGGTGTTTCATAAAGCTTGGGATATTCATAATTGACGTTACATCTCGTGCTTGGAGTTTAAAGAACGAGGGATATTCATATATGCCTTGTAAATCTCCCGCTGGGAGCTTAAAGAACGAGGGATATTTGACAACTATCCTGCGAAATCGCGCGGAATATCCCCTGATACTTAGCCGACGAGGCCGTAGGCCGAGTTGGCTAAATCAGGGGATATTCCGCAAGATTGAGCAGGATAATTGTTTTGTTATTCAACAAATTCCCATCGACTACCATTTTCAGAACGAGAAAAACTACGGCTCTATGATAAAAGCGCTAAAAGCTAGCAACACATAAGCTTAATACAAATCAAAACAGAACTTCAAGAAATCGAAGTTTACTACCGTTCACTTAAAAGACTTATTTACAAACTCGTGTTTGGAAATGACAAAACAAAGTAAACAAAAAATATTGCTACCTTACGGAGAATAAGTCCTCTTCCTGTGAATTAAGATCTTTTCAACTTTAGTCTTTACAACTTTCGCAATAGCATTTTCTTGGTTGAGTTCTCACTATGAAAATTCCAAGTCAACCTCTGAATATCTTTGTGAAATGAAGCAAATACTTGTTGACTTTTTAAGAGCATTTAATCGTGGAAAGTTTCTTCCAGGGAGTTAAAATTTCTGGACAACACTGCTAAAACTGCATCGCTTTTCAAAATGGCCGCCAAACAAGCAATGAAAGAAAATCTGCAGTGCACTTCCAAATATGGTCATTTACGCATATCGCAGGATATCTGTCATGCACGGATGACAGATATTGAGGGCTTCCTTACCATATATGGGCATAGTGACAATTTGTCGAATATTAATCATAGATTTATGTTTTATCTCGCGTTGTGTACTTAAAAGAACGAGGGATACACATAGATTGATGTTACATCTGCTGGATTAGTTAACTAATATTATTTCATTACTCTCGTGTGTCTATTACGTTTTAAATTTGACAGTGATTAGTAGAAATTGAGATTGCAGAATACTGAGAAGAGTAAACTTGCCGATCTTTCGATCCGAAGGGTACACGTTGCGTTGTCAACATGCAACAAATGGCTCGTCAACTTTGTTTGGTATATATGTTTTCAATCGATAGAAATAAGTTTTATAGTGAATGAAAGCGATGTAAGATAGACTGAGAGTTAACAAATTCCTTCGTTAACCTTCGAAAGTTCTCGATTTTGGATGGCATCATGCGTAAGTGACAGTTTCATATTACACGCGCTAGTTGTTTTGAAAACATGCAAATTTGTGATGTGAAGTCAATTTGTGTACTCCATCGGTTTTATTAGTGAACTGAAGGTTAAATATATATAGCTTGTTTGCTTACAATCGGTTTACTTTATTGAAGCGAACATAAGATAAGATATGTCGCTTCCTGAAAGAAACCTCAGAGACATTCACTGTTTATGGCGAACTGAAAGAGACTGAAGCGACGTAAGATACTGTAAGTCGCTCACTACGGAATTATGAAACTCACAAACTCATACGCTCAAAGATATTTGCGTAAACGAAACCAGAAACACATCAAATCTTTCTGTCTAGGTGTCGTGGTAAAGCACCGAAGTGCAGTTGCTAAACCGTGAAAACCGCTCCGCGAGATTGATCGGTTTGGTGCAGGATAATCGTTCCTAATCACAGCACTGCGAAAAATCGCAAGTTAACGGGAAAAATCGTCGACCTTGCGATTTTTGCGATTTTTCGCAAGCACACGAAAACTCGCAAATTTCACAGCTGCGTGCAAACCTGGACATAAGTGGCAAATTTGACACTGGTTTACCTGCACTCGTTGTATAGCTCTGTGTTCCAAAAGCTCCAAATGTTTAGTTAGAAATCGGATGCCATGTAAAAGGAGTTGAATCGCTTTCCCAGTCGTTTGAGTGTTGTTTTAACCATTCCGTCCGCAACCTCTAAACTGAGAACAACTGCGTTTTGCGCTTTGCGTTTAACAGACTAAGGTTATGAATTATGACGTTCCTCACAACAGTGATCTTGTTTCTGAGCTGCATAGAAATTGCCTGTTCAAGTTCAAATTCTGTCTTCAGTTCAATGAAACAGGCACATGTCGACACATGATGGCGCCGTTATGCGAACTGATTACAAACTTGTTCAGTTCAACTGCCGCAGCTAATATGGTAAAATCGTACAGCTTCAATCCGCTTCGAACGATAATTTCAACGATGTTTCAAGAAAAGTCAAACACGTAACACATTTCAGAGCCAATACTTACAAGACTTTTTCCCCAAAACTTGTGCCACTTCGTTCATATCGGAGCAGTTTCATTGATTCATTCAGCTTTGGAAAGAAACGCTGCAAAACTTTGCAAGTTTTGGCGCCTTTTTCGCTCAGTCATGTGACCGATTCTTGTTTCCTTTTTCTCTCTTTTCTCATTTTTTTCTTCCTTTCTTTATTTTATAACAATTACAGTGGTTGAGTTTTCAATAAAACAATTATTCTACTCGGGCTTGCTGGATATCGAATGATTACAACCAACTCGGCGCGTTATCTATCATTCGATATCCAGCGCGCCCTCGTAGAATGACTGTTAATTACACATTTATTTAGCGCTGCTTTTGCTAAGTATCCAACAGCGCTTAACAATCTTGTAACTAAAACATTCCAAGTTAAAAATTATAAAGTTGTCTTTACAATTCTTAAATAAGTTGGTTAAATCTATAGAAAATAGAAAACTGTCATAGAAACTACTAAAATAGTAGAAACTACGAAAATACTAAAATAGAAACTATCGCTAATGTTTTAACTTAGTGAACTACATTTAGCAGGGGCAGTCCTTTCAGATGTATAATAAATTACTGTTAACCCATTCACTCTCAACCTTTTGGAAAAAACACCACAGAAAGACAATAACGCTGTAATTTTGCTCCAGTCTACTCAAATCCCAGCGCAAACCTCTATAACTTCATCTGCAGCATGGAAACTAAACCTCTCTTTCATTCCGAGGTCGTTTGGCAAGTTTGATTTGGGGTAAGCAAAATTCAAGCTTTCCATAGACAAGAAAACACCGTACGGGGCGTCTGGCCGGGCTTAAGTGCTCAATTCCGTTGTTTTTGGTTCTCAATTCGATTTTTTCAGTTTTTCCCTCGGATTAGGAAAGATTTCACCTAAACTTTTAGGAAAGAGGAAATTTTCAACTAGAAGTGTCAACCAGTGCCAAGGCCAAGGTTTGCATCAATTTCACAAGGAAACGTTTTTCTTTTCCTTAGTGTAACTCTGGTCTATTTGAAGTGAGCACTTCAGTTTAGGCATTTTTTGGTTAGAAGTGTGCCAGTTGCATCAATTGGTTATCAACAATATCTGCTGTCACTCAAAGTGATAACGTCACAACTGAACAAGGACCATGATCCTTTACGGGCGGTTTTGGGCGGCACGGGAGACGATGGTTTAATAATATGTACTTATTGGCTGAGTGGGAGGGCCGTACGGGTCATATGATAATGTTTAAAATGTTCCTGCTGATAGGGTACCTTATTGCAGCTGGAAGTTTCTTTTAACTGTGTTGTTCTGTGTTGTTCTGTAGAAGTGTCTTGTTCTGTTGCCCTGGAGGAAGTGAATTTGCAAATGTGTTTCACTCCAACATCATTATTTTAAAATAGAAACTATCAGCGTACGCACAAAAAAAGGTGTTGAAACAAACAAAATTAGCGAAGTCGTTTATGAAAGCTGTGGTGGCCTAATTTCGTAGCCATCCTTACCGCGTGCTTTCTCTACAATATATTCTGCTGGGTTGGTTTGCATTTGTATGTATTCAGTAGAGAAGAACTGCTCTTGTAACTCTACCGGCACATACCAAAATCAGGTTCTTGAGTATTTTCCACTTACAATTATTAACTACGTGATCTTCGTTAGTCAAACAAGGTAATAGTCTCCACTTTTATAGAATCGACAGATACACAGACAAAAAGGCTGAAAGCGCTAATTTATTCTCTCTTCTTTCCATTTTGGTGTGCTGACAAAAATACTCCAAATTCTTTACAACTTCTATTCTGCTGTAGTTTATCTACGCTGACGATTAAGAAGGGATATATTTATACAAACTGTTAAGAGTCTTTTTTGTTGAACTTACATAATTGCTTTATTTAAGTTTCCAATTTAATTCAGGGCCAATATGGGCCAATTAACAAATCGCACACCGCGCTTTTTGCATAACGTTTTCACAGAGCAGCTGTTTTCGCTCAAAAACAAGTCTGACCTAAAGTAATGGGATTAACTCATAGGGCTAAGTCTCGCTACTTTTGTTTTTAAGATCTACAAGTACGTAAGGATACAACCTACAATTATTTTCTCGTTGCTTTTTGTGATGTACATGTCCTTACCATGGCAACAAAGCAACTTAAGTTAACAATATTTTATATTGTTAGATTTTAATATGCAGTGTTTCCTTTAGTATAGACACTCCTGCTTGTAAAAATGTTTTAGGGGGAACATATTATAGCGTATTAAATTGTAGCCATCCTTACAACGTCCTTTCTCTGAAATATGTTTTTCTGAGTTGGTTTGCATGTATGTAATCAGCATTAAAAAACTCTTTTTTTGGATTACTGCTTGACCGGCACATACCAAAATCAGGTTCTGGGCAATTTTCCACTAATATGCGATACAATTATCTACGCGATCTCCGTTAGTTAACAACGTAATAATCTTCACTGCAATATAATTAACAGATACATAGACAAATATCCCTGATTTATTCTCTCTAAATCTTCCCCCGTTTTTTTGTATTTGGCAAACTATAAATTCTGTACAATTCCGATCCTGAGGTATTTCATATTTGCTGACAATTAAGAAGGGAGATAGTAACTGTTTGAAACCTTTTTTTGTTGAACTTACGCAATTGCCTTATTTTAACTTTCGAAATTAACTGTAGGCCGATATGGGCCAATGTACAAACGCACACCACGCCTTATACATAACATCCATATATACAGAGCAGCTGTTTTCACTCAAAAAGAAATCTGAGCTAAAGTAATTAATGCCTCAAGTTACAAAGTCGAAAAAAGGTCTAGTCGAGGTTGCAGTCAACGTCACAAACTCCATGGTCCCGTAATAAAAAAGTTGCCTTTTATTATAGAGAAAACCAGCCTAAACTTGTATTCACCAGTAGGCGTCAACTGCAAAGATTTCTCAAGATATACGTTGGATGAATCCCACATAGGGTATAAACATTGTAACATTCATTTGAGAAATCTGTCTCCGATGGTGAAATGTCCATTGCTCAGGAATGAGATCGGGACCGTCATAGGATCTGTATGCATTCAAAAATGATAAATTACTCCAAATATGTCTTTCCTGTGGGAGACCTTAAGCTGAATTTTAGCAATTATTATAAGCACCATTTCGCAAAATTTGGCGATTCCGACGCTGTTTAAAGAAACTACCATCTACAACCCAAGCAAATTCAAAGGTAAATTCTAGATCAGTATGCAGAAATTTGATTAAAAACGTTCCAGTAATTTTGGCACACGATCGATCATGTCATAAAACAAGACTAAACAGAACTCATACTCTACCTTTACACTGAAGGTGGTTAGCTTTACTGTGGCCATTCAGCTTCTTCTGTTAATATGGTTACAGTGTCCAAATTGCTCTGTGCGCAAAGTTACTCTTTCAAGGGCCGATGAATATTGGAAGGAAGCTTAAGGAAGAAAGGATTTTTAGTACTTATATAGTGCAAGTTAACATGTAAATACGATCAAGTAGTACAAGATATTAAAAAAAACGATAAAAAATATAACTTATAAATTATAGAAATTACAATAAAAAAGTACAATAAAAAGATAAAAATAATATCGCCGATAATCTAATCTTCATAAGAACTACTAAATCTTATCCTACATTAAAAGCAATTCTAAATAGACGAGTTTTCGGGCTAGATTTAAAATTTGTAAAATTGTCTATCAAAAGGTGGCTCCCAAGAGTATCTGACCAGCACTGACTACATTAGCCGGAGTTTCGAGGGTGGAAGAGGAATAATTGTGCCTCACTTATTCATTACTCCTTTCGCTTTTCTTCTAACTTATTCATTATTCATTTAACGTTTTTATGGATATTCCTGTGCATGAGATATAGGAAAGTTTGAAATGGCTGCAAATTGTTAAATTCCATATCATAGTGAGCATGAATCAAAAGAAAAATGCAGTGCTATAAAGACAAAAAAATAAATAAAGAAAGAAAGACGCGTTGAATACACGTTGACTCTTTTCAATGTTTTCTAACTCTAAAATATCTCTGAATCAGGGCCCGCTTATCATTTTTTTCCCATGGAACCTGCGAAAGAAATGGGACTCACGACCCTGGTGCAGATCCAGGATTTAGAGAAACTGGGTTTAGAAAAACAAACGCCTGGCGAAGGTGGGAGTGTCAAGGGGGGTCCGGGGATATGCTCCCCCGGAAAATTTTAAAAGTTCAGTCCTTGGAAATGGGATTTCCGGCATTCTGAGGAGCATATGAAAGTGTTTTAGTTGCTGTAAATTCAACTCACGTTTTGTGCTAACTTTGTATGTCCTAACTTCTATATTAAAAATCTTTCACCAGTCTGAAACAAACAACGTTACTTGTGTCAGCCATACGAATTTTTTTCGGCTCACTGTATGTGGCAAGAATATTTGTTTTCGATATTTGTGTTCACATGAATTTTTTCATTGTGAAAATCTACTAACATGATATTTTTTGCTAAAATCCGTCAACTCTCTTCCTCCCCGCAGAAGAGAAGTGGTCTGTCCCTTAATAAAAAAATTCGAATACTGACAAAAGACGCACCTATCACGAGAAATTTGCCGGGAGAGACTTTTTGTAGCCAGGAGTCCTAGTTGAATACAGATCATCCACAGAATCGAATACAGTCTTAGATCCAATGGTGGCTTGCTGCTCCATCAACCCAGCTCCCGACTTCGAAAGCCACTAGGGGACAGTTCTCTTTTACATCTGCTGCCCCTACCGTTTGGAACGAGCTTCCTGCCCATTTACGGAAGATGGACAATTTTACTAATTTTAAATCTAGCCCGAAAACTCCTCTATTTAGAATTGCTTTTAATGTAGGATAAGATTTAGTAGTTCTTATGAAGATTAGATTATCGGTGATATTATTTTTATCTTTTTATTGTACTTTTTTTATTGTAATTTCTATAATTTATAATTTTTATTTTTTATCGTTTTTTTTTATATTTTGTACTATTTGATCGTATTTACGTGTTAACTTGCACTATATAAGTACTAAATATATATTTAAAAAAAGTACTAAATATTATTATTATTATTATTATTGCTATTATGAATGATTGCAGACCACTGTTTTAGCTGGCCTTCACAGATAGTCGCAAACACCGACAAAGATTTTATACCCCTTTATCCTCTCTTGGTCGAGGGCATACAGCATTTGCGATATTCATTATTCCTTTAAAGGGACTGAGTTGTTCATTATTCGGAATGTTCAAGCTCTAAATATTCCTCATTCATTTACTGTTTTAACTTGTTATTCATTATTCATTATTCCCCTTCCACTCCCGAGGAGTTGCAAAGGGGAACCTTGTCCTCTTGTCTCGCAGTTTTCTATAAGTGCACAAGGGTACCAACCCACAATTATTTTCCTGCTGCTTTCTGTGATGCACATGTTACCATGGAAACAAAGCAACTAAAGAATCGAATAGTTAAGCAATATTTTATCTTTTAATATGTGGTGTTTCCTTTAGTGAAGACACTCCTGTCTTATGAAAATGTTTTAGACTAACATTTCAGGGGCGACATACTATATAGAGTCTTTCAGAAGATTTTTTTCCAATATCACGAGTTTGTGTAGTCATCCGTATATTCACCTGGGTTGGTTTGCTATATTCAGTTGAGGAGAACCTCATTTTTACCTCGTAGTTGCCATAGAAACAAGAAATAATACCAGCAAATCGTCGCAATCGTCAGCAAATCGTCGCAATCGCCGTTATTTAAAAGATACATGATAAAGGATTGTTTTAACAAGAGAAAACAGGAAACACTAATGGAATAATTTGTACTATCTAGCTCGGTATTAAGAGGGGGGATTCCCTTGGGGGAGAGGGGATATTAAGAGGGGATCAGAGAAGACATTTTAGCTCATTTTACTTTAACAGTTTAATATTCTACTTTGATGTAATATGAAGACACTATTGTTAAGAGTGATTATCGAAGACTATCCACAGAAGAGTAACGTTTATATAATATGGAGTGCTAAAGGTAGTGTCCGTGATATTAAGAAGTCTAAACAGTCCAAAGAGTCACCATGTGCTCAACGTAAGTAGCTTTAGTATAATTACATTTAATTGTTGATTGCGTGATTTCTTATGAAAAGCAACGAATGGTTTATTAGAATCGCGTTAAGCTGATCTTACATGGTCCTCGCTGCCATTGTGTTTTTTCGGAGCAGTTGCATATTTTTTAAATTTATCATTCCGTATATACGTAGAATCGAATGAATCGAATGAAAACTATGCTCCATTGACTCTTGCTGTTGCTTCGTAACAAGATCCTAATGTTATTTACACCTGGTATTTACATCGGTCAACCAGACAAAATTCATAATTATCTCTCTCTCCTCCGCAGAGGCTCCTGTTAGCAAACACCAGTGAAAGAAAAAAAAAGGGAGCGGGAGCGCTGCAGAAAGAAAACGGGAGCGCGACCGATCCCCGCGTGCTTTAACTTTTCCCTCTTCCCAGCCCCCGCGCGTTTTTTCCCCAGCGCGAGTGTAAGAGGCCTCTGCGGAGGAGAGAGTAATTATCTCGGCTATGCCTCTAGAAGATGTAGACCAGGAGTTGTAAAGAAGAAGTTACTTTCAATTATCAGCCAACAAGAGAAATGAGTAAGGAAAAACCTCGATTTATATGTGAAAAACTAGTGAGAAGCTGGAGAGACTGACAAGAAAGTTATAGAATCAGATCAAACTTTATCGTTGATTAACGATTAACGGAGAGCAGGGAGAGAAACATATTGGTGAAATAAAACGCGAAACTCTCCTTCTAGAAATAAAAAAAACGACTAACAAACAAACAAGCAAAAAAGCATCAACAACCACAAAACATCCGGGACAGTCCGCACTGTGGGACGGTGATTGACTAGCTTGACCACCACATACCAAAATCAGGTTCTGAGGAATTCTCCACTTATTAGGCGGTGCGACGTGCCTAGCCACGTCCGGCCGACTTATAAAATGCAACGCACATTCCTGGTTTGGCGAAAGTCGGTTCACTTAGTCTCGCGCGCGGCCTCTAAACAATCAGGCTCGTTATAATGACGTCGATTTTAGGAGATTGAAAGCTAATGTTTCAAATACTGGACGATTTGTTCGTGACATGACCATTTTTGCATTTGAAGCGTAATTTTGTTGTTTTGAGTTTCGCGGCGTATTGAAGTTGAGTAAAGGTAAGCGTTGAAATGTTTGTTTCGCTGTTTTTGAGTACATTTGGTTGATAAGGGGCAATGTTTAGAAAGGCTAGTGAGAACTTGGGAGTTGTGCGGGTTGTCAGTATGTCGGCATAAAAATAGTTTTGTATCTGGTGTTGTTTTGCTGAGTACTTAGCCTGCAGATCGTCCATGGAGACTATTGCTAGTAGCAGTTACACAGTGCTTCCAACTCGACAGGTTGCGAAGGCGATCATAAACTCCATTCTTGAGTTTTACGATGATGTAAATCAGAGGGAGGAAGATAGTGTTGGCTGTACTCGTTAAATAGCTGTGAACAGTAAACACCGATCTTTACAAACTCAAGTGTAGATAGAGTATGTGGTGAACTTCAGCACGATTTGTTGCGACCATATTTTTAGTTACCAGAGGAATCGTTGGGGACATTTTCACAATATTTAATTTTTTGGGGGGTCATATCCAAAAAACAATGATGGAGTGGGGGGTCAGTTTAAAAATCCTCTAAGGTTTCCCAAAATGGCCTGCCGTCCCTTATAAGTGATAAACGACCAGCTCTTTGCAGAGGTCTGCATGGGGTTAACTGATAGCTGAGAATTGGCCAAAATTTTAACTGTCAGCTGAGAAATGGCAGTTTTTTTAACTGATAGCTGAGAAACGTTCAGTTAACTCTCAGCTGAGATGGTTGACCTTTTTGGCCTGGATAGAGGTGGATACAGCGTAACGTTTACTTAAAAAAAAAAAATAATTTTAGTCACTTTTACCCTTGTCTGGACTCAAGAATAGACAGCGTTAAACCCCATGACTATCCGTTACCCGCAGGCGCTAACGCTAGTGTTACTTTTAAGTTGCGTGATCATGGAGACTATGCTCCCGAGAGGCCTTATGGTCGCCTTACGACAAATAAAAACGGCGCGAAAAGTCGCGCTATTCGACGAGTCTTGACTCTTGACTTTTAGAACTTTTAACGATATGGCTGCTTTGTGTGGTGTTGTCAAAGTAATTTTAAGTTTCTTTCGCCATGGTGAAGAGGGTGCAGTTGAAAGACATAGAAGTCGTCTAACAGTAAACTTAGATGAACAACGAATGAATGAATGAATGAATGAATGAATAACCTTTATTTAAACACGATAGAAAGTTAAAGCACAATGCTTGTGGGGTCGAATGAAATATTTCCATTTTTAAAAAAACATCTGTGCGATTTTCTTGGTATAAAGGAGCAGGCAGCCAAGGCTTTGGGACGTATGAGCTTAAGGTGATTCCATTCAATTGCATTACGCATCCTTTCTGCGCATCATTTCTTGCGTGATTAGCGCGTGCACGAGCGCATGCACCTTCGGAATTTTATAGCTTTTCTATGAAAGCTGAGCTGTTCAGAGAAATAAATGGTCGTTTTCTCCTAAACGAGCTCGGTGACCCCCATTTCTTAAGACATAAATTCAAATGGCACACGGTCTAGTACAATATATCGCGATTTCAAAAAAAGTTAAAAATTCTGCTTTGAGATGTTTTTATTTAAATGCCGAAAAGAACACATCTTTAGGTGCAGCAGGGTATGTACGCACGCGGCAAATTTTTTAATTTATTTCATAATCTTGATTTCTGTTAAGCTAAAATAGTATACAATACAAGATAAATGTCTGTTATGGTGAACTGCTCCAATATTTCAATACAAGCAATGACTTTTTAAAGCAATTATAGTTCTCATTTCTGATTACTAGGGTTTGTCAGGAGAACCTTGCGGGTCGTATATTTGCTATTAACGGCTATCCATTTTGTGAAAAAACAAGCACGGTGACCCCTTTTTTATTGCATTTTTGAAATGTTCTAAACATAATTACCAAGTGGACCAAGCTTTAGAAAATTTTAAACATTCCTTCCATTTCGATGGAATCACCTTAAGCTCTATCGCTTGGCGAAGAGCGGCGGTAAGACTGAAAACTGCGCGATCATTACACAAGGTCAATGGGAGGTGGAGTTTCCGAACGTTATTGCCGGAGAAGGAAACAGCGAATCCAACGGTACAATCTTTTATATTGCTTTTTCCATGTTCTATAAAAAAAAAAACGCAATGGCTGTTCGTATGGTAACCGTACGGCGACTTGTATTTGCTATTCGAACGGGAGTCAGAATAATTCATTGAATTTCTATGTAATTACTGATTCTTGTCAATCCAAAATATTATATATACCTTTAAAAGAATTCAGCGATTCTATGTCATTCTAGCGAGCGCTGTTTATTTATAAAGCCAGACTAATTTGCGTAGTTCTTTTTTACTACACGAACGACTCCCTTGGCTACACTCGATATATTAATAAAATAATAATGTACGGCACGGTTGAGGTTTAGAAAGGCTGCTAGTGGAACCACAATCGGCAGGCATGTGCATCCATCTGTTTTTCTGGTCCTCAAAGTGCATTACTTTCTTATAGACATAAGTAAACAATCATATCTTATACTTGTTTTAAAATGTACAGGGAATGTAGTATAAAACAAAGTTGACGAATAAAGGCCACCGGCGCTACCGGCAGGCAATGTCGCTGAAGCAAAGAATGCACAAAGTGTTGAACTTATCGTTATAAAGTGTTCTTTTCTTCAACGATGTGTCCATTGATGAATATTAAAAAGAGACATGATTTCTTTCATAATTGGGCATGCCTAGCTTTTAACCCTTTACCGTCAGCGTTTTTCCCTTAGAAAACGCATTTTTTACCGCTAAAGCGGTTTTTGAAGTGCTATGGTGCCAAATGCCACTAAACTTTGCTACAAAAGCGTTTTCTTACATTTTAGCTCAATTTTGAGCCAGCTTCTGTTGAAAATTGTACATTATTTTGGTTTCACGCATGCGCATAAGCCAAAATTTGGACTTTTTTTTTTTTTTTTGCTGATTCATTTCTAATTTTTTCTCGCTTCTTTTGCTTTCCTTTTTCTCTCCCTTTCTTTTCTCTTTATCTTCTACCCTTTATCACCTTTCTATCCACTGGAAAAGTTTTTGCCTCAGTCCTTCTAAAAACCTGGAAATGGAACATTGATCAACTAAGTGACTTGGCCTATTTTACTACCAACTTTGCAGCCAAAATTGGACACGTTTTTCTGGTATAGCTCTGCCAGAATTTGGTCGATATTCAAAATGGACACACGTGTGGATGGATCTGTCCTTGCTGTGCTAGCTGCTTATCAAAACAATCTGGTGACGTCAAAAATGATGACGTCTTAAGTGGCTCAATGGTTCCCGACTTCAACGTCGGGAAAATACAACTCTTGACGGAAAAGAGTTAAAAAACTGCCTCAAAGAACTTCTTGGTGTGTTACTTCCGGTCATTTTATTGTTTTCAAAACCAATCAAAATCGATCCTGCAACGGAACTTTCGAGAATCCCTCGTTTCATCAAGCTTGCGTAGTCAGAAATGAAGACTCGAGGTACGAGATTGTTGAAGTTTAAGACTAAATATTTAAATATCAGGAGAGCTGCCACCTTTCACGTGGAAAAGTTGAGACACCTCGAAGTAGCCAGTTAGTGTGAAGCTAATTCCTAGAGGAAAGGGTCCTAAGGAAGATGGCTTAGAGCTCTTCATCGGTGATAAACAGTATGCGTTAAACCTCCAAAAGAGGTCGGAGTCACTGGTAAGTGAACGGAAATCATCGAATGTTACTCGACACTGTTCGGCTAATACGATGGACAACGTTGCTAAGATACAATACAGCAAAAGCAAATGAGAAGGGGAAGTTAACTGAGATCTGTCAAAATTAACTGATAGCTGAGAAATGACTCAAATTTTAACTGATAGCTGAGAAATGGCCTAAATTTTAACCGATAACTGAGAATCCAGCACCCCCATGCAGACCCTCTTTGCATTGCTGTTATATAAACAATAGGTTTTAGATTGCAAGTAGCCTCCATTTTTGTTGTTAAGATTGAAATGGAGCCATTGTCTGAAGGGTGAAACATTTGTGGTGAATAGCTAGGGGCCGTTTCTTGCTGTTATAATGACATAAATAATGACCTTTGACGGAGAATTGCATTGCTGTTATATAAACAATGGATTGTAGATTGGAAGTAGTTTGCACTCCTGTCGTTACGATTCAAAAGGAGTCCTTGCTTGAAGGTTTAAGGTTGATTTATTTCTTGAGGTAAAAATCACAGGGTTTCAAGTGTTGCGCTAGAACCCGTAGAGAGGTCACTAACGGAGAAATTTCTGAAGTTGGCATTGATTTTATCAGTTAATCAATGCCTTAAATACTGGACATTCTCGAGTAATACGTTTACATTCATTTAATTTAGGTGTGTGGGTAGAATTCGTTCAGAGGTCACTAAGCGAGAAAGTTCTCAAAGCAAATCTGTCATATACGCGACATTTCTTTCGTGACACGGGCTTTGTTGAAGAGTTTGAAGAGTTTTTAGTGGCGCATGGGAGAACTGACTGTCATTTGTAAGACGTTTTGTGGACGAAAACATGATTGATTTGTTTTGTAAGATGATGACATTGATTAGATAGAGGATCAGGGCCGTAGCCAGACTTTCAGAACAGCCGAGGCAAGTGACGCGAGCGCCAAAGGTGAGAGCTTCGAGGGGGGTCTGGGCGCATGCTCCCCCAGAAAATGTTAAAATCTACTCTCTCTGAAGTGCTATTTTCTGCATGTTTTCATGAGATTTTTCTTCAAAATTCAATGTCGTTCCAGAGCATAAAGGAAAGATTTTTTTGTTCTTTCAACATTTCTTATACCCACTTTTAGGGCGTGCATCTGACTGGCATCAAGTAGATAGATATCCCGAATTTCACATTGCGCTTATACACCCCCATTCTTACCTTCCTGCTCCCTCGCTAGCAATGGCTGGTTTCCTATTTCTAACTGATGCAAATACCGTGCTGCTTCAAGATTATCAAATTCAGGTCCACCTGCGAACTATAGAACTCTACTGTGGCCTGAGAGAAAACATCATCTCCTAAACTCACCAGTAAACAGCACGGATGTTCTAAAGAAAGACCTTTTACGAAAACTCCGTTCGGTGAAAAACTTTGAGCCGGCCAAAGAGCTATTTTAGTAGCCATCACAAAAGTGAAATTCTTGACCAGCACCAGCTTTGTAATCTTATATTTTAACTTATGAATTCATTTGATGATATATGCAGTTTTTAGCGGCAATGCATATCAAAAAGTGTGAGAATGTAGCTTAAGAAAACATGGGCACTGATTCTTTAAAAGGTTTGAGGTTTGTAAGCCATGATTCTTTGGATGAGCTGTCTGTGGATTAGGGTCGATTAGCTGCCTATGAATGTGGATTACGATACAAATGAAGCCGGCTGATAGCCGGAATACAAACCACTTGAGTCTTTTCAAAGCCTTTTTCGTACACCTTACTTGGGTTAATCTTTTCTCACTCAGCTGCAAATGTTTTCTAGGGATTATTTTTCCAACAGTATTTTTTTTTATTTTGGCATAAAACTTAGACGAGGCAAGTGCCTCGTCTTGCCTCATGCTAGCTACGGCCCTGAGGATGTGCGCGGTAATTGTGTAAAGGAGGTTAGCGAAGGCCAATAAGTCTGTTTTAGTTCCGAGACTCTGCGCCGCCTGTAAATTTCCCAGAATTTCTTGTCTACAATTATCTACGTGATCTGCGTTAGACAACAAGGTAATAATCTTCACTGCAATATAGTAAACAAATACGTAGAAAAGTAGCACTAATTTATTCTCTCTGTCTGAATCTTGCCCTGTTGTTCTACTGAAAAATAATACCATAAGTTTTGTGCAATTCCAATCCTAACGTATTTTATGTATGCTGATAAATAAGAAGGGAGATTTAAACTGTTTGAAACTTTGATCGTTGAGCTTACATAATTCCTTAATTTGACTTTCCAAATTTAACTCAGGGCCAATATGGGCCAATTCCCAGCTCTATTTAGCTCTGTACTACGGAATGAATGATGCGTGTGGCATTGTGGGATACACTGAAGGCGCCTGGGGACGAGGCAGGGGATTCTCGTGGCTGGAACGGCGTGGAGGGTCGCGTGGAGGTGAAGCTTTGGAGGATCATAACACGAAATTTGGAAGGAGTGGTGAACCTTAGGTTGTTTCCTTTTCAGCCCACGTACGCTCTTTAACGCATACGTGCAAGATTTGAACCTACTAGTCTATTTTCTCTGACAACTTTGAAGTCCACGAACGTTCGAGTTAGAATCGCCAATGTTGACAGTGGAGCTGAACAGCTGAGCTGAAGCGAACCCGCAGGATCAACACCTCGATGAAACAGCTGTTTGTGTGAGTACACGTTATCTCTGAGAACAATTTCAGCTAAGGGGTATTAGTAATTAAGTGTACCTGCTCTGTACCGTGGAGAATTCAGTTATAAAATGAAAAGCTGATTTAATATGTTGAAAAAGACATGAAATAGATCACTCGCACGATCTACGAGCCGCCATTTTGTAATTCGAGCAGGGCAACGAAAAACAACCTTGAATGACAATCTGTCTGGAATTGTCCACAATCAGCAAGCTTTTGATATCTGTCTAGTATCGATTTAATTTTTGAAATCTGTGTTTTGCAGCTCTTCTGGGAAGGGCGACGCCATTACCTTCCTGGGACCCGAGTATCTTGCATTGCAGTGATTGCGGAATGCAAAATACTGTAGCTTAAGTCGCAACAATTTTGGGAATAATGGCAGCAACATTTTTATATACGAATGAACGGAGTATTTAAGTGAATTTCTTTGCATTGAAACAGGGATCCATATTGGATTTTTTGCCAACTTGTCAGCTGGGCAATTATAAACCCTTTGAGCCCCAATATCCACGTACAAATTCTCTTGACTGATTGACTGATCTCCATATATTTTCTTTTAGTATAATTTTAATGCCATATTCACCGCGCTACCTGGTGAATATAACATTTCAAGGAACGGCTGCTAAGCCAAGTTACTTTTTTCGTGTATTGTTTGTCAAGTTCCAGCTGGTTTTTGTTTACTTTTTGACGTCCACATGTCAAAATTATACTAAAACAATAATTAATCGCCTCAGGCTCAGTAAATATTGGCGAATATTTGCCTCCCCTTCGCCTCAGGCTCATTAAATATTGGTGAATATTTGCCTCCCCTTCGGCTCGGTAAATATTCGCCAATATTTGTTTCACCTTCGGGGAATAATTGTTAAATAATATAAGTTAATAATAATAATATTGTTAAATAATATGACCATTTTATTAATTCTCATAACAACTTTTCTTGTTCAGGTAGTGATATTGTTGGGAGAAAATTGATGTTGGTCACTCTTAGGACTTAAGAGCGACTTTCAGTAAACATCGAGCATTCGGTGGCAGAAGTTGAAAAATTGATTTCTTTCATGTTTTGCACACAAATGGGTATTGGTAAAACTAGAAACATGATATGGTTCGTTTTCCCCAGAAGTGCTTTATTTTCGGAAAAAAAAAGGGGAAATCGATTCTCGGGTTCGGAAGGTCAAAATCACAGTAAATTAATCTTAAAAATCAGTGCTATAAACTTGCATCGCACTGGTTTACTAAGGCACAGAGAAAAAGATAGACACTTCTTATTAACAGAACAAGTCTATTTCATTAACTAGACAGTTACAAAACAGCAGTAGCGAAATTTGATAAGCGCAAACAATTCCAAACTAAAAGGCAGGTTCTGATGTTCACGTAGAAACTGATTTGGAACCTAACTTCTGTGAAATAATTTATCATGTGCCATAACCTCAAATGGTGTCAATCCGCATTCAATAGACAGTAGAAACATTGAACTAAACTATACCTTGAAACTGGCTTGGGTCATCCATGCTGCTGTCTTTGGAAAAATTTGGAACACAGCGAATATTAGCACATGGGGCTTAATGAAGTTCAACTTAGCGGCATCCCGAAATACACCAAAATTTCCGTGTTAAGCTACACGATCTCTCTTTTCTTCGTTGTTGCTTGATGCTTGGTGATGGCTTCAAACTAAAATTTTCGGTTGTCTCAAAAAAGGTAGAGGGAAAAGAAAAAATTGAACGATACTGGTGTTCTCGTTGTGAGCTCTCTGAGCAAACCATGACAAAACGTGACATCTAATATGCTACACCAGTGACATCATATATCCAAATTTGGTTAAACAATTTCGTCACGGTATTAGGTAGCACAATGCAAACAAATGTACATGTACAAAGAAAATTTGCACACGAAGGAACCGAAGTTTGGAACCGTGAAAATCGTTCATTTCAGGCTTTTTCTTCCTCGTTTTGGAATGCAAAAGGATGTTAACGCTGGAAATTAACAAGAATCAGGCCTTCTGACAGGGTGCGCGGGTGCGGGACCGCACGATTTGATCAAACCCGCACAATAACGCACAATTCCCAAAAACCCGCAAAATCCCGCACAATACTGAGAGATTTGCTTAAACATTTAATTGAATCAGGTATGCTATTGATTACCAAGATTCCTAAAAACTTTTTAGGCTTTTTAGGCTATTTCCAGGCTATTAACCTTTCTTCGATCGCTCGAGCGGATATAAAACGCAAGGCGTTCTTTCGTCATTCTGCACCGGCCTGGGCACTAGTGCTTTTAGTCAACTTCAGTAATCGAGTTTTGTTTTCGAGCGTGTCGCATCCTCGTTCAGTTAACTAATATAGCCGGGAACAAAGAAGAAATGCTGAAGAAATGAACCGTGGTGCCGAAATAACTGTCACCGTTTCTGAATTATTTTCGCAAAGGACTGATTGAATTTGCGAATTGACAAAGAAACTGAATCGTTAAACTTCGGTCAGAAGAAAATCATTAACTGATCTGCATACTAGATTTCATTTTTTGCATTCACGTGAAAGGTATTTTCATTCAAGAAAATGCAAGTTCTACCATCTACTTGGTAAGTTGTCGTGCGAGAAAAACAAACATGCCGTCAAACACTTTATCAAATCACATTTAGCATGCAATTTGCGTACATGTCGGGTTGTGTTTTTGCGGCTAACTTCGAAGAATTTGTGAGCCTTTACGGGGAATTACTCACACTACATATTATTAATTTAAGACAGAAAAACTGCAGGCATTTTTTTGATAAAGGAACTCGTTTAGATCGGAAATATTTTATACCGAAGTTTTATTTTGCTTTTATATGCGTGTTAATAAAACCCGATCGACTTTATCGTGCATGTCACGCACCGTGATTTTGTTTATACAGACACAGTTTTGAGTCAAACTACGCTTTGGTAAGAAAAAAGGAAGCCACAAATTGGCAACTGCTGGGTATATTTCTATCGCCAAAGGAAGAAATTTAGTCGCATTTTTCGTTTATACAGAATTTCCTCCCTGTCGGGTCTGGCTAGAACACTGGAGATTGAATATTTGGTTCATCACAAGATTACGCAATCCCGCACAATTCCCCGCACAATCGTCTTTTTTTCCCGCACAATTTGCCCCCCAAATCCCACACAATTTTAATTTTTCTCCCGCACCCTGTCAGAAGGCCTGAAGAATGAAGTAGAGCAAGCTCGTTTGGTTAAAGAAGCAGAATTTCCCGTGTTTTTGTGTACGGCAAATTTCAACTTCACTAAGCGCCATTTGTTAAAACTTTGCTGAGTTCGAAGTGGTCTGAGACAAAACAGCATGGATAACCCAAGCCAGTTTCAAGGTATGGTTTATTTCAATGTTTGTACCGTCTATTGGATGAGGATTGAGGCCATTTAGAATTATGGCACATGTGAAATTATTTCACAGAATTTAGGTTCCAAATCAGTTTCTACGTGATCATCAAAACCTGTCTTTTAGTTTGGAATTGTTTGTGTTCAGTAGATTTCGCTACTGTTGTTTCACAACTGTCTACGGCAGTTAATCAAAAAGACTTGCTCTGTTGATAGAAAGTGCCTATCTTTTTCTCTGCGCTTTAGTTTACCAGCGTGATGCAAGTTAATAGTACTGGTATTTAAGATTAACTTCCTGAGAAGCGCTTTCCTCGTTTTTTCCGAAAATAAAGCGCTTCTGCCGAAAACGAACCACATCAGGTTTCTAGCTTTACCAATACCTAATTATATGCAAAATACGAAAGAAATCGTTTTGTCAACTACTGCTGTGATATTGAGATTTCGCTTGATTTTTAGTGGGAGTTGCTGTTAAAGGGTTAAGTCAGATTATCATAATATACTTGCTCTGACCAAATTTTACTTGCCCTTTCAAAACAAAATGTTTAATCAACTTCCAAATTACAATAATAACATCATCATCATCATCATCATCATCATCATCATCATCATCATAATAATAATAATAATAATAAAGCATTTCTATAGCGCCATATCGAAGGGCTCATGGCACTTTACAACGTAATAGTAATATTTAAAATAGATTAAAAAATTTTTATCAGTGATAAAAACCGTAACATATAAAAATACTTAACTAAAATGTATATTTGATCAAATGAATCTAATGAATCTAATAAATCGAGGTCAGCCTAAAACAGAATACAAGATTCCTTGGAATAAGCCGACTAGTTATCATAGATACTCTCTAAAACTGCAGAGTTTTATGGCAACATAGAGTGTTGAAAATTTACAGGAGGGTTTTGTGGATTTTCTGAATGGCCACACAATTACATTTCCCAAAAATAAGCATACTTACAAAATAATCATCCCTTATGTTCTTAAAGTATCAAGTGGTTGGTGGCATAACATCAAGGCTGTACTCTAAGAAAAATCACAGGGAGCCCAAAAGCTCTCAAATATGAAATCTGGGGTGCCCAGCACTTCATCATTATGCAAAAAGTAAGTTTTTCTAGTCGCCCAAAGACAAAAATTGGTAGCCTGAGGCCCCTGGGCACTGCTGGAGCACAGCCTTGAACATGTTTTTTTTAGTATGTGACTACTTCATGTTTCTTAGCTTATTACTTCTCTTACTTATAGTGTAACTTTGATTATCTGTTATTTTGTAATGTTTAATGTTTATTTTGAGGGCCATATGTTAGAAAACTGTAAAAGGTTAATATGTTCACCCTCGTTAAATAAAGTGTATTGTATTGTATTGTATTGTATTGTATTGTATTGTATTGTATGCTAAATGAAAATTTAGAAAACTTGTTTTCAAAATGTAGTTGTCCTCTGGGCAAGTTTTTGAATTATTCTACTGGTCTGTACGATTTCTAGTCACCTCGGACGACCTGACGACCACAGCGTGGAGCCCTGATTGAAGCAGTGAAACATCTACTGAAGAATGGTTGTTAACCCATTGTTCTGCATGGAGGACACTTTCCCCTTCCTCCCCTACTAGGTAATTTTTTGTCCTCAAAAGCTGTCATTTGTTTAGGAGCCATATAAACCAATCAGAAACTGTCTTCTGCGCATATATTTGTGAGTTTTGTGGGGTAGGGGAAAGACAGCTTTTTAGCCTACCAAATGAGATTGTACAAACGAGGAAAATGGCGCTGCGCACCAATCGGTCCTAGATTTTCAAGATGTAGGTAATTTTTTGTCTTCAAAAGCTGTCAATTGTTTAGGAGCTATATAAACCAATCAGAAACTGTCTTCTGCGCAGATATTTGTGAGTTTTGTGGGGTAGGGGAAAGACAGCTTTTTAGCCTACCGCATGGGATTGTACAAACGAGGAAAATGGCGCTGTGTGCCAATTGATCCTAGATTTTCGAGATGCATTTTTCTGCTCTTAAAATTTAGATACTTGTACACTGTATTTTGGAGCTCAAAATAGAAAGAAATCACCCTGAGCAATAATTGACTGTCGAAAAAGAGAACATGGAGCTCTTTAAAGTGACGAAAAGACAACCTAAAGTTTTCTCAACAATTTAAACCGAACCGCGGACTTCAAATATAGTGTACGAGACCTGGGTAAGCGCTGCAGTCATGTAAATGTTGTTTTTAAATGCTGATTTGCTTTTTAAAAATTGTTTAACTGATCGTGTGATCATGATTTCTATAATTTTTGTAATTTTCCTCGCAAGCCACTTGACTGGCTGCTATCAACAGAACTGAAGTGTCTGCAAAAATTAGATGCATGTTTTCATGCATGCAAGAAAATCGAAAGTTTTTTTGCTTCTAAAAGCAAATGTATTGTTTATATGAAAAGCTTTCTGTCGATTATTCTGTCTGTTTTAACCCATTACCGGCCGCGTGTTTTTTGACCGCTTCTCTAAATTAGCAGTTGGTAATAAAAAACCCCATGTGCAGTATGAAACGACAATTTATAGGCTCGAAAAAACAACACTCAGTTGATCTAGAATAGTTAAAATTTCTAACTTTCGAATAAAATACACTAGTTGTCAATCAAGAATTAGCCAAAAATGCAATCTCAAAGTCAAAATTTTGAAAATTTGCGCGAGAGATTTCACATGTTGTTTCGCGCGTGAAATCAAACCACAACAGAGGATTTGTGTCTGTTTAGGTCAGATTACTATTTTTCGAAATTTCATGAACGAAGATTCATAGAAGAGGAGACAGTAAGCTTTTCTAAATGATACATTTATTAATAGCACTCCCTTATTTGTTTCTGAAAACCAAACGCCTTCAATTCTTTCTTCGAGGGAAGCTACGCACGAGCAGTTTTGCTTGACGTGCAAGTTATTTTGAAGAGCATTTACTGATGCGAACTGTGCATGTTTTTCAAAACTTTTACGGAAACTTTAAGGAATCTGAAGAATCCCTCAATTAAAAAACAATTTCGGTAAAAATTTACAACCAAATGTGTAATTTACTCTACCATAGACTCGTAGAAGTGCTTGAGCATTTCCCAGAAAGTCCACAGCTCGAAAAATCTCTTGCGATGGAAGATTGTCCTTCGCTTTGACAAAATGGCTGTTCGTCCTCGAAAGATGTTTTCTTCGTTCTGAAAGCTCTAAATTCCATCGCTTAACTTGTCGAGTGTTCCTTAGAGCTTCTTCTTTCGATTTTTAAGTTTTAAAAGGTAATCCTTCCTTCCGAGAGTGAGATATTGCCATCTTGAAAATTCACGCGTGAAGAGCACAGCAGCCATTTTGAGTGAAATGTGATCTTCTTGGAGAGTGACAAGAAGTCTTCCCTTCTGGCCTTCAAATATATGCGCAGTAGGTGGATTCTGATTAGTTGAACATTCCCAAAAACAACTAGGACAAAAGGGGACCAAAAAAGCCTTTCTAGGGGAGGCTGGGGCCAAAAGCGAACGTGCAAAATCAAGGCCGGCTCAGGCCGGCACGGACGGTAATGGGTTAAGACACAATCCTGCCACCAAAAGTGTAAAAAAAAAAATGCTCAACAGATAATTGTGTTATATTTCTAAAACCTTGAAATGACAGTTTGCCCATCTATTTGGTGGTATTTTTGTTGAAATAAAAAGATGTCACGTCATGCAACACAGAAACATGCTAATAACAAAACACAATTATCTTATAAAATTTCAACTTGATTGTTCCAAAATGTTCTATACTAGACCAGCTTCTTAAATTGTCAGAAGCTCCTGAATGCCACTTCTGAAAACAATTTTTATGAAGTTGAACACAAGGAGGACTTATCATCATTGTGATGTAGTGTGGATGGATCCAGGGACAGGCTGAGCAATAGACAATCCTAAAGCAGCTTCTTTGCAATAAATCAAAACCCTACAGGAAAATGTACTTGATAGGTTTGACCAAATGCAATGTCGTTGCAAATAAAATCCTTTCATAGAAAATAATTGAATAATAGTATTACTAGAATAATTATAGAGTTTTTAATAATAATAATAATAATAATAATAATAATAATAATAATACTTTATTTATAGAGCACTATTTCTATCGCTATCCAATAGCGCTTAACAAGTTGTTTAAAATTACACATCTATATAAAAATGTTAGCTACTTTCCAAAACGAAATGTTGCACAGGACACTTAGAGAGCATTTATAGCAGTGTCAGAAATCAACAGTTTCGTTTTGATCCTTTGATGCCTGTAAAATAAGTTAGGAACAATTAGAGGAAAAGTAGTAAACGATGAAATGTGACACCACTCATTTCAATCATGATTTCTTGCTCACACGCGATGTTTATTAAATTGTCAGAAGCTCCTGAATGCCACTTCTGAAAACAATTTTTATGAAGTTGAACACAAGGAGGACTTATCATCATTGTGATGTAGTGTGGATGGATCCAGGGACAGGCTGAGCAATAGACAATCCTAAAGCAGCTTCTTTGCAATAAATCAAAACCCTACAGGAAAATGTACTTGATAGGTTTGACCAAATGCAATGTCGTTGCAAATAAAATCCTTTCATAGAAAATAATTGAATAATAGTATTACTAGAATAATTATAGAGTTTTTAATAATAATAATAATAATAATAATAATAATAATAATAATACTTTATTTATAGAGCACTATTTCTATCGCTATCCAATAGCGCTTAACAAGTTGTTTAAAATTACACATCTATATAAAAATGTTAGCTACTTTCCAAAACGAAATGTTGCACAGGACACTTAGAGAGCATTTATAGCAGTGTCAGAAATCAACAGTTTCGTTTTGATCCTTTGATGCCTGTAAAATAAGTTAGGAACAATTAGAGGAAAAGTAGTAAACGATGAAATGTGACACCACTCATTTCAATCATGATTTCTTGCTCACACGCGATGTTTATTATCACAAAAAAGCCCTATAAAGATATACAAATATAGCAAAGAAGGATATCCAGTGGAAGAAAAAACATCTAAGTAATCATTATCAAGAAATTATGTGAATGTTTTTGCATAGTTTCTATGATATACCCCTTATCAGCTGACTCACGCAAGTCAATCACAACCTGCATGGATCGCTTCTTCTTCTGAATACAAATCTCCAAATTCTGATCCCAAGTAGACCATAAAATCACATAAAATCCCAACATAAAACCACAAGTTAGTTTCCTTAAACAGTTTACATGAATTGGAACGCTTCATTCCAAACTTGTGGCTTTGCAACTAAATACAAATGGCGTCTCCAAGCAGTGTTGGGACATGAACATGAAACCAATGTTTTTTACGCTGTAATCAACAGCCAATCGTAACAAACTTTGCATTTTAGTTGCCATATGAATTTTCTATCAAAAATCATAATTGATTGGACAGGAAAGCTAAAATCTTTCATGTAACAAGCATGCAAAGTCATTGTTTGCTGGCGAATGATAATTATTGGTGCGAAATGTTAGAGGGTGCATGGAGCTATTTTGGCAAATAGAAGTATAGTGGAAGAGCAACATTCCAATTCACTGTGATGTTTTGTTATTCTGATGTAGTTTGGAAGCCAGAAGACCCCTTGGTGCACATGTGGCTGGGGGAATGCAACGTATCTGTTTCCTCCTACTGTACCCTGAAGATGGTGGTCAGGGAATTAGTCCTTGGTAGACTAGCAAATCAACCAGAAAGTAAGGGTGGGTAGAATGTTGTTTCTTTTGCTGTGAAAACTATGCATGTTAATAATTGGGATTACAAAGTAAAATGTCACACCTTTCTGGTTTCTTATCTCACGCCAAATTTAGTGTCAAATCAAGAATAAATTCACAAGCTATAAAGGAGATATCACTTCTTCGCCAAATCAAAACTTGCCAAAATCATTGAAAAAAAAATGTCTTTATCTAATACAAATTATTTACAGAAGTTATTATTTATCATTCAAGAATATTTTCAAGAGCCATCTTCAAAACAAGTAATAAACAAGCCAATAAAAGTGATTGTAATGTAGAAATTTAAAAATGTATGATCAGAAATGGCGATAAATTATCAGATTTTGTCTAACCAAAAATACTGACAAACTTCTTAAATTAGCAAATCAATTCTATTTACAAGTTGTTATTTATTGATGCAAGAAAAATAATGTGGTACATTTAGCTCTGAAACAGTGTAATAAACAAGCTAATAACAGTGCATTCTAGCATTCTAGCCACATTTGCTAAATCAAGAACGTTTAAAAGAGGTACTGTCTGTCTAACCAAGTATATTTTAGGAAAAAGTTGTGACCCACAATAATTGTCAAGCCAAAAGTATTTAGGGGTGGACCATCAGACATGACCGGCGGGGAGGGGACAGATTTTTCTGCAAAGGAAAGTTGTCAGAAAAAAATCCCGCAATAGTTTACTGTGAAAAAAATTTCCAAGCAAACTGCAGTAAAGTATTACAGGCTCCCTTGTAGTGAAAAATTCTTGCAGAGCTTGCATGTATAAAAACAAATCCTGCAGACAAGTTGGGGTGAGAAAAATTTCATTTACCATAAAATTCCCCCCCTTGTGATTTCTACTGGCCTGCCCCTTACAAGAATTGTCACTATCAAAAGATGTATATGCAAATATATGTTGAAATCAATCGATTAAAGAAAAGTTGGGTATATTTGTTGCATTAATTCAAAATACGTGAAAATGTTCCTCTCTGAACTATATATATCAGCTGGTGATTACTTTTCCCCTCAGATGGAAGGACGGAGCAGTTTCCAATCAATTGCATAACCACCAGAACCATGAAATAATCTCATTTGGCCATTTAAAACAAACAATTACTGAAGGAATGACTTGCTCCATGGTTGCCTTATTACTTGAACAACAATAAGTCAACATTATATTAAATCCAGTAAACTATGAATGTAACTGTTCACAGCAAAAAACACGACCCTTATGAATCAATACCTACATGTATATGTAAGAGCTATCATGCCATCAGGAATGGCCAAACCAACAGTTAGGCTAAGTGTACGGGAACATACGTCACATTAGTTTTGCTTATTCAAAGGACAACATCTGTGTAGTGTCCTTGAATGTTCTTTTGAGCCGCAATGGCAAGTTTTCCCACTTACTACTTTGACGGGGGCATCATCACCAGTATCATAAGTGTGTTTGATAGCTTGGCGTTTTAACCACTTCTTTCGTGCCTCTTGATCTTCTGCACTTTCGTGCTCACTCTGACTTTCTTCACTTTATCTGTCTTCTCATTCGGGAGTTTAGTAGCCCTCTCTCGAACAGCTTTGTCTGATGATTGTATGACAGATGGAAGTACAGGGAGGTTTAGGTGCTTTTATGGGTCAATGACCCGGTGATGGGGTGGTCCTTGCACGTTAAAGCACCCGGTCATATTTCCCCAACACAAGCTGACATTAGTTGAGGACATGTAGTGCAACCTGTAGGTGAATGGGAATTATTACAAAAATATAATACCGTATTTTCTTGATTGAATGCCGGACCCCGAATTAGTGCTGGGTTCAAATAAACGCTGGGTATACAGGGCTGAGTTTAAAATAAATACCCCCGGCATTTATTTGAGGTCCCGGGGTTTATTCGAGGTGGCTATATTAAATCAGGATTATGTGTCGTAACTCCATTCTAGTTCACTGAATTTTTAATCCGTTTATTGGTTTTCTTAAGCTAGAACTGGTACGGGTAATCGTACAAAACATTTTTGGAGCTATGCAATTTACACACTGATGTTCAAAGCTAAACTACCTTTTACAATTGTACTTCTAACTAAAACAGATGAAACAAACGACGCATCAGGTTTCATGCCAATCTCTATTTCTGCTGCCCTGTCCATCAAGGAAGAAACATCAAGAGGGTTTCTCCAGCGTTGAAAACTTCCTTGAATCTCTCCATATTTTGCCTTTCTCAGAACTGATGGAGTGGGAACCTCCGGCTCGCCACTACCTTACTCTGAATTGCTTGCACAGTACGTTTGCTGCCGAGCAGTTGCCGATACAGGTCCTCCGTATTTCACGGAGAAATAAAAAGTTGAGAAAAGTTCAATCACCATTCCGGTCAGTGATGTTTTTTGATAAATGACATACCAGACAGGGTCCGAAAAATAGGCAGCCTGGACGCACGGGACAAGCTGAAAAAATTACCGGGCAAGTGTTTCATTTTTCGAAGAAGCCCGCCGGGCCGTAGCTTTTGACTGACGAGTTGGTGTGTGCAAATAAGTGATACCTGTTGGATTTTTACCTTTGCTAGTGATAGCTGAAACATTTTAAAAGAGAATAAAGATCATCTAGTGGACATGTGGTGAGTTTTGTTTCTCTGCGTTTCTCTATTTCGATTGCCATTTTACACTGCTTCAGAGACTACTTTGTAACTTTCATGCCCAGTTCTCCCACGAAAACCATGAAGGCCAGGCTGATATACTAATGACAACGTGCTCCTCTGTATTGAGAGCAAAGAGGTGGAGAAGTTTGTAACAAAATGTTCTGAGTGTTCTCACATGCGCGCTGAAAAACGTTTAAAGCGCAAACCAAAATTTCATGTTGAAAATATGATGCCGAAGAGTTTTCCAAACAAGGTTGTTCAAGGAATTCCTCTGGTTAGCACTTTATTCAAAGCAGAGTGTTGAGGTGTGAAATCTGTTTCAACTCTGTTGTAAGTGGCCGAACATTGATATGCGACGCACAGAGTCGTGATACTGGTGGTTTAAAAAGGATCTCCTCTTACACCTGTGCTAAGAGCAAAAGTCATGTTGCTTGTGTGATGAGGAATGGCAGTATGGATGTGCCACAGGATACGCCAATTGGAAAAGCTACAGTTCGTTTGCAAAAACAAAGGTTGAAAACTCTTTTTAATAACAAATATCAGTTATAATAAATCCAAGTTTGCTGACTTTGGTTTAATTAAATAACACTACTCTTGTTTACTTCCTAAAATAAAATTCTGTGAATTCCAATTGGTATACTTTTCCAGCTATGATATTGGACAACCAACTCATCCTGCCGGGCAAGTGCTTTTTGCATGCCACTTGCCCAGGGACAAGTTTTGTCAAAAATATTTGTTGGACCCTGCCAGATTCTCTGAGATGAGACAAAGCTGGTGACATTGTCTCACGTTTGGTTCTCAATTCAATAAACCTCCAGTAGTGATGATAAAAAAATGGATGGATGAAAAATACAATTAATAAATATACGCGGGGCCCCGAATAAACGCCAGGTTCAAATAAACGCCTGGTCTACGAGGCCCAGATTTAAATAAACGCCCCCAGCGTTTAATCAAGAAAATGCGGTAAATAGAAACAATTTGGCCATTGAGGTTGGAATTTCACAATGAAATGGCATCAACCAGACACTGGTTTCACAGAAAAAATATACTTAAAGGCATGCACGAAAGCGGTTCACTGGTTATCTGAGAGCCACTAACTTAACTAATTTAAGGTAGTAGATACCTGCAAAATTGAACAAAATCTGGTATCTTTCTGGTACAAAATGTATGTATGTACAAAGGATTCAAACATGTGCAAAGATACTGAATCAAACTTTTGCTGAATAAAAAGCACATTGGTTCAACTACTTTTGCAACAGACTTTCAACAGACTTTGGTTCACTGTACCGGTGAGGTGGGGGGGGGGGGGGTTACATGCTGTGAGGTACGAATAATTTTGGAGCAGGTCAATATCCCACAAAAACAGTCAAAAGGCAGCCAAATTTGGATCACACATACAAGACGCATTGCAGAATGCAATGACCTACTTTGTCGTGGTTAAGGGGGGTCATGTTTCCATGGCAATGACTTCAGTTCAAAATGTAGTTCTTTTTAGGTTTGGCCCAGTTTTATTGAACCAGGCATTTCTCTGATGGTTTTATGAACTATTTCATTGCATTCTGCATTCAGAAAAACATACTCTAGCCAAATTTGGTGAAAATTGAGCAAGCTGTTCTCTTAAGGTTACCGTGTACGTTAAAAATGGAAAATTTACGATTTTTATTTTTTTCCACAAAAATAAGCGTTTCCTTGGAATCTTTTAATTCCGAAAAAGAAATTTGAAAAAAAGAGCAAATATTTGCCAAGAAAATGGGATGACCGTTTTCCACCGGAAGTGAAAGTTTATTTTTGATTGACAGCTAATTGATGCGAGTGCAGCCATCCAGAACGATTTTCGCGGGAAAGATGGGAGAGCCTCCATATTTATTGTTTCCCGAAGCGTTCTATGTCTGTTTATGTTATATTTTTGTCGTTAGAGCCCGGTTTTCTAAGTTATGACTTTGCTATGGAAACCCACAGGCCGCGGAAATGTCCGTGGGCTAACTCCAAAAAGCGAAAAAAGAGGAAAACTCAGAAGACAAGAAAAGCATGACAGAGGAAACACGTTGTAGCCTCGCTGCATCAGACAAAGGTTCATATCATCAGGAATGGCCGTCAGAACCTTCCAATTACGAGGAAAGTATCGGAGCGAGCAGGCAAAATATCCTTAGAACGGAAGAAAGAGGGTTATTGAATGTTTGGACTGATTTTAATCGCAATAGTGACAGTGAATCGCCAGACGATTTAATACCAAATAATATTTTGCGAGCGCAAACTACGCGGAAACGTACAGCATCTGTTATTACTACAATTCAATGGAATACATTGTAGTACCTCCGTTTGATCTCTCTGGGATAGTAGAGCAGCCCTGAACAAGCGACCTAACATGAATACAGTTTACAGTTTACAACACACAATCATTCAAGTAACCTGATAACTGTTACCGTTTACCAGCTCCCGCATAGCGTAAACAAAGAACCGACAATAAAGAGATAGTGAATTTAAATTCATCTCGTTTTACCCGTGTTCTCTTTTGATTTTCTTCAATGTTTTGATTTTAATGCAAAAAGAAGAATTTTATTATTTTAGATTTGTTAATACAGTGTACATGTAGCCCGTGGTATATAGCGAACGCTGGGAGGCGACCTTTTGATCTCTTCGCAGGGAACCTCGCTTGCTGTCACAGCTAATAGTTTCACTCATTTGTACATTGGCCTATCAGATCCCAATGAAACCGCTCTTATGTTGTTACTTTATTACACTCTTTTGGAAAGATACAAATATGTCTAGACAATATTGAAATCTTTTGGATACCAACAATTGCCTTTAAAAATTCCCTATTTGCCGGCAACAAACGGACAAAACAATTGTGTGTCGAACACGCGCTATGCGATTGCTTGATAACGCAAGTAAAAATAAGCCCTTTGAGCATTGTTCAATTATAAGCTTTGCTAAGCTTGACACTACAATAAGTACCCATTCAACCAATATAAGAAGCGCTGTTCAAAAGAGCTGCTGCAGTTGTACTGATTCAATCACAGCACTCCACAGTGCTCAGTTTCACTTCGCTTCGCTTTTTTGCCCGCCTTGGCCGCTTCAGTTTAGGCCCAGCTGGTTGGCTTGAGGTTTTCGCTCTTTTGGTTCTCGCCATCACGATAATATCTGTTGAACGACGTCCAACATTGAAAGAAATTCGACAAAATGGTAAGACGGTTGAATGTTAGGAACACTAGGATTTGCGTGGAGAGAATATTGCGCGAAATTTCCACGGGAGGTGACCGGAAGATAAAATAGCACCCACTGATTGGTCTACTGTCGGCAAAGGTGTTTGGAGGCTGTGTTTGTTTGCGTAGCGAAGATTTTCTGTTGAGCGCTATTTCTCGGCATTCATTTTTTGCTTGAAGGTGACACTTTAAAGAGTTCCAACTCAAAGGCGATTTGTTCGATTTTAATCAAATTTGGAGAGTCGCTAGCTTGACGCTTCTTCAACAAGAACATGTCGGGGAATTCAATAATTCTAAATATTTTTTTGTTAAGAACCATTTCTGTGCCGTTACTCTGTATGTTTTTCTTGCGATTTAGAAAATGTTTGAAAGCTTTTGAACGCGGCTGACTAAAGGAAAACCCCAACACGGTTTTTTTAGCCCTTATGTGCCGGACTTTCACTAAGCAAAAAAAATTGCAAATTTCAAAATTCCCTTTGAGCTGGAGCTTTCAAAAGGCGATCTAGACCTTCATATTCAGACTTCGTGGAAAACTTAAAAATTCGTTTTCGTGAAAAGTTAGTGGCGTATTCAAATAGCCAGTTTTATAAGCTTTAATTTGATATAGGGTTTGGGGTATCTGCGGCGAAACTGAGAAGCGCTACATGCGTAAGACTGAAAACACCTCTGAAGGTACACGGTAACCTTAAATGACCTGCCCCTAAGTTTCGTAAACATTAAAAAAACTTAAGTTTTTGTATGTGCATTTTCTGGACAATTCTGAGAAATAAAAAATGTCTAGAGAAATTTAAGAAGTCAAATGTCATTTAAATGCAAGCAAATGAAGTTTAAAGAGTTTCTAGTAAGAGGAAATCACAGTCCAAAAGCCCCAGGCTCATATTTTGGCCCCTCTTGCTCCTCGTTTTGCTCATTCTGGCTCTTTCTTTGGCTGCAATGCATTTGACGATGGACTTAAGTTGCCTCCTTTGACTTTTCTGCTGTAGCATAAAGTCTTTGCTGATCAGTGGTGGTGAAACCAGACTTGCAGTGCTCTCCTACTTCCAGATTTAGCCCTCTCAGTATAGCTTGCAGAGGTTTTGCACCACCATTGAAAAGACAAACAGCAATAGCACAAGCTGTTAGCACTGTATTGGGACCAGCGAAAAGTCCTTTGGGACAGGTATCTCAAACAAGGTGATTTAAGGCCTCATTGTTTTGGGAGAGGCCTTCTAGTACACTTGCCAACAGGTTTTCATCCCAGAGAGCCTCAAATGTCAGAAAGATTTCCTCCATTACTGCTGCAGCAACCTTCTTTGGCTTGTAGGAACTAGTGCCATGGACTTGCTCTGCCACTTACATGTTCATCAGGAATCAGCTCCTGCAGGATAGTATTCATGCATCCCATTATCTTCTTTTGAAGCATAATGGTGCCAAATAGCTTTGATTGCTTTATGCATGTTTGGCAAGTCACTTTTACTCTGCTGCAGTGCCTTCCCATAATACCTATGAAAGGTGTCAATGAGGTTGTCACTCAGGTTGGTACGCCCTGAAAGTGTCTTTCCATATGACAGTTTTGTTTCCTTTCAAATCTTTTTTACTTTCTTTTTAGTCTTGGGCCTCTTTGGGTACATTTGCAGGGTGAAAATTAGTAAAAGACAATGCTTACTTCGCTCAGTTGCCATGGCAACAGAATAAAAAACAAGCAATCAACAGGCCATTGTATTGGCTAATTTTTGAGGCGTGCATTTTAAAATGAGCAAAAATAGACCCCAAAACTATAACATAAAGACATTAGAGGGTATTTTGTTTTTAGTGGCTCTCGGACAAAGTTTACATTAAAAAAGGCATGTATAAAAAAGGTTTACTGTTTGGTTGTCTCAGAGCCACTAATTTGACTAGACACAGATGTTGCTTGCAATCTGTTACCTGTTTAGACTTGATCCTTGGCCCTAATCTGAGGCAGAACTGTGAAGTGTGATTCACATGGGTTAGAGTACCCTCATCCTAACTGGGGATGTATCACTGACAACGCCTCATAACTAATGAATTGAAGATAAATGACAACCGATTGGAAGAAAGAAAGAAGCTGCTGTGGTTAATTTTAAGAATTTATGAATACAAAGCACAGAGTAATATACATGTGCCCTGTCAAATGTTGTGAATGAAGATAACACAATACTTAGTAACTTTGGCACTAACTATGATATTGTAATGCTCAATAAGAAAAGACCATGTGCAGTTAAAGATTAGTAGTTTCTAACATGAAGCAGTAAAAACAACAAAGGCCCATTTGCAGCTAAAATACCACATAACTCCCTGCTGCTTTAGAGCGAGGCATTTACATGTATCATCAGTAGATGTTACTCTCCTTACATGACGTCGAAACAAGTTGTGAAGTTTTCTGGAGCATAACAAAATCATCTCAGCAGCGTGTTTCACTGATAAGGTGTAAAATGATTCTCTTCATTCGCCATTACAATTGAAAGTAGAGGGTCCACAATAGGGTTCTCAGATCCTGCTATCCCACCCTTTTTTCCCGAAAATCCTTGCATCCCATCCCGCCCTTCTCTATATGAAAAACATGATCCTGCATATTAGAGAACAGTGCTCAAAGGGCGTTTTAATGGACCACAGAGTGACAGTTCTCTACATCCAATGTTAACTTGGAAGGTTGGTCAAAGTATAACCCAATGGTGTTCATAGGACATCAAGTCTCTGCAGGCTGCACTGCAAAAAGGACACAAACTCTGTTGTTTTCTCTGCCACATTACCTTAGGGACTTTTCAAAGACCTTGGCAAGTTTGAAACTTCACCTTGTATCAAGGCTTCCTTTTTTTAGATTTATTTTTTATTGAATGCATACTACGTTCATTTGATTGCTTATTTACAAACTAGCACACATGACATAATGTACAAAACTTACATAATACTAACCTACTAACTTACAAGATACCTAGGTACAATTGCATATTTCATACTAACTTACATGACAAAACTTGCATAAGTTACAGCAGGGTTTGAGCCAGCTTTCCGGCCTTAGGAGACAATTTGTCCCTTCAAGACCTTTGCAAGGGTACAAATGGGAACAATTGGGGGACAAAATTTTTTTATCATTATAGCAAATGTAACATAAACAATTATATGTTTTTCAGTACTAACTAACACTGATTATTGTGAACTGAATGATACATGCGATGATACATGCCCGGTTAGAGTTGTTGTTTTAAAATTTGAACAGCCCTTGTCACTTGCAAAAGGGTTTTTCTTTTTACCCAAGCGACAAA